>OX123198.2:11351427-12683138 GCA_944739405.2 Euclidia mi | reverse complement strand
AACACAGATGTTATTTTCAGTCGTCGCCGTAGAAGGCCGTCCCTCACGTACATCATCAGTGAGATTAGTGCGACCACGTTTAAACTCATTAAACCAGTTGTAAACAGTCGCACGAGATGGGGCTTCATCGTGAAAGGCCAATCGTAGTCTATCATAACTTTCTTGTTGACTTAAATGACATCGAAAGTCATAAAAAATCATTGCACGAAAATTTTCTCGTGTTAAATTCATGTTGACGTGACACAGACAATTTTCAATTTGCCGCCAAATCGTAAAACAAATGACAAATGAATGAAAAATATACTCAGTAATATTGGCAAAGAGTTCTATTTTCAAATTTTAGAATTTTTTTTTTATTATATTGTTTATAAGTGGCCAGTTCTAAGAACTTTCAGTTTGACCCTCGTACGAATACCTAGCCCTACAAAAGAATTATTAACTTTATGTAAACGATGATAAGGGGCATGTAACTTATGCCTGTTTCGAGTATTTATGTTATGTACATCACTTTTTGGAGTAAATAAAGCTATATTTTGCCTAATATACAATATATTAGCAAATAAAAACTGCGAGGCTACTGTAAGAATCCCTATAGACTTAAAGCGTTCCCTAAGAGTATCTTTTGCACCTAACATGTATATTGCTCGTACCGCTCGTTTCAGGTACAGAACGCTATCGAAGGTTTTGTGATTTAACACATTCACTGCGCCATCATTTTCAAAGAACTTTCAGCTGGTGTTTTGGAGACCTAAAAGATCTCGAAACTAACCTACCCTTTGGTGCGTTTGCGACCAAATCAGTCTCCTAAAGATAAAGTTTTGAAAATAATTTATACAAATACCAAAAAAACAATGTCATATATTTTAAAGTTTTTGTGGGTGAAAGATAGCCTATTGCTTTATATTTTGCTAAGTTCGCACGCAGTTATGACATTTGAATAAACAACAATATACCAATAAAAAATTGATATCGATTGTATTTCGTACATATACACTACTTACTACGTATATAGTTCAATAATAATGTAGTAAGTAGTGATGGGAATAAAATAATGTCTCTGTTGTCGATGGAAAAAGTTTTATTAATTATGCAAAGTGTTTTTATAACAACATGGTAAGCAAAAAGACTACTATTCGGTACTAGATTATATTGAAGATAAAATATGCTTTCATTCCCACGGGCTATTTCGTTCTTAAATTTTTTAAATCTTTTGTGAATGTGAGCTGTTGTGTCTGTATTGTGCTAGTCTAGTTTAGTGATATTATATTATATTTAAAATAACCATATTAATTAACGATGGACAACAATGAACGACCAACATTATAGACAAACCAGCTCATATAAGAAAAATGCAACATAGTTACTTGCCTCAGTCTTCTCATGAAGCTCTACTTTTTTAATAGGATTTTTTTAAATGTCGATGGTAGAACAACACTAAATCGAGTCACATAGCACCCGCGAACCCACCCTTCCCTCTCTTGCGTCTACGAGGCGTACGATTCCACGAGTACCGACAAATCTCCTATGAAAATAATTACAGTACTATGCGTTAGGGACCTAACGCATAGTACTGTAGCCGTGTGGTTGACGGCATAGAATACAAGTGTCACCACCCCCTATCTTCCCGTGGGTGTCGTAAGAGGCGACTAAGGGATAACACGATGCAAATACCATCTTTTCGTAGAGACGGAAAACTCGACATCAAACCCTATACGACTGCGTCGTTGGTCTCGCAGCATAAATGTGCGCGTGGGATCGGGAGGTCCCGGGTTCGATTCCTGGGTCGGGATGTGTTATTGGGTTTTTCTGTCACGAAATTCTCAGCAGCAGCACGGCGTCTGTAAATGTGCCCGGTACGGCAATAGGCTCGCCCCTTATTACGTGGGACTAAAGTATATCTGGCGAAAAGTGGGTGTAGAAATACACCTCTGCCTACCCCTTCGGGGATAAAAGGCGTGACGATATGTACCTATGTATGTACTATGCGTTAGGGACCTAACCCATCTCTAATTTCTTTTTTAATGTCCTTGAATTCAGCTTTAAGTAGGAAGCAAATATATATATTTGTACTACTCATAAATAAACAACTTTACACGTTTGATCCGCCCGCAAGGGGTAAAACAACACGATTATATTCAACGCACAATTCGAAAGTCTTGCAAGAGATCTGATAGATCTCGTAATGCAGCGAACATGTTAAGTTGCGGCCATTAACTTCTGATTCAATTTATAAGTGGTTTCCTTCTGCAACATTAAGAAATCAAGCGATATGCATAGGTATTAGAAAGAACATAGGGCCTGTATGGGCTATAAAACAGTATGTTATTTAGTTGATTTTTTTCTACAAAGATACAAAACGAATGCAAAAAAATCTTTTTATTGCTTATTCGAATTTTCAACAAACATAATACAAACAAATGCACTCACACACGCAAATGAGTTTAAAACCGCCATTTCTCGGAAGGAAACGGTTCTAAACAACACATAGATATGCATAATTGATCAAGTGAATACAAGAAGTGTACGTATGTATAGGACACGAAACGAGCCAACTTCTTGGAACACCCATAAATTATTAAGAAAAACAACCAGTGTACGTAATCGTGTCGTAAAACTTTTGCGAACCATCCTGGTGGCGCCTCTAGCGGTGGAAATATGTAATATATTTAAATATTTTATAATTAATTATTAATTAAATGTACTTATAAAATATAATTTTAAAATCCATTAAAGACAATAACGTTTTGTTATGCAAATAGTATTAATAATTAGGTATGTAAACTAGTACATAACGTATTTAAAATATTATAAAAGTCAGCGCCCCTAGTGGTGAAAATTGTATGCCATATCCATAGAAAATTAGAGCACAAAACATGTTGTTTAAATTGTTTTACTATTATTCGCTAAATATTAAGACAAGTTAATATTTAACAATTCTTTTAAAATTAATTTATTTTTAGGATGAAGCGTTGAACACTCCTTGCAAATATAAACCATGAATACGAAGAGAATTCAACAAACTAGAAAGCCTTTGTGTCGACTTGTGTAAGAACCTTCTAAGAAAATTGTTAAGTGAGCGCGTAAGCTTATCGTGGTTCTTGCAATAATATTGAGATGGCGCTGCTTTCAATTCTTCAAATTTATATTTTGTATTTTATGTCGTGAGTTGTAATACAATTAAATATTTTGTTGTTATGATACAAAAATGTGTCCGCCACCTAAAATGTTTATTTATTAAAATAAAAATAGGTTCATAAGTATTTATGATACTTACATATATTAACTACTCGCACATGTTCTAATGGTAGGCACATAGTTCATATTATCCAATAAAATTTACTTAAAAACGTGTTTTTAATACTTTCAAGGCTACCCTTGGCGTTAAATGACCATAATAGTTTGTAGTTAGAAAGGATTTTCACAGCGGCTTAAGCGAATGTTATCCTGGGTAGGTATTTCGTTAGGTACTATTCAGCAACCATACCACACCTATTAAGTAGATATTTTGTTTGCCTACTGCAACCTTGTCTACTTAATGTCAAGTTGTGGTCAGGCAACAGCAGAGTGAGTGTTCTTTCACCTGAGATGTACTATGGAACTACGCTGCGAGGACAGTTTTCACTGATGGTTAGCTATGTGGCTATGTAGCGGATGATGCGCTGTAAGACTTGTCGACAGTAGGGCTGAGAAAGTCTATCGCTTCGTAAGTCGGCTGCACACGGTGCGTGGTTTTGCGGACCGACGTACGCAGCTCAAGTTACCCGACTAACATTCTATTCTGTGAGAAAGAAAAGGATAGAAGCTGGCTTGCCTCATACTTTATGTTTTATATATTTAAATGTTGTACCACTAAGTTACTGTTTTCATCTTTTAAGCGGTTGCGCTCTGTAATATAAATATCAGTTTGTGTGTTAATTTGATTTCCTTGCGATGTTATTAAATACTTATTCAAATTAACTAAAAGCTGGTCAGTGCCAAATTAATGTTAACTTTACTGGGCTAGGTGTACTAAGTCCTGTAGCATAGGTACACATACTACGTAACGTAGCAGTCTACGACGCGTAGCACATACGGTAATGACATTCTGTAAATCTATCTGTACGTAACATCGTTCATCACAACTTAAAGTTTTTGTTGAGGCATTATACTTTTAGTCCTTGTTTTATAATACAGCCTCAAATGTTGCAATTTCGGCATTACAAATAATGGAATATGATTTACAAAAGATACCTACATAATAAAGTACCTCCTATTGATTTGTTGTTGTCAATGGCAGAATAAAAGTGTTACTATTTTTTATATCAGGAAACTCACCGGGGTATCTAAGGATTTCTACAGCGAGTTTCTATAGGCAGTATAGGCTGTTGATATTCATTTGCAAAATATTTTAATAATACAACATAGACAGTATACTTATTAACCAAAAATTATTTAAAACAGTGTGCGATGATATAAGACCCTATTTTCATTAAATGTTACTTAGATAGTAAATCAGAATAAACTGTTAAATCGTGCAAAATAAGACTAAATCGCACAGTCACTGTAGGTACGTGTGCTTATGTGTGTTAAGCACCTGTAATGGCGATCAGCTGAGCGGCGGCGGCGGTCAATATACCGAGTTTATTTTGAAAGTGTATGATGACGAAAATTTTGACAAAATGACTTAAAACATCTGATGAAACATCTGATGTTTACGCTTCCGGGAACATCAAAATACATATTCAAGTATATTCCTTCTTAACTTCAAATACTTCCATGAAACCAGTAGGTAACCTAACAAAATACATTGGATGAATCGCCGACACAAACATATAAATCAATCAAATACAACCGGGGTAAACAGTAAACAGGATTCCTGTCCGAACGCAAACGTGTTTAGTTCTCGTTAGTTAGTTGACCCTACCGCCCTCTGTCGCATTCCTATTGGAACTATTCGGGCCACCGTATTTATTTACAAAGCAAATCAACTATTTATTTATTGGCGTTCGCTTTGAGCCCGATGACCTCCGACAAATACACAATTGTCGTTAGTAAAGGGCACCGTTAGAGTAGGATGGATACGCCTGTGTTGCTATAGTGTTCGTTTATAAAAAAAGTTTGTCACTGTGAAAACTAGGAGGCATTTTGATCGTGTTTTCCATGGTATTTGCCTACATGTGTGTTTTATTTTTTAGAAAGGAGTAATATCACCAAAATAGTCTTCAGTTCTACAGAGATAATTGTTTCTAAAGTAACTAACATTGAGTTTTACAATAGAGAACTTGCAAGAATTTTCACAATTAAAATTATGTAATTCACATTAGTGGCCAACTAAAGAATACATTTATGTTCATCATCATCATCATCAGCCCTATATATAAACTGTCCCACTGCATGCATGGGCCTCTTCCCACTATGAGAAGAGTAAGGCCATAGTCCACCACGCTGGCCTAGTGCTGGTTGGCAGACTTCACGTGTCTTTCGAGAACATTACAGAGAACTATCAGACATGCAGGCTTCCTCATGATGTTTTCTTTCACCGTTTAGCAAGCGATAATTAACAGTTTAATACGCACTTAACTTCGAAAAAGTCATTAGTGTGCGCCGTGGTTTCGAACCCGGACCCTCTGCGTAGCAGTCTGTCGGTCTCTCCACTAGGCTATCGCTGCTTTTATACATTTATGTTATAATAATTTATTTTATTCCTCTCCGTAACTAGAGACAAGCCCGGCCATTGCTTTTTAATAAAACAAATACCTAAGTATGACATATTAATAACATATATTATGATTTTTAATATTTTGACTGTATTAGTGTATGTAATGTAGACGATCCTTAAGTTAATAAATAAATAAATGATCATGATCTGAAAATATACTATGACGTTTTAAGCCTAACCTTATCTTCTTAATATATAAAATCCTTGCGTTACTGACTGACTGACAGACACGCTACAGCCGAAACTCTTGGGCGCAGGAAGCTGAAATTTGGCATGTATATTCCTTGGGGACCGTAGGGGAGCACTAAGAAGGGATTTCCCGAAATACCCACGGGATCGGCCAAAACGGGTAAATTTAAAAAAAACTGCAGGCGTAGCTGCTGGCGTCCTCCAGTATAAAATAAAATGCACGTAAATTACCGCAAATGGGGCCTTTTATTGCAGGGGCCGTCTAGGTAGGTGCCATCGCAGTATCAGTTATTCTGTGCCAAGTATTAGCGCAAAAATGCAGTACTATGTGCCGGTTTGAATGGTACTGTAGCTATGGTAGTAAAATAACTGGTCATAAGAAGACAACACCTTACGTCTAAAAGTAGGCAGCGTTTCTGACATGAACAAAGTCTATGGGTGGTGGTTTCTGTTTATCATCAGGTGGGCCGTCGGCTCGTGTGCCACCTGCCTAATGCCATAAAAAATGAAAACAAAATTAGAATACAATTATAAAGCATATGTATTTTTATAGTAATAAGACTTTGATAACGTAACATTTACTTGTGAAACGCCTTATCCATATTATTATGTCGCAAACATTTGATAAAAAGGGTTTCTTTTCACGGGCCGCCACCGGACCGGGACGGGCCGTTTGTCTCATTCCTCATTCTTGTAAGAATTAATGTCTTTATAGGGTCCAATTCTCCTGTGCCCGCTACCCTTTCTCGTGTTGTACGTAATATTAGACGTACGGTACCTCTCGACAAGGAATGTGCGTAGTCACTTTAATTTAGGTTTGTCTGAAGACATTCCTTGACTTGTGGTTTGTTTGATGACATTTTAATTGATAAAATAAATTTATTTCTGTTTTACGCTAATTATAATAACATTTTAGACGTTTTTGATGATGTAATGATGAGGTGCAAAATTTAAATAAAATTAATCAATCATTCAAAATCAGGATTTCATTGTGGTTTATGGTTTTAACAGCCAACGTATTAAAACGAATGGAAATGGAATAACGCTGAACCAAACCAATATCTTTAGACATTCGTTTATGAATGGAAACCAGAGGTAAAAGAGTAAGGTCGAGCAATACTTAAAACTTTAGGTTTAAATGTTTTTGATTTCAATGAAATGAATCGCGTAGACATGAGTTATTAGGTAATCCACACCTTCTTTTATTAATTGAATAAAGTGACGTATAAACTCTAGAACCCTAAACATATTATGCCAACCACTTTATTCAAGGAAATTGAATTCTAGTGATGTCATTATAAAAAAAAAAAACTATATGTTTTGAATATATCTTCTGCCACCAGTATCAATCTTTTGAAAACGTTGATTACAATAACACTAAATTAAGAAGATTAAAAAGCGACTCATATCTTAGATCTACAAGCACCTCGAAGGTTTGACTTTGACTCTTTCTGTAACATTTCTTAACTTCAGACCTTTATGAGTGTACTAAATACTTTGGAATTTAAATTCACACTAAATAGATGCTCAATTTTATAATAAAATATAAATGTCCCAATAAATAATTATAATTACTTTTATTACAAATAACACTGCTCTACATTATGTAGCGGTATTTATATTTGGACAATAAATTCCCCGTTAATCCGGTGAGTGTTAAGTGATTAAGCTCTCGGCGGGCGGTAGAGGGCCGGTCTCTTACACGCCGATTTGTTAAAACACTCTGCAGTCAAATAATGATGTAACATGTTAGATATCGATAAAATCGGTACGTGTTACGCAGCATAGGCTTCTACGACATGTAGCACACATAGCTACATAACTTCGTGTTCGTAGCAAAGGGCTTGAATACGAATCGTCACACAATAACATCACACGCAATAAAATGTTACCATATTTCTCGTCATGTAGACCGTACCTAGTGCCAATATTAACGCTACTTTATACAAGAGTAACACGCGTTAAATATTTGTAAGCAATTAAACAGTAACAAAATGAAACTTTCTCCGAGGACTCAGACTTTCCTTAAATTTTCGGCAATTACAGGGAATAAAAAAAATGTAATCAAGTCGAGTATCAAACTACACGCCCGTAAATATCATTAATATAATTATATAGACATTATCGAATTCCACTACTATTAAGAATTATTAGTGTATTGAAAGTGACACCAACTGCCTTGAAATTCTATAAGAATATTGCTGTATTATACTATCGATACATCCAAAGCCCATCACTATTCCGAGCAACTGCAGTGGGTGTTAACAGCGATATTTCTTTCGTCCAGTGTTGGCTGATAATTTACCGCCCGTTGCCCACCAACCGATTGAAATGTAACGACTAATTCTTATTTATTGCTTACCATTGCACGAAATTGTGCGTTTTGTAAGATTTGTAAGTAATAAAAGTGATTCGTTAAAGAACAATGGTCGGTTTCCATACAAAGGTGGACCAGAATTTTTTTTTTTTCACGTCTATTGCTGTGGAGTTATTTATCAATATTTTTATGTTACTTTATTTAACTTTAGTATAGATATGAATTTTAAAAACTTGGGAATACCTTTTTATTCTTTATAAAGTATGTTTGAGGTTATGAACTAAATCAGCCATACTCAACCTTTTTTTACACTGGGCCACATAATTGCTACTGTTAAATCTAGCGGGCCGCAGTAATATACCTACGTAGGTACCTATGTCGCGTATGTCCTTTACCGAGCTATAATAGTCTATCTATGTACCAAATTTCCTCAAAACCGATTCAGTGGTTTAGTCGTGAAAGCGTAACAGACAAACAGAGTTTCTTTCGCATTTGTAATATTAGTGGGAAATTGGGGATTATGCGACAGTAACATAAAACTATTATTTTAAAAAATATAAGCATTTATTTATGTAATAAAAATTAATGTGATTTTTGACACTGTAACAAAATTTTGTCAATTTTTGTTAAATCAGGCACATAATTTCTGCATGCTACTCTCAAAACGTCTCAAAACGTCGTCTAGGTGCGAATCAGTAAGCCGAGATCTGTAGACCTTTTTCGCATATTTAATTTTCATTTTTGAATATGAAGATTTGCATAGGTATGCATGCATGGACCTACATATGTTGATGCAAACAATGTCAAGAGTAAAGCTGATTTTCCACCAGAGTGGCGAGACGAGGCGAGGCGAGGAGAGAATTGAAATTTGTATGGCAAATTTTCAATTCTCTCCCAGCGCATCTTTGGTGGAAACAGTGTGGATTGGCGAGAATATGCAAGGCGTGAATTGAAATATTTGTTTGTGTAAAAATGAACCGTATTGCTTCCGACATAGAGTATAAATTAACTTTGCAACAGAAACACGCTTCTCGCGATAGAAATTGCGTGTGTATTGCAAGACGAACTCAAACAGCACTGTACCTATATCTTTATCTAATGAAGCCTACGGGCGGCGCGGCGGTCACGCGCGAGCTCGCGATGGCAATTTTTATTGGAAAAGGGTCAGTGCGATTTCAATTCTCTTCTCGCCTAGTCTCGTCTCGCCACTCTGGTGGAAAATCACCTTAAGTGTGCACAATTTTTTAACGTCTCATAGCTCTCCGGTTCTAATTTTCAAAATTTTTTATTGATGTGTCTCTCATCTCTTTAAAAATCGCCTCCAGATTCGTATCTTTTTTTAAATCAATCAGCTCATCAGATAATTTTTCATTACCAAAACTGCAAGCTCTGTTGTAGTGGCTATTGCTAAGTACCAAGGATTTTCAATTAAGAGAAGACATTTCTTTATTTTACGTAAATGCTGAAATCTTTTCAGAAATTCGTTCTTAAGGAAAGTAAGTAATTAGAAATATAAACCAGATTTTCTGGGGACACGTCAATTCCATCCTGTTGAGCTTAAAATAAATTCATAATTTTCCAACATTGATATGTTGGAAAATTATGTTTTTTTTATTATTTATTTCTTCGATATACAAATGAAGTTTGTCTTCGAAAGCAAACACTTTACTTGCCTTTTCAGAAGTCAGTAGATGCTCACCTTGTTATCGGCGATTAAGTTCACCAAGTGTTTCTGTTATATCGCAAAGAAACGCTAAAAAACACCATCAACTGTCTTGCTCAGGTTCTTTATAAGCTTGCACCCATAGTCACATAGGTAGTAATATGTAGTGTTCTGTGTGTACGCAATAAGGGAGAAAACATGAGTAAACGCGTGAATGAATTAATACGTTAGTTTTACGTAATTTTGAACCCTTATCAGTAATATTACTATAAAAATAAAAGTACTGGGTTCGCCGCGACTCGGGCCGCACAAAAAAGGCCAGCGGGCCGCACGTTGAGTATGGCTGAACTAAATTGTGTTTTTATTTAGTTTATTCGTAAAAATATGTAAATTAAACAATTCTGGTAAGTAGGTACCTAATATAATATGTGTGTAGAAAAACATGTTCTTCTAACAAACAAACTTAAACACTTAGACAAATGATTGGTATCGCTTCGCTATACTAGACACCGCACTGCCTACAAAAAATAGGTCCAAAAGTGAGGCAACTCATTATGACAGTGTGTGTCAATCAAGACGCATGCGTGAAGAATTGTGTTGTCAGCTTCTCAACAGTTACCCGAGTTAATAGGAAAATATTTTATACTGTGGTCTATTGGATAAGTAACTGGTTATAAATGTAGGTACAAAATTTACAATTGTTTAAAAGCATCAATTTATTCGTGTATGGGTTAGGCGCAGGTTTCATCATCGAAAAAATGGTGGATATATTATGCAATGATTTGGTTGTATCCAAATAGGTTGTTACATATGATATTTACAAATTATTGCGTCTTCAAAATAATCTTGTAAGTTATAAGTTATTTAGAAAATAGTGCATTCTATATCCATTCTAGCCGTCAATTGTTAGTTACACATTATTTAGTACGTATACCAATTTGACCTTTTAAGTTTCACTAAGGTTTATTTACTGTTAATAGTCATGTAGACACCAAAACTCACAAGTAACGATAGACAATATTAACAGACTGCCATGTAGACGGTTTCGAGTTTGAATCTACGGCGTGCCCGCGTGCACCATTGTCTTTTCAAAGATATGTGTCTATTAAATTGCTAATGATTGCTTGCCCCGGGCCTCGGAGAGCATGTTAAACCGTCAGTCCCGGCTTTCATTTAGATCTTTGAAATTCTTTACGGGGAGTCAGTCCCCTCAAACAAACTAATACTGGTCTAAACCCATGGAATATCGCTATCCCTTTGGATTATGGAGTCAGACGGTAGCTGCTCTGTGGAAAAGCAGATATTCTGTCATATTTGGTTGGACTAGTATGTAAGCGGACCCCGGGCTCCCAGTCGCAAGGTCTTGGATGCAACTGGGATAACGCTAGGACGATGATGATGGTGAATGACTGCGATACGTATATACCTAATTATTCTAATAGCATCTTCGTGGAATGAGTAGCTGAATGTGAGGCCCAAAATATATTTATTCTGTAACCACGAGAAGATACTGCGGAAGCTGTTGATTTTTTTTAGATTTTTTACTAATAATTAAAATAGATAAAATTGTTCTAGGTACCAAATTGTGTTGAAAGATTTTAAATTACTTTTTAAGGAATCTTATCTTATCTTTATTGCTTAAAATGAAGTCCAAACGCATGTGCGACCTATCACTACTGTTACTTTGTAAAACAATATGAGCTCACATTTGTTCAAGATGACTGCCTAATGTATTTACTTCAACACTTTATGTATATAAATTACTAATGTAAACATTAAACAATACATAAATATGTAAAATAAATAATAAGGTTAGATAAATGCAATAGAATATATTATAAAATACAATAACAATACATTTATATTATAAAAATCTCAACTACCTACGAGGAAATCGTTCTTCTACGCGCAGCAACACTGAATGAAATTTTTGGTTTAATGTAATTTTAGGGTCGAATTTCAAATTTATTGTTATGTTACAGATGGTATGTGATTCCAGAGTCCTTCTTATTGCTTGCTGACTTATTTTTACACGGGATAAAAGCGCAACTTGGCATTATACAGCGAATTATTTGCATAATTAATTTGGTGGATATATCAACCTGCCACACGGCTGTCAGTGTGACAGACTCAAACCATGCCAGCTGGCATGGTTTTTTCTGCCTCATTTTACAAGTATGAGGGCTCCGTCTAGTAGAGCAGAGCGAGACCAATCATTAGTCTATGCTTAAACACTTAATTCACAGCAAGCGAGGAACGAATGACGTTGATGTACCGGGTATAACAGTGACAGATACAGAAATGGCGTATTCGTTCCATTTCACGTCATTGTCATTCACGTCAAATCTTAGATTTTTCATTAAAAAAATTAATAATAATAATAATATTCTACCACATTCACACAACACCATCTAGTCCCAAACTAAGCAGAGCTTGTACTATGGGTACTAGATAATGGATAAACATACATATATACTTTTTTTTTTTGTAAATACATACATATTATACATAGAAACACCCAGACCAAGACAAACATCCATGTTCACGCACACAAATGTTTGACTTGAGCGGGAATCGAACCCGCGACCTTCAAAATTATATTTATTATATTAATAACATAAATAATTCTTATTTATCATATCGTATAATGAAACGCATATTTTGACAATAAAGTTATGACTGCGTTCATAACATTTTATTTTTGTTTAGGGATACAGTTTAAAAATAAACTGTAAATACATTATTTCTTTCTCCCAAGTCCTAAAAATATGTATTTGAAAAAATGTACAAAATGTACTTTTTTTTGGTATAGGACTCATTATCAGACGTGCTAAAGGCCAAAGTGACCATTGTTCTTTATTGCTTTTTAATAATGTGCGATTGCAGTAGAGCAATAAATTTTAATAATTTATTGCTCTACTGCAATCGCACACTTTATTGTTAATTTGTTCAATTTCAAAATTAGCTCGCCTTGTAGTTTGTTGTAGACAAGTTATCGACTAGATGCGTGTGAGGCTAAGCATGTATGTAGCCTATGACCCACAGTATATTAGCTAATTACTATATTAGATATACCCATAAGTGTTTATTGTTTAGGGCCATGGAAAAATTTTGGCCTATGGTTTGACTTTAAAATAATATATGTGGAAAGTAGCAAACACTATCAAATTATACATAGAAGAGGATAAATTAAATTAGGAGGTTATTGTTAGGCTGATATTAATTTACTAGTTGTATCATTGTTCAAATTGTTTTACATATTTATTGTTTCGATTATGGATTTTCATTTTCTTGTTTCTTGTTGTTTGTGCCACACAATTCCTACAAGTAAATTTGTTTACTACATATCACAAAACTGGATGCGCTACAGAACATAACAGAGTAAAACTTGGTATATATTATATCGAACCAATATACTTATATTTTCCTACTTTGTTACGATTATTAAAATTATTCATATAATATCTATGTTTTCCAGAAACAAAAATATTTGTGTGGCTTACTTAGTACTGAGAAAACAGCAATGCAACAACTATTACATACTTTGGTTATAAAAAGCTGAAACCATCCATAGAATTCGGATCAAAGACGCTGTAAGAGCATTTTGCTCACTACAATGAGTCGAATGAAGGGACTCTAAGAAAATAGTAAAAAAGTTTTCTTATAGTCTTTATATTGTCTTCTGAATGTAGGTCTTCTTTTTTATGGTTTTGTACTTTATTATGTCCCTTGATGACATTATTTATTCAGCCACATACCACTTCCTATGTTTATCAACGTCATAGCTTACAAATCTCGTACTTATCTGGATTATATAAAAGAAAAAAAAAAACTCCTTTGGCAAAAGCGAATAGTGGTGGGATTATTTGACGACAAAGAACAAGTATAGTCTTCGCCTGCTGTTGAGAAATTATTTGAAACATCGACAAAAAATAAATTAAAGTAGGTATAAGTATTTATAGCCTTTTTCACCGCTGCGTGATAAATTCCTATTTAAATTGACCTCATACACATAATTTAATATATTTAATTTATCTGGAGCCTTATAAGGAGATAAGCCTTATGCTTATCCAGAGTCGGTGAAAATGGCTCTAATACTAGTAATATACATACATGAGGCGGGGAACATTAGCGTTTTTTTATCTTCATGGCCCATTTCAGTATCTTCAGCACTTGTAAATCTTTTGATCTTCGACTGAATTCAGCCTGATTTGATGACGAAGTAGTCTTTAACATTTCGAGCCGAATGCTATGTGTATTATATCGTCAAGCTTGATGATTAGTTGACGGACAATTCTGTAAAATTTGTCCCGAAAATTGTTTTGTGAGTACGTATGGTAGGAATAATTTGTTTGTAGCGAAATAAAATTAGTTTGCGTCCATTCATTCAAGTGTCTTATTCACCATCTATGAACAGCAGTACAAAAGATGCCATGTATCTAAGAACACAAACAATCAATTACAGATAGTGCCATATAAAGTGCACAGCTCGCGATATATTACGTTTTCGCCATTCGATCGCTATATTGTTCCCGAGCGGCCACTTGCAGATAAACGCCTCTAACGTTTGCCGATCACGACACTTACGTGCTCGGCGATTGCCAATTTTTACAGCTAATCGTGTAGGTAAGTTGGTACTTTATTTTGGCTTGTAGTGTAAGGGTGTGATGTTGTTTGCAGTATGGAACTGAGCTAATAATATGAATGCGCTGAAATCATCTATACAGAAAACATATTTTTGGTGCCATAACAAAAATTTATACCCCTTTGTTTTGAGGGTTTAATATTTCGTATCTGCTGCAAGTGCCATGATCACATTCAGAGCATCCATGAGTATGTCATATCAATGACTACAAAACTTTTTATTTTGAAGTTGTAACTTATTTCCACGTGTTGTCGTCATCGTT
The DNA here is from genome assembly GCA_944739405.2 of Euclidia mi. Lineage (NCBI taxonomy): Eukaryota > Metazoa > Arthropoda > Insecta > Lepidoptera > Erebidae > Euclidia > Euclidia mi. Next base: position 12,668,364 of record OX123198.2, on the reverse strand, counting down.
TCGTACTTCTCACTCAGTCGATTTCCGACTGAGTGAGTTTACAAATTAGCTATCTTAGATTTCGAGAAATCAATGTCAGTGTTATCTCTTCATTAATTTTACCTGCAGCAACTTGTGCAAGATCGCACACTAGTTTAACGCGACCAATATCTACATATATATCACAAAAAATAACTAATGACGATAGATCAGTATTTTAATTTAGTTCCGCCGCCAGCATCTACAGACCAGATTTACCTAAAAAAAGTACACAATAAAAGATTACCTACAAATAATAAAAATTCAAGTAACTCCACAAAAATCGCGCACAATAATAAGCAGGCGAGCTTTCTGCGGCTGTAAATTTAGTTAAACACGGTGGTACATGACAGCACACTACAAACTTCTATGTAACATTTTGTCTCGAAGCAGCCGCGACCCAGCGCGTGACCCGCCACCGCAGAATGCCAACCTCCTAACGAGTTTTTGAAAGCACCCCCTGTCAGAGAACGCCATCTTAAAGGGATTTGCACTTTGTAACTAAATTGTCTTGGAGAAATGGATATGACCAGGATAGTGAGAGCTGAAACACTGTGTCTTAAGAAGTTTTCTGTTTTGTTGTTTGTTTATTTTGTTAAGGTACTTTCTACTAATATTTATTTTATATTTCAATAGTAGTAGGCAACAAATTCGCCAACTGAAATGCAATGGATACGTCTCCTATAACGTAGAGTCTTAGAATCTTTGCCTACATCGTGAGCATAGATGTCTGTTAGCTGTCAGTAACTTAGGTGTGTCGTGTATATCTTCTGTTAGAAATGAACGTATGCTGATTTGAAAGAGATTTTAGAAATCTGGTAATTTTGCTTGCATTAATAATAGCATGGCCATCTTACATACCTACATATTTCCTTTCTGTCTTTTTAAAATGATGAATAGAGTCACGATTATTACCACTAGTAATTTACACTAGTATGCACTGTTACAAGATTAAGCTATCCACAAAAGCCTTTATTAATTTTAAAGTGGCTGACAAAGAACTATTTAGATAAAGGTATTTATAAATAAAATATCCAAAACTTTTACAGTTTGTATACTTAATTGTATTTTTCTATCCATCCATAAATATAATATTATTCTAACAGTTCGAGAGCTCACTATAAATCGGGACGGGGTAGCATGTATTTCTAATCAGAGTGTCAAACGACGCATCGCCTCACACATTCATTATTAGTGTTGTCAGCGTTTCCCAATCCACATAAACCCGCGATGATCCGTCCATTAAGTATTCATCTCGCGACATTAGTGGCTGCCGTTATTAAAACCACCTGTAAATCCCATACTTGCGACTTGTCGACGCTCCACACGTACTGGGGAGCTAGGGGGTTGCTCGCTCGTCCCTTCCGCCCTTGTGACTTTTGTCTCGAATCTCGGCGCACGTCTTGGACATCGGGGACACGTCTTACAGAATTAATAATAAGCTAAGAAACCGGGTGCGGTTTGGCCCACAATGTGCCAAAATTTCTAACCCTCATTAAGGGCCCTCTGCACTCACCGCGCGCTCCAAACTTTAGACGTTCGCGCTCGCGTTCGCCCGTTGTTTATTGGTGTTGCCAACATTGCGACGCTTGTAACGGGTTTTAATGTTCGAATTAAGAATGTTCTAAGCGTTCGTGATGCGGTGTTGCCATCGTTCAGGTGATTTGTTTTATTTTCGCGCTTGAATTTCTCAACGTATGTTTTCTTTGTGAAAGTTTATGTCAAAGGCTTTGAAGTCGCAACGAGTCACCGTAATGAAAATGATGACATGAATATAGATGTACCATATTAAAATCTGTGTATTTCATTAAAGATGTTTCACAAATACTTATATGTTTTGGAGCGTATCACAAAACTTTTTGTATTACTTTGCCCCTTTTTATAGGCTCGCGTAAGTGAGACAAACACAGCTTCAGAGCGCTTAACAAACTTTGAACGTAATGTAAAAAAACAGATATTTACGAACAAACGCAGCGTATACAAAGTTATCATAAGTTTATCAGCTCACTGTGTATATTCTCGTATTATTAATTGACATGCTTTTTAATTATTCATTACAGGTGATTTTTAACTAAGACGTCAAATATGATGTAAGTTAATTACCTAGATCGTTTTCTTATAAAATACTAGTGTCAGTGTGATATTTCATTTGATGCAGCTTTTTAATCTAAATTTTTAAATTACACCATTCAATTCATTAAAATAGTCCAGAATAAATAACTTACACTAAGTCCTTTTCTTCGGTTATTCAGACTAGTCGCATTACACGTCTCACATTGTTAACAGTAGACGTTTTGAAGGGTTTAGTTGTCAGTGGCTTGTCATCTCGCGCCCGGGGCCTTGATAGTTGAGGGAATAATAGTCGAAACATGGCGAATGATAGATAATACTGCATGTAAATGGGAATCTTGAGCCTGCGGACTGCTGTAAGTGTTTGTATAATATTTGGATGGCAGGGTGCATTTGTTTTGATGTGGTATTTTCGATGTATAACATAAATTATAGGGTGTGGTGTTGGACGAATCTTATAAAATTTAAGTATTTTATAGAGCTCAAGAAAAGAAGTTTGTTGAATGTTATAAAAGTTAAGGTTTTATCTCCATTCTTGTGGACATGGTTAAAGAGGCCTATTCACTTATGCAACAATTAATATTTTGGCCGTAAAGATTATTCTTTACCGAATAAAGCGCCCGCCCAAGAAATAAATAAATCCTGTTTTGCGTACAACATCTTTTTACAAACATCTCGCTTTGAATTCTTCGGGTTTCGACACCACGTTGAACTCAGGACTCTCAAGGCAGCCGCTATAACCACTACGCCATTCGTGTAGATGATTATTTGGTGATCACAATACGTGATAATTTTTTAGGGTTCCGTACCTAAAAGGTAAAATACGGGACACTATTACTAAGCCTCCGCTGCCTGTCTGTCTGTCACCAGGCTATATCTCATAAACCGTGATAGGTAGAAAGCTAAAATTTTCACAAATTATGTATTTCGGTTGCCGCTATAACAAAAAATACTAAAAATAAAAAAAATATTAAGGGGCGTCCCATACAAAAAACGTGTATTTTTTCGTATTTTTTGCTCAAAATAACTAACTGTAACAGGAAAACGCTTTAAATTTTCACAGAATATCTAGTTGTATATTACCTTTCAAAATAAATAATAAAATAAAAGAAAGTTAATAATAAAGGGGGACTCCCATACAACAAACGTAATTTTTTAGCAAATTTGTTACTCAATCTTAATAAACAGGTAGTTAAGTTTCTTAAAAAGTATTAAATATACATACAAAGAACGTCATTTTTTTTTATAGATGATGGTACGGAACCCTTCGTGCGCGAGTCCTACTTGCACTTGCTCAATTTTATTCCATCCAAAGGTGTATTAACATGTATGTTGCAAATACCATATGTAAAAAGGTACATACGTGGGTATTTATGTATTATTTTTGGGTAGTAGTTAGTGCACCTTTGGCTACAGATAGCTGTAGAAGGTATTCTTGATATACCTAGTAGGTACGTACATATATACAGATGAATAGCCACAAAATGTTTTAACTAACAAACAAATAACCTGATATCATTTATTTTAGTAACCAGTGTATCCAATCCTTTATCCTCCATTAAATCAAACCGAAAATAAATTCTCATATAAAACGTCCTTACACGAAAAGACGAGTACTAAGACGGTATCCCTCAAAAAGGAAATTCATAATCATTTCAGAAGGGGTCCGTAAAATCGAAAGTTCGTTTCAAATTTCAATTACTTATTCGTATGCGTGTGCTAAGGAAATGAAATAACACTTAAATTTGATTTACGATAGAAAATATTGTAATATAAATGAGATATTGTTTCTTTGGGTGAATTAAGGCGTTTGTACTGTAACGCACGTGTTTCCATGTAACGTTATGTGACGGTAATTATTCACGAGAGATATTGTATTACAAATTATAATAAGATTAAAGGTATTGTTGCTTATACTATAAAAATGCATAGGTAACATTCCAAATAAATGATTTATAGACTAACACCAATAAAGTCTATTTATTGTTTGCAGCGGTATGTGGAACAGAAGACTTCTCAACAATTCTTGAAATAGTTATTTGTGCAACAAGAGAGCAAAGTTGTTTTTTGTTTCGAGTGCTGATTTTGAGACCCGAGCAAGCGAAGGATTCTATGATTGATTCACGAGCGTAGCGAGTAAATCCAAGTTAGAATCCTGAGCGTAGTGAGGGACTCAACAGCACGAGATGCAAAAAGCTTTGCTCTCGTGTAGCACACATAACTTTTCACCTCAGCAGTGACAACACATATTTAACAGGAATAAATTGAAAACAAAATTCTGCATTAATCACTTGTTGTTTTAACTCTTCTGATGTTAAAGTACAGTCATCAGCGCTAGTTTCACTCATCTTTTTAGATTAAGTATTTTATATTAATATAATTTAACACGTTACGCTATACGCTATCAGCATCAGCGAAATGTTTACTTCTCGTATATTATACCAATGTACTCTGTGGTTTACTTAATTCCCGCTATTTTTTTTAATAGCGTTTTGATACCGCGTCCCTGCTGTTTATTTTTCAAATGTATCATTGTTGAAATTCCAAATAAAAATGTATTGGTTAAATACCAATTTTATACTATTAATTAGACTTATTTTTATTAAAATCCAATAATATATTAAACGTATAAACAATAACATTTAAAAAACAACATAATTTCTTTATATATAAAGATATTTGTATATCTGCGTATGCGACTGCAGATCGGAGGTCCCGGGATCGATTCCCGGGTCGGGCAAAAGTGTTACTGGGTTTTTCCGAATACTCAGTAGCAGCCCGGAGTCTGCCCGGTAACGGCAATAGGCTCGCCCCCTATTACGTGGGACCGAAAAATTCATGGCGAAAAGTGGGTGTAATATTTACACCTCTGCCTACCCCTTCGGGGATACAGGCGTGAGACTATATATATTTGTATATCTTTACATTTTAGGGTATAACGCGTTTCCGAACGTGTTTTCTTTGAGGTCGAATTCCAAAATCAAATTTCGAAGGAGTTTGTTTTTTTCACTCGCTTTTTATATGCATGTGAAAGAGACAGAGCACAGTAAAATTCGCATGTTTCAAATTTATGGCTGAACAATGTCAATTCGTGGCACTGAAGATTGAAAAATTAAAAAGGTACTTTGCCTCACGCTCGAATCAAAATCGCGTTTTGTTCACTGTTGTCTCGCAGCAAAAGCGGCATGTTTGAGCTGCTGTGGTGAAATAGTTATTTGTGCAACAAGAGAGCAAAGTTGTTTTTTGTTTCGAGTGCTGATTTTGAGTCCCGAGCAAGCGAAGGATTCTATGATTGATTCACGAGCGTAGCGAGTGAATCAAAGTTAGAATCCTGAGCGTGGTGAGGGACTCAACAGCACGAGATACAAAAAACTTTGCTCTCGTGTAGCACACATAACTTTTCACCACAGCAGTGAGAACACATATTACTTAGGAGACATAGAAATGAACAGGAATATATTGAATTTTGCATAATCACTTGTTGATTTAACTCTTCTGGTGTTAAAGTACAGTCATCATCGCTAGTTTTACTCATCTTTTTAGATTATTTTATATATTAATATAAATTTAACACGTTACCTACGCTATACCTACTGTATCAGCATTATCGAAATTTTTATTCCCGCTACTTTTTTAAATCGCGTTTTAATACCGCGTCCCTGATGTTAATTTTTCAAATGTATCATTGTTGTAATTCTAAATAAAAATGTATTGGTTAAATACTAATTTTATAATTAGACTTATTTTTATTAAAATCCAATAATAAATTAAACATGTAAACAATAACATATAAAAAAGTAATTTCTTTATTACAAATATCTTTTTTTTTTGCGTTGCCATAGTTGTTTTCTTTGAGGTCGAATGCCAAAATCGAATTTCGAATTCTAAGGGGTTTGTTTTTTCACTCACTTTTTATATGCATGTGAAAGAGACAGAGCACAGTAAAATTCGAATGTTTCAAATTTGTGGCTGAACAATGTCAATTCGTGGCACTGAAGATTGAAAAATTAAAAAGCTACTTTGTCTCACGCTCGAATCAAAATCGCGTTTTGTTCACTGTTGTCTCGCAGCAAAAGCGGCATGTTTGAGCTGCTGTGGTGAAAATAATGTTGTATAACTTGTATTACTTCAATGATAATCAATAAAGTAACACAATCATTAAAAATACGTAAGCTGTGAAAGTTCTAGCAAAAGTAAAATGTAGGTAAACAAAACTCACTGTTAAAAGCAAAAAAATCGCAGGTCCTGCTTTGCTCGGACCAATATTTAATCCCTCAATCACGTCAGCAAATCATTCGCCAGGTTTTCACGCTTATAACATTAGACCACCGAGATTCGCCAAACAACAAAAATAAAACCAAACAACCTAATTGCCAAAAAAAACAGTCATCACTCACCGAAAGTTACTGTTAATGTTCAACAGAAAATTCACGAATTCCGTCCGCCTTAACTTAGCGTAATCTCAGAGTTATTATAAAGCACCTACGGCCGGGGCGGCTGCATAACAAATTTTATTTCCTCACCGAACGAACGTCCGTACAAAAACAGAATACGAAACTTGGGCGTTCCTTCGCGAACCTCCTGTGAATTTATATCGTTGGCCAACAAGAAAACAAAAGTGGAGTCGCGCCAAAGGTACATTATCTTAACAAAGTACAGCAATTAGGTACACGTTCTACATCTGACTCTTATAATTTAAATATGATAAAACAAAGTAAGACGAAGTGAAGAATGAGGCGGGTCCCGGTTAACTTATTTATAAATTCTTCCTGTTTTCTCCGAGACGTTGCCGCGGTGAGGCGCAACCCTTCCTTTCCCCCACGTTATAATGCAATGAAAGGGGCTCATATAAGTATCGCGGTGATAAAGGCTAATCCACCTTAAAGGAATCACTGATTCTTATTTGTTTGGTTATAACTCAGTTTCAGCGGGCATACGGGGTTATAATTTATTGGCAAATACAATTTATAGCGTCTGAGAAATATCTGTTTTTAATTTAGAGTGGCTCTCTGATCGTGCGTAAAACTCGTATTCTAGGATTAAGTTTCTTCAAATATGGCAGCCTATAATCCGATGATATAGGTAATCTGACCAAAGATATATTTTTTAATACAAGTCTTTCGTTGTCTGTCACACAAAACGAAAGAAAGAGAGACCAGGCGGTCTTTAATTATGTACACTAATTATTATAGGTTGAATTTTGGAGGAAATATTGATAAGAGATAAGGAAGGATATTAAATTCAATTATTTTACTCATTTATTGTAATGCATGATGATAAAACTATACCACAATTGCATACAATAAAATAATACCTAATTTATAGTTAATGATTGTACGCGGTATGCGCAAATGAAAGATGTATTGATAGATAAAAGAAAGTATATTGATAAAATATTAAAATTAACGGATTTACAGATATTGATAGATTGATCGTTACGCGGCGAAAGGTGCTATACGTACGATAGGTTGCGCGGCGTGCGGTTTTGCAACGACTACTGAACTATACGATTTATAATTTATTCGCTGATGTAGAATAAAATAATTATAATAAAATGTGTGTTTCGCGGCGCATTGATGTCAGCATAAAAGTAAAACTATTGTAATGTACGGGTTTGCCCGTACAATGATAATACCCAGTATAATAACGCGAAGCAGGGACGGGCCGCTTGTTTGTAATATAGAAAACATATAACCACTAACCAACGTTGTTTGACCTTAAAATTTTAAAAAAACACGCTTAGTTCAAACATGTAGTGCATTATCCATATCAGGCCGATTTCGTATCAGCTTGAGTACGAACAGAAGAGTCTGTTTTATTATCAAATCAATTGTGAGCCATGATAATCTACACCAGCCTCGAGTTACGGATCATCTTGCGCTCGTAACGTCAAGATTAACTTTTCTATTTTAGCTCCACAGAAATCCTACACATTCATCAGATATGATCGCTTTCAACTAATCCCTTCACAATTATAATGTAGTTATCCGCAATTTAGAAGTGGATCAAACAGCTTTGTTCCTAGTTTCGCGTACTTATGAACAAAAACAGACAAGTAGAGATCAATAGGCCACAATCCTCGCAGTCGGTAGGGGCGGGTAGGTATAAAATTACAGATCAAAACTCTATCGAGACGTTGGCCTTTATTCGGAATCAGCAGAGCGCGCTATCAAAGAAAGTCTACTTAGGAGTTAGCGTCTTGGGTCGCCAAGTTTGTTAGTAAGGGTTACGGATGCGGGCAAGGGCGTAAGGGTACGTTTTTGAATGTAAATAGTGGCGCAGGGTCTCGTATGAATTAAATTTAAGTAATTAATGGGTGCCGCGCGGTCGCTGAAAGGTCGTCTATGTACCATTTAGATAATGTACCAAGTTTTGTTTGGGTGACACTGTTGATCTTAATTTTTAATTGTGTTGAGGATTTACGGTTTTGTGAAACAAGATTTTATGGCTAATAATTTAAAAAAGCAAAATGTATCCTATGTAAAGATTGCAGAAAATATTTATTTCGGTAGGTAATTGCTTTTGGACAGAATAATGTTCTGCACATGAGTAACATTTTTAATTGAAAAACTATCTCCTGTAGTTATTTTTTATTTGGTACATAGATTTTATACAAAAAGGATGAGCTAATAGCATTTTCAAGTACATCATCAATTGTTTTATCTACTTAACTTTGAAAAGTTTATAACCAAAATACTACTGGTATACTTAATTGTAAGCGTCGTTTTACGTAACTGCCGATCATGGGGTCCTAGCCTTAACACTCAGCCTGTCAGATTACAATTTTCAGTACAGTACCTACAGTAACTACAGGTTACTTGAGACGTAATTCCAATTGAGATATTGCAATCAAGTTTTAGGCCCTGCACTTGAGGCTATTTAAGGCAGTAGCTACCTTTCACCAATATTTTTTTTATGAGAAAGCTCGTATGAAATCTTTTTACCGAGTATACGTCTTCTTTTCAATATGCCATATATTTCGATCTTCGGCCAGTACTTTTGTAAAGTAGTATAATGTCAGTTTCTTCGATTGCATCATGCTTCTAATGACCCTTCATGATTCTATAAAGTACTCACAAAACCTTGGTCATAAGTTTGTACTTTGCTCAGAAAAATAGGTCATACACAGCCAAAAGGGCCAAGAAAATCTAATTATTTCATCAGGTACCCCGAGAAAATTTTCTTAACCCTTTAGTATGTGTACTAATTTCATATTAATCTGCTTCGGTCCAAGGGGCCGTGTGGGTCATTTATTAATTATACCTCTAGGGTAAGGGGTAGAGTAGGCCGCCTATATTTTAAGACGCCGACATCTGGCGTGGTATGCGTTGTGTACACTCGGCTTAATATTTATTACTGTGTGTAAGTACTTGCGACCCATTATGCTATCCGCAAATGTGTTGCTTTATTTCTTAATAGATATTTACTATGGTTTTAGTGTCACGCTGTTTTTAGGGGTCAAAATAATATCGTGCATTTTTAGTTATCAGTAAGTGCTTGCAATTTTTTTGCGTTAAAAGAAATACATTAGAATCGCATAAATAACTTCACTGTCACCGCGCTGTGTCAAGTATTTCACGAGAGTTTAATTTCAATGATTTATTCATTCTACACTTTATTGTTTACCAAAATTTAAAGGAAACCTTTATCAGTAACGCACTATTGTCCACTACTACCTACATAAATCTGCCAGGCAACCTTTGGAAACCTGGAGACGCTGTATGAGGTCCCACCGTAAGATTTCTATGTTCATGTTTCCTAATAAAAACATCATTTTTATAGTTTCTGGTTAATGTACTAATACGAAAGTGCAACGTTGCGTGTGAAGGGTTTGGCCTTAAGTACTTGTATACTTGCAACTGGCCAGATTACAATTAGGACATCTTCTAGTGTGTATTTGTCGATAGGTAACGCGGATAAGTTACGAATATTTACATGACCATTGGTCTTGGTAAAAACTCAGTGCATCCGTGAAGAGTCTGGTTTACTGGTGCATGATATAGGTACCTACTTAAATATCACTATTATTTGAATTACAGTAGAAGCTCTCCTGCTCAAAGCGTGATCTTGAATTATTAGGCTTCATAAGATTTAGAGATTTTTTCAAGGAAATACTATTTTATTAAGGTTAGTTTTGTCTCAGTTCTTCTGTGATATTATAACTTAACCATTTTCTTTTTTTTTTTTTTATAGTATAAGGCGGCAAACGAGCAGACGGATTGCCTGATGGTAAGCAATTACCGTCGCCCATGGACACAAGCAACACCACAGGAGTCACAAGTGCGTTGCCGCCCCTTGGGGTTGGGAAAGGGATAGGATAAGGAGTGGGATGAGGGAGAAGGAATAGGGGATAGGGCCTCCGGCACTCTCACTCACCGAACGAAACGCAACAGTTTAGGTTCTGTTACTTTACTTTTTCTGTGAGAGGGTAGTACTTCCCCGGTTGAGCCGGCCCATTCATGCTGAAATCAGCAAGGCTCTACTACCTAGACTCTTGCAACATTGATGTGTGCATGCGTCATACAAATAACATTATCAACACATGCGTACCTACTCTCGAACAAATCATAAACAATTTGCACTGTTTCCAAGAAACAACAACGATATCCTTCTACCACCTCTCAGAATCAACGTTCATAATACTTAAGCCATACCGTAATAACGTTTAACAAGCAACGGTCAATTATTTCAAATGCAGCTCAAATTATCAAACGGTATAGTATAACGCCTGAAGCAGTCGATAGCTCTCAAAGCTAAAGATACGTCTATGGACGGTAACGCGATCAAAGTGTTCCGTACTTCGGCGTCTGTAATCGACAACGGTGAATGTTAAGGTGCTTCACACTAATAGGCGGTTTGTTATAGCAATTGCTAAGTCTGGTGAGCTCAGTTATTTATTATATTAAAAGTTGCTTCGTAATAAAAGCCCATAGTGCTAAATTGCGCTATAAATTAAAGTATAGAGTAAATTTTGTAAGTTGATAATTTTGTATCATGGAGACATTTTTATGTAGTACTACTTACAAATTTCTCCAAGATACAAAATTATTTGTAAATGCTGAGATGGTTTGGACACGTGGAGCGAATGAGTGAAAACAGAATGACGCACCAAATATATAAGGCAAACGTGTATGGGCAAGCCGGTCGCGGCCGACCTCGTCGGACATTCGTCGACCAAATTAGTGACGTTCTGAAAAACAGAAAGGTCCGAAGCACCCGGAACCGGCGAGCATGTATGAAAAGAGTAATTAATGTAGAGGAAGCGCGTGAGCTTTGTAAGGATAGAAGCAAGTGGTGTTCCGTTGTCTCTGCCTACCCCGACGCGAAAAAGGCGTGAGTATATGTATGTATGTATATGTACAAAATTATTAACCGGCTCTTAATCCCGTGAAATAACTTATTTTAGGTATAAATACCTACATATGTATGTGTTTCGTGTGTGTATATATTTGTGTGTGTGTGTGCTATATGTGCGACCAATAAATAAAATCCAAGTGAGGGTAGGTGCGGAAACTCGCATTTCCACAAGACGGCGCTGAGCTCTCACAACCGGTGCAAGACGGTCGAAACGTCGGAAAACTTTAAAATCGATCAATGATAAAAAAACAAACTTTCTTATTTGTTTTTTTGTCACTGTGTCATAGACTGATGATGAAAAAAAAGAATGACCTTCTTTAATTTGAACTTTAATGTTTTGTTAATGTCGGTTTCGCTCTCAGTCCCGCCGCGACCACGGCTGAAGCAAGTCAGTCGAAACGTTGGCATAAACCGAGGTATTTATGCCTTAAATATATTATTTATCGCGAGTAAGACCCGCTATATAACCTTGTATAATATTTGAGCCCAATTTTATTTACTAATCGTTAAGTAACAGGTCTATATCGCGTAATTTACTGAAAACCATGGTAAAATACCTCTTATTTGCCGTAATATTTCGGTGTGAGTAATGTCAACCGTGGTCACAGGATGATTGACAAAAACATTATGTGTACAAATCGTGAAAGTTTGAAAATATTCACAACTTTATTTGTCACCTGTCAAGGTGCCTTTCTATCAAAGTCGCAACGAATCACCTTTGCGAATGTGAAGCACCATTTGTTACGCGTTAAATATTCAAAGAACAAGACGGTCGAGTCTCCGGGGTCGAAAAGACCCGACGGGGTCGGGTTAACCCGCTAGCGCTCATGCGTCCCTAATTTCCGATTTGTCGGCCGAAGGGTTGACTGATTAGCATCTGACTTGTCACTACGCATCACGCACCTTTGTTGCTGTGTCGTCGTATAAATGATTTGTGCCATGTCAAATGTGAAATTTGTGATTAACAGATAATACGTTTCGATATTGAGGTGACTATATTAGTTGAAATACTTTGATATACTGATTGTGGTTGCACGAACACGGTGTTGAAGCACATGGTTGAAGATTGGCTATGACCAAATTCTTGGTTCAAAAATTATAAGAATACAGGTACTGTAGCGACTACATACCTGCACGTATCGACTGTACATTTTTACGTAGGTAGATTAAGCACACTGTTCACCGATAAGTTAAGATTATAATAGGCACGCATTATCATCTTAATAAATAAAATCCTTGCGTTACTGACTGACTGACAGACACGCTACAGCCGAAACTATTGGGCGCAGGAAGCTGATATTTGGCATGTATGTTCCTTGGGGACCGTAGGGGTGCACTAAGAAGGGATTTCCAGAAATACCCACGGGATCAGTCAAAACAGATAAAATTTAAAAAATATGCAGGCGTAGCTGCCGGCGTCCTCTAGTAGTATATAAGCCATATTGTACCCAAAATAAATCAGACGTTATTACACCTCGTTATTTTTATTGCCATACCATCATGGCAAAGGTACCTACTTAACTGTCGATCAGAGCTTTTGTGGCAATAATCTGCTATTCTCTTCTAGCTGAAAAGTTTGTGTTTCATGCGACTAATACATCTAGCATCCTACGACAAAAACATTTCAAATAATAAATTTCAAGATTATGTACCTACATGTAACTTCAGGAAAATCCCAGGCATATGCAGGGCTTGTAGTTGAAAACAAAGCTATTTTCCCAGGTATCTTCCTTTGGCAACCCACGTAAAAGTTGCGAAGTTATTAGCCAGCTGATAGCGGGACAAGCAATTGAATATTTCAATGTATTAAACTTGCTTTTGGGAGATACGACGTACGTTGTAGTCTAGACATTTTTATATGCTCACGTCTTGTATGTGTGCCAGGTTTTGCACTCGGGGACTAAGATAACACGAGTTTATTAAAATGTATAGGTTTAATTTATTTAAAAAAGTTATAAGGTTTGAACGAAGAAAATTGTGATTTAGAATATTGTAAGCGTTTTATTTGTTACTAAGAAAATTACATTTGAAATAAAATTACACTATAATCAGGCATTTTGTGTTAAATAATTCAAGGCAATGGTGCAGAAGACGTAATAGTTTAGATGTTTAGTGTAATTTCAGCAAGTACCTAATAGATATGTGAGACTATGAGAAAGTAAACTATAGTCTTATAGAGCGTCTGTCAAATACACAGTGAACCGATCGTGTCACGAAGTAATTATTTTGTAATTGCATGTGACCTCAGGTCCAACTAGAGTGGCGAAATTTTAGATCTGTAAGCTTTGCTTAGTTATACCTATTTGTATATACAATGACATTCAACATTATCGTCGTCTTTAGCATAATAGTCAATTGAATGTAGTTGTTAAAAAACTTAACAGACGCATTTTAGTTCTAAGGGCGGTTTCAGATTAGCGTATTTTTCTGCGCGTATACGGTCGTTTTAGCATACGCGCTTACACGCGCGCTATATTACGAGCTTCAAAAAACCGAACGGGCATATTTCGGCGTGTTCGCCCGAAACTGTAGTGACATCTTGTCAGTGTCAACATGGATTCTGAGGGCTCGTGCCTATACGAGCTTAGAAGTGCGTCAACGCTCGTACGAGTTGCGCGTGTGCCAAAAGGCGCGCCTGTACGCGCCTGCATACGCTTCAAAAAACGAGCGTATACGCGCGTATAAAACGCTAATCTGAAACCGCTCTAAATCTCATCGCTTGTCGTCAGAAATACTTGCTACGAGTCCATTTTTACAACACATACATTTTGCGTCATGATTTTACCTATCACAAATACTCCATAAATATCGTAGAAAGTAGGTATAAAAAATACAGTCCTAAGGATGTTTTATTCTAGAAATAGCATATCGAATCATAAACAATGCCTATTTTTGCTACTCATATTTTTCTACACACATTAAACGAGGTGATAATGACTGTAACAGAAAAGAATATAGCATCGTGCGCGTCACGGAGGGTTGGTCCTCTCAGCGCATTAGCCTCCAACGACACATGTGATCCGGGCCAACACCTCATGAATCCGTCATTTATCATCACAACTTACTGTATAAGCTGTAAGCTGCGTCATGCACGCTTGTTTTTATTTTGGACTTTCGGCAATGTTTGTGGTAACTGTACCTATGTAGGTATATGACATGGCAGAATGCTCATTGTTATTTATATTATGATATATTTTCAGTATTATTTTGCCATGAAGAATATGTATTAGGTTCCCAATATACCTAAATAACATAATTTTGTAATCCGGTGGAATAGGATAAAATTATGTTTCTTTTCAATTACCCCAATATGCGTAATTTTGGTTAATTCGTTGCGGTTTCCAATATCGTTTAACTTTTTCGGACTTCATCTGTTCAAGACTCAGCATTTTCCATGCACGGTTCTACTCAATCTGACTAGAGTAATAGATTTGAGGGTAGTACTAGTGATGAAACCATCTGACGCTTCCTCAGCCTTTTTATTATTGCTTATTTTTTATTATAATGTTGTCGCCACTGTATAACTGTGTAATGATGAGCTACTATATTATTCATTCGCTCCTATGTACATACATACATAGACTCACGCCTGTTTCCCGGAGGGGTAGGCAGAGACTACGGAGCACCATTTGCAACGGTCCTGACATATATCTCTTGCTTCATTCACTCCCATCAAATTCCTCATGCATGCTCCTCTGTTTCTCTGTTCTGTTTTAAGGATATCACCAATCTGGTCAGCGAACGTCCGTCTAGATCTTCCCATTCGTCCTGTCCCTTGTAATGGTGAATATTGGTTATATTGCGCACAAGTAACAGAAAAGATTAGGGTATGTTTTCCGTTACGCAGTGTACTAAATAAATAAATATCGGCACTTTTCGAATAAGGATATAATATTATTTGTTGGCTGGAGCTGAATTTAAAAGATATAAATTTGTATTTATTGCTTAATAGGAAAACTTATTATTTGATAATGTAATAATATTTAAATCAAACGAATTTCAAACATTCGTTTTGAAATTTATAGCTCCACCTCATTTCAGTAAATATCATTATTATGTAAGCCCTGCATATTGTGAGACATAATGATGTATGTACCATAAATTGTGCTTAGGTAGTATTTACGCTGTAATTCTACAACCAATCAATAAAAAAAAAACAAAATTAGAACAATATTGTCAGTCAAAAGGCATACATTGCAATACTTCATTGCAATGGTAAGCTCATTGTATAACAAATTACTTTTTCACCACAGCAGCTCAAACATGCCGCTTTTGCTGCGAGACAACAGTGAACAAAACGCGATTTTGATTCGAACGTGAGGCAAAGTAGCTTTTTAATTTTTCAATCTTCAGTGCCACGAATTGACATTGTTCAGCCACAAATTTGAAACATTCGAATTTTACTGTGCTCTGTCTCTTTCACATGCATATAAAAAGTGAGTGAAAAAACAAACCCCTTCGAATTCGAAATTCGATTTTGGACTTCGACCTCAACGCAAAAAAAAAGATATTTGTTTTTTTTTTTTATATGTTATTGTTTACATGTTTAATTTATTATTGGATTTTAATAAAAATAAGTCTAATTAATAGTATAAAATTAGTATTTAGGTAACCAATACATTTTTATTTACAATTACAACAATGATACATTTGAAAAATAAACATCAGGGACGCGGTATTAAAACGCGATTTAAAAAGTAGCGGGAATAAAAATTTCGCTGATGCTGATACAGTAGGTACCTATAGCGTAACGTGTTAAATTATAATAATATATAAAATAATCTAAAAAGATGAGTGAAACTAGCGATGATGACTGTACTTTAACACCAGAAGGGTTAAATCAACAAGTGATTATGCAGAATTCAATCTATTCCTGTTCATTTCTATGTCTCCTAAGTAATATGTGTTCTCACTGCTGTGGTGAAAAGCTATGTGTGCTACACGAGAGCAAAGTTTTTTGTATCTCGTGCTGTTGAGTCCCTCACCACGCTCAGGATTCTAACTTTGATTCACTCGCTACGCTCGTGAATCAATCATAGAATCCTTCGCTTGCTCGGGACTCAAAATAAGCACTCGAAACAAAAAACAACTTTGCTCTCTTGTTGCACAAATAACTATTGCTTCTTCATTCCTACTTTTTAATTTAACCCTTGCCACCACTATTTGTATAACTGCGTAAAGTCACACTGGGTTAGATAGAATATTATGGGCATATTAGAATATTAAAATATTAGAAGGCATAGATTTTTTTTCTTGCGTTGATTAAATTATCAGCACCTTATGAATAAAAATATATCCTGTTTCTACAGGAGTTTATTTGAAGATGCCTACATAATTCTATGCAATAATTTATTTATAAGAAATCATAATATTGCAATAAGTGTATAAAACGAATTTTATACGTTCGTCATGAATTTTATAGCCACGTCTCATTTCAGTAATTATCATGAAAACTTTGCATTTTATTCAAGTAGCTTTGAATTTATGAATCATAATTATGTTACATAAAATGAATGTACTATTTATGACGTGGTCTTCACAATGTAGTCAAAGGATATACATTGCAATACTTCATTGCAATGTACAATAGAGGTTCGTTTAAACAGCAGTGGTGGGCTGGTGGGCTGGCGACGTATCGGCTGTCACATTACTGCGCCACTGGTGTTATTATCAAAGTTTTTGAAGGGTCTCCGGTCGCCTCCACGACGCCGCGTGCCCACCCCGTGTATGAGGGATTAGATGTTGAGGAATATGATTCTGTGAATACATATTTTTGTTATAAATAAGGAATACAAGCGTGTATGTAAATGCATAAAGGCAGCGATAGCCTAGTGGCGATACCAACAGACTGCCATGCAAAGGCATGCATGACTTTTCAGAGTTATTTTCGTAGGTATTGAATTGTAAATTATCGCTTGCCCCGTGACCCGGAGAGCACGTTAAGCCGTCGTTTGACAGTCGTTAAAGGGAGTCAGTACCTTTGACTAAATTGACACTAGTCTAAGCCATGGAATATAGCTATCCCGTTAGGTTGCGGAGGTCAGACAGGCAGTCGCCCCGTGGAAAAGCTAATATTCAGTCAAATCCGGTTAGCTTAAAAGGTATACGCTAGAGTCGACAGGACTCTAAGTGAAGGCATATTTTCATGCACTATTTTCATACATCACATTTTTCCAAACTTGAGAAAGTTGGTAAAAAAATACCGACATTTTTTATGAGCTTACGATCGATTGAGTAAATGTGGTAGACGTTGTATATAGCTTCTTAGAATTTTAAGATGGTCATAATAATAGTAAAGGAGTATAAGTAATGTGGTAAATATTTCAAAATAATCAGCAAAACTAAATTATTCAGGAGGACGACCCTGCGTAATTTAAACTCAGTTAATGGGACAGGACAAAGGGGAAGACCTAGGCGAACGTTCTCTGACCAGATTGGAGACATCCTGAAAAAAGGACAAGTCAGAAGTACCCTTAACAGAAGAGCATGCATGAGAAACTTGATGGGAGTGAGTGAAGCAAGTGAGGTATGTCAGGATCGTTGCAAATGGCGTTCCGTAGTCTCTGCTTACCCCTCCGGGAAACAGGCGTGAGTCTATGTATGTATGTATGTAAAATAATATTTTTATCTGGAATTGTGTATAATTGTAAAATGATTTATGAATTTGAACCGTGTATGCATATCCATGGTTCAAATACGTGAATCAGCCATTCATTGACTTTCATTATTAGCGTTCCGTACCTCACAAGGTAAAAAAAGGAACCCTTATAAGATCACTTTCTTGTCCGTCTGTCTCTGTCCGTGTGTCACCACCGATTTTCTTAGGAACGGGTGGACCTAGCAAATTTAAATTATATTATATACTATATACTAGATACTGAGGTCTATGTTTTCTATTAGGTGTATAAAAATCAGGGTCCTAGGTCAATCCGATAAAAAGATATGGTCAAAATTAGATTTCTGCGAAAACTTGCAAGTACCAAAATTAACCTTAATTTTCAACTTTTTTAAATTTTCGGAATTTTTCCTTTACTTGTGCTGTAAGACCTTGGTTTTCACCAAAATTGACAATTCTAGGTCAACCGTAAGTACCCTATAGGTTTTGGGTCGAAAACCTATATGGTAGTTCCCGTTGAACTAGAATCACGAAATTTGACCAAAAGCAGGGTCTTACAGCACAAATAAAGGAAAAATTACAAAAAATAAAAAAGTGGAAAATTTAAGGGTGTCCCCATACATAGGTACATAGTAGACTCCATTTAAGATAGTCTTCTAAGTTGTATGGGCGCTCATACAGATTTAGAAGACTAGCGTAATTAGCACCAACCTCAAATAAGGTAAAATGGGTACGGAACCCTCGGTGCGCGGGTCAGACTCGCACTTGCCCGAATTTTTATTTTATAATTTAATCCAGGAAAAGTTAATAATTTATTACATAAACGAGGTTTATATTTTATTCATCGATACATATTAAAATAAATTGAAAGTGTTGGGATGTAACGATACTATCATTTGACAATATTTCCCCCTTTTATCCACAACGCAACATTGTTTCTCGCACAAGCCGTTTCCACAGCATCCAACCACGTCCGGCAGTAGTCCGGGCGCATATGGTAATTTCTTATTCCAATAGGAAATAGAGGCGGTCACTAGCAATAATCCATCACTGCGCGTTTGTTTGTCCGGCCGGACGTGTTTTATGTCATTTTACGTATTCCTTACAGGTTTTGATAAATATTAGTTTCGTTACAATTCGGACAAGCCACGAATTGAATATCCGGAGATGTCCGGAGGGTTAACTCGTTTTGTGATTGGCGTCGGTATACGTCCATCTTGAATAGTAATGTTACGTATGAGTGTTGTTTACGTAACCCTGTTTTGATACGTATCAACCATGTTACGTGATTTGTTACGTAATGGAATAATTTATTTACAGGCAGGGCTTCATACTCAGGGTTACGTATAATATGGGTCATACGCAAGGTTGGACATCGTGTAATGTACAATAGCACTCAGTAGGTACGTATTTGGCAGTGTTTGAGATGGATTTGCGAAATATTGCTTTAGTTTTTGACTTGCGAAACTGAAGGTTATAACATCCATCAATAAGGACGATAGTTTATAGCAAGGGTATTATCAGCTCAATTTATAATCTCTGACGACCTCGTGTGATGACATATTGGCAGAGTATCGAAATTCAGACCTTATGTAGAGAAATCACTATTTGACACTACAATGATGAGCATACCTGATAGCTTACCTACATGATAGCAGTGCCGTTACAGCCGAACTTCATGAACAAATTAAAATACTGAAAATAAACAATGCAATCTACTTATCTACTACAAAGCAAATAATAATGTTATAAGGGGACAGTACTCAATTCGTTTTTCTTTTACCAGACTATTGTTATAAATATAGAAGCCTTATAAAATACGATGCCTTTTATGATTCAATTATGCTAGCACCATGTACCAACTCGCTAGTCACCATCTAGCTTTATTATAAACATAAGCTAAAAACTGTGTTGCTCACTAATCCCAGGGGCCACTCATCATTATACCCACGCAGCGTGGCTAAGGATCGCATGCATACAAAATCGGGCCTTATCAGTTATGCATAATGTGGAGACCCCAAAGGTGGGCAAAATATTGCAGTGCCCGTAGACGACAACTTTGTGTACAGGCTGATATTATAATTATATTCGTTATTTTTCTACTTTATTTTCTATCTTAGGTATGACCTAATACGTTATTGGAAGGTAAGCATTACCACTCCATTACTTAAAATTAAGGAAGCTCGGAGTCAAATGAGTGACAATTTTATTAGGGTTCCTTAGCCAAAAATTGTAAAAAACGGTACCCTTATAGATTCGCTATGTCTGCCTGTCTGTCTTTTTATCCGTATGTCACAGCCACTTTATTAAAAATGGCTGGGCAAAACGCTCTCGGGACTGTTTCATGGTTTAACATCGGTTGTGTCTATTAAACGTGTTTCAATTTGAATTAAAGCTATTACTTTTGAAGTAATCGAATTGTAGCAATTTCAAAGACATGTCCTAAAATAGCTTCAGAGTAAATTGAAAAGGTAACTTTCTAGGGAAGTAAGTAAGTATTTCGTAGAATTCTATAACTAGGTCTAAAGGCTAGTTCCCTTAAACAAAGTCACAGTACAATTTAAGTTTTTTAGGCGGACTATGTAGAGTGAAGGAAACCTGTATTGCTGTACAAATAAAGATTTATTTGGGCATACAATATGCAGCAATTATCAAGACGGTACGAAATGCTTTGCTTAAATTCAAATTCATTTACACGGTTACATATATGAACTTAAAAAAAATATTTTACATGCATCCATCAGGTTCAGGATCGGTCCATGTGGAGAGCCTTGGAGGAGCCTATGTCCAGCAGTGGACGTCTCTCGGCTGATATGATGATGATACATACACTATCTTAATTACACATAAAAATACAAGTAGTGATTTTGGCAATATTCTTTGCTAAGTAAGTTACATAATTATATCATATCAGAAAACTTTACACAGAGGGCTTTCTGTTACGCAAGCACCCTTTATTTGCGAGAAGCGCATGTATCTGCGTCACAGCCGTCACTGTGATGGATTTTGTTCTCTGATTCTATTACTGTTTTTTATTTGGCGGCCGGTCATATCAACCATGAATATGAAAGACAACTTTTACGTACAGTTGGGACGTTCCTATAGATTCGTTTATAGATTCGTTCGGTCTATTTGTTGATTTGATTTAAGTTTTCTTGATAGATATTACAATGTTGTAATGAATTGAAACTTTACTTTTTCAATTCTGATATGCAATATTAGTTTTGAGTTTCTTAATTATGATGTGAGTTCGGTAATATAATGAAATATTTTATATAGTATCACGTCGATGTTGATCTACTGGCTAACATATTAGACGCCATCTTTCCATGCTCGAGTCAAAGTCAAAAGAAAAGTCAATACTCGCTCACGTAATGACCTGTACAAAATTATATACAGGTACAGGTGCTTACGAGGCACTATGGTTCGTCTAGAACAAGCTAGCTAGACAAAATTATTTTATTTGATTTTTATGTCTAGATGCGGTTAATAAGCAAAGATATAAGGTTTTTGGTACTTTTTTCAAGGCAGTTTGTCATTTGAGCTGGTATCATGAAAAAAAAAACATTTATCGGGCATATGTGTATAATATATTTTTTGAATATTTTATAAAGTGATTTATCCCTCGACGTCGCTATAAAATCTAATAACAGATGCATAAAATATCTAAGAACTAAATCTATTACTCATTATCATCACTATCATCAGATGAATCATCCATTGAATAGTCATGATCGTGAGGGGCAGAACTATGAAAAGTAGAAATCATATTAACATTTTGTTCCTTACAGCTAGGTGGGACAATTAAATCTAATACTTCAGTTGGAAGCGTACCTATTTTCTTCCGAGGAACTTCTCGTAAACCGTTTATTACAGGGTCAGATGTTATCAATAACATATTAAGTAAATCTCTATTCGTAGCCTCCCGTGATCGCTTTCGTGTGTTGTGCTCACGAAATCTTCTGCAGTTCTTATTCCGAGCTTCCTGTGCTTCCTCGGAAAGCTGGCCTATAGGTAGAAGGGACGATCTAATTACTTCGCCACTGTGCAAAAGTATTTTGTGGACAGTAGCGGGCATGTAATACCATGAATAGAGATTTACATAAAGTTGTCTAGTTTCTTGAGCTAAGTTAACGAATTTTTCAATATTTATATCATATCCCGATGATAAAGTGCGAAGTAGTATGCCAAATTTTTGTATTAGTGAAACATCTAACCCTGTAATATCGGCACTAGCCTCGGGATTTCCAAAAAATCTTCGCGCGGTGTTCCCGTCATTAGTGTTACCGAACCCTGGTTTTGGTTTGTCTACAATCAAGCCCATTTCGCTTTTAAATCGTTTTTTAATGTCATCTGAACGTTGTTTCACACTAGCTTTGTCTTCGGCTGTTCTTAACTGCCATTTTTTTATATTTAGTCGATAGCTAATGTGAAGCAAGCATTCAAAGCACCTTATCCAAGCGTGCAACGTAGACAAACCAAAACCAAGATTATCTTTGTCCGCAGCAAACTCTTTTGACAGATCATTCATCATTGTTGGAGTTGCCCCACAAATAAAACATTTTTGTGAGGAAGAAGTTTCGGTCAGAGCATTGCAAACTTTTCCGTCAATCATTGTTAAAAGCATAACATGTGTGACAGATACTTCGGTCTCCATCACCTTGCAGGTTGTCGGCAATAAAGCGTTTATCTCTTCTAAAACCTTATTGGTTTCCGAAATCGTAAAATCTTTCGTTTCCTTAGAAAAGATAAACTTTATTGGCCGACAATACATTGTAGAACAGGGCCGAGGATTCTGCCACACAATATTACCACTTTCATCTTTCAATTGAAGAGGAACGAAAGAAAATACAAATAAAAACTCGTCACTATCGTCACAATTAGTGAATTTTTGTTTGTACATACTATGACCGGAACTTCCATCACAACCCCATTTACTGATTAATGTGAATGACGTGCAAGGTAACAGACTATGAACAACTTCTTGTTGTGCTGAAACTAAACGTTCGGCAGTCTTATCAAGAATTGCCTGAACTTTGATTTCAGCATGCGTTTCATTGACTGTAATTTGTTCACCTGACGGGTAGCAGGCTATTTTAGTCTTTCTAACACTGTACATTGACGGAAACACCTTATGTCCAGCTTTAATACTCCACTTCCGAGTCTGCTTATAGCTATGGCTACTTGATTTACTATCAACGTAGTACGCTAAAGCTTCCTCACTTGTTAAACTCCTGGGGGCACTTTCTTCACTCGTGGTCTTGGTTATTGAAGGATCACTAGTCACATCTTTAATTTGACGTGCTACACTTCTCTGACCCGAGATTCGAGCTGACACTTCAGCGGCGTAAATTAATTCACTAGCACTTCTGGACTGTAATAGATCGTCTACACGTCGTCTCTTCGTTTTGAGACTAGAATGTTCAAA
This sequence comes from Euclidia mi, assembly GCA_944739405.2. NCBI lineage: Eukaryota > Metazoa > Arthropoda > Insecta > Lepidoptera > Erebidae > Euclidia > Euclidia mi. The sequence goes on along the minus strand of OX123198.2, from coordinate 12,644,875 downwards.
ATCTTTAGTAGGTCTTCCGGGTCCCGGTTCTCCAGATGTAGTTGGCAGAGATAAATAAACGGACACATCGAAAGATATGTCAAGACCCTCCAGCCACGTCGAATACTTTTGTAGGAATCGCTCTCGATTTCTTCCACAGCTGCTCCACTTTTCAGCAAATTTCGTTGAATATCTTGAGATTAGTACTTTAATATCTCGCAGAGACTGCTCCGTAACACCATCAAAATTATATCTCAAAGATATAAACCGAAAGAGCTCCTCATTCCGCGTTTCCTTCGGGTGTTTCAGCCATTCTTCGAAAAAATCCATTCTTGAGACGGTAAAAACTGTTGAAAGAAAAAAATAAATAAAAATTAGTTGTGCAAATATATCGCAATGAATTTTTTTACGTATAACTACTAGACACTTATGAGAATCGTATATGATAGGTTCTACGGTGGGGACAAGTGGGGACATGTTATTATTTGACCGATGAATTTGAAAAAATGAGTAAAAAAGTGGGTGAAAATTCAAACATTTCATTTTATAAGACTAAAGAATGAAGTTCCCATGTTGAAAATGAAATAAAATATAACTACTTACCCTTACGTATACAATCCATCACAAAAACACTTTCACAAATTTCTTTTAGTGACATAAACAATGCTATCAAATATGATGTAAAAATGCAAATGAATGCCCTTTAAATAGTCAACATCTTATAAACATACCTTAATGACGCTCTTAATGAGGGTAGTATTGATAATTAATAGGTGTAATCCTCAATGTATAGGGGTAATGAGTTCGTAATAGTAATTAACTTCCAGGAATTTAAGAGTTGTTTTTGTCTAGCTAGCTTGTTCTAGACGAACCATAGTGCGAGGTAACAAAAATACATATATTTTTTACTTAGGTATTTATCAGTCATATACCTATACAAACTCCCTTGTTATTGACTTTAGATACATAAATGTGCTGCGGAATCTGGTATCTTAGCAAATTTCATGACTTTATAAATTTATGTTTAGAACTATCGAACAAAAAGCGTTTCATCAATAAATTTTCAAGGCCGTGGCTGTAATTTTTGGTCTTGAGTTCTTAGTGACATGTGATATTCTTGTACCTACTACAGAATACATAAAAATATAAAATATTTACCAAAAGCATCAAGCTAAGTCGTTTAACTCGTTAAGGCTTCGCAAGAAAAAAAAATGATAAGAATAACGATAATCCTGCGCTCAGCAGGTTGTTACTTCACACTGACAAATGAATGCGATTACTTACGTCGTGGCATGTCAAATACGAGATCTCGAGACATAGCATTAAGATACAGGCACGGAGTAAGCGAAAAATATGTATTTACACTCTTATTTTAATGTTTTTCCCGATTTTAAAGGTTGCTAACCCGCACTTGGTCAGCGTGGAGGATTATAGCCTTACCCTTATCATGATGAAAAGAGACCTGTGTCCAGCATTAGAATAGATTGTAAACAGAGCGGATGATGCTGATTATTTTCGCAACTCCTTCAATATACCTACTACTAATAAACTACAGATTGAGTCGTTGCGCGTTTCAAGACTTCACGTCTATTTCTATGGCGACTGCTGCTGAACCTGGTTAGACCAGAAAAATATTGAATTTTAAACTACCCATAAAATTATATAAAAGGCTTGGTTTCAATATTATGTTCCTTAATAGGCTTGTGTCCACTAAGAATAAATCGGTTTGGATTCTAGTATCTATAGATTCATTATGATTCAATAAAGTTTATTATTTATTATAAAAAGGTAAGTTTAATGTTATTTTTAGGATTCTAAAACTAAAAATAATGTATTTATTCTTGTGACAGTGAACACCAATCAGAGAGCATTACGTCAAAAAGTACGTCCGCCATTCATGTTGTTGACGTTTTAGTAGTAAATACAACTAAAACTTCAAACATTCTAACTGTCAAATCGAATATAAAAAAAAGTGGGTACATCAGACCAGACTTCATTCACGGTTTTGTTTTATTTTGCACTTTGTGATATCACTCAACCGCCACGATGGTTTACAGCGTTTTCGTGTCAAATTCAAAAAGGTTTTTAAAAAACCGTAATTAGTAATGTTGCTGATCGATTTTTGAAGAAAATATCAGGTATTTCAGTTTAACATCTGATAAAGGAACGAATCAATCGCTAATTACATTTTAGGACACAAGCCTATTCTAGCAAACATCACTAAGCAATTTCCTGTTGTTATCGAATGTAATTAGAGTTGCCAACGAAGTTTTGTAGAGGACTAACTAGAGGAACGGAACCTTTATAGGTACGTTACTTAATGTATTATTATTACTATTGAATGGGTCATAAGTATGTATATTAGTTAGGATTTAGAATTCATAAATATAATTTCCTTTATGCTGCAAGTTTTAGTTTATGCCATGATGCGAAATCAAGCAAAAGAAATGTATCCCAATGACAGGCAAATCTACATAGACAGACTTTGTTTACCTTACTCTCACATAACTTTAAAATTGAGTTTCTTTTCTTCACCCAAACATTTTTTTATTCCAAACTGTATTGTCACAGTTCGGCGTGTCTATAAACTCTGTGTCCCAATAACTGTAAAACAACAGCCTGTCTATCCTCCCTCTGAGATCGGTTTCCAATTAACACGGGCTCAGTTCAGTCTCATTATATTTTTAATTTGGGGGAGGAATCCTAAATTAAACAGGCCGACGTCAAAGGACAACGTTGCCAACGATTAGAGCTAAATAATTAAAGTATTCGCCCATCTTGCCAGTCGTTAGCAAGCTGAGAGACTCGCCAACTTCGTAATTTTGATTTAGGCACAACGGAACCCTAAAGTTCTTTTAACTTTTGTAGCGTGACTTCCGCGTGTTTTCAATTATATTTGATCGGGACTCCAATGAATTATATATTAGGGTATAGATATTTTTAGATTTTAATACATTGTTTCCGTGTTTGTGTAAAACAACCTAACTATTATTACCGTTACATGTCACTTACACACTGACACATTTACTTGTGATAGAATATAGAGATACTTAATCTCTAAAGGCTTTCTATTTCTTTATCAACTACTTTCTATTTCAACGAGTAGTCTTTATTCTAACAATTGCAAGTTATATAATTCAATCATCATAAAATTAAATCTATGTATAGCTACTAGCAGTGATTCTTAGCATGGTTTATTTAACACGTATCGTATTAGTATTACTGGGTTATTACAGGTAGATCTTTCTCTGTATTAAGTAGTCAATAAACGCTGAGCAATGTGCAGAGTAGTTGAAATTAAAGCTACACTCTGTATGGGATTTAAAACAAAGTCAATATTATTATTATTTATTTTACTTAATTATTTTTTCGTATAGTCTCACGCCTGTGTCTCTGAAAGGGTAGGCAGAGGCGTACTATTACACCCACATAATTTTTTTCGACTCACGTAATAGGAGGCGAGCCTATTGCCGTTACTTGAGCACATTACCAGACTCCGTGCTGCTACTGAGAATTCGGAAAAACTCAGTAACACTTTTGCCCGACCCGGGAATCGAACCCGGGACCTCCGATCAGCAGTCGCATACGCCATCCACTTGACTACAGAGGCAGTCTTACTACTTCGGTATAAATATAAGCACGATACTACCCCCTTTAAAAACCAAACATCTATACACTACCCAATTCACGGCAAGATAATTAAGTTCTAAGAACGTCAAGAATCCATCACCGTAAGTGAGGTAGCTTATAAACTAGCTAAGTTTATGAATGTAAATTTCAATTTAGTCTAGACGCGTGAACCCGCCCTGGTTTGCATGTAAACAAGATTCATCACTACTTCACACCGACTCTACTTAAAATTCGCATAAGTGACGCGGAGTAAACTTAGACCAATTTAGACTTACTACTTGGTTTTTTTTTTAGAAATTTATCGCATCCGACCTAGACTATGTATACACATACGTGTAAATGTATTTAAGAATGTTTATGATCAACAGAAAAACACATATTTGCGCCACGTCATGTTGGTGCTTGGCAGAATGAAAGATCCTTACTAGGTGTATGATAATAAAAATATTAATAGTTTCCTCAAGGGGTACGGTAGGCTCGATCGAAATCTTACCTGAATAATAAAACACTAGCTGACCCAGCGAACTTCGTATCGCCTTTTTAACAGTTTTTATTTAATTCCCTTTTTTCCAAACCCCTTTTCCATAGTTACCATTGACTAAGCGCTTAATCTCTTATCATTTCAGAGTCTGTAAATGACGAACAAACAAACATAGATTTTTATATAAATTGAATTCCCCATTCCTTAAAATATCGGAGACGATACCCATATCGAATTTTAAAAAAATATCCCGTTCGCCATCTTTGATTTCCTATCCGCCATCATTGATCACGAAATAGATGTTGTATTTGGATTCACCATCCCTTAAATCATCAGAGACGACACCCATATTGATTTTTAAAATTTTGCCCATCGACCATCTTTGATTTCCCATCCGCCATCTTGAATCACGAAATAGATGTTGTATTTGGATTCTCCATCCCTTTAAACATCGGAGACGATACCCATATTGATTTTTAAAAATATTTCCATCCGCCATCTTTGATCACGAAATAGATGGTGTTTTTGAATTCCCCATTCTTTAAAATATCGGAGACGATACCCATATCGACTTTCAAAAATAAAATCCCGTCCGCCATCTTTGATTTCCCATCCGCCATCTTGAATCACGAAATAGATGTTGTATTTGGATTCACCATCCCTTAAATCATCAGAGACGACACCCATATTGATTTTTAAAATTTTTCCCATCCACTATCTTTGATTTCCCATCCGCCATCTTGAATCACGAAATAGATGTTGTATTTGGATTCTCCATCCCTTTAAACATCGGAGACGATACCCATATTGATTTTTAAAAATATTTCCATCCGCCATCTTTGATCACGAAATAGATGGTGTTTTTGAATTCCCCATTCCTTAAAATATCGGAGACGATACCCATATCGACTTTCAAAAAAAAATCCCGTCCGCCATTTTTGATTTCCCATCCGCCATCTTGAATCACGAAATAGATGTTGCATTTGGATTCACCATCCCTTAAATCATCAGAGACGACACCCATATTGATTTTTAAAAATTTTCCCATCCACCATCTTTGATTTCCCATCCGCTATCTTGAATCACGAAATATATGTTGTATTTGGATTCCCCATCCCTTTAAACATCGGAGACGATATCCATATTGATTTTTAAAAATATTCCCATCCGCCATCTTTGATCACGAAATAGATGGTGTTTTTGAATTCCCCATTCCTTAAATTATCGGAGTCTATACCCATATCGACTTTCAAAACAAATCCCGTCCGCCATCTTTGATTTCCCATCCGCCATCTTGAATCATGAAATAGATGTTGTATTTGGATTCACCATCCCTTAAATCATCAGAGACGATACCCATATTGATTTTTAAAATTTTTCCCATCTGCCATCTTTGATTTCCCATCCGCCATCTTGGATCACAAAATAGATGTTGTACTTGGATTCCCCACCCCTTAAAATATCGAAGGCGATACCCATATTGAGTTTTTTTAATTTTCTCGTCCGCCATCTTTGATTTGCCGTCCGCCATCTTGGATCACTAAATAAATTTCATATTATTAATGAGCGTCCCGAAAATCGCGAAAACGATACCCATATAGATTGTATCCTATTCGTTTAGCCTTTTTTTGCCTTTGGCCCAACCCTCCCCCTTCTCGTTTGACCATTTTATTACTTTTGTCTGGCCCCTAAAAGTAGTGGCGTAATTTTATATAGCCTATAGCCTTTCGGAATAGTTGGGCTATCATAGGCAATAACAAATTTTGAAATCCGTCTGCTAGTTCCTGAGATAAGCCGACATTATCTTTTAGCCTTTTTAGCCTTTTGCCCGGCTCCAAAGGGTCGAAGCGTTATGTTATATAGCCTATAGCCTGCCGGAATAACTGGGCTATCGTATACAAAAAGAATTTTTCAGATCCGACCGGTAGTTCCTGAGATTAGCGCGTTCAAACAAACAAACAAACAAACAAACTCTTCCGCTTTATTATATTAGTATAGATTTAAAAATAAAGATTTCGAGTTGACAACATATATCCGCAAAATTCGGATTGTCGAGTATTTTGTTAAATTTTAATGGTTGTGACCTTCGATCAACAATACTACTAGATATCGCGTCCGCGCAATAAATCCGTCTCGGCAAATAATAGCTCACTTGACAGCGCGATCTTATATTGTGTTTAGTTCATTTGAAACACAGCCAGCGTCAACACGTTTCACAATGCCGCGGTGACTAATTAAAAGTTGCAAAAATAATGCCCGAAAATGCAATTTAGCGGACGGAGTGTCTTATTTTCGGTAAATACATAAAAAATAAGTTATATTTAAAGCTTTGAATTAGCAAATTATATCATATTTTGAATGAAATTAATGATTTAAGCCACCATTAAAATATTATGTACGTATGTAGCCACTATAACATACGCACAAACCAGAAACCTACCACGAGTTTAGCAACCGCACTCCGTACATCGGTTCGATAACCACTCGGCGTTCTGATTGGACTACTACAGGCTCGTATCGTCGAAGCATTCGGCACAAGCCGGAGTTGTAAAGTATTTTTGGTAAACTCGTGGTAGCGGCACAGAATAGTAGACATTCAAAATTTGAAAAAATAAGAAACATTCAAAACGACGCAACTCGAAAGGCAATGACGCGATAAAGTACTTTATTCCCTACCATATAAGGTTGATATTACACTAAATATTGTTTCACTTATATCTTTTCTTTTCTGTGACAGGAATAAAGTTTTCTCCGTTTGGTCCGGACAGAATTTAGCTATGGTTTTGTACGTGACCCGTTATCTAGTAGTATTGTTGATTGAAGGTTCTAACAGACAAATCGCAGTTGCCATTGCCACTCTTGTAAAGTCACTGACACGTTTAATGTCACGTCAAAAAACCTGATTGTCATAACATAACCAGTCTAAAAATCATTTGTATCACATGTCTTATAGACACTCGAGCGAACCCGTGTTTACATCTAGTAAAAAATAAAATCTCGTACCTCGCCTTAAATCGAACCAATAAAGAGTAAAATTTATCTAATGGATTTTAAGGACTCTTATTCGGCTAAATCTATTCTGGTGTATGGAATTTATAGTGGAATAGAGAAACTAATATACATAAATTACAATTCTACTCCTTTTTCGTATAAAAAGAAAACAGATTTTATTTGATCAAGAATAAATCTACATGTAGATACTAGTATTATTGTACTTTTATTTGTTAAGTTGTAAACAAAATTCTACTTTAATTATATTTCTCTGCTACTAAAATTTTAACACCACCAAGTAATTACCAATGGATAATAACTCTAAATCACCAATTAGCTGTTTATTTTCCGAGGCTCACACGTTTAAATTTAATCTAATCTAACATCTTCACGGCACATCATAAAACATTCAGTGGCATCGCAGAGGTGTCGTTTGCGACAGTGGGTATTCAGACGGAATAAATCCGGATTCGTGGGGTCTACGGGACCCCGGGGAGTGATCCCGACAGAGATGACCGCTCTGAGGTACTCGACACTTAGATTAGACGCTCTTATTATAAAATGTTTGTAAACGAGCGGTTTGCAAACGTTCGGAACGCTCAACACTTTAACTTCAAAAATCATCTTTGACACTTGAATTGGCAACAATAACTTGCATTGATAGCTTACCATATTTGATAATGCGCTTATTACTTGGAATTCTTCTTTTTGACTTCAAATGACAACACTAATTTTCATTGTTCTCTGCCAAAAATAGATATTACGCAAAAATTATCGGTATTTTGAATGTATCACTCACGGTGAATGTGTATTTTCCATTAAAAGTATTATATTGAAGTGTCTGTCTTATAATCTGTCTATGTTCTTTTTAATAAAGATAACAATGCTGTGGGCAGATGTATCGCTTTAAAAGACTCATGATTACCCCACCATGCTATTGTAGTTTGCCTCCGACCAGGATCAAATGAATCAGCCGTCTATAAATCTTTCACTATTTTTAACATTGTGTGTGTATCCTGATTTAGGAATGGTCCATTTCGCATTTTACATAAAATTATTGGCATTTAATCAGCAACTGTCCAACAATAAGCCGCGGCCGCACCGCCCGCCTGCGTCCACTTTTAATGCCACAGACAAATGACGATTCGGCCTCACGGCGACTTGAGGGAAGGGGTAATGTTTACATTTTAATGTAAGAACACCGACACCGGTGGCGCTCGCTCATTAAAGGGTTAACAGCACGCGTTCCTCAAATTACTCTTTTTGCTTTCTCTATTAATGAACTGAGATTTCATTAAAGTTTAGTCAAGCTATTTTTTGGGACTCGTTTTTCACTCGATTTAATGTTTGTCATTTTGCCCTTAAGGTGCTCCTGGAGGTGGTTTGGACAGAATTTAATTAATATGTGATATTTTTTCTACAATGCACCGCTGGTTTTAGAAGACTATGTTGAGACCCAAGTCTAGTTATAAATTGCACATAAGAAAGAGAATATTTAGTACGTTTAGAATGATGTGTATAATTATGACATGTGACTTGGTGTGACCTTGGCTTATTCATAATCTTTTTAATGCTAGTCCGATCTCAATGGAAAAGTTTATATTTTAATTATTACTTTTAAAAGTTGAAAATAGTATTTTTTAAAGCTATGCATTTCAAAAGTGAGAAATGCACATACAACACTGTTTAGTATTTTTTTAGATACACAATGTCTAAAATATGGGTGCTGTCTTTAATTAATTAGGCGTAAAAATGTAGCCTTTGACCTCTGATTTTTATATCTTACATCTCAGAGACAGCAGCTCTATATCGGATAGTAATAAATTTAGAATAAGGGTCAGTGCAGACAGAAAGGAGCGCAGCGGAGAGGATTTATTAACGCACTTGAAAATAAACTTTAAAATTATTACAATAAAGTGCATAAACGGATTCCCGCGTATCTTCGAGGATGCGCGAGCATTTTTTATCAAGCAATTATGCACTTTATTTTAATAACTTTAAAGTTTAACTTCCAGTGCGTTTATAAAATCCTCTCCGCTGCGCTCCGTTCTGTCTGCGCTGACCCTAAGACGCCCAATTGACTGAGTAGGTAAAAAACCAAAAGAAAACGATGGCGCGAGAGTTGTTTGCAGCCAGCCTTATCGAAAACTAAGTTGACAATAACAGGCCCCATCAGCCTACTTCAACAATTATAATCGTCATATTTCACCAAAACGGCGCCTTCAAATTTTATTAGTATTGAATCCAACTAAACTCTTTCGGATGATAGCAGTAAAAATATTAAATTGTTCGCAATAAAGGGGCAATAACAATTTCAGTTAATATTAATCGTTTTTCTTTGTGGACCCTTCCGGGATGGCGATTTGTTTTATTTTCCCTTTTATTTGTCCCAAGGGGATAACTATGATATATTTATTATTACTACAAGGCTCCGAAGACACTCGTGAGATGTATTAAGAGGTGCTTATAACAACAATAAACGTTCGGATTTGATTAATATGTAATATGTTTGATTAACGGACTAATATTTATATTGGAAGTAGAATGTTTGTGAGAACTATTTAGGAACACGATAGAGTACAATTGTACCTACATATTTTTATGTTTCGTAAATAAAATTATTTTATTTTATTTATTTAAAGAGTCAAGCCTGTATCCCCGAAGGGGACGGCAGAGGTATAATATTACACCCACATTTCGCCATGAACTTTTAGGTCCCACGTAATAGGGGGCGAGCCTATTGCTGCTATCGGGCATGTCACCAGACTTCATGCTGCTACTGAGAATTCTGATAAACCCAGTAACACTTGCCCGACCCGGGAATCGAACCCGGGACCTCCGATCAGCAGTCGCATACGCTATCCACAGGACCACGGAAGCAGTCTTAATTAGTAATCTCCAAGCTAGAAAAATCCGGACTGACTTATCAACGCAGCGCCTAAACTATTAAAACTAGTAACGTCAGTAGATTATTTTTATATAGTAAGTATCTACTAAGGAAAGGTTTTTATATTCCACATAAGCAAGTAAAAAAGAAATTGAAAATTTGTTTAAACATACGATTAATTTTGACTCTATCACATTGAACGAATAAAGTTAATAAATATTAAACAATTTTGACTACAGTCTTATCAGAGAGTTTGATTATAGCGTAAAAGTGAATGCGTAAACAGAAATGCATTTCCTATTCCCTTCAAAATCTCCTCAGCACTCCTGCTTTCTGACTAATTACTAAATAGTAAAAGTTATTTGTTTTGACGATAATTGCAAACAAATGAGAAATCATCTTACAAAACATAAGATACTTCGAACAAGCCAAAGTGTTCAAGTAATGATTAGGTATTAGTTAACAAGAGGTAATCACAATTTGAAACAAAATCCGACGAATAATAGAAACGGCCGTACGAGCTGACATTTCAATCGATACGTACAAATAAAAGAAAATGGCATCTCGTCCCGAAACACCGCTAACGACCAAACTGCGTTCTAATCACGCCACGTCAAAAATGGATATTGGAAATTGAATTCGCAAGCTGAATTTCTTTTTTTCACAAATTCAAAGGGCGAGGGCTGTACAAATGGCCAGATCAACTCAATAAGGGGTACGGTGACGTGTTTACCCGGTACCCGCAAACCGTGCGGGCACTTTTTTACATTTTTCCAAAACGTTATTTACCCCGTGTCGTAAAGGCATTGTACGGCCGGACAATGGTAGGGGATATATCGCCATTTTTTTAACCAACTTTTGTTCTTCCCCGATGTCGGTTTTGTTCTGTGTTCGATTTTTGAATACGATTGACGTGTGGAATGGAATGTTTCATTCGTTCGAAATTTGAGTTGTTTGGGTTATAACTGCGCTAGCGCGACTGCCGAGCTTAAAGCACAGAATAGAGAAGTGATATCTGATGTATCGGCACTAAGCATTTACTAACTGAAAAATAAGGTAGGCAATCTATGACATTTATCGAAGTAAAATTAATTAGGACTCCAGTCTATCATCTTGAAACCAGTATACTTATTTATTTTATGCAATGTTCTTGTACGGTAAGCTTGAAAATCACAATAAGCATAGTGGTCGAATATAACATAATAATACAATATTCTAGCTACCTACCACATTCACACAACACCATCTAGTCCCAAACTAAGCAGAGCTTGTACTATGGGTACTAGGTAATGGATAAACATATCTACATATAAACTTTTTTGTATATACATTCATATTATACATAGAAACACCCAGACCAAGACAAACATCCATGTTCAAGCACACAAATGTTTGACTTGAGCGGGAATCGAAACCGCGACCTTCGGCGTAGCAGTCGCTTACACTCCCGCTACACCAACCGGTCGTCAATATAACTAATTTGTTACATCGCGCTGAGAATTATCACGTCATTGCTCGCACAAATACTTGTATACCTACTCAAACTCTTTTCTTGTCACTATGACCATCGTTTCAATGTTTTGGAAATCAAAGCAAGTAGGAGACTTAAATTATAGGTTCGTTTTAAGCCCAGAACTAATTTCTTTAAATCAATAAGACCAAATAACTTCTTGCTACCAATTTCAGCAGAATACAGTTTTCTACGCCGTCTCCCTCCCAAACAACAGAGCTACAGATAGGCAATAGTCCCGCGAACGCGTCCGTCAGTGGAAGCAATCTGTCATTATTTCACGGCACATTAACCCCGTTTCACACGGGGAGTACGGGAGCACCGCTTGTGCCGTTAGGGTGATGCTACACGAGCGGACGAAACACAGAGTCATTGCGTTGATTGTCATTGGCTCGGAGTAATTGTGTACCTGAGGTAATAGTGCGGTAATTAAAGCAATCTACTGTCGTACATAGTTAGGAAGATTAGATTTCAGGCAATCTATTTACAAATCTTTCAGTGAGTAAGTGTCCATTATAACGAAAGCCATAAATTCTGTGAATAATTTTTTGAAGGCGAAGTAGATACTATAGAGGCATTTGCCAAACAATTTTAATATCTTCAAAAATCATAAAATTAGCTAAGTCTACTGAACCCCAAAACCAATTTTGAAATTACTTTTTGGCAGACACAATTAGTATTTGAAGCATATTCTATAAACATAATTATACAATATTATTTTATTACACAAGGCATAGAAGTGGTTGCCCAATATATTTGAAGTAGCCGATCGGTAAACGCGTTTCTGTTCGGTGGTGTTAATCAATGATAACAAAAGTTCACCCAGACTCGAAACAACATATTGTGGATCACATATGTGTGATCCACAATATGTTGTTTCGAGTCTGGGTGTATGTGTGATCCACAATATGTTGTTTCGAGTCTGTTTCGTATCGCGTAAGAATCGAATATATATAACACTCGGCAAAATCAAGCAACAATAACCAAAGCTCTTACATTATTTATTTTTTGTAAATACATAGAAACACCCAAATATATACAAACGCCGAGTATGCAGCGATAGCCGAGTGGTGAGACCGACAGACTGCTACGCAGAGGCTCTCGGGTTCGAATCCACGACACGCACCAATAAGTTTTCGTAGTTAAGTGCATATTAAATTGTTAGTTATCATTTGCTTATCGGTGAAGGAAAACATCGTGAGGAAACCTGCATGTCTGAGAGTTCTCCATGATGTTCTCTAAAGACATGTGAAGTCTGCCTATCCGCACTTGGCCAGCGTGGGGGACTATGGCCCTATCCTTCTCATAGTGAGAGGAGGCCCGTGCCCAGCAGTGGGACAGTATGAAGGGCTGATGATTATAGAAACACCCAGATCTAGCCAAACGTACATGTTTACGCACACAAATGTTCAAGCCGAATCAAACCTACAACCGCGTGGCAATTGTTTACACTCCCGCTACGCCACAGGGTCAAATATATCGAGTACTTTGGTTGATGAGTCATTAACATACCCTACAATATACACAGGCTGCCTCTGTGGTCCATTGTAAAGCGTATGCGACTCCTGATCGCAGGTGCCGGGTTCGATTCCCGGTTCGGGCAAAAGTGTTGCTGGGTTTTACCGAATTCTTTAATTAGTAGCAGCACGGAGTCTGGTGATGTGCCCGGTAACGGCAATAGGCTCGCCCCCTATTACGTGGGACCTCAAAATTCATTGCGAAATGTGGGTGTAATATTACACCTCTGCCTACCCCTTCGGGTATACAGGCGTGAGTCTATAAAAAATAACAATATACATAGATTTTGGTGTTCCCTATTGAAATCCATTGATTGCGGGAATTCTAGTATAGTTAATTTATTAAAAGCCTACAGTTTTCAAGGTTGTTTACCTACTATATAACTGCGGCTAGAGCCTTGGAGTTATGTTACAACGCTAACTTGCGAAATAGTTCGAATTCAGGTTTTATTAGAATGCCTTCGGTAGCTGCAATATAAGAATTTATAGCTTTAATGCACTATTTAAATCTGTATTCCTTAAAGGTGATCCCGTTTTACTTAATTTTTTATGTCAATACCTTCGACTATTAAAATGTTTGTAACAGATAGCTGTAATGCTATGTCCGGACAATAAATATTACTAAGGTATTTGACCCCTGATCATGCACTATCATAAGCTCAAGATTATCTCCGTTCAATAGCTTCAATGAGTCTTAATATTTCTCTCTTAATCTAATCTGTAGAGTAAAATCATCATAGAGTAGAATCATCAGTCAGAATCTAAGCTAAAGAGTTAGTTTGTTTGTTTGGTTGAACGCGCTAATCTCAGGAACTACTGGTCCGATTTGAACAATTCTTTCAGTGTTAGATAGCCCATTTATCGAGAAAGGCTCTATAACATTACGCTATGAGTGACGGGAGCGGAGCAGTAAGTCTTAAATAACTCGGGTGTAACCTGTAACCAATATAATGTTTTAACTTTGTTGATTCCTCAACTTAAGTTAATTTAAATTACAGTCGGAGGCAGAGTTCGATTGCCGTATCGTATATGTTTCATAAGTGGTCGCTTCGTCAAAAACAGCGCAAAGTTTCGTAGGTTCGAATCCCACAACATTTGGTGGGACAATATAGTGTTGTCTTAAATTTCGTTTCAAGTCTGGGTATACTTTGATTAAATATTTGTAAAGTCCTCCATGACACAGGATTTGTTCTTAGTGAGGGAGTTGTAAAAAAAAAAAATTGGTTGCCTGTAAAGTCGGTATACGGGCGAAAGTTTTACGTGACAACGACTTTGAGTGGTAAAATAATTTTAATGTGAATATTCATTCGTATAGTAGGAAGAAGGATGAAAGACGCGTGCCTTTCACTTTTTATGTCTGTCTCTCTCGCTCTTAGGCGGGACGCGTGCCTCTCACTCGCTCTCATTGTGAGCGCATAACGTGAGCGGAGCGTAACGCAGTTTCTTGAAGTGTCACCCGGCAAACCAATTTATAAGACGTTGTCACGTCAAAAAGAAAAGTTTCAGTACTAATACTGAAGAAGTATCTGGTACATAGCTATGAATGTACTTGTCCCTTGCTAGGCAGACTTATGAATAGCTGATGGATTTTTGTGGTAATCCATCTTCACTCAGCCCTTTGCTTTTGCTTTTGAGTGTGATTTGTCTATCAGTTAGATACAATTAAGTACCTTACTTTCCTAACATCAACTTTTTACTTTTAGTTCAAATAATTTAGAAAGAAAACCCTATATAAGCAAAAATGTTTGGTTAAATTGCCATACATGATCGTACAACCTGCTCGCTAAGAACAATATTGTTAAGAACTGCGTAAGCGAGATCATTCTCGTAAAAGCGTATTGCTACAATAGGGTTTAGGCACAGGTACGCGAGAACTTATTGCTATATTGTTGTAAAAAATAACGTTGCAAATGTTTTAATCAATAGTGAGCCCTATACTTTTAACCATGGCCAGTGCTACGAACGCCTACGACCGTAGCAAATGCGCCAGAAACAACTACGTGACTCAGCACTCGACTATTTCAGTTCTCGCTTTAATAATAAAGAAGCAATAAAGTGCTTCGTCCTTACCCGTTTTCAATAAACACCTTTATCGATTATTCAGTCCGCCGTCCATACTTACAGGCTCGGAGCTCCGCCATAGACAGAGAGTTGGCAAACTAATTCACGACACAGGCATAGCTTGCGTCGGGTGGCTGTAGGTGGTCGCCAGGCGATAGCCGGTGGCCGCGGGGGTGGGGGGCGCCTGCTCCACGGGAGGGGAGGGGGGCGCGGAGTGGCGGGGCGTGCTCGCGGCTGGGCGGCGCCGACCAATCCTCGCGAACCACCCACTCGACCCCGCCCACCTCACCTGCGCCACACCATTAAGCCTGCTTTCCTCGTACTTTTTTCACGGACCTCGCATCCGTTCGCTGGCGCCGTCTTTATTTTATTTTCTCCTTTATGCCTCCTTCCCGACTCGCCTCCTATTTTACGCCCGCCGCCGGCGTAGGTAGAAAAACCTTTGTGAATACGAATGCTGAGCAGGTATTAGGGGTTAGTTACGGGTGCTGATATGTAAAGTAAATAAAGGTTCTTTTTAGCTGTCGTGGTGCTGGCTTGGTACCGCAGTCCAGAATGATGAGAACGGGTGCAGTAATTAAAATGCAAGTGTCTGCGGTGTGGGGGCTCGCGGACAAACTTCGGTTTACGAGTGGTGTCGCGGCGCTGCGGCTCGTAATAAACTTTTAACTTCCATATCGATCCGCAAAAAGTTCCCGACGAAAGTAATCTCGGCCAACCTTGCTCCACATTTTGTTTCAATGGCTCGACGCGGCCGGAGCCGTATGCAAGTGTCCCTACCAGGGTGAACGATCCCCACATCGATGAAGTTTAACTGAACTTGGAAAAAACTTGGTAGAACTTTGTTCGCGCCGCGTGATTAGGAAGACTTAGTTTTGAAGTGAGTTGGGAACTGTTTTTTTCAGTTTTGAAAGTGGGTGGCTCAGTTTATGATCCGGGTGAAAGTCGCCGCGGATCGATGAACTCCGGCCGGGGTCAACCCGCCTGATCAAAGTTTGCGCGACTAATAACCGAATTTAATACACGACGCCCATGCCTGCCGGCTGCACTTACACTCAACGTTGTTCAATATTCGAACGCATATGTATAGTTCAGACGAAACAATGCATCTATCAACTGCTGCATGAGAAAAGTAAAAATCTTATTTTTCTTCATCAAAGACCATGTCTTCTGGACCGCTTAGTAACTCGATCGATAATTAATTTATCCGACACATTCAGATTATCCATTGTCTTGGTTGATCATTGCTTAAAGCAACACGAACTAATATGAGCCGCTAGTAAATATTGTCGGTCTTCTGCAAGGCATTCTGCATTATAAACACCAAGAATAGCAGCTAAATTGGGATCTTGCTATTCCCATATAGCAATCCAATTTCTTATGATTGCAGTTTCAGATTTGAAGCTGTATACACTTAGTTATTTTGTAATGAACATTGTATCGTATTAGCCAAACTCTTGACTGTTACCTACTGTAACCGTCATGAGTTTGGCAATACTTCAATGTGTTTTGCGTAACTTTATGATATGTACCAAACTGAAAAACATATCTCGGCAGAAATAAATAATTATAATGACTGGCTGACTTAAACCCAAGAAGTCCTAGCAAACCCCTACCATTTCCTTATTTCTTAAGTCGGCTAGAATTACGAGATAAAACCATAAAGGTTCCCTATGCTTACTACGGAACCCAAAAACTCCTAGATCCAACTCTTATTCGCAACATGTGTTGATACAAACACATTCATTCCCCAAATACAAATAGAGGAGCAAATACAAAACAAAATGGCTACAGAACAAAAGAGTGATGAACAAAATCGTTTATCTGCGTATCGCCGCAAGATGTCGCTGGGACATTATCGCTAACGAGCGATCGCAATAAATAGCAAACGTACGGAATGCCGTGGAGCGTAGAAGTATGTGGCGGTGGAGGTGGCTTCATACGTTATTTCGTATGTTCTTAAAATGTAGCTTCATATTGCTAAGCGTCCACAGGTCGGTCGTCCACGTCATCTTACGCATCAATCGCATTAATTTTTCATAGTGCGTCCACTGTATCGGCAGCGATCGGCTTGCCAACGCAAGTACCAGTGATCGTACGTGTACGTATTTGTGAGAATGGAAGAAAGCAAAGAAGAACAATTTATCTTTATTGCTTGTTTGTTAGTACCTAGAAGAGGAAGAAAATTCAAAAACTTCTAAAAAAAGGAAACATAATGTCTGGATACACGACATTCCTTATGACGTCATCGGTACGCATCGCAAAAGTTGCCTGTCGGAGCATGCGTGTCGGCATTGTTGATGTGCGATCCGTACGATGTGGATCACTTGGCGCACTCGTGTGACTTTCTTTACAAAGAATACTACGATCCGTTAAATGCGCTTAGCATAATGGGGACGTTGGAATTTTTTTAGGTATTGTTGTATAAGTAATTTCAAAAATGTGTAAGTATCAATAAAGTTCGTTGAAAATTTTGTTACCTTTGTATAAAAGTCATCTGATCAATCTCATCATCAATCTGAAAAGTCTCAAAGATATTTTCTTTCAAGTGATATTTGTATGAATGTCTTGTAAAGATAAAATTCGTGTTACAAATGCTCTTTTATATTGTTTAAGTATTCAAATAGACCGCTTCTTGAGTAGAGCAGCGTAAACATGACAGGGGCTTAGTATTATAATCAATCAGCATGGATCTCGTGATCAAAAGGTCTTAATCGCCAACTAACGTATACTCTTTAAGGTAACTATAAATAAGAACATTTTTAAGCGCTTCAATCGGTTTAACGATAGTCTGTCCCGAGATTAGAATAATGAATTGAATTAGTCACCAATACTGTTAAACACTTCTTAAATTTCTAGCTTGCTTTTTTATATAATGCAAAATAGTACCCCAAAATGAAAGTGTTATTTTGGTAGAACCCACTACCAAAATACCATGTCCACATACATTCATAGATCGCGGTAAGTCGCCCCCGCTATGAGTCAAGTGCACAGTGCTTATGAAAAGTATTGGACAGATAAGAAAACTTGTGCGCCGCGTCAGCTGACTCCTGTAGATCACAGATTAGATAATAACTGTACTTATGATGCATGTTTGTTCCAAGACTAACGCAATTTTCGAAATATTTTGGCATTTTCTGAAAAACATTATTTAATTATTCATGCTTGGGAGTGACAAGGGGTACTAATACCAAACACACTAAGCGGTAACTAAATAACTAATAACTTTCTCTGAATGCGCGTTATAAAGAAAATTGTCCGTCAGTATTTCAGATAGCTTTTTAAATTTTATAACGATTCAGTACAATTTTTATTTTTAAATAATTTTAACTTTCTAAATATCTACAAAATACGCAACATGGAAATTCGTTCCTACCTATTGAAGACAGCAATCAACAAATGACTCCATTACCAGTGTCCCTCAACCCTTTCTTGTACGACAGATCTTAATACTTGTACCAATTTGAATAACACAAAGACAGTTGTAAATGCGGACCTCACACAACCTTATAAAAGCTGATCAATTATTTCGAATCTATTCATCTACATTTGCAGGGACGTATTCTGCATGGCGCTATTAGTATTTTTGTTCAGTTAAAGTTAGCACTTTTATTTCCCATTTAAACTGCGAAATTAACTGTACTTTGAGATACCGATATATTAATCACTTAGTAACCATAACTGAAACCTGTGAAGGTTTGAGTCTTTGTACAATTTAGTACTTTGCTTTTTATGGTAAAATCAGGTAAAAACACGTCTTTACTTATCCTTTCGCACTTTTTAACATACCTTTTGACATAAACCATGCTAAACTCTTAACCAGTCTAAATATGTCAGTTGCTTGGACCTATACAATTCTTGGAAAATATGAATCAAGCCAACTAAGTTTCCGAATTTAATTCCGCCAACTCCGCCCCTGTTCGTCTAAGACGTTGGACCACAAGCCCACATTGCTACATCAGTTATTTTGAATATATTTCAATCAATTAAGGACTAGGTGAACCCGATAGTTCCTACATAATACCTCGTCAGCCCTTTGAATATTCAGCCAATATCTTTGATGACGACTAACTTGGAGGAAATTATGCATATTGTAGCGATCTTGTACGTTGCCTTAGTATATTTTTAAGGTGTTTGGACTAATGGATTGCTGGCTATCACAACTTTAGTGTTACAAAAATTTGAATAAGGAATAAACATGTTCAGTATGTTCTTAGTATCTAGTGAGTCAGATATCCTTTCGCCAATATATAATTACTGTAAAATAGTAGCACGAGTGCATTTTAACACATTTACCTGATTATCTTTTTCTAACTTTTCTTACTTTTTTATTCTGTTATTTACATCTCTCATTTACATAACTCACAACCATCTTAATTGTATTTTAAAACTAAAACAAACATATTAAAAAACATTCTACAATTATCTCAGCAAAATATTGCAAAGTAAAACCGCCGCGAACCGAACCCGCAGACAATACAAACAAATCAATAACAATAAATTACCTTCACACAAGTTATTTGTAGTTTATAATTCATCTAATCTCTTGTAGAACTTGCGGAGAAGGAAAAGGAAGGCCTCTGGAAGGTTCTATAAATCAAGGGGATAGTGGTGAGCTCTTCTTATTAACCATTGTCTCGGCGGTCGGGGTAATTAAATGGTGGTGGTCCGATAACGGTTATGGCGAGACTAGACCTTAGCAATATTGATCTAATAAATTATACGTATGCTGCTAGATTATTGAGAATAAGCTATTGAGGTAAATCGTTTACATTGTTTAGGTACGGGGCTGTGTTCTACGTTGGTTTTGTTGAATAAGATATTTTGGTGGATATTGTAGTCGGTGTGAATTAGTTTATAGGGAACGAGTTTTATTATTTCGGAGTCAGATTTTTTAATCTCCTGTATTGTCGAAATGTCAATGCGTCCAGTTTCGGGGACTGAAAATACTAAAATGCTGTTTTGTAAAGATGTTTTGACCGCGCTAAAATGATTGTAATATTAGACGACACGCATATGACGGTTTTTTTGCAGACATGTATCATATTATCTGCGTGATTTGGTTTATGTAAGTAGTTTTTTTCTGCTAATGTTTTAATGATGACATACCTACTCCTAAAATAAAGAAAATTATATTATGATCTTATGACATTTTGCTTTAAGATATCTGAATTTCCTACATTTTTCTCACGTTGACATAAAAAAAATAAACCGGTCAAGTGCGAGTCGGACTCGCGCACCGAGGGTTCCGTACAAAACCTGTGTAGGTATATATAATTATTTAAAAAATATGTGATGTAGCAAAAAATTTAGGGTTTTCAAAATGTTTCCTATGTGCTATAAAACGTTGCTTTATGCCAGATTTCAAGATTCTAGATCGACTGGAAATACCCTTTAGTTTTGACTTTAGCATTTGATATAAATTTCAATTTTATACCCCTACGGGTACATGAAGAAGTAGCACCTTTAAAATTATTAAAAATATTTTAATTATATGATGTAACAAAAAATTTATGGTTTTCGCAATTTTTCCTTTATCTGTGCTATAAGAGTTTGCTTCGTGCCAAATTTCAAGATTCTGTGTTCACGGGAAGTACCCTGTAGGTTTTGATTCCCTTGCGAGTAGTTGCGAGTTTGAAAATATGTTTAAATTGCTGTTTCTGTTGATTGCGTTGACATAGAAGTTTGATTCTGTTGCAGCATAAAGATATTATAGGTTTGAGTATTTGATATGAATTTCAATTTAATACCTCTATGCATTCATAAGGAAAAGGCTAGTAACTTTACATTGTTTTTTTTATTATAATAATATAATGTAACTAAAAATTAACGGTATTCGCAATTTTTTCTTTATCTGTGCTATAAGACGTTGGTTTGTACCAAATTTCAAGAATCAAAGTTTACGGGAACTACCCTGTAGGTTTTAAATTCCCTTGCCAGTAGTTGCGAGTTTGAAAATATAGTAAACCGAAAATGGTAATAACTTTTAAATTATTAAAAATATTTTTATGATATGATGTAACTAAAAAATTACGGTTTTCGCAATTTTTCCTTTATGCATGCTATGAGCACTAATAAGAAATGGCTTCGTACCAAATTTCAAGATTCTGAGTTCACAGGAAGTACCCTGTAGGTTTTGAGTTTCGAATATTTGCCGAAATTTGCAGCAAACACGGTTGTATCTTTTGATTGCATTGGCTTAGAAGTTTGATTTTTTCACAGCTTTAAGGAACAATAGATTTAACTATTTGATATAAATTTCAATTTGATACCTCCACGCGTTTCTGAGAAAAAGGGTCTTGACAGACGGACGGACAACAAAGTGATCCTATAAGGGTTCCGTTTTTTCATTTAGAGGTACGGAACCCTAAAAATATATAAAAAAACAGTTAAAACATTCAGTCGTAGAATAATTGCTTGTAGACTATAGGGTGTTTATCAGGTACTTACAATATCTGGTACTAGAATCAAAAGTACGTAGTACATTTCCCAAAAGACAATCTCAAACTAAGTCAGGCTCATTGACCAAGTCAACTAGAGACAGCTTAACAGCAATGGCAACTCTACAATTACACAAACCAATCATCAATGTTAAGTTTCTATTAATCTTAATATATAAAATCCAAGCGTTACTGACTAACTGACAGACACGCTACAGCCGAAACGATTGGGTGCAGGAAGCTGAAATTTGGCATGTATGTTCCTTGGGGACCGTAGGGATGCACTAAGAAGGGATTTCCCGAAATTCCCACTGGATCGGCCAAAACGGGTAAATTTAAAAAAACTGCAGGCGTAGCTGCTGGCCTCCTCTAGTAAATACTATTATTTTTTAAAGATAAATATATATTTATTGCATAACTGTGTACAAAGTTGTTAGTGTATGAGAACCATTACAGTTTTCAGTCCCAACAGTCTACCCATATCGGATATGCAATAATAGCTTATTACTTAAAAACTAATAAATTTAAACAAAACAAATTACTTATATTTTACTGAAATATTCTTTAAGATTATAAAACACATTTTCAGTTAACCATTTCTTTAGTGTTACTTTATATACTCTACCATTTAACTGCTTAATTGTTGGTGGCAACCATCGATATATATGTAAACTGATTGCATACACGAATAGCGGAAATGTGTGCACTTTTATAGTAAATCATATTTTTGATGGAAGGTAACACAATATTATACTTATATTGTTCCCAAATGTTTGTATTTTGATTTTAAATTAAAGTATTGCATATTATTTTTCACGAATAAACATAATTCTAAAATATAAATTCCCGTTAAGGTTAGTATTTTTTTTGCTCTAAGGACATCTCTAAGGGATTCCATAATACTGTGCATGTTATAAATCGTCCTGATGCATTTTTGTGGAGAATGAAGGTGGATTCTACATTTGTGGAGTTTCCCCAGTAAATGATCCCGTACGTTAAAAGTGGATAGACATTTCCAAAGTAAGCACTTCTCGTGACAATTTGTCGTTTCTGAAAGGACTGATAAAGCATAACAGGCGTTTGAAATTTTTTGTTTACTTTTTCGATATGCGCCTTCCAGTTCTAGTGTTGATCAATCTTTAGGTATACCTAGGAAATTGATGTCCTTTTCTTCTTTTATCTTTGTACTGTCTATATTGACATTTAATTTAACAGGCTTACTTTTATAGTTGTAAAACTGGACGATATTGGTTTTCGACAGATTGACCTTCAAATTAATTGATTGTAACCAATCTATTAAAATTTAAATAACTCATCACACTTATACACACTTAAAATACGCGTAAGAAACTGAGGATTAGTAATAAAATGTAATTATCCCGCATTACGTCTTTCTACCATATTGTTAAGATACATTGCACTTCCGAGAACTTTCGCTCAGAATTTCCTCTGGCTGCATATTTGTACATTAGGCACATAAAATATCCATCCGAAGATCCTAGCAGACCACAACCACAACGTAGGGGCCACAGAAGATGTTAAAACCTTGCAATAAAACTTACAAGACATTCTTGCTGTGGAATGCACGCCCGCGCCGTCCGTTTTCGAGAATTTCCACCACTAAACGCAAGACAGCGTTAAAGGCATTACTGAAGTGGATTTTAATAGAAATATCGTGAAGTGTTCCAAGATTGTAGAAGCTGTATGCATTCTATTTCATTCTAAAGATAGTCTGTCTTAAATTATAACCTAAATTCTCATAAAAGTACTTTTTCAGACGTTTTTCAGATTAATTTCATTTATAAGTCCATTAAGATTTGTTGTTACTAAATTCTAAACTGCTTTTTACGTACTTTTGTTTTGTTCGTACTCATGATATTTCGTTACTGTTGCAAGTGTCCTGATAACAGTACATTCGTCATGCAAGCAACAGTCCCAAAATGTCGTAAATGACGTCGAAAGTTTTTTGGTATTTGTCAAGCCTTGATTGAAACAAACATGTGAACAGTATTAGTTTGCATACAGTAGCTTAATTTCGACATACATACTTGATTAACACAACCCTATCATATTGCTGAACATGTGAATTTTAGATATCGTATCCTCAGTGTGACCATAGATTATCAAAAACCTGAAACTACGATTTAAATATAAAAATATTAGATGTACAAACAATCCAAGAAACCTAAAGTCTAATCAAATCGAGTCGTGTTAATTCGTGTATGTTTGTAGTATCGTTTTACCTTAAGACTTGCCGTATTAGGCGTTAATTGCTTTACGTAAATGTCTGCCGGTGCGCCGTACAGACCAAGTGGACGTCACTGGCTTTTCACAGACCCTTTCGTATTGCTACAGGGCTGACAGAAAATGATAGATATCACTTTTATCAATACATTTTTTATTTGTAATTAGCTTGTACTAAGGTTAGTAAACAATTAAAAAAAAAATTGCAGATAGTATAGCTATAACAGATTATCCAATTAATACTTTCCCCGACGATAAAATCACATAAAGAATTTACCACCAAATTAGCCACCATTATCTGAAGAATAAGTAGTAAATAACAACATCAGATAAAAGCCATTAATTCTTTTTTCAAATGAAATTAAAAATGACAGTTTGTTGGCTAAGCTCTTGAGTCCAAAAAGTTCTTAAACAAATCCACATATCCAAAAATAAATATGCCAACACAGGAGCATGCATTATCACAAATCTGCTAACACTATCTTGCGTCATTATCAACCCGCCAGCGAAAACAGAAATAAAAGCAATTTCATTCACATTATTGGATCTGTCCGATCCAACGATACCAAACTCATTGACGACACAAAAACTTAATCCCGCAGCCCTAACTGTCCAAGATCCTCACACTATAATGGGGTACAGATTAAATGCGTTGAAGTTAGTAATGCCCCTCTAAAAGCGAATTGTAGTCGCCGGCAATGGTTTATAATATCGTTATCGTGATGTCCAGCTTAGATTAAGAGATACTTTCGTTCGGGCGATGCTTTTGAGAAAGGGGGGTGGACTTGGGGGGGGTAAGCGAGGTATTAATGGAATCAGGACGCGGTCACTTCGGCGAGAAGGCTGGATCGCTCCGCTGATTTTAAAGGATTGCCAGGAATTTGCGACTCACTTTAAAGTACGTGTGGTGAGTTCGGACTTCGGAAAGCTTTTGGGGTAGACTTAATTTCGTGTCTCGAATTTCGCTTCGGTGCAGGTCTTTCCATGTTTTTGTTGCAGCGTGGTTTTCATGGAAGTAGTTCAGGGTGTTTATTTTAAATTCAGTATTTATTTTACACTTTTCACATGTACGAAGAACGGTGAATGTATATTATATGTGCAAATTTTACGATATATTCAAATGCAGTTATCTTCTTAAACATTCACCACAATTTGAAACATTATTCTTGAAATTAGAGTCTGATTAACGTGTGAAAAGTACAGCATTTTACACTTAGATATACAAATATAATTATCATTTATACTCTTTAAAATACTTTTGCTATGTAAGTTTGTAAGTATACTAATTAATCTTTGATAATATAATTATTTTTATTGTATGCTTATACCATCGATATATGCTTATACCTACTACTACTGCCCACCTATCCCAGTGTTATCAAATTTATATTTAGTACATTATCTGTCGATAGCCATACTATATCAGTTCATATTTCACAATAGTTGATCTGAAATAACAATGTATAGCTACAATATTAAAACGGCTTATCATAATATTACTCGTGCGTAAAGAACACGCCATTCTACAAAATAAATACGTAACTATTCCAGCATAAAAATTACGTATGTAACCCATATCACTTTATACAAATAAAACTTTACATAGACTCGTTATTTTAGCAAATGTAGTGCAAAGAGTAGTGGGAATGCGAAAGGTTTTTACTAGCGAGGCAAAGTTTTGAACACAATTTGTTGGCGGGCGGGGAAGCGGGCCCAAATCAAACACATAGCTCCTTTGAGAGCACATCTCTAGTTATGTGGACACGCTACGAAGGACTGACTATTTGGACTGGATGCCGATGATTTTCTACGTCTGGACTGATTCAATAAATCGGGATGAATGCCTTTCAGAAATGTTTCAGTCAGAATTGAGGATTTAGAATATTCTAGTTATCTGTATGTTAATCGTTAGGCGCTTGATTTGTTGTGTAAGTAGATATGTATAATAAGAATATTTTATGAATCACATAATTATGTAGATTCCCTCAGAAAATCTCAACATGGCACAGAACTTTGACTATTCTGTCGATATGCCAATGTTTTTATCTGTCCGCTCTAATTCCAAATCAGTTTAAGTGCCTCCACATGGACTATTGTCTTTCGATTAGTAATGGCTGGATCGAATAGGAATTAGGTATAGGAAAATCACATCACAATAATTATTTATCAATTTTCATTAGAATACCGTGGTTAAAAAACGTAATACAAAAATAATACAGCGTTTTATTGCATTACATATCTATTTATACATTTGAAACAATGTTTTTCATGACGTCGCCTTTGCAAAAATAATATTAATATAAGTACGTATACTTCCCACTCAATCAAACATCACTGGTCGAAATCCAATCAACCAGCAAGTATAATACAAGTTTGAGAATATAGAAGACATTTCTATATTTACTTAGCCCACGTATTTACTCGTACATATCACAAGTATATCTGTAACTCATGTAATATATTACTCCAGTAGTCATGTAGCCTGCACGCACAACAGAGTATATGCAAGAAATGTCTCGAATACAAATATTCGCACGAAAGTTGTAGCCAGCATATGTGACGTCTTCGTTAGAAAACTTGCTTGCCAAGAGTGGGTGGACTAACTCGTTTCATTCATCGTCTTATACTGCGAATTAAATGTTTTGATACTTGGCATTCTACTTTTATATTTCGGCTAGCGGCGAAAGGTTTTTACCACTTTGTACGCCAAAGTCATTCCCTTGAAAAGCGAGGTATAATGAGACCTTCTCAACAAACTAGACCGGCTTCTCAATAACTGCATTCGATTTGTTTATAACCTTCGAAAATTTGACCATGTCTCTGAATACCGCTCCCAACTCAAATTGGCTAACTATTCGTCAACGCCGTAGTCTGCGTGCTCTCACCACTCTTTTCTCTTTTCTTAACTCTCTCTCTCTTCCTTCTTACCTAAGTCCTTTTCTACAATATTTAGGCTCCAATCACGACAAAAATTTACGGTCGTCTAATAATCGTCTCCTTCTGTGTCCTTCCCATAGTTCTGGGTTTGTTAACTCTTCTTTCTTCGTCCAAGCTGTCTCATTATGGAATACGCTCCCTCTCGAAATCAGGATGGCCAACAATCGGCTCACTTTCAAACTAAGGGCTCGAGAGTTTGTACGGAGTAAAATCGCAGAATAATATCATAATGACTGTATATATTTACTGACGTATATATTATTATGTATAATTATATATTTAGAATTTGCAAGTATTTATTCATATACATATATATGTATTTATACTTATAAATACTTAATTCGTGTATACCTATATATATATATTTTATATATATGTATTTATTTTAAATATATATCTATAATTTAAGTAACATTTGTCATATATCAAATTCCAAATAACGTTCTAATAATCACGCACCTACTATCTACTATCTGTGCATCACCCTAGGTTGACTGGTAGAGAATACCTAAGGCATTAAGTCCGCCTATGTACCACATATTTTTTGTGCTGTGCAAAAGTTAAATAAATAAAAAATAAAAATAAAATGATCTCATTTTTATTCACATTTGATTTAAAATTCACCTAGCATCTAATTATAGTAGGTATATTAAATTTTTTTATTTATAGATTCACGCCTGGGTAAGGGTACCCCGAAGGGGTAGACAGAGGTGTAATAAAACTCCCATATTATATTTTATGCCCTCTTATAAGGCTCGTGATTGGTAATTACGAAATAAATTTAGACATAGTTCTATTTATATCTCTTTACGAATGATAGGGTATTTAATTTATTTTTAAACCACATTCATAAATCTCGAATTGCTTAGCGTTGATCAAGTCATCAAAAAATAAATTACATGATAAACTCAATTAAGTATAACATTTTTGTTGATTTATGCACATACGATCTGACCGGAATAGTAAAAAAAAATACTAGTCAACATTTACTAGAACCAGATCATAACTATGACGAATAAACGGTCAAGAACATCAATCCGCGGCACAAGTACAATCAGTCGGCGCATTACACGAGAAGATGTCCGATGCGGCGTGGGAGGGAGTCACGGCTTGCGGAGGGGCCGAGGGGGTGGGTTTCAAATATGACATATCTGGGAGCCGTCAGCACCGCAACACTGTACCAGAACTTGGTCTGCGGCCAGCACAGATGTGTACGACTGTACACAAGTACACAAGCGACCAAAGTTTTACAGTAGCAAGGGAAAACGCCCCGGGTGAGACGGGCCTATTCTCCAACGTTATTAGCGGCCATTGAAACATGACTATTTACTTACTGGGAGCGCGATATCGCGTGTAAGGTATTGCCCAGTGGCTGTTTGCAGCTCTTTCTGAGTTGAGGTGTGTGGATATGTATGTTGGCTGGTATGCATAGAGATAACTAGTGAATAACTCTTCGTGTCTCGCTAGAAGAAATAAATCAAATCAAACGTAACTCGAAAAAAATCGATTCGTTGGGTTTGGGGTATTTGAAAAAGAATTGGGTTCTCGTTCTTATTCCAACAGCAACAAAACCGTTTATTTACTAAGTATGGCAAAGTGATATTGAGGTTTTCTGTGTGTACGACTTTGGATGATCAGAGTAAATACGTTATTTACTCTGATCATCCAAAGTCGTCCACAACAAATTGCACCGCCAATCTACGACAGCAGACTAATATTATATATGCAGTTATTCAAAGTGAAAATATGGGTCCAGACTCCCCATGCGACACCTTATTTGAACCAAAAACATTCAATAAGTCCACCATCTATATTATGCACCGAAACTTGGACGCATAGAATTTTCGTCACGTCACTATCCCGTTCAATTTTCAATAGCAAACATTTGGCCAAGTTCTCTCAAATCAAATTTAAAAAATATGGATATTTTTATGTAGATTCGTCCCCTCGGTCCGATGTGGGTGACAAGTGGGCATACACTATGTATGGCTAAAGGCAAGGTTCTATTGTGAATGTGGACCTATTCAATCTTATTTTGTAGTGTGTTGAAATACTTCGAGTTTATTTTTCTGAGAGGTGATTGAGTTTGGTTTTGAAATGAGAATGGATTTGGTTGAATGGTTAATGCTTTATTTTTTAAGATTTCTTTCGATTATTTGTGTTCGTAAAATGTAAATTTTGAAACAAAGGGTAAATAAATATTATTTTATTCATATGAAAAAAAGACTTCTCAAATATGTTCACTTTTTTTAAACTACACCTACACTAAAAGAACGCATTTTGGGCACAAAAAGCAGTTGATCGTCAATTAAATGTTGAACGGCTATGAATAAAATAATTTTAATGAGGACCAAAATTCACACAATTCTTGTAAAAAAGTACTTCTGGAAATCATCATATAGGTAAAATAAAGGCATAAAGGCATGTTCCAATGTATTAGGTACCTGCATTAGCACCTACACGAAGGTGATGTCACCTCTATAAATATTGTTTCTTTCATTGCCAAATGTCCACATTCTCTAAACTACATTACTTCCTTTCTCCAATTTTTGTTGTAAACAACTAGTAAAATTCTAGTGTAGTTTCTTACAAAACTTTTTGTATAGAACCCCTAAGGAAGGACCAATGATTCGAATTTATGCTTTATGCAGTGGAAAATGATAAATTTATGTCCGTCCAGTTCCTGCATCGATGCGACTCTAGTGGAAAATGTCTTGATTTTTATTGTTATTACGGTGACTGTGGCACGTTTGCATAATGCCTATCGTTGCCTGTCTCATTTGTTCACACTTTTTTGGACTTGGCCGTTGTTGTGGTGATTTGCTGTTGTCTGGAACAGTTTGGGCGTGAATAACACCGACAGAATGTTGTTTTGTGCATTAATAAAAATAACACAGTCGTATATCGAAAATGCTTGAAATTTAAAAGGTCATCATCAGGTTAATTTTCTCCTCGCTTGATGGCAATAGTAAAGGCTTATTAAAATACATAAACCATAACACAATATGACTAAAATTTTTTTGCTAATCTAATTTAAGTATACAAAAAAAAACATGGATTAAATAATATTACCGTTGTATTAGTTTGAAAAATATGGCATTCAGTTCGCTTTGTACTAGGTATTAAAAATAGACATACATTAACAAACAGTAGGTACCCATCTTATTTGCAAAATTTTGAATACTTTTACATACATACATACATATCGTCACGCCTTTTATCCCCGAAGGGGTAGGCAGAGGTGTATTTCTACACCCACTTTTCGCCAGATATAATTTAGTCCCACGTAATAAGGGGCGAGCCTATTGCCGTACCGGGCACATTTCCAGACTCCGTGCTGCTACTGAGAATTTCGTGACAGAAAAACCCAATAACACTGCCCGACCCAGGAATCGAACCCGGGACCTCCCGATCCCACGCGCACATTTATGCCGCGAGACCAACGAGGCAGTCGTGTAGGGTTTGATGTCGAGTTTTCCGTCTCTACGCAAAGATGGTATTTGCATCATGTTTTCCCTTAGTCGCCTCTTATGACACCCACGGGAAGACAGGGGGTGGTTTTGTGAACTAATTTATTAGGAATCCTTTCGTACCTTGATGCTATATTTACAGATAACATAATAAAAAACCTACTATTAAATACTTTATGCTGACAACATCCTGTAATACGAGATAACAATATTTACAAACCTTACATTGGACAGAGCAGAAAGGGTTTTCTATCAAAGAATACAAGTTGTGATCCTAAAATATTTTGTATCCACGAGATAAACAAATTCCAGTCGGCTGAAGACAGATGGCGCACGGATCACGTAGGACGAACGCCGCTTGCCTTTGCCTCAACTCAACCCTTCTTGGATAATATCTTTAAAAGTTTGCCCCAGCCCGCATCCTCCCCGGGGGAAAGCGATCGCTTTAAATTATTCTACCAATCAAATGTTATTAGTGAGAAATAAAAATAAATGTTTTGTTTTTATATGTAGAAGCATGATTGAGATTTATTAATAGATTGATTGAGACACGTAAAGTATAAAGTTAATTTCGAAATTAAAAACATCGTCTATTTCTTTTTTTTTCTCTTTATTTAATTTAGGGAATTTTATTACAAAGTATATGTTATTCCCATCCCTTTGTTACATACTATTAAGCTTTTGTACATCAGAGCCTTTGATGACGATCGCCTATTTCTTGAAATGTTAAACTTAACAAGTATTTTGAAGTTAATGTGACATTTTAAGGACATGGATCTGTATCATTATCAACCTTACACTGTCTCTTTTATAATCCAAGACTTTCAATCTTGGAGCCAGACTATTAATGAATAAACAGATATTGGACATATTATGTTTGAAACACATCTACTTATAACAATACAAATGGGTGACTATAATTTAAAGGATAGGTAATGTCAAACAAAAATATTTTAAATAGTTTGTTTTTTCACCGAAATAAGAAACATTTTAACCTGTCGACGGACGACGAGGCTTTGAAAAACGTGGCCCTCGTCAAAATACACCGAAACATGAGTTTACGTAGTCACTTTCTACGAAATCCAATATAAGTTCAGATGATGCGAACTTCACAAACATCTCAAATTCTATTCCAAAAGGCTATCGAGTTCAAAGCAACGACTCAATTCGTTTAAGAGTATTTAATTCAAACTTAATTTCAGTGAAAAGATTATACACCACGGGGAGGATGATTGATTTAATTATTCTACTCCTTAGACGTGTCCTGTCTTATAATTACGCTTCATTACTTAAGCATCGCTTTATACTGACTAATTACTTAATAGAAGTAACGAGTTATTTCCATCTCAAAGTTGAACCTTGGAAGTGGAATGTAATCAACATTAAACGGGGTTGGAAACGAATTATAGAGCAGAAAATAAATAAGATCGAAGGACGGGCTCGCCGGGCTAATTCGCTCCGCCTCGATGTGTCTACAGGCAGGTATTTCACTTGATTGATTAATACCTCCGCTAAGTTATTTCATCGAAGTATGTTTCAGTGTAAGTCACTATTCAATTTCATTACTTTCCACTTGAAATTAGTCTTTAAAAACACCTCTAGATTCACCGGCGATTAAGTTACAAAAAATATTGTGGATTTTTAACTCTCGAATGAAAATATGTGTATTGGAGGAAAACCTTCTCTTTTTAATATTCTATTTTCTTTGGAGGAGCATGTTTCTGTGACCACATGATCACTTAGCTCGGTGTGATCACGCGGCTACCGGCGAAGTAGTGCCGTTATAGCTACGAAAAATATTATAAGAAAGAATTGCTTGCCTGTGACGTACACTTTTCCACAAAACATGAAGATCTCAAAATGTATTTATATTAATTTAATCTATGAATATAATATATAGCTTAGGGTCAAAGAAATAACTATATAAATTCAGAAAATACAGAAATCTTTAGTATGTTTACAGTAACACTTTATTTGCAAATAAGTACAGTGTTTTGGATTCACTGGTTACTAACTTAAGTTACGATATTACTGCGCAGCGGCCTTTTCTTTAACATTTCAACAACTTACCTATTTCAACAAAAAAGCAAAAATAAAAAAACTCACTTTTCTGTTCCTCCTATATCATCGTCATACTCAACTGATTCATGTTATTTATTACAATGTTCGTCAATTTTCCTCAAAGACAAAGGGATATATCGTTCGGACGCAATCACTCCATTTCACTCATTATCCGTGACATAAAGCGATAAGGCTCTGTGTATTTTCAGTGACAAGTCCAATCGATAGTTGCCGAGCTACTGTGATAACTCAATAAACGAGGACCAATGTCTGCCTGTGTCGACATGTATGACTGGTCAAATAGATATAGCTACTAAAGATAGATAGGTACTTCGGCAGATAATATATTGCTTTTTTTTCACTTTGTGTATTTGTTTTTTTTTACTTACATTATTTATAATAGCATTTTCAAGTAACATAATTATGTACAATAAAATAAAACTAGGTACTTAAAGATATATTGTATACCAGATACACGGCCATAATACAAATACAGAAAAGTCACAGAAAGAAATGCACAGATATGGCAGTTATTATATTTTGAAAAAAATTGGGTAGCTAATCTAAATACTCGTAGTACTACATGTGAAATTTAATAATGAAGCTGCGTCAAAGCTATTCTCGAAAAAAGTAAATTATAATGTGCGGTTCTAGAGATTCGCAGAAATGTTAATAAAATTGCACTATTTAACTATGGAGGGCTTATATTTCCCAGTAGCTTTTACTTCACACTTTGCAAACACGATTGTGTAGAAAACTGTATGCTACAAAATCTGAGGATACTAAAGCCTTCATTCTATGAGTAACGTGTTTCTTCAATATTTTAATTTATTTCTATGGTAATACTCGTAAAACAAAACCTTCTTAGCTACAGCCATGGTGGATCATCTCGAGAAAAATGGGTCAGCGGACCCCTTTTCCCTCAGGGGGCGCCATGATAAAAGTTGTGCCAAACTTTTGTTTTGAACACACCTTAGATAGAGCGCAATGTAACAAAGCGATTGCACGGGAAATACGAAAAGCCTCCGTATAAAGGACATTTATTTGTTTCTGTTTATGGGTCTGGTAGGTTGTCTAACAGGCTAACTATGGCGCAATCCTGAAAAAGTAAGTTAGATAATACATGCCTACATGGGTTATTTTTAGCATAGGAATATGATCCGAAAATAAATACAATACAAACATGGAAATTATGCTAGAAATAGTGTCATATAAGCTCGGAGCAAAAACTCACAATTGCTAAAAAAATAGCTTTTTTAATTTATATTTTTATAAATGGCAAAAATAGTAATGAAAACACACTTACAGAAAACACATATTTTCCCACAAAACTAAATAACCTCTGTTTTAACATTCACAAAGGTCGTAGAGGGTAGCAAGCAATCAGTTACTTTGTATCCCTTGGCCAGTGGTTGCTCGCAAATAGGGGGGTATAAATGTGAATGGATGTTAACGTGTTTTTTATGACCCACGGTCAACATATCGTTCTGTTTGCGACCACGTCCATATCTTTATTTCCCCGTTTCACCCTAAAATTTCTAGTGCCTTTTTTGTACCAGAAAGGGGAAAGTTAACATTTGCGAAATAGAGGATTACGACCGTTTTGTATGAGCAGGCAAAAGAATAATTTCGCGGGATAAAGTGCTGCAATACTTGTCAAAAATTGCCATTACTATCCATAAGGACTGATGCTGTCATCATTTTTAAATGTAACGTTTTCTATAAACCCTATATCTTATCAGCATGACAAGATCCAAATCAATGAAATTTAATAAATATAGTCACCAATAAAATGCATCGAAATAATTTAAAATGATTTCCAGAAAACAAATTGATAGAGTATTTTTATCCATTACTTATATTAATTACGTTAGTATATCTACAGGGTACCTCTTTTATAAATAAATAAATAAAATAAGCAATATTAAGTCATCCTCCAACAAACAAGATCACAGTAGATTGACAAAGGTAATTTATTTACGCGATTTATTGTCGCAATGAGGGGGCTCTACCGAACCAATGTCAACATTGACTCGATGTCGAACTGTTTGCACTGTGTACGACCGGCGTATTCTTTCCAAAGGCCAATTGGATCAATGTGGGACGATATTGAAGTTGATTTTGCGCTCTTTTGGTGGTTGGTTCAAGTCAGTTGTGGGGTAATTTTTTTAACAGAAATCTGAATCACATTTTTGCAATATTTTATCTTCATCAACTACCAATGGTGGGTTGGCTGGGTTAGGTTATTTTTTATTTTGAATAATAATTTATTTGTATTTGTTATTAATTATACGATTGTTATTACTAGCTGAATTGGAACGGCAATAGTTAAAATAATAAACTTAACAACAGACAAACACGTCTTATTTTGAAAAGATACTCTGTAGTACGATTTATAATCAATGACCTCTCCCGGCTCTGCAGTTTTCTATAACGTTGTTTCATAAACATATGTACATCTGTTATTTAAGTATTTATAACACTGAATTTTGCCGAAATAGCCTCGAGCTATTTTATGCTTTTTTGTATTGGAGTATTCTGGACCACTTAGATTCATAAATGATGCCAAAACATGTCTTTCATGAAATTGTGAGCATAAATTATCAAAATACATTGCGTTGTTAAGGAGATAATCATCATCATCATCATCAGCCTTTAACAGTCCACTGCTGGACAAGGCCTCTCCTTTAAAAGGAGGAATTGGCCTACTATACCACGCTGGCCAAACGTGTTGGTATAGGGTTTGTATCAAGTTTTCCTTCTCTCACAGTGCTGTTCGAAGCATAATATGCTCCCTCTGCCGGCTCTTACCCATGGGATGATATGGGGTGGTGACAATCCGTATTCATAATCCGTCACCACACGGACAGTATAGTATCCCTAATAAGGAGATAATAGCGTACAGAAAAACAAACAGTCGCGAATTTTGTTATATACTGTGCCAATAAATACATTTCGCACATCAAAGTGGGAACATTGACAGCGACCAGAAAACCAACAAACCTTTACCATTCGTATTTTCAGTCGAATAAATACATTGAATGTTTTATTCAATATCTCCTGCCAAAATCACACATATATTTTTATCCGGGAGTACGATATTCGGCGAGGATCGGCGCCCGGGGCCGTTGTCATGTCGCATTACCCTGGATCGCGTCATAACTCCCGATAATCTACGTTTATTGGCCCCACTCGCTGCTTTATTACCCCCAAATATAGCTAATAGTACACATGGAATGCAGGTTTATTTATGTATGTGTGCCGTGAGAGCGTGGCTTTGTGTGCGTGTGTTTTATACGTGTTAGAGTTTGTAATGTTGTTAAATGGTTTGCTTGTGTGTGCTAGGAATATAATGCGTGTTTGATTGATTTATATATTTTTTTATTTTTTTTATAGACTCACGCCTGTATCCCCGAAGACCCCTTCGGGGTAAAAACCGTAAAAAGTTTTGAGATCCATGTAATACTTACCAAGTCGGTTATTAATTTATTCAGTCCTACTAAAGGATCCTCAAATGAATAGCTTGACTCGGCCATCGCATGCAAACACAATATATCTCACAAGTAATACATTTAAATTACATTGTTTAGTGCGATTGCCAAGTCAATCTATGTATTTAAGATCCTTTAAGTAGGGACTGAATAAATTAATAACCAACTTTTTACGTTAGAAGAACTGAGAAGCGAGACTTGATTTTTTGACAAGTATTGTTTTTTATGGGATCTCATTTCTTTTTGTAGATATTCCTACTTTTTTCCTTTCTGGTACCTTCTACTTCTTGTATACCAACAACGAATTTTCTTAAAGGCCTATCTGCAAATGTAACTTTGTAATTCAATATATTTATATGGGATTACAAAGTTATTTATGCAGTTCGTCTATCTCAAAAACTTGACCGAAATTGAAAAATATTTTAGTTTTTCCTTTATTTATATACTAAACACTAGCTGAATTCTAAATTTGAAGCTTCTATGTCTGCTAGAAGTGCCTAAGACTTTTGATGATCGGTCAGTGAGTGACAAAACGCGAAACTTTGACTTGTATTGTCTTGTCTTTATAATTCTTAAAGTACTGGTTAAATTTTAATGATATTTGAAAAATACCGTGTTTATACAATGCTTGCTTGGTTACTGAAAATTCAGGCTTCTAATTTCATCTATAACGGAGTTATGGGGGGTCGAAAATGGCCTGAATTGCTTCGAGAAAAGGATGGTACGGCCGTGCCGCTTTTTGCTCGACTTGGCGGGGGCACGGCAGTGCCCCCGCCAAGTCGTCAGATCGTTTTAACTGTTGAATATGCCAAAATTGGGAATCGATCAAGGAAATTATATTATTATTCAAACTAGCTGACCCGGTGAACTGCGTACCGCCATATCTCTTTTAATATTTTCATTTTTTTGTGAATCTAAACCATTCTTAAGGCCCCTTGAACACACACAAAAAAATCATCAAAATAGGTCCAGTGGTTTAGGAAGAGTTCAGTGACATACACACGCACACAAGAAATATATATATAAAGATGAGAAAATAGGTGACTCTCTGTCATACGATGAAACATAAGTAGTCCAACTTTCCACTGGGTACTCTATGTCTAAGATATTTTAATATTTTTCAAAACCCGAACTATGGTAACATTTACATTTAACATTTTAAACATTTATTATTTCTTCAAAATACATTGTTTTTTTTTTGGTTTTTCAATAAACGCCTGTTTTACCACAAATCATAACCAATCGCAACAACTCAACAAAACCATTATGAATTTGATCCTATTACCTAGAACAAAAGCCTTATAGCTGTAGTACAATCACGATCGAGCATTATACTAAAGACAATTCATTATTAGAGAGTCGTTACAGAGCCCATAATCGGTCGTTATCGCCCTTTTATCGAGGATTTTATGAGCGAAACTATTCACGCAAGGAATACTGCGTCTTATCTCGTTAGAACCTTTGTTAGACCTAATTATGGATACTATTGCTATTAATGTCTTTGGAAATGTGGTTTCGGCTGAGTCTTTTATTAAAATTGTGGCCATTAAATCTGGGTTTTTACTAGCCCAGTGAAAACTCTAATTTTCTCATGTGTCTGAGGTAAAAATGAAAGTCAAAGTAGCTATTGTCAGATTTCGTGGTATTTCGGTAGCTTTTATTTTACATGATTTTAAGATATTTTTATGTGAAACGATGACACAATTTCAAAGGTCACAGAGTAATTGATTGACACGGATTTTTATATCAGAGGTCGGATTTTATTTTTGAAATGTATAAAATATCATCAAATATTTAGACTAAGATACAAAAATATTTCGACCTCAAAAATATTGAAATAAATGTCTATTAATAATAACCAGTAGATAAATAACAATCAAGCAGACATGATAAATCCAATCCAATATTATTTTAACGGTAGAAAACTAATAAAATAATAAAACGCGCCATAAACAGGTAGCAGAGTTCCCTATTAAGTTGTAATAGTTGTTTACAACCGGGCGCTCGCTGTGCGTTTACAATATATTACGACGTTCAAGGCAATAAAAAAGGGGTAAGAAAAAAAAATGTATAAAGCAAAAAACGTTAAAATAAAGGCGGCTGGGAATATATACGACTTCCTGGAGGAAATAATAATGCTGTTTGCAATTCATTTGCCCCGCTACCTGGTTACCCCCGTCTTTAGAAAACAACGCGCGGTATTTCTTTTTAAGCAACCCTTCTTGGCACGATTTTTCGCGGGAGGGTCGCGATTTTTATTTCCTAACCCTTTGCTTGCCCAAATCAAAGTCTGATAACGGCGAATTTGTAAACGGGTGTAAGTGTTATTGTATCGCTTGTAAAATAATAGAAAAAGCTTTCGTAATTCGTTTGCAAGTTTGGGTAAAGAATGCGGTCAAGTATTTGTTAATGAAAAGCTTAGTAGGGTCGTTAATAACCGGTCATATGTTTATATTGGATATTTCAGCTAAAATTTAACTACATGTTTAACTACATGTCCAAATATGAGGTTGGACTAAAACTGTAAAAGGTATATATTGTGGAGTATATTATTTCCCTTTTATTTCATAAGCCTTATAGCATGTTAAAAGAAATATATATGGCTAGTATTAAAAAAAGCAAAACTTAAAACAATATTCAACAAACTGTTAAACACTTTCAAGATAAAATAAAAATATTGTCACCCACGCCTCTCTCCTTTACGAGCTTAGCGCGAACAAATGGCATGTCGCACAAGAAAAATCAAGGCGTAACAAGGATCTGGCTTGCTTACATTTAAAAACGTAATTGTAACTAACCGCTCCCTTTTATTAATTTACCTCATTTATTCCTGCCAGCCCCGACGTCCTCACGTACAAAGAGTAAAAAGTAAAACCTTTTTCTCTAAAATATTCATGACAGTTACCGCCGCGCTGTTTCGTATTCCCTCATTGTTTATTTGATTTCAATTTGTTTGGTATTATTTGGTAATAATTCTTTCTTTTTTACAGAACATTGTCTGTACATTTTTGTCGAAACTACACTATAGATTTACCACAGTTAATAAAAAACCAAATATGCTTTACAAAGGGATCAACTAATTTTCAAATTAAACAATTTTAATGAAAGCGGAAGAAATTGTCAAGGTTTGCCATATTATCAATCGAACAAAACTACCGAATATATTTTTAATAAATCAATCTGTTTATATTTTTTTTACAAATAGGGTACTAAAAAGCTACATCAATAAAGATACGATCAAACATCACGGTCTGTGAATATTTAAGAAGTCGTTGAGTGAGTCTCGAGAGGCTCGGCAGTCACTCAAAATACTTGATGAGCAATCGTATAGACGGACAATCTATACATCAAACGGCGAGGGACTATCTAATTACTGTTTAAGTTAGTTATAAATTGACAACGTGAAAATGATTATTAGAGCTGATGTTTTTCATGTCATTTGTGTTGGTATTATGTGCCATGGTTTAGATATTAGTAATTGTAACCGAGTGGTAACAATCACATTGATTAATGAACATGTGTACGTGCAGTATTGTAGAGCGAAAGAGCGCAGAGAGTACTCTTTGAAGTAGACTTAACTCTGTTTAAAGTATTTTTATTACATAATTTATTACATACTAAAAGCTTTGAATACTTAAAGAAAAGCTTCATATAAATATTTTAGATATTTCTCATAATTTTAGTATCACCCCAACTTTTTGTAAGTATACTTATTCAAATTGGGAAAATATAACAACTTGAAAAGCAAAAGGTGAAATTAATAAAAATAAAATCAAAACGATCACAAAAATGAGCATCGGGGGTTCCTTTTTCAAACCATCAAACGCGCGCCGAGAGCTCGACTCGGGACGCATTCCTTCCCGTTCCGTCTGCGACGATCCTTTTTTTAAATCCCGGTAACAAGCCAATAAATCCGTGCGCATTTTTCCTTAGCCCCGCAAACCCCGGCCCGAAAAAAGGTTTAGTCCGATTACACCCAAATTTACTTAACACCTACACATTAAACCGGTTAATAAGGTATAATGCAATTTTCTTATCCGTCGGCTATTTGGATGTGCGGGGCGGGGCCCATTTTAATCAGATAATTTTATTGTAAAATTGGGTCTTGTAAATTTCGTTATGAAAATTTAATTTCGAATATGATTAATTGAAAATGAAGGATGGATTCAGTTGTTATTGTAACGGTTACTTAAGTCATGTTTTTGAGTTCATCGGGCAGTTGTAAGTTTTTGTTTGAAATTAAATAACTGATGATTAGTTAAGTAGTTCGTTAGTTGTTCAAACATCTGAGCTGGCTCGAAGTCGAGGACTCTTTTAATTAATTAAGTATATGGCGTGAGTTGAGCAGTAGTACACATCTGCACCGCGCTGATTAGCTACCGAAAGGGGAGTTTGAAAGTTACTAAGCAAACTGAAAAATTTCATCATTAATTAACTACATACCTAATTAGAGTGGCAAATGATAAAGTTGTACTTTAGTTTCGTTTTGCTGCTATTAAACTGATTAAAGACATTTGAGATTGTGAGCTCAAAGTCTCAAACAGTTAAACGTAGGGTAGATAGGAAGTTGTTTACATGGCACTTACACAACATTTTATGGAATATATTGCCTTAATACAACATTATACCTTTTTACATTCCATGGTAAACCATGGAATATAAAAAGGTGTAACGTCGCCATGGGTTTTAATCGTATATAGTATATATACGTAACGTATTATGTGTTTTACATAT
This sequence comes from Euclidia mi, assembly GCA_944739405.2. Lineage (NCBI taxonomy): Eukaryota > Metazoa > Arthropoda > Insecta > Lepidoptera > Erebidae > Euclidia > Euclidia mi. The sequence goes on along the minus strand of OX123198.2, from coordinate 12,604,442 downwards.
AATTATGATTAATAAAAAATCTGCTATCAAGCACCAAATTCACATTTTATTTATATTGTTACACCAAATGCTCGCATTTGTCTATCAAGCATTAATTAAATAGAAGTGCAATTATCAAATTAATTGCTGTGTATCGCACATGTATCCGAGGATTTATCTGCGAGTACATCTGCACGTGTGTGGCAGATAATGGGTGGTACTTATCCCACCACCACTTACGTTATTACTAGAGAATAATCATACCTCTACGGGCAGGTTAGTTATGTTTGTTCACAATATTGTGTTCTCTAGAAGTAGGATAATAATAGATAGTTATGATATTGATTATAATTATTTGATTCCTTACGCGTTTAATTAGCCTACAATTCTAAGTAGATTGCTGCAACATTATTCAATGTATAATTTTATTAGTTCTTTCCTTACATAATATATCGGTTTCGTATATTTATTTAGTACTACTCAGTATTACATACAGCGGTTTGTAACATTATGTAGAGATACTTCAACTTTTTAAATACCTATACGCGTGAAAAACTAAAATGTAATATTTAAAAATATTTTAGCATTCTTATTTAACCCGATTTAAATAAGAATGCTAAAATATTTTTAAATATTACATTTTAGTTTTTCACGCGTATAGGTATTTAAAAAAGTCGAAGTATCTGGCTTCTTTTATATCTTTGGGCCCATAAAAATATTGATTTATTGATGACATTATTCAACAAAACTCGGTTTAATATAAATAAGAGTGGAGAATGCATTCTTAAGTCAAAAAAGTGTGGTTCTAGCTTACAGTTGACAAATTCTGAGAAACATAGAAGATAAGCTTAAAATGTTACAAAAGATAAGATGGACATAGAACTAAACACGACAATCAAAGCGGTCAGAAAAGAAACATCAGCATGTTTTCCCAATATTGTCCATAAATGAATCAATGATATCACGCCCACGCTTCCTATTTATAGACATTTACTTCCCACAGCTACTACTACCAATCAAATTATTAATACACCAGCCCACACACTTATAAAGCCCACCATTTCCACTTATCTTGACAGAAAACCAATAACAGTTCGCCTTACAAAATTCACCACCAGCCAACCTTAGAATTCGTGTATTATAAACATTTATCATTCAACAACTTGTCGATTTGAAATTGGAACCAACTACCAACATCATCAAAGTAAATAAATTATTGAGGCCAACACGAGTCTTAAGATCGTGGGGTCTTATTACAAATTCACTTTGGTCTCATTGGGTCCAAATAATCCTGACCATTAGGAAAATTTAGGTACCTACAGAAGGAATAGTGGTAGAGTAATTACATTCCGGTGGTAAACTGTCATCGGTCACTCAGATCGGATCAGATCGGTTAGTAATTAGGTTTTCGTGGTCAGTTGACCAACAACGGTCGGTCGATCCGGACGATTGATTAGACATGGCACGATCCGGTTCGACGTTTTGAATAGGACCAGGACTGAAGAGGACTGATAAATACAATTACGTGTAGGTAATGAATTAATGATGTTGTCCACCATCATCACTTCAATGGGTCACTGGTTTATTGATACAGAATTTTAAGTCACAAAGCTATAGGTACCTACATAAGATTGTTGATAAAGGCTCGGGTCCGGTAAAGAGATTTGGAAATATTTGACGTTTTTTATTAGTTAATAGCAGCACAAAAGCTGTCAGTTTGAAACTTAATGTATATTATTTCATTTGCAATATTTGTGAAACACTCCTGAATATCAAGTAAAATATTTACTTCCGTTAATCAGTCCCATCGTCCCAGCGTCAACTTGTCCTTACAACATTAGTATTTCAGGCTTCCCTTGTCAAGTTGCCACATGTGCCTCCTCTTCATTTGATCCGCGGACCTCTCACCAATAAATTACAAATATAAATTATTCAAATTCGTCATCGGACAAGCAGATTAATTATTACTAGTGGCAACACAAGGCGGCTGCGATTAGTAATACGTCACCGGTAAATATGGCAACACTTATTCTACAATTTATATGGGGGGAGAGTGGGGTAATGGAGACAGTGGGTAATAAATCTACGGAAAGTGATTTGGTACAAAGCACTGGGCCCACATAGTAAGCCCGGATTGGCCAGGAACATCCATTGTGGGCCGAGCACCCGCGGAATCCGATAATGCCTCGGAGATTGTCCCGTCTTTCCTTTAACACCTCTCGATACCACCGCTTATATGAAATGTTCAGCTTGTATTGAATTGCTCGTATAGATTTTAGGTTATGCGATGGTGGTGATTATAATGTTGAAAATATGTATTAATATGTATATTAAATATAGTATTAATATGTATTAAATTTGTTTGGATAAAAAGCGCTAACCAAAGATATATTAATTATGAAAATTCCTCTACGCATAGGATTTGACGTAAAGGCATCCGGCTAGTACAAATCGAAATAAACGTTTTCTCTTCAAATTAAATAATAGATCGTTGAAATAGTTCCAAACAACGTCACATTCTCTGATTACTTACTTACCGTTAAATCTTGAAATGTATCACCAGGCAAGCACGGAATACCTTGCTTTTCAGGCTGTTTTAAATTAAACTTTTTACTGAAGGATACAACGATTCGCCAAAGATATTCTTTAAATAGAGTAAATTCTAGAATGAGAATAAATGATTTGTTTATAAATGTTATTACGAGTATTAAAAGCATCGATTAAACACACACGCGAAAGGATTTTAATATGTCAGCGGTGTAGCAGTGCGCCACGTGTGTGCGACCCGCCCAAACCGAACTTAATCTATAAATCAAGAAGTGAAACTATTTAGTAATTAGATCGCATTTAGGACGGCGCACAACACCTTCCGACGCTCCTTGAGAGCCTCGAAGGGTCCGAGAGGTAGCTCCATTGCCTTTCAAGCTCCTCTTTATCGAATAATATCCTCGGTAAATGGATCTCAAATATTTTGCTCCATAACCATTATTACAGAACGATGCTATCATGTTTATTGCTTTTCGGTACACCGGGCATTTTCGGTACATTTTATATTATTGCCACAATAAATCGTGTTTATCAACTGAATTAATGTTTTTGATAACAAACAATAAGGTAACATGTTTTTGTTGAAAAATTAAACTCAAAAATAAAAATCCTCTTAACGTAAGCGTCATTCTTTCGTTGTGAGTAAATGCTTTTGATGTTTGTATACTTAGTGTTTAATAAGTTGATCCTATAACAATGGGCAGGTGACTCGCCGTCACAATGGAGTCACCGGTTCGCTAACAAGATTATAACTTTATTTGGTAAATTAATAAAAAGTACCGTGTGATCCCTGCTTCTGGCGCTAAGCTCGCGCGAGCTATATTCTTAATGATTTGTGAAGCATGTCTTTTAAGCTTTTGAGTGGATTCGAAGATATTGTTCCTGATTTTTTGTGTATGAATTGGTGGACAGCTATCGAATTTTTTATAATTTTTTTTATATATTTCATGATTCTTTGTTTATTGATAGGCATATAATATATTAGTTATATCATTTATGATTACCTAATGCATGTAGGTACACCTATGTAACGTAAAGTAGCGATAGCCTAGTAGAGAGATTGACAGACTGATACGCACCTCTGCGTAGCAGTCTCGGGTTCGAATCTTGGACGCGCTGCGTTAATTATAGCTTGAAAACATCGTAAGAAACCCTACATGTCTGCGAGCTTTGTGAAGTCTATCAATTCGCATTTGTGTGACAGTATAATAATAAGATATTACCTACAAGTACGGCCTTTTTGTAAAACAGCAGTGCTTTAAACTCTTTGCCCGTTAGTTGGGGTACAATAATTACGTAGTACACCGTGTTCACAAAAATACTAATTATTATTTTTCTGTCTCATAATTTTCAGTCTACCGAAAGCTTCTTAAATAAGCTGTGTATCTTAGTATGACATTGAACAGAACTGCACAATACACTACAAATTCAAATTGAACAATCACAGCACCAATCCCATTTCTACTACAAGATAACGAAGATATTAATCCCCTACAAATTAAACAATAAATTCCGTACATCGTGTGTATCGTCAATGTGTCGCAGTATTCGGTAGTCAACACATCCCTCGCTCACATGTCCCTCATACACTTAATACGTTATGGTTTGTACTTCAGCATGTGCGATATGAAATAACTAAAATTATATACAGGTGGATCGAAAATGTTTACTCTGTTATTGTGAATCCTGGCGGTTAAAAAGAGTGCCTTTGAGTTTTGTTGCCCGTCCTATCCACACGGTTCTACGTCATTTCAAGCGTAATCAAGCAAATATTATATGGCAATGTCAATTAATTATGCAATTAATCTGCAATTTAATGTTTCAACTGTCATTTTATGACTTAAGTAATTGACAAAATATAAATAGTTTGACTCGTTATGATACTAAGTTTTTCTACCTACAGGTCAGCTTATTACAGCTTTTAAACTTGCCCTTGCTCTAAGTGGAATGTAAATGAAAGATCATTTTAGAAAAGCCTATTTGTATTTAATCACCTACCCATTTTCAATATTTTGTATAATATTAATAACAAGACAGTATTTATATGTTTTGTTTCTTTAGTAACCTTTATGAAAAATATCTTATTATTTAGTACACCCTATATATTTCATTACATCCCGCCTATCAGAAGTGTTGCGTGTATAACAAGTTAACAAAACGGTGGACACTTGTAGTGATTTTATGAAAATGCATTTATGATCTCATCTATTGGACACCCTTAATATCTTGAATTGTGCAGTATGGAATGACAAATTGTGGTCATACATAAAAAAGATTATCAGGTATATATTTAAGATTAATTAAGTCGTAGATTCTATCAGATAGCAGCAGGATGGATATACCTTATTAAACCTAAGCACTATCAACTTAGATCATAGTATGTAGAAAACAAAAATCTTCCCTAAGACAAAAAACTCTACATAGTTCATGCAGTATCAACATTATCATACTGTCATTCTATCAAAAACAAATAACCTGCTTAACAAACTATAATCAAAATTAATAAGTTCAACACGCACACATGTAAACATCTGTTAATACAAGCAATCGATCAACACACGTACATATTAGAGCTATTAGACCCCCGGTACACGAGTCATGGAGGTAATGAGCGTAATGAGCGGCCCCTCGCCTGTAGTCACGGGATTACGGAGCACTGTTGCTTCCGATAAATATTATGTCGTGTATTAGTGCTCTTATGTCAGTCATGTAGGATTATGAAGCAATCGTGTTAATGTATGCTTAGGATACAGGTTATTGCTCATGTTCGAATAAATATGGTTTTATTTTTGTGTTAGATAAAGTGGCCTCAAACACAGTTGAGAACTTCACATTGCGGAAAAAGATTTTATGTTTTCTAAACAATGCCTTAATAATAATATACATTGTTCGATGTTTAGTTCTATCTTTAGTTCTGTAAAAGTTACTAATATAGACTTAAAATAGATTGTTTGAGTTACAATATTCATTAGAACACAGTCATGTCTAAAAACAAATGAATTAAAACAATTTAAAATCTGTAATAATTTGTTTAATTAATTTTTCTCTTAACGGTTTAATGAAAGATGCATATTGCAATTTATTTTTAGTACTTGTTCTGTTATATCCCTTCATTAGATCATTTCTTAACTACTGATTGCTATAAAAACAATTAGTACAACACATTTTCCATTATATATCTTAAACGTATTTTAAGATATTAATTTAACTATATAAAGTTTTATTTTAGTAATAACATATTATATGAATGAATGCAAGACATTCATAAGATTAATTGAAAATGTCAATATAATCTTACGTCACGTGCATCGTATTAACCTCAGTCCCCTTTACTATTCGCTTACATCACACCGGTCAACAATATACCAAATAAGCAAGACAGCTGCTCACATTTGTTAGCTTTTCTTATCTCGACATATTGCTGTTGGGCAGAAGAACTTGTTCGCCACGAATGGCCGTTAATGACCGGCCACAATAACGTAGTACGTCGCGCCTCGAGTCGCCTTGAGTCCGCCTTGAATGCGTCTGATTTCCGCCTCGCGTCGCGAACTTGCCATATCCCGTGGGACGCGGCACTAACACTTGAATGGAAGGGTCCGTTTATGAGGAATTATTATGTTTTTGTTTTTGGCAAATAAATTGCAAGAATCTGAAAGCAAAAACTATCTTTATGATAATTCAAGTTAAGCTTTAACTTTTAATATGAAATGACACTAGATAAATAAAACACAACTATTAAAAAAGTAATAAAAGTACTTAACTCAAATTTTGTAAATATTCGACTTGTCGTCACATTCCACATTAGGAATGAGACCCCTTGGGATTTTAGTCCTTGAAAAACGATTGGAATCACGAATAGTCTACTATTTTACATTTTTCTAATTTAATTGAATAATTCGAATTGTTAATAATAGGATGACTTAAGCCACTTAGCCAAATTATTAATAATTATGGCCGTGAGAGATGATACCTTGGAATATGACTTTTAATTTCGACGCCTAAGCAGCCACAAACATTCCAACATAAAGGATTTCCAATACACGTGTACAAATCACGTTGACATAACGAAAGACGAAATAAAATCCAAACCAAAATATTTTTTTCTATACATAATCCCCATTTACTTTACATAAACATAGTGTAACTTCAAAGAGAACCTATTGATGTAACATTCGGTACAAAGGGCCGATAAGTCGTGCGGGGGTCACTAAATCGCACATTAAGCATCAATTAAAACAGATACAATCTACCTGGAGACTATCATCCTATTAGCAACCCTTGCCGAGTTATGATAGCCAAATCGGCAAGATAACGTTTCGTATTTACTTTGATTCTCGTCGTTAAAAGTTCAGGGGGCTGACGGGGCCAGTCGTTAGGGCTTCTAATGGCCACCATTTGTCTTGTCCGGCCTCTAGTTGTTCCCTGCTAATGAAATTATTGCCGTAACTATACTAAAGGTTATAAATACAGCCGTAAGGCCGGACGCGCCGTGTTCCTCGCTAATGGACCGGTCAAACTGTAAACTGTGTTATCAATGAAATTACAATTAGTGAGGGATAAAAATGACCGAGGGTCGGATGTTGCTTGCCCGTTTTGTTTACGTTGGGAAATTGTTGGCCATATTTGGGTGACGCGGAAGGGTTTAATCAAATTTCGGAATAGTTTTATTTATTTCATTTTGGGGATGAATTGTGCGACCCTAGGCAAAGTGGTGACCGCACGTTTCTATCGATTCACGAGGTTAAGCGTGTTTGCCACCGTCTGTCTTTTAGATTGGGGACCGACTAAAGAATGTCGAACCTCGGTTTTCCTTTGAGAGCACGAAACGCCGTCAGCGGTTCCTGTCATGAAGATCTGTGTCAGTCATTACGGTTGTTAGTACGTACAAATATCTTGACACTGATCTAAGTATGTATGTATAATCTACGGTATTTCTTCGGGTGGTGATGCAAATTTGGTTCAATATAATTTTACATCATCTTTAAGTTAATTTACTAATGTCCAAACGTCTTCAACAGCAGTACATACAGAGCACAGTACACAATTTTTACAGAAAGTCACGAACATATCATGATATCACGCATGGGAGACTCTAAATTGTCTTTTGAATCCGGAACACCGACCCAACATAATGGCTGAAATAACCCAGCTACCGAAAACCTTAACAAAACGTTTAATCAAATCAGAAAAAGTAACACAAGAGACATCCGTTGACGTTGGCCGGTCGCACCGTCCGTTCCCAAATGACACTGGCTGTAAACTTGCGCGATATGAACACAATAAAACGTACACTCTTCAGTGATTCCGGGAATGTGACGACCAAGAATGCCAGCTGCCCGGGACAATCAAAACTTTAGCGCAATGGAATTTTCTGCTTAGTGTCCGTCGTATTGGTGCGGACAGCTCGCCTGTCTTGGACATTGCTGGCTGCGTATGTACTGGCACTGAGCAGTTTACGTTATGAGATCATTATTTAAGTTTGGAATGGAAAGGTTATTTATTTTTAATTTAAAGTTCGGTTGTTAAATTTCGGCCAGTGCCAGCCAATTTCTAAATAATGATTCAATCCTCAAACATATACTTACCAAGCTTGTAAATGATTGGGAGTTTAAAAAAAGAAACAGAATATCAGTTCAATTTACCCACAGGTAAATTCATTGACTTACTAATAGGAATGAAAACGAAAGTTCCTTGGGAAACGTCACAATACAAATTACAAACATATTTCAAAAACCTCTTCACAAATATTTGAATTTGTATTACTTTACATTGCAATACAAAATCAAAGTGAATTATACTCTTCAATCAAAGTGGCCACATCAAAACGCCACCGCAAACAGTGGGCCCCATACACCACAAAGGGGGTCCTCCGGTTATCGACGCCATTGTTCTTTTATATTTCAGTGAAAAATACTCATCTCAAATGGCCTAATCTTTCTACATCAAACGAATACAAACGCTGATATTACACGCGTCATTTGACGTCTCAAAGACATTCCTGTGCGGGGAAAAATTAAAAAAAAAATAACAGAGCACAATGGCGGGAGAGTGATTTGCGGGATGCCGCCGAAGATTGTATGTAGGTACTTAAATTAAAAATTCTTCACAAAATACTACATTTGTGATACGCTTTAAAAGTATGGTATTAACAAATTCATATCAGCGCAGTGGGATCATGTGGATTTTTAAAAGTTTCGTCACAAAAGCAAAGAAACATCTTAAATTATACTGCGTTACTCAAATTTTGCATATTTTTATCTACATATTTAGATACGTAAGTATTTTTATAATGCTTTTCTTATTTTTAAGTACCTATTATAATGTAGGTTATAGTTATTGTTTATCAACTTAATTCACAGTAAATGTTACATATTTGGGCAATATTATTAGTGCTAAAGCGTCGTAGTCTGAAGGTTCATTATATTCTTACCTACTTAGCAATCATATAATGTTTTCTGTTATTTAATAATTTATACCTAGTAAATAAAAAAAACAACTTTACTGTAATGCGATTCAATATTATTTAATTCATTTTAATTTATAAAAGCCATTTTAATTGTATATTAATGCACTGTTTATAGTTTCAACCAACTTTGCGTAACTGAACTGAATACAATTTGAGCAAAAATACCGTTCAAAATGAAAATCAAAACAGACCACTCCATTCGAAAATCAAAACGCTACAATTCAAAAACCGTGAGGTGAGGACACATGATGGATCAATCCACACTGGCTTTGTACGTTTCCGAACGGTTACCTTCGAATGCGTGCGAACACTCGCAGGTTTTAAACGCATTTCGTGGGCCATTAGTCGAAGTGAAAGAGGCTGAAAGAGCCTGTGATTATGATTGATCGTCCCCACAATGCCTGACTTGTTGAATGGAAGCCCTCACGTGTGCACCCACCTTATTTGTTGCAAACTAAGACGATTACTTAGAAAACTTTGACTTCAATTTGATCACGCCTTTGTTTTGGTATCGTGGCAATTTGTTAATGGATTTTTAATACTCGTTTTAAAATGATTAGTTAGTAATTTTGCAGAAATTATTGCAGTGTTAATGTATCTTAGTTATTCACTGATACACGCAGTCAACTTATTCTCTAATAGTTATATTTAATAGTACTTAGTTAGATAACATTACTAATTTATTCAATCAAATTAAAGTAAAAACAAAACCTCTTATTTCTACAACACGTGTTTGCTAAATTTATAAATAAGTATTTTACTAAAATTGGACACTAGAAATTAATTTTACTATTATATTTGGAACTCTCTAGCTGTATATCCATTTCGAAATAGAATTTAATAATAAAATTATCGGCACAGCATAAACTGAATGCGATTTAAAATACTCTCGCGTATTGAAACTCGGCCCGATGCATCTATTGTGAGCCGGCCGGCCGATAGCGGCTGCATTCGGAGTAAATCGAGAATGAACGTAGATTAACTGGCTAGAACTTCAACTTAAGATGTTAATTTCGTATTGCTAGCTTCGGTGTTTTACTAAATATAGAATACCATTCTAGTATTCGAGGAAATTAAACCTATTGTTCAGTTATTAGAATGTTTTGATTCGGGCTTTTGTTGTTCTAAATTCAAAAGTTTGATAAACAAGGTGGCTATTATAATTTAAATATTGCCGATAGAATTATAATTTTAAGGAATAATCATGCCAGTTCTAAATTTAAAATATATTTTGTGAAGTTGGCGAGTAAAATCCAAACATAATTATAATATGGTACTAAATCAAAAATTGTGACGAAAATATTCTATGAATTCTTATTATGATGTTTATGAAGGTTTATCACCAAGATTAAAAGTTAAAGTTTCTAAGTGCTTGAAAACTGCCTGGGCTACAAGAACAGACAGCTATTGGATCTTATCATCACTTTTATTATCACATAAAATGTCATCTCGTGTAGGGATCGAACTGAAATACTTATTTATTTCGTGTAAACTTTGCAAGTACCTACTTACGAAAGTCATTAAAAAAATCATTATATACAATTATTTTTGTGTGTCGAATTAGAACAGCTCATTCCCAAGCGTTTTGGTCGTCTTTTTATTCAGATATTTTATAATATAATGCTTTTTTGAATTTATTTATAGATAGGTCTCTTATACTATAAGGGAGCTTGTTATAAAAGCGTATACATAGCCCCATAAAACGACTACTTATTTTGTCGAGACGAGTGCTATGAACTACGAGATTATTCCTGTGTCTTGTATTTACAGAATGTATATCACATTTTTTACAAAATTTGTCAATATTTTTATGCACGTATAGCAGATTTTCATAAATATATTGTGATACAACAGTTAGAATGTTTATTTCTTTGAACTTAACTCTTGGACCGAGGTTATAAATTCCCCTTACAGCTCTTTTCTGCAGAACGAATATTGTATTTAGGTCTGCAGCATTCCCCCAGAGAAGAATCCCATATTAAAATATTAAACATTAAAATAATTCTAGCTGTTTCTAAATCTGTGAGGCGTCTAATTGTCTTAACTGCATAAGCTGCAGAACTGAGTTTGCCCGATAGCCTTTCTCTATGTGGACCCCATTGTAGTTTGGTGTACAGTGTACACCTAAAAACATGGTTGTCTCGACGGGCTCGATCCTAGATTCATTAAGTTGTACATTGGTTGTCATTAGTTTAACATTAAACTAAACTAACTAAACTTGAACTAAAAGCATTACCCCACCCGTCCAGTTAAACAACAGCGGTACAACCTACAATTATAACTGAACATTCGTTAAATCATTACCATAGCACATAGTAAATAAATACATACATTAATTGACTTAATCTTTTCAAAGTCAATTTTTTAAATTTTTATTTAGGTAGGTATAAATATTAGAATAAAATACTCCACCTTCCATTTACCCGAAAAAATGGCGCTAAAATAAAAATAAACAATCTCACCTAGCAAATTATCCCAAGAAAACGGAGCTATTTGTATTGTAATTCAGGGTGACGGAAGCAATTATTTTTTATCGACACGCACGACCGAGCAAGGGCTTGCGGGGTAAGACGAAGTGCGAGGGAGGGGTAAGCAGCGACACCGACGCATTGCACCCGCGGGACCGCACAGATAGTGGAGACAAAAAAGAAGGTTTAAAGGGGAAACTGTGCATTTGGACCTGGCATCATTGTTCTAAAAGTTTTCGTACTATTTGTGTTTTTTGTAACGATTCTCTGAATAATTATATGGTGTAACATTTATTTTTAATAGTTTCCAAAGTATACGTGTGTTAGTTATATTGAGAAGTATAAGGGTGCTTATTTACTAATCAAAATTTTAAATATGTTAATTTTTCAGTCTAAATAATGATTATTTTACATAATATTTATAATTACGGAGCGAACCAAATGCAATATAGATTTTAGTCTTCAAGTTGTTTCCAAGAATTACTTAAAACTATTGTAACTGAAAGGGTTGCCTAGGTATGCCAACTGCCAATCTGTAAAATAAAAATAAAACAATTGTAAGAAAAGATAAATACAAAATTCTTGCCAAATAATATCTATTTTAACAAAATAGTAAAAGAAAATATAATTGCTATTCTATTTTTCTATCTATCTATCTATATCGTGACGCCAGTCTCCCATTGGGGTAGGCAGAGACTATGGAACGCCACATGCTTCGGTTCAAACATACCTCTTTCGGTTCCTCGACGTTCATTAACCTCATCATGCATGCGCGTCGGTTATGGGTACTTTTAATTTGGCCCTTTTTCAGTACGTCACCTATTTGTTCGGCGTACGTCCACCTAGGGCGTCCCCTACCGACATTTCCATTCATTCTCGCACGATACACTCCTTTCGTATTTCTACTTTCATCCATCCGTTCCAAATTTCCAAACCAACGCAACATTCCTTTCTCAATCTTTGTCACTACATCTTCCTTTAGACCACACTTCTCTCGTATCACACTGTTTTTTACTTTATCTATCAGTCTTACTCCACACATACTCCTCAAAGCTCTCATCTCCACAGCATTGATTCTACTTTCATGCTTCTTCTGCCATACCCATGATTCACTACCCAACATCAGTGTTGGCGCCAAAACTCCCTGCAGTCCATTATATATTTTTTTTTAAATATTAATCTAGTCTATTAAAAAGCAGTAAAGCTAGTCCAATAAACCGATCTTGCAAACAAAAGAGCACAACACTACCAAAATATCGTTAAAATATAAAACAACCGTAGACTGTGTAGTATGCATACAGCCTGAGGTCGCGGCGGGGACGAAACGTCTTTTTTATAATCTGTTTACTTGTTCCCACTCTTACTAGATAATCTCTTTATACTGAACACCCGCTGATGTGTTTGCACACCATTTTAAAAATGGAACTGTGACTACCAAACCTTCGTGCCTTTTATAAGTAGTATTTTAGACTCTACTGCGTTGTAATAAAGATTGCTTGATACGAATTTAAAAAAACATTTTGTATTCATTAAATGTTCATGCTGAGATTCGAAACAGAAATTGTGCGATGTATTCGGATTTCATCCACATTAATGAAGTTGTTGCGTTAGTTACAGTCTACTATTTTATTACAAAGCCATATACTTGTTGAAACTCCAATGATAATAAATAAAATGCAATACCTACAGAGGTGCAACTAATTGTTAATCGTGCAATTACAATGTTAGCGTAACAATAAAATTATATTTTTTTATATTCATTGTGCAACATTTGTAACTTGAGTAGGTATCTTACAATTGAAATATTGACAAAATATGTCCAAATAACTACTAACCACCACCAGTCTGGAATACATTTGAGTTGGAATTGTTGTAAGTTCTCAAACCTCTAGATTCTATTCTATTTCTCTTCTATATTAAGATATTGTTATCCTTTACATGCGACATCACATAAGTTGCAATCAGCTTACGATGTTCATATAGGTACTTATAGCCTTTTAAGATTTTATGGAAACAGATAAATAGGTAAATAAAAGTTGAATTCATAATCTGTCGTAGTCTCACAAAAATAGACTTCACATTGTCTATCACACGTGTAAATGGAAAATATCGTTGTCGTACATTTTTTTTTTGTAATATTGCAAAGGTAATTTAATCACCTCCACAAAGGTAGAAAAACGAATAGTACCTAATTTCGTCGAGAAAAATACGAAGCGTTTAACAAAGTTTAACTGTACATAAAATTTTATTGACCCATATATGATATAGAGAGACAATCCGAGTCGAGCCGAGTTCCCGAGTCATTAGACTCGTTTTTATTACTCAATGACAATAAACATGTCGTAAGCTATCGACTGAAAACATTCGTGGAATTAGTTCCCTCCGCTCTATTCGATTATTACGATTATTGTATTCGATTATCGTGTTCTATGTGTTTATTTTTTATTGAGCGATTACTCGGTTTATTGAATGGGTTCTTTACTTAAATTTAATAGATAATGTTGTCGTAGTACAAATACATAAGTCATTATTTTATAATTTAATAAGTTTATCTCTCTAGAAAAGGAAGTAAATAAAAAACATCTCAAAGATTTTTATAACATAATAGGATTAGGAATGACACAGTTTTATCTAAACCTTAAAAGAGTATGAAGCAGCCTGTGAAGATAAACCCGTCAAGTTTCGAATCAACTTAAGTACTATATAAAACTCCAGAATACAACCTTTCATTCAGTTTCTTTAAAACCTTTGTCAAATTAACTTCGCACAAGTAACGCAAGAACAGCCGGATATTATTTATTGCTTACAATTTTGCTTACACAGAGAAAATATTACTGTACATTTTTCTATGGCGCGCGCTCCTCGAGGAACTCCTAATTTCTAATGGGCCATTTGCCACTTTGTCAATTGCACCAATAAATCTGAGCGAGTGGCTACGGGCGGCAACTGACTTATCGTCCCGTCTCAACGTAAATGTCGCTACATTCTTTTGTTTTGTTTTACAGCACTCCAAACGGACAACTGACGTTTAACAAAGTTACTTCTAACGTCCAACTCACATTCGTCCTAACAAACAGGCCGTTTTTATTTAAATTTCATTCGAATACAAATAGCACTTTATTAACAAAGTTTAGAAACAGACATACACGTAAAATGGTCTAGACTGTCGTGACTTTTATTGCCTTTCGTTAAAAATTGACATCAACAGAAGTCGAACTACGATAAATTTTAATTAGAAGAAAATTGAATCCAAAACATCGATTGGAAATAATTTTATTGGCTCGTCCTATTCGATCTATAACGAATGGTTTTTACTCAAATTGGTTGAAAGCAAAGTTCGAACATCGTATTCTATTTTCGAAATTCAACTGTTATAACTTTTTAAATGGTGCTCGTACGGGAATGGTGGTAAATTTAAAAACGAAAATTGATAGATCTCATAGTATATGTACAGATTTGAAAATAGATTGGAAAATATATTTATAGATTGGAAAATAATAGCATAATATATACTAAAGCATTTAATACTGTGTTATACAGGATTATGCTATTACTTCTGTTGCATATTTAATAGTTCAGCTTCACTGACTATCTAGTGGACTGCAGTTAGAGGATTCGGTCCCGGGATCCCGAAGACTGGGATCCCGGGATCCCGATCATATTTCAGTCCTGAAATTTTCGGGATTAAATTCAATTAATCCCGGGATTTTCGGGACTAATATATATTTTTATATAAGTCAATAAAAATGTTCGTGAAACGAAACGCACTTAGGTTTTTAGCATTTGACGTTAAACGTCAAAATTTGTCGGCCATCTTGTTTACACAGCTGATTGCGTTTGACGATTCCTCCAACTTCCATCGAGCCTGAACGCGCGTTTTCCGCTGCTTCATAGTTGAAACAAATTAAGAAGTATGCTTTTGGATGAGACGTTGGATGCGTTGTTATTTCTTAGATTTTATTTTCGTGGCTTAAATAAGTCGGTAAATTATAGTTTCTGGTCTATTTGATTTAAAATATGAGTCCTATTAACAAGTTGACTTTTTAACAAACTAAGCAATAATTTTTAAACTATGTTATAAGGACCTAGTTTGTTAATTTTATTATAAGAAATTATAATTATGTTTTGTTTTTGAAAATTTAAGTAAAAATTTAAAATAAAAGGTTGATTTTGATATGTTTTACTTTCTTTTTGCTACCACTTTCTAGTACCAATTCAATCCCGGGACTACCCCGGGATCCCGGTATTAACTGTTGATAATCCCGAAATCCCGGGACAACAAAAATCGACCAGGATCGAATCCTCTAACTGCAGTAGAGGCTGTCGTTTTTCAATGTATTTGGAACCTAAACCTTCAAAACCCAACCCTTCTCAGAAATTACAATAAGTGTAACAATTCCTTTTTCGATCTTTTACATTGGCACATTGCAGTAAGTACCTACTGCTAAGTAATGATGTCAGTTTTTATAACTAATTAATAAATAATAATTATCACCTTATAACAAATACCTTTTGATCTAGTCCGCCTACTCACATTACCAAAGGCGGCACTAAAAGCAGTTTTTATACCGTCCTATTTATAATAATTACACACAAGTCCGCACCAGCCCCATTAAATTTTCGTATACAAAACTCAGAGCAAACATGGTCTCACATAGCGGTTGTTTATTTAAGGGCCGGCGGCTTTAATATCCCGCTCTAATTCTGGATCTGAGCCGAAATCCTAGTCTTTGATTCGCATACGTCAGTGCCTCAGTACATTTGTTAGACATGTGGACGTACCGCTTGTCTTTATACATTGAATTTTGGATGCAACGGACGTCGGAGTTAGTCGGCGGTTTTCAGGTGGACAGAATACGCAACTACATTAGAATTGTAAAGTTGCTTTAGACGCTAACTAAACGTACCGTGAATTAGGACTGTCATTCCATTACTATCTATGCTGCTGACGCTAAGTTTTTTAATTGCGATTGAAATGGAGAAGCGTAATAAAACCTATTTAGATTGTCTAAAAGTGTTTTGAATACTGGTTGAGTGTAAAAATATCAATTAAATTGCGAAGATTTTTTAAAATAAAGTCTTATTTACCACGGCTAATCAAGGACGTTATTTATACATTTGAAAAGCTCATAGCATTTAATGACTTTTTAATAGATCCAGAAAAATAGCTAAAGCTAATGTTTCATTACACGTTCTCATAGATATTATTAATCTTTACCACGTATATTTGAATATAGCCCAAGTAAACTGATTCTATGTAGAAACAAGGCCAGAGATAATGTCAATTGCCAAGTTATCTAGTTAGCTGTTTCCCTGATTGCGACTTCCTTGTAAACAGCGGCGTTTAATGCAGTAATGGAAAGAGCGGTTCATAAAATTTAATTAAGGCGAGTCATCAGTCACCAAGAGGTTTGGGTCGCGTCACTGTTCGCCGAAGATAACATGGGGTCAGACAGTGCACTACCCCGCGTCCGTACTCTGATGAATGTACTCCAAACCTCAAATATGCCGCCGTTGACGGCTGTTTAAATAACCCATGCAATTAATCGAGATGCTACAAGATAGCGGCCGTGTGACGACGGCTCAAGAAAATCGATTTATCCTTAAGTCATGCTCAACTTATGCGGCATATTATTCATAAGTTTGTTACTCGGCCCGAAGGACGGTCCAAATGCAAACAAACCGCGATTCCAGTTATTAATCATTCACCGAGGATCCTTGTTATCTAATAGTGCCCGTGATGAAGTAGCCGCTAGCCTAATTGCGATTACCGTTAACTAGGTGACCGCTGGTTAACCAACCACTAATTATACTACCCAACTGTATGTATAGTACACCTCCTTCAATACACAGGTAACGCTCGCGACACCAACAAGATATTATTACTCTATAAACTTGCTGTAAATTACCTTTTATAATTTGACATATGACAGGCGACGACATCCTCATTATCAAACGAGCATTTTGTCAATTGTACGCTCCGTGTACCAACTTCGCGTGTATTGAAATATTAAAACGTCCATACAAAGGCCGCGGTGCTCGTTACACGAAACAGCATTCACCTTCTCACTCCTCATTAAAATTTGTACGACAGCTTCTAAATTCTACTCTTTTCTCCGCACCTCCATTTCAATATACAGGAAAAAGTGGAAGAGCGATGTGTACGGAGTACGGAGCCGGGCTGGCAAAACTTTTGCCTCCCCAACCCACGGGTGGGGGCAAAAAGTGTTGCCGACGGGTGAGCGCGTGTGCTTATAGCTATGTCGGGGAAAAGTTTTCCGTGTTGCGGGTAAGGGGTGCAGGGGGACGGGGGCACGCATGCGCAGCGCTGCCTCCGCACCGCCGACCTGCCAGTCCTGCACGGGACTTTGTCTCCGACGCTGGGATGCTGCTGCTTGTCGAATGATATGCGCCGTTACGTAATGCATAAATTATTTTATTTAGATATTTATCACTTCAAACTGAGTAATTTAGACATTAATGTCTTTTTAGTTGAATTTTGCTAGTACATGACAAAAATACGGTTTTTAAACAGACGGAATGCAATAAATTACCGGCGCATGAACGCTGAAATGCTGTTGCAGGCTTATTATATTATTTTAAAGGTCATAAAATTAGTTAGGTCATGCTAAGGGTTCAGGGGAGGCAATCGATACCATACCCCACACCCCAGCGTGCAAAGTAGCGGCTAGCTTTTGGGCCTACGCCGTAGCTTTACTTGTGGCTACGACCCGGATAGCCTACGAGCGTAGCAAAGAAACTATGTAAATGCAGGCAAAGTAATATAAATTCTAGTTCATGTAACGTAGCACGATCTGAGGATAAAATGTTAAATATTTTACGCCGAAATAAAATGTGTTGGTCATTGCAAATAAAGTTTACTGAAACTATTTCAACGACTTTTAACATTACAAAATAAAGGCGTAATCCTTACGTTCTAAGTTAACTGTACTGATAGCAGAAAATAATACATTCCATAATAATTATAAAAGATAAAAAAAGTTTGTTATGGTTCTCTGTGATCTTAGAGAAAGCATCATAAACAGTTTGTTTTGTTTATAAAAGAAGTAGACACACAGCACATGAGTCGGCCGGGCCGCCCGCGGTGAACTTGAAAACGACTCGCGCGCAACTTCACCCGGATTTGTTGCGACTTGTTGTTTGTTCCGTTTGTTACCAAACTAAATTTGAGTTGCTAAACTAAAGTTGTGGATATTTAAAGGGAACTTTTTCTCGGAGTCAACGCCCGAGCCGCTTAGTCCGTCACCCAGTTTCAGAGTACCAACAGAGTTATGGCAGTTGTTCGCAAACTACTTGGACCAACGGGCAGAGGGCTGCAGTCGGAAGGTCATGGCACTAATTTGACCTTGCCTACAACTTGCCGACTACTGTTTGGCTACACTAGGTCATAGTTTGTAATTGCTCGATGGTTGTTGTTTGGTTATCATGAGGCGAGGAACTCTTCAATCTGTTGAAACTTAGTTTTCATCCTTCCATTACCAGAAAGTTTACGTTGTTCGCCTCTCTCATATGGCTAGCATGATATGGATATATTATTATTTAACAAAAAATCAGCTATAGCCCAGTTGAGGGTCCAATAGACAGCTACGCAGAAATTCTTGGCTACAATCTACGGCCACTGACTTTCAAAGTTACATGCGTATTAGCGCTATATATATGTATATATCACGAGAAAACCTATATGTCCAAGAGTTTTCCACAGTGTTCTTGAAAGACATGTGAAGTCTGCCAGCACGCACCTGGTGGGCCATGCCCATCAGTGGGACAGTTTATATACGGGACTGATGATGATGGAAAATCTCTGAAAAAATTACATTATTCTATGCTCTATCGTACATATCTTGCGTAAGAGGAATTAAGTATCTTCGTAATTAAGATAGGTGTGATTGTAAAGCCAAGTCATCGCTTTCTGAGCCAAATGAGAAACGATTTGGATAAAGGCCAGTTTTAGGTTCTCTTACTTCTTCGTGTGTGTAGCAAAGGTAGGGCGTGGGTTATAATTACGGCTGCTGATAGCTTGTAAAACAACTGATATCAATTTTATAAGAAACCATTTTTAAAGTATACTACATATTGATTAGATAAAAACATGAAGTAGTAAAAACAAACTTTTCAAAGCTTTAAATAGATTAGATCAAACATGAAGGAGTAGCCGAAATATTTGAAAATAGTTTTGTTTGTATAGACTAAGGAGAATAGGCTAGGTGTAAGTTGATGATGTGATGATGATGATGATGTTTTGTTGATTATTTCAAAACTTCACTGTCGAAAATAGTAATATGACTCAGGGCGATGAAAATAGACTTATTTTTGTGTAAGAAGCGGTTTTAGGCTAGTAGTATATAAAATTTAAAAAGGCTTTGCTTTGATATCAGCCTTACGGAGACATAGCCTACACTGACCACTGTAACAAGAGAATTTAAAAACAATTAATTATCATATAGGTACATAATTATAATACCCACGTATTATATTTAAATTATATATCAAAATCAGTCATATTTTATCCGGAGCGGGCATGAAACCACTACCACCAGCTTAATAGTAGGAGACCAGCCAAAGCATTGTTTAATCAATGTTTATAAATAATTCTATAGAGTCTTACCAACAGAAAACCGATTTTACGAATACACAAGCGCGTTTTGCCCCAAATCAAATAATTAATCCTTTTCATCAAATCTATTTTAAACAAAATCCATTCTTATCCGAGACCAGGCATCTCGAAATCGAAATCGACTTAATTAACTGAACGTTACGGCCGTCAAAGGCTTCAAACAAATTGGCCAGGACAAAATAATGCGGTGGATAATAGACATTTAGCTGAGGAGGGACGAACAACCGCTTAAGGGCCGTACAACCACCTCACAGCACCTGGATAACAAAATTAATTACAGCCCAATAAGGAAATATTAACCGGCCGGTTAATAAGCTACGGGGATACACCACAATTAAATTGGGAGGGTCTAACAGTCATTATTTATAAACAATAATATATCAAAGCGATATTTTCAAGATGGTGCCCGCCGCAGCGATGCGTCATACCACGGGTAGCCTCTGGGGCTAACTCTTAAGATATTCATAGCTGTTGACTGCTAATACAGATGGTTTTAAGATAATAAGGCTTTGTCTGCTATGAAGTAATTATTATTTGCTTTATGAAAACGACAGCAACTGCACTCGGGGTAAGCTGTGGTAAACTTTAGAACGGATACAAAACCACAAAGATTGGTAACTGATATTCTTAGACCATATTTTGGAGTATAAAGCATACATAGTTATAAGATTAACTATCAAAAATTGGTACTAAATTTGATAAAAGATGACTCTTATCGTGAAAACATTATTTAATGCGACTTCATCGCGTAAAGAAAACTAAATTGAGGTATAGATACCTACGTTGCTCCGACATTTCGACTGACTTGCAAAGGCCGTGGTTACAGAGGAACTGGTGAGAGCTCAGCGTCGTCTTCGGCATGTGCGGGTTTAACCTTCACTTGATTTTTTTTGTATGTCAAATACAAATAATTTCTCCGCATCGCTGTCACTGCGTAGAGGCTGCCGATAGCCTTGGTCACCATGGTCTGTCATGCAGCAGGAGCGCAGGTCGTATTTCACGACACGCCAACCTTAACGACATTCAGCGCCGTGCTCTTGTCACCGCTGGCGTTCCAGCCCAACTTGAACCTCAGGGCTTGGCACGCGACGATGGCAAGAGACCGGACGAGATGTCTTTACTGCCGTAGAAGCTGGGTAGGCCTTTGGTATGGGACGCGACATGTGTCGATACCCTTGCGCCATCCCATCTTTCTAGCACAGCAGGTTGTGCGGGCGCTGCTGCTGCTTCAGCAGAGACCCTCAAACGGCGCAAATACGTAAATCTTGTAGGAGATTATGTATTTGAGCCGTTTGGGGTCAAAAACTTGGGGCCATGTGGTCCAAGTGCGAGATCCCTTTTTAGGGATCTCGCAAAGAGACTGATCCACGCCTCGGGTGACCAGAGGGCTGGCACGTACTTAGCACAAAAGATAAGCATTGCTATACAACGAGGCAATGCCGCCAGTCTTCTGGGCATGCTTCCGATTGACTGCGGATGACTTTCATGACGCCTTCTAAATTTAATTTTAATTTATTTTTCGTCTTGTATATATTAAATAGGCTTATTTTAATTTTAAGACATAATTAAGTTGCTTTTTATGTAATAGTTGATTTTGTTTGGAAAATAAATGGGAATATCACATTTGCGTAAGCCTTGCATAACATACTTACAATAAAATTTTAAGGGTTGCATCGCAGCTCTCAGTGCATATCGGACATGGTATTTTGGGAATATACATATACCTACCAATTAAGTAACAATATATTATCCGTTTTCGTAAGCGCGCGCGCGCCGCTAAATTGTGAACTTAGCGTCGTCACTTCCGTCATCAGATTATTTTCTGGCCTCTTATAGTAGAATATGCGATATCATGACATGTATTGACGATCATATTGGCATGAAAAAACTATTGTGACGTATGTCCGGTACCTACCGCGTCTACGCGTTTTTAATACCAGAAGGTCAATTCTGGTAATTATATTTGTTCAAATTCCAATATCGATCTAGTCTCAGCGTCATAAATGGTATTCTCGTAACTTAACTGACACTTGAATGAGATCGGGACTACATCGAAAGTTGAACCAAGTGTGAACTAGTGTGAACGGTATTCTGCTAATTATTAGTAGAGCAGGTAAGGTATTTCTAGTTTTTTCACAATGATACCATCGTACATAATATAACCACATGAGTAAATAAACCGAACAGAGAAACAGCTTCAAGAGCTTGTAAATTTGTTACCTATTTTGGTAGGGTTGTCACAATAGGTTAAGACAAATCGCTTGTTCGGTATACGACATATTCTGGAATGGACAGATTCGTGATTCGGCAGATTCCCAACTCGACAGATTCGTGAATTGGGCAGATTCTTGGACTCGACCGATTCGCTATACGGCAGAAGTACAGTTGTAAATAAAATAGCGAGTGGAACCAAAAAAGCATGCATCTGATACTTTTAAAAGCACGGAATAAAAATATACATTTGTTACCAGGGACACGACGTGATGACGTGATTTATTTGACATTCCCAACGATACCACTAATAGTGTTGAATATTTTTCTGGTAATATTTATGATCTATTTTGCTAATAAACATAGGAATCGCCTTTAGCTATTATGTGCCACTAGTTTTACCACGGGGATAGGTATCTAAAATAAGTTTAAAAAGAAATTGTGTAAGACAAATTCATGTCTACAAAACAAATGACTATAAAATGATCAACCATCGATAGGGCTTACAAAAAACAGGTGCATGCGATTTTCGACCTTATTGACAATTCATGATAAACTTCTTTTTGGTATTTTCTTGCTTTCTGACATTGATACGTTATTAAAATTATAAATTCTGAGTTACGTCAATAAGGTCGAAAATAGCATGCACCTGATTTTTGTAATCCCTATCGATGGCTGATAACTTTCTGATAGTCACTGGTTTTGTAAACGTTAATTGCTTTTATACAATTTCACAACTAATGAGTTCACGAGGATCCTCTGGGGGATCTGGATAGGAGATCCTGGTGGACAACATGCAAACATGTTAAGTATTTCGTTGCCAGCATTGACAATATTTATTTCAAGATCGGGAGGAAAAAACGAATTAAAAAACCCAATTGTACGTTACCATCGTTAAAATCTTTATAATGTCTGAATTATTTCTATTATTGAATATTAAATTTTTTAATTATTGAATACCTATTGAAAATAATTCACACGATCCAAGGAACCAATATATTTACTTACCGAAATTTTATTACTTAGTTGTATATTAATTTTAATTTGGCATGTAAACGTATTGGCATCCAATAACCATTCCTATTAATGTATTTTCCCATACAATGGCAAAATTCATGTTTTTGTTTTTGAGTTTTTGACATTACCTCTAAGATCAACAAGAGATTATAAATTGATTATATCGAAATTATACTATAAGGAGATTAAGTGGAGCAGAATACCAATTGTGAGTCAATTCAAAATTAAATCGCAGTTCAGTCAAAATTCAGTGTCAGTGTCTGTTAAATACGAGAATTGGCCTTCAGAACCCGCTACACTATTGATGCGTTTGTCAATTATTTTGTAAGCAAAATGGTGATTATAGGTGGAGTGACGATATACGCAAAGTGGCTGGCAGTGTCTGGACACGAGAAGCCGAAAACCAGGCTTAGTGCCATTGGAAAGGCTTATATCCAGCAGTGCAGTATCGTAGGCTGACTATGATGGACAAATATGGCATAAATTAAAGATTTTTTTGAAACCTGAATTAATATCTAACTTTTAAGAGGTATCAGTAAAAGTAATAAGTGTAGGGGTGTAGTAAGAGTGCGTTTTGTTAGCTTTCTTACTCGCGATAACTACGATATGTAAGGTATAAATACCTCGGTATTTTGTATAATACTACAGTGAAAACTGTTTTGAATACTCAAACTATGCTTATGGAACTTATTTAACTCCTAACCAAATTATAGATGTCAATCATGTCAAATAAGTTGAAAGTGTGAATTTATTTGCCTAAATTCACACTTCAAGTATTGGTACAGTGTTTGTTGAGTTGTCAAGTAAAGCAACATATTGCATTATTTACTTTTTATAAGATTTAACTTTTTCATCTATTAAATTCTACCATATTGTTCCTTATAAAGTATCAATCTATCCCAGAAGGTATTATTTCAGCTTGACAAAACATCCTGTAGATTAGAAACGCATTCGCAAACACATATCCGAGTCTTTTTTCATAACCTACATATGTCAAGACGGACAAAAATATTAGCTTATTTGTCGCGAAAACTATCTTTTGATAAAAATCTTAACGCTATATTAATATGCGTGAAAATAAATTTCTTATATGACTTTCCTACCTTGTCACGAAATCGTAGTACGACAAAGACAACTACCTACGCATGACAACAAAAATAAAAAAATATATTTTTCCTTGTTTATCGTCACATCACAATGTCAAAAATACATCTCCAAAGAATAACTTTAAGGAAATAATGCAAGTAGCAGCAGAAAGGCACGTTTTATACGCAACGTTCATAATACTGTGGATTGCAAATTATTAGAAGAAAATAAGCAGTAGGTCGACGTCTGTAGCGAGGAAAACACGGGCGTACACCGTATTTATGGCTATATGAAGTAAAACTTTCCAAGCGTAGGAGCTAAAGCCATCGATTTTCAAAACTTTTTCATGGAAATAAACCTACTTTCGTTGTGTACGCAGCGCTGCCGCTGTGTGCGTCAGCCGGGGGCACGCACACATTCAAACAGTGGAGGTCACGTTTTCAATGGATTAAAATTTTAAATGGAAATATGTCATTGAGATCGACATTCACACATTATGTGAATATACTAGCATAGTGTTGATATTGATTTCGGTGTTTAAAATTTCAAAGGTTTTATAAACAGTTCTCATTCAAGGCAGTTTCAAAACATGCACTCAGTTTAATAGACGCCATTGTTTATTAATACTTACTACTATTTCGATGACGTCATATTCTTAGTAACAGAGTTGATATTCAACTGCTGAGATGTACTAATTACTAAAATCACGCATATTACTCAAAAGCTGCACAGCCACACATTATTTCTGTAAGAACGTTAGATATTTTCGACAATAACTCCATTGTTTTTGTTTAGCAAAAACCTCGTGTTACAACATAATATTCTTCACAGGCGTGTCTTCTATCACATCACAGGACCATCGACCGCTTGTATCGAGCGAACACACACATACAAAGTCGACGTACTTGTAATGGGTCCGCAAAGAAAACTTTTTAAAACTTTTCCACCGAGGCAATATGGCTCGTGTTCTCAGCCGTTTTATTTAGGCAACCCTGTACTGTCCCTCTCTGCCGCACAAAAACTGTTATTCGAAAGAACGAGACGGATATATTTTTTGCGTAGATATCCCTTGCCCGGGATACGGAGTAATTATTTCTATTCTGTCATTGCCGTGTATTTTTTATGTGCTGTCGTCATTTTGTAGGTTGCAACAAGGTCCTAGATTACTACAGTCTCTTTTAAATCAAAATCCTTTGCATAAATTATAGTGTCCACGATATTAGATTTTGCTTACCAGCATGGCTTGGATGTTTTTCGTAGAAATAAGGGAGGATCAGCCTTTAATAATTTTGCTTCGGAGTATTTTTACTTTGAAAGTTCATTAATATATTAGTGAATATTTCGAAGCAGTGAAATACCGTTGCGTTAGTTACCTATCGTATTCTTAGTAGGTAGGTATTCCGATGAACTTTTTGAAATAATAAAACGTTCTGTATTCGAGTAACAGTGATAATTACATTGACTTGATACGTCGACCATTAATAGTAATGTTTACTGTCAATAGTCGACGTAAGTACACGGTCGGCCAAACGTTTAGTGAATTATGTATGTATCAACATTATAAGTTACTACATTTATTGTCTTTTCAAAGTCACCTGATTTTATCTTATTCTCGTTATTATTAGTTTTTTTTATTCTTGCCAGTCACAGTTCCAATATGTATGTACATAGTATTCACGCAAAACCTCTCGAAAACATTCAGGTTTCAAGAGTGCAATCTCACGGTGGTCGTTTATCAAGATCGTCATCTGATTGGGGCGAGCTCAGCTGCGTTTTATTGTCGAAACACACGCCTTTGCCGATTTTAATTTATATTTCCTTGCCTACGCTTAAATTGGAACACAGTTTTTCGTTTTTCAATTGCTTGCCATATAATTCAGAGTTAAATATGAGTGTACTACAGTTTCTGTTGGATTTACCTTTTTAGGTTGTTGCTTGATTAAAATAAATAAATCAATTTCTGTTGAATGACGGTCGATAATTTAAAGCAGGAGAAAAGAAGGAAAAGCTTTAATTATATAAATACTTATATAAATTGAAAAATAATATATCAGTAGTGCCTACATATATTCTTTTTTACATGCAAGAAATTTTGCGAATGGCCTGGTAAATACTTTTCGTTTTCTCCGGTCGCAAACCAAAGTATGACTTTTCATTTTACAATATTTTTGTGTACAATTATTTTGCACAATATACTTATAACAAATATTTTCAATTCTATACTTAATTTTAGTTCAAAATCAACCGCTTTAAAAAACCATTCCTTTTTATTCTTCTCAATCGCAACGTAAAATTTAAACCAGATTTTCCAAAGAAAAATATAGAGTTCACTGCGCATAACATTGTAATAACGTTTCCCTTAATCTTAATGCTCATTTTAAAAGCTGGGGCATTATCAAATAGACGCAAGATGTAAAGTGGGAGAGTCCGAGGCGTTCACTTCGCCTCGTAAATTATACACCTTCTTTGTTTTAAATTCTCCCATTACATAGATCTTTTTAAAGAGCCTTGTACCTTACTATTATGAATATTTGTTATGATTTATGTGGTTTGATTGCTTTTGAGCTTTGTAATGGCGATGGTAGGCGTTTTGCTGGTTTTAAGTTGGTATCATATTTTCCATGTTACTAATGCTGTAACATTTATGATATAAATTTAGTTATTCTTATAGACTCACGCCTGTATCCCCGAAGGGATAGGCAGAGGTGTAATATTAAGTACACCCACATTTCCCCAGGAATTTTTAGGTCCCACATAATAGGGGGCGAGCCTGCTGCCGTACCGGGCACATTACCAGACTCCGTGCTGCTACTGATAATTCGGAAAAACCCAGTAAATCTTTTGTCCGACCCGGGAATCGAACCTGGGACCTCCGGTCAGCAGTCGCATACGCTATCCACTAGACCACGGAGGCAGTCATATATAAATTTAGAAACTAAAGAAAGGCACCTTAGTTAAAACTACAATTCTATATATTACAAGACTATCCGTAGATTTTGTTTACAATATTGTTTGATTACTTTTCTAGAAGTAACTACTGAAATAGTTACTTCTAGACAATTGTTGAACAAACTTCGTATCAACAGATTCAATCGATACTTGAAGTGCGATATAAATCTACGATTAAATCTATTTCTCCTTTTTCCTCTTTCAGATGTTTGGCAACAGCTAAGTTACAGATTCAGTGTAGGTAGCAAATTTATAGTAGGTATCAGTACAGTAGCTATAAATGGATGTAAATGTCAGAACCCTTACATGATCTGAATCCGAAACTATTTAACTTTTAAACATTACCAACAGATAACGCCACGCATTACCCTCAATCATGTAAAACGCACTCGTCATCGCCACCGCCGCACGCAAGGCACCGATGCGTTAAACTATCATAAGTCGCAATGTAAACAGACCTCACAGTGACATTCCGACTTTATCTGGCGAATCAATTAGAACTGGTGGGGTAGCTCGTGCCTGGCGCGGTCGGCACCGCCGGTCGCCTCCAAGTGCCGTTGATTAGCTTAAAAATGTTCGATTAACTGCCTATCGTCACTTTTTAGTGTACGAAGTCGTCAATCTTGGGAATTAAGGCTGTAGACA
This sequence comes from Euclidia mi, assembly GCA_944739405.2. Lineage (NCBI taxonomy): Eukaryota > Metazoa > Arthropoda > Insecta > Lepidoptera > Erebidae > Euclidia > Euclidia mi. The sequence goes on along the minus strand of OX123198.2, from coordinate 12,576,439 downwards.
CGAACATGGTCTATTATCTTTAGGTACAATAGAAGGTCAGCTCAGCATAAGACACATATTGATTTTTCAGGTTTATAGTTTGTAGATGATAGAATAACATCAAATGTTCCAGGACATAGAAGAAGTAAAATGCCCTCTCTGACTCTATCTACTTAACCACACGTAGCTCTGATAGGACAGATGAGAAAAAAAAACAGAAACGACAATATAGGTACCTATAATAATAATTATTGTGCAGAGTGTTTCAGGGATCTTCGAGCGACATTTCTCTTGCAACACCTTATTCCAACACTCTAAGCAGGGAAACACGAAACAGTATGGCAAGGGCTGCACTGGTGTTTTCCCACTTTATAGGACATACTCGCAAGCAGTGAATATTTTTTTCAAAAAGCTTGGGTTGAAGACACATCTTGATGATGTGTCTTCAACCTACGTTTCCAAAATACAATTTTCAACTAATTAAATGACAACCATATTTTTGAAAGAATTTATTCCAAGTTGAAATAATAACTAATATTCAGCCATATGTCCTGATAACTTCAATCCCAAGCAAATTAAACGCGTCTGATGTAGCAGTTTCCTATAATATAATAAGCGTATTATTTATTCTGCGGAGCGGCTCGGATGTGGCAATCGCGGCGCATCCGGCGCCGGACCGAACGCATGCCGCATCCGCCCGCCACGCCTTTGGCCAAAGCCTCTCGGAAATTCTATTTTGTTATGTTAGGGATTTTGCGCACACTGAAAGCTTTACGATGTTGGTTTTGATTATAAAATTATTGTTTTACTAACTTCATAATGGAACTCATATTTCGCTTGTTCGACAATGAGATTTTGTGTTAATTTTATATGGAGAAGTTTTATACTCTGTTTTTTTGTTACAGGTATGTCTCTTGGACAGTATGGTAACTATGCAGCGCGTGAGAGTACAACATAGGTACTTTTTCTGTCTAGAAAGTAGTCACCATAAAAAAGGGTTATATACTCTTATAAGGCGAGTTAAAATCTTCACTTAATGCAGTTCCTAGTCATGCTAGTTTCTGGTGACACTATAATTGTATTGAATGCAATTGTGTTTTTATTAATTCAAACAAAAGAAATCGTAATGTCCTTCAGTGATGTTACGAAAAAGCAAATAAGTTTAAAAACTATAACCCGACTACGTAAAAAAGGGGTCTAAAAAGGACGAAACAAGAAAATAGCTCTTTCAGAAAAGTATAAGTACAAAAATTCTCAAGCTAGAGCCGTGTCGCACCTATTGTATACCTAATTTGGCTGCCAGGAACACTTAAACAAACATGGCAGGAAACTACATGTACACTAGTCTACAATTATAGGTGCGACCACGGCTCTAGCTTGAGCATTTCTGTACATATACTTGTCTGAATGAGCTATTTTCTTGTTTCGTCCTTTTTAGACCCCTTTTTTACGTAATCGGGTTATAGTTTTTAAACTTATTTGCTATTAACTTACAGCGCGAATTGTAAGTAAAATCTCGTTTATAACTTATATTTTGAATCAAACAGTGTAATATATATACATATTTGTAATTTATTCACCAATACCTTTCTTTTGATACCAAACACGTAATGATTATCTCAGTTTAATTTTTTTTGACGATGGGGTCTGAGGTATTCATTCCGTAATAGAAAATTTTGATAAAATTTATTATTACGAATTTATTAACACCTTTACCATTTATTAAAATCGGTTCAGTACTTTAAGCGCTACGGTGGAACATATAAACATACATACATACATACATAGACTGCCAAAAACTATACCCTTCCTTTTGGCTCCGCCGTAGTCTGGTAAAAATAATGTTTATTCTCAATGTCAAATCTTGCGAAAAGCTTTACTAATCATATCTAAAAACTCACTTGTTTTTTTTATGATAATTAATTAAAATACCGTATTAAAAAGAATCATAGGATGATACTGATACAGTTTTTGTCCCGAATTAGGCAGCCAACCAAAGTAATGAGACCGGAACTAATATAATATACCTAATATCTACATTCACACAACACCATCTAGTCCCAAACTAAGCAGAAGCTTGTACTATGGGTACTAGACAATGGATAAACATGCATATATACATTTTTGTTTTTTTGTAAATACATACAAATTATACATAGAAACACCCAGACCAAGACAAACATCCATGTTCATGCACACAAATGTTTGACTAAAGCGGGAATCGAACCCGCAACCTTCGGCGTAGCAGTCGCTTACACTCCCTCGGCGCCAACCGGCGGCGACTGATTTAAAATGTACTTGATTTTCTGAATTGATGCATAAAAATATTCTTCTTTGGCCTGGTTTAAACCAATTTCATTTAGTGCAAGAAATAAAAATATAAAAGCGGTCAAACAAGAAGTATAGATAATATTTTTTCGCCTACAACTCGCGGTAACCAATATCAGCTTCATAAACTGTTGCATCGAACAAACTTGTAACTGTTTTTGGCAAGTTGCGGTGTATAGTTTATTTGTTGGTATAAAATGTAAAATGTAGGTACTTCATGAGGCTAATCTGGTGTATAGAAATCCGCGGCACTGCGGCATCGGCACGCGCAACCGAATGGTGCATGTGCCTCTGCAGTTTATGTTAGCGAGTTAGACACTGTTAGGTAAAAGGATTTTATTCTAGCAAGGTAATTGTACTTGCTTATATTTGTTGATACATTTTAAGTTTATTATTTGTATGTTTTAGACTGCACGGTTAGCGTAGTGGTTTAAGCGGCCGCCTCTCCGCTTGATACTGCGCCGAGTTTCGTGGGTTCGATTCCCACACGAGACAACACTTTGTGTGATCCATAAATGGTTGTTTCGAGTCTGGGTGTTCTTTGTGTCCGTGGGTTGTATGTTTGTAAAGTCCCCCGCGACACAGGATTCATTCGTAGAGCGGGAGTTGTCTTTTGTAAATAAAAAAATAATAAAATAGAAATGCTTAGTTGAGATATCTCAGTGAAGTAACGCACAGAGGTCTAGACGTACAGCGACATACTAAATATTGAAATATAGTTTTTTAAAAGCATCTTTTGGTGAAATGCATGGATAAATTTGATTTTATGGCCGTGGTAGTCATAAATAATAACAAAGACTCAAAAATATGCCTCTGCATTATCTCACTGCTGAACATCAGCATATTGATCTTAAACCACCCGCTTTTAACAACCTCCGCGATCCCATCAAGATCTTCAGACCACCTTGCCTACCTCTGCTGTGACGTCTGGTGCGTGACCGCCCTTCCAGAACCTTACCGCCCTTCTGTCATCGGTTCTTCGACCTACGAGCCCTGCCCACTGACACTTCAGCTAGACTATTCGATGTTATCTTCCGTTCACATTATTCGCCACATCATGAAGTGCCGCAGCATGTAATAAAAAATATCAAGCTTTATCCAAATGAGTATCCATTTCAGTTACCTTTACCGCAGTACATGCCATTGCGATTTATTTGGTGGCCGTCGCGTTGTCACGGCAGCGTCGCGGTGCAGTCGCATAAATATCAGCGGTAATTAGCGTGCCGGCTCGCTTTCTTTGCGCCGCAGCCTTAATTCTTGGATCACGTGATACCTGCAACAGGAACTGCAGCCTTTTCTGTCATACAAATTACCGTTATCTTCCTTTGTGATTTCCTGGGAAAATAGAGAATGGTCGCGTCGTTAGTATGAATCGTCTAATATTTCCTTTAAAATAGGTTATTTTTAAACGAGAGACAAAGACAGAAGAGTCAAAGTTTCATGTTCGGTCTTAATATAGTGGCTCGATTTGATCGTAAAGAAAAACATCACGATGACCATATTTTCTATATTAATTTTCAAAGATGTGTGAATTTTGACAGCGATTTTCATAACGAGACAAAATCTGTGTTGATCCTCGTAATATAGGTTAGCATCGCCATGCAATACAAATTACGACCAGGTAAGTCATAGGAAATCTTGACGCAGTTCAGAATTTTTGCGATCAAACAACACTAATTATATTTTAGTCCATAGTTTATTGCTATAAATATAAAATCTAGACTTTACATGTTAAAATGAAACAGTAATTAATCAGCGTGGTAAAATAAATATTTAATAATTTTTATAACATCATCCCCTGGGTAGAAAAATATCGTTGTGTATTGTACATTAATTTATTGATTATAGATTTTGATCGCAACTTGAGGGAAACATATAAAAATGATTATATATTATTATGCTATTTGCATGATCGTCGAAATTAGTTTCTGTAGTTTCGTAAACAATAATAGAGCTATAATTCTCTTCACATGATAAATACGCACAAATTACAATAAAATTACGGCAGGAAGTATGGCGACATTTAGCATCACGTGCGTTGTGTAACTGTCGTTCATTAGCTAGTGTTGACAGTGCATGCGTGCGCGCCGCTCGCGCCTGGCACCGCCGTATCGCGCCACCATCGATGACTAATAAACCACCACAACCTTACCCCCGCACCTAAAACCAACCTTACCTATAAAAACATAAAACCTACTTTCACTTATCTCAATAGCAAACATAAGTTTGCAGTGTCGTAATCGCGACCAGCTCCCACAACTTTAACTTTCCATTTGATCCCAATCTTATCACTCACAATTTAAGGGTCATTTTCGAAGAATATAATGCGAGAATAACGCGGCACCAGTTATAATCGTGACCACTTCTAGCGAACACTTTAGAACTTCGCCCCCGAATAGAGCGGTCCGTGTCAGAATTATGTACGTAGATAGGCATTGCTATCGACGCACAATTTATATCTGCGTGGGAAATTATTATATCTTTATTACAGTTTCGGTTCGAAGCCGTTTCGTGACGTTCCCATGTAAAAAGGATCTACAAGACGACACGCGTTTACCTAATATATTTTATAACAGACATATTTTATACTACATAAAATAGCAAAGACAGTCAAAATACTGGCACATAATGATATTTTTGCTGATTTACTAAAGTTGTGTTCAAATATGCCGCAAAACTGTGTTACGTCTACATATATTATTACCAGCTCACAAGATTCTATATTCGTAAATGGGGAAATTCGTAAGGTCCATTGTCATAGGCAAAGGATGTTTCGAGATTTGAGGCTAACACTGATTTGATTATGTGAAAATAGTAAAAGGCAAAACTAACGAATGTAAACCGAATTCTTAATTTTACAGCGACAAAATACTTCTAGTCTTTTTTTATTATTTAGTTTAAGAAGTTGTGTGTTCTCTACGCTTAACTCGTTTGTGATCGGCTATACGCCCAAAAATCTTTTGACAGCAACTATGCTACTGAAAACTTATTAGAAACAAGAATTCTCTTTGATCAAAATCCCCCCTATCCATAATTCACAATGAAATCTTATCACTAATCTTAAGTTCACCTTTTAGGAAGTAATTATTTGTGTATCTAGTAGAAAACTTTAAAGTACGCAGACTTGAAAATCAAAATCTCCTGAGCTTTTCAATGACTTAAAACATCAACTCCGAAAAGAGTTCCCTTTGCTAAACGAGAAGGAACCTTGGCCTGTACTTATCTAGGCGTGTAAGATTCTCAAAGTCTCCAAAGTTTTATCTCAAGCAGCGGCCGAGCACCTTTAGATTACTCATTTCGCAATAGCCTGAGGCAATTAAAAAGGAAGGGTAGTACTATCATTAACCGGGAGAGCCCGCCGTCTTAACAAGAATATAATGCAATTTTAAAATAATCCCCGCAAAAAAGAAATTAATGCAAGCACCTCGCTAGATTCTCTTTTTATCTCTTTAATTGGTTTTCACATCTTACAGTGTAAAAAATATCGTGTTCTTTGTAATCTCGGCCGATGTTTTAATAAATATAACGAAGTGAACCGCTGGAGGGTGGAAAAATATTACAGCCCTTAAATAAACGTTCACACTTGAGAGATCAACGGGAGAGCGCGATTTATTGGCAAATAATTAAGAAGTGACTCCGGATGCGCTCGGAGAAATTTAGATGAATTAAGATGGCCGATAGTAGACGAAGATAAGTTACTGAATTTTATTGTAATAGCTTTTAAAAATATTAAAAATAGGGTAATATTTTATTATGCTGAAGGGTTAGGCACGGAACTGTGATTTAATTTTGAAAAAAATATCGATTATTAGCAGTTAAATTTTGGCTGTTGCAAAGTTGACATTCTGTCGAATCTGGTAAGATTAGAAAGCGTGAACGCACCTCTACAACAACACAACCGGGATAACGCTGGGACGATGATGATAATATCAAATGACAATTGAACTATGGCAGATACCAGTTTGTTTGCAGTCCAAATAACAAACTGCAAACATTTACATTTTTTCAACGTTCCATAACTTAAGAAATTATATGGATATGATGTTAGTTTTAAGCGATAATAATTACTCTATGAAAATGCATTTCTAACATATAGGTGTCTGTGTATTTACACATTTGAAAATCTTAATATATAAAATCCTTGCGTTACCGACTGACTGACAGACACGCTACAGCCGAAACTATTGGGCGCAGGAAGCTGAAATTTGGCATGTATGTTCCTTGGGGACCGTAGGGGTGCACTAAGAAGGGATTTCCCGAAATTCTCACGGGATCGGCCAAAACGGGTAAATTTAAAATGATGCAGGCGTAACTGCTGGCGTCCTCTAGTATAATTATAATATATATCTAGAGAAACCTATATATATATTATAATTATATTTTCAAATCCTCTTAATGACTGTTCCAAAAATGTTATTTTTACTTACATTTGACAATATTTTCTAATTATTTATTTGTGCATAAGCCACAAATCATCGATGTTTATTATTGGAACGCCTATAACGCCACCTACAAAAACGTTAGTTCTCCATTGTAAGCAATGGACAAACAATTGTATTACAGTTATAGCTTACGAAGAAACTTCGTCTGGACATCTTATACCTTTGTTTGCAGACTTATCTCCCCTTTAGAGGCTTTTAGTCGTTTTTATAGTTCAAACTTTCTCTCTCTAACTGTAGTACCAAATATGGAATAGTTCTTTCTCTTCAATAAAGCCCTTAAGTGTCGATATATTAGAAGTATTTTGGTTGCAAATGGCAATATTCTTTGTTGTTATGTTATTAATGTTATTATTAAATATGATTATTTGGGAATACCGAGAAGCTAACGATTCGGTGTTTCTTGTGATGTGAAATAGTATTGTTATTGCTAATACTTTTTTACTTGACATACAAAGACATTTTTGAGGTTACCCTTACTATTAATACTGTTGCAGAACAGAAACTGAAAATTTTACCCAGGTCTAAAAATTAAATGGTCTAGATTTTTTTTGGAGCAGTCATCTTTATTGTGTATAAGTCTATACTGGACGTCTAATTCATACATTTAAAAACATTACCCTTCCTTTTGGCTTCGCCGCAGTCGGGTAAAAATAAAACACTAGTGGTGTTAGGTAATGCCTTGTTTGAAGTGCAGCTGTCACAATTACACGATCAGCCTCTCGACAAAAGAGTATAATAATCCTTCGACGAACTAAAACAAACAGTGTGTCACGATGACAAACAAACGAAATCACATCACTTACACTGCCGTACGCAAAGTAATGTAATCCACTCATAAAGCCGGCATTAATCCTTCTACTCGACAGTACTGTCGTGTCATCAACGGTAGTCGAAATTTTAATCACCGTCCGTCCCCTCACCCCGCACTAAAGTAAGCTCCCATCGTAAATGAGCGGAGTTGAGCGGTGCGCGCTGAAGTAAGATGAGTGGTGCGCGGGCAAACATCCAGCAATCGCGTTAATTCCTGAGCGAGGGTAATGAAATAAGAATAACGTATGCAACTCACATAAGATGATCTGATCCCAAACTAGTCGGAGGCTATGCCAACTGATATATTTAATTATACGACTTACCTAAATATTCTTCAATGCATACATATTTATTGATAAATTACACCGAATTAAAATAATATCTTATTACTTACCTCGTGTGTCTCTACGTACTCCTAGTGATTGAACATTACCTCCGGCTTAGTAGTAAAAGTGTACATCACTAGACAAACAAGCCAGTCAGAAATGAAGTGATTGTTTGTTGATTTTCTCGCACAGCTTCTCTGCCTCGTTCATCTTTGTTGTGTATGCAGTCTTAACCTTCCGTCGCCCTGGGGCTGCGGACGGCCGCTCCTTACACGATATTCCCATTACTTAGTCCAGGGCGATAATAAAATTTAATATAATGCCATGAGGAGGCGGATGCGACCACAATGGAAGCTTCACAACCGTGGACGGATGTAGACGGTGAGCGCAGAAATTACGAGATTCTCTTACTTTAAGATTAAATTTATTTGTTAATTCCAGTTTTTGAGCGTTCGGTGACTGTCTTTAAAAATGTGCAATGAATGTATTCTGTTTAATCTCGTTGAGTAACTAATTAATATGATGGAGAGACAATCCATTCAGGATTGTCTCTCCGTAAAGAAGTCACTTTCACTGTGGTACACGCATTATCGTCCTCGCACTCACGCCTTGCACAAGTTCACCTCGGTTCACTCTTAATCTCTTAAACAGTATATATATCCAGCCTTAAATTTTCTTAAATTGTCTTAAATTCTTTTAGTAGGCCAATTTTTTGTTTATTGGGTCAATAAGCAGTTGTATAGTGTAGTTAATTACTGTATTCTCTTTTTATACTACATTTGCATTCTAGTTCTACTCTTTTTATTATAATTTATCGGATTTGTAAGGTGAGGGTAACTCGTGGTCATGAACTGCTAACTAATAGAATATTCTGAATTGCTGCAGGTTTATATACCGTTACTTTCCGGGACATGTTGTTCTATAGCCCTGAACAGTCATGTTCGCGAGTTGCCTACATTAAAATACGTAAGTGGGTGCTCCTGTTTCACCATATTTACCTTGGGAGGCTTACGAAATGAATATAATTTATTGCTTGAGTTCAATTACTATTAATTTTTACATTAGTAGAATGTGAAACAGTTGCAGCTCCTTACAAAGATAACATGTAAAACCATTATACAGGCAGTTAAAAAGAATGGCTATGAGTTTTATTGCCCGTTCTTTCTCGTGGTTCTACCTACTGCATTGCGAACGTGGCAGTAAATGTAAATGCAGAATCCTCTAGTAATTCACTTTAATTTTTGACGTTCATAAGCATCACTTTGGGGCCTAAATGAATACCTAAATGATTTTGACTTTGAAGAAAAACACAAAACTTTCACAAATGAAATTTTATGACTAAATTCAATATATCTTAGAAACTACCAGTTCTTCCCATGCGTCCGAGAGCGACTGGCGAGGAACTGGTTGGAGGTGGATCACTGTGTAGCCCAATTTCTTACAGGTCATGGCAACTTTAAGAGCAAGTTGTATTCATTTAAGCTAGTTGATTCACCGTTATGTCAATATTCAACATCTGGCAACAATTATGAACAATCTGCTCATCACATTCTATGGGAGTGTAGTCTTTGGCAAATTGAACGTAATATCATGCTTAACGAATTAGAGGTAACTTCTGGAGTAGTGTACTATACGGATCTTGTGGCAAGTAGGACGAATTACCGTGCGTTTAGGCGTTTCTGCCATACATATTACTGGAAACAGGCATAGTTCACAATTTAGGCCCCCTTAATGCTCATGTCCGTGGTGCTTATCTTTTCTCATCACTATATCTCTTCGTTGCTTGTCTCCCGCTTTGTTAAGGAGGGAAGTGGATTATTCATTTTCCAACTCCTCCAATATACTTCTGATTAAGTTCGTTGCGGGTTCCAAGACAGTTTAACTTTCCCCGGGACTTCACGAGTGTCAAAACTCGTTGTCATCAATGGTCACTGCTGCTGAACCTGGCTACACAGGTGACACAGTAGTGGGAATGAGGGTGGGATTAGTTCCAATAAAAAAATATCTTAGAAACAAACATCTTTTGTACTAACATTACATGTCTAACATTCCTTTAAAAATAACTTTTTAAGAGATAGCACTTTTACTACCTACGACTTTCTCTCAAATATCCTAATAAAATATAAAATAATAAATGAGCATAAAATCAACACATCCTACCGAACAAAAATCCATCCATTCCAATCAAGATACATGGCACATAAAACTGGCAACATTTTAAAACCAAGAAATACTTTGGAAGCGATAAAATAACGCGAGTGCCTTACATCGCTGCAGGCAGTCGAAGGGTTGCAAAGACCCATTGCGCCCACGGTCCAAGAATGAAGGGGTACGAGGCAAAATTGAGAAATGGACCGGCTAACGTAGTTACAACTCCCTGCAGTAGCGGGTTGAATGAAAAATGTTTTGTTATCGTCGCTGCTATATTGTTCACGGAATGTAGGGCAAAATGTCTTAAAAAAAATATAATGTGTCAATGACGTCATTCTAAGTTACACTATGCTCATTTTTCATCTCAGGTTTGACCCTTGTGATTATAAACTTATTAGGTTATTTATTTTCGCAGAGCACCAACCTTTTTTATAATGAGTCAGCTATATGTGAATGAAGTTCACAAAAAATCCAAGCCAAGTCGATTCGGAGATTACATAAGAAACAGGCAAACAAATGGACCGAGTTTTGTTAAATGATGTTGTTTGTAAATACACTTGCATTTTCGTACAGCTAACAGTTTATAATTCAATAAGCCTATTTATATAATATGTTTGATTTTAAACGTAAGTAGCTTTTGCTACTTCGCTTGCGTGAATGACACACGCTATGCAATGGCCCTTAGAAGTGGAATAAAAAAAAAGTCTCTATGAGTAAGTACCTACAACGAAGATGGAAATAAGCTTCAGACACGATACCTTAGATTAATTATTCTCAAATGCTGAAGTACTGATAAAAAGACAATGCAGTATTCAATCGAAACACATCAGTGTTTTATTGTCGTTTCTTGAATATTACGTTTCTGAACCACTCAACAGATTCAATTCCAAACTTTTAATCTATCCATCCAAGTTGGCGATACACTTCAATGTTAACTTAAGTAACCAATCACATTTTATCAAAGCGATCGCAAATATTTATCCCATTTCCCATGGCCAAAGTAACACTAGAGCTTAAACATCCACGGTCAAACTTAGTACAACAAACTCATTCAAGTATGAAAAACCAATTAAAATATTTTCTGTTTAAGTTGTGAATTCTAAGAAACACGAAAGCGTGGCATTAATTGCTTGCTACACGGCAAAAGGTTCGCCCGGCGCCGCAACTCCTGCACTTTTAAAAACTTACCGACCTGAGGATGCAGTAAACTCATTAACGTGAGTGCGGGCACTTATTAGACAAGGTGTAGTACCCCTGAGTGAGGAGAGATACACACGGACTTTGGGAACTTACTGTAAAATGAACAACATTTTCAACTTATATTTTAAACTGATTCAGCATAGATATAAATATATGTATTAGGCAGTTTCAAAATACATACATACGGCTCGACCGGGGAAGTACTACCCTCTCACTGAAAATCGACGTAAAGTAACAGTACCTAAACTGTTGCGTTTCGTTTGGTGAGTGAGAGTGCCGGAGGCCCTATCCCCTAGCTATCCCTTCTCCCTGATCCCACTCCTCATCCTATCCCTTTTCCCAACCCCAAGGGGCGGCAACACACTTGTGACTCCTGTGGTGTTGCTTGTGTCCATGGGCGGCGGTAATTGCTTACCATCAGGCAATCCGCCTGCTCGTTTGCCGCCTATTACCATAAAAAAAAACATAGACTCACGCCTGTTTCTCGGAGGGGTAGGCAGAGACTACGGAACGCCATTTGCAACGTTGCTGACATACCTCTCTTGCTTCATTCACTCCCATCAAGTTTCTCATGCATGCTCTTCTGTTAAGGGTACTTCTGACCTTTCCTTTTTTCAGGATGTCTCCAATCTGGTCAGAGAACGTCCGCCTAGGTCTTCCCCTTTGTCCTGTCCCATTCACACTTGCCTTATATATCTTCTTTGTCAGTCTATCATCATCCATCCTCTGCATGTGCCCAAACTCACATTACCTACTATACTATTCTTTTACCCCATAACACTCTCTTAGCACACAATTCTTTACTCTGTAGGTCAAAGATACACCACACATACTTCTCAGTGCTCTCATTTCTACAGCATTTATTCTACTTTCAAATCTTTTCTGCCATACCCAACTTTCACTACCGTACATAAGAGTAGGCACTAATACCCCTCTATGCACAGCAAAACGTGCCTTTTTGGACACGTTTTGGCTATTCATAAACGCATTCACTCCTCCATTACCTGCATTAACTCTTCTTTCAATATCTTCTTCATTCTTACCATTCCTAGTAAACAGCGTACCTAAATATACAAACTCATTCACTTGCTCCACTTATTGTCCATCAATCAAAACATTACAAGCCGTAACGCATTCCTCCTTTTCAAAAATTATAACTTTCGTTTTACTTACGCACTCTCTCTAACGCACCATGCATGTTTGTTACCATCTCCTGCAATTCCTCCGCTGAAGACGAAAGTATTACCTGATCATCAGCATAAAGGAGGCATTTGACAAGTAACCCATTCGTCCTTAATCCGCAGTCACAATGTTTTAGATCTTGCAAACAACTGTCCATGAAGAGGTTAAACAGCCACGGCGACGCTACACATCCCTGTCTAACACCTGTGTCGGTGGTAAACCAGTCAGTGTATGCCCCGTTTATCCTCACACAAGCTCTAGAATTCTCATAAAGTGATTTCAGAGCTCGAATGAGACTGCTGTCCGCCCCATTCATTGACAGCACAGACCACATTTCATTCCTCACCACTTTATCGTAAGCCTTTTCTAAATCCACGAATGCGCAATAGACCTTTTGACCTTTAGCCAAAAACTTTTCGGCTATGCTTCGCAAGGAAGATCCGTACATCCCATACCCTTTCGAAATCCCGCTTGTTTCAAAATATTTATATAAAAATAAAAATAAAGCTCTAAATGGATACTATTCAATAATCAATTCGTAAGTTCTTAAGTGAATAATTGATGTCTTTTTCATTTGACTTTGATAATACATTATTATACATCTGATATTGAGGTCCCGATATAAAGACATAGAAGGTCACAAAGTCAGATTTGTTAAGCTACTTTTACAGATACGTGTAACTTTGTAAAGACAATAATATATTAAAGAATCCAAAATCATATAATGCCACGATACTGCCGTATAAACCGCTACTTTCATTATTTTAATTTTGATTATGATTATTTATTAATTTGTACGTAGAATTACTCTTAATCGTAGTAAATATTCGGTTCAACTTGATATCAAATATATACTAATATTTGATTTATTATATATAGCAAAATTAAATTAATATTAGAACCAATTATAACTACTTAAATACTACTACTAAAATTAAAGTTAAATATTAAAATACAATAAAAATAAAAAATAAAATATATATTCAAAGGTTGTGGTGAAAGTCCTCCACATCGCTATCTATTGGGAACATGCGCAGAAGACTGGCAGCATTGCCAATCTTTTTTTTTTTGTCGGGTTGGAAAATCCTCATGGAGTCCTGTCAGACTCTTACTTAGTACCAACCCGTGATCCTCATGTACCCATGTGTCGGAGGGTAGGGTATCACCGAAGCATTCCTCGCTATCCCCCGACGGGTATTGGCCCGCCAGATGGTCAGGCGGGCCCCGAACAAAACCCCCTTGGCGGCGGATGCAGGTGTTGTGCTCCGCCGCCAAAACACCCAGCGGCCGCAGAGGATAGGGAGGACGGCAACGCAACACCGTATCTCCTCTTCCTCTGCGGCCCCACCGCGACGCAACAATGGTGCGGCCCCATTTGGTCGCGGGAGATAGGGCGCGCGGCAACGCTACACTGACACGCCTTTCCTCCCGCGACCGCACCCGACTGCGAGGGACAGACAGAACTGTCCCCCGCACCCGCACTTTGGACGCATCCTACGCAGGCCTCACCCAAGCCCACGTGGAGCGTCCCCTCCCGGGATCCCGCTTAGCTTCACCGTGGGTGTACCTCAAACCCACGGTTACTGAGCCCCCCAACCACGACAAGGTGGAGATCCCACGGGGCTCCCCCCCGTGGGATCTTGTTGTGGTGATTGCCACTCTTAATGGTTTTATTTTATTATCATCTAACCTAATAGAAAACAATTTGTACTTATTTTTTAACAAATATATGCCTCGACCTTTTTACATAGTCAAAATATTATGCCATTATCTACGTTTCTACGTTTTATGTTCTTAAGTAATGACATCGTACTATAATCTATCTGTACATATTATAAAATAAAACTCCTTTTCGTGCTGTCTATCCGTATGAACGAGATATACTCAAAAACTACAGAGTGGATTTTTGTACAATCGAACAAGTTCCCGCTAGACCTCCATAAGGGCGAGAATCGCTAAGCAGGACATCGTCGCTTCCAGTGCTACTTTACAGACATTTGACCCTCGTATACAAAACTAGTTTCTAGTGTGCCTCGTCTCTATGAGCGAGCTTAGGGATTATTTCAAACTGGTCCACAGTCGACTTGTTTGATTGTACGTTTTCATCAATAGATAATGTGATTCCTAAGGCAGTTTTCAGTGTTCAACAATTCACGGTGGCAATCGTTATCACTACAAAGTTATAATTTACAAAGTTTACAATATGGAAGTGCAGCTCAAATATACATTAGCCATTTATAAACTGCGGCACAAACGAAGCAGCCGTATGTATCCTTAGTGAAACCATACATGGCTTAAGAATTCGTTTCTCGAAAGTTCCCTCCAGCTAATACAGACGCGGCAACACTAAGTTACTCGCGAGTAATGAGAATGTATTTTAAAATCAACACTAGCTGCCGACGTAGTCTTATATTTGTCTAACTAGGCGAAGAAAATGTTACAATGATGTTTCATACGTTGCTAATTAAGTTTTTGAGTAAAATAGGTGTAAAGAATTTCAGCTAATATGTTTTGTTAGAAGTTAACGTGTATTAACAGAATTACGGTACGCTTGTTTCTCTACATATTCACGATTTTGCCACAAATATGTAGGTACCTATAAGGAGATTTGCCGCTAAAGTTTGCTATATTGTGAACCAGTGAAGCAGGATTTCACAAAAGTATTATAAAGTTTATTTATTTATTTGGTTTACCAACATTTAATTACACTGGTGTAGCACAATAACCGAAGAACACAAATAATTACAGTAGTGTAATAAACAGTTACCTACAGATAAACTGATGTTACAATAATAAAAGTTAAGTAAAGTTGACATAGACTATACCTACATTATTTTGTTAAATATAAGACATTTTATTCTCGATCGACTTTGATGGATTGATTGATTGATTAAATTATTCTTTATTGTAACATAACATAACTTCACGCCTTTTATCCCCGAAAGGGTAGGCAGAGGCGTATACATACCCACATTTCTCCAGTAATGTTTAGGTCCCAATGTAATAGGGGTTGAGCCTCTTGCCATCTACCGGGCACATTATTAGCGAGCGATAATTAACATTTTTAATACACACATAACTACGAAAGGTCAGAGGTGTGTGCCCGGGGTACCTGGGGATCGAACCCGAATCCGAATCTTTATTGAATACGTTACAAAATGTTACATTATAGAACAAAAGATATACAAAACACAAACAGAATGTACAAATGGCGGCGTTATCGCTAGAAGCAATCTCTGCCAGGCAACCTTAGGATGGACAGATGGTAAATACGTCTAGTGCGATAAATGGTGTAGTTTTAAAGACAACCAGAATGGTATACAATTAGTTCATAGATATACATAAACATTTATACATACACACATACATATACCTACATACACATATAGATGATATAAATATATTATAATATAATACATACTATAACTACAATAAAAGATGTCATATGGATGAAAGATAGTGCGTTTTTAACAAACCTTTAAATATACTAGGCGATTTTGCTCTATGAATATCTATAGGCAATGCATTCCACAGGCGCGCAGCTTGTACCGTAAAAGATTTGTCAAAATAATTAGTGTAACGCATTGGCATCTCCAGCCTCAAGTCCACAGACGACCTCAAGGACCTTGAATGTGTGTCATGAAGGAACTTAAAACGTTCTTCAAGATAAGAGGGACAAAGGGACTAGGGGATGAAACAGGATATTATACAGTAATGTAAGAAAGTGAGTATTCCTGCGAAGGCGAATCGGAAGCCACTTGAGCCTGTTGCGGTATTCCGAAATATGATCATATTTGCGTAAACCAAATATAAAAACTTTCTTAAAATGAAAGACTTTCTTACCATCATAGATTATGCATAAAGATTCTTGTACTTTGAGAGAATATGTTATACGAAAAATATCGTCTAAGTAAACGTTAATAAACTTCTCCCGACTCCGCCATCAAACAGAGCGAAGTCTGGGCTAAAAAGCACATCATAGTATATAAAATATTTTAGAGGACTAGTGGGCTCTGCGTAGTATATTATTCAGAGACTCATCAACATCGCACTATATTTCCCTGAAGAGTTTTAGGCTACCGTTTATTATGCTTGTGTTTGCAATAAAGTCTATTTCCACGTCAATGTTCAAAGGCATTGGTCATCTTCAAAAACAAATTGAACCTGGAACTGATTTTTCAAGTAGTTAGTAATTAAGACAAAGTTGTTTCATTTCATTTGCCTTCGTACCATTTTTGTAGGAAGCGCTCACACTCTCGGCGGTAACACTTCACGCACAAAGTCGTTCAACGCAATAATTTTTTTGGCTGGTGATTAAATATGAGCCTTGCCATTCATATCAAGAATGACAAGAACGTAATTATGTAATTAAAATTCTCCATCTGGTGTGAAAGACTTTTAGTTAGTCGTTTAGTTAGCTCAAACAACTATTGCTTTTTTAAAATTTTCTGAAATCAAACATCACCTCAACTGTATTACAAAATCTGAAATGCAAATATATTCTTACACATGATATTTAATTACCTATTACCTGGGATTCAAAACTCGAATCCAACGTAAATAAATTGAATATTCTACACCAAACACAAGCAAGATCAACGAACTCAGCTGCACTAATCAGAACAGCATTATAAATTTTAATAGAACACAACACATCGGTGCAGTGGCGTATTTGGCGCGTTGTGTCGTAAATCACCCGGTTCGCTCATCCGGTAATTAACCCTATGACTCGGGGTTTTACTCGCAAGTACCCCCGGCACGTCACTCGCTGCTCCGCTGAAGATGGTGATTATTTTAACAACTAGTGTACACGTTATGCTTTCGAGCTTTTAGTGTAGTTGCGATCCGTGTTGCGGAATGTCTGTTTCGGTGACTAGACGGAGAAGGTGTTGCAAGAAAATACTACTATACTGCGTTGAGTTCGCGTTGCATTATGCTTTGAAGTTAAATTTAAAGTAATTCGTGATGGTCACAGAGTAACACTTATGAGCGTCGAAAGTTTCTTCGAAACATAATTACACACGACAAAGAGACCCATCACCAAACCGACATCTACTCGTTTTGGACATTACGCCAAGTCATACTAAGAACTTTTTTTTTAAGATGACACATTTTTTACGCCTCAAAAAAGAGTGCACGCGTGCAGTGTTCGAAATGTTCGAATTCGAATGTTCTTTTTATCCATGGGTGCATAGGACATCTGTAGACCACATTGTCCGGGTAAATTCATCGATTTTATACCTAACTAGAGGACGCCAGCAGCTACGCCTGCATATTTTTTTTAATTTATCCGTTTTGGCCGATCCCGTGGGAATTTCCGGAAATCCGTTCTTAGTGCACCCCTACGGTCCTCAAGGAACATATATGCCAAATTTCAGCTTCCTGCGCCTAATATTTTCGGCTGTCGCGTGTCTGTCAGTCAGTCAGTAACGCAAGGATTTTATACCTTAAGATTAGAAAGATTGTATAGTGACTTTGAGTCTCAATATCTCCTGAACCAGTAACTTCCCAGGTATGGTGCCGAAGTAAAAAAGTTCATAATGATTGATGGTACAATATAGGATTTCAGTTTTCGTTAAGAGTCTTTTTACACCCTGTATTGTCTATATAATCGTAATTCGTTAATTGATTCTGCCAATGACAAGTTCTGCGAAGTAATATACAGTACGTGTAATAAACAATACGTGGAAATAGGAGCCCAAGGCCATTTAGTAGCCGATTTCAGCGAAAGCTTATATTACTAAATACGCCGATCGGACCAAATTATAACTAACTTGTCGACTATTAAATACACATTTTGTAATAATATTATAGGATTTTATTAGCAGCTGCAGCAATACGCAAGTTACACCAGCGAGAAGATACAAATAAAATTTCACTTCAAAACATGACTTGAACTAAGTTATATTACGTTATTATTTAACATAAATCCATACTAATATTACAAGAACGTTAGTGTGTTTGTTTGTATTTTATTCCTTCAATACGATTTTCTTTTTGTACGGAGAAAGTTGAAGAGAACATTGGCATAGATTACTTTAAATTTAGAGCAAGCAAATCCGCGTGCAACGGCTAATACCTAATTAAAACCACACGTAGTATAGCCAAGAGTGTGCTATTGTTATGAGATTCATATTTGATTTGCACAAATGAAATGGAGCATATTCCTCATATTGCAAAATTTACTTAAGAATTGTCTAATTAAAAATTCATTTGGCATTAGTATTCATGGCTTCCAGACATTCATATTACATTGTAAATCAGTGCAATATTCTAGCCTCAGACCGAGCTAATAAACTGAAAGCTGTGCATGAATAAAATTATAATGAATTTCAACGTATAATATCTTGGAGTTTATCAAATGTGACGTCGTGATGCATTTGATGCTGATGCTGCGGAAAACGTGGTTAGGATGTCGGTTTCCCTGAAATCATATTGTGGCTTATATTGAACTTAGTTATATGTTGAATGGATATATTTATAGCTTAATTGGCGCATTTATGTAAAACACGTAACCGTATTTATTTATTTAATTACAAGAGGACGCCAGCAGCGACGCTTGCATTTTTTTTTAAATTTACCCGCTTTGGCTGATCCCGTGAGAATTTCGGGAAATGCCTTCTTAGTGCACCCCTACGGTCCTCAAGGAACATACATGCCAAATTACAGCTTCCTGCGCCCAATAGTTTCGGCTGTAGCGTGTCTGTCAGTCAGTCAGTAACGCAAGGATTTTATATATTAAGATTTCTTATAATCACACATTTCCACGATATAAATATAAGATTGTCAATAGCCATACCTACACTTCATCTTAAAGCCCCTTCACACTAGCGTTTGTCAAGCATTCGTGGCTCCTACACTGCAGCAACTTGACGCTTGCGCTGCAATGCTGCGGTCTTTTCTCTGCAGTTAATTAAAAGCTACCGCGCTGCTTACCTCATACAATTACAGCGGACTCGTATGCCCCAGCAGAGCCGCCGCACATACGCCGACGCTTGAGCCACGTTGTTGCGGCACATTATTATATAAATGCTGGTCAATCGCTTACGCCCGACAAACGCTGGTATAAGGAGGCTCTTGCAGTAAATAAGATCGCACATAAAGCGTACGACCTTGTGCAATTTTCTTTCACTATAGCTGAAGAAATTAATTAGATTTACTTTGAATCAACCTAACGTAACCCAAACCCGAACCGGCTTAGCCATGGGGATGCCCATATTAGATGTCAACCGCACCGCGTACCATCACTAATAGAACACTGAAGAAACGCAAACACCTCTCGGCTCCCGGCTAATCGCTTAATCAAAATTTATTCCGCACTTTGATTTCAAATTTGGGACGCAACATTTATTACTGGGCCCCTCAAAGCAACCCTTCGCGGGGCCGCTTCATTATCGTGGATTAAGGCTGCGGAATATTTTATCGATCGCATCGAAGGCAGTATTCATTTTCAATTAAGCGCCAAGTATTTTATTAAGTTTGAGCGCGGAATTGATGAGTTTCGCGAACTAATATTTACAATGGGAGGCGTGCGTGGTGGGTGCCCCAGCCACCTGAGCTTGCGGTCTCTCATATTATTCCTCTCGTACACGTCACATGTATAATAGCGGTCTTTATCAGTCTAGACGTGATCTAAAATCATATTGTGCTGCTAACAGCTACCGTTCGTGCCTGATTTGGATTCAATTTTCGGATAAATGCGTTCAAATTGCTATTGTTTTGTTGTCAAGCATAATATGATATTATTAAAGCTTTTAAAGTAATCAGTATGGTATGCTATGATAATGCTCACACAGTCATCATCATCAGCCTTTAACAGTCCACTGCTAGACTAGGCCTCGCCTTTGAAAGGAGGAATTGGCCTACTATACCACGCTGGCCAAACGGGTTGGTATGGAGTTTGTATCAAGTTTTCCTTTTTTTACAGTGCTGTTCTCTGCATAATATGCTCCCTCTGTCGGCTCTTACGACACCCATGAGATGATGTGGGGTGGTGACATTCCGTATTCTTAATCCGTAACCACACGGACATCAGCTCTCAAATGCATTTTATTATAACCTTTTTAAATAACACCGAGACACAGTTCAAGGTTCTCCCACCGCTGGTCAGAGGATCTTGTTGGGATCGCGGGCAGCGGATGGATACGGGTGGCTCAAGATCGGTCTATGAGGAGATCCGAGATCACATCGTCATATCGGCTGATATAACGATGAGACAGAGTTCAAGCAATTGAATTCATCATACAAATGTTTGATCTGGGTCGATATCAAACTTACGACTACGATTTCCGTATCACTTGATTATCACATCCATCCATCCAAATTTTATCATCCATAATACCGAATATCCTATAGTAGGAATACGAAAAGACCTGGTAGAAACTCAGGTCTCTCTTCCAAACCGCCAAATTATGACACGCATTTGATTTACAATTTGTGATGGCATGACAGCTGACACTGCCAAAACAATTCGTATTACTGACTTGGCACACGCTTTTTAGCCGTAAATACGGAACAAACAACGTTAGCCAAATAAATACGAACTGCAAATGCATTCTAATAAGAAGCTGTAAACTAATACCGAAACCCTAAAAGTTACAGAAACTTCCAGCTGTTCCTATGCTTTTGACATTTCAATTTTATAATCAACGTGATATTGAAGCATACTACGAAATAGAAATACGATAACTGCGATGAACTCAAACAGTTCTCTTAAAACAATAGAATATTGTTTAGCAAATCGATATTCAATTTAAACGGAGCGATTCCTCAAAACAACTTGCAGATAAATTAGATGTTCTTTCACAAAGCATTGTTCGTACGATGAATGCGAGAGGTGACTTCAATTTCCTGGTAGCGACGGCGCTTCCGCGGCCCGGGCGTCGAACGCGGAACTTTTGAAGGCATCGTCATGGAATCCGATGCACCTATGCGTCTGTGTGCTTACATGCCCGTAAGCAAATAGGCTATTGCTTTGTCCCGGAGCAGACGGGCGGGTTTTGAGATTAGGTTTAGAAAATTCGTCTGCCGAGATAAATACTTGGAGTAAGAATTTGATGTTATGCAGATCTTGTGATATGTAATATATATCTGAGGCAAGACCACAAGATTTATTATTATTTTCTTGCTATACGTTGTATTAGAATATGCCAAACTATATTCTTTAATTTATTCAAATATTGTTTTGCAAAATATTCATGGTTACATTTAAATTCTGCAAAGATTTAGGTAAGCTTAAAAAAGTAAATTATACGAAGTAGTATGTTTTATATAGTCTTACGCCGGTTTCTGAATTGAGAATTTCAGCTTTCATCAGTTGAAAATTTCTGAACTAGTTGAAGATTAAAATTCTAGTCATTTCAATTCAGGTACAAATAGAAGGGATAGAAAATTAATCAAAATTTTGCCTTTAGGGCAACAATTGCAGAAAACACTTTTTAAATTTTATTTTTAATAAATTTATGTCATCGTTTAGCTTTGCATCTGGTCTGATTTGATCATTTATTGATACGATCTGGTGATCAGTATCAGAAAATTTTGGAGTAAATGAACCTCCACCAGCTTTTTTATTTTTTCGATTTCTCATCTTTAGTGTAATTATTGGAAGATCTCTTCTTCATTTTTTCCATTATAAATATAAATAAGAGATTTCCGTGTTAAATCAATCCAAATAATTTCGCTGTGGCCTCCATGGAGGTATAATTCTATGTACCTCCATGGTGGCCGCCACGGAGGTATAATATATTTCAAGTATAATTCAATATATTATATAGAATTATACTTCAAATATACCTGGCCACAAATATTTTGTATTGAAAAAACAAACTGGCTTTGACATAACATACACGTTCCGTTTTCACTATTCCGAATTGAACAAATTTAACAAACTGTTCATCAAAAATTTAATAATCGTTGAAATAATTTTAAATACAACTTTATTTCGACTTTTTATTTGTTTCCGCATAAAAACAATTAACTGACAAGTGTGCTTTTTTTTAAAATGTTAATTAATGCGAATTTATGGTTAGTACCGTTTTTTTACTTGTATCGGAACGTACTAGTGTTGTTCGGTTTGAGTTATTCATGATTTGAAGAATACTCAGTTGAAAGTACTTTGAAAAAATCTCACTCTGACCTGTGAAACAGAAATATCTTAAGTTGACTTCAACTAGTTGGAAAATTTTCAACTGATTAAAGCTGAAATTCTCAATTCAGAAACCGGCCGAAATCAAATATATTTAAAACGAACATACAAATAGTTTCACGCGCTCGTCTGCTTACGTACTCGTATGAATAACCACAAGAGCTTTGAGTGTACCGCGTTGGAGGCTACATCTAATGCAATATCCGCCTACAGGTGTACACGATAATGCATCCGCGTCATTGCATCCTGCGAGGCTGTTATCATTTTAACGTTTTATTATAAAGGCTCTCTTGTTTTGATACAGATCGGATAAATTGACCAATAGGCTGTCAGGTTGTGGTTATAGAAAGTGTTTTTAATTTGTTTGGATTGATTTTGAGAAGGTATTAGTTGTACTTTTGATTTGGCTCAATCTTGAACTGTATTTTAACACCAATCACCATCTTTACTGGAAATTTTAAATAAATGTTCAAAAAAAAGCATCAGGATAAATAAATCCTCAGTGTTTTTTTAAATTAACTCTTAACAGATTCAAGCCTCCCACCAAAACCACTGCTACATGGTTGTGGATCTGTAACCCTGTGTGTCCCTGCAATCTCTTCATGTTACCAACTAAGCAGGTAGTATCATGGCAGGACTTTCTTCTCAGAAGAATTAGATACATCGTACACATCATGTAACAAATGAGAGTGGGTCATTATTTTCTCAAAAACGTAAGTATAGTAATACAAAAACACACATTTCATCTATCTGAAAATCTTAGCATTCTTAATCATAAATTTAAATTAATAAAAATACGTACCTCGCATGTAAAAATATTTACATGCGAGGTACGTATTATATACCATACATATAATATATACCTACCAGAAACCCAGGATTTCTTAGTATTCCTTCACTTATTATTGAAGTATATTTCGTATATGAAGCCAAACTTACAAACGGCGCAGACAAGATGCGATCATCTTACCTGCATTCACTTACAGACGCACATCTGATATCGCATTTGTCTGACGATGCTTCGCTTTATTATATGCACAAACTTTATGTATTTGATGCTCTTTGATACGACATGTACGAAATCAAAGCAAGGTTATTTTTTTTACCTATTACGTGGGATCAAAACACTGGCGAAAAGTTGGCGTTTAATATGCCTCTGCCTACCCCTTCGGGGATACAAGCGTGAGTCTATGTATGTATGTTATTTTTTTGAAAACTTAGGTAGTAAAGTCTGTCTTTGTCTGCTGTGATAATTGGCCATTAATAATGCTTGAAGTGTTAGTTTTGTGAACGGTATACTCATTTGTACTGATATCCATGAACATGTTATACTAATTTTTTAAAGACGAAAAAATCGGCTTAGGAGAAAAATCTTCACAGGTCAATATTCATTCAAATAGGATGAGATAAAAATGAACGCTGCTCGTGTGTAATAAATCCTGTATGGCAGCACTGTAAAGAAGTGCCCGTAACTAGCGAGAAGTATTCTCTGCTCGTGTCGCAAGTAGACTAACCATAATCGAGCATAATCTTCAAAGATACGAAGATCATCGCAACGGAATAGAATGTACCAACATTTATTTCCCTGAATTTAAGCGAAGGTTTTAGCATCGGCATAATAACGACTTGAAGCCGACTATAAAGCCGGTGCTATTTAAGCATGCGTTTAGATTAACCCGTCGTGCATGTGCGAATAAAAGCACGAAAATTTTACATGCAGCTATTAGTCAAACGAAAACGCTCCAACTCAACTCGACAGGGGCTTAGCGGGGCTCATTGTCGGCGCAATAGCGTCCGCCTTCGCGAAACGAAAACTTTTCGAAATGCCCCGTCGGTCGAGCCTTTATTAAAACCTACCGAGCATATTGCAGAACTGACGGCAATAAGTAAGGCGACCGCCTCTCCTCGCCGCAACGAATTCAATATTCAGAGTGAGTTGGAAAGTTTTATTATTGCGGCGTAAATATAATGAGTGCAGGTGAGGCAGTTTTGTCTGCTGGGATTTACGGCGGCCATTATATCCCGCGGCTCGCAAGACAGCCAGCGCTGAAATTAACTTACGCCACAAATATTCATTTAAGTCACTCACTAGTTTACACATTGACTTTTTATGACGCTACTGAAGTGCTCGCACATTTACAATGTTATGACGAAAAAAGATTACACCGAAAATATCATAAAAAGTATTAAATATGGTTTCATGTGAAAATAAATAGTTATTTGTGCAACAAGAGAGCAAAGTTGTTTTTTGTTTCGAGTGCTGATTTTGAGTCCCGAGCAAGCGAAGGATTCTATGATTGATTCACGAGCGTAGCGAGTGAATCAAAGTTAGAATCCTGAGCGTGGTGAGGGACTCAACAGCACGAGATACAAAAAACTTTGCTCTCGTGTAGCACACATAACTTTTCACCACAGCAGTGAGAACACATATTACTTAGGAGACATAGAAATGAACAGGAATAGATTGAATTCTGCATAATCACTTGTTGATTTAACTCTTCTGGTGTTAATGTACAGTCATCATCGCTAGTTTCACTCATCTTTTAGATTATTTTATATATTAATATAATTTAACACGTTACGCTATACTGTATCAGCATCAGCGAAATTTTTATTCCCGCTACTTTTTTAAATCGCGTTTTAATACCGCGTCCCTAATGTTTATTTTTCAAATGTATCATTGTTGTAATTCTAAATAAAAATATATTGGTTAAATACTAATTTTATGCTATTAATTAGAGTTATTTTTATTAAAATCCAATAATAAATTAAACATGTAAACAATAACATATAAAAAAAGTAATTTCTCTATTACAAATATCTTTTTTTTTTGTTGCCGTAGGTGTTTTCTTTGAGGTCGAATTCCAAAATCGAATTTCGAATTCGAAGGGGTTTGTTTTTCACTCACTTTTTATATGCATGTGAAAGAGACAGAGCACAGTAAAATTCGAATGTTTCAAATTTATGGCTGAACAATGTCAATTCGTGACACTGAAGATTGAAAAATTAAAAAGCTACTTTGCCTCACGCTCGAATCAAAATCGCGTTTTGTTCACTGTTGTCTCGCAGCAAAAGCGGCATGTTTGAGCTGCTGTGGTGAAAAAATATTTAACACTTCTTATCTTCTTAAACAGAAATTAATATTCCTTAACAATTCAAAAGAATATATGTATGAATGGATACCTACCAAACAACCCGATAATTATAAAATTATACCTTTCGCATTCGTCATGATATTTACAACATCACACTGTTTGTATAGCATCAAACAACATTGCGATAGGTTTTGCACCAAACCTATCTAGCGGCGTACAGCTACAAAAACTGAATAATTCGAGTACCGTCCAGATGTTCCCATATGTAAATTAATTAATTATCAACCACGTTTCTGCAGCGTAGAAGTGGTCGTACATAGCGATCCGGCTGAAAGTTTTTGCTTCTTTGAGAATGGTCAAGCGGCATGGCGGCAGCATGCATGAGAGAGACGGACGTCTTTGGTCAGCCAGTTCTGAATAATGTATGGTACGGCTGCTAACATATTGTCACATATGGCGACATTGCACCATTAAGAGAATATATAAAAAGAGCAGGCTAACGCGTATGTAAGTAAAAATGTGCTGTTGATAGAAGGAGAAAGAATATTACATTTGGTATTCGTGTTTCTCTTATTCTTATATTTGATTGGCTTCTGGCGCTTGGCGGGAAAATAAACAGAGAAACGAGTAGGAGATTAATTTTCTTGCTCTCTCGTTTGAAAATACCGCTCCTTAGTTCGCATTCTCTATGCATACAATAACTCTATACATTACACTTGTATTTCGAAACTGAAAGTGTCAGTTTTACTGCACCATTATTGATTGAGTGCAAATGTTACAACCTACATTAGAAGTAACACATTTAAAGACCAACAGTTTGAACACTGCCATCTTTTAAAAATAATTCATAGTAAGCGAAATCTTGATAGAAAATTCGTTCATCATATCAGCCGGAAGACGTCCACTGCTGGACATAGGCCTTCCCCAAGGCCAAGAAAATTCGTTACGAATTATTCATAACTAAGTAAATACAAAATAATATAATCTAAGATAAGCAAATTGTGAGCTAATAGGCTTGTAGACAGTACAGACCAATTACCTACCACAAAGTCGTGAATAACGAGTTTAGTCATAACGAGCTTATAATAAAATTATTGTCGGGTCGCATGTGTGGCGTTCTGTGGGTTACCTTCGTCACGTCTCGACGTACCGACCGACTGGGCAAAATGAAGAACCAACACCTTTGATGTGACTTTATATGCCTTTGAAAGGCAAGAAGGATTTTTGAACATTTGTTGGTTCATCGTGATAAAAATACAAAACATGCTCGTTTTATTCTAAAGAAGAAAACTGTCTTTATACCTACGGCCTTTTTACCCGACTACGGCGAAGCCAAAAGGAAGGGTAATGTTTTTGGCAGTCTATGTATGTATGTTTGTATGTTCCACCGTAGCGCCTTAACTACTGAATCGATTTTAATAAATGGGGTGACAAAAGATTCGTAATAATGGCGCGGGTGACACAGGCTATATTAATTTTATCGAAATTTTCTGCTACGGAATTAGGTAATACCTCAGATTCCAACCTCAAAAAAAAAATACTTAGATAATCATTACGTGTTCGGTATCAAACGAAAGGTATCGGTTGATACATTGCAAATATGTACATATATTATACTGTTTCTGTCAAAATATAAGTTTTAAACGCGGCTGTAATTACAATTCGCGCAGTTTAGACGCAATACGTTACCTATTTTTCTTTCTTTCTTCCTTTAAATGTGACAATATAAATATTGTGCGGTTAATTAACAGGCCCATGAGGCAGCGATAGCCTAGTGGAGATACCAACAGACTGCCATGCAGAGGGTATCGGGTACGAATCCACGGCGCGCACCTATGACTTTTTGGAGTTATGTGCGTATTAAATTGTCAGCTATCGCTTGTCCCGTGCCTCGGAGAGCACGTTAAGCCGACGGTCCCGGTTGTCGAGAAGATTTTTGACAGTCGTTATAGGGCGTCAGTACCTACCTTCTAAATAAACTGACACTAAACTAAACCATGGAATATCGCTATGCTTTCGGGTTGCGGAGGTCAGAGAGGCAGTCGCTCTGTGGAAAAGCTAATATTCAGCCAAATCCGATTAGAGTAGTAAGCGGACCCCAGATTGAAACTGGGATAACGCTAGGCGGATGATGATGAGTTAACAGGCCCATGCTCGGGATTCGGTAAAAGATTAAATAAATAAATAAAGTTTAAAAACTATAACCCGACTACGTAAAAAAGGGTGTCTAAAAAGGACGAAACAAGAAAAGTATAAGCACAGTAATGCTCAAACTAGAGCCGTGGTCGCACCTATTTTTTAAAGTGTAAAAGGGTTTTTCGTAGTCGGGTTATAGTTTTTAAACTTTATTTATAAAAATATAGAGAAAGATATTATTCTTCTAACATGTAAAGTTTGTCGTTCGGTTAATAATTAAAAATACAGACTTTTATTCAATATTATCCCATACAAGATCATGGGCAGCACGGTGACGAACTTCGTTTTTATGGACATGTGACGCACTGCTTAGTCGTTTTCCAGCAATGGCAACAGACTACTCCAGCTTAGCAAAAGCTGTTTAAAGCGATCATCACCAAGCACCGCATATCTGATTTAAACAGAGCTATAATTCAGCCAATCATTTCATTGTCAAACTTTACTTGCTACAATCAAAAATAAATTCCCAAAAAGGAAATCCCGACGTCATATTTATAGATACCTTTATTTATTACGCCATTAGTTCATCATTTCCAGTCCCTTTTCCTGCTTAAAGTTCATCGGATGTTTCGCGTTGTATTCCCCTGCATCTTACAAGCCACCGAACAATATTTAATGCCGATCTCCGTCACATAAATCACGTAGGCCCACGGTGCGCATATTTCATACTTAATTCTTTCCAACATTGTTGCCTTCTTAGTTTATGAGCCGTCAGTCCTTAGCCAACCTGTGCTGCACCTGTATTGTGTTGTTATTGTTGTTTTAAGGGATATCACGTTAAAAGAATTCGCAATACCATCTTGTGTATGTATTCTGTATACAGTCTTCATGTCGATATATTCAAAATAGTTTTGAAATTTAAGAAACGATTTGTGGAGAATCTGTACGATTCTCTTCTTCTTCTTCGACACGCTAAGAAGAAGAAGAGAATCGTAACTAAATATGGAATGTGGCCTCACACTCACCATACTCTCACTCAATTCAGCGTAAGAACATCTCAAATGTCAGTAAACAGTTTTCATAATGAATTTCTATGTCAGGACTTTAATAAAAAAATCTCCGCCTAGTTTATTTCAAATGTTTATGATGATCTTTAATCCATATTTTAGTCTTTAATATTTTGCATACAAACACACCAATGAATATAGTATTAGTATCCGTACATGTGGACCATAAATCTGTGAGAATCTCAGCTGTGCGCGGTCCCTCGACGGCTATATATCGCGATACCAAGACGCTACACGTTCTGTTGAGGGACGCACTTTTGCACTAGCCGCCACTTACAAACTAGACAGCGGTAATACGCAAGTAAGCAAACAGCTATAGTCTGTGCTGACTATGACAGCTATGCTAAAACATGACTTTAGTTAAAGACCTACGATATGAACTATAGTTATTAATTACTTACGAGTACACTATGGCATTTACACTCATGTTTTCAATAACACACAGGTCTTATATACGTATTCATTCGTATAAATAAATAAATAAATAAATAAAAATATACGTATTCAATACTCGAGCCCAAAAGCTCTTGATATCTTTGAGTTTTTTTTTATAGACTCACGCCTGTATCCCAGAAGGGGTAGGCAGAGGTGTAATATTACACCCACATTTCGCCATGATTTTTTAGGTCTCTCGTAATAGAGGGCGAGCCTATTGCCGGGCACATCACCAGACTCCATGCTGCTACTGAGAATTCGGAAAAACCCAGTAACACTTTTGCTCGACCCGGGAATCTAACCCGCGACCTCCGATTAGCAGTCGCATACGCTATCCACTGGACCACGGAGGCAGAAAGAAGATTAATATATACCTGAAATGATCTCTGATAGAATGAAATATTTCTGCGTAGGAAATAAACCTGTTCGGAAAGGTACCCGCCTGAGCATCGCACGGTCCTTGCAGCAACACAAAAGCCAGCGGTTCCCACACGTTCTAATTAAACAACTCAAACTGTCCTCACTCTTCAAAAGCTCAAGTTGCGAATGAGTTATCAGTAAATTGTGTATAGGTGGCGTCCCATGTAAATGATGGACGCTCACAATGGACTCGGAACAAGTTCTGCAAGCTCTTTGATTTCCAAATTCACACCCCGTTTTACGCTCACTAATTTTCTTGTTCGGACACAATTTCGTCGGCCGTGGACCCCTTCACAATAATAATTCCGGCGGGAAACTATTATAGTCGATCCTCTCTAGCCAGTAATTAATTTCGCCATAAACTGGCTCAATTGAAGCGTAAAGATTTCGTGTAGGCTGACTCCGAACCGAGTTTTGTGAATGATAATTAATTTCAACTCTCGACTCTCTTGTATTTTTAACAAAGTTCTGAATGCTGAATAAACTGAACCTTTTTAGAATTAAAATGTTTTGTTCGATCGTACCTACTTTGTGTGTCTATTAAATGATAATGAGTTTGGTTTTTGGTAACTGTTCAATTATATTTAAATTTTGTGAGTTTGGAACTGAAACGATCTATCAACTGTTTGAGATTTCGTAACTTTATGATTATTTATTTATATTTCCTTATTAGTCTTGTACCTGTTGATATCACTTATACAACAATGAAGTACAAATAAACAAATCATAGCTGCAGATCACTAAATGCACTAAAGAGATAAAGCACGTACCAGCATGCCATTGGCCATAATGCTAATAATTCGTATTGAATAATCCAGGCCGCCCCGTAGTGTTAGCTTAATTATTAAACTAGCTAAAATGTATACCTGCACCTGTATCTGACACTGAGCCATAATAATAATTAAGCTTACAATTAGCATACCCAATATAGGGCGTATAGCTCAAACATGCTAGCTGATCTTAACCACTACACATTATTCAGATAGAAATAGCACACATAGAGATGCATAGCAAAGTGAGTATTACCTTTACGATGCCATATGCAATAAGATACAACACAATACGGACGAAGTTTCGAGAACAAAGCCACAACTCGCGTCCTCCACTTATATTGTACAAGTACCTATTCCTGCATTGTCGAATTCACTTATACATCAAACACATACCGCGGCTTAACCCGACGAACACGACTAGAAGATAAGGTGCTGTATTTATTTGTCTGTTTTGCTACGTTTTGGTGGTTTCGGCTGGAATTAAGTAGAATTAGAATATGGACATAAAGTGGCAATATACCTTCTGTGGTTGCCTTGGTGGGATACAATCTTACTAACTTACTTTTTTAATAGTAGACTGTTTGGTGACTTTATAGTCAGTTTTCAACTATATTTGTTTCATTCCTCGCAAGAGGTAGTAGTTACCATTTATCACCTAACAACAAATTAATAACAATGATTTTGTTTAACGCTAAGAAAATGTAAGCTTTTCTAAAAGCCGTGTATACCACTGATCTAGATAGCCTTGAATGATAAGGCATTTTGTTATTTTTCTTCTAGAAATATTTTAAACGTCCGTAGACCATCACGCTATAGGATAACAAGATCTGTAATTACTAGCCATCAAGTCACCTCTTACTTGCAATTTGCTTCCTGTGGTTCTTAAGACAACGAATTTGAGAGACAAGAACATTCTTTGTTTTACTTATATTTGGAATTTTAGTAGATTTAACAACCAACAAGCTGGCGCGCTTGCTGGCAGTCCCCACAAGGTCCAAATGTCACAAGTTAGCATGCAGCATTATTGGCTCGCGGGCAGCTCACCCGTCTAGCCAGTTGGCGTCTAGCACATTCTCACCTGGGGCCCGGACTTGCTAAGACTTCCCAACTTTGACGTGAGCCGGTGAATTACTCACATAACGCTACAATCGATGCATCTCTGGCTACGTCTATAAACGTCTGTTACCTAAGTGCTGACAGATAATTGCGCACCAGTTTAACTCTGCGTATGTGTAAGTGCTTTGGAACACATTTTAGAATAATTATTTAGACGATAGGTATGTATACAAAGGGTAAATTATATATATATAGGTATGTGTACAATTTGCAAAAGTCTTAAGAGCTTTCTACGCCAAAATAAAGAAGACAAAGTACACAGTATGCATAACCTTGTCTCAGTCTCTCGTAAAGCAACATGATAGCGCTCATATTTACTCCTAGATCATGTTAATCGACACAAAACAATGCATTACCACCCACCCTCTTAAGGCGGGCGCTTGAAAATATGGCGCTACAAGAGCTAACAACTAATAAACAACTACAAAAACGTCGTCACGTCGATCCTCAATACTTTCTCATCCTAATTAACTGCACACCGATGCCGACACGTAAGAGCAGCTTTCTGCCGTAAATACAGCAAGAAATCGGGACCATCCCCATAAATTCCTCTCGTAAAAGGCTCTGCGATTATGTTAGAGGGTGGTATTAGCAAAGTTTGTCCGATCGCAGGGGGGCTACCCCCTCCCACCCCCCTTATAATACATTTTTCGTTGATGTAACACGATTTCTCGTCGAGTCTTGGTTACGTGATGGATTAAGGAGCGGCTTGGTGTTGCCACCATCGGATTAAGACGGGCCTTCAATATTTAGAGCATCGCCAGCTAATATACAATGTTTGCTTGTTGATAGACTTAACTGTATCGCGATGATGTGATGGCGAAGAATCTGCGGGGGCTGTTTGTTACTTGTTGTATGTAGGGGATTTTGTTTATTCTACCTACGTGCATACCTCTTGTAATATACCCGGGTGCTGCTTATACTGCCTTTATCGAATAAGTCTAAAGGAATTCTCAAAATTCTCATAGGATCGGACTGAAACCGTAAAATAAAAATAAAATGTTCGGGCTGCAGGTAATCTCTATGTCATATAAAAAGTGTCAAATGCGAACGTTAACTTTCCATCAAACTATAAAATATGACTACCAAATTCGGAAGTTGCTTCGTTAAAACTAGCCTCCTTTAGTCAATGATCTCCACTTTGACTTATTTTGCGCAGGATGAATATAAATTCTGTACCAATGTAAACGATATCTGACCCGTCACTTTTTGAACCACGACTACAACTTAGACAAAATTACAAATAATGTTATCATTCTACAACTATTCTACCTCATAATAAATGCCAGCAACTAAATCATGATAATAATATATCTTACAAAATGTTCAGTCTCTCACAACCTGTATCTTTTACGGTATCTATTTACTCAGGATAAAACATTTTCCATCAGAGCCTTTTCCAAAGAGGCGCTTTACCTTAAAGCTGTATTTCTACCTTTACTTTACACGACTTGGAACAATAATCATAAATACATTACGCGCGATCGGATATGTTATCCGGCCCGTAAACAAAGTGCGCGGCTCCCGCACTCCTTCTAACTCTTTATTGCCTATCTAACTTTGCAGGATTTTAATAATGCCACCATCTTTAGTACGCTTCAAATTCGATTACAGTGTTCTATATTGAAAATCAATTTGTACGCACTACTATCACGGTGTATAATAATATGCTTCTTTCTTAATAGAAAATAGAGCCATATAAAAATTTAAGAAAAAAAAATTTTAAATGATGCACTGTTGTATTGCATGAATTAAAATACTTACTACTGAAGATAAAAATATTTAAAATGTAAAAGAAATGTCCTCGACATTAATTTCCAGTAAAATACAAGAGTTATTTTTTATTATCTTTCTTTGTTTTATATGATTTCTAATGAAGATGCTTACCTATGAAGCTGACGAATATGTAATAACATTTCGCACATTGTTTACAGCTTGTTTTGTTTATAGTACTTCAATTAGCTACGTAAATAGGCTTCTTATAGCTTATTGATGAATGTTAATTAGTGCAAATTTTACAAATTTTCCTTACACCGATGTACGTCTAGAGAAGCGCGTGCCCCCTAAACGTATAAATACTGAATAAGCAGTAAACTGTATTACTTCGACGAACCCTTTTCACTTGGCGAATTAGTAAAAAGCTACTGGGGAGTGGAAATTTTAACTTAAATGCGTCCGTAAGCTGGCGTACCTGGGAGTGTGTTTGACAGTCCGAAGTGATTACATCCTATACCCTTCCTTTGTTTGTTTTGATTTGGCTTTATTTGATTCGTGACATTTTTCACTTACGCGTATTAGAAGGTATTAATTATACATGGTACATGAGGAAGCGAGTAGAAATGTTTTAAGTTAATGTATGTTACTGGGAAAATTGCGCGCGTAACGAAATTTAATTTCTGCAGTAACACAATAAGTATAATTGATAACATATTTTATGAGTGTTACCATATTGATAATAAAAAAATTATGTGTGTTGGTTGTCCTATAAAACATAGTAACAATATCAGTATCAGTTTAATGAACAGTTCTTCGAATATTTTCACAGTTGATATTTTAAGTTTTTTTTTTTTAATTTTTTATTTGCCTCATAACAAATAAAAGTTTCGAAGCGCATGTGTTCTTGCACAGAGCTGTTAGCCAGCCGAGACATTAATTATTCGCGCGCAACAGCAATACCGCGAATGGGCACAAACTTTTCTATTTTCTTCGTTCACTTGCTTCTCAATAAAAACACTCAGGAAGATTAGACAGCAATGACGGTAATTGTGTGTTTTGTGTAAATGTTCGTTACCCGGCCCAGTGGCACAACACGACTGAACGCCAGACAAAATTATGGGGCGTAATTAAAAATGCCAACATACTCGCAGACGTGCCGGAGGCCTGTCTAATTAGCAAAAAGTTAATAAACAGACGTACGGGCTTGACAGTGACAAGCTCCCGTGAAAATACCAAGATGAAACACGTTTAATTTGCATACTCGTACGTTGTGTCGAGTTACGTGTGCGCGACACACATGCGCTGCGCTGCTACGTACGCGACACACGGCATCATATCGCCCCATTCACCTGCGAACATCGCTGCAACCTGCTGTTGTATTAATTAATTTACACATACCCCATTTGGTAATCAAATGGCGATTTAATTATGGCAACATATACATAACGGTCTCATAAAACAACCGGAGCTCTTTTCTTCTTGTATGATTGTTTTAATAATAGAGATAGTTCTTACTAGGATAAAGTCCTGAACCGCAGGAGACTTACAAACACGGAATACAAAAAACATCCAAAACATCAGCATAAAATGTGAGTCACACTAAGTGTGAATTAAACCCAAGACAAGAAGCCAATACGTGCAGTTTAGTAAGTGACAATAATTATTAATTGAAGGAGACTCGTATTAATAATTAATCTTCTCAACTTTTACCATTTTATTTTGTAACCATTACTATATGAAATTTTGATTTGTCTGTTTTTAAGAAGTGAATTTAGAGAATATTAATGAAAATGTTATACCAATAGCATTTTATTATGTAGACATCGATCTCGTTAATATTTTGAGTTGAATACTTACTTACGATACTTTACGTTAATTTATTAGTAACAGTATGTTACTAATAAAGTAACACCTTAAAATGAATCCCTTCACTTCAAACATGGTACATAACCAAAACAGTAGGAGTTCATTTATATCCCTATAGAGCTACAAAACTTAAAGGCTCCGTAATGTATTCACCACCACGACCAGAACTGCGTTCATTAGCCTGGCTACCAGTCTTTTGTGAGGCAAAATAAAGGGTGATGCGCCAAGGGTGAAGTATGTGCCTACATTTGATGTGTCTTCCCACACACGTATTATAATTTGCATGCAATCAAGCGTTACGATATTCTATTGTTACTGACATACGAAATAAGGCCCTTGGAAATATTGTTATGTCTATACTCCACAGAAGTATAATCAAAAGCTTTACTCAATATTTTTTGCTATCGAACTGTTAGAAAACTCAATCTTACAGAAAGTGAAAGATAGCAATTGAAACTGACTCAGCTGACTCACTACCTCGTTGGTCTCGCGGCATGAATGTGCGCGTGGGATTAGGAGGTCTCGGGTTCGATTCCCGGGTCGGGCAAAGTGTTATTGGGTTTTCCCGTTAGAAAATTCTCAGTAACAGCACGGAGTCTGGTAATGGGCCCGGTACGGCAATAGGCTCGCCACCTGTTACGTGGGACCTCAAAATTCATGGCGAAATGTGGGTGTAATATTACACCTCTGCCTACCCCTTCGGGGATACAGGCGTGAGTCTATAAATAAATAAAAAAAAACAACTGAAATGCTGCTTTTTGACTGTGAAGTGGTCGTCTTAATGCTCAATGTAGATTCGAGCCCCATATGAGTGGACCACTCGTGTGGTCTACAGAAATGTATTCCAATGCAAAAACAAAAGGTTCAGCTGAATTAATATTGTTTTTAAATAGCATCAGCACCATATCCCTACTTATAGTCGCAAAAATATTTATCCTCAGAAATTTACAAGAATACAAAATCTTCTAACTAATCCGATGAAACCAAAAACTCGTTGGAAGGTACTTAGGTCTCTATGATTTAATATCTAACCATTCCATATTTCATTATTCCTGTCCTTAGAATAAATACGTCATTATATGGGTGAGGAAATACATCTCAATATAATGATCACGAATCACATGTTCATCCATTTTCAAGATGATATTGCTAACGTCACAAACTTCACAACGTCCCTGCAGGTCATTAAGGTCACCTCACACAGGCGAAGACGCTCGGCCGACCATCGATCTGTCAAATTAGTTGGCCGAGATCGAGGACGCACTCAGGTGCCGAAGACGGGCGTAACAAAGCCAATCAGAGGCATACGTTGCCCTAACGGATAATCTATCATAATGACATCGATTTCCCATCTGTCGTGGTACGTGACGACGGAACTTGGATGCATCTTGAGGGTGCTTTTCAAGTACTTCACGCGAGTGATTGGAAATGTTACTGTTTGAAATTTGAAATTATTTGATTTTGAAATATGATTGAGCAGTTTCAAGATGTTGGCAATTAAATATCAGATTATTGTTGTTTTGTTCTACAATTTGCAAATACTTTCACCCAAAAGCTACAAGAAGATTGACCGAAAACCTGAAATAACAATTGAGATGGAATAATCTGCTGAGGGAGATAGATTTTAAAAATAGATACTACGTCTGTACATTCTAAATAGAAAGCCACAATACTTTAAAAAATAACTAAACGATATATTAAGATCATTAAAAATACTTAAACACAAAAATAAGCTGCTGAAAATTATACTCTATATAAGTACTCTAAAGTTGGCCGGCTAATATATCAATCATAAAGACCTACTTATTTATTACGGTAAATTGTGAAGAATAATCTCAACGACACATGTCCAGGAGCTTTTAGAAGCCAGCGATGGTAGTTTTTGCAAGGCTGACACAAAAAAATATAAATTTTTACCAAGAACTCCATTTATAACTAACGCGAAATGCCATACCTGCTCATAATAAAGTTTACTGGTAATAGTATTAATAAAATTACGTGTACATTGTGTCTGGGGCGCCGTCACATGTGATGTGACGACGTTACGAGGCACGCCTCGCTACGTGTCTAATAAGACGCTCTGTGGCCGCTCATTCCGCGGCGTCGACGACGCAAATTAACGCGCGGGCCGTCCGTCTGAGGGGTGTCTTATAATAGTATGATCGTGTAGTACAGTCTTACACAGTCTTAGAGGACAGAGATTACAAAGCAAAAATAAAAGTAAATAAATTCACATATAAACATCAGCGCGCTGAGGGCAATGATTGTCCAACATTTTGGAAAAATATGTACGCTTTACCTACTTAATTTCTCTGTCGTTGGTATACTTGAGTAGGAAGTTTGGAATATCGTAAATTCAATTTAGTATTTTCAAATCAGTGTTTATTTGCGTACTAAGCTATGACGGTTAAAATCACATTTGCATTTAAAAATCAGACAAATAATTTTTGCACCATACGTTTTACAGATGTGTGCACTTTGTCCTTTTCTCATATTTATTGGATTTACTACATACGTATTCTGTTCTAAGATTGTTTACGTCTATTATTATCCTACGATTACACCGTAGGTCTTACGTACTGTTTAGCTGAAGTTATCGCAATGCGGGCGTAGGTTCTCAACCAGCGTTCTCTAGCGAGTCTATCTAGTTCTTGGTAAACATGAAGACGTTAAACAAACGGAGGCTTGGCAGGCTCAAAGGTGGCCTGGCCTTTCACCATACACTTTGTACTACTTTATAGTTACTATGTTTTCTAAAGTTTCAAGGCAAGACTGAGATCAAGTAATATGCAAATTAATTATTGGAAATTAAAAGTGAAGTACATTGAATTTGCAAGCAAGCAACTAATCGCTTTAACTTTGACATAGTTAAAAGCACTTTAAAAATAAATAATTAAATATGGTCATAGCAGGATATCATTCACTTCTTTGTATCAATCTACATCATACACTCATTATGATATTGCAAGAAAATACTACAACTTAATAATCTGACTTTGACTATTTACTTGAGATCTTTTTAGGTCTCACCTTATGTTACTTGATTTTAGGTTACAGGAGTATTTTGTACTAGTGGTATAGTTATATCCTTTATTTTACATTTTCCAATTAAATTTACATTTTTAAATATATACATAAAAATAAAAATAGTTATATTATTATTAGCCTCACACAGTTCCACCACGCCAGAGTTTCCATTTACTAGTAAAAAAAAACTACATACAAGTGCAAAACCGAACATACTTCACCGATGGGCCACATCCCCTTGGGGGTAACTCTTCTTTCTCGTCTAATGAACCGTCCGCGTCGACGTCGAGTACCATAATGGTTTCCTCTCAGGGCCTTTGTCGAGCGAACTTTGCAACTCTTACGAGAATAACTAGGAGTGATAAGGAAGCGAGGGCACGCGAGCGAGAACAAATTTAATGTGAGAAATTTATGGACTTTATAACGTGATTTAAGGAATGCACTCGTGTAATCTAGTTTTGTTTGATCCAGTTTCGGAGAATTATTATTTCATGTACATTTTCGCAGCAAATTATTCACAGTCTTTGTAATTGATCTCAGAATTCCTAATAGGTGTGCAAACGTATGGTGTTGATAAACTTGAGCATTTACTTGTTATGAGAATTCTTGTGAATGTTACATTACAGAAAAAGAAACGAGAATATTTTGGCGAGTATCCTGTCGAGTGTTCTGACGGGAATTCTGGCGATAGGACAGTTTTGCTTTGAGCTTTTTGCTGACAACCGTTTTTTTTTTTGTATATAGGCTCACGCCTGTATCCCCGAAGGGGTAGGCAGAGGTAAATATTACACCCACATTTCACCATGAATTTTTAGGTCCCACGTAATAGGGGGCGAGCCTATTGCCGTTACCGGGCACATCACCAGACTCCGGGCTGCTACTGAGTATTCGGAAAAACCCAGTAACACTTTTGCCCGACCCAGGAATCGAACCCGGGACCTCCGATCAGCAGTCGTATACGCTATCCACTGGATCACGGAGGCGGTCTAAAAATTCATGGCGAAATGTGGTAAAATATACATGTAGGTTAAAAGTCAGCCTGTAATTGTAATTGAAGCAAAATGTTACTTGAAGTTGATTTATATGTGTGTAGCTTACATTACCTTTATTATACCTAAAAAACTATTAACATAAACTTATGCCTGTCGCGATAAAACGAATATCGCGCTTAGGTATAGCAAATACATACTTAACTTGTCATTTTGCGTTGCCGTACACGCACTTGGGTGGCTTTAAAACATTTCATATAGCCAGAACAAAACACAAGACCGCGTCACAACACCAGTAATTTCCTCTGCCACCAAAACACAACGCACTGAAATCAACTTCCGCGCCATCTCTTATTTATCTGCGAAAGCAAACATTCGTATAGTTTTGTACACTTCTTCAAGTTTCATTTAGACGCATGCAAAGATACGTTCCCTTTACAAACAGAGTTGTTTGCTTTGAACGTAATTAAAGATCTCGCGACGTTCGCAATCGTCAAAAGAAACTCCGTATTTATTAATTTGTCAGCCAATATTTGGTTTTAATAATCAGCTCATTGAGACTTTGAAATGTTGGGATGAAATAACATGGAAGATGTTTTTGGACGATTGATTTGTGTTTATGTAGATAATTTTGATAACTGTTTGGAGGGATAGTATTGA
Source organism: Euclidia mi (assembly GCA_944739405.2). NCBI lineage: Eukaryota > Metazoa > Arthropoda > Insecta > Lepidoptera > Erebidae > Euclidia > Euclidia mi. Next base: position 12,536,577 of record OX123198.2, on the reverse strand, counting down.
TTTGTTGTTAAATGATAATGATGTAGTTTTGGGGCGCTATTTTGGGCGATCTCTATGCGAGGTATAGAATTTATGCACGTTGTTGCTGCAGCTTCGTGACTGCCTCGTTGGTCTCGCGGGATAAATGTGCGCGTGGGATTGGGAGGTCTCGGGGTTCGATTCTCGGGTCGAGCAAAGTGTTATTGGGATTTTCCATTAGGAAATTCTTTGTAGCAGCACGGAGTCTGGTAATGTGCCCGGTACGGCAATAGGCTCGCCCCCTATTACGTGGGACCTAAAAAATTCATGAGAAATGTGGGGGTATATGACACCTCTGCCTACCCCTTCGGGGATACAGGCGTGAGACCATAGCTTCGTGGAGAGACCGACGGACTGCTACGCAGAGGATCTCGTGTTCGAATGGACAGCGCGCACCAATGACTTTTCCAAGTGTGAAATGTGCGTATTAAATGGTTAATTATCGCTTGCTAAACGGTGAAGGAAAACATTGTAAGGAAACATGCATATCTGAGAGTTCTCTATAATGTTCTTAAAAGACATGTGAAGTTTGGCAAGTCGCACTTAGGCAGCGTGGTAGATTATGGCCAAAATATTCTCATAGTGAGAAGAGGCCCATACCCGTCTGGGCTACAGCTTAAATACAGGGACGAAGATGATGATGTTGTTGCTGTTGTATTAATCCTAGAGAAACTTTGAGGCAAGTTTGCCTTAAAAACGCTTGTTACTTGTTTCATTATATGTAATAGGTGTCCACATAGGCCTTTAGGTAAAATTATATTCATAATAACTATATATGCAAAGGTTAAGGATTCAATGAGTAGTCAAAATAATGGTATTCTTAAAAATTTACATAACAGTATCATAACATAAATCACAGGGATTTGGAAGAATTCTAAGAAGCTGTAATACATCCTATATTTTTGGTAGTATCTACTTATATGATCAGTACCTATTTCATTAGTATTACAAAGATAATAAAAATTAACTTATACCTCTGACTTGTAGAAGTTATGTGTATATTAAAAATGTGAATTATCGCTCGCTTAATAAAATGTGCCCGGTAGATGGCAATTGGCTCGCCCCCTATTACATTGGGACCTAAACATAACTGACGAAATGTGTGTGTGTAACCTCTGGGGTAGGGTAGGCCCGCTTCGGGGATAAAAGGCGTGAAGTTATGTAATAAGAATTAAGTTTATTAGTATTTAGCCCAACATTTTTAGAAACATTTTTATTCAAGAAGAATTAAATGAATTCATATTACATCAATAACTATCTCTCCAAATAAATTTCATATATCTAACTAAATACGTATATATCTAACTAAATACGTACAACAGCAACAAAACATTTTCCGTCAAGCCGTCCAAGAGTCACCGCAGCCAATATTCGCAGCCACTACGTATCAGTTCTCGTAGCTGTTATTAAATATCGTATCTTAAGGAACCTACTACACAATCTCCATAAACTTTCGTCTCAAACTTCCCGAATGTAATTACTTGGGCGTCACCTGTGAACGAAGCGTCTCTATGCAAATCGGAAAATTTCTGCACCTTATTATAAGAATACGAAAATGTAGGGGTTCTTTAGATAGGTGCCGTTTCCTACTGATAAATATGCCACTCAATTTCCTCGTGTTCATACATTCGAACGAAATAACATTCACGCTGAAAATATTGGGCATAACTAATTTATTTGCGGGTTCAACTATGAGCTTATTGAAGAAGCGATAGCGATATCTGATTGTAAAATATAGCAGTCATAGAGACATAACGTTTTGTAAGTAATTAAAAAGATGACATGAAATAAATAATCAATCAATTTTATTTCGGAGTACACGGTCGTAGAAAGTCTGTCAACAGCTTTACTAATAGCATATGATGCTCAAAGCGATGACTATTAGAATTAGTTCTTATTTTCAATTTACAAAATGGAATTCAATGATATTGACCAGACTGCAGCTAAATGTTAGTGTTCTAATTATTTATAACCGATTAATTGCTTGGGAACATTTGGAAGAAGTTTACACTAAGTATTTTTGGACGTTATACTAATACATTTTTATTCTATCATATTTCTTTAAGTTTCTTTAAGTTTTTAAAATGTAATATTTTATATCAAATATATTAAACCAAGATAATAATAGATGCATAAATAATAATAAAATAAATATTTTTAATATTAGTACAAGTATAAAGTATACTATCGACTTATTCTCCTGACTTCTGACTTAAGGGGCTTCATCTTTCATAGACAAAATCGCTTCGCTCGTGCACTGTGCGCGCATGTTAACTCACTTAGCTAGGGATGTGAAAATGAAGGCATGTGCACAATATATTTTAATAACGCATTCTCAGGGGACGTGCCCTGTGATACGTATAACGAACGTTGTAAATGCGAATTTTTACTTACCCGCCGACTCTTCGGTACCGAAATACTACCTTTGTGCTGTAAATTACAAATATTGCGTGATATATATATTTATCTAATTAGCGTAAATTTTATTTGGTTGTATTTCTAATTGTTGCGTATTTTTTGGACCGGAGTGGAGCTAGCAGACTTGTTATTGGATGGCTGGATATTTCAAACTCTATGTTGATCGTTACTGGACGACTAAACCCTATTACAATAAAATAATTCATATTTCAGTACATTAGAGAAAAATCATTTACCAATACTGATATTGAGATGTGGTCCTGGAGGCGGATGGAAAGGATCAGCTGGACTGAAAAGAAGATCAACGCGGAAGTATCATTTAATAATGTTATAAATAACATTGTTAGTGTTATAAATATCTATTCTCAAACAAAACGTAACATTATGAACTTATTTACAAAAGTAGGCCGTCCTAAATAAGACTACCTTCAGAATTTTCTTTGTGGCGGACCACAAGTCGTGTCGCCGAACTCCGCGCAAAGGAAATATGAGTTGCCATCGCTCGTATCAGCCGCGGGTCGCGGCGACGCGCGGCGCCGCAGATTGGATCGAGTTAATTTCGCTCCACAAACAAATTGACAAAGTTTAGAGCGGGGCATATTTCTTCGAGGCGGCCACCCCCTCCCCGCTGACAGATTCTCGCACAGCGGAAATTAAATTTCACATCCGAACAAGGCGAACACTCGCCGCGACAAACACGTGTCGCGAAACATGCTGCGGTGACGTGCGCTGTGGCCGATGCCCTAATAGCGACATTAATGCGGATTTTATTGAAAGAAATGTGCTATTGTTTTAACTGTGAATATTTTTACTGTGAATCTGAATTTTATGAGATTTTACCATTGCGTCAAAATCATAAAAGTTGTATTAGGTATCTGATCTCTTTACATAAAATCATTCACCCATGTAGATAAGTTAAAAATTAAATTAGACCAATCAATGTAGTGGAAATGCGGTAACCATTGTACTAAAATAACAGCATACTAAATAGGCTAGATAGTAATTCTGAACAATATCCGTCAAGCAGGACTAAGCCTATTTCCAGAAGCGTACAAGTTCCCTACTGAATATAGGCTGCCAACATAGTTTTCATGTTGTGTTCCTTATACATGTCATAGTAGATTCATAAAGCTCAAACACATAGTTTATATACGTAAATAATGTAAGATTTGCGTCCCAAATCCGTACAACGGACAACCGAAGTGCACACTACACAACAAAACTAATCCGCTGGTTCTATCAAAATTGCAATTAAAAGCCCATTTACGGCGGTGGCCTGAGACAGTGCTGGGGTCACCTCGAGAAGGACGCACGAATTGGCCATTAGCGGGCGCTTCGGACCTTGTTTACACCGCGCTTGCCCTAATGACGACCTTTGCTCTGCTTCCCTTCGTTAAGGCGAGCGAAAACCTCACACTAAAAGGCACGGGTCCCCGGACTGGACCCTCGGAGACAAGCGAAACAAAACATACGATAAACTCCAAGTGTGAAAAGGACAATGGCCGATAGCTTTCGGATTAATACCCATGTACACGGTTGTTAAAAGGCTAGCCAACTCACTGGGTGCGTCAGGGTTAACAAGGTTATTACGGGATGATCCCGAGTAACCGCCGCGGCGGGCGGCGCGCCGCCGTAAAAGTGTTAATTATGTTTCAGAAAATGGCGTTATTGTCTTGTGACACGTATAATGAGATAATATAATTTGGCACAATTGTAATTGTAACTGACGAAGAATCACGTGGGAACTCCTTGTTGACTATATTTACCATACTTTTATCAGTTACTTCATGACAGATTATGTGGATTCCCTATTTGATTTTAAGAATGGCAATCACAAACTTATCTTACATACTTTATCCTCGAGTAACTTCAAAACTTCCTTTAGCATACTAGCTGACCCATCAAAATGGTTTCTAGGGTTTTCCGGTAGTTTTTGATGCAAAGGCGTAATGTTTCGTAGTACCTCCTACCGAGAGATCCCTCGCAGGTAGAAGTTTAAGTTATTTGTCTATTACTTTTTAATAGTAAAGCCTAATTTGCCGTTATATCATTTTCATTGAAAGTTCACTATATAAGTCTCTATTTAGCACAGTTTACACATACTACAGTATACACATACTACAATAATACGGTTCCAAGATAGAGGGATCTTATGTGGGAATTGTGTTATATGAGAGTTTATCTGGTATAGCTGCCATATAACATTTCAAATAAAACCAAAATTAACTCCAAAGGAACTGAATCAAATCTAATCATCATCTTCTTGTCCTGGTCTCAATTTATGGGACGGTCCCAATATTTATGGGTTTAACGCAGTACGTCCTTCGCTGCCATACTTCTCTGTCGCCGGTCATCTGGTCATTTACCCGTTTCTCCTTCATATACATCCTCACACAGTACATCCATCTTTTCTTTGGCTTTCCTCTCCCCATCTGTCCTTCTACCCTCATATTCCTCACTTATTTACCTAGACCAAGTCACACGCTTTTCTTTCACTTTCAATCAAACGCTCTATTTATGAAGAAAAAGTTTTTTACCGTTTACCATATTACATTTTCATTACTGGTGTAATAAAAATTCTTGTTAATGTCATAGAAATCTTCGTTATGTCACTCACGTAAACAAAGTGAAATAAAGTATCTACATATCACTAGGCATTCCGATGGACATTACGAAACCCATATTATAACAATTATTTTTTTCTAATGTAAATATGTAGGAAATGTAATAAGCAAATAAAACAAACTTTGAACATTTTTGAACTCCAATATAATATTAGAGTCCTAATAAAAGAAATCTACCGAAGCTGTTAAAACAGCGTTAGCTCTCTATCCTTAACCTTGGGCCTTGTTAGATTATAATAACAACTTCAGTCGCAAAGAAGGGCTGATAGTCAAATTTAACAACAACTATACTTTAACTGCACTCAAAACTAGATTCTAAAGGCTTAGAGATATTAAAATTAGTCCTTACAAGTATTATACTATTATGCTTAACAAATTGTGGTCGTCGTATTGGTGACCTATTGGTCTAGATCTCATCTCAGATACTAAATAGTTTATACTTTATATTTCGTATGAGTGTGTGACTATCTTTGGTGACGGAGTTTTCATACCATTCGAAGGCCTCCAACTCCAACAACAGCGGCCTTACGATTCATGTCTTGAAAAGAACCGGGAACGCTGAAGCGTTCTGCGATTGTCTCAAACATTTGCCTCGCTATTCAATACTGTACCGAATGGAGTAGGTTCGATTCCCACTCGAGACAACACTTTATGTGATCCACAATGTGATAGTTCCAGTTTTGTTCATTTTGTGTCTGTTGATTGAATGTTTGTAAAGTCGACACAAGATCATTTTCAGTACCCGAGTTGTCTTCTTAAATATTTCAAAAATTAAAACCTTTGGAAATTGTTCTTTGAAAACTGATGGTTTGAATTTTGTATTTGGTAAAATATATTTCTATATTTTGATCTAACTTCATCAGTATTTTACTTTTGCTTCTGGGGATAGAACCTTATCTGATACTCAAACAAACAACTATATCTATTAATCGTATTCATTGTCGGTAGAATGCCAACTAAAAAGTTCTGCAATAATAAAATAATATATATGTGTTATTTGGCTACCTTTTAAATTCTTGTCATTATTTTTAATCTTTATTTAGTAAGGTAACAATACCGGTGCGGCCAATACACACGGACAAAAAAGTTCCAAACTTCGTCGAATCCTAATGGACTCCATTGACATAAATGTTTTATTCAATTGGAGCCCGCGCCAAAACAAAAGAAAGTATGTCCTCATCATTATGAGTTGGAAAAAGTTTTTGCATTTTTACTCGTTACCGGTCCTGTGAGAAGAAACTTAAAATAAATAAGTACCAACGTAGCACTTTACGTAATAAGGCACATTAAAACTCCTATACTAACATTGGGTACTGCGTAAATACGATTGGTCACCGATGCTGTACAATAATGCTTAACAGCGCGCACACATAAACTGAGCCGGCTGATTACGGGCCACGGTTACTCACTTGATTACTCACACCACGTGTGCAAATTCACTATAAATCTGGGCATTAGGTAAAAGCGTTCATTACTTAAGTCCCGTAAAACCCTTATCCCATAACGTTAATAACACAATTACTATAAATCTATCATCGCTGAGCAAACACGGTCCGAATCTCAGCCTAAGCTAATACATTTTGTCCACACCCGTATTCATACTTAACGAGTAGGGAGTAGTATTTGCTAAGCACACACGCGGCGCCCGCACGAGCGCAATATAACCTGGAAGACGGCTGGGTCGAGCCCCGGGGTCCTTCCCCAACCCGAGAGGACAGTAATTACGGTAGGCAAATTAAGCAGTAAGGGGCCCGAGTACGCGCCATGCGCCACCCGTGTCCATCTTTGTATTGCGACTCGCTCGGCGGTTTATTTTAGGTTATTCCACGTCTTATTACAATGTAGCTCGCCTCCCCTGCGGCGCGCTCACCTCCGAAACTGATTTGGGCCCCGGCATCAGAGTTTCATTACGGTCTGTCGAAAACAATCCACTCTAAATATCTATTCTTGGGCGCGCGCACTCTGGAATTACATTAGTCTGAGGTGGCGAAGGCTCGACTCAATTTGTTTGGCCGTAATAACGCTACGCTATCAGGTTATAACAAATGAGCTATTGTAAGAGCAAATCGGAGGAAAACGGTTTCGCAGTGTCTGCACGATTTTATAGTCGGGCGGGCGATAACGTATAACTGTGATTTTATATGTTTACGTGTGCCGATATGAATCATGATGTATTAGTTGGGACTCACAAAGTCGTTGGGTGCTTTGCAATCGCACTTTGGTCGTAAATTTCCGCAATTGAATGGCATTCAATGAGTTCAAAATGCTCAAGAAAGTTTTCTAAACACGTCGTGGATCGTATCCGCAAAACACCTCACATCGCATGCAAGGCTCGCGTGTCCCCTACGACTTTAAAAGGCGAACCACTTTTCACAATAGAGCTGGCCACGCGACTCCGTTGGGATTTCTGAGCAAATATAATTTGTCCATTAAAAAAATCAACAACTGTTGACCACACTCAGCGTGGAGATGGTCACAAAGCGTCTCGTTAGCGTCCGTACGTGCCGCTTGTCACACACTTCAGTCCATCGGCCCTTCGTAAATAATGAGAGAGGGCGGCCCTTACCAACCCAAGATACACAATATGTATTCCACTTGGAGAAGGCATGTACTGACTACTAGTGATAAATTGGTTAGAGCAGTTGTGGTGCCGCTGCATCCAGTTTTAAACAATAGTGGACGTCGCTAATGGTAAAGCTCATTGTACGGCTAACAAACGGGACTCTCTCTTCATTAACTGTATGATATCATGTCATATTATGTCATTCAATGATCATAATAGAAGTGTGTTCATCGCTATTGCCGGCACAAATTGTAGACCAGATGTTATATAAAAAGTTTTTCGCATAGTAACTACTAAAAGTTTGGCTCCATGTAACGCAGAATTCATCATTGACCTGTGCGCCTTACTTTAGAATATTGACTATATTTACCGTCGCTATCTTTAGTAATATTATTATTTCTACCTACACACACAAACCAAAAAATCGCCAAACAAATTGGCGCATCCATTTTTCTTGTGTCCGTATCCCTAGGGAACCTAAAACCTACGGGGGCAAGCCACCGTCGACTTGTCGCAGGCAGCACAAGGCTGAATGCCTCTTAGATTGCCTCCGACCTAAATTTAGCACAAACAGCACCATAATACGTTCCAAATGGAATTTCCTAAAGCTATACCAAGATGTGAATACGGAAGCTCGAAAGCGTGCAATAAGTTTATAAACTGAACAGCGAAATATCGAAGTAAATAATGTTGTATGTCAACATACAAGATATGCACTTATGTTAATAGTGGTTGAATTCGTTAGGTAATACATTTGTAAGTGATCCACAATTCTCACTTAAATTAACAAATAGAGCTCACATCCGGATTTGAAGTAGTATTCTAGTAGGTATCACTTAAATCGGAAAAATCCGTCTATGGTCTTTATGACATGTAGAGACTCGTAGAAAAATATCAAACGAACTTTAAATCAAGAGCAAAAATATACGTATACCATGAGATGCATCATTAAAAATCATAGCACAATAGACAGTTAAATACGAGTAGACGCCACACCTACACAATTTTTCAGTAACTGTAACCAGATAAAAAGTAAACGCGTCCCTGCCCAAAGCAGAAAACGAATCACTCTAACCTAAGTAGTAACTTGGACACGTAATTCTAGAAGAAACCGCGTAGCGTATCGGGAAGCTATTTACATGAATTAGCCGACATTTATGCGTTTAAAGACGAACCACAGGCGGCACCTGGCGGCAGAGAGTTATTCGCTCGTTACTCGCTCGAGCGAGCACCGCCTCCAGTCTTTCTTCCTTGTACTTAGACACGGTATTTATTGAGAGTAGTGCCGAAACTTACAGGTGTGCTGCAATAAAAGTCATTCCAATTACGTTTATGGCGTTGCATGTAACTATGTTTAATATGTGGTTTTATTAGTTATATTTATGTAACGGATCTCAAGCACGAAATCATTTGAAACTAAAGGTAAAATACCTTTCATTTGCTCCGATGTTTTGGCATTCACCAACCGTGGTCGCGAGATGAAACTATTTATTTGAATATGCTTCGTAATAGCATATGTAAAAGAGCCATGCCATGTCGAGTATTATTGCAACTATACTCAACAATTAAATAACGTGTTATTTTAAACTTTGAAATTTCATGTTCAGTTACTTTATCTCTATATAGAGAGTGAATAAAAAATATGTATAGGTTTGGTTGCGAACAGAATATTGTATCTACAAAACCTTTACTTTAATATTTGAAAAATATGTATACTGTCGGATGAACACGATTTGTAAACTTGTTAAATCTATTAGTTTGAAAGCGCACCTTCTTTTTAATTCGCACTTTCTTTAGGCAAAGAATTTCAATCCACGAAACTAAAGTTCCGCCATTAAAACCCATATGTACCACAAAAATTCTCATACGTGCACTTGTGTTCCTCTCAGCAACGACTTCCCTTATCCAGCGCCATCTTTTAAATAGCTGCTCTGAGCAGAATCTATCGTTCCCCGTCGGGGAGCCGGAGAGATGTATGCAAATCCGCAAATTTTAACTCCACCACTAACTTTCCAGTGGGTTAGTGAGAATGTGAATTTTATTAGGTTACCTATTTTCATGGTGATTTTCGGCAAAGGGTTCGAACTCTGAAGGGTTAATGAAATACTTTTAATTCCAAGAGGTTGTATCTATTGAGTTTATCAGTAATGATCGGTATACGTCGCTCAACGTGTAGTTTTATTTTTAATCATATACGAGATTTACGCGATGGACTGACGCTCTTGCTGGGATCGTGGGTAGCGGATGGATGCGGGTGGCTTACGATCGGTCCTTTTGGAGAGCCTTCTGGGAAGCTTATGTCCAGCAGTGGACGTCTTTCGGCTGACATTATGATACGAGTTTTATAGAAATCCAAACTTCCCTGCTAATCAATATTGTTTCTCGATATGTTTCACGTACTTTTTATCGAGTTTCCGATATTTCGACACAGTTGCAAGCGCTGTATTTTGAGACATAAGAATGAGTGCTTAGTAAATAATCATAGATAATTTGAAAAGGATAAAGACTTTGTATATTTTATCTATCGATCACGGAATGAGCCGATCCCAATGTTGCAAGCCTCCCTCTCCCGTCCGGCGCCGTTTGTCTCCGGCGCACCTCGGCGCGTCCGATTTATGGCACAGTTTTGTGAACTCTTAACCGTTACGTGATCTGCTTCCGAATCCAATTTATGCCCTCCATGGGAAAACTTCGGCAACGACGCCTATTCTTTACGACTCATCGGGATGTCGCGCGCCAGAAGCCGACGGTAATGGGATGGATATTGTTTTATTTGGCGGTTTAAATCCGGCGCTGTTCGATAATGGAAAATCTATTGGTGCTACGCTTTAGCCTAGTTTCGCTTCTGAATATTTTTGCTTAGTAGATATTATTTGATATCAGACTTTAAGTATTGAAAAATATACGCTGTTATGTCTTAGTGGTGGTTAAATAGTATGTGCGTAACTTTGCATTGCTATCAGAATATAATTAACTAGCGCTACGTCCCGGCTTCGCACGGGTGGACATTTACTTTAAATAACTGTCTAATATTTTCTAGAAATAAATATAGCCTATGTCACTCAGGGATAACGCCGCATTACAATGGTGAAAGAATTATTTAAATCAGATCAGTACTTTTTTAATTTATTCCTTACAAACATACAAAAATACAAATCGTTCCTCTTTATTACCTTAATATATAAAATCCTTGCACCCACCCTTGACACGCTACAGCCGAAACTATTGGGCGCAGGAAGCTGAAATTTGGCATGTATGTTCCTTGGGGACCGTAAGGGTGCACTAAGAAGGAATTTCCCGAAATTCCCACGGTATTGGCCAAAACGGGTAAATTTAAAAAAAATGCAGGCATAGCTGCTGGCGTCCTCTAGTATTAGTATAGAAGTATAGATGTCTGAATGCTGCAGTTGAAAGCTGCGGATGTTTCTGTATAGCTGTGCTGATATTGACTTAACACTGACATAGCAGCAATAACGTTTCGGACCTTATAGTGCATGTGAGTTTCCAAGGAGTTTGAGTTTGACTTATCAAAAATATCACCTAATAATCCAAAGCTTACACAGAAACACAAGGCGCATAGCACAACACAACACAAGGAAGCACGGTTAAACCTGTATACCTATTTGTGTCACTTTAGAGTGTGTCGCTGTATATAACACTGCTAAAAAAACTGCGTTATGGTGTGTGGTGTGCGCGGTTTGCCTTCACATTTACCACTATCTACAAAAAAATCACACCAAAAATTATTTGTTACTCATCAAGGATATCAACTTTTAAAAATAAGTGTGAAAATAACTATTTACGCCATAACCATGCTTCGTCTTTTTGGTACATATAAACAGTTTTCCAGTTGATTAGATAGGTAAAACGTAATCAGAAGGAATCAAGCGGTCCGCAGATGACCCAAACAAACGCGGGGCCGCTTTGTGTCCTAACAAAACAGTCCCTAAATAATTACCATCGAAAATCCTGATTGAGACGGACCAAACACGGGAGTGTTTGGTCATTCTTTCATATACTACTTTATACATTTGTTTTGACTTTTATTTAGAGGGTAAGTCACGTACTTTAGAACAAATAGAACATGATTTTATGCTTCATCATACAGCATTTCACAGTCCACTGTTAGACATAGGAATTACTAATTGTCTTCACAATAGCATTCAAAGTTGATTGACAGTCAAACTGATTTTTATACATGTTATACGTACAACATGTTTGTAAATCAGAACTTCGAATCTTATACATTGTGTTATATTTGTGTCTAACTGTTCCGCCTAAACTCTGTCAATGGGCCGCCTAGCCAAGCTAGCGACTATACATCCACACGTATAAGAGAACCCGTGCCGTAAATTTCGTTGCTTAAAAAATAAGGAAGGTCTCAACATCTTGAGATATTGAACTTTGTGCTTAGCGGGTCTGGTGGAAAGAAAATCATCATTGGGTGTTGCATTACTGCGGTGAGGACTCTACGTATCATAGTATTTTCTTGGATTTACGCGAATGTTACACATTGAAATTAAACTACAGTTTACGGATTTTATCACGTTATATTGGTTTCACTTGTTATTACATTTAAACCGAATGATCTAGAAACTACATTTTTATTGTTAGCCGACGTTTCGAATTCTTTACAGGATTCATGTTCACGGCAGACTGAGGTGATATTTGTCTTTTTCTTGAATGTATAAGTTATCTCAAAGTACCCGAAATTTTTTCAACTATTGGTGTTACTATTTACGCAGAGTGAGCTCACAGTGTCCTTAGGTCTTCTTTTGACTTTGTCCTTCTTTGGTTTCATTAGCCTGTCATACGGCTCGAGTACTTTGAGATACATTCTTATACATTACGCGATAAAATCCGTAAACTGTAGTTTAATTTCAACAAGACTCTACATATCCTTTGATTTTAAATATTTGGTACCAGACTGTTACCTTATGACTGCGGGCCGGCAGTTCCCGTTATAACTTTAAAGTTCCCGTTTTAGTAAGTTGCCCACGGACAGAAACGGGAACTTTGTATTTCCAAACAAAATTACTTGACATCACACTCTCGTTCTTAGTGCTTTACCAGTACTTTAATATTGAAAACGTAATAGACCTTATACAGTTCGATAATTGACCTGCTATAAGGCGACAGCGAACGACATGAACTGTCTAATTTGATAGCACACGGAGAGATCAAAATCAAATAAAAATCACTTCGAGTAGGTATATTTAATATCATTACTCCATCCATATATTTAATATCATATAGGTACACACATCTTCAAGCTATATACAGGGTGTAAAAAGACCCTTAACGAAAACTGAAATTCCATGTTGTACAAATCACAATGAACATTTTTTACTTCGGCACAATACCTGGGAAATTACTGGTTCAGGAGATATTAAGGATCAAAGTTAGTATGGATTTTTTCTAATTAGGTACAAAATCGATTCATTTGCCCCGCCATTATGTTCTTTAGATGCCCTATAACCCCATGGATAAGTAGGTATTTCGAGCATTGCACGCGATCGCATTTAATTGCGGTTTAAAAAATTTGAAGACTCAAAAAAAAGATCGTTTCCCAGGTATAATTTTTGGTTAGTATGACTTGGCATGATGTCCACAATGAGTAGACTTCGACTTGGGGATAGGTCTTGTGACACCCTATATATTAAAGAAAGTCGTGTAAGTTACACTATTTATAACTCAAGAACGGCTGAACCGATTTGGCTGAAATTTGGTGGGAAGGTATGTAGCTCCGAACCAGGAAAAACACATAGGATACAATAAAATACAAAAAATAATTTGGGAGGAATTTTAGAGAGGGTTGAAGTTTTTAGGGACTAACCTCCTACCTATTGACAGTAAGAATAATAATAATAATCGTTTATTTGCCAGAATGTAGTTGTACATAGTATGGTGTTGATTCTGTTGTAGTCCATTACATTCTACCATAACATATGGTGTGCAAATGTTTTACTTATTTCTATAATATTTTGGACATAAAAAAAGTACGGGTAGATCCTTAATAAATTCTAAGCTGATTTTTAATATAATATTTTTATGTATACTGTGAACTAATAAATTATGTCAAATTAAATGTATATAATTATTAATTATGTATTATCTTAAGTCGTTATTTATATTATTTGATATATGTCATTTATTATAATTAGGGTGAGCGTCCGTAATTATTTTATGTCAAAGCATTAATTATTTAATATATAATATTGTCAATTAGTTCATACAATATTGAGGTATGCCATTCTTTCCTCATGATATGACATAAATTCCCTTAAATCATAAAGGCACTTTTCTTTTAACCATTGCGTTAATTTTTTCTTAAATAAATTTAAAGGTACACACTTAAAGGAATTGTCCAATTTGTTATAGACCTTTATAGCAGTCACGTAAGAATTTCTTCTATGCAATTCAAGTCTACATAACGATATACAAAGTTTATATTTATTTCTTGGAGTTACAGTTCGTTTGGTTACATCAATGTGCTTAGTAAAATATGTTGGATGGTGTTGTACAAAGAGGCATAGTTCTCTGATGTACATACATGGCAGTGGCAAAATATTAAATTTTTTAAACAGTGGCTTGCAACTCTCTGTAAACGAGGCTCCACAGATTGCACGAACACATTTTTTTTGCACTCTAAATACCTTTATCATATCTACTGAGTTACCCCACAATAAAAGACCATATGAAAGTACGGATGACACATATCCGTGATATGCACACATAGCTGCTTCTATAGAAACCGTGATACGAAGTCTTTTTATTGCATACACGAATCTGTCGAGCTTATCACAGACGTGATCGATGTGCGCCTTCCAATCGCAGTGTTGGTCTACTCTTATGCCTAAAAATGTTGTGTTTGCTACTTGTTCTATCGCAGTATTAGCATACTTAATATTTAACATTATTGGATTTCGTTTGTGTGTCTGGAATTGTATCATTTTGTCTTTGCCATATTTATCTGTAGGTTATTTGATTGGAGCCAGTCTATTGTATTATATATTGCCTCATTAATTTCTGTTTCATATGTGTCTTTGTTTTCCCTTTCACAATAAGAGTAGTATCGTCAGCAAAAAGGATTGTTTTGTATTTAGTAATGTTTGGCAGGTCGTTAATATAGATAAGGAACAAGAATGGTCCCAATACACTTCCCTGCGCTGTAATAATTTAGTGCTGCGCATGTCCTATCTGTCAGTACTGTCACATTATACATTGTCATATGGTGCACTGTCATTACTTCGTTCGCTTACTCATATAAACTATCTAATAATTATTGTAACAGCCTTGGCTAATCCTTACTAATATTAGGTATAAATGCGAAAATGTATATTATTATGTTTGTATGCACCAATTTCACGCTAAACCGGCTGAACTAATATTCTCTACTCATAAATGCGAAAGTGTGGATAGAGATATATCGGACCATGGCTTTGAGATTTGTATGCAAAGTGATGTTTTTGAGCACCTTTCGGTAGATAATGTCATGAATACTGACCAAGTTTCTTCGTACCCTATAGAGTTTCTGAACTGCTCACAATTATCAGGAGTACCTACCTTCACGCAACTTAAGACTGAACGTTGGTGTTCCAGTCGTGTTAATGCGGAATCTTAATGCACCAAAGCTTTGTAAAGGCAAACGTTGTTAAGATGTGCTTTATTTCAAAAACTGCTGACTACATATCATTCAAACAACTTTTCGTTGGAAGTTTTTATAACGATCTACAGCATAATTTTTTTTTGATTGGTCAGCTTCTTACTTTAAAAGTTAGAGGGACACATACACCTATTTTACCACTTTCGAACCGTATATCTTTCAAACAATTGACTTTGAGAAACAATGGTTTTAGGAACCTCGAAGTAATTTTTAACGACCCATTTTTCACATCAGTTCCATGTATGAAGAGCCCCCCTTAATATTCAATATTTTTTATTTTCTATAACGGCGTAAAGCGGTATACATAATACATCTACCTACCAATTTTCAAATGTGAAAACTGAATAGTTTTGGTTTCGGCATAAAGTGACTGTAACATACGGATAGACTGACAGACCTAGCGCGTCTATAGGGATTCCGAGTTTAGCCATTTTTGACTACGGAACTCTAAAAATACTGTTTACAGAAATGTTTTAAATACTTCTTGCGGTTTTATTTCTTATTAGTCCCTATGAACAGAATTAAAACGAAAATTACTATCAAACGATGGAGTCTTGTGTTACCCCGAATTTAACGTGAGCGAAGGCGCGGGCAAAAGCTAGTTCCTAATATTTTCCAATTAGCGTGGGGTTTAACATTGGTATCATATTTAATGCATACTTTTAATGAACCTGCATTCTAAGATATTTTCTCAGGCTCAATATGATGATACGTAGGTAATATATATTTTTTATTTCTATGTATATTACGTAACATACATACAAACAGCAAACACATTCGCATCGTATTCTTGATTCTGTCCTAAGATAAAAATAGCGATTCCAAACTAATTCATCAATATTACTGTCGAAACCGTAATACGTCGAAACTTTGGGTATCAAATAGCTTTTCTATATTCCAAAACTCAATAAACATATTGAATATTTGTGGAGCAAATTTTCTTCGCTTAGTTTCCAACGATACCTAATGTTGCTACATATGAAAGTAGGTACAGATAAGTGAGAGAGTGTAAATTACGGCTTTAAAAAAAAGATTGCGCTTGTATCTCACTTTCGCTAATGTAACTGCAAAAAGGTGGTCCATTAAATCTTTAATTCCGTCGACACTTTTAGACTATCAAAAAATAGGCTGTATATTATTCTTGACTGCACTTACATCGTAGAGGGTAAACCTTGCTGTACACTACATTGAGTGTTGTTTAATCGATTCACACGTTAGACAATTCTTCGTGTGATCCATAACTTATTGTTCCGAGTCCCGATGATTTTTATGTCAATTGTTTGTTTCTTAGTAGAGTGCCCTGCGATATTAATATTAGTAGTAATTAGGTATTAGGCCATATAAAAATACTACTACGGTATTGAAATAAAAACTATTTTATGGAACAATTCTTTATTGTGACAAGCTTTCGTCAAATGGCTTTCCGCCATAGAATTAAGGCCTCCCTCACATTGGGCGTCAGCGTTCCTCGAGCGTACGCCCAGCGTGCGCTCGGCGTTCACTCTGTAGTACAAAGTGAACGCCGGTCGTACGCCGAACGGACGCCGAGCGTGCGCTTGAGGAACGCCGACGCCCAATGTGAGGGAGGCCTTAATTCTATGGCGGAAAGCCATTTGACGAAAGCTTGTCACAATAAAGAATTGTTCCATAAAATAGTTTTTATTTCAATACCGTAGCAGTATTTTTTATATTCGATTGCGACACTCATGATGACACAAAGATAGCCAAAACGTCATAATTCTATATCGACACAAGTTATAAACATTACTAATAATGTTAAACAAAACCATCTTCACTGATACAAACGCACATTAAAATCTACAAACTGCCGAAGCAGTATCGCCCTGTATCGACCTTTGACCACCGTTGGGCATTTAGTATTATTATTTATTGAGCCACTCTGACCGGGATTCACTTTTCACTGGGCCCCTCACTCCAGGCAAACAAAACGGAAGAAGTAATTATTAAGATACTACAAATAGAGGGTATTGAGCAATTTTATTAGACTTTTTGAGTGTTTATGTAAATAAAATGACTGGAGTAAAAAGAAAGGCTGAGATAATATATGGCCGATTACATAAATAGAAAAAATAAGTTACGATGAATTACATTCTATAAATAAAATTGCTAAATTTATATTGATGAACCTGACGTGATAAGCCTGAAGGCTAACAGAATATAAAGTCTACAGAGTAAACAAAATATAAATTATGTATAATTTATCTTTGTTATTAAGTTTTATAGAGTGGTAGCTATCTTATAATTAAACGAGATAATTTAAATAATTTTCGTTACCCGATTATATTCAGCGTACGTTACAAAATGAATTAACATTTATAACCATATTAATTCTAAAAGCGTTTCTCATCTTATCTGTAGGACACCTGAGCGCGCAACAGTAATATAGAATTCACTTTAGTATCGCATATCCAATAAGCCAAAAGTACTTGAAGTAAAATCTAAATTCAACTCGTACCTAGTAGGATTGGTAGTTTTGTTATTTCGCGCGAGATCTCCTTTTGTTGCATGGATTCGCGTTCAATGAACGGGAAGTTAGTACAGGGAGGTGCGTTCAATCGGCCGAATGGAACAATCTTTGTTTCCTAAGGCCATGTAACATAACCATTCTTCCAAGACACTTGTACTACTATTAAAACACTCGATTCCCCTTCAAAAAGTAGCGGTCTCAAGACTCAGGGTGGGTCAACTTATTTTGGCACTGGCTATCCAAAACGGAAAGGCCTCGTCCACCCTACGAGACTCGAACGCGAATAAATCAGAATCTAATACGGTGCGACAAGATTGCAAGGAATTTTCCGTCTTATTGAACCTTTTTGCGATCACCGGAAAAACATTTTTTTCACTGAGCCTTTGGCCAACAAAAGGATCTAACTCATCTCTGGCTAGACACCAAAATAGCGAACACACATTTAGCTGCCGCTATTTCTATGTGCGGAATTGTTAAGAATAATGTAAACTTTGCCGACATGAATTACCATCTCTGCTTACTTGCTTACTTAGACGGATCCCACGAAAGATAACTTAAAAAAAATGCTTTGCAACAGCTCTGTAAATCAATCTGTCAGGTCAATCTTAAAGTTTGACAAGTTATAATTACGGATATGTTAATATTTTTATGCTCAGTTATTGGAAGCTTTATCGGAAGTAAGCTCTAAGAACCACTAGTTCTTTCAAAATAAAAATAATAATCATTAATACGCCTTTAAAACACAGAGAACACACATTTTAACTGTCAAAAAAGCTAAACTACTAAGCTTAGAAATATAAAATGCAAAATTGATGCCTTGAAGTGTATAAGCATGACTAAACTAAACTTAGTAAATGTAAGATCTACGTACTAAACACATTGCTCTATCTATAGCTCCTCAAAATATCTATGAAATAGGGAAAGCAAATAATAGTCGATACATTAACAATAGACAAGACGTAGGGTAAAGCGAACAATTATCGGTACCGTACGAAACATCATAATCTCTGTCTGCGGCGAACGTTGAATTTAATTCCATTCTATACAGCTGTCTAATGAAACTTGCCTTAAAATACTACAGAGAATATTGTAAGTTTTATCATATTTAATGGAGCACTTTTAAATATAATTTTATGAAAAAGCAATCTCAAGATATGTACCTATTTCTATTTTTGGCGATTTCATTTTTGTATACGATAAAATATAAATAGATGCATTTTCAAAACACTTTCATTTTGTGGTTGTCGTGATTCTTTTTTTGCATCTAATTTTAAGCAGTAACCAAAATGTTAGCAATCTTGATGGCGAGCGAACTAAAAAATCTTAAATGTTTCATAATATCAACAATTAACGACGAATAATAAACGATATTAATATAGTATCTGTGGTGAATGTGGGAGAACGGCGTAGAAACTTTATCACGATCTACCAATGGGTATGAAAAAGCAACTGTAATATTGAAAAATGTTTAATAAACAAACTAAACCAGGATAATACATTTCAAAATAAAACTTAAAGATTTAGAAGCCTCAAAGATTCTTACAAATTCTACAGTACTTCGCATAAAACAAAACCTAGGTAACCCATTAAAAAGTAATAATGATTAGAGCGGAACTCGCTCGTAGAGAAGCAATTTAGGTTCGCGAGAGCGATGCCCTAATGCTTCCACGTCACAGGATATGAGATACATAGTTTGTCAGTGCCCGACTTGCGCTCAACATTGAATACGTGTGTGTGCGCGAATCACACATGTTAAAACATCGTTGACATACTCGTACGTGTTGTTTGAATAGAACGAAGGAGGCAGATATACATACATACATACATAAATAGACTCACGCCTGTTTCCCCGAAGGGGTAGGCAGAGGCATATTAAATGCCTTTTATTCGCCAGTGTTTTGATCCCACGTAATAGGTGGCGATATAGTAGCTGGTTTTTATCCTTTTTGACATAATTAAAAAGCTAAATGGACGCCTGGGTGAAATTATTTGGCTCTACAACGCACCGAATACAATAGTTAATCCATGCGGGAAAATACTCTGACGCACAAATTGGTAGTATGTTTTAACATGTTAACAGGTAAAATAAATTACATTGTTTATTATGTACCATACATACTTGTGTTTTACTTCAAAACTAACATTATATCAATATAGTAACATCTTCAAATTATAAAACGATCCAGCCTATACAAATTCGTATAAATACTCAAAGTGGCCGGGCAGATAAGAGCCTTCAAAACTCTACAAATCTCCATCAATTTTCAATTCACTTATATCAAAACATCAAACTACCCTACGTAAAAAACACTCAGAATCATCCACTCATATCTCGGCCTTCTGCAAAAGCATCTAGTAGAGCCGCATGAGTGATTTTGCATGGACCACCATATTAAGTAGACGTTCACAGGACGTGTGTGGAGGGCCTTATTTCATGCTCCGTAGCACTTCTTATCGCCTGCGGTCTGAGAGCTCTAATTATAATTACTGATGCTCGTATGCGCAAAGTCGTTTTTGAGGTGGCTTATTAAGCCTGTTTGATGGTAGGTCAGTGCTCTTGATGCTATTATTATACTCGTACGAGTGGAATTATCTTAGTAAATTTACTGTTACACGGCTAATGTAACAATGGTTGCCGGCATAGAATACAAGTGTACCACCACCCCCTTTCTTCCCGTGGGTGTCGTAAGAGGCGACTAAGGGATAACACGATGCAAATACCATCTTTGGGTAGAGACGGAAAACTCGACATTAAACCCTATACGACAGCCTCGTTGGTCTCGCGGCATAAATGTGCGCGTGGGATCGGGTCCCGGGTTCGATTCCTGGGTCGGGCAGTGTTATTGGGTTTTTCTATCACGAAATTCTCAGTAGCAGCAGGGAGTCTGGAAATGTGCCCGTTACGGCAATAGGCTCGCCCCTTATTACGTGGGACTAAAGTATATCTGGCGAAAAGTGGGTGTAGAAATACACCTCTGCCTACCCCTTCGGGGATAAAAGGCGTGACGATATATATGTATGTGTATGTATGTACTGTTACTTCATATTTATAGAGGTTATGTAATGATTTGGAAAAAGACACAATTGCCTAAACTTACTGTAGTCCTTGTTTTGTGTAGTCTCTTATCTACATTTGCATTCTTGTTCTATTCTTTTTATTATAATTTATCGGATTTGTAAGGTGAGGGTAACTCGTGGTCATGAACTGCCAACGACAACCCAACCTACTAGACACCTAATGTTTTCATTTCTACAAACAAACAATTCTGTCAAAGCGGTGAGGTATGCGGGGCGAAGGGGGGCTACAAAAATGCATTCTAATTGGCTGGTTCAAATTTGCGGTACGTCATAATTCATAACAAAGTGTTGGGATTGGTTTAATGTAAGACGTATAAGTCTAACGTGTTGTCAGAAAGTGTTCGCCGTGTTGTCAGAAAGTGTTCGCCTGCCGTCTAGTAGGCTGGGTTGTCGTTGTGAACTGCTAACTAATAGATTGTAAATTGCTGCAGATTTATATACCGTTACTTTTCGGGACATACTGTTCCACCATAATTCGCGAAATAATGTTCGCGAGTTGCCTACATCAAAAGACGTAAGTGGATGCTCCTGTTTCACCATATTTACTTTGGGAGGCTTAGCAAATGAACATAATTTATTGCTGGAGTATGATATCAATAACTATAAAATTTTGCATTAGTAGATAACTCACAATGTGAAACAG
Source organism: Euclidia mi (assembly GCA_944739405.2). Classification (NCBI taxonomy): domain Eukaryota; kingdom Metazoa; phylum Arthropoda; class Insecta; order Lepidoptera; family Erebidae; genus Euclidia; species Euclidia mi. The sequence goes on along the minus strand of OX123198.2, from coordinate 12,515,079 downwards.
TTGCAGCTCCTTACAAAGATAACATATAAAACCATAATACTGGCAGTTAAAAAGAGTTGCCACGAGTTTTATTGCCCGTTCTTTCTCGTGGTTCTACCTATTGCACTGCGAACGTGGCAGTAAATGTAAATGTAGAATCATCTAGTAATTAACTTTAATATTTGACGTTCATAAGCGTCACTTTGTGGCCTAAATGAATAAATGATTTTGACTTTGACTTTGAAATATTCGTAAAGAAAATTTAATACTCGCAAAATTTGTTTCATTAATAAATTGAAACTGTTCAATACAGATAAGAAGATTGCGGTTATTGTATAGCTATAGCAATTAATCTATAACATTGAACTCATGCAATCGCTAGTTATCTTTGAATGGAGAGTTAATTTTAAGCATTATTTGACTATCTGACCATTTGTTCTGCACAAATCCTAAATTAAAGTAGATTGCAATACTGAATACTATCAAACCTTTACTAAATGATGATCTCGAGCATCTATCTTCTTAAAATTTAACAAATAATTATAACCAAAAACGTATACGATACTTTCACATTGGTGTTGTTTTCTCCAAACATCATAGCACACAAAGAAGATAGCATGCGTTTTGACTTTTTCTACTGCATGGCCAATTTTATGAAGGTATCGCTCAGTTGAGACATAATTTTAAATTCTTCAATAATTGCGACGGTTCAGTTCTTCTTTTTCTCTTTTTATTGATTGTTCGTGAAGTTAGAATTGATGAAAGTATATTTATAAACGTTACAGAGTATGTACTGACACACTGATATTCTCAGGGTTTCAGTACATACACTATAACGACTATTATCGGTGTGGTGACGGATTAAGAATACGGAATGTCACCACCCCATATCATCCCATGGGTGTCGTAAGAGCCGACAGAGGGACCATATTATGCAGAGAACAGCACTGTAAGAGAAGGAAAACTTGATACAAACCCTATACCAACCCGTTTGGCCAGCGTGGTATAGTAGGCCAATTCCTCCTTTCAAAGGAGAGGCCTAGTCCAGCAGTGGACTGTTAAAGGCTGATGATGAAAACTATAACGACTATTTATACGCATATAAGGTGTCACACGAAGCTAGGATGAAAGTCGTCTACCGCGGGGCATAGGTCGTCAAGGCTCTCCACACAGACTAAATTTGAGTCGCATGCTTCCAGCTGCTTCTTGTGATCGCAACAAGATTTTCAGTTCGGCTTGGAAAGTATACGCTTACAATCTAAACAAAAAGTAAATAAAAAGGCAAACAATTCGCCACATAAAAGAAATATACGATAAATAATTTAATCACATTTATTTCATTCAATTTCATGGCTATCGAATATTCGAATAACCAATTATTTGAATATGCGTTGCACAAGGCCGCAGACCATATTATTATAATAGTGCCACAGGTAGATGGATTATAAAAATATTTTTATGAACTATGAGTTGCTGATTTTTAAAGTCAGTGTGGTATATAGCTACGTACCTTTGAAAAAAACGGATGAAAATTTATTGAGTAAGAAAGCAATCAAGGCAAAAATGTCATTTAAGTTCATATTTCTCTACAATGAACTATAAAAAAAGACGCATCACTTATCTGTATCAATGGATCTGTTTGAGTAAGAAGACGCTACCACCGTTCAGAAGACAACCATTAAGTGTTATGTTATATGTATATTTGTGGTAAGTAAGGTTGCAAAATCCTAATACCAGCGGTTAACCAACAATCTTTGTCCTTTACATTTGAAAACCCTGGTCGCCTGCCAGAGTGGAACAAAAAATACATCATCATTATAATATTAGCCAAATGATGTCCACTGCTGGGAATAGAGCTAGACAGTAAAAATATATTTTATATTAAAATATATATATGTACTAGCTTTTGCCCGCGGCTTCGCTCGCGTAAATTCGGGGTTCTCTAGTTATAGTAAGTATATCATCTATGATCGGGGTAAAACAAATCTCCTTTATTGGGCGGATACTTGTATTTATTGTCGTTTTAACTGTTTGAGAAATATAACTGCGAAAAGTATTTACACATACAAACTACTTAGCACTAAGACTTAGTAGTACTCAAAATGTTATCCGGTATCAGTGACGTTTCGCTAGAGTGGCCAATATGGCGACTGGGATTTGTCTGTCAGAACCATTAGAATTTAACAAAATACTCGACAATCCGAATTTTGCGGATATATGTTGTCGACTCGAAATCTTTATTTTTTAATGTTTTATTAATCAAATAAGGTTTTGATCGAGTCTACCCCTTGACGAAATCTTAATATATAAAATCCTTGCGTTACTGACTGACTGACAGACACGCTACAGCCGAAACTATTGGGTGCAGGAAGCTGAAATTTGGCACGTATGTTCCTTGGGGTCCGTAGAGGTGCACTAAGAAGGGATTTCCCGAAATTCCCACGGGATCGGCCAAAACGGGTAAATTTAAAAAAAAAGCAGGCGTAGCTGCTGGCGTCCTCTAGTTATTAATATAGATTTGACACTGCGTTGGTAGCGCAGCCTGTCGGTTCCAATGTGAAACATTCCAAAATCAACAACTACTTACTTATAAATTAAAAAATAACTAAAAAAACATTTTCCAGTGGACTAAATTGTGAATCTAAACCATTCTCAAGTCCCCTTGAACACACACAAAAAATTTCATCAAAATCGGTACTGTCGTTTAGGAGGAGTTCAGTGACATACACACGCACACAAGAAATATATATATAAAGATAATTAGTAAAGACCAAGTAAGCGCAGGGGCCGAAATCAGCACTGCACTTTTGAACAAGCAACCGCATCGCAGGGCATCAGTCAGCCCGGGGGCTCAGCTGATGTTACCCATGCCAAAACTAAAGGGCAACTAGAAAATATTTACAGTACCTTTTTATGGCATTTTTTACACAGTGAATACCCAGTATAGCAATATAACTATATCATCATTAGCATCACATCAGCCGAAAGACGTCCACTGCTGGACATAGGCCTCACCCAAGGCTCTCCACATAGACCGGTCAGGATCGGTCTATGTGGAGAGCCTTGGGTGAGGCCTTGGGTGAGGATCGCGGGCCGCTGCCCGAGATCCCAACAAGATCGTCACTCCATCTTGCGGGAGGCCTACCTCTGCTACGACGTCTGGTGCCTGGTCGCACTCCAATATAAGTATATACTTTAGTGTAATTTAAATGCATAATAATCTTGTTCCAGATGCAAAATATGAGAGTATCGTTCATAGTTCTGTTGGGTCTGTCAACTGCACCACTTTTATTACAAGCGCATCGTTCTCAGCTTCGTGTCAAGTACGGAGTCCCCGATACTAAAGGCAAATACGCTTACATCGTCTCGTTGGTAGCTAATTATACGTATAGAGTATGTTCTGCCACACTCATTTCGCCGGCATGGGTACTGACTGCTTCACACTGCATTGCTCACGATGGTGGCAGGATACCTACGCAAATACAGTACGGCAATATGTCCGAACCACCACACCTTTCTCAAACACTCAGCAATATAGAACAAAAGATACCACACCCAAGATATAATGGAGGACCGTTGGCAAAAAACGACATCGGTCTTTGCCGCGTTTCGCCAGTAAATATGGAGACTTATGGAACCCTATCAGCGCTCGACTACATGTCGTTGATGGGCAAAGTGGTAGAATATGCTGGGTACGGTGCCACTCAGGATGGCAAACCGGGAAATGCAATCCGAGCGTTACAGATTGGAGAAGGTGTTGTGATTCCTTGTCCAGATGCCAAAGGAAAGAAATCTTCGGGACCTTTTATAAATGTTGCCCCTAAATGTTCTAATAAACACAGTAGGTTTGCACCGGGTGACTCCGGTGGCCCAATGATTCATGATGGAAAAATTGTCGGTGTAATCAGTTTTTTTTATATGAGGACAGCGCTTGGAACGTGTACAGCAGTGAGTCCTTCCATCACGTGGATCCAAAATTTGATCGCATCTGACAGTGAAAGAAGGAAATAATTGTGATTAGATTATAAATGCGAACTAGAGACTGAAAATCTGTTTTGTTAATGTTATGGCTATTAGTAAGATAGACATTTAAACTATAAGGAAGTCATTATAATGTTATTTTATTGTAGACTAGAGGACGCCAGCAGCTACGCCTGCATTTTTTTTAAATTCACCCGTTTTGGACGATCCCGTGGGAATTTCAGGGAATCCCTTCTTAGTGCACCCCTACGGTGCTCAAGAAACATACATGCCTAATTTCAGCTTCCTGCGCTCAATAGTTTCGGCTGTAGCGTGTCTGTCAGTCAGTCAGTAACGCAAGGATTTTATATATTAAGATACTACAATAATTTGATTATTGGATATTATTGTGCTTTTTTTAAAAATGGGTAATTATTTGGTGTTTTTTTTATATAATATATTGCACCGAGTGTTGTGATTTGGATTCCTTGGATTTCCACACGAGACAACGCTTTATGACATTCATAACTTTTTGTTTCGAGTCTGGAAGTGCTTCGTGTCCGTTGGGTTGGGTGTATGTTTGTATTGTCTCCCGCGACACAAGGTTCAGTTAGTGCGGAGAAAAAGTAAACAATAGTCATCATCATGTGACCAGAAAAGTGATAAACATGAGCGTTGAGGTACTCAACGCAAGAGATGGATTGACCTAAGAAAAGACGGATGGACTGTGTGAAGGATGATATGGATGAAAAAGAAGTGAAAGTTCAGATGACGCTCATTCTGCGCCGACTCCTAAGTAGTTTGGCAGGCAGAAGAAGAAATCATCATCATCATTGAAGCCGTAGCTCGATTTTAATCTAAGGCTTTCGCCTTAGACTGTAAAGCCAATGTTTGCAGCCTGACCAGATTGGAGAAGATATTTCACCGGAATTACTCTATCCCAACTCAAAGAGCTGTATCTACTGACTTTCAATAACCTTCATTGCATCTGAAACCACAAGCATAGCGCTGAGAGGCACAGAGAAAGCTACAATGAACATTTATGATAATAAAACGCGGAACATTTTGAAATTTATTTTTCAAAAATGCGTTATTTTACAAATATTTATTAATTCCTTAATTTCTGTGTGACGTCAAAAATTGGCATTTCAGTGTGCGGTGTAGGAGTAATATTTGAAGCCCCTGCGTGTCAGACCGTCAATCTTATGGCTACGTTACAGGTGATAATGCTCACTCAGCCACCACATCTTATGTTCGCAAGGTCTATAGTTATGAAAGATAATAGTTTTTATTGACTTCCTACTGATTAGACATTATTATTAGTAAATAAAGCCTCTTAAGAAATCCACAAATCCTGACATTTGACACTTTGAAATTGGTACTAAATTAGTGCCCCTTGCTAGGTAGGTATTTGCAATTAAATAGAAAGTAAAAGGTCACAATCCTAAGATCCAGTGTTTAATTTTGAAACACTATAAAGAAGTAAACACTATTTTAGTAAGATATCAGAAAGGCTAAATGATTGCTACTGTATAATTACTACTCTAAAAGCCATAGCACTCGGTACGAGCTCATATTTGCGACCTGATATTTGTCGATACAATTTAAGTGTAACGCTCACAAATATATAAAAAATACCTGTACAAAGCAGTTGACCACTCAATTACCAAACGTAGGCAAGTAATAAACATCCAAAATTATTATGGTTGTTTTACGACCTATTGAGATTTTTATAGTTAATGCAATAAGCAATCACACGTGAAGGAATTCAAACAAAGGCTGTTATGTCATAGAAGTTAAATGTTAAATTTAATAAAACTATTTAATAAAGAATTTCCAACTTTAACCTGGAGTACCGAATCCAGTGCTCCAGCAGAGAACGATCCAGCAACTTACATATGTCAAGCAAAAAAGCAAGAAAGCAACTCAATGAAGTGTCAATAATGTAAAATTGATGCTGAGTGTTTCAAGTGTGAACATGTTATAATGATAGCGTCTGTGATAAGCTTAGTTTAAAAACAAAATGTAACAAAAGTGAAATGTGTCAAATGCACAGAAGATGATCAGAATTACGATCGTATTTCTCGTGGCAACAGCAAATGGATCGCTTATCAATGAAGCACTCCGAATGAGATTCCGCGTCATTTACGGACACACCGATACTGAAGGCAAATACGCTTACGTGGTCTCATTAATAGCCAATCATACCGACAGAGTATGTACCGGCACACTGTTATCACCAGTGTGGGTACTGACCGCTGCCCACTGCTTTGTTGGAGACCATCCGATACCCACGCAAATACAGTATGGGAATATGTCAGAAGCGCCGGAACTGTCTAACACAATAAGTAATATAGAAGAAATTATACCACAACCAGGACATAGAGGCGGACTGTTGATGTCCAACGACATCGCCCTTATTCGCGTTTCACCTGTTCATCTGCCGAAATACGGAACCATATCGGCAGTAGACTACACGTCGGTGATAGGTATGGTAGTAGAATATGCTGGATACGGTGCCACTCAAGATGGGGGATCGTTTGATATCCGACCGTTACAAATTGGAGAAGGCGTTGTTATTCAATGCATTAACTACATGGGACCTTATATGTGTGTTGCTCCTAAATGTTCTAATAAAGACAGTGATTCTGCAAATGGTGATTCGGGAGGTCCGTTGTTTCATGATGGCAAAGTAATCGCTGTAGTCAGTTGGGGGTTCGTAACGGAACCAATTGGACGATACGCAGCCATGAGTCCTTTTCTTACATGGATCCAAGATGTGATTGATTCTAAAATTGCGAGAAGGAAATTTTAAATACTAACAGATTCTATGACAGACATTCCAGCATTTTCTAGTGATTTTAATTTACAGTTATCTGGAATACTTAACAAAAAAACGTTTGGAATCACACCTGATAATAAATGTTCATAGCGTGTATCAATGCTCTTTTAGTTTAGGCTAAAATATTGGAATATAGGCATAGGATTCCTATCAAGAACTTAGGGTCCCAAGTCAACCTCACCTGCAAGTGGTGCACCTGCCGATCAACTGACGAGGCTCTGGCAAACAAAATATCCCGATGAGCGGCAATAGGCTCGCCACCTATTACGTGGGATCAAAACACTGGCAAAACGTGGACGTTTAATATGCCTCTGCCTACCCCTTCGGGGAAACAGGAGTGAGTCTATGTATGTGTATGTATGTAGCGGAATATAAGACAGTAACTGTAATAATTTCGATTTTACTATTAGGTATTGTAAGTACTCATGAATTGTGATAATCTGTATATATAAAATCCTTGCGTTACTTACTGACTGACAGACAAGCTACTTGGGCGCAGGAAGCTGAAATTTGGCATGTATGTTCTTTGGGGGCCGTAGAGTTGCACTAAGGAGGGATTTCCCGAAATTCCCACGGGATCGGGCAGAAACAGTTAAATTTAAAAAAATGAGCAAGCGTAGCTGCGAGCGTCCTCTAGTTTATTATATAAAGTAAGAAAATCAGCTATGTTTCATTTGACTCTCTTTGAAGACAAATATTGAACGAAAAATAGCAGTGCTTTTCGTTTAGAATCATGGAATTTCAGCGTAGGCTGGTGAGTAGGTGTAGGAGATGTAAGCTACATTCTCTGAAAAACAATTATATCACCGCGTTATCCTCGTTTTCCGTCTGGTGACAGATTAAGAATATGGAATATCACCACCCCATACCATCCCGTGGGTATCGTAAGAGCCGACAGAGGGAGCATATTATGCAGAGAACAGCACTGTAAGAGAAGGAAAACTTGATACAAACCCTATACCAACCCGCTTGGCAACCAGCGTGGTATAGTAGGCCAATTCCTCTTTACAAAGGAGATGCCTAGTCCAGCAGTGGACTGTTAAAGGCTGATGATGATGATGTTATCCTCGCTGCCGAATATAATACGGAAATTAAATTTAAAAAAGCTTATTATTTACCAAGTGACTAATAACTTAAAATATGACGACTAATTACTTAAATTATGTTTATTTAATGTATAATTATATAGGTTGTAAGTAGTTTTTATGAAACATTTTGTGAGCAATTTCAAAGATGACTAAATGTTTGCAACTAATAAAATAAGTTGCTAGCGATTAAATATTTTCGCGACTATTATATTAAATAAGATTCAAAACTAAGGGTGTTATAAAAACTTAAAACTAGTAGCTGCGTTTAAGTAGCAAATAAACTATACAAGTCAATTTAAATAATAGCCGAGGAGCTAATAATGACTTGGCGACTAATAATGTTAGTGGGTAGGTTATGTTAGGTTTTCTTGCGACACTGTACCCAAAAATAGGAGCCCTGCGAAGCAGGGCTCTGTCAACTTGGCTTAAAAGACTGAAGTGTCTTATTTACTTATACGAACCACTCCATTTAAGTCTAAATAATTTGCCGAATATTGAAATTTGTATTATTTATCCATGTCCATTTTCTTTTTTTTATTCATCATCAAGTTTCCGCTTAGATACTAATTCAGTTCCCAAAAAAAAAAATGCTACTAGTTTAAATTAAAACGAAGCTTATTGCTGACATATTAATGTGCTACATTTTACTTATTACGATACTCCTTATTAGCTGCCAACCCATTATATATGGTACCCACTCTAATTATTTTTGAAACTTGTATTCGCTTTACTTAGTCGCCGGCCGCATTAAATACATGCCATTTTAAATTTTTATTGATTACGTGCCCATTTTCTAAAGCATTCCCGCGTACCGTACGTGCTTTTTTGTATTGGAGTATATCAAAAATATAATAATATAACATTCATTGCTGCTCACAAGATCAGTCCTAGTTAATGTTGGTCATAATGGGGTTCTGTGCGACAACCTAAGTTGATTTATTTGGACGTGCTAATACTCAGGACACGCCAGTCACCATTCTATAAATAGTTACTTTATTCAAATAATAGTAATAACAAAATCCTGTATATTGAGCTAGGTCATAAACTATTTACAAAACGTTACGCAATCATGTCCAATACCACGTAATATATGTAACAAGAAACTCAAGTAGAAACCACAGAGTTATTTCACGCAACCTTATTTCATCATCATCATATCATCCAAACGACGTCCATAGGCCTCCCCCAAGGTTTTCCACACATACCGGTCTTGAGCCGCCCGAATCCAACCGCCTCCCGCGATCATGACGAGATCGTCGGTCCACCTTGCGGGGGGCCGCAACCGCAACTAAACCTTATTTACCTCTAACAAAATCAAAATTTTTAAACGACCAATATACATAGGTACGGTACACAAACCCACTCGAAATCTTCCATGACGCTAAGTTTAAACCGTATTTAGCTTGCTTTTAAATTAATTGCCAGCGTTTCAAATAATGGAATTAAGTTAATCGAATAGTTGTTTACATTGTGTCACTGGCTGCAATTAAAATTGTTTCGGAAGACTATAAATCATTGGTGGGAAAGTGAAACATCACGCCAGTGTTGCACACCTTGCAATAAATTTCCCAATTACTAGGAGAATTTGGATGGCAACACCGAGGGAGGGTAGGGAAATAAAATTAAATTAATTACTTGCTATACCTTTGGAGATGATATCTTAGCAGCTTTTGGCTTAAACGGTAAAGCCGTATTTTGGTTACAACTAACTAGTTCTTAATGTTACGAATCCACGGTAATTTTTCCACTTGGCACGATTTGGTTAATTTTCTTGAAAAATATTTGTGTCAAATTCTGTGAAGTAAGTATGTGAGCAAAACATCTGTTTAAATAAATTTAATGGTCTCAAGACTGAAAGGTGCAAAGGAATATAATTTTTAATTGGAGTCAGGAAGTTTAATCCATTGATTCTACTTAAGGATATATTATAAAGCAACAAAAAACTGATTTGTTTTGATGCTGTATATAAATAAACTTTAATACTTATTTACATTCATCTTAAAAATGATATAATATTTGCAAATAATTCCAAAAAACGATCTGAGCGGATTATATATATATATATATATTGCACTATATTATACATCTGATCAACATACTGATATACCAATGCCTAAATATTCGTATTAGGTGTAGATATATTACAACCAGACACAAGGAATCTTGTTTTTTACTCAAATATTTGTCCTGGGTAAGAATTAAACCTATGGGCTCCAGAATAACAGTCAGTCTTACCATAGACCAGCAACCTTAAGACCTTGCAGTTTTCTCTAAAATCGTTAAAGATATCACATGTTTACCTGTACGGACCCTTTTGTAGTTTCAGAACTTGCGAAACGCCGCTGAAAAGTTATTGATAGAAAAACCCAAAAACTCATTATCCCACCGGACCGCACTGAACTGCAAGGATTTCATTGTGAAAACAACTTTCTCCATATCCACATCCGAGGTTCACGTATAACAATCAGTAAAAACTACTCTCGCAAGTGCAAATAACAAATGATCGTGAGTGGTAATAAACATTCTGGTTGAATTATGAGGCCAATTCAAAAGCCTTCTGAAAACCCAATTCTTGCCTTTATCTGATTTATACGAAGGCAATTTAGCGATAAATACCCAATATTGTAGCTAGATAATTTGTTCACAAGACAGCGAGGACGGCTGCGGCTTGAAAGGACCAAATTAAGTCACAATTACGGGTATTTTAGGCCGCGCCGGTGTGTTTGCAGCCTTATTTCTCGTTATGCCTTATTGTCTTATTTGATTTATATCGCAATTACCGACGTCTTTTTCTTAAACATAGATTATAGAAATTTATTAGCTGGAGGAATATTTAACTATACGCCTCCTAATTTCATGGTTATTTATAGAATGGCAAAACGTTTTCTCTAAGAAAAGTGTTATTAATGTTAAGAAGACTAAGCTATTAAAAATGCAATCATTCACGTTAAAATAATAATAAAGTATTTCGTTTGATGAATAGTGTAAACACTGATAATCTAATTAAAAAACAAATATCTGTTCTTTCACTTACATGAATGGGGCTCTCCATTTGTTGCGATTGAAGCTAGAGAAGTAGCTACACGTAAGCAATTCAATACCCGCACTCGTAACGCAGATAGAATAAAATGAGTTAGATCTCTTTTTTAAGGTAGTAGAGCCTTACTGATTTCAGCATGAATGGGCCGGCTACTACCCTCTCATAGAAAACCAACGTAAACTAACAGTACCTAAACTGTTGCGTTTCGTTCTGTGAGTGAGAGTACCGGAGGCCCTATCCCCTATTCCTTCTCCCTCATCCCACTCCTCATCCTATCCTTTTTCCCAACCCCAAAGGGCGGCAACGCACTTGTGACTCCTGTGGTGCTGCTTGTGTCCATGGGCGGCGTTAATTGCTTACCATCAGGCGATCCGTCTGCTCGTTTGCCGCCTTTAAATAAAAAAAAAATCTCTCATGGTAAATAAAAAGTAAAGCCACATTTTAAACAGCTCCTGTGGTTCTGAGGCATAGAATTTGATCATACTCAACATATTATGCCAAATCAACATAACCCGAAGCTATGCAAATAATTACCCAGCTATTATTTACGCCAATTTCAATACGTTGAAACGTCACATTGTACACATTTCGGCACTTAGCTGGGTGTTAATTTGGCGATGACTGTCGCTTCATCCGTCATCGCAGACACGTCTTTATGACGGATAATTTGAAGATCACCCTGTGAGCAAGGGGTGACTTATTGTGGGAGAATGACGAGAGCTTTTGTGAATAAGTTAAGTGTCGTTGACACTATCTAGGGTTTTTGTTGTTCAGCTTATACGTGCAGTTATCCAAATTTAGGATTTGTCATGTTTTTATTTCTGTTAGTCCTGAAGTAGCCATACCAACTAGTTTTGAGTTAACAACAAAAACAACTATATACATATTTCTTTATGAATGCGTCTTTAAGTACGGTAGGTAGTCAAGATTTTATTTGAGATCTTCCTTTTACTACCGTACGTTACTTTAAGTCCTTAGGATTTTTAGATGTTTAACATAGTCTCCAATTTTATTAAAAACGTAACTGACTTTTCACAAAATTTATTATTTTCCATTTGCAACTATTGTAATAACAAAAATAGTACTAATATCCCTTGTATAGTAGACCAAGTTTGCTAATGAGTATAAACTCTACCCTTATGAATATTTTTCATCCATCATCATCATCAGCCCTTTATACTCTCCCACTGCCGGGCACGGGCCTCTTCTCCCAAGGAGAAGGGTAAGGCCATAGTCCACGACGCTGGCCAAGTGCGGGTTGGCAGACTTCACATGTCTTTCGAGAACATTATGAAAAACTCTCAGACATGCAGGGTTCCTCACGATGTTTTCCTTCACCGATAAGCAATCGATAATTAACAGTTTAATACGCACTTAACTTCGAAAAGTCATTGATGCGTGCCGTGGATTCGAACCCGAGACCCCCTGCGTAACAGTCTGTCGGTCTCACCAGTCGGCTATGGCTGCTTTATTTTCATCCATAGACGCGCAAAATTTAAACAGTAAGTAAGCAAGTAATGGTTATGTGTTATGTGCCAATGTTCTTTTGTTAGCACAAGGAACACTCAAAACCGGCTTAACTAGTTGTTTTGAACAACCTATGATATCGCGTATTGGCGATAAGATGAATGTAGTTACTTTGACTATTACGCCATTACAATTGACGAGCCAATGAACCACAAACATAATACGTTCTAAAATTTGTACATCGTCATTATACATTTGAATCTATAAGAACCTGTGTAAATACCACAGTATAGTATGCTATATCGAGATATTTATCAATTCTTAGTAATATTACACTTTATCTCTTGCAAAACAACAGTAAACTAACCTCCATATAAATACGAAACTAATTAATTAGCACGCAAATAAAGATGTAAGGCTAAACTCGCCAACTCCAGCGTAGATTCAAACAATGTATCGAGAGTATTCGAGAGCTCCTACATTCGATATGGCTCGCTCGAAAATCGCAACAAAGCTTCCACCGCGATAATTGGATGTGGCCGTTCTGAATACGCGCTAGACGAGACTTAATTGAGGTTTTAGAGTTGGGCTAATTCGCCCACCTTCGATCAGCTCTGCGCCCCTGGTCCCTACGTTGAGGGGCTTCGTCTGGCGGTTGCCAAGAATAATACGCGGGTTAAGTGGTCGCCTCTATCAATTGGTGTTATGTTGCGTTTAGATATACGTTTAGGCCAACTTGTTAGTAAGATGTTTTGATATCGACTGTTATTAGATGGGATTATATTCGTCGATATATTGGCAGCTGGAGAAAATCTGTTTATTTTAGCTCTACTGTAGAGAGCTATTTATGAACATGTTGTAAACCATTTTTAAAGCAAGGTAATGTTTATTTATTTTATTATTATATTTTATTTTACATACATAAAGCGTATGTAAAATAAAATGAACTCTGTGGTATTAATCATTAAAAAGTTCCCTGTGCTGGGTTCAATCCTTAGTGTAGTATCTAATTCTGTTTGCTCCTAAAAATGCGTTCTCATTGCGGATGAATCAGCATGCAAAATGTGAACTCCGTATGATGACAGAGGGTGGTTTATTTCAGCCTACAAGGATTGGCCCACACGTGTCATATTGACATTCAAGGCAAGTAAAAAGCTTGTTAAAGTAGCTTATCTAATAAGGATAAAAGTTTGAAAAGGTATGGCTATAACTATGTGGTAGTATGCATTATGGAATATATATCAATCAAAGATATTTCATAAAACAAGTATAAAATAGATATCTGAACAAAAAGCCTCTCACAAAGAAGAAATAGGAGGATCACGATGATTAAGAATTCTCTCACGTTCAGCGCAACAAAAAGTAACAACTAAATATATCGGAGACGGGCCGATAGAGGTCGGGTGCGTAACAAAAAGTAGGGGTCGGCTCACGGACACACCCGTGCAGATATGATAATCCCCACTATGTAAAATAGTGAAATTTAAGGTCTCTCCATGTGAAGAATTGTACTCGTTCGGTAGGCAAATTATTCTAATGCGGCCCTTTTATTCGAAGCACACACTGTACGGGTCGCGGACCTCCTCCAACACTCATTTGTATTTCAATAAAACACCACTAGCCCTATCTAAACAGTGCTATGATTCGGATATCGATTGCCCCCACCACAGTCCATCCAGAACAACGAAAAGTGTATTACATTGTTATTACAATGTTTTCGAGCCGAGTATTTACACAAGCCGGCCATCCATCAATGAATCAATTTGAATACATTGAACATTCATCGAAGTTTACACAAAGTTGGTGGCTATGAATATACCTTCGCGTAGCAAACAAAAAAAGGCGACCGGAGCTGGTTCACAATAAGGTCGCTCCCTCGTCCCGGCCGAGGTGCATTTATGGACACGCCAATACAGTTTTTGTAAATAAAAGACACATATCTGTGCGACGCAATCCGGTGTGCGTATTCGAGCTCGGCGGATTTGCATAGCGTCGAAAAGTTCACAATCACATTTACCTCATCAGCCTGCGGGGGACATAATTCTTCGTTCCATCTGCCATCTTCCTGTATCTACCCTACCGTAGCTCTTTTTGTAGGGGTCCGGCCGGCGGCGTTGTCCGCGATACATAAATTTCCACGATCGGTCATCCTTTAAAAACAAGTTTAGCTCTTTATCCGTAGAGGAGCAAGTTAAAGAATGGCTGGAGCGTGCGTTACCCTCTGATTCGTTACGTATTCAAATTATTTCGCCATCTTGTTTTTGCTTTCATTTGTGTTGGAGGCTTATACGTAGCGTTTTTTGTTAGAGCAGCTATTGATTTTCAGTAATTAGCTATCTGACGGAGACTGTTCTAGACGTGCAACGTCGTTAGTATAATTATTAATATATTTCATAGCTCTCCATTGAATCATGTAGAGCCCAATCAACTACGCGTCGAGTCACTCACAATGTCGGGTGCCACCGTGACCCTTTGAAAGTGTTAGCACTATTGTGCTATACAAAATTAATGTTTTTATTTTATAGTCCATAAAACTAAGATTGAGCGTAATCGACCATTGTCAACAACTTGTAAAGCCAGCTTAGTAGCCATAATTTACACTAATTTTATATGACATACATTGCACCTACATAAATTCTAAGTCCGCATTTGTACCACATTTTCTTTGACAAAAGTTGCTGTTGCGCAAAATATTAAAATATATGAATAAAAAAGACTGACATAGCTGGTAGAGTATTGCAGACAGGTTGTGTTTGATAGAAACGGTTTAAAATTTCTAACGTTATCGAAAAGTATTTCTTTTTTCAGGCTTTCTAACAGTCGATCATGCACATGTTGGTGTATATTCGACGAATATTGTCAACATTTCGATCAGGTTTTATGAGATCGCAGTGAGGTAGGTGTCTATTATGCATGGTAGCCGAATAGGCTCCGTCTGCGAGTCAGTATAGCTAATTAACAAAGTGCGTCGTGAGACTAAGGCGGGTTGGCTGCCCCTTGACGAGTCTTCGGCCCCTGGAGTCAGCGGTGAGGCGGCGACTTACCGCCCGCGCGACGCGCACTATAATTAAATAATGAGGTTTAAATCCGGCCTTTTGTGCCTATGAAGTTAGATGTGTGGACTATAGACATTTCGTAGGCTTAGACATTTTGTTTGAGGAAATGGTGACGATGTTTTGTTGCTCAGTTCTAACCAGTTTTAGGGTTAAGAAGTGTAAAAAAGTAAGACTTCTTATAAGGTTAGGGGCTCTCTCTGGAGTGAACCTTTCACCTACATTTCATGTATTAGGTACCTCCATAAAAATGCAGATATTACTAGGTTGGTAGATACTGCACGAAACACAATGACAAAATTGTGTCATTACACTTGAATGTGTACTTACAGTAATTAGTTATCTCACGGAGACTATATATATATAGTATTGCAACTTCGTTAGTTTATTTTTTTTATTTTTTATTATAGACTCCCGCCTCTCACTCACTTGAATGTGTATTTACTGTTTAAAACTCATAACTAAAATATTGTTTGCACTATTAGATTATTACTATCATAGGCACATTAGAGTAAAGTCTTACTTCAATATATTTTTGATGTAATAAAAGATGTTAAGATTTTATGGGAATTATCTTGCACTATCTTATAGACAAGCCCACAAAACGCAACGATCTTCAATGAAAACGTCAAATACAATCGCATATACATGTAAGGCTAAGACAATATCTCCGTCTGAACAAAGGCTGAAAGGTTTTTCTCGTCGGATCAGTTGTGAGACAGGACTCACATGCGGACGCCGGAACCATCCGTCACGCGGTGCGACGCACAATAGCCTTAGCCGACCGTGTGTATCGAGCCTTAAGCTTATCGAACACAATGCAAAACCGCTCTTGGGAACGAGATCTTAGTTTACCAGTACATCTGTTTATATAAAATTCTTGCGTTTGTGGCTGACTGCCTGACTGACAACGCAGAGCCGAAATTACTGGGTGCCGCTGCCGCTAAAATTGGGTGCACTAAGAAGGGATTTTGCGAAATTCCATCAGACTCGGGCAGAAAGGGTGATATAAAAAATGTGCAGGTGTACCTGCGGCCATTCTCTAGTTAAGTATATTTCTTATTCAACTTACCAAATAACTTCTGTTGTAAGTTCTAATTTAAATTTTTATTCAATTAAAAAGAGATTATTTAATTTCATGATTAGACCATCTGCGTGTCTTGAAATAAATTTAATCATGTTTAACATAATGAAATTATATGAAGTCTGTTTATATGAGAATGTGATGAACAACATAAAAAAGAAATATATGCTTTATTCTTAGACCAACAATATTTTGGAGTTGTAGTTACATACTTTATTCTTCACAAAACCGCTTAGCTCCTTACTAAAATGAGTACCAACAAAGAGTAGACTCATTTAGTTATAATAGAAAGAAACACATATTTAAGTTTATTGCTAGCCACACAATTGGTATTCTTCTCCAATCTTCCTTCCAATTCCGTCAGCCACATCCAGCCTTAAACAAACGGCTAGCACCTTTGACGTCAACTCTTCCAATTCAGCCTAATCTACATTCCGTTATGCAGCACACAGCATTCACCGACCGCTGAAAACTTCACCAGAGGTAAGATAACGCATGGTCATGCATGCCACACACGTCTACTCTTTACAAATTCAGTTCTGACGCGATCCATTCAACGGATAAGTTTCGTGTGCGCCCGGCTGAATGCAGTGATAACACCACAATGACAATCGTGAGTTGATTCTGTATGGCGAATTAGATAGCTTTAAACTTGTTATGTTTTACTCATTACGAGAACTGGATTGTGCTGGAAATTTTAGTGTAGCTTGTTTTTAAACTGCTGAATGGTTAGGTTTGTGTAGTAGAGAAATAGTGTTGGCCATGTATAGCTATCATCGGCAATCTGTATACTGAATCAAAGACAAAATCGATATAAATCAAGACACCTTGAAGTAGTCGGTTAGCATTTCTTATTTTGAAACATTGTAGGATAAAACTACCATGGATCCTCAAGAATTAATTTCATGGCACTATTAAATAATTTTGCTTATTGTTGTGTAAGTATCATGGGTTAAGGCGATAAAGGCGGCTAAAAACCAACAATATTAGAACTTAATAAGCTAATGTAGTGTATAATGTATTATATAAAGCTGAAGAGTTTGTTTGTTTGTTTGTTTGGTTGATCGCGCTAATCTCAGGAACTACTGGTCCGATTTGAAAAATTATTTCTGTGTTTGATAGCCCATTTATCGAGGAAGGCTATAAGCTATATAACATTGCGCTATGAGCGACGGGAGCGGAGCAGTAGCCTTAAATAACGCGGGTGTCATCGCGGGCATCCTCTAGTTTCATTATAAAATAATATACCTACTATAATTCATTATTTTATTTAACAAATAATAAAATAGGTACACCTCATCTTGCCTCTCCATACCGCAAAATAAATATTATATCTACAAGCACCACAAAAATCTTCCGGCCACCAATGAACCGTTACACCATTTAATCGCTTCTAACTTATCATAACAAAAGTATTACCGGACACATGTCGGCGAGGCATTAGAGTAAAAAGAGTCGAACTCGCGACCGTCGTGCGGAAAGTAACTCGGGAACATACAGAACAAAACGTAGGGGGAGCACCGGAGCGTGGAACAGTGAATCATGCAGTTATTCAATAAGCCAAGAACGCTTGTACGGATTTACGGCACCGTGGAACTTAGGAAATGCAACTGTAAATACATGTATTGATGAGATTACATGAGTTTGTGTATGGAAATTGTATTAGATATGAGGATAAACAGACAGAGCAGTAGTTGAAGTTATTTCTTGGCAAATTTCTTCACACAAAATGCACGAATATACGTATTAAAAAACATTGACAGTTATAATTTGCGATTTATAAAGACTGCAAATTATATCAATATTCAATTTTATAAGATGTTATTTCATATATAGAAGGAGCATTTAGATAACAAGATATGAGATACTGGCTACATGGAAAATTTTTGTTGACATTTGTTTTGCTACGTCCCTTACTGTATGTTGGAAAATATAAAAATATCGCTGTTTCGCTCAAGCCATACACATGCTTACTTAGCTTAACTCGGAATCAATGAGAAACCTCTGAGAAATCCTCCAAATGAGAAATCAAGGAAAATGTGACGTTGTTGTACAGCAAAAATTTTTTAATGTTTCGTATTTCTCCGTTTAACTTCTCAAGTTGCGAAATTATCTAAATTACTGACATTTTGTTAAGTACAAAAAAATATTGCAAATTTGTTCGATAAGTGTTTGTATGGCCTCTGGATAAAAAATAAGCAAGTTTTCCGGGTGAATGCTTGCGTAAGGTATGGCACGTGCGACCGACATGGGCCTCGGGACACGACCCCCCACACTGGCGAGACGCACAAATCATGCAACATGCCGATCCTTTGCACCCGTACTCCCGCATACTTCAAAAATATAACCGAAAGTCTGCCATATCCTCTAGAATACACATATGGGCTATATAACGTTACGGAACTCAATGTTAAAATAATTTTTGCCTCCAGTACAATTACTCACAATGATACTGTAACTCCCAATTTTACAGCGCAATAAAATAATAAAAGAAAAATTTGCGAAGCAGCAATAAAATAAAACGTTAACCGTTTTTACGGCGCCGACAATATAATGAAATAATCGTAACGGTCGTCCACGTCACGTTGAATTGCTCAATAAATCTTCCGCGGGTCATATTGTCCGCAGTCCACTTGGCAACACTTTAATATCGAGAAATATCATCTCGATAATCGAACGCACTAGCCGCTCGGTATAAATCATCCCCCCGCACTCGCTTGTCGTTTATTTTTTTAGACTTTCCATTTCCAAATAAAGTCCCAGAGCAACGGGCCAGTGCTTCCTCTTTCCGGGGCGGTTTTTATATGATTTGTCGGCTGTCGGCCATTTCCCTTAATATTGTCAATATTTCAAGTATTAATTGTTATAAATCAGAAAAGTTTTCTGCTCCGCTTTTTATAGCTATTTTCGGGATTGGATTTTTATTACAACAAAATTAGCCGTAGATATGATTGGTGGCATGAGTGGTCGACTCATAAGCGCATCGTCGTTGAAGGCTAACCGAATCGATGAACGAGTCACACGTCCGAGGGGAAACGTGTTAAATTATGTAGGTACACTTAGCGCGTCAATCTACGCACTACTTTGAAAAAGTTCCGCCCATAAAACATTAACAAGCACTCAAGAAAATTCTCGGGCGTGCCACGTTCGTTAAGTAGTGTCAGTCGGTAGTTTTTCCTACCTCGAAGTAGCAAGTGTCCAGCGTCGGGCGAAGGGTCGCTGTCATCGCGATTGGCGAGCCGATATGTCCCAAGAGTGTCGCCCTCCGGCTGCCGGGGACTTGGATGATCATCGCAAAGCCCGCAATTAATGACAAACAACGGCCTGGCTCTTGCCCAATTTTCACTTGTCGCTCTTGTTTTGCTCAGTGACAGTTGGCACGGGTCGACCTTCTCACGCGACAACGTCTTATTCCCAGTGGTGCGACCTTAGGAGCACAAGGGCTGGCTAAAGTTAAGCAGCTAAAAGATATGCTGATTTACCAAAAAACTCTGAACTAGATTAAATAGTCAATTAAAATGTAAACAAAGTAATATATGTATCTCCGGCATAACGTTAAAACCAACATCAGTTTGTTACAAGAGCCTTTTAAAACACTTAACTGTAGAAATGAGGTCAACAGTAAAGTAAAGCAATATCAAAACATCAGCGAGCAAATCACAAGCACTCACTAAAATTGTAGAGATAAGTGTGTTCTCGCCACAAAACATGTCATGGTAAATACTGAGGCGAAGTGTTGTCCGGTATTTTCATGAGGCTGGGAGAGCGCTCGCTCGACGCGCGCTATCGATCCACGGGCGCGGGGGAGGGCCGCGGGGCGCGGGCGGCACAAATTTGGGAAAACTTTGAAAGTTTCGCGTCTAATTCAGGCGCACGCACACACTCACACAGACAGCTCCAATTCCAACGTCGCACACAGCCGTTTATCTGTATGCGTTGCCTCGTAATTTTGTTTTGCACCCGTTGTTTTCGAAATGTCACGTGTCTTCGACCTACGTGCCTGGACGAGTCTTGTAAAGGGTTCACACGCACAAATTACGTAACTGGTATTATGAGAGCTATTTCATAACACTAAAGGAACTCCGGGCTACTACATAATAGGATTGAGAAAAGCTGTATACAACGTGAATCATTTGAACAAAAGCTCTCAGCAACAAAACGAAATCGAATTATTTTCCAAACTAGAACTCTAGGCCTAAAACTCAGGTAAAGTACGAAACTTGGCGGACCTATTTAGATAATGTGGCTGAAATTGGCACACACGATCACGCGATGATCAAAGCGGTCATTATCCATTGTGGACGGAGTGCTTTGGAAGAAAACAATTAAGAAAATGAGGTGGGGAGACACAATGAGACCGGAGATGGACAGGCCGGCGTGTGATCAAACACCGCACTCTTCTGATTTTAGTGGAAGGACACTACTGTATCACAATGTTTGATTAAAATGTTGCAACTGCTAATAGTACTCAAGCCCAATTTGTACAGAAAAAAATTCCAACTGTATAAAAGGAAGTATTTTCGCGCAGAACGGCTAGTACATATGTAGTATGGATATTTGTAATATCGAAAGTTCTTTGCTCACGTATTCAACGCTTGTGTTTGAGAATTTAATGTAGAGCTTTAATGAGAGAAGAGATACCTTATAGCTTTTTATAAAATTTATTAGATATGTAAAGTACATTAAATAAAAGTTACATGCACATTTTCAGTAAACCCTTAAATCAATTGTTTATTTAAAAGTGAATTGATTGTTGATGAGAAGAAATTAAAAAACTATTCTGAAACGGAATATGCACGCTCTCATTTGCATTATCGCTTACTTTTTAAAATCAAGTAAGTCACGAACACTGCTAGGCCAAAAACATATACCTAATACTCAAAACCCTATCTAATATAGGAATCGTATTAAAACACTATTTTATAAATTGTACTTCGCACTTATATTAACACAATAGGAGGAGCATAAATCAAAAAACGAACCAAAAACTCTTTGAGCGTTTTAATCTATAAAATGTTTTTCATTTCGTTCTAAATTTATCGCTGGTATAATTTTTGAGTCCTTTGTACTCAGCGGTTGTTAGTAAACAGCCTGTTTGTGGCTGAATAAAGGAATGCCATTGCCGCTTTTGCGCGGAACAAAAAAAATGGGGCAGAAAATAAAAACAGAGCGCAATTAGCGTGATTTAACGGCCATTTAATTAGATTATAATTAATGTGATATTTTTACAAGTTGCTTTCTCGTTTGGAATGTTTTTGTCGGGGTTTCTATTGAGTTATTGTTCGCTGTAGACATTTTGTTAGTGTTTTTCTTAATATTTGTCCAAGCTGTTCTGTTTGTCACCGCTATTAATAATTTTAGCGTCAACACAATATCGTAAATCAGAGTTTATGTTTGAAGACTATCAAGGATTTCATTTAGATATTAATAAGATTGCATGTAAACATTGCTTTAACGCCACTGTCTCAGATTTAAGTTGTATGTGTTGGAAAAGAATAATTTTAGCTATTATACGGATATTGAAATATGAAATAACATAACATAAGCAAGAAGCAACTACGAAGCTAAATATCCATGTTTGACAGACATTTCTTATTTCATTATTTATAAGAAAACAATAGCGAAAAGATAATAAATAATCTTAACGAAAGCCCAAATCCTCATAAGAAAGATATAAACACAACAACGCAACGCTTGAACAAAACACATAGATCAGGAAGTCATAACGCGCAGTTGTCGCCCTCTAGTAATTAACATTCGACCCATTAGTTAATTACACCGTCTCTTTTAGCGAACATTATGATAAACGCCACTTGAAATTGTTCTACGACATGAAGAATTTTTGTTTACTTTCGATTGTCGTAGCTAAAATGCTACGGCGTAGATGGGTCTACGATCTCTACGCGTTTAAGAAATAATGTGTTTTGTGTCATTTTGCCGATGTCAGACTACTTTCATGCAATGATTTCAACACTATATAGCGTCAGCATATGGTGCACCATATAGCATAGCTGTCACGATGAAAGTCTATTGCTTTTGAGTGATCAGTGGGCCAAACAGAGTACAGAATTTTAAGGAACTAGACGGTAGCTAAGATCATATTTTGATAATACTTGACCTAAATAAAGACGGTCCAAAGTAAATAACTTCTCTACAAATTCTATTTTAATTAAGTACTGAACAAAACAAAAGCAAGATTTCGACCTGTAAACAGATTCAAAATAAACTGTAAAACGACTTCATCATCAAACATATCTGCATATTATGAGGGTGTAATGTTACACCTCTGCCTACCCCTTCGGGGAAACAGGCGTGAAGCTATAAAAAAAATCTATTAGTGACCTTACTAATTTTTAAAAATTCATCATGTATAAAAATAAACGTATAATGGGAATGATAAATTTTAACATTTCATATTTTCACAATCATTTTAAAATCGGACTGGTTGTTCCCATCTCATGACCTCCAAATTTTTGCCATACCATCTGCGTCAGTCTGGACCAAGCTCATTTAATTAAACGGCTGCTATTAGTATAACCCCCTCCTACTCGTGATCTCCTTAATTTCTGTTAATTTCGTCATGAGCTGATAAATATTTAGACAGGCGAGATTCAATAGAAAATATTACATGAAGCTATTGTCAAAATAATATGTAGTTATATTCATATGTTCAAACATTCGTAGAGTAAAAAGAAAACAATGTTAATATATACTTTAGTATCGCGACAGATCTGCGTCACCTACCGCGCAGAATGTTCGGTTGAATCACCTATGACACATCAGCTGAAATTACGTCGCGTTCGGCGAGATGCTGAACTTGTCGAACTTCACAGCGCAGCGCGGAACGTTACGTGACCGAATTTTTGCCGCTACCTGCTGTCACATAATGCTAACTATTTGGCGCTTTGGTGTGTCATGCCAACCGAACATTACGACCGAAAGTTCAGCAACTGAAGGTGCGCTAAACGTTCAGCAGGTGTGTTGCTACGCTTAGCTACTAACTTAGTTCATTAATATCAACATCATCAGCAATCTTCGTTGCACAAATTCAGTTACACACTGGTTAGATTTTCTTTCATTAGGAAGGCTGTCTTAAGTTTTATAGTGTGGCATAAATATTATTACACTTACGACTAGATAATCATTACCATAAACAAAAATATTACAAAATATTTTGAATATATCATTTCTTCTTCTTTCAACTTACCTCTCTATTCATACAGTCTGTTACATTTAAAAGATCGAAATACTAAGCAGATATATCGATTAACCTATTTAAGCATAGTATAATTAAAACCAATAATATATTGTGATAGAATCCGTAAACCGTAGTCTGATTACAATACTATAATTTTACGAAAAAGTTAAGTTCATAAAGACGCCGTCAAATCGCAGGCACGTTATAAACCAACTCCATACAAAAGTACACAACTGTTATACCCAATCACACATTTCAAATAAAAAACCACGAGTGTTCCCGTAAGGGTTCACAGTATGATATTGTTTAAGTTGATGTTAACATGATAGGTAGAGTACGTTTCAATTTGCCCGTCGGTTTTATCTTTAATGCCTGGCTGGTAATTATGCTGCCAGACAGTGGGATTCCAACCCCTTTTTACTTGATATCGGCTACTATTTATATATGCCCGAGCTAAATAGAATTTAATTTACCTGCTTTGAATGTGAGCTTGATACGGTGTAATACTCGTGTTTGATTTTTGTGAGGTATGAATGTAACTTACACTTAAATTTACTGTATATATGTTGCGCTATTTAAACCACATCGTATTCATACACGTCGAATTACTTACCTGTTTTTGAAGCCGATTAAAAAAATGAAATTACCCCTTTGTTTAAATAAATGCGGCTTTTGTAGTTAATTTGGTGACTCATCGGGCGGTTAAGTAAAGCATTGTTGGCATAATATTTAATCTATGTATAATATAGTACGAATCTTTTATGATAAAAGCGAACGATTTGTTTGAGTTTAAAATTTTATTGCATATATTATTATGTATGTATTGTTTGTTTCATTTTTCTTATTTCACATAATCCGATAATTATTTAAAATTAATAAGTATGAAAATGTAACTAATACTAATATATTTGTCTCAAAAAAGACACCTAACATAAAATTTATAAAATTATCAACCACTTTTGTTGTTGATAATTTTATAAATTTTATGTTACAGACTGAAGGTAGTTACAAAATAAACCTTGCATCATAAATTTCACTAAAACCTTAAACTAGACATTTGGCCACGAACACTGCGACTTTTCTAACCGATACACATATTAGCTTGAACAAAATAAATAGGTAAGTTTGATTTAGGGTGAATTTAAAGAGGTGGCAACAAATAAAGCTGTTAGCCGGACATCGGTAGTCGGGTCACGGCATGGGATCAAGTGCACTTGCAGCTACACACGAGAATACGAACAACGATGTGCCGATAGCAATATATAAAACTTTTCTTATGTCTTGTGAAAATAATTTTGAAGTACAGATTTTAATCGTTTTACGCCTTGTGGAGTGAGACCTGTATGCTTTACGTCTAATACTAGCTGATTTTGAGTTTCTTGGGGTTTTATTGTCTTAGATGCAAAAAGCAGTAAGGTATTTTATTTGAATAGTGATCGCTAAAATATTGCCGTTTGTCTTTGGGACATTTAGCTTTATAATTAACATTATTATTATGTAGCATATTTCTTTACTCTTTATCTTCGTCCTATAAGCACATTTTTGGGACAAATAAAGTCGAAGCATTTTACGAAAATATTGAAAAATCTTTTTCGACTCTACATTTAGTTGGCTGAAATTAACACATTACAAAGACTTTAGCACTTTTTCTCTCAATTAAGTATCCAAGAACTCTTACACATGATTGACCTTTAGTCGAGATATATCTTAAGCCGTCATCTCTCGTATAGCAGTCACCGTCCACCTCACAAGAGAAAACC
The DNA here is from genome assembly GCA_944739405.2 of Euclidia mi. Taxonomy (NCBI): domain Eukaryota; kingdom Metazoa; phylum Arthropoda; class Insecta; order Lepidoptera; family Erebidae; genus Euclidia; species Euclidia mi. The sequence continues at coordinate 12,489,608 of OX123198.2, read as the reverse complement.
GAAGTGAAGTAATAAGAAAAGGTAGAAGTGCCCCATTGAATGATAACTCCGGTCCTTTGTCTCGCGTCCGTCTTGACGAATCGAATTAAAAGGCTTATTGTGTCTACGTGACAGGCTTGCCCCTCACAGACGCCGACACTTTTTGTCTCAGCCAAACTAAAATATTACAGACCATTCACTAAATCCCCCAACCCAACGTGGGGGATTTGCTACTTGAATTTGTACTCAATTTTTAACAGGGACTGTTAATTAAGAGAGTTGCTCTTTATTGGCGGGAGTATTCTTAATGCGTTAATTGTAGAAATGCAATCTCGGAAGAGGGTGTTTTTAATCATTCCAACGTCATATTTTAATTTAAAAGTTTCTTTCTTGTGACGTAATTGATGAATTTTAATGAATGTCATTCGTTTGATGGATTTCTTACCCTTTGAGAGTACTTATTGTGTTTTTTTTTATTTTCAGGCGTCCTTGCGACACAGACTGCCCTCTCCGTCCGATCAAGGTAAGATTTATGAAATTGAAAATAAAATTAATTAAATAACAGCCTTGAAGTGAAAAGTATATTAAAAAGGGTCAGTTTGATTTTGATTGATCAGTTTAATTTGACTTTTGATTTAAATCATTTTAGACCTAACAAAATACAAACATATTACAGTTAAATTTATAAAAAATATTTTATCTTTGGCTTGTCATACCTCAATGACACGCTTCATTTTATATGTTTAATTTGCTGTTAAACACTCGGAACATATTATGATTAATCAGACTCTTAAATTACTTTTTTTTTTTTTTGGTGTCGGGTTGGAAAATCCACATGGAGTCCCTCCGCCCTGGGGGATGGGCGAAGGGGACTGTCAGACTCTTACTGACTAAAAACCAACCCGTGTGCCTCATGTACCCATGTGTCGGAGGGTAGGGTTTAACCAAAGCATTCCTCGCTACCCCCCGACGGCTATTGGCCCGCCAGATGGTCAGGCGGGCCCCGAACGAAACCCCCTTGGCGGCGGATGAAGGTGTTGGGCTCCGCCACCAAAACACCCAGCGGCCGCAGAGGATGGGGAGGACGGCATCGCAACACCGCATCTCCTCTTCCTCTGCGGCCCCACCGCGACGCAACAATGGTGCGCCCCCATTTGGTCGCGGGAGATAGGGCGCGGGGCAACGCAACACCCACACGCCTCTCCTCCCGCGACCGCACCCGACTGCGAGGGACAGACAGAACTGTCCCCCGCACCCGCACCATGGGACGCATCCTACGCAGGCCTCTACCAAGCCCACGTGGAGCGTCCCCTCCCGGGATCCCGCTTAGCTTCACCGTGGGTGGTTTCTAACCCACGGTTACTGAGCCCCCCACCACGACAAGGTGGAGATCCCACGGGGGGGAGACTCTTAATATACTCAGAAATACGAGAAGTTAAATTCAACACAATATCTTATACTCAATAATAATTTTAATAGGTAATTGTCTATATTTTAAATATTATTTTAGTCAACACATTTTTTTCAGAAATACGAGAAGTTAAATTCAACACAATATCTTATACTCAATAATAATTTTAATAGGTAATTGTCTATATTTTAAATATTATTTTAGTCAACACATTTTTTTACATGTAATGTAGCTGTTGAAAAACATGCAAACTTTTGCTTATGTTCAATAAAGAGATGAAATTGAATAGAAAAAATAATTGGTCACTTAATTTTGACTTCATTACGAACATTTCAATTTATTTAACAATTAAAATGTATCTAACTAAAAAAGTAAAATTTTAATAAAAATAAATTAAGTGAAACAATATAAAATGCATCATATCAAATAATAGAAAAATAATATTCTTTATTTAATTTACTAAATAACAAGATACATAATAAAAAATCAGTTTACTCATGGCTCTCTCCTAAAACACGTCGAGCTAATTTTTTACAAAGTCCCCGTACATTACTCAAAGCCGGCGTCATTTGTCGAACGGGGCCTTCAAGAAAACGGCACTTCCCTTGTAGAACATGTCTTAATTATTCATCACATTCAACAACTCACAGCCGCCGACCAAAAAGCGTACCATAAAAATATATACTAAAACGAACACGCACTTTAATGAGGGCCGTGCAATATTTATACACAAGGAACCCTAATTGCTAGGGTGGAGAGTGGAAAAAATGGGCAATTTCACGTAATGTAATATGTATATTTAAGGTGAGGTTCCCAAACGCAGCTCGCCCTGGAATTTTGTCGCCGGCGTACTTATTACACAAAACCACTTCAAACGTCTTTCTACGCCGGATTTGCGTCGTGGCGAAGTTGCTCTGCTTCGCTATTTGTTTGTTGGTAATGTTGCTGGGTTTCAAGTTTTGGTTTTGTTACTACTGAGCCTACTGTTTCTGGGAACAGGCGTTATATTTTTGTACTTTTGGGAATGAATATTTCCCAGAAACATTCGCGAACAGAAATCATACAAAATAAAATTTTCATTTACTTCAGATATTGTTTCAGGCACTATTATGAAAAAAGAAAGCCTTTGTTTTTAATTTAAATAATAATGTTTATTCATTATTATAAAAACATTTTAATAAAAAAAAATGAAATGCATTTCAGCTTTTTTCAGCTCGATGCGCCTCTGGGTTCAGAGGTGCATCGATAGCCTATGATATTTTGAAAATTATTATTCTATGTCAACAAATAGGGATAGAAGTGAGATTGCAGTGGGTTCCAGCGCACATTGGATTGCGTGGAAATGAGGAAGCTGACCTTGTCTCTAAGCTGTCAGCAGTTGATGGTGTTGTATTAAACGTTATACCAGACTTTTTTGAATACATTCCGAAATTTAAATTAAAATGTTTTACTATTTGGGAAGATTATTTTAATAAGTTGTCAAAGAGAAAAGGAATATGGTACAAAGCTATTCAAGGTGAGCTTCCGCATTTGCCATGGTTTGAGGGAGAAGGTTTAAGTCGGCATTATATTAAATTAGCTGTAAGATTGCGTTCGGGGCACTATCCATCAGCAAAGTTCGCGTTCCTAATGAAAAAGACAAATTCACCTAATTGTACAGCGTGTAATAAGTTAGAAGACGTACATCATTTGCTGATGGATTGTGTCAAGAACAAAAAAGAGCGAGAGGCATTCATCAGCGAATTCCGACTGAATGTACTCAGTGTCGGACTAGTTCATACAATTTTGGCGGAGCCCAGGTCCGAGGTCGCGAGGAAATTGTGTAACTTAGTGACATGCATTAACTCAGATAATTGACACCTCAACACTATGCTTTAATAGTTTATGTAATTTTAGTAAGTAATTAATTGATGTATGTTTAGAATAAGATACGATGGGGTTTGCGTATTCGCACGAATAACAACCCCAAAAAAAATAAAGACTTAAAAAAAAAAAAAAAAAAAAAGCTTTTTTCAAAATAGATAACCAAACTAAAGTATCACGTTTTCGAAATTAAACAACGAAATTCTTAAAGCGTTTATACAAGAAAATTAGCAAAAGGATTTACAATTATTCACTGTTTCTTAAGTAGAGCAACTTCCCTCAGTACAGCGCAATAAGTAGCCGGGATTTTTATTTTTTCAATATGTTTAGGTGCTCTGCTCGCTCCCCTCGCCGCCACAATTTCCTCTTGACGGAAGCCCTCAATCTAATGATATGGCTGTGTTAAAAAACACAAGGAAATTTAATAACGCCAAGAGCCCACGACCCACAAGAGAAAACAAAGAAAATTTAATTTCGACGATTCCCACATGCTCAATATCGTTCAAAACTTGTGCACTTGTACAGAATGTGCAGATTAAAAAAAGCCCCGTAGCAATACAATATTGTCCTGCCTATGCGGTTAGTAGTAAACTAGACACATATATCTGTATTCAACCGGGTTAGATACCTAAGATACGGTTTAGGAACTTTGAATACCAGGATCCTGACGCTTTTCTACATTGATGATTACGAGCAATGCAAACAACTAGTTTGAGATATAAATTAACAACGGTACTTTTATCTCTTAAAAGTTATTGGCAAGCATACCTCAGTAACCCTTTACCTAACGCAAGTACTTACAGATAAGCTCCATTGATTACGCAGACAACCATAAATAAAATAAAACCTCTTTAAATTCCACAACACCTTTGCTGCTGCAATCAGTCCTTTTAAATGTAATATTAATGACGAAATAAAGAAATTAGTGGCGAACTTGTTTGCTCAGGCAAAACGTAACGGACCAAAGGAAAAACCAACACGCTTGACCCTGCGGAAATCTGCATATCACCGTCACGGACTCCTAACCCTACAGTAATTACACGGGACAAAGCTTAAAACATTTCAAAGGTAAGCAAATTAGTTCCGCACTTAATGATCCGACAAAGCGCGTAAATCTTTTTAAAATGCGCGCCCGAAGTGTTTCCTCTTCCTGTGGGGTAAGTAAACAGTACGTTAAAAAATATATTTGCATAATCGCGGGGCACGTATGCAAATCTGTCCCGTGCAGGGAAACGCCGTGAAAATTGTATCAAATTGTTCCACCGACACGTAGGCTTTGCCGGCAATTTGTCAAGCGAGCAATAATTATTTTGAGCCCCCGCCTCGTCGAATAGCTTACAATATGGGCTGGCATGAAGCGTGTCATTTGTGCTAAACATTATGACGTGTCAAAATTTTCCCTTTATTTATTGCGGCCAACAGCGTTTTACTTACTTTTCCGTGTGGAAATTGTGGCTGGTGATTATGTATAGGCTACTTAACGAAATAACATATCGTGTCGTTAGTTAATTATTACAGTATTTATCTGCCACAGATTTTGTTGTTTTCATTGTATTTATGTATTGTTGAACAAACAATTGTGCCAATTCGCCGATTCCGCATCCCAAAATCGAAAACCTAATCTTCTAACCCTTTCGAATCACAAAACGCAGCCAATTGTCGAATTCCCACGGTTTTCAATAAAAACAAACCATTGCAAATGGGTGGGTTGGTCTCGAATTAAGCCAGCGGGCCATCAGCGGCCGGTCGTGCAATGGCCCGTCCCGACTGAAAAATGTTATACGCCACCTGTGGCTCGACGTGTAATCGTATGCGTTTATCTCTGCCGGGCACGTATGCACTGGCTTCTAGCGGATACACCCACGTACAAGGATATAGGGAATATTACAATGAACAAAGATAAGGCCCTCATTAGTTCAGATAGGCTTCATTTTGAAAAAAAGTTTATGCAATTGTTTTGAATAGTTTCGTAATGAATATGTAAATTTACGTTTTTCAAAACTATATTAATTTAAGATGTTACAAAGTGTTTGATGTTTAATGATGATATGAAAAACAAAATCTGTTATGTCTCATAAATTGTTTTAATTATGGTATTGATATTAGGCAGGGGTCTCCCTTGTTTGACCGAAAGGAATTTGACAAATTTTCACTTCCCAAAAAATTTTTCGCGTAATTTCATTTGCCAAATTATTACTTAGCAAAAAATCTATTATATAGGCAAACCTAATGTTTGGGAAATGAACGTTTAAACTATAACTTGTTTACCAACTAGTACTTTTAACATTTTTTATTTAGTCAAATATTTCAGTTGGAATAACAGTTTTTACGCAAAATCAATAATTATCCTAATCTAAATAGTTCAGTTCCGGGTAACCTACTAAAATTATCTCTTTTTTATATTAATGCAAGTTGTTTCTTTCTGTTTTTGGAGTTCACAGTTCTAACCTAACCTAACCTTACCATTTTTTTAATAATTAACCTACTCTAACTACTTCCATAAATAAACTAATAGCACCAAACGTTTATTGTCTGAAGATTGTTTGCTGTGATAAATCATTTGATTAAAGACCAAATGGCATAATGACATTATACTTGGTAATATTTTGCCAAGTAAAAATTTGACCAAATAAAAATACTATGCGTACTAAAATCATTCGAAATATTGCAATGGTATAAAAAAATATTGCTAAAATTTGTTTGGGTAATGAAATTTTGTCAAAATCTTTTCGGCAAAACGGCAGGATCCCATTAGGCAGATATAATATATTAACGTGATGTCTAATGTTATTTTAATTGCTATAATTTGCAATAAATTATAACAGTTAACGTTATCAGCATATTTTTTATTTGCACATTGTCACACAAGCACATAGGACATCCAGATAAATCAAATACACTGTACATCCCTGTGAACAGCACCGACACGTAGCAAACCAAGTGTGCACCCATTCAATTCCGCACCGATATTCCGAATTTATGGCGCGCCCAACGCTCGGGCAATTATCATTCACGCAATGACTGGCCGGTGTCCACTCGTCCCGGCCCCGAGCGACAGCCCGATACACTCCCGCACCCAGCCAATTAACACGCCCATTGCATGCTGCTCAATTGACCTAACGATTTATTGACAGACCTTTTTATCCGATATTTTTATACGGAACATTTTACCATCGACAACAATTTTCCCACGGTTATGAGGTCCTAATAGTGAACCACGGTCCTTTATGAAGCCGAGCGGACACAATAACGATAAAGGTGAGCAGAAAATCCGGACAATAAAGCCTCGACAAAAAAGCTGAGCGGGGGCTAGTGCGGGCCAAATAGTTCGTGAAAATTCGAAGGGTCCCGTAGAGGGGTACGCGCGCTGGACGGGACACTTTACGACGGTCCTCTCAGTAAACCTGCCCATTATGTTGGGTTAAGGGATCGGCGTACTCGAGTTATAAAGATGCCGAACGCTCGGCTAAGATTTGTAGCCGGTTTATGGATGTAGAAGGGTTGTTGGATGCAGCGGAGGGTATTATGATCATGTCGAGTCGAGAGGTCGTATCATATCCAGAAGTCAACATGGCGAACATGATTGAGGACTTTCGAAAGGGCAGCGTGGAAATACGGAAATACGATGCTATTTTTTACCGAAACGCAATGCTTTATTTCAAGTGGTGGTTTTGTAATAGTGAAATGCGAGGAAAACGTTTCTGTTCGACTATGAGCCTTATTAATTTACCTGCATTCACATTCATGTCTGGCTCTAAATTAAATTATTTAATAAAGGATTTTATCCATTAAAACATGCTACAAAATAAATACAGAGTCCTGTAAATTTAACGGCTTCGTAAGCTACGTAGCACCTCAACGACACTCAAAAGCCTTACACTACATTCAGACGGACAAAGTTGCAACAAAACGTTTTCGTTTTAGCGTCCAAACGTCACGGAAATGCAAGTCTTACGTGTACTAACTTTAGGTTTAGAATACGATAAGCGTAGTGTGTTAGGTGTAGGCTATAAATTGGTTTGCAGGTGAGACATCTGAGGCTAATTGTACAGGGCAATCGTGAGTCCAGTGCAAACAGAGGCGGAGGTAAAGGCGTTTACAGGTGTTTGCTAACAGCCCTCACGTAAACAGCTCGGTGCCTCCTTTTGCCGACGTCGCCGCGTCGCCGTCGTCCTGACAGACTGATACTCCGCTAAGATACGATTGTTTGTACATCTTGTACTGGATTTGAAATGGGTGTCTGTTGTTACGTACTTTGGATGAAATGCTTGATATTGTTTATCAGAGCAGATAATGACATATATAATTATAATCATGTACAATATGATGGTAATTTGAAATTATAACACGGCTTATTTCAGCATATCTCAGCAATAACTTTTTGAGCAACTTATTAAGTTTAATTATCCTGTAGATTCTTTTCTAATAGGTATGGTTTGATGTATACATGTTGCATTATTTGAGGTGTGGTTATTATAAGTATTAATACTATTTGTTAGGTATATATGCCCAACAAATAGTATTTACCTTACTGGGCATTTGCTTACTTATTTGGTAGGGATAGAGATACCTGTTAAATTCATACAATATTTACAATTTATTTAATCTTGACAGAAGACCAAAAGCATATAAAAATTAAATAACTAGTATTTTAAAAAACCTGCATATCGTTCATCACATATTTTTTCCTTTATAAAATAAATTAGTTTGCAAGATCAGAAAGCACTGATACTAATGCCTCGGATATTTTTACTTATATTTCAGTTTTCAAACATAATTTCAAACACATAAAATACATCAAATAATAAACAATTCCAAACAGTAGCGATAAACATCGGACGCTGAAAACGACGCAAAATTTATCATTAGGCAGACTTGTAAACTTGTGCGAAATTAACCACAAAAGGAAACATCCAAAAAGCGAATGTGGTTAGAGAGCGACTAGGTTGCGGTGGCAAGAGCTACAGAGATATAGAGACGTCTCGGTCAATCCTTTTGACGCTCTAACCTGTCGTGTGAACCGGCCCTTTGAGCTCTCACCTACGACCGCAGTCCGCAAACGCTTCGTACACGCCATGGTGAATTAATTTGGTAAGATCGGGACGAGATGTGTTGCGGCCACACGTGTTTTGATGTATTTGAGGTTTGCAGTTTTATTATTTTAAAATTGTTTGTGGCCAAAGTTAAAGATGTTAAACAATTCGCGCCACATATTTTGAAAATTGTAATATTATCATTTCAGATTTTAATGCTATTAAAGTCACTCCACCGTGAGGTACTAATGGTACAATGAACAGAACGATATAACAGGTTTACTTTGAATGTTACTAGTCAAATCAAATGATTCGGACATATGTATATTTCGCAGTATTAAGAAATGTTCATATATGTAGTTCTCTCCACGTTCAGCATACCTTTTATAAAAAAAACACGATGACGTCCGCGGTTACACCCGCGTTATTTAATGCTACTGCTCCGCTCCCGTCGCTTATAGCGCAATGTTATATAGCCTATAGCCTTCCTCGATAAATTACCTATCTAACACTGAAATAATTTTTCAAATCGGACCCGTAGTTCCTGAGATTAGCGCGTTCAACCAAACAAACAAACAATGGTTTTGTTATAGTATATAATAACAAACAAACAAACAAACTCTTCAGCTTTTTTTTTATTAAAAAAACCTGTCAAATTGACTTCACGCTGCCTGATGGTAAGCTGACAGTGAAGTCCTATTGGGAAGGCCAACATCCCCAATTGCTGGTTAAGCAATGTGACAACGCGGCCCTCACTTTGACGGCCTTGAGAGATGCTTTTTCACGCCCCGCTTGACCCAGGATCAAGGGAGGAAGGAAACACGTGAGCTGGCAGTGAGTTCCACATCTTTATGGTACGGCAAAGATAAGATGTACCGAACCTTTTCGTACGTGACGGTATCTGATCTACCGTATAAGGGTGGCACCTTAACCCGGCCCATGTTGTTCGCGATAGGAAAGGAGAGGGTGGGATGAGTTGAAAGAGTTCTTCTGAACACTCACCGTGATACAATCGGTAAAAGACAGCCGTTGAGGCTACGTCCCTGCGTAATTGCAGAGATTCAAGGGTCTTAGTAGCCTCAAGGTCACATATGATACGGACAGCACTCCGCTGCAACCTATCAAGGGCATCTAGCAGGTACTGAGCGGAGCCGTTCCAGAGATGAGAGCAGTATTCCACGCAGGGGCGAACCTGAGTCTTGTATAATAGACACAGCTGCTCCGGCGTGAAAAACCTCCTCACTCTGTTCAGGACTCCGAGTTTTCGAGATGCCGATTTAATGACACCCTCAATGTAGTTTCTCTGGTTGAGATTGCGGCGTATGTGCATATCAAGTATATTTAGACTGTCCTGTATCGGTAGTGGGTTATTAGTAAGATAAAGCAGCAATAATATTACAACAGAAGTATTATATGCAATATTTTGTTACTACTATATCCTTCAAAATCAAATTGCCAGATATACGAGAACCACAATCGTCCTCAAAGTATACTGAAACAAAAATACGGAACGCAAAGCCAAAGTACCTAAGCCAGGTACTTGGAAGTTGAGTCGTAGACCGCGGGCCAAAGGTTCTTAGGCTCAAAATATGCAGTGCGCCAACGTCGGACCCACGCTGCATATTACATGAGACCAAGTTTTGTCGATTCCTTCAATATTTCACCGTGGAAAATCCCTTGCTCTGTTGTATATGAAATTGAATAAGTTAAGTAAGTTTTATCTTTATATGGAGTGGAACGTAATCCGGTGAACGTTTGCTGAGAAACTGTAATTCCATGAACAGGACTGATCTTAATGTTTCGCATACTATGCTACGTCGTTAAAATTGCGTATCAAATCTCTGATACAATAGAACTAAGGTTATAATATAAAGCTTTAGTACAAGTCGCTTGAGTCAAATCTTGCTAGGCAATAGTCATGGTTACGCAATTCTTCCATGAGCTTGTCGAATGCGTTATAGAGCCAATAATAATGTCAAAGTCAAAGTCAAAATCGTTTATTCATCTAGGTCACAAGGTGACGCTTATGAACGTCAATTTTTTAAATCGAATTACACAATGGAAGCATGGTGGAGACACAGCTTGAACATTGCGCCTTCCCTGCATTCAAACCATTATACAAATACCACTATTCTATTTCACGTATTCTACAAATATCTGTACTGAACTCAACAAAGAAGCAAGCTCAGTTTAATAATATTCAATACCGTTGGTATCGATTAGTTAATAGGAGAACAGTAACAGTAACACACACAATAGTTCCCACTTCGGTTCAGATTGCACTCGCTTTAATTTCATTGCCTAATACACGTTCGTATTTGCTATCCATCCATGTTTGCGCTCCACCTCATTCATTGTACCAGACGTCGCGATATTTTCCTTTTGTCTAGACGAAATCTTAACGAATATGGAAGTAGTATAAATTAAATGTGAGGTGTGCATAAATTACATTTTATAGCTACTTCTAAGTTTTAAGGTAGAAAAGTTAGAGGCGTCTTTAGTTATAGTAAAGTACCTAGTGATTGTGAAATAGGAGCTGCAGATGCTGTTACTTTGAATAATGTAACTGAAAATTGAAGCTTCATTAAGCAAACTCAAATGTTAATTCTTCTTCGAAAAGTTGAAGAGACAGGTGAAAGGTTTATTAAACTTATAAAAATTATACAGTTAAAAATGTTTTTGACCAATTGAACAGCTTGCTCGGACACAAGAAATTTATAGATTTTGTACGTCTTTTAAATGAGAGCCATTGATCGATGACAAGCTGAACTTGTTCAGGTTCTACAGAAGACAAGTCATGTAAGATTATTGCATATTGTACATTGTAGGTTTAGGTTTATTTAGGTATTTTGAAAGAGCTAATCAAACAAAAATGGATGGCTCATAACGGTATAGTAACAACAAATGTAAGTTGGGAACGAGGGCGGTATCTCCAAATTGCTCATGTAAGACAAAATTAACCCTCGCCCACATTAACACAGATAAGTCGGCGAGCTCATTTGCGAGCCTTCCGGCTGGCGCTCGTTACATCTTGATATTCTTTACCCCTTCACCGATACCCGCACCACACGAGCAATAAATGGCGCGGAAGGAGCCGCTATCGCGCCGCCCGATATCTTCCATCCGAATTAATTTCACAACGCTCCTTCGCAGAAACGAACTAAGTTCGCGGACTTGTTATTTCGACGTGCACCCGAGCGAACGCGACTTCTAATCGCGAAGAGTCGCAAGATAAAATGGCGACCCGTAATTACCATAACGCGCCTTTCGAAGATATGTGGAGAATCTTAATGGTACGGTGGCTGCGTAAATAATGGGCTCTTATGGGAAACTTGGTAAAGAGCACTGTTTCGTGTGTAATTTTAAGGGTTTCCTGCCTCACGTGCTTTTTGAATAATGTGCTAAATACGGAGCGAGCGCTAATGACGCTCGCGTTTGTTTTGATATAAACTTAGACAATAGATTCACGTTTGTTCACCCAGCCCAGCCTTGTACGTTTGAATAATTTTAATTTTAGCGTGACAATCTCTACTTGTATGAATCGGGAGCGTTTAATGTCTGCCGTTGAGAGCTCGTTCTACATAGCTACAAACTTAGTAACCTCGTGCTCGTACATTAATACAATTCGAGGTTCTTTGTTGACTAGACTGGAGGTTCATTTAGGGAGTGGTGTTCGCAAATAGCAACGGTAGTTAATTATTGAGCTAAAATGCATATAAGCGCGGGTGCACACAAAGCGTTCGGCGGCGCTATCAGCGGCAGGATGCGCCGGTGTCGCGGCGCGCGATTACGCGTGAGTTATGAGCTATTTCTGAATTGTGGTCGCCCGCGGCGCGCCAACGCCGCCGCGCGGTGTGCCACCGTCTCGCAGTCTTTCATTACCAGTAATTAGCCCTTTATTTTAAATATACAACAATAACCGTTGCCTTGAGCGATACCAGCCTCTTTTACGCAGATACAACTTATTCGATGTTACGTTATCTTGTAAGAATGAACTCTCATTTGATTATTTATAAAATGAAATAGTACGAAAATGAGTAGGTACATTTGTGCGAATGTTGTTAAGGTATAAACATAAAAATCTAAATCACATGATCTTTGACATGTTAAGTGGAGGTGCCTCGTGAACACATGATTTTGCAGGAGTTGGATATTTTTATGATTTGTTGAATGTAGTTTAACATTATTTACCCCTGATCATATCATTGTTCACTTGTCACCTTCACAAAATTCTTTAACCTATTGGTTGCTGATACATCTATACTACAGAGCTATAGTGTTTTATCATTGTAGTGTTCGCATGTTTTGCTTTATTTTTTTTCATTAATTTATTTCCAATCAGTGACACAAAGTGTTTTGGCTGTGTCAGCAATCATGGTACCACAAATTGTAAAATTAAGATTCTGTTTTCAAAAGAGTGGCATTAGTTTCTTCCAGGCTCTTCTCATAGCCCTACCAGCCCGAACCTGATTGTAAAAAAAAATTACGTTCATAAGCGTTGCTTTTGTAACCTATATGAATAAATGACTTTGAATTTGAATTTGCTACTTTAACATTGAGCAAATTAGTGACTGGACATATACCTTAAAACGTAATAACATACAACATTTTACATTGGTAAAATGCATTAAATTGAAGACTAAATTTACTTTTACTTCTCTAATATCATCATCATCATCATCAGGCTTTAACAGTCCACTGCTGGACTAGGCCTCTCCTTTGAAAGGAGGAATTGGTCTACTATACCACGCTGGCCATACGGGTTGGTGTAGGGTTTGTATCAAGTTTTCCTTCTCTTACAGTGCTCTTCTCTGCATAATATGCTCACTCTGTCGGCTCTTACGACACCCACGGGATGATATGGGGTGGTGACATTCCGTATTCTTAATCCGTCACCACACGGACGGACTCCTTTAATAACTCCGTCATTATAAAACAATATTTACTTTACATTGGATACCTATCACCAACTCATACAAACATATATTTAGCCCACAAAATTCGACTCATTGAATCTACAACTTATTTAATATATAAATGTGCAGTTTTAGTAATAGTGGCATAAGCATAAAATGTAGCTAAACAGTAAACACGGCAGTTGGTTGAGCGCGTTACACATCGGTTGTGGCAACATTTGCTCACCGCTGCACATTGTTCCTGAATGCATATTTGCGAACTCACCTATTACGTTCTAAAATGCTCGCAGCATACACAAAATGCCGTACACATCCACACTCGGTACTCCGCATGCGAAACGTGTACGCTCGAATTACAAGCATTGTAAATTAGGCACCAAAAACAGTCTTATTTTCCACACGAGCGCTGCAGCTAATATTGTCTCACCCTTGAAATATGCAGCCTTACCTGCGGGAATTGGCCGGATATAGTGTAATTGTTGAATATACCACGTCGTTTAATCTCGGCTACATCTTCTGGAATGTTCGAGAATGCAGCCAAGATTTGCAGGCAGTCTGCGGCGGACTTGGCCTCGGGCCTAACACTTAATACGTGGCTTAGCTCCACTCGGGATTTCTCGATGCGTTCACCGCGGCTCGGCTTTTAGCGACACTGCTAAGCACGTCTGTAAACAAACATTAAAAACTCGTTTACTTTCGGAACCCTTTTAAAAGGGTTAAAGTTGTGACGCCCCAGAAACGTTCCTGGAACTCGAGCAACTGCAAACAGCCGTCAGCGTCGTCGATGAAATTGCAAAAATGTAAAAGAGCTAATGTTTGCTCACCTTAAACCCCTGCCCGACCCCACGTGCCGGCGTGACGAGCCGGATAAAAGGCTTTAATACACCCTCATCCCTTATTACGAAACTTGAAAAAGACAACAATATAGATCCAATGTGTCGCGGGCGCGGGCAATCATACGCGCATCAAAGGTGACGTGCCTCAGAGTTAGCCAAGTATGGAGACGCCTTTATGTAACGACGTTTTGTATTACCATTCTGTATGGAAATGTCGAGTCAAAGGGCTACACGCGTTATGAGATCTGAAACAATACGGATTGTGACAATCCTGTTTCCTTTGCGCGGCAGGAAATGGTATTCGAATGTTTAATGAGATGCCTCGCTTGTGTATCCTACATATGGATGCCTAGAATATCTGTTTCATATTTTTGAACTTGAATGATAAATTGTTGTGAAAACGTTTTTAAACATCTACGCTTACAGACAGACAACTATGTTAGTCAATATAAGTTCTCATTTTTGCCTTTTGTGTAAGTAGATTACGTTTTAAGTAACTACTCCTTACAAAAGGATAGAATATTCTTAAGCTGTCTTAAGTTACCATTCAATCGTCATTCTCAAAAACGATTTTCACGAACAAAAGTTTAAAATCTGCCTCCACACATACCTCGCTCGAACACATCAAGTAATCATTACCGCCCTCTGAAAAATCTCAGCGCGCTGCTTTGCAAGTCAAAACTCTTTTGGGTACTCTTGGATCCCGGGTTGAGTCGAGAGCTGCGCGCGTGTGAACATTTTTCATATTGAGCGCCTAGGTACAGGTGACGTGTTAAATGGCTCGATGTTTAAGATTCAACAAAGGGGTATGCGTAATCTTGTATGTACAGTATGTACCTAACACATAAGTGTAGTTCTGTTTTAAGACACATGAAGGTAAAAACTAGCACGACGATACGATAAAAGTAACAACAAATTAAAAGTTGTTAACTAACCTCAAGTAACATATCACACCATTTCTCGTCAAGTTTTGTACGTTTGGAAATCAATGAGTTGTTGGGAACAAGAAAGTAAAACTACCACACTGTCTCTTCTGGCCTTATAGGAAGGGAACATCAACCAATTCCTAGCTGATATTTATAACTTATACTTACTAGAAAAAACTAAAACATCAACTTATGTGATATTAAAATAAGATCAGAATTGTTTTAAAATCTACATGCTCTTTAAATAGCTGAGCTGAATAAGCCTACATAATAATTATATATGTATAAAAATATAAATAATATTTCCGCTTGGCAGTCCTAAATGATCTCTGGTGGTGACACGGTCGGTGCTGGCTGATTTACTCGCCGCAAGTATGGGGCCGACCGCACAGGTGCGCTGCGCTCAACTTAGAAATTAGCACACCGTTGACTTTTAAATTGCTTACGAAATGACATGCTTTTGAATTACATAAAAAATGCTGGTTTTATTCAAAAAGTTGTTTTTATTTGAATAATGTTAATCTGAAATATACTTTTAAGTAGGTATTATTTTTATTAAGGTAATATTTTTGGAATGATGTAGAGATATGAAATATTAACATATTTGAAGGTGCTTATAATAACAACAAACAATTATAAAAATTGCATATTTATTGTACTGACGTAATCGCAATTTCAGCTGATCTGGCTAATATTGTAATCTGCTAACCTTTCAAACTGAGTTCTTGCTATCAATCTAGCACTAAAACAGAAGCAAACGTAACCACAAACACCACAAACTTACGCCGCGCTCCAGCATAACAGTTTTAAACCCATCGATAAAATTCCCATTCCGCCGAAGACAAGACGAAATCGATTCACCAGATGTCGCTAACATATCGTTAAGGCGACGTGTACACCATTACAAAAATTATTCTGTCGTCCGCGACAAATTGACATTCAATCAGCGTAGAGACATTGTTTCCCTATCAATCCTTATTGGGAATAGGCGCACGCAGATATGCCACCATCAAAACGCAATTTGTTTATGAAAATTTATTGTATTCGCCATTACCGTGGATTCTTTTCCCTCGACGACCTCGCGGAACGAAATCACCTTATTCAATTCCCTTTTTGCATACATCACATACTGTGTCTTAGAGGGGAACATTGCCGGTTTTGTAGGAACACGTGAATCGCGTTTGGGACTCGTGTTCGCCTCTTATTAGTCTGGATTGGATAAAGGTTTTTCTTATATCGCTTCGGGGGTAAGAATATACAATGTTTGGAAAATGTTTTCACAAAGAACAGTGTTTGTTGGATGAATAATAAGCACTATGTACGGAGGTAGAAACTCTTTGTTCATTAAGGTATTAGAGTATTGTGGAGCTAAGTATCACAATTCTAAAGGGTATTGAACAGTTTCTTATGTGAAGGGATGAAACCATTTCTTATTAATGTTATATTTTTGTTACACGGTTGCGATGCAGGATTTGGGCTTTACAGGTTGTAGGTCAGAATGCTGCTTGCCCTCCACATCCATTAGACATAGCTAGACTCAAATTGTGCCCTTGCTGCTACATCCCAAAAATGTTCCCTGTGTTCTTATCGTACGATTCACAAAGTCGAACACAAAACAGTAATCAATTATTCATTTGTAACACTAACGACAACATGTGCACTTATCCATCCAAATACCGTTGACGGATAACCAGAAAAATCCCAATTCCAAATTCGGCGGCAAAATCATTTATCAGTGCAGAATTAGCGCGTCACACGCGAAAGTGTCGATGTAGGTGGCGCGAGCGATATGGCGCTCTTCCCTGTCTCGAGGCTTTGCAGAAAGAATTGTCGCATATATCACACTTAATAGGGTGAGGAGAGAGCACTACTTATGCCTAATGCGACAAGGAAACATGCTACGCGCCCGTACGCTCGAATACATTTCCAGAAACTGGATTTTCAATGGTTATAAATATGTGAGTACCCACCGACTCTTGCTTGCCGCAAAATATGAAGATTATGCCTATTCCATAATTCATTTGTCGTTTGTTGCATCGATTTCGTATTAGGGATGTTTTTGTGATAGAGATAATTTATGGCATGTCGCGCTACACTGAGAGAATGGGGCTGGTACACCTGCAGCGGTACAAAAATGTGACATTAACCCCTTTTGATATAACAATAAAGTGGTGACGTAGTCGTAAACACGGTGGAACGAGACTTCATAAAAAGCAACGATGTCGGTAAATATGGACAGGCAATGTCTTCAACGACGTAAAACGTTGAGAAAAACGACTCCGCGCGCTTTTACCGACCGACGAAACGTACTGAGCTAATTTTTTATGAATATGCTCTGTAACGTAAGCAGTACTTGTGAATATAAGCAGTAAACATTTTTCACCCTTCCTTGAGGAAAACATCATCTAACAAACATAGAGGCTAGGATTTTCACCTGATTCATATTGCTCAACAGTTTCAAAGGCGAAGGTGAACATTCAAAGGATAAGTTTATTTATTTACGCAACTACGTCACCGCATGACGTCAACGTGAAGCAATATGAATGGAAATCAAACCATAAAAATGTATCACAATAATTTTGATACATAGCCAAAGTTTATCGCCCTTTTAAGATGTTCCTTAAGTCTATAAATTAAGACGGAGAAGTAGCGGAGCCATAAAACCTAATATAAGTAATCTTTATTTCCTTACACGCCGCTAAATCAGCAGATTATGCTAAATACTGTAGGTATTATTGCGCATACGAGGTTCGCATACATAACTAGAGTTTATCAACCGCCCCCTGCTAAAAAGCTGTTATATTTTCAAAACATGATTATGTAAAAGAATTCCAAGATTTCAACGCACGAGGGAAAGGAAATGTGTGTCGTTAAGACGTGAGGTCTCCGAGATTTGCATCTTTACCACTCTTTTGTGGGGTGTGTTTTCTCACGATAATGCTAAATGATATGCACGTATATACATAAAATGCTTTCTACGTATGCGCACTTTTCAACTTAATGTTTCAATCTATGACATTTTCAATTCTTCTATCTTAGTATATTTCGTTCTATGAGTATAAAAATAAAAGGTTTGTAAGCAGAAATGTAAATATTTCATTCATTACGGTTTCACACTAAAACACTCCACATGCCAAATAAATAAAAATAAATATAAAGTCGAAGTTAATTCAAGCGGTCATTTCACCGAGCCGCTTGGCTAGTACAGAATAATTGATCAGCTACACTATTTCCGACCAACAATACAACTCTTTTTCCAACTGTCACGATGTTTATACTCGTACTAATTTGTTTAGTGCACAGGCTAATTTTGTATCGAAACGCGACAGCAGTTGTATAAAGCAAGCTTGTCGTACGAAATTAGATTCCGTCAACGAAAAATAACAGTTGCAAATGGATTTACATTCACGTACAAACGCTACCGAATGATAATGTTTTTTTGCACGAATAACAAATCATTTCATTAAAAAATATACTAACAATCAACAGTCGTAAATGGTACAAAAAAGAGTCAAATCTACAATCTCCCAAACGACTTCCTCGCGGAGTTAATAATACAAAACAAATTACGAACAGAATCTCCTTGCTCAGAACAATTAATCAAAACAGTTCGTAGCAAAAAAAGCTCATAATCCTTCCGAGACTGGAGTCAGTCATTATTATTATTTAAATCTTGAAAATTAGTCTACAAAACTGCGCGATATAGATATAAGTCTGCAATAACCCATTTGGGAGGATAAGAAAAAGGGATGCCAGTCATTAGCATATAATGACAGTAATTAAAATACACAAATAGAGCTATAAAGATGGCCCGGCGTTGAAGGGTGGTTGGTTCATCATCGTGAATTTATACATGGCAAATATTTTGGCTGCGGCTGAAGCTCAAGAATTAAGAAGCGTTGTTTAATTTATTAATTAATGGTGGCAGTGTGGCGGAGATGACGAGCGGTGCTGAGCGAAACTGATTAGTCTGTATCAATAATGCGAGTGTAAACGTTTGTGGGGAAAGACATGCTGTTAAATAGCATGAATAGGATGTGTGTAACCGTAACTATAACTAGAAAAGTAAGAAGCTATAATGACTTAGGATGATTTTCAATCTTTAGTTTGAAAAGGATTGGGGATAGAAATGATCAGCTACCATTTCATCCATTCATCATTGCATTTTTGTGGATTTGTGACTTTGTTAGCAAAGTCACAAATACAATTATAAAAAAATACACAATGTGCCTACGAAGAAAACAGGTATATCTACTTGTTGTATCTGTAGGCAGGTTAGACTACAGTTTCTGGGGGAAAAGATTAACTACGGAATTCAATATTCGAACTATAGATAGATCTGTAGATTTTAGACTCGTTTTTGACATAAGCTCCATACAAAATATGTCAAACACGAATCTCGAATCTCAAAATCCATGTATGGATCGAATATTGAAAATTAATAGAAAATAAAGCCGTTAATCTATCTTTCACAAACGCACTGTCTCAGAATAACATCCGTAAACTTAAGACGACGGCTTATTTACATGAAAATAAAATAAATTAATATGCAATCCTTGATAACGGGTGTTGTAACAGCACACGATGATGGGCAAGCCTTTCACTCGAATTATTTCAATTCATTTCTCGTCGTCGCTCCGCCGCCTCCGCAGACAATGGCGGCTAATTACGAGATGTAAGGCTTTATTAACGCAATCGCCTGGTTATTAACATAAAAAAATAATATTTACTGGGCCCGAGCCGGCGAAAGTGCTTAATTTACGAATATTGCGGCATTACGCCGTCCCAACCCTTCCGACTTACAAATAATTGCACCGAGCCTTGAGGAATGGGATAAGCGCCAAGATTAAACCTCATCACAGTTGTTACACTGAATAAGATTTAGAATTCTAATGAGTGCCATTTGAGATCTCGTCGAAATTTTACCAAACCTTTTGCCTTCACAAATATATTGATGTACCTACGTAATCCAAATTTGACTTATTAACTCTTAAATAGCCGCCTCACAGATTACCTATTGATATTTTAATCAGGGCGTCCCTTCGATTCCGTAATGTCAATATTAGCATTTAAATAGCGAGTGAAATATGACATCAGCATTTTAATTTTCTATATTACGAAGCGATTTACAAATTAGCGGGTAAGAAAAACGCCATAGAAGCCTTAAGAGGGTCGACCTGCTCGCAGATGTTCTATTTAAATGTAAATTTTGCACCGACACGCCGACGACACGGATGAAAAAAAAATTTTACGCAAAATATTTGACGACACATCACAATCATTTGTAATACTGGCACAAGGGCTTATTATTCAGACATCTTAATTAAACCATAACGATATTACGTACCAGTATTTTTTACAGAAAGAAATCAAAATGTATTCCGCTTCCAACTTTGCTCTCAGGAAGGAAAAATTAACAAAATTTGACAGCGGTATTTAATCAATTCTCACAACAAACACTACGGGAGGGTGACAATTGCAGGCACCGGATGAGAGAAAAAAAGAAAGTATTCTTTTCAAGTAAGGGCAACAATAAGAGAAAGAATTGCGCGGGAAAGGTCCGGAAGTGGAAGTGACAGGTCGCCGACAATGGTGGAAAGTCACACCTCTTGTTTACGGGACGTCGAGCACGGCGCTGAATTAGCTATCATTTACTTAAGCACTTTATATAATTAAGTGGGACGGCCATTAGTGTCACGAGGGTCGCCATATTCTTTTCATTGCCGTTTCTAATTGCAACTATTAGAGTGGGCGTGAACTGGGTACGTGTGTGGACAGGAGCAATGTTGTCCGCTCGTTTGATGATATGCTATCTGTTTAATGTTCTGTCGTTTCTAACTAAATGCTTAATTACACAAGATTAATGACAGATTTTTAGATGGCCGTATGTTTAATGTGAAGTTACTTATCACTTTATTTCGATAGTAAACAACTTGGTGATTAGTGCACTGGACTTATGGAATGTATTTGTCCAATAAGAATATTATTGGCTCAGATTGAAAGACTTATTTACTGAGATTATTTACTGATCACTACGTCTTCTAAACATTGTTATTGTAAGCTTTCATTGGGTATTTTTCGTCTTATCTTTATATATAAAATCCTTGCGTTACTGACTGACTGACAGACACGCTACAGCCGAAACTATTGGGCGCAGGAAGCTGAAATTTGGCATGTATGTTCCTTGGGGACCGTAAGGGTGCACTAAGAAGGGATTGCCCAAAATTCCCACGGGATCGGCCAAAACGGGTAAATAAAAAAAAATGCAGGCGTAGCTGCTGGCGTCCTTTAGTCTTACTATAATATCCGTCATCACTTTTGAGTTGGATATCTATATTATTACATAGATAATGAATTAACATACTTATATACTTTTTTTATAAATACATATATATTACCCATACATAGAAACACCCAGACCAAGACAAACATCCATGTTCATGCACACAAATGTTTGACTTGTGCGGGAATCGAACCCGTGACCTTCAGCTTAGCAGTCGCTTACACTCCCGCTGCGCCAACCGATCGTCAAAATTTAATAATTTTTTTTATATTTTGGAGAGGTGGTGGTGTTCCATATTTTTGATGCAGCATATTTGAAACAGCCTTTATATCCCTGTGTCTTATGCTTCGGTATCTTTAGCTTTAAAATTTCTTTCAACCTAGTATTTAAAACCAACCTAACCTACCAAGATAGTTTATTATATAAATACGGAGCAAAGCATACCTCATCAGTTGCAAGTATCAAAGCTTTAAAATTTCTTTCAACCTAGTATTTAAAACCAACCTAACCTACCAAGATAGTTTATTATATAAATACGGAGCAAAGCATACTTCATCAGTTGCAAGTATCAAAGCTAGTTACAGATGTGGCTCAAACCGAACAGTCTCACGCCTGTTGTCAGTATAACAACTCGAAAATAGTTTCGCACAAACTACACTAAGGAACATGTTCCCATTGTGATCTTCATTACGTGGATCAAGCTAATTATTAAGTCAGTGTTTGTTTACAAGACCATAAGTCAATTTTTATACTATTATATATGGTTGAAATACTATAGATTATCCATAAAAATCTTTATAGTAGACAAATAAAGATATAACTTTTTATTTTTAGTTTTATGACGAAAATGTCAGGACCGAAGTTGTAGAGAATTGAATTTGCAACAAAACACTCTTTCACATGTTCTTTGTATGGCCAATAGTTTACCAGATAATCGAGAAAAACCATCTACATCTGCACTCTTTCCAAGATGGCGGCAGAGGGACAAGAGGTACGACCTCACAAATTTGGTGCTAGCTTTACACTAGCCCTCCCTACACATCTGTAAAATAAAATTGCGTCCTTTGACAAATGCACGCTAAGCCCAAAAAAATTTAACATTTCAATGGACTAACAGTAAATCTTCGAGTTAGAAATAGATAAGTAAACAGTTTGTTATAAACTGAAATTGCTTAACAGGTGAACGTGGCTTTAATAATAAAATAATACTTATTGCACATCATCTAATACACTAGATGTAGGTACTAAAATTGTTCAGTTTATTAACGATTTACTGCAAACACATTTTTCACTATATGAAAGAACTATGATCTAATAACAAATAAGACATGTTGTCTCTTAAAACAATAAGTGAATGATTAAATGATACTTCAGAGCAAAAAGTCTTACCTAATTATTACCAATGATTAACTTAGCTAAGAAAATAAAGATTCAATCGCAAGTGACCATCCAGATATATTAATTCTACTATTTTAGAAATTTTCATCTAAACTAATTGGCTACGTGAATAGAATGCATCATAACAATAGCCGCATCAAAAATTTACACTTTTTCAAATTCGACAAACAAAGTACGTAGCCGCCATTTTAAATCTACATTAATCCCCTTTGCATCTCAAATTAACGAGTCGATCATAATTGATTAAGTACAACGTAGAGCTAAGGAATACCACAAAGAACTTCATTCGGACTGCTGAGGAAAACAAAAACAAGATCCCCTCCCGTTTTTGACCGAACGGCGAAAGCGAAATCTCGCTTTGTTCATTTACTCGGTAAACCGATAATTTCATTAAACAACAAAGTGGGACTCGTCGGGCGCTTTGTAAACACGCCAAGAAGCCAATGTCCCCTAAGATGGGAAATTCATTTGGTATAAAAAAATCTTGCGTTGGCGCAACGCGGCGAATTAGGAATCCAAGGACCCTTGCTTGTTTGCGCGATAAAAACTGTTCAAATTTAATTAAAATCAGTGCTGTGTTAAGTTTTGAAACGACAGATTTAATTAAACGTGCTGAAAAAGTTTTGTAACGTGGAAAAATGCTAGGAAATTAATTTACTATCGAATGAAAATCGAGCTCCTTAACCCTTGTTGAACATTCCAGTTAATATCGTAAACGTAACCTAAAACGGTTGCATTCCACACGTTAAAAATATCGCGGAGTAATTTGGAGCATTCGGGTGGGCTACTCGCATTAAAGTTCGGTAGCGGGCAAATTAAGCCGAACCCCCGATATATTGCGTTTGTTCTTTTGATGCCGCCGGTGAAGGGTTAAAGCCAAGAATGCTTTGCTTTTTATAGTGAACTCAATAAACTGGGGGTCGAGGTACCGGCCATACATGAGCTCGTTTGATGAGATAAGTCCAAATATTGACCTGAATGTTTGAACACATTATTTGAACAATGAGAAAATATTATTTCCTTAATCCAAATTTAAAATAAGGGTTATTCATGCTTATTATTAATTTTGTACAAAGGTGGACGATGGACATTGCTTCTCTTCTTCTAATAAGTCTAGCGGACCCCAGACTCCAAGAAAAAAGTTTGGATGGAACTGAGATAAAGCTAGGACGGTGATGAATGTGTATACAAATTAACTACGCAAACCTAGTACTAATACAATGACTGAAATTACTAGCAATGTTTTAAATGTTTGGAGAGTGAGAGATGAGATTGTTTTTCACATAGCAGTAATTACACTACCGAGTTGCAAAACTCAACAGAAAATTTGAAGTCTAATCGCATTTAAACTGATTTAAACTGGGTTGGGTTCCTACTCATGACTTCTTAACAGTCTTATACATAGTCTGTGCGATGATGTTCATGTCCTTGCGCAGCAGTAAGCACGACATGTAGCTTAATTGAAATGTGCAACGTTTATTAGTAACGTCCACAAATTACGGAAAATAGGTATTTTAAGCGAAATTATTAAATATTAGTACCTTTTTATAAGTAAAGAAAAATAGATTATATCTATATATAAGTATATTGTTAATACACTACCAATAATCCACCTATCTAAGCTAATATTACGCGGAAGTCAAACGGTTATGTAAGGAAATTGGGAATGCTTTGCAGGAATAAAACGGATGATTTTTGTACCAATATTAAATTGGTTAATTTTAGAATAAAACAAGCTGTGACCTACGGTTCACACTTTAGTGTAGCACGAAGCTTCGCACAGTGAATAAATATCTCTCAGACTTTTGTTAGTAGTCATCGTAGATATCCCAGAGATCACAGGGGCCATGAAGCTAAAAGTTTTTAAGTCGATTTTACGATTGCCATAAAAATCGCATGAAGCAGGGGAAATATTAAGGCTGATTAAAAATACCCGTAATAAATTTTACCATACCAAAAATTAATGTCAGTACCTGCAGCAACACTCTGCAGGAGCTAACCGATTTTTCTTTCAATATATGAATTTTCCACACATGAGTATCCACAAATACTCGTTATACAAAGCCAATGAATTATACCTCAGTCAGGTAATTAGACCGAAAATACCATTAAATTAATAAATAAAAAACAGGAGCGGACCCCATCGGCTCTCGGAACGACGCGTGGGCCCCTCACTCGAATAAATTTATGTAAAAATTTTCATTAATATTTTTGAGGCCGGCCGTCCGCTCGCCCTTGGGAGTGAAAATCGAGTTCGCGGTCGCGATGGAAAAATGCAAACCGAAAATTGTGGGGTCCCTCGCCTTGTATTTGCTTATGAATACCGGTACCTGCCCCCGCATCATGAAATATAAATATACGACACGATACGGGAAAATAAAATTAAAACAACAACAGAACCACACGAGAGCCGATTACATAACGATCCGGCGACACACTGTAACTTACCTTTTCCCGAGTAGTTTTTTGTTAGCCCTCGACCTTTAAGGCTGCAAGTTCACTATGAAAAACGCCCCTCGCGGGATCTTTCGAGATTATGAAAGATTTGTGAGTCCTTGAGTGGCGCCCGCGGCCGGTCGCAGTGAGCTTAAGAGATTTAAATCGCTCGCTGGCCCGGAATGCCAGATACAAACAGATTTCTTACTGCCCCGCGTTAGTAGAAATGATATCTTGGAACGAGTGTACCCAACTTTGGGGTAGATAAACGCATATCTGTATGTTTTATTGCTTCTATAAAGTAACATTTTCTTTACAAGTCTCTAATTTCTTTCAAAATATTATCTTTTGCGTTGTATTTTGGCTTAGTTTAATATTTTTGTATTGTTGTCTATATTTTACCATTTATGCTAGAATATGTGTATATATAAATAAAAATATCTATGTATAAAATATAGAGTGCAAAATCTTCCACCCATTGCTGGATACAAGCTCTTATACGAAGTTCTCAAACAGATAATTACAATGCCATAAGATTTCGCGTACATTTTCCTGGAGTTAATAGTTCCCGGCACAATGCAAGCGAAATCTGTAGACGATATCTTGCCGCGAAACCTGTAAATCTTTCAGGCATTTTTATATTCGCCGAGTTCTCCCCAAGTCTGAGGGCTAAGCAGGTCGCACCACCATCCCCGAGATTATATCTTGACACTTGATGGATGAATGGTTATTGGATCTCAACATTTTTATCATTTTGATACAGTTGCGGGCTGAAGGTGCGCTGCCCTACACTCTACTTCACTGCAGGGGACATAGTTTACTGATACATTTTTCAAAGTTAAGTTAGTTTTGTATGCGTCGTGGTTTATCGTATGATCTACTGTTTAAACGGTTTTGGAGGTGCAGAGTGAGCACTCTATTTTATAAGGGGAATGATGTTTTTATACCATGTGTTTTTTTATGTCATAAGATGAACCTAATGATCTAACTTTTGATACAATACTGCTATGTTTGCGTCAAATGTTGAGTTACGAATCGAGTCATCCTCCTAACGTTATCCCAGTTTCAATCTGGGGTCCGCTTACTAGTCTAACCGGATTTGGCTGGATATTAGCTTTTCCACGAAACGACTGCCTGTCTGACTTCCGCAACCCGAAGGGATAGCGATATTCCATGGTTTAGACTAGTGTCAGTTTATGTTAGAAGGTACTGACGCCCTGTAACGATTGTCAAAGATCTTCATGACAACCGGGACCGACGGCTTAACGTGCTCTCCGAGGCACGGGACAAGCGATAATTAACAATTCAATACGCACATAACTCCGAAAAGTCATTGGTGCGCGCCGTGGATACGAACCCGATACCCTCTGCATGGCAGTCTGTTGGTATCTCCACTAGGCTATCGCTGCCTTAGTTACGCATCGAGTGTTCTTACAACAACAGGAAGAAGTGATTTTCTCGGATATTTATTGATCTGCGAAGCTGATTTTCAGACTTGAAGCTACGTCCTAGGTATCCCTAGCAAGTTCATGCTTTGGCTGACCCTTTCCGAACCTGAAACCTGACAATAATATTAAGTTTTAATATTCGGGATCACTAATAAATTCTTAGACAATCGAATCATTAAAACCTTAAAATACTCGTGAAGAAGTGACTCAATGCTATAACTTCTAATGAAATCAGTGGCGATAAATCATAGTGATATATGTGTTCGCTATCCAAGGCTTGTCTGGTGTGAAATATGTAAAATTGGCAATGTTCTTAGCGTGCATTGGAGCGGCGGCGGCGGTGAGCTGACACTACGACCCGGTCGTTTGCACTCTTTACTACACCCCTATCTCACACTTCATATCATGCGTACGGTGTGCAAAATATACGATTTTATACGAGATTTTATTGCAATATGTGAATGGTTTATTACTGATTTTGTTATGGGCGAGCTAGGTAAGTGTTATATTTAGCGTTTTATGTGTGTTGAGCGTATGTCGTGATCGTGGGTTGTAGAAGATTGTTTTATTTATATTTTTGACTGTGTTTCATAACTTCGTAGTGTAAAGGACAGGTAAACCATCGAGGCCCGTTGCAAATGTATAAATTTGTAGCAATTGTATAAATGTTTTGTTATTTTTGCTCCAGCCTAATTTAATTAATTAAGAAGTATTTTTACATTTAATAAGCTTGAAAGAAAGTATTAAATATTGATTATCTAGTTATTTAAATGATCTTATTATTATCCATATTATTTTAGTTCATCATCATCATCAGCCTATAACAGTCCACTGCTGGACTAGGCCTCTCCTTTGAAAGGAGGAATCGGCCTACTATACCACGCTGGCCAAACGGGTTGGTATAGGGTTTGTTTCAAGTTTTCCTTCTCTTACAGTGCTGTCCTCTGCATAATATGCTCCCTCTGTCGGCTCTTACGACACCCACACCTTGGGATGATATGGGGTGGTGACATTCCGTATTCTTAATCCGTCACCACACGGAAAATTTTTTTAGTTACACGGACTAAATAAAAATAATAGGTAGCTTGTTTCTTTTTGTTTTTTTTTTCTTCTATGAATATTTATATAAAACAACTAAATAGGTACTAATACTAAAACCGAAACACCAGGAGAATTACGATACAATAGCTTATGCCAATTTAAAATAGACTGGCACATATTTTCAAATTCATCGGTTATTCATTTTTCTTACATCTGTCAAAAACCTTCTATGAAGTTCTCCTGAAAATTAAAACACCTTTTCCATTTAAAACATTTTACGAAACGATTTTCCATCCAAAAACTTCCCTTTAAATCACGAAACATTCCGTATACGTTGTCTAACCCTACAACAGTTTTCCGAGCGCTTTGGCGCGCATCATAAGCGATATGTTGAAAAAAACGCCGACCGTCACAGTACCGACAGCGGAAACATATCAATTCAATTTGAGCCGAGGTGCTCTGGAGTAGGGCCGCCGCGCGTTAAATCATGCCACCTATAACTTATAAACATAGGGGCACGTTTTATTACATATGACAGAGGATTTTTATTTTGACTCTCGACCGTTTGTCGTGGGTTGCGATTGATTGTTTGGGTTAAAAAATAATGATTTTAGACTGTGTCAAATCAGAGCTGCCTGCTTCGTGCTCTTGATTCTATTTTAGGTATTCAAATTATTAATATTTTCCGTATAGTACGCGTCTAATAAGTTACCAAAAGGAGAGTCATAGGAGTCACAGTACTATGAAACAGTATCTCCAAAAATTCAAAGACCTGCTGAACCACAACGATTGCATTTTAAATGATCGCACATGTCAAGAACCTCTTTATCCAAGTCCAAACATTTATTCGTCGA
The DNA here is from genome assembly GCA_944739405.2 of Euclidia mi. Classification (NCBI taxonomy): domain Eukaryota; kingdom Metazoa; phylum Arthropoda; class Insecta; order Lepidoptera; family Erebidae; genus Euclidia; species Euclidia mi. Next base: position 12,461,184 of record OX123198.2, on the reverse strand, counting down.
GTAACGTTTTGATGGTGCCCACCCTCTTTGACAACTATTTTGTTATTTGGGGTCAGGAGCACTAACCTCGAATACGAACTATTTTCTGAGATTCTGAGTAATTTCTGCCGTAAACCCTAGTGCTATTATGCTGGACAAAGCTACTATCCATTTCAATAAAAACTTACAGAATAACAACATAAACCACGATTGTACATAATCAAAAGATACAGCCATGTTTAAATGTCACATCAGATAGCCAAATACTCTCTGAACTAAAACATTAAGTACTTTAAAATTCCCAATTATTTTAGTGTTCTGTACCCTCAAAAGTAAAACAAAAACACTTCATATGAACAATTTATTGTCCGCGCAACTGTTCGTCAGTCTGTCAAGATGCTTTTTCTTAGGAATGCGTGAGAGTATTGAGTTCAACGTGGCTACAAAAATGATGACCTCGGTGGTGCTAAAATATCAAGTTTCTATACTTATAGGCTACAAAAATGATGACCTCGGTGGTGCTAAAATATCAAGTTTCTATATAGGCTTAAAATAATAAGGTAATTAATGGAACTTTCTTCACAAAGCGAATATACAGGGTGCCACAAGATCGATGGATCTTGTGGCACCCTGTATATTACCATTAGTACTAAGCCAAAGTCTACTCGTTGTGGACATCATGCCAAGTCATACTAACCAAAAATAATACCTGGGAAACCAATATTTTTTTTTGAGTTTTCACATTTTTAAACCGCAATTAAAAGCGCGTGCGTGTAATGCTCGAAATACCTACTTATCCATGGGGTTAGAGGGCATCTAAAGAACAAATTAGCGGGGTAAATGCATCGATTTTATACCTAATTTGAAAAATTCCATACTAACTTTGAGCCTCAATATCTCCTGAACCAGTAATTTTCCAGGTATGGCACCCAAGTAAAAAAATTTCGTACTGATTGGTACAACATGGGATTTCAGTTTCCGTTAAGGGTCTTTTTACCCCCTGTATATATATATGGTACACGAATCACGAGACAAGGCAAGGTCATACTTACTTGATACTTGATGGCACGGGCTGTTTCCGCAACTCCACGTCTTGGCGTGTATTTTGCGTGCGGGTGGGAATGGTGTCGTCATTCGGGCCCCCCCAAGGCAAGGTCATGTCGCACAAGTAAATAAAAATAAGTAATTTTATCATTTTGTGATAACGCCACATAACAATGTTCCCACTCATTAAATTAACTACGATTACAAACTTATGATTGAAGTAAATGAATTCAGCACTCTACATCAATGTCTTTTTCAAACTGACGACGCACACGAATCTGAGTCGCACCGCCAGTTTCTTAGTATTTTCTGTTAATTTCGATTAGTGGCACGAAGTTATTCAAAATTTTCTAGTTTTGTTTGAGACACTCCTATCCATTTCTTACATCTGGTAATAGGTATATGGAATCGCTAAATATTTGGTATTATAATAATAACAATATGATAATATTCTACCAAATACACACATCACCATCTAGTCCCAAACTAAGCAGAGCTTGTACTATGGGTACTAGATAATAGATAAACAAACTTATATACTTTTTTTTCTTGTAAATACATACATAATTATTATACATAGAAACACCCAGACCAAGACAAACATCCATGTTCATGCCCACAAATATTTGACTTGAGCGGAAATCGAACCCGCGACCATCGGTGTAGCAGTCGCTTACAATCCCGCTGCGCCAACCGGCCGTCGTATTGAAAAATAAGTAAGTAGACGATCCTCAACATTCTTAAATCGTAAAGCATTATTACTATCCAAGAGACAGGCAGCTCATTCTCATACAACAAAAAACAACTATAACTATTCAAAACACAATTTATTATTCATATAAACTACCAACGTTACGCAAATTGGTTTTCTTACATCAATATTCTTGTAGCAATTTGTGGCAAAAACAAGACGACACTGTTAGTGAACCTTGTAGCACAATTAACCCTCTTGTTAATAAGATAGAAAGACCGGCTTCAGTAAAAATTCATTGCGTCATCTACGCCTCAGTGAGCATAAAAATTAAAAATGCACACTTGCCCGCAATGCCTCAAGGAAAATATGTTCAACCGGGCGAACGCTTCCTGAAAATTTAAAAGCACTGTCCTTTTTCTTTTAACAAACCTTATTAGGACGTCTTTTTTTTCCGCAATTTTTAATTTATTTACTGCATCGCTTGCGGGTTAAATGTTTCAATTTGTTATTTTTCGTTTCGATTTTAAAATTTCGCGCTAAAACTATTATTTATACATTTATGCATTCCTAGTTAGAGTCTATAATGTTTTTTAGAAATTATTTATATTTCGGAACTTCAGCTAAGTTGTATGAATGTAAACTCAATTGTCAGTAATGTAATGATGAAGATCTGCCCGTTGCTTTAGATTTAGATTAGACTGTTGCTACTTACAATTACAGTCAAACTTGTATAAGAAGGTTAATCGACAGAACATCTAACCTTTAAGTTCACACCTTTATTAACAAACAAAATACTAAGATCATACTTTAAAAACCAACATATTATACAGCACCTATAATAAAACTGCAAAACCAAGCGCCCGAAAACAAAACCATCTCCACAGCGCGCGTCTTAATAAGTTCTGAAACACATGTACCAATAGATAGCTCCCGATTTAATATCCCACTCATAATTGAAGCGAACGTTCTTCCAAACCCATTACTGGCGCTGCTAGACTAGGCTGGCAAGGTAATGAACTCACATTATAAATGCAACGAGGCATCGCCGACGATGTTCCGATGCTCTGATGCGCTGAACACTCCAACGCGAAGAATTAATTCATTTGCATGTAAAACTTCACCTACGGCGCGCTTCTTAAGATTAGGGATGCTGATGGGAATCGATAGGGCTCGCTTGTCATGTGTGAATTTGTAGCGATTATTAATTTGGAAGTGTATGATCGAGTACAGTGATTTTAATGGTTAAGTCATACACTCACTGAGTCTTTGTATGTTTGAAGTAGTAAAGTTTAAAAGCCGCATTTGTTATTAACAAAAATAATAAATAAATATATTTACTACTATTTATCATAATTATTCAAATTACGAGAATTTAAAACGGAACTTAGTTGGGACCGTTTAGATTTTTTTTAATGAGACCATGAAAACGTTATTTTATATTAGTTTCTAGTTTCATAGTATTTATTATATACAAATATAAATAATTAAGTTTCTATATCTGACGTTAACCTACTAAACTCACAATTAAATGCCCAAAAAAATTTCACTAAATAAAATTTCAATAAAGAATTGACATGTGGGTAAATCCAATGATGGCCGTAGAAAATAATAGGCGTCCTAAATAGATTTTCTATTTCCAAATTCATAATTCTACAACAAATAACTAAGGAACTACCCGGTATCTTGTCCACACACTTGCAAGATAGTTGCAGATCCAAAGTTCGTTGACTTTTACCACCGAACGTGGAGACACCTGCATTACTCGGCGACTCTTAATGGGATCTTGGGGCCCTCATTGTTACCTCCAGATACCACGTACTAGAGTGGAGGACTTTTTACAGACGTTCCCGCCTCTCTAGAGGACAATCCGATGTAACGGTGACGTGAATTTGCCTAAATGAGCTCTGTGATTGAAAGTCGGAAGTGGCCCTTAAATTGGTTTGGTGTTTTATAATAAAAGGTGTTGTTTAAATTGTTGCCCTAAATTTGTACAATTTTATTATTTTATTAAGGAATAAAATAGCTGATGTAGTTTGTTAGAATATGTAGAAAAAATAATCTACTATTTATTATCCTTTCAAATTCAAATTGTAGAAATAATAATTGTAGTTCTAATCTGGTAGAAAACAGCGACAAAATTAATTCCTAAGCCTATTCTGTTACCTTAGCTCACTAAATATTCAGCATGTTTTGTACAAGTAAAATGCTAACTGCTTAGTTACTACAACTATGCAATTAGTTATGCCTGATTATTTCCGGATACATAAGTACCTACTAAGCGAAACGTTTTCTTTGTTTGTTCTACATTACATTAAAGTCACGTTTCCGTCTCGTCTAGTTTGTCCCACTTTTCGAGAGGTTGACTCTTACTTACATTTTAATGACTTCAAAGAAGCTCTGTGACTTAACATAGTTGAGATTATTCCAGAATATATTTTCTTATTTTTTTTGTTTTCGAGGAATAAAATTTGATGGTGCAAGATTTTGAAAATAACAAAATAAATTAAAGAGGGTTACACAATAGGCGAACGCGTAAATAGGACTTCTCCAATGAGTAGCGTAAGAAAAAGCGTGGAGTGCGCGTGATCTTCCCCTAGGGGGCGCACTTATCATTGACATTAACTTTTTTGTTGTCCATAACATTTGCATAACTCTTAAACTCTGTATCGGTACAGCGCCTCGAAGCCTCGAGGCGACTTCGGGGAGAGCCTACACTTTGTAAGATCATTTTCAGACTTTACCAACTCGGTTCGCGTCTTCTGGGCACCATAAAAGCGGAGAAGTCATTTGTAAATTACCTTTAATGGCAAAAAGTGCTTATCTTAAACATAGGAATAATATTACAACCTTTGTTTATATTTGGCGCTTAGGAAAATAAATTAATATTTTATGGGCAATATACCTTGGAGACATAGGATAGATAAGTTTCACAATATATTATTGTGATGTCGTTATCAAACATCTAACCAAGTACTTATCTTCAGTAATCTAAATAACATTTTCAATATTTTAAGGCACGTCTTGTTCCGCTTTTCTCTTCTTAGTCTCGGTCTTGATCCTGAAATTTCAAATACTATTTTACATATTTGTTAACATTGAATTATAATTATAACGTTGCTAATTTATATATTCATATAAATTTATTTTAGTAAAAGGTAAAACAGTCATAAGTGTCTGTAGACGGATTTTGGGTTTCTGAAATTCTGATAAGCCGCAAACACGCTAAGGGACCAGTAAATTAAATCGATACTATTATTGTTCACCTAATTGTTTTGTTTCGCCTAATACATATTCTCAAAAGCAATTTCTCTCCTTTTAATACATTCGTACATCGCGTTTCATTAATCCTAAAATTAAATCACCATATATTTTTATCTGCCTCTCAACTCAAAGTCAAACACGTCTGTCCAGAAACAATTAAAACATTAATAAGTATCATTTAAGCGGTAAGAATGAATTTGACGAGGATATTTTGGCAGCTATCACATCCAGCCAGCCCTTCGGCAAACGAAGCTAATTCAAACCCCACGGTGTCTCACACGTAATGAGTAAAGAGCATCATTTAAATAGATTACTCTTGTTGGTTTTAGAATTTTTGAGATGAGATTGAAATATTTGATCGAGGATTGAAAATTGGATTTTAAGTTTAAATCCAGATGTATATTATTATTTTTAGTTCACTTTTAAACATTCTATTGCGATTTGTACATTTAGTATTAGGTCTCAATTGCTTACAATTGAGACTTATTACTAAATATGTATCTACAAATGGCAAATCATTCCAAAAAAATAAGTCACGTGATGAGTCGTCTGTCGTAGCATGGTTTAGACCAGCCCGGCTGACATACTTTGTAGTATACAATACATGCTCTGCTATTTATGATTATAATTATTGACTAATGTTATATCACTACTGGTTCATAATGGAAACAGGAATAGAACAGTCAAAAAAGTAAAAGTTGCTCGTAAGCGGACCGTAATAGTGACTTAATTAACAAAGAGGAGTCAATGAAGATCGTTTTATCGACTGACGTATGAAGCGATACAGTATGGTGCAACCGTAAATGAGAATAGATGGATCACACCAAAATGCTACGAAGAGGGACAGTGTAACTGGATAGTTAGACGACTAGAAAACTCTATATGATTAGATAGCCCCTCGATGAAAAAGTTAACCTGCAGATACCCATATCTGCGTTATCTATCAGCTTGATTAGAGTATAAGTAGATGGCTTTTTGCTCTCAAATATGTTGTGTTGATTAATAATTTAATTTTAATATTTTACTTAAAATAATATCAAAATAAAACTGTTATGAAAACAAGCTACTCACAAAAACATAACCTTAAATATAACATTTTCCTTATAACCGTGTTTACGCAGTGTCATTGTAAACATGGACAAGATAATTGGCTTCCAAAATAGCCCCTTAATCCATCTTGAGATTATAATTTAAAAACATGAGCGGGTATAATGGTTTGGGCCAATCTCTGTCGACTCTAGGTGTCTCTACGTTGCGAGGTAGAGAGGTAGAGATGGCTGTAGTGGGCTCGATGGCTTAATAAGTAGGTATCGCTGGCAGCAGCTGTTATGATACCGGCCGAGTGTCGCACCGCTCACCCTAAAGATACTTTTTTTATCGTATTATATGGAGAAGGACTCTTAGAAATTAAAATATTTTGTTTAAGGGCTGAAGGTAGATCGGTCTGTTTGGAGAATCTTAGGGGGAGCCTATGTCCAGCAGTGGACGTTTTTCGGACTGACATGATGAAGGCCTGAAGTGAAAAAGTACGTTGCGAGTCTATTATCACCAAGTATAAGCTCGAGGGTTATTTTATACATATAATGTAACTTATAGAATTTTATCTCAATAGTGGAGTTTTCTGCAATGTTTCATTTCGATGGGCTGTGTTTTCAAGTCCTATAAAAATCCACAAAAGCATAGCATGTAGGTGCAACGTAGTAAAATGTTGCATATCCTTGTGGATATGTGTATCTTGTGTGTTAAGGATATGGCGCTTATGGTAATGAATCATTGCACAATTGCAGAAAACAGTTGCAACATGGTGACATTAGTAAGCCTCGATCACAAGCATTAAGTAATGTAAATTATACATGAGAATAAGAAACTCTTTTCTTGTATTTGTCACAATTGATCTAAACTATTGACCAGGAAAGCTCTTTCCACACTAGCTGGGCAGCTGGTACTTACTCTAAGGCGATCGCCTTTTTTCTCGCCCCAACCATCGGCAAAAAAATAGGGGAGATTCCTATCTTGTCGCTTCTAATTTACTTATTCCTCTTTTAAAGACTTATTTACCTTCAAAATCCCATTGTGTCCCGAGCGGGCTTGGCAGAGGCATAATAACGATGCTCTACGTGTCAAACGAGGATTTTCTTAAAAAAGCAATAACAATTTACATAAACAGCCGAAGCTATTTAACAGTTAATAAAGAAAACGACGTCGCAATTGACGAGCCTTCGTTAATGTCATTGTTTTTACAAGATCTTTCGTTTTATTGTACCAGGAAATACGCTTATGTAAGGGGTTAATAAAAATAAATGTGTTTTAGATGTAAACAAGTGTATTTTTATTTAAAAAAATTGGTTGCCTGTAAAGTCGGTATACGGGCGAAAGTTTTACGTGACAACGACTTTGAGTGGTAAAATAATTTTAATGTGAATATTCATTCGTATAGTAGGAAGAAGGATGAAAGACGCGTGCCTTTCACTTTTTATGTCTGTCTCTCTCGCTCTTAGGCGGGACGCGTGCCTCTCACTCGCTCTCATTGTGAGCGCATAACGTGAGCGAGCGTAACGCAGTTTCTTGAAGTGTCACCCGGCAAACCAATTTATAAGACGTTGTCACGTCAAAACGGTAAGATTTTGTTTAATATGACTAACAATAATATGTGTACGAGTAAAATTATGAACATGAAAAAAGTCATGCATGAAGATTTAACTTAGTATGTGTCGTTTAATTGGTTAATATTGATCAGTAGTCTTCAATGCTTTTGTTACGTGTATTTCAACTGTACAGGAATCATATAAAAAAGTAATTCTTATTTACTTCTATAATTTATTATGTAATGCAAGTACGTATGTTTTTTAAACAATTTTTAATGTTCGGACCATGTCTCGGCTAAGGGCCCCAAGATTTTAAGATTGACTTTCATCCATAATAGTGCATTCATACTTGTGGTATTAACATGAACGTAATTTTAACAAAAGGAGCATTTCGTGAGGTTTTAAAATACTGGTAGGTACTAAGCAAACTAAATTGCTAGTAATTTTTAAAATAACGCAAAGTGCTTTGTGTGTTCGTGTTGTTCATCGACAGGTCAACTATATTTTACCTTCCCACAGAGTGACTGCGATCTGACCTCAGCAACCCAAAGGGATAGCGATATTCCATGTTTCAGACCAGTATCTGTTTATTTGAGGGTAGCGCCTGTGAAAGATCTTCATGTCAGCTATAGTCCGTGCCACGAGAACATAGACTTTTTGTAAACAAAGAATTTCTACTAAGTGACTTAGCGATAGTTCTGTCAAAAACAAATAATGTCAAATCCAATGAGTGCAACGGTACATATATACGTGTCATTGGAAACTAATATGTCAATGGATCGGCTTTTTAGCGATATTATGCGCTGTCAACGGGATCTTTTAATGTTTTGAGGTACTAACGCCTTTTTTTTTTTTTTTTTTTTTGGTTTCGGGTTGGAAAATCCTCATGGAGTCCCTCCGCCCTGGGGGATGGGCGAAGGGGACTGTCAGACTCTTACTGACTAAAAACCAACCCGTGTGCCTCATGTACCCGTGTGTCGGAGGGTCGGGTTTCGCCCAAGCATACGTCGCAACCCCCCGACGGGTATCGGCCCGCCTTATGGTCAGGTGGGCCCCGAACAAAACCCCCTTGGCGGCGGATTAAGGCGTTGGGCTCCGCCGCAGATAGGGCGCGCGGCAACGCAACACCGACACACCTCTCCTCCCGCGACCGCACCCGACTGCGAGGGACAGACAGAACTGTCCCCCGCACCCGCACCGTTGGACGCATCCTGCGCAGGCCCCGTCAAGCCCACGCGGAGCGTCCCCTCCTGGGGATCCCTCTTAGCTTCACCGCGGGTCACCAATCCACGGTTACTGAGCCCCCCCACCACGACAAGGTGGAGATCCCACGGGGGGGGAGGTACTGACGCCTAGAATGTCAACATTTGGCGTTAATTCATTGAAATGTTACATTCTTGGGTTTAATAAGCATTCATCAGAGGAAAAAAATATTTTTTTTAGTTGTCAAGAAGGGGTAAATGTGAAGTTAAATATAAGTTTATAGGATCGCAACGCTCTTCTCGCTGCCGGCATCCTGAAAAAGCGGGTGCAGAATAGCAGATGGCAAACTATTAGTCGCGCAGAAAATTATTTATACCTAAAAGAGAAATTGCGTTTTCAGACTACCGTAACTTTTAATGGATTTTGTTTAAGTTCATTCTGACGATTTCATTCATTGACAACGTAAAACCTCCACGCCTAGATTTTTTTATGCGAAGTACTAAGTAACTAGTTATCTGTATTAATATTCGTTGTTGGTCAATAATTTAATATTTTAGGATAGGTAGGCTACTTTGTGCAACTGATTTATTATCTATGATTTAAAAAAGTAAGGTTCATAATAAAGTAACATGTATACTACTCTATCATTAAAATTCATGGTACTCTATTTCTTCTTAATTTACAGAATAATTTACGAGTAAAATGACAAATACATCGGCAAATTTATGAACATTTGACCATTCAAACACAAAATCAAATATTTTTATTTCAGTAAAATTAACAATATAAATTTCCCTGAAGCGAAAACTCTTAGATATGTGTATTCTGCCCATATTAACATACGGTTCTCAAACTTGGTCACTAACCGAGCTTCAAAGGTCACGCCTTGGGGTCTGCCAAAGAGCTATGGAGCGCAGCATCTTGGGTGTTAAGCTTATAACAGGATACGGAACACCGAGCTGCGGTCTAGCACAGGCATCAAAGATGTGGGAAGAAAGGCTGCCAGTTTCAAATGGAACTGGGCGGGCCATATCAGCCGTATGCACGAGGATCGCTGGGCAAGAATATTGACACTTTGGGTACCAGAGAACAGACGACGTCGCCGAGGCCGGCCCAGGAAGAGATGGCGGGATGACCTGGACGCCTACCATAACAGCTGGCTTGAAATTTAGGGAGGCCTTTGCCTAGCAGTGCGACAGCGCAGGCTTTTAAAAAAAAATTAAAAACATAGTGGCATAATTAGGCATTGAAAAAATAAGACTGTTCAAAAAGTATAAAATCTTAAACATAACTGTTTGAAAAAAGGTTGTGAAGCCCTGAATGTTTGTTTACAAAAAGTCCATCTTCTCGTGGCACCAACTATAGCATGATTAAACATGCTTTCCGAGCCATGGGTTATATATTAACTATGGCTCGGAAAGCATGTTAAATCATGCTTTGACAACATATATCTGTATCTGCATACATTTCAACTTCTTAATTGATGTAGGAATATCATTTAGTAAAATATAATTGGTGCCTTTGGGTAAATAAGGTTAGATAATACATGTTTAAATAGTAAAGTTTTTATGTACATAGCAATAATATTTAAAACGTTAGCCTCAATCTCGTGTTACCATCTTGAACAGCGTCGTTGTGCGCAGCAGCCTCCACTTGGTATTCAAGGCTGTGCCAGTATCTCCGCTAATATCTGAAAGCAATCAAATGAAATCCGTGCCGCACGAGCGTTACGCGTAAGTGTTGTACACAATGACCCAATTCACTCAAGTTGCGGAATTGTTTCATTAAAACCGACCCAAAAGTTTGACGGCGACCGCGGCTCGGCTCTACCCATCCGCGATCGATCCCTGGTTCATCGCACTCTATTCACAAATACAAAACGTGTACTAGATATTAAACAAAATCAGGGGATAGCCCCCTAATCAAAAGCGAAATATCCCCATCATATTCACCCTCAAGTTAATGACGCGAACTGTCCGCCGCATATCAAACCCTTCCCATTAAAAACTTCCAGCCTTCAACTCCACTAATAGTAATCTGAAACAAAGTTCAACCGGTTCAAGGTCGCAATTTAAAGTTTTTCCAAAACTTCTTTTCCCGTTCACTTTTTTATAAGTATATAAATCTTTTTGCCAGCGAAGTTCCACCAAGTTTTTGGCCCAGATTGTCATCGATTTTTGTTTGAAGAGTTTGTTTTTTCATTGTTCTTCTTTACTTGTTTGACGGTTAATTCATAAAAACTTTCCCGCCCGCACAATCGATAAAGACGTACAGTTGGCTTGTAAACAAAACCACGCTTTCTCCTGTCTAACTGTAGTACGTCTTGTTACGGCCTACAACTCAATTTTAAACGTAAACAACAAAATACAGCTGATAGAAGTAAAGTGGAAAATCTGGTGCAATAACTCACAATTTATAAGCCATCAAATGTAAAACAATAAACCGCGTCATCGCTGAATACGCAGCGCATTTTCTTCGCATGGTTGGCTGCATTATTTTCAGTTGCTCCATAAATATTGCGTTTTCGCGCCGGCTGTAAATATTTTCCCCATCATAAAGACTATGCATAGACGCCCGAAGGGCTCTCATCTACTGAGTCCTGAATATTTTCACATGCATCGTACGAGACCCTCTGTCTCAACTTATGTAAATGCTGCCCTAACACTTTCACCGTTTTTCTCGCGTTTGACTCACAATACTGCGCAATTTGACAGTGGATCCTGACATTATACGCACAAGGACTCACCTCGCTACTCGTAAGGATTCGCAAATGGATATTGTGATTTAAAGTTTATTCGGGGATTGAGAGGAAATCTTCTGAATACATTACGTGATTTTTGAGCCAATTGAATTGAAAGAATTTGAAGTAAAGAAACAAGGAGCATAACAAAGGTTTTTTTGCATTAATTGCTAGTCTGGTAGACAAAGAGGAACATAATGAATAGCCGTCCCCGCTGTCCGTCTCGGCTGATTTATTTCATGACTTTTCGGATATGCAAATAGCATTAACATTCAAAGACGTAGGTATCGTCGCCCCTAGGAAGGAATCCGCGCCGACCGCAGAATGATGCCAATCTAGGGTGAATCTTAATATTTGATGTTGTGTTATTTCCCTTTTCTTTTTCCTTCCTGATATTATTTATTTCCTCACCGACAATGAGATTCCCACTTTAGCGCGTAATAAAAAAGAATTATTGTTCATCTTTTTATAGCGTGCCGTTTTGTTGAGTTTTATATTATCGTGATTGAAGGAGTACCAGCTAACGAACTTGCTGTCTTAATAAAGACAAAGATTATTTGTTTTAAATGACTCTGAATAAAGAAATAATGAAGAGAGATGTAAAAAAAGTTACAGATTTCAAAACTCTTAACATTCAAGGACAACTTACACACGGTCATATTATGAGTTGGTGCATATTAATCATGAAATTAGGGGTAATATCACATACAAATTAAGACCACGGTTGATGCAAGGCTTGGGAACAAATTTGCATCAATGACGAACCTTTTAATATTCGTTATTTAAGTCCATCTGCACAATAATTTCTAAATTAAATTAAATACCTTCAAAATGTAACGAAAGACAACTACATTTGATATTCGCTAATAGCATTTCACATACTTTAATCGAGTACAGAATGTTATGCTGGCTACGAACACTCAAATCAAGAGCTACCTCACTCTTAACATTTTCAAGCCGTCACCAATGCGATCAAAGTTATCCAGAAATATAGGAACAAAAGCAATGACATGGCAATCCAGAAATTTGAGTATCCATGAAGTGTCTTTTAATAGAAAACAAGTTAATCTGTAATAAAAATACCAAACAATACGTCAGAGTATAACTGACCTTATTCATCATCGTCACAACTGACGTCACACATAACACTGGCCGCATATTCCACGTGTTCTAAATCAAAATTAAAAAAGGAAAAGTTAAAAAAATATCCATGGCAGTTTTACATCACATCCTTCACACGAGTGATTAACAGGTCCCGGGAGGTTAGTGGAAAGAGTGGGAAAAATCATCGCGGCCAAGGGAGTGATCGGCACGATGATTGATCGTACTGCTAATTGAATGATCGATGATCTAGGTAGGGATGATTCTGATGCTCTATGGCGTTCGGACTAAGGAGAGTGAGAAGTTGAAGGCTAGCGTGGGTTTTTACGAGGATTTGAATTGTGTATGAAAAGCAAAGTATTTAGACAAACATGAAATAAACGTGATTTTTGTTTTATCATTGTAGGTACATATTCGGATTTATTACAAGCATTTTTTAATATGTCGAAAATAAGTTTTGTAATAAGCCCTATTTAATACATAAATAATAAGTAATAAAAACTACTTCAGACAGTACTATTTTACTCAAAACAATTACCCATACCTTTACCAAAACTAAACAAATTTCAACACAAAATTCATTACAACCGAATTCTCATTACATATCAAATAATCGAATGAGCGAGTAGCTATACAGTAAATTAAACATCAAGAATGTCGTCTCTCATCCATCAAGCTAACGTGATATTTGGCAATAGTAATTAAATTCTACATTAGCGTACAAAGCAGAAGATACGCGGCGGAACCTAATTTTCATAGCTGATTAGACGTACCCCACATGGGATCGCACGATTAAAGCCGAACTTATTCTGATACTCGGAGTACATGTGTTTACTTTTAAGAGAATGACAGGGATGCTTGTAACGTTAATATAATTTTTACAGGATAACTACAAGTTAATCTTGTTATTTAGGTAACCTATACAAAAATGTACTCACTTTTTTAAATGATTTTGTAAGCTTAAATATTAGTACTATCATAGATAATATAAAATTTACTATACTAGTAGTACCTAAGTACTAGCGAGTGTATGAGTACTTTAATGAAATGAGAAAATGTTGGTCAAATTTTCATTCATTTCCCATCTAACGTGGACTCATATAAGCACTCTAAAGCATTTAATTTGGCTTTCGAATAACAATTTTTTTTTAAGTTTTTGTTGGATATAAATGTTCAGAACAGACTTTAAATAGGTTGATCACACCTTTGAGCTGACTATTTAAACGACTATTTTACATAATTTGCAAAATAATAACGCGATGAAAACCCGCTTATAACAAATATTTTATTTACACAATCTTAATAATATCCAAACAGATTTTCTCACAGTCGCGAGACGTTCAGAATACGTACGCGGCTTCTTCACGTTGATGCTACCGATGCTACCCCCGTCAACTGTCTGATGCACGCACGTCACCGCTGACGTCATAGCTGACGTCTTACCAATGAAAAACAAACACCAAAAACGCACCCCGCTCATTTTATATAATTACCCTGTCAAATTTCGTGTACCATCATTCCTATTTAACAATTTGTGAAATGAAGACGTTTTCTTTTGTCCGCTTAATCTGTTATTTGGTTTGGATTAGCTTCTGTTATTTATGATAGACAATGGCAGTGCTCATCAACGTTTCAATTTTAAACGGGACATAAAAATTATACATACCTCTAGTCGAATTCTTACCCAAGTACTGAAATAAAAAAATATATTGTACTTTTATTTATTCCTTTACAATTACCCAATAATTATTTTAATGATTAACAGTATAATTAAATTAAGTCTTAAAATAATAAAAAAATCTAATTAATATACAGAAGGGAAAGTTCAAAAAAATTTAAAATTAAAATTTTGAAGGCGTCATGAAACTAAGTACTTGTTAAAAATTCAGTTATCATGTAAAAATTTATGTAATTATTTTCGACTATCTCAGATTTTAATTTAATGCTTATAAGTCATTGTTTATTTTACATTCATATTTTATTAATGCCTACTTTATTTATTATTTGAATACCACGGCTAAACTGTGTTTAAAAAAAAATTTGAACAAACAACCAAGAATTCATGCTTTCACTATCTTCACACAGTTTAAGGAGTATATACGTCATATACGTTTGAAAATGTCTACCTATTTATGAATATATTTCTTCCTTCTGAATAAAATCTACCTGGCAGAGGCGGCTACTATTTCCTAGACTTCACCTCCACCTATCAGTTATCACATTCCACGAGTCAAACTGCATCATTTATCCCGTCAATCTTCACACAACACGCCGTACACAGTGTAAAACATTTCATCGAACGCTATACTTACAGGGTAAAGAGTGGGTGCATATAAAAGCTGTCTAGAAAGTTTTGTGTCGCTCGACGCGGATCAATACCGCACGGAGGTACGTCCGGGAATTACACCGGGGTAATGAACGCAACAACAGCTAGTTCACTTGTTAATTTGGGTTATTATGTCATTTGTGCTTGATTTTTGTCTGTGATTCGAAAAAGCCCGCGTTTATTTTTAATGCTTCGATTCGAAGCGCGGTTATTTTTTTTTTAATTGATTGGACCAAAGTATCCTTAATTTTGAAATTAGTTTTTTTTTTGTATGCGATGTTTCTGGTCAATGTTTATTTTAATCATACGTGAAAAGTATGTATACACCAACTTTAAATAAAATGAGTTCTTATAAATAATTTATTTAAAATTACAGAAAAAAAGTGATTTTAGTTGGCCGTATCCTGCATATGCAAAAGAATGCCTATTTCACTGAAAAAAATTAAAGCGCATGATTAATAATTTTGCATTGAATGGTCGTTATTTTCAAAGTTATTACTTTAATTCCAACACCGTCAATGTAGACATGCTAAACTCTGTATAGACTCATGTAGCTCTCACGCTCGGAATAACTACGTATTTAGTTACTCTGTGAATCAAACAGATTTTCGCTCCGTTTAGCAATCGAGCTTGCACATACATACAAGTTGATGACAACTAACGTATGCAACAACTACGCTATTTAAACGATTTTATTTGTTTATCTATATACCGTAAAATTATGTATCATTTAAGCTGTCCACCCATGGTCATTTATGAAATTCATGAACATGTATCACTACCAACGTAAGTCAAAGTATGAACCTTTTTCGAGTCAAAACTGCTGATCCGAATTTCATATAGGTATATTAAGATGCGAAAATAAAACTTCAAGGGGTTGAAACACCAGATCAAAGCTACAACGGGAAAACTATCATTTTTAATGTTAGTTGTACAAATATAGATATTGTAGGATTGGCTCCCTTTCCCACACGTGCGAAGATTCTTGTTAGTCAATTATGGCTGCAAGACTCATTAGTTTTCATTTCAGGCAGACAAACCAAAACAGCACGTACCTACGTCTTCTGGACTTAGTCTCATACGCATTATTAGAACTGGCGTTTAATAAACTTGAGTTACTTAATAAATAAATACGCCACCCCATTTCTTCCCTTTGAGTTTACCTCGTATCGGTTAATTTCATTAATTTCCGAGGCGAACACGCGCTAAGAAACCTGTCCTTGTATAACCTCCAATGGGGATTTGGTCCCAATTATGTATTAGCAAAACTTGGCAATACCGCCCGCATGCGACCCCGCAAGGGATTATAAACTTTTGTGTACCTGCTACATGTATAGAAAAGTGAGAAAAATTGTATTACTTGTATTGTTAAAGGCTATTGTCGTAATAATTTGTACGTATAACTAAAATATAGAAACTATAGCACACTCTTGTTGTACCAATAATTTCTTGAAGAGAGTTGACTCATAAAACATATATTCCTTTACATTAATATTACGAATAGTATACATAATTATGAATAATCATAACAAGAATGTCTTAAAGTAAATTAGTAACATATCTGTATAGGTATGTCATGCACTTAAAGCAATCTAAACCTCATCTACTTCCTCAAATATTAGCAGTCTACCCAAATATAATTATTGTTCTAGCCGACAACCCTGCAGTCCTAGTTACCAGCTATAGAAACTACCCACAATCTGCAATTAGGGCTGGGGCACACACGTCACGTAGCACTGGATTAGCGCCGGTGCACGCACGGCCCGCGACTCGACCGGTGCTAATTTATAGCTGGCGGTGTGTCCGCACCTTTACCCCGCTCTGGCGTTGACACGCTCGATTTATGGACTCGTGTGAACTGCACCTAAATATCCACCGGCTACGTGCCGAAATTTTAATTTATGGACACCGAAGGTGTGTGTTTTAGGTGAATTAAAAAAATGCCGGATATCCTTGGATTTCTAAGGTAAAATGTGTGTTAAATGTGTTTAAGTCAGTTCGTCTTGATTTAAATCTAGCTCTGAAAATATAAAATAATTTAGCAATCGCACAAAACAAGATGTAACATTTTAAGCAACAGTTGTGTTGAGGTAATAACATTTTCTCATTACTCTATTTCTCATTAAAAACAAAACTTTAATTCATTGGCTGCACCGGCGGCACACGACATTTCTCATTTTCAATAAACTTCAAACTCTAACGTAGCTTTGATCATGCTTGTTCGCCTCAATAACCGACTAGGTTCTTTTCACTAGAACTAAACTGTTTTCAGTGCGCTTCTGTTTTCGCTCCGCAATTAAACTGCTGTTAAACTTCTTGCAGCGCTGTTTGCAGAGCACCTGAACGGTCTGTGAAAGTTGTGCGGGCACCCTGCTCCTTGTTTGCCTGCTAATTATCCCGGTTTCGGAGCGCAGTCAGCACCCAAAACGCTGACCCGCTCTAAATGGTCAAACGAGGCTAAAAGCCTTTCACGGCTCCATTCAAATAAGGCTTCGCTCCCACCCTGTAACCATAGTGACCGCCTACTCCACGCTATTATTTCATTGTATCAACATTCATATCGACATCACGTGTAACGTCGGCTCGATTAAACGAGGGGCGGACCGAAGCCAGATTTGTCAAGTCTCTTTTCAAATTAGACGCCATGCACGGTCCAGCGTTCGCACTTCACGCGACGTTTAAAATCAAAAGCGCAAAGGGGTTACGTAATCCGGACCTTTTTCGGCGCGACTTGTGTTTGTGTGCATGTCTCGTCTTTTGTCACGTATTCTTAATTAATGCCCGCCAGCTGGCTAGCTACCCCACTGGTAACATTTTCATATCGATTGCGAGAGGGTCTCGTTTAGACGTACACTGTATTGCGCCGATAAATCTTGATCGGTTTGAGGTTCAAATTTTTTTAAATCGGTTAATGTTACATCGAAAACGAATCTACGTCCCCCTGTTTGCGAATCGGAAGTAAAGCCTAATAAACCGGCGCTTAACCTCTCGCGACAAAGCCGATACAAAGTGAGTGACATCCCGTCTCTAAAGAGATCTCGCGAAAAAAATCCGGTGGCGGCGACGTGTCAAAGACACCGCGACGCGACGAGCGAGGGGCTCTTTGTTGCCTATCGAAATATTTTTTAAAGCTTAACTCCTTAGTGAATTGAGAGATTAAGTCCTTTTTGAAGAGGCAACCGGTCCCCGGGGTCGGGCGTGATCATTCCTTCAGATCTCATTTCCGTGGATGCTCTATTTGATTGTTATTTTTGTTACTTTTTTCCCATTTTGTCGGGACACTGGCGGGATTTGAAGTGACAGTCGACGATTTGCACTCGAGCGCGATAAGTGTTTTCCAACGCTTTTTATTTCATAAACAGCTTTGTTAGCGTTGCTTGTTTTCTTGACTTTTTTATTTTGTGCTTAATAGAAGAGACGCCAATTATATTTTTTATGTTCTAGCAATTTACAAACTTTTGTTATCTACAAAAGTTTGTGAATTGCTCACGGTTTTTGTTTGATGACAACCAACAAATATGTAGTTACGTTTTTGTAGGGTGGTTGTCCTCTAACGGTGTCCAGAACAGAATAACAAATAAATAGTGAATGATTCAACACAGATTGTCGCCGGGCGGCGCCGCGGTCCATTCCAAAGCGTTCCATAAACATATTTAGTTTCCACGCCGGCGGACAGCGAGCATAAAGCCACAAGAAAATATGCAAATGACTGTAAGGCAGTAGGTAAGCGCTCGTAAGCCATGTAATTATTCACATCGGATTTGCAAATCTCGCCCGAAGCGTTCCGTTTCCGCACTCGCGCATTAAACTGACCCTCAGAGCGCATTTAAATCAAAACACATGTGCTCGCAGAACCGGCTTAGCGGACGCTGATTTTCAGATGAGGGCTTCCCCTTTTTGCGGGTCCCTGCGTCGATTCCTTGGCGGGCGATGATCGATACCCCTCCCCCGCCGGCGGCCGCGACCCTCCCTGCCTCGCTCTTAATTAGGACTCGGAATCTGCGGCGGACACACACACACACACATACACACCACGACTCCCGTACACAGTATAATGTTAATCAACTTTCATTATGCACTAAGGAATTATATGGGTACGCCTGAGGAGTGATTATCCGCGTTAAGGTCGCGTCCCCGACCAAGAAATCATACTTTATTATGATCATTCCGTATTCGGCGCGGCTTTACGGTGCCACCTCGCGGGGTCGTAGCATTAGAATTTAGTGCGCATATATCACCAGACCTCGTTACTTGTGCACTATTGTCTGGTAGCTAAACACTGTGTCATTAGTGATTACCTATTATAATCTTGATATACGTTATCACTATTTAGTTATTAAAATTCAAATACATATCAAATATACTTTACACATATGTCTCACACCAATCACACCAGACAATCGCGACATACACAACATAAGACATAAAACATTACAGAAAAAGCGAAATAAGTAAAACCGTATTTATTTCCATCTTACAATCTTCATACAGCCATTTGTGACATTATGAGAACATAGCCGCAAACTTTGATCACGAATCCAACAAGTCATGCCTATAACTAAACTGCCTGACAACTAAACCTTGCCAGGCAATTCATGATGAGATCTACGTAATGCGTGAAAAGGTATCCGCGAACATAATATATCGCAAAATCTACAAAACAAATTAAATCCCGAATGAGTCGTCATGTGGTTCTGCCCACAAACATATTTATGTTAACGCTAAATAATATTTAATTATACAAAAATTACATTTCACTACAAAATACCAGTTAAATCAAAATCTATTTTCTATACAACCTATAGAATATGATGCAACCTCTTTATAACCCAAGGAGTCAGTTATTCATATCCATAAGACATACAGCATCCATGTTTATAACGCGTGAGATTAGTCCCATGTACTGGACCCGCAATATTCGCACTAAGCACGCACATTCTGATTAATTTTACTACCAACATTGCTATACAAACGTCTTTGAATATATTATACGAAAATCTCATGAGACTTAAATAGATTTGAACAGTAGCATATTGATATTTGTAAGGTATTGGTGACTCCGTTAGAAATGAAGGGTTAAAATATTTATTCACAAATATATGCCACGGAAAATATTTTCAAATAACAACATTTTTTCATTGCATTCAGAGCAAAAGGCTTTGAAAACTAAAATTTGACGCATGTTCCTCTCAAACATAACTTATTCGACTGTCTTCCTCTAACTATAACGGGTGATAATCTTAACACATGAACTCCATAACTCCATAACTCTATAGCACCATAATTGTTTTGCATACCTCACATAACAAGGCATCGTCTGAATAGGCCCATAATCGCACAGTACACATTTACTCGCTCGCCCCTAAGAAAGGCCTACGTATTGAGATCGCCCTTTAAGCTTCGGTTATGAGGATAAACCTCCAATAAATCTTTCACTTAGAGAGCCGTTTAATTAACGCATGTAATAAAATTTAATTGATCAAAGCGAATAGTTCGGAAATAATTTATGGGACCACTTGAGGTACCTTCGTGTTTTGGTAGTTTTGACGAGATGTTATTTTGTCAACGCATTAATTTGATTGGCTGCTTTGAAATGATTATTCCAATGTTATTGTATGGGCTATTCTAGTTGATTGTAGAAAAACCTCTTAAAATAAGTAAAACAACAACCACAACCCATTTTTTCGAGAGCCTGAGTCAGTGATACGAGCTCTGCCACATATTTATAGAAAGACTAAAATGACAAATAATTGGTTATGGAACATAACTTTACAAAAACTTTGTCTTTATTTGTAATATGATGTATATTTAATATCCGTGACTCTCTCAGATAACCCTCATTCTACGAGTGTTTTTTTCTACTTATTCTCTATGCAACATCAAACTATAACAGCCTTTCCGTAATTACACTCTGCACCATTCCAAATCAATCACTCAAAACGTGGAAACTCACATTACCTTTTTGATAAATGAATTTTCTTAGTTCATTTTCTTCACGGGCAATTTATTTATTCTGTTAAGACTATATGACAACACAACCAGATTATGAAGAGCTGGGAGTTGTTCGACGTCTTGAGGAAAGTATGAAGGTGTGATGGGTCTTGTTAGGTTGGATGTTGAAGCACACGTGTATTCACAGGCCCTTGTACTAATTTAATAGATGAGGTGTTCCCATTAATTACAAAGAACGTCGGTGGCAGCTCGCCGCGGGTAACGAGAACAAATTAATAAGATTATTAACTCCTTCCGACAAGTCATTCTTTCTCACACTTGAACGCCCTACGTGTGTGCTCTGAGGAAAATAAACCTTATAAAGCGTCGGGATTTCTGCCAAGAAAACAATGTTATTATGGTTTTTAATTGATGGTAAAATTTACTCTACAAAACAAGAAGTTGTGTAAACATTATAAATACGTATTCTCACTGTGTTATTTTTTTAATGGTAATAAACTCGAATCATCGTCTGCCATTAAATAATCGTAATCAATGCTAGGTTTCCATGACTACTGAAAATACTATGATTAAATCTGTGTCTATCTAAAGTTCTTATGAGTGGTCTTGATAATATGTGAAGCTATCGAGCGGTCTCTTAAATCTTCTCTTTTTTACCCTACTACGGCGAAGCCAAAAGGAAAGGTAATGTTTTTCACGAATATGATTTATAACTGCAATGATGGAACACATTCTAGTAATGAATCATTTGCCAGAGGAGTGTTTTTACACATCCTTTCAGCGG
Source organism: Euclidia mi (assembly GCA_944739405.2). Classification (NCBI taxonomy): domain Eukaryota; kingdom Metazoa; phylum Arthropoda; class Insecta; order Lepidoptera; family Erebidae; genus Euclidia; species Euclidia mi. The sequence goes on along the minus strand of OX123198.2, from coordinate 12,439,515 downwards.
ACCCAAGACGAAGGGCCTTGGGCCGCAACTGGCTAGCGCTAGGATGATGATGGTGCTGAATTTAGAAACATACAGATACAAAAAATCTTAAACTCAGATCAATCATTTGTGGTTCAAACATAGTTAAACCTCTAATGCGGATCGAACCCAAAACAATCGACACAGATTTAAGTCCCTAAAATCATAACTATGTAAGGTCAACCGCGCCACATCGTTCTTCAAGGTGTCACCCTTACTTTTTAATACAATTACGCGATTCAGATCTATAAACTGTCTCAAAGCTGGGCACAGGCCTATTCTTACTAAGAGAAGGGTAAGTTCATACATCGACATCGATATTAGGACATAAATATTAAAAGCCTAGTTTTCGCATCTCATCATATCAGCCGAAAGACTTTTCTCATCTATGCTCATATATTAAACTAGCCGTTTCCCGCGGTTTCACACGCGTCCTGAGGAAACTACGTCACGTAACCGAAAAACCCAAATATCTTACGGAGCCCTATTTTTTCTAAAATAAAATATAGCCTACGTTACTCGCAGATAATGTAGCTTTCAAATGGTGAAAGAATTTTTAAAATCTGTCCAGTAGTTTTTGAGTTTATCCATTACAAGCAAACAAAAATACAAATTTTTCGTCTTTATAACATTAGTGTAGATGTAGACAACAATTATACAGAATATCCACTTTTTTCTTATGTTGCGTATACTTAAACTAGATAGTTTACCTCTCCAGATTAAGAACCGTTCCACAAAGGCTCACCTACCCCTTACGAAAAACTTGTCACGATATTAATCAACGTGAAAAAAATCGTCATGTAATGCAACAAGCTGTCGGCAACAAGGCGACCACATGTGATTGATTGTTAATGAAGTGGTAGGGCGATAGTTATTAATGACCCGCGGCTCCGCCCGACACAGCCACTTCTTTATTTACCCACTAACACCTATTAGCGGTAACCGTCTGGCACAGCCCACGATATATCATCCCGACAGAAACGTATCAATCAATTTCCTAAATTATAACGTGAAAATGTTACACCCTTTTATTTTGTAAGGATTATATTATGTGAGGTGTGTACATTTGTTTGCGGTGATACTGGGCTGTTTTGTTACAATGTTTACTCCAAATTTAAAGATACTTTCTTTGTCTATAGAAGCGGTCTTTAATGACGATTATTTTTCATGATCGAAACTTCTATTTCACCAGATATAGGTATTTTAAAATATGTCTGTTAGAAGAAGTGCTTAACTTCGTTTCACTATTCGCTAAAACCTGTAGCAATATTTGAAAATGTAGTTTTGTTTTTTAATAGCCTGTAAATGACGGCATTGCCTAACTTTTCCACACAGATCAGATTAAATTACCATTGGTACAGCCTTAGATTAGTTGACAATTATGGGAGTCATGTGTGTTTACTGACGTCAATATTAAATTAAAAAGACGAAATCTAAACAAAAATACTATTTGTTATAATAAACCAATATCAATGAAAAGTTTTGGCATAATCGAGATCACATTTGCGTATAGTCCGTGCCACGAGAACATAGACTTTTTGTAAACAAAGAATTTCTACTAAGTGACTTAGCGATAGTTCTGTCAAAAACAAATAATGTCAAATACAATGAACGCAATGGTACATAGATACGTGTCATTGGAAACTAATATGTCAATGGATCGGGTTTTTATTGATATTATGTGCTGTCAACAGGATTGTTTAATATTTTGAGGTACTGGCGCCTAGAATGTCAATATTTGGCGTTAGTTCATTGATATGTTACATTCTTGAACTTAACATGCATTTATCAGAGGACAAAATAATTTTTTTAGTTATCAAGAAGGGGTAAATGTAAAGTTAAATACAGTTATAGGATCGCAACGCTCTTCCCGCTGCCGGCATCTCGAAAAAGCGGGTGAGAATAGTAAATGGCAGAAAATTATTTACACCTAAAAAAGAAATTGCGTTTTCAGACTACCATCACTTTTAATGGATTTTAAGTTCATTCTGACGATTTCATTCACAGACTACGTAAAATCTCCATGCCTAGAAATTTTTATTCAATGTTATCTGTAATATTATTCATTGTTGGTCAATAATTTAATATTTTAGGATAGGTATGCTACATTGAGCAAATGATTTATTGTCTATGTTTTTAAAAAATCGTGTCAATAATAGAGTAACATATGTACTCTATCATTAACATATATGGTACTCTATTTTTCCTTAATTAACATAATAAATTACGTGTAAAACGACAAAAAAATCGACAAATTTCTGAACATTCGACCATTCAAACACAAAATCAAATATTTTTATTTCTGTAAAATTTAACAATATAAATTTAAAATCATAGTGGCATAATTAGGCCTTGAAAAAAAAAGACTGTTCAAAAAGTATAAAATCTAAAACACAACTGTTTGAAAAAAGGTTGTGAAGCCCTGAATGTTTGTTTACAAAAAGTCTATCTTCTCGTGGCACCAACTATAGTTATTTTAAATGATATTCATTACTAATTCAGTAGAAACCACGAGTTGGACTATCGCATTCCTAAGTCCCCCAAATCATGAAGGGTTTTGTTTTATTTCAATTAAGCCGCAATCACAAAGAGTTGGAATCGCGACAGTCAATCGTCGACGATTTAAACAGATGTCGTGTTAAGGAGGTCCTCCGGAATATTCGTTCGGAATTTAAATTGCAAATTTGTGTGGTGGCAGGTGCAGCTCTACGATTGAACATTGCTCTCCCTTTCCTTACCATATATCCAACCATCTCCATCCTACTCGCACACGTCTTCCAAAATCAAGAAATAATGAACGTCAACAAATAAAACTCAAGCGTCACTAATTACTCGGGCCGCTCAAACGAAGAAAGGTAATTTTTGCACTCTATTCGGAAGAGGAAATCTCGAAGCTAATGGCGTTAATTTAAAAAGAGGCCGATGACTGTGATTTTTCTTTCGACGCTGAAACTTCTCGACTCGTGATTTATTGATGCTACAAACCCGGCTTTTATCTGTGGGCATCGTCGGCTATTCTTTGAGGTTTAAATAAGGCCGTAAATAAAATGTCAGTCACACACTAGAGGTCCCGTTCCGTAACTAAACAGAGGGTGAGGCGATTCATTATGAATGAGTGGTCGCAGTTACCGCGGTCTAAATTAAAGTTTTGCTCATCGTGATGTGTACAATGTAGCGACTACTTCGGCAGGCCGATCACGGAGCTGCGGCGGCTTAATGAATGAAAAAATTCCGGAGCCCCCACACGTGCCCCTCGGCTCCTACCTCCCTCGCATACATTGTAAACTTGGACCGAGGATACAGTCACTGCTGCCACAACCAAAACATCAATACTGACTAATTCATAAGTTTTTATTCATAGCAATATTTGATAAATGCTTTATAGTTATGGGATTTTTAGGTAAGAAATAATAAGGTATCGAAAGCCACTCACTTGCTTCTTCAGTGGTTTCACTAGTATCCCGCCGTGCACCGCGTCGGTAACTGAGTAATTAGCTTTCTAATTTAAAGAGCGCCACCACGCTCTGTGCCTCCCATCAATCCGCTCCCCTGCCCGCATCGAATCGATAATAATTAATTATTTTTGACATAATCACAGCTAAAATCCATTCTCTTTTTGCTAATTCACGTCCCTATAATAAAACGGGACGACGCTTTTAGGGCTCGCCCGAGTGAAATTGATAAAAAATAAATAAGAGTGAGCTCAACTTTTCGCCAAGTCAAACAAAATTGGGCGTTAGCTTGCGACGCTGGGTGATTAATAATCTTTCACTTATCTCGGTAGTTCTAGACTGTAAAAATAAATCTATACGTTGATGTAGAAGCAATGGATATTGTCATGGTGAGCGATCGTATCAAACCGACGTATCCGAAACCCATATTCATTGGCGGTGACGAGGGATCATTGTGAGATACACACATCGGTACAATCGGCGGGACACTGTGTCAATATTGGACACGTCACATAATAGACACCAAGATTCGGATGTGGGTACTCGTGTACTATTCGCTAATAGACGGAGGACCTTCGACATGATACGCTTGACGTTCGCCTGCCAGGTTCAATACACTCATCGAACATAACTATATTTGATTTATAAGACAACTGTTTTATAAGTCATTCTATTTCTGTTTTCCTCGAAGTTATGAACCAATAAAAAGAGATAAACATATTATTTAATAAAAACCGACAAATATAACAATTGCCCCAGTACTTGAATAAAGAATGAAAAAACTACTCGAACAACAAGTATTGTTCAATCAAAACAATATTGATACCGACGTATATTGAGAGCAAACCGCGAGCTCTGAATGCCGGTACAAGTTGGCGGTACTTAAAAAATACATAGTGAAAACATTAGCTCCGCCCGGGGCGGGGTTGGGCCGTGATTAAACCCAGCGAGGCATGCATAACGAGCCCGGTATGTTTGAACGCTTACAAATACTTTCCAAGTTGGTCCGGACAGCGGTTGAGGCGGGCACCGCTACACCTGTGCTTGTTTATCGCCGCTAAGACTACCGGTACCCCCCACGACCGTTGATATACTGTTTGTTTAGGCCACCGAACAACCCACCCTGACCTACTTAGTATACATTAACAATATTCAATAATAAATCAATCTCAAATTCATATTCCTACAACAACATTCAATTCCTCCGCGCTATCCTACCCCGTTCCAGATACTTAGGCTCCTCGAGCGAAATTAAATAATATTTTGAAGGGATTAGTATCATGATTGGGCGGACACATGCTAATGCAAGAAGTTTTTAATTAAAACCGTCCGCCGTTAAGAGGCTGCGTAATGGCTGATCCTCAGGAGGGATCCGATATTGGGTGTGTACAGGCAAAGCCAAAATACAAACATATTTAGGTCCGGTGAGCGTAGTGCGCGGCGGCTAATCACCGGCACGAAGCGCTCGTGTACACAAACCCTTGCTGGTTCTATATGAAGATGTTGTTTGTTTCAGATGCACGTGACTGCAGCGACGAGGACGCAAACAAGGTAAATAAGAACATTACCGCTGTTAGAACGTTTAAAACTAAAAAAAACAACATTAAAGCGGGAGTGCTCCCCGCAAGCGCAATTCAAACTTTGGCGACGAGTTTATGGCCGCTGTGACCGCCAAAAGTCGCCGAGGAAAAGTGCAAGCTTGTTTACTCATATATCAGCGGGTCGGGTCGACGTTTCTTTCCGATAAGGCTCGACTCCCCCGCTGCCAATAAAGTGATTAAGTCACAAATCGTGGTGCGACGCTCTTTACCGGCCCTGTGCTGTGATATACTGACACGCCGAACTCGCTGAATTGCTTTTTAATTTATATATTTTTGTCCGTTATTTTCTGTTTTCCTTTCAAATGTTATCGTTGGTTTGAGATCGGAAATAGTGCGATTGGATATTATTATTTGAGTAGGTACGACGACTACAATATAAACATTGCGTCGTACAAAATGAGACTTTGATACTTACAATACTATGTAATTATTATAGTAGATGCAACAATATAGTTAGTATAGTCTTATTGGTCCAATCTTACTTCACCGCAGGTTTTCTAATAGTGGTGCACAGCATGACACTACTGCTGACTGTTCTACGAAAATTAGTACACGAATTAGAAGTTAAAGGTTTTTTTTCCGCTGAAATACGACAGCGGCATCTCCGGTTTAAATTGTGATCTAATTTCTCTATTACCACAAAATGAGCCAATTTGAGTACTTTACAACTGATGACTCATCATCATATAATTAAAATAAGTTCAACTGTCAACAAGACTATTCCACAAACTTATAATAACTGCAAAGTCCGCACTACTAAAAACTGCAAGCAAAGATAATTACAAAAGGAAAATCGAATCCGGTATCGCTGAGGCACAGGTTTTTAGTTCAACTAACAGTGGGTCGGGCCCCATCCAAAGGCTCTATTACAAATAAATTGCCCTTCGAAAACGCTCCGCGTGTTATAAATTTCATACGTGCTGAGAAATGACATACGGTATTATTTATTACGAACAGTTTTTTCGGGGAAAATACAAAGAAGACATTGTGACGTAATTGAGCTACGTATTATTGAGGCACGCTACAATTTCCTACGACAAAGGAAGAATATATCGGCGTTTTTTATTTTGTTGAAAGTAACCAAGCCACTTAAATATCGATGTATTGTTTTACTTTAGGTTTGATAAATAATAGAACTGTTCATGAATTGAATGTGAAGCATGTATCTATTTACTGTTTATATGACCGATTTAAATGAATTTAGATCTATAAATTTATATTCTATAAATATATCTGTTAACATAACATTAAGATTAGCCGAAGGAGTTAAATAAGAAAATATTCTATTACAATTATACGCAACTTGAATACCTCTGCCAACGTCACTATCAGTCAGTTAATCAATCAACAAATACATCTGTATTGCGGTATCATTAAATTGTCAGGAAGCTTCCACCCCGCGGCGGTGTTTACACGTTTTCAACACGGCATTAGCCTGCCACCATTAGCTCTACAAATGACACTAAAATGAAATCTATTCATTTCCTTTGAGCCGAGTCAATCGACGGTTGATATGGTAGGATCCCACGCGATCCGGGCATTACCGATGGATCCTCGGTGACGAGTCTCTCCCTAGCCGCGTGATTTGTAACGTGAACCCTCAAAGTCATTGGTTTATTTTCGGCAATAACGTCTGACTTATATGCTTCTATTGTTACACTATTAACATCGTGGGAACATACTTTCTTGTAGTCGCAATTTTGTACTACCACATGTGATACAGACCTAATAGGACTTCGTAAGATGAACTGGCAGGAATTTATCAATAGGGAACGATGGAGAGATCTCGTGTCGAAGGCCAAGACTCACTTTGTGGCGCGGCGCCACCAAGAATTTTTGAATGAATAAGAATAATTGCTGTAATAAGACAGCACATTACAGTCTGTAATAGAGAACTAACTCCACAAATTACTTGTCGTAGAGGTTCAATGTGGTTAAATCCCGCAAAGTACTTAGTGAGGCATTCCAGATGTGATTTTTATATACAATCAATCCATAAGGATGAAATGGCTACAATAAAACTTGTGACAAACACCAATATATAGCATCTAGAATCAGGTCTTATAAAACGTACAGTACTAAGCCAAAAATTTATAGAAGGAGGGGAATATATTATGATTTGTTCCATAAGCTTCTAATACCAAGAAATAAGCATTGGTTGCTTAATTGAAAGTGTAGTTTAATCCAATGTAGTATATAATTTTGACCTGAATATCCTTCAAACAAAATTAAATAATTAATAGGTACGTGTTATAAAATATAGGCGAATAATCAGTTTTCCAATAAACATAAATACGCATGAGTGAATGAATTGTATTCACTTAGCAGCAGCCGGTACGATTGTTTTCAACTTTCATTTAACCTGCGTGCCTAGATAGCAATCAGAGGGCTGTATCTACTCCACAAAGGAATACACATGTTTCATTTTAAATTACCACGATCATAATAAAATTGGAGCATGAATTAACAAGATTAGGATATTATAGCGCATTGAAGCATTATTTGAATATCCAAATTTACTTAAAAATAACTTAATCTATATAATTCCTTGATGTTCATTTAAGTAGGACTGTTATCTCTTTCTACAAATTAATTACATATTCATACCGTAGTCAAATAATAAAAATAAATTTGTCACTAAAGAAGTAATTAAATTTTAGCAATGATTATTAAACATATTCATCATGATGTAGTTCTGTCCAATAACTTGAATCTTAGGAAACCCATAAAAATGCTCCCAGTAGATGTTCCTAGATTATTTATCTTTTTGCGATAATCTTAGGTATCTTCTGTCACTAAGGCAAAACTACTTCAGGTTTTCTTGAAAATACTTAATCAATAATAAAATCAGTGTGTTTCAAGTTTTAAACGCGTCTCACCTTTCCTGAGCTACTTACAATGCAATACAATACTAAGGTACTATGAGTATACGTGGCTACATTTCGTACAACCAAAAAGTAATACCAGAATTTAATTCCCACCAAATGTAGAACACATCAGTACATTTTTCAATACGAACTGTTTCAACAGTATAGGTAACCCTTCCCACGGTTCAGTGGAATCAGTTTAATCAATGTCGTTATGGCGCGTAGATAAGGCCGCTCGGTATCGAGGCCTACAGTTAATTTGTTACGATGTTTATCGGAAACAACCGAACGCATTTGTACACAACCACCAACATTGGAGGGTTCGTTTTGACGTCTGTCAATTTGTCGCTACATGTGACGGACGGATTATAATTCCGTTTTTTATAGATGTTATTTTAATTATTTTGCTGGATGTTTGAAATTATAATATTATTTATTCTTTGACATATTTTGGATCAATGTTTTTTTGCTCAAATTACACGTAGGTTTAATTTTCAATTTAGCCACTTACCTATATAAAAGTGAACGCCTTTACAATTTTACTACCTACATTGGACTATAAGTGAATACCGGAGCTTATGCTTATCTAATCAAGGTAATAACTTTGATTTGTATACTATACAACTGGTACCTTAGAAGCCCTTCATAATCTTAATATATAAAATCCTTGCGTTACTGACTGACTGACAGACACGCTACAGCGGAAACTATTGGGCGCAGGAAGCTGAAATTTGGCATGTATGTTCCTTGGGGGACCGTAGAGGTGCACTAAGAAGGGGTTTCCCGAAATTCCCACGGGATCGGCCAAAACGGGTGAATTAAAAAAAAATGCAGGCGAAGCTGCTGGCGTCTTCTAGTATTTTATAAATATGAATGCATCATCGTCATTACCCTAATATTATAAAATCCACTTTAAGCCAAGTCAAAGCATTTACGCAATAAACATATGAACTTGCATGCGGCATACTATACTACTACCGGACCTACTAGATTCGTGTCTTGTAACAGAATTTTAATCCTGTTTTAATTTGTTGTTATTTTAAATATCATGACGAAGACATCGTGATTTTCAAGGCCTCCCCTTATTACACAAGACATCATTCATAACCACAATGGCCGAAGTCTTTTGAGGGATCCACATGACCTTGGCGACTGAGGCAAGATTGATAATGGTTCGAGCCGCTCGTTAACGTGCCTTTGTAGACGCCCATCGATTATCAATTTGAGGATTACAATGCCCCGGAGACAAATTGCGGGCAACACCAGCCGAAATGGACGATGACTGGACTCCGTCGTGAGTTATGATGTAAACTTGTTTTAATCTCGGGAATTTATAGCCTTCAACCAGCTACATGATATATTAAAGAGTATTATCTTATAATAGTTATTAGGTTACACGTGTCCTCAGAACAGACAGCAATTAATTTATTCACTTTTTATTGCTTGTGTTATGTGCCCATCACAGTATGTCCGGCACATTTTAGGGAAGACTTCAAACATCAAGATAGTCATGTGGGATATTTCATTACAGTGAATGATTTTCATTTTCATGCCGTGTGGTTGACAGCATAGAATACAAGTGTCACCAGCCCCTATCTTCCCGTGGGTGTCGTAAGAGGCGACTAAGGGATAATACGATGCAAATACCACCTTTGCGTAGAGACGGAAAACTCGACATCAAACCCTATACGACTGCCTCGTTGGTCTCGCGGCATAAATGTGCGCGTGGGATCGTGGGAGGTCCCGGGTTTGATTTCTGGGTCGGGCAATGTCATTGGGTTTTTCTGTCACGAAATTCTCAGTAGCAGCACGGAGTCTGGAAATGTGCCCGGTACGGCAATAGGCTCGCCCCTTATTACGTGGGACTAAAGTATATCTGGCGAAAAGTGGGTGTAGAAATACACCTCTGCCTACCCCTTCGGGGGTAAAGGGCGTGACGTTATGTATGTATGTATGTATGAATGATTTTCATCATTGATCCACTACTAATTTCCCACACTCATCTAAGATCTGTTATTTTATTAAACATGATTGAAGGACTGAACTACGTACCAAGAACAGTCTAGTTCATAATTTTGTAGCACTACATAGATAGTTACTTTATAGTTACCTACCTAATTAAAAATCGAATGAACCTGAATTCGTTGTAAAAGAACCATGCAAAAAAATAGAACAAGCAATTCTTCCAATCATCAATTTATAAATTATAGACGGATCCTCCTCAATACTGTACAATTATTACTTAAATCAACAATTCCCTGAACAAGAAAATGAGATAAATGGAATCAAACGACTTTTAAATTGTCGACGAAATGACACGTCTACATATATAATTTACTCCTTACTTACGGAGTAAACCACCTGAGTCCACCCCAGCCATGGTATTATCAAAAAATTGGCTTTATTATCAAACTATTCGCCTACACTAACTATCTTGATCAAATAAAAAATTAACATGCCGCGGGGGTGACCGCATGTTACGTGGACAAATTGGTGCAATCGTTCAACTGAACCCCGTTGTAAAATCATAACTTGTAACATCACTAGTCATGTGCCTATAATCGATTCTTTTTCGATACTTTATGCACCATTTGCATATTGATTTCGAAATCACACCCTAATCTCCATTAGTCTACAAGAACTTTAACATTTTAAAATAAGAATCTCAAATTGAATCGTTTCAATAAAATTATACAAGAGTATAAAAATAAAAATGAAACGTCTGTGTACTGGGTAGCTTTTTCTTTTTGTGAGACTATTGTGATTGAATTTTATGCCTTATGACGGAGTGTCTTTAAGCCACTGTTTTAAGATTTGGATTTGTGCGACAAGATGGGTAACTTGGTAACCGCATTCGGCGCATCGGTTGCTCCTACGTGTCGCCGCCGTGCTTCGAATGTAAATATTCTCTTTTTGAATTGCCTTCGAATTATAAAATCAATTAGGCGATGCGATGTTGACATCGGTTCAATACATATTTTTTGTTTACTTTTATGGCACGAAGTTTAATAAAAAAGAAGTTGAGACAAAATGGGCCTTGATATATAGTTTTAAATTAATGCCAGAAAAAGTAGATAACACAAAGGTGTCTGAAAATAAATTATGATAAAATTAACAATTCAAGTTAATACGTACCTACATCTTTTTATACCCAAAGTTTATGTTTCTAATAATATGAATTAATGATACTAGATACTTCTAACGAAATTTAAAACAATCAATAATGGATTCAATTAACTTTGTTTCAACAAAATTATTCATCGTCGAGATTTTATAAAACTCGACGTCACGCTCGAGCAGTCAAAAACAATACTTATTCAAATGAAACAAAAAGCAATTAACGGTGGAGATATCCCTCCGTCCTCGGAGGATACAACAGAAGAGAGATTATTGAAAAAATAATTAATAAATATTTATGGCGGGCCACCTGAGGAACGACATTGGGAGAGATTCCATTTTTATCCAGTACTCGAGTACGCATCTGCAGCGTTACAGGGAAAAGCGGTTTATTACAAAAGCAAAATTTTCCATTCATATTCAAAATTTTATATCCCGATGTGGCCGGGAGAAAGCTAATTTATTCCGAGGGAGCGGCTAAGGAGTCGTCCCAGCACCTCGCGTCTTGCGGGGGATTAAGGAAGGGTTGAGAGCTGCGAAATTGACAGGTGCCTGTCAAAAATTACAATTAATAATTGAGACAATTGCGATCGCGGCTGACGCTGCCGCAACAACCCGCAAGTGGCGTATTAACTTCATTTTGACAATGCTAATTCTAAATTTGAATTGATTCATTTTTGATGATCAAAACATTCTAATAACAAAACTGCCTGTTCATTCATCAAACTGAGTCTACTCATAAATTGTGTGTGTGTGTAGTACACCTCTGCCTTCCCTTTCGGGGATTAAAGACGTGAAGTTATGTTATCTAAATTCTGTTGCGGCAAGAGTGTCAGCGGAAAAACTTCAAATCGTGACTTCTGCTCTACTTAAGAACTGAAAAGTCCATCAATTTTAAAACCTCAAATTATGGTGAAATAAATCTGTATCCGGGAAGAGGCGACATCACTAGTGTCCCTCCTCGTCCATATAATAGACAATAAACATCGGGGCGCGCATCGATCACTCGTTTTACAACCGCCGCAACGGTTAATGGCGGTAATCCACCACTAAGAGCGGTTTACTACATTGTTATTGCCGTCTAAATCCACTACCAGTCGGCTATTATACCGCTGGAAACAATTAAAGACTTAAAACCGTGATACATGTCACAGAATTAGAGTAAACTCGTAAAAACTCTTAGCTCAGATGGGGACGATGCAAAATAAACTTCACAGTTCAGACATTCTATAACAGATTAATGAGCTATATTGTACTTAGCTTGATATTAAAGAAAATTTTAGAGCACTATAAAGGAGATTAGGTAGAGTAGGCTGAAAGTAAATTGAATTATTTAAAAATAAATACACCACTTGTTCTCCCATCTTAACTGCTGTTGAAACAAGGTCTATAGAAAATAGCAATAGGTCTTTCTAAGTAAGTCAATGAAGAAAATATACACTAACAAACTAGTTAATTTGGATGAAATCTCTCACACCCACGTTCTAAGAATTAAATGAGTTTCAAACTTACATAGTGAATTGTGTAAGTTACAAAATTTTCCTATAAATATCGATGCCATTATTCTTATACCTATCACGCATCGAATATCTACAAACAGTCCATATTCATATTTCACATCACTATTTGGCAAGCACGCACTGCATTTGAGTGCAAGCGTTCCATTTGACAAATAACGGCTATCTGTCACGGGGTCAGGCCAATGAATGTCCGATATGCTATTAGTTGTCTGTGATTGGTGGATATGCGCTTTCAAAACACGGAGATAAACGTGATAAAACTTTTTGTATTAATCATTGGATAGCGGTAATATTAGCCTTATATTAAATTGACGTGTAATAAAGGAAGGCTCGCACGCACCTTATGAAACAGTAGAGTAGTCGTTGTTAAATTAGCTTTTATTGACAAGGCAGCTTTTTTGTAATCCTTCAGATGAAACAATTATAAACTCATATAGTAGCAAAAGCAAACGATTGTAATCTAAGGAGAAGAGACAGAATATTATAGTCTTAAACTGCCTTGCCACCATGAAAGAAAAGCCTGAATTAAAATAGAGTAAATAAAGAAACATAGTAAAGATTTACGTATTTTTATTGTGTTACCTATTTTTAAATATGTACATATTTTATGTTAATTGATAAGAATTTTTAAATTAATATTAAATAATAAACTAAAAAATATATCTTTAATGCGATTTTTTTTATTGTCTACTGATTTTTTAGGGTGCCGTACCTAAAAGGTAAAAAACGGAACCCTATTACTAAGCCTCCGCTGTCTGTCTGTCTGTCCGTCTGTCCGTCTGTCTGTCACCAGGCTGTATCTCATAAACCATGATAGCTAGAAAGCTGAAATTTTCACAAATTATGTATTTTGGTTGCCGTTATAACAACAAATACTAAAAATAAAAAAAAATAAAATATTAAGGGGGGGTCCCATACAAAAAACGTGTTTTATTTCGTATTTTTTGCTCAATATTACTAACTGTAACAGGTAGACGCTTTAAATTTTCACAGAATATGTAGTTGTATATTACCTTTCAAAACAAATAATTAAATTTAAAAAAAGTAAATAATAAAGGGGGGCTCCCATACAACAAACGTAATTTTTAAGCAATTTGTTACTCGATCTTAATAAACAGGTAGAAACTTATAAAGTATTTAAGTATACATACAACGAACGTGATTTTCTTTTATAGATGATGGTACGGAACCCTTCGTGCGCGAGTCCGACTCGCACTTGCCCAATTTTTTTTTCATTTTACCTTTAATTTATTAGGCTTAAAATGACTATTGTAGTCCAATAATAACTGTTCAACATGACGTATACAAAAGGCGGCACAGCCACAGACTAAACAATCAATCAGAGACATCGATAGGCAAAGGCACACGTCTGTTCTGACCGATAGCGAGTTATTGATGGCGAACGTTTTTCACGTGGGGCCTCGGGCGAGCACTCTGTCTCTATTACACCGACCACTGATACGTTTGTAAGCACATTGAGTTATTTGTTCTACACGAGTATTTTGGCGTGTACCTACGTCATTGTGCGGGAAACTAGTGTGTTTACAAATGGTGGGAATATTTCAGTTGAAGGTTACAATTAAATAAAGAACCAGTCCTCCTAGTGATTGCCATAAAATAGGGCTCTGGGGAATTCATTGTGACAGATTTTGATATCTTGACGTAGCTATGCATGCTCTATCAATCGTAAAAGTTTCAAAAACTTCACAAAAGGCTAAGAACAATTTCTTAATCCCCACCTACTATTGAGCGAAATTTGAATTGTGCAATTTAATGGTGGAATTTTCATTGCGTCTACGTCATAAATATTTTGTCCGATAAACCGTTCGTTCGACAGCCGCGAGGCGTAAGAAAATGTTAATTAACGAATCCATTGTTTCCCCGCCCGGCGGCTCCAAGATGGTGCCGCTTCCGTTTCCGGCGGGCCTCCTTCTTTATGTGCGTTTCCCGCTTATTTTTACGTCAGTCGGGTAGAGCGGCGGCATTGTGGCGGTTGAGAGCGGTGCGCGACCGAGTATAATGATTTTAATTTCCTCTAATCAAGAGCCTTCGGCAGAGCTTAAGAATTCTAATCATGCAGTGCACGACCGCCGCCGCCGCGCCGCAGCGGGTGACAGAAACATCAGCACTTATTCTGATTGCGTCGAGTGTGGCGCTGAATAATTAATACGCCTTTATTTTGCGTTATGCGCCCGCAACAAAACAAAACAACCGCAGAGCATTAATTTATGGAATTGTTCTATACATATTTGAAATGCATTATTTTTGACAGGCGGTTCTTTTGTGGTCTGCTTCGCTCGCTATCTAATGATATATAATTTAAGTATTTTTATTAACTTAATGTACTTAGTCCAAAATATTTTAATGAGCATCTTTTTCGCTTATTACGTCTTTCAGCTTTTACCATAGCTCAGTATACGTTGGCGACAGTCGATGGTTCAAGTTCAAATAATAAGCTTCTGGTAATCACGGTAAGATTCTTTGTGACTTATGTACTTACTTACCAATAATTATCATATTATATCCTGTATCTGCGTAAAATGCCCTTGCGTCATGCAATATTATTAACAACTAGCTTTGCCCTACGGTTCCATATGCGTTATTTGTTTTATCTCAACAGCAGAGCTACCTAGCCGGTCAAATTAACAGCCTATTTGCAGGTTTAGAAAGTCCTCTATCTTCCAAAGAAAGTACCATTAAACTAGGTTCAGCCATTCCTGTAATTACCCTAGCCAAACAGATAGACAGATAGACGGAGAAACATTTAAAAAAGTTTGTTTCAGACTTGGTATCGTGTAAGTAACTATAGTTACACATGAGAATTATAGTTGTTTTTAAATCCCAGACAGACACTGGAATTTTGTTTATTCGTATAGATCATTGACACCACCCCATATCATCCCATGGGTGTCGTAAGAGCCAACAGAGGGAGCATATTATGCAGAGAACAGCACTGTAAGAGAAGGAAAACTTGATACAAACCCTTTACCAACCCGCTTGGCCAGCGTGGTATAGTAGGCCAATTCCTCCTTTCAAAGAAGAGGCCCAGTCCAGCAGTGGACTAATAAAGGTTGATGATGAGATGATGATGTATAGATCAGAATCTAGTTGTTGGTACAGCACACATTTAATTTTAACTCAATAACAACAACAAGTCTCTACAGACATATGTCTGTTCATTTTGAGGATGGCCATATTTGATACAGGCATCAACAATGCGTTTTCTTTTTCACATTACCAGATGGCCGGATGCTCGACAGAGCGGTCCTATAAGATTTTTGTTTTTCTTTGTCTACGCAAGCCTACAAAATATGTAAGTACGATTCATGGTAAGCACATGTACACAATAATGTCCTCAAGCCAAAAAGCATTTGACTAGGTGCGACTATGTAGGTTGCTCTACAAAGAGAATATCATAGGAAATAAATGCGTTGTAAGTATGTAGATTTCATCATGCAGAAAGCTCTTTGCTTCTTCATTCGCCGACTTCATTTTACTTTCAAGCAAACCTTAACCTTGTCTAACATCCGATATCCGAAACCTAAACGTCTTAGAATTATAGATTCGATTCTTTCTCTATACTACGTAAAACAAAAATATTCCTCTGGCCATTTTTTAAGCTTAAAATAATGTTTAATTATATTGGGGCAGAGCAAGCCACCCTTTCGTTCAATTCGCACTAACGACCGCATTTCACTCGTCTAAATCACAACGACGCCACTTGCAATTAATTTTTTGACTATTAAAATGTCTCCGCCGTGATTGCTTTGAGCTTAATGGTAGTAGGAAGACAGTACATTTGGGTTATTAAACTGCTTGCTTCTGATAATATATTTACATTTTATACGCATAACAAATATATCTTAGAGTTATACTTACTTCACTTCGGGAACTAAGTTTTATTTTATGAGAATATGCTTTGCTATTTAACGACAATATTTTTTTATCCAACACGCAAACTCATATCTCGGTACTAAAAGTCTAAACGGACACAACTGTGATTCTAACTATAGCTATGAAACACTGATAGTCCGACCCATTGCATGAAAATGCGTATACTGCGAAATAGTAAAACATATTTTTACAGCTACGCCATACTCGTATTTTGTATATCAATCTTTTATGCACAGCATTTGCGTCACAGTACGTATACCATGAATATAAAAATACACACGATTCCTTAACATAGTCAAACATTGTATTCGCGCTGAATAGAATGCGAGCGGTCGGTGTTTGGCGGGTGCGGTCCACAAGGAGCACCGCACAATTAAGGGAACCCTTTCAGGATGCGTACTTAGCATTCTAATCACCGCGAGCAGACGCCTCGCGCCACAATACAACGCTTAACGCCGCGAAATTAAGTGCGAAAATAATAGGATTCTCCCACCAGCCCGTCTGAGTTATGTCGCGAACAAGATTCTAATTTTAATTTTACGCGATCAACGACTAATTTCAAAAACGGCACACACACTCAACCATACTCACGACCCTCGTACAGCAATAAAATGTGAAAAACGATTACAGATCAATGAAGCGTGCCTTCCCTCTTGGAGCGCAAATAAAGCCAAGTACACACTTCAAATATGCTTTTCTTAATCGTTCTCATAAAACAAAGATCAGCCGCTCGCGATCTCCCCCGAGCGGCAAAAAATAAGTAAAAAAATCTCCCGTTGCTCATATCGCGTTTATCAGTGCGGATTTTTACCGCAAATTGTTTCCCGTAGACGCAACCCTCGTGAATCGATACTGTTTGTATTAGTATTGTTGGTTTCCGAACTTTTTATTGGTATTGCGTAGAAAAAAACAAATCAAATTATGGCTCATTAAGCACACGCGGTGGTACCGCGTAAATGTATTTCAGTTTTTAAATTCAGAGTGATTAAATGATGTTTTTAGAACCAACATTTTATTTCCGTGTTTTCAATATCGAACACTGGTTGCATTTTATCTTCAATGTAAATAAACGCATTTGAGATAAAATGGAAGACCAAATTGTTGTTTGAAAATATTTTTTTCAATAACAACCTCGATTGTACCCAAATGCACGTTTGTAATATCGGCTGTAAGTTCAAATTTCATTACAATATTTGAAATCGGGCTAATGCCTCGTAATTTATATTTTACCTTAAAATTTTCTTAAGGAAAAACCATTGCCCACGGTATCAGAAATCCTCAAAGTTGAATTGGCTTAAAACCTCCCGGCGGATGTGTCATTATAATTTGCAAGGGAGAGATGACTGATCCGTCGCTGCGAGCGCTCACAAATAATACCCTAAGCTATTTTAATCTTAACTTAGTTAAAAATCTTGCGTCCAACATTAGCATTAATCACTTTTGACAGACACCGTAATGGATAGTGTAATTAATGTGTTTAAAGCTCATAATTCATTTACAGAGGTAATCTACTTAATAGCTTACGGCGTTGATAAAAAATAACGTTCAAATCGTTTCCTTAAAGAAAAGTTTCGCGCAGTTTCCCCATAACTTACGAATCATAGTACCTTAAGACTAGATAATAAATTAAACTAGAGCCAATTGAAATGACTAAAGTACCTATATGTATTAATCCCTTCAGGTTCTTCTAACTTGCTTTATTAAATTCTATCTTAATGTAAAATTAACTTATTAAATTCTAAGAAACAAAGGATATACCGTCATCAAGAACGAAATCTAAAGCTTAATTGAACGTCGACATTGAGAGATTTCAATTCAATTACTAAACCATATTTAACGAAATCCAATCCCCCTTTCCCTCGAGAAATAATATTATTTATTCACAAAAAATAATACAAAACGCGGTTACGGCGAACGCTCTGTTGGTTCAGCGGAGATCATTCGATGTAAAAGTTGGAAGCAGAGGACGGAGGCAGGAAGAAAACTTGGATAAGCGAAACCCTCTAAAAATGATTGATGCCGTGGAACGGGGGCTGCATGCCACCGTTTGGTTTTAAAATGAATAAACGTCGAACTGTTCGAAATGCGAAAATGAACATCATTAGCGCTATATTGGCGCGGCAAATTCCCGCCGATTCATTATTACTCTATGGAATTTCGTATTTTTGGTTCGTTCATTTTTATTGACATCAGTCGTGCCGCCTGGAACGATTAGGTTTCTGTGTGTAAACCGGCAGCGCAGCCGACATTGCACAACAAAGGCGGTCTAAATGGGAATAGTATTGCGAGCTATAACCAATTTCCTAACGTATTGGAAATGTGGTGCAATTGTTTGAGGACATGTTATTAGAGCGAGCGTTTAGCCTGGGAGCTAACAAGCGCTGACGTGGTTTGTTTCTGCAGCTCTTTGTTCTGAATATAACAATTAGGGAGACAAAGCGGCCGGTGGCGGTCGGTGGCGGTCGGTGTGTTATCTCGGTCGATTCGCGCCGGCACACAATGCCGCGCGCGACAATGCACGCTCAATATCTTTATGCTCCTTCGTGCTGTAGGCCGATGCACTCCCTGTTGAATCAACCTTCTTCGGTGTATATTAGCCGAAGTACACATGCAATGATTAGTTCGATGCAGATAGGGCAGAAACAAACCTTATGGTTCTTGTTAATAATTTTGTATAAAAATGCATTATCGTAGAATCATTATATTATTTCATACATTACGAACGGACACTCTGAGTATTACAAGAGATATTTTAATAATCTACGAAAATATTCTACCTTTTGATTATTAACGTAAACTGACGATTTAAGCTATTCATTCTTTAAATTATGTGATAATTTAATATATGCATTAAAGCGTGACAAGCGCTTGATCTAAGAAAATAATGTTTAACGAAGTGTATGTTACTTTGACGGAAGTATACAGGTGTTCAGAAAGGGGTACGTCGTGACTTTTGGACACCCAATGAAAAAAGTCACCTGAAAAGAAAGTTTTATATTCAGCCTGTACATAAACACTCAAAGCGCCAGATAGTAATCAGTCGCAAAGAATCTGAAGACGCTACTTATCGTTGGGACACAAGACATGATTTTGACTACAAATTTCTATAGTATCATTGCACATCCACAGCAATTTTCCTATTTGGATGACAGGATACTAGTGGGACCAGCTTCTTCTAAATCATAAGTAAATAAATAATTGTAAAGTTTTTGATGTATAAAGACTACATTAGTCATCTCTCCCTTTGGCACTACACGAGTGTTTTGGACAAACTGTTGTACCGTGTCTTAATGTTCTATTTGTTTGTTGTTTCAATGCTTGTAAAAACCACGCTGCAAATATTATCCTAGTTCAGGCGCTGCCTACTTTACCAAACATGCTAATTCTCACGTGTAATCTATGTCCGTCGAGACACCAAGCATTCCGTGACGGGCCTTTGTGCCGTACCTCCGGCCGGGCGTCCCTCACACCCCACGGAATGAATGCTCACTTGACGGCGCGCGTACACGCCACGCTAAGATAACGACGCATTGTGTGGTGTAACGTAATGCCAACACTATTACAGCTTTGTTCCAACCTTATTAATTACTCGCGCATACGGTTGAGTTATTGGTAATATTTATTGGTAAACAATATGTGAACGACGCTCGCAATATATTTGTGTTAGAAAATTCAGCAGTTTTCTGCTCTAACAGTAATTAGTCCCATATATTGTTTGTGTCTTAGATATTGGTAATATTTATTGGGTGACTGCCTCGTTGGTCTCGCGGCATAAATGTGCACGTGGGATTGGGAGGTCTCGGGTTCGATTCCCGGGTCAGGCAAAGTGTTATTGGGTTTTTCCGTTAGGAAATTCTCAGTAGCAGCACGGAGTCTGGTCATGTGCCCGGTACGGCAATAGGCTCGCCCCCTATTACGTGGGACATAAAAATTCATGGCGAAATGTGGTTGTAATATTACACGTGATTACGCGTGAGTCTATAAATAAATAAAAAATATTGGGTAATAAGTGAACGATACATTTGTTGTACATTAGAGGAAAAGAACTGTGATTTCTTTTCTATCATACAATGTTTAGAGTGCATGCCAAATATCAAAGTTGACAAATGACACGCCAAATTAGTAAGCGAAGATGATAACTTTAAACCGATTTATAACAATGGTTGTGTTCAGTGTCACCATGACTAAAACAACTCGTCGTCATAATTATCCTCGTAATCCAGTACACAGCATCTTCTTTACCCTCAGAACTATCCCAAGTCAATACATTCAATATTATATGAAACTTATACATTCAACATCGTTTTAACTGTTTTATCATTTTTACAGACCTACAACTCCTAGCCTATAATCAGTGTAAACTAAAAGCGAATATACAAAATGACGCGTGAATCCTTACAAGTGACGTCATTGAGTGCGGTGGTCGCTCGAAGCGTCGCCGACACGCCACAAAGCGTTTAATCGCATAAAGAGCTAATTGTCTGTGCGATTCCACAGGTAAACACTACACCTCTACTTACAAGCACACGATGTATGAAGTGAAAGGGATCTTGGAGGTGGCAGTTGTATATTATAAGTATTATTATGGTCAGTCAGGTCACAATATTAATACTAAGTACAATGAGTATATGCTGAGCAGCCTGGCTGATTCTTCTGCTCACAATTCTCTCAGCGGTCTCCTGAAGAACTTTGATAAAACCAAGATAATGTTCCATGAACTAGTCTCTCCGGCACCGATTATTCGAAATGGAGTAAAGCTGAGACGTGGGCACTGACGGTGCTACTAGTCCACCAATTTAAGGTCGGGCAGTGAGCCATGGAGAAGACTGTACTCAGAGTTTCTCTGAAGGATCGAATTCGTAACGAAGTGATCCGACAGAGAACCAAAGTATTCACCGTAGCTCAAGGAATTAGCATGCTGAAGTTGTAGTGAGCTGGTCACATTTGTCGCGAAACCGATAGCCGTTGGAGTAGTCATGTTCTAAAGTGGAGATCGCACCTTGGCAAGGGCGCCCTCCAGCTAAGTAGAATGACTATATACGCAAAATGGCTGGCAGCGGCTGGACACAAAATCCAAAAATCGGGGTCAGTGACGTGCCATTGCAGAGACCTATATCCAGCAGTGGACCATAGCGGGCTCTTGAGGATGAATGACTTGCTCTTGTAGATAATATAATTAATAGCTCACAGAATAATAAAACCAAAGTGGGAGTATGCTGATTGTGTCTGCCGAAACAACAATTAAACAGGAGGTTGTGGAATTAGGCGTGTGAATGTATTTATTTATACTTTTTTTAAGGACAGAAAGTAAATACGGTATTAGATATCCAATTAGAATCCTGCTTCATTTAAATCTATATTACAATGATGATTAAAATTCACACTGAACTGGTAGCGTATCGTAGCACTTCGTAGCTCTACGCGCTACGCACCGCTACACGTACGATTACGTTAAACGTCGATCATGTAAGCGGGGATTACAAGCACTGATTTAACACCGACTGATTCACTCCCAGACAGTTTTCATTCACTATTAGGAGGTTTTCAACGTGTAATTACGAGGTTATGTTTCATTACATTAATTATTCAGTGAAGAACGGATTTAAGTGAATCACTCGAAGTAGGGTTATTTCGTCTTAAAGAGATCCTATCTGGTAATAATATTGAAAAACGAGTGTTCATAAAAATATCCTTATAATTTTATCAAGGTAACTTAGCGTGTCATTAGTTAGGTTGGAAATAAATAAATAAATAATATTCTACCACGTTCACACAACACCATCTAGTCCCAAACTAAGCAGAGCTTGTACTATAGGTACTAGATAATGGATAAACATACATATATATACTTTTTTTTGTAAATACATACATACATACATAGACTCACGCCTGTTTCCCGGAGGGGTAGGCAGAGACTACGGAGCGCCATTTGCAACGATGTTGACATATCTCTCTTGCTTCATTCACTCCCATCAGATTCCTCATGCATGCTCTTCTGTTCAGGGTGCTTCTAACCTGTCCTGTTTTTAGGATGTCTCGTATCTGGTCAGAGAACGTCCGCCTAGGTCTTCCCCTTCGACCTGTCCCTTCCACACTTGCCTTATATATCTGCTTGGTCAGTCTTTCGTCATCCATCCTCTCCACGTGTCCAAACCATCTTAGCATACCTTTCTCGATGCTTGTCACTACATCTTCTTTTACCCCACAACACTCTCTTATCACACAATTCTTTACTCTGTCAGTCAAAGAAACACCACACATACTTCGCAGCGCTCTCATTTCTACAGCATTTATTCTACTTTCATGACTCTTCTGCCATACCCAACTATCACTACCATACATAAGAGTAGGTACTAACACCCCTCTATGGACAGCCAAACGTGCCTTTTTGGACACGTTTTGGCTATTCATAAACGCCTTCAGAGCTCCATTCACTCTATTACCTGCATTAACTCTTCTTTCAATATCTTCTACATTCTTACCATCTCTTGTAAACAGCGTACCTAAATATACAAACTCATTCACTTGCTCCACTCGCTGTCCATCGATCATAACATTACAAGGCGTAACGCATTCCTCCTTTTCAAAAACCATAACTTTCGTTTTACTTACATTTACTTTCATTCCTTTCCTCTCTAACGCACCATGCATGATTGTTACCATCTCCTGCAACTCCTCCGCTGAAGACGCAAGTATAACCTGATCATCAGCATAAAGGAGGCATTTGACAAGTAACTCATTCATCCTTAATCCACAGTCACTATTTTTCAAATCTTGCAAACAACTGTCCATGAAAAGGTTAAACAGCCACGCGGCGACGCTACACATCCCTGTCTAACACCTGTCTCGATGGTAAACCAATCCGTGTACGACCCATTTATCCTCACACAAGCTCTAGAATCTTCATAAAGGGATTTCAGAGCTCGTATGAGGCTGCTGTTCACCCTATACATCGACAGTACCGACCACATTTCATTCCTCACCACTTTATCGTAAGCCTTTTCCAAATCCACGAATGCGCAATAGACCTTTTGACCTTTGCCCAAGAATACTTACATATTATACATAGAAACACCCAGACCAAGACAAACATCCATGTTCATGCACACAAATGTTCGACTTGAGCGGGAATCGAACCCGCGACCTTCGGCGTAGCAGTCGCTTACACTCCCGCTACGCCAACCGGCCGTCAAATGAAGATTATGTTATACTTATGCCTATTTTAGTCGTCATGTGGAAGTCTGAGTTTTACTTTTTTAAGTAGATAGGCAGCGAGTTGATGCCAAATGCGATATTATGTAAATTATTCCCATCAATCTGGTGTTCTTTTTGCCCATTGATTGTTTTTTAATAAATTTGCCAAAAAATAGGATATATTCTCTGTGCGTAATGCTATCTAGGGCTTAATTAGATATAAAGTTGATACCAGGCGACGTCCTTCATGATATGAATAATAAAAGTGCTGCATACCGAAACCAACTGGATTATTTTCCCATTCAACGTTTACGAGCACTCTTTACGTCCTTCTTTTACACACATATCAGTGTAAATTCCAAAAATAGGTATTTCAATTGAATGACATGTTTGTCTGTAGGGCTAATTGTAAAATAATTTAGTAACATTAACTTTAATTTTGCTTTTGTAATATAAACTTAATTAGAAGTGATTGAGTGTCTGGATATTGTTTGTCAGAAATAATAAGTTATACAGTGTTTGTCTACAAACAACGTGTAATAAATAAAATATTCGGTTTTTAAAAAAACATGTCTTAAAAAAACACTAAAGTAAACGTAGACATTGCTTACTTCAGTTTATCATCATCAGAATTTGGTTTTCCACTGCTGGAGGTGGGCCTCTTCCATTGATTAACTCTTGACTTACTTTTGCGCACTTCTTTAATAGTTATTACGATGAGCAAAATTCATGAAACTTAAGCAAATATCCTGATGGAAACTGAGCTGACCGACTCATAACCACAGGTATAAAATAGGTTTTAATTCATATTTAATGAGATCGTAAACTTGTAAAGATTGTTGGAAGATGTTGAATTCGGCATCGTTATTATTTGATCCTTTGGGCCTGTAAATTTGGAGGGTAAAAATATGAATCAGATAGTGATAGTATTCGTTAATTCCATGAACAAAGACTCAACTCAACGCAGACAAAGTAAAACTAGTAATATAGACGTCCTTGTTTATGACATAATAATAATAATATTCTACCACATTCACACAACACCATCTAGTCCCAAACTAAGCAGAGCTTGTACTATGGGTACTAGGTAATGGATAAACATACTTATATACTTTTTTTTTGTAAATACATACATATTATACATAGAAACACCCAGACCAAGACAAACATTCATGTTCATGCACACAAATGTTTGACTTGAGCGGGAATCGTACCCGCGACCTTCGGCGTTGCAGTCGCTTACACTCCCGCTTCGCCAACCGGTCGTCAAGCCTTTTTATCCCTTTATCGATATACCACCCGAGTGCAACCGCGGGCATCAACTAGTTTTAAAATTACCATAGAACAAGTGAACGGCAGTTAAACCAACACAGTCTTTTACAACCGTTCGGGGTATTTTTATGTGACAGGGGGAGAATTTAACAAAATGAAAACACAAAGAGGTCTTGCATGGTTCTCTATGAAAATCTGAATTATGTTTTATAGTGGACGTGAGGAGAATAAGGGCGAATGGTGTAACGTGCCGCCTCGTTGAGACGAATTCATGTTCATATGTGATTTTTGCAAAATTCACGCCAGGACGTGGAGTTGCGGGAACAATCTGTGCTACCATGTGATTTTGTTTGTTTTTAGAGGACATGTTCAAAATTTACCTGTTGATTGAGTGATTCAGCAAGATTACATATTCAATGTGTAAGTGGCAGGCTAAAGCTTGCAGAATAAAATATCAAGATTTAAAAAATATAGGAACACTGACCATTGTAATATCTCATACTAGAGGACGCCAGCAGCTACGCCTGCATTTTTTTTTAAATTTACCCGTTTTGGCCGATCCTGTAGGCATTTCGGGAAATCTCTTTTTACTGCACCCCTACGGTCCCCAAGGAACATACATGCCAAATTTCAGCTTCCTGAGCCCAGTAGTTTCGGCTGTAGCGTGTCTGTCAGTCACTCAGTAACGCAAGGATTTTATATATTAAGATTATACGTTAGAACCCGGCTAGGTGGACCAACGACCTGAAAAGGGTGGCTGGAACAGACTGGATGCGGAAGGCTGAGGACCGTATACTACTGTGGCGCGTGTTGGGAGAGGCCTATGTCCAGCGGTGGACTGCGATAGGCTGATTGATTGATATGTTAGAAACAATTGTGTCGTATCATATCACTTAATATGAAAAAATTTACTTGTAAGTACGAAATTATCAGATATTTTCTAAATAAACGAAATGCTCTATGTTTTCGAAGCTATTTAAACAATTGGATACTACAACACTTCGAAATTATATTTTATCTTAGACACCAATCAGATTGTATCCTGATAATTCGAACCTGGCAGTACCTCACTAGTTTGGCCTTTCTCTTTAAGAATAACGTGAAATACATTTCTGTACCTCCGTGTACATTCGTCGCAGATGGCCCGCACTATGCGTCGCGTCTCGTCGCCGGTTCGGCAATTCTTTATTATTCATGGGCCGATCTTGCTCGCGGAGTGTTTTATATGAGCGACGATCGAGTATCAATTTGTACCGAACGGGCCCCTATTAGCATTTGTCGTGTCGGCCTACATTGTTTCACAGGGGTGCCATACGTGACGGTATTCTTTGTGAAGCTTTTTTAGTCTTTTTGTATGAAGCTGGTGACTGGTATTTTCCGCCATATATTTAAAACGACGTCAGATAGAGCACCAATAAGGACGGCAACATACTCAGTTTTGAAAAAGCCCTAATTGTCAATAAAGATTAAAAAAATATATCGGGGTAAGACCAACCAGGTTTTTCGGATGATTAAAATAGCTGCGTGCAGGAAGACAGCCATTTGGTTCCCTCGGCTACATCATTTAAAAAAAATATTCTTAGTTTAAAATTCCAAGTATTATATTAAAACGTCACAAGGCTACAACCAATATCAAATAAGTATCACAAAGCAAAATTATCTTCACTACCAAAACACATTTCCAACCACAGAACTCGTACTAACGAACGAAAAACCTCGAGTATTACAAAACGCAAATCCTCGGAGCTCGCAGCTCATTCGCATTGCTAGCTAGTATTAACTAACGTCTCACCGACACAATACGTTTAGTGCTACGCTCATGAGTGTTCATTAAAGATACGATAAAGACAGCGAAGGCGACGCGGCTAAATTGCCTGCTTCTGACTACACTACCGCACGCCGCCGTCTGCAAATGTAGTTGTAAGTAAATAGATGCTTATTGTTATAGACATTTAAATGATCAACGGAAATATTCCCGGTGCTTTGTGACTTAATATTCTGCTGAAGGTTGAGAAGACTTCTCCACTCAACGATGTAAATAGTTATGTGTCAATAAGGAATTCCTTATCATCTTATGTTCTAAGTTGTCACATGGCTTGTTTTATTTGTGTTTCAGTAATTTTTGGTGTTTGTAGGACAGTATATAATTTAAAATACTTAGTTTTTCTTTCCTGCAACCATCTGGGGCCTATATATGCATGCCAGTTTTCAATTACAATAATTACACTCGTGCACAACCTCAAAAAGTGCAAGAGCTATTATAGTAATTGCCACACTGAAACTGAGTATTGTAGTGCATATTGTCAAATGGAACAGGATTGCTATTAAATAAACAATGTAATCATTAGAAGCCTGTGCCCAGTGCTGTAAACTAATTCTATCAGAGAAAATATTAAATCTCAACTTTACTCTCCGGAGAAATCATTTTTAACAATTTATTAAAATAAACTCGTACTTGTTCATAGTAAAATTATGAACACTTTACTTATTTATAACAATCAGATGATAGACGTCGTTTTTTTAACCAATGTCGTCTGTTGAAAGTAAGTACAAGTGGAAATTTGCATACAAAACTATCAACATATCCATCCATGATTTTCCCAAATTCTTGTCTTTTGGGGCGAGCTATACAATGGACACGACAAAGGGAGCATATTATACAGAGAATAGCACTGTAAGAGAAGGAAAACTTGAAACAAACCCTATCTATACCAACCCGTTTGGCCAGCGTGGTACAGTAGGCCAATTCCTCCATTCAAAGGAGAGGCCTAGTCCAGCAGTGAACTGTTAAAGGCTGATGATGATGATGATACAATGGAAGAGTTACTTATACAAATCATACCAGTAATTTTAAAAAGCTATCGCATACAATTGATTGTATTATTTTTATATTTCGATAAGTAGATTTCGTAGTCCAAAACATTCGTCTATGTTTCCACGCACATCGTACGCTAGCTATGATATGAAACACTACGATTTTCATTTACCAAACGAATACTACCGTAAGTATATATGTAGTTCCAGTTCATCTTGCTATTAATCTTTTTTAATATAAACTATAAGCGTATGACAGCGGCTTCCTTCGTTGACAGCAGGCATTTCTGCTATTCTGTGATCTTTCTTTATATCTAACTTTGAAGAGCAAAGACGCGAAAGCGTAAAAAGCTATCAAGCAATCCACCCACACATATACAATATCATAGAAATTCAGCTTACAACTTTATATTCTAACTAATGCAGCAGATTCACTCGTAGATGAAAGTACTTTAACTATTCTATGCTCTGTACCCTTTAGTCATTTTGTAAAAGGTTAACAAACAAACGTATAATGACACTTAAAATATAAATAAGAATCCACTATTTTACATTCCCGATTTTTAATTTCCGTAACACAAAACGTCTAACTTACCACACACTCGCGATATTGTGTCAGCAACTCAGCTCGCGTCTGCGACACTGCGATTTTCGCTTACCAAATGAACATTCATTTAAGTGCAGATGTACATAGTTCTACTAACAAGGGGCTGTTAATTTAAATTTAGTATCTTAGCTCGCGTAATGAACGGGAAGGTGATTGTTATAATGGGATTGTAGATCTCGCGAACACACGACGACACTTCGTGTATTATGTATGTATGGGAGTACCTCTTGATGATGACGTAATTAACTTATGAATGTGTAAACGTCAATAGTTTTGTTTGCGATGTGTGTTTTGGTTGGTTGAATTTGTGAAGTAAATATTCCTGTAATTTTCCATGGTATATGGATTCTATGGTTCCTCTTGAGCCATTGCTAATTGTTCATTGATAAATTCAGTATATTTTTTTGTCTTTCTAGTTGGAAATAGTGAGGACAATGATAATTGAGTTCTTTGGTTACTTCAAAAACCTGTTTACACAACGAAACTGTAAAAAAACTGTATGAAGCTTTTGTCTAAATACAGGGTGTAAAAGGACCCTTAACGAAAACTGAAATCCCATGTTGAACCAATCTCTATGAACATTTTTTACTTCGGCACCATACCTGGGAAATTACTGGTTCAGGAGATATTGAGGCTCAAAGTTAGTATGGAATTTTTCTAATTAGGTACAAAATAGATGCATTTACCCCGCCAATATGTTCTTTAGATGCCCTATAACCCCATGGATAAGTAGGTATTTCGAGCATTGCACGCACGCGCTTTTAATTGCGGTTTAAAAAATGTGAAAACTCAAAAAAAAATATCGTTTCCCAGGTATTATTTTTGGTTAATATGACTTGGCATGATGTCCACAACGAGTAGACTTCGGCTTGGTGATGAGTCTTGTGTGACACCCTGTATATATTTAGTAAGAATAGTATTTCATAACAGAATAGAAATTACGTTTGTTGTTTTCTCTGCGAGCCGAGACTATAAATATATTTTCAGCTACGAATTGCGGCATACCATTTTCTTTACCGTTAATTTACACTATCAATAGGGTAATTTACAAAAGCTGTATAAAAATACAGTCACTCGAAATCAAGAAACCACCGAAATGCAAATCCGCCGCTAAAACGTCGCACCCGACGTATTAGTACAGAGCGTCTTTACGATGCGGTGGAAAATTTTTAATTACCAGTGTGTCTAAGCATCTGTCTGGAGCGTTCGTAAGGAGGCAAGGAGGCGGCCAGGTGACAATGCGAACGTCGCGGTGTCTGCAGCGGTTAAGTGCGGCATTTTACCGCTTTTATGCATATTTGATGGCGCCGCCATAATCTCTGCCGAGGGGAGACTCACCTGTATTACATATGAATTGCCTTTTGAGCATTACAAAAATTGTTTGTGAAGTGGTTAAGATATGCGTGAGATAGACGCCGTATGGTGGTGACATGTGGGTTCGTTACGTTAGGTTCTTATTGATTAAAAAAGAATTGAATCCCGTAGAAATAAAACTTACAGGGAAACCATTTTTCTTTTCGACGTGTCCTCGAGAGCAAAAAATGATTTTTCAAAAGTTGTGAAATATTTACTACTAATAAACTGTAGTATTTGGTTGTGTATTACCTATTCTAAACAGTGGCAATATTCAATTAGATTAATTAAAGGCACAAATATCACAGCTAATCTATGAGCACTTAGTTCTTGAAGACGATAAAATGAAAGTGTGAAGTGTGAAGTGAAGTGCCGTGTGGTTGACGGCATAGAATACAAGTGTCACCACCCCCTATCTTCCCGTGGGTGTCGTTAGAGGCGACTAAGGGATAACACGATGCAAATACCATCTTTACGTAGAGACGGAAAACTCGACATCAAACCCTATACAACTGCCTCGTTGGTCTCGCGGCATAAATGTGCGCGTGGGATCGGGAGGTCCCGGGTTCGATTCCTGGGTCGGGCAGTGTTATTGGGTTTTTCTGTCACTAAATTCTCAGTAGCAGCACGGAGTCTGGAAATGTGCCCGATACGGCAATAGGCTCGCCCCTTATTACGTGGGACTAAAGTATATCTGGCGAAAAGTGGGTGTAGAAATACACCTCTGCCTACCCCTTCGGGGATAAAAGGCGTGACGATATGTATGTATGTATGTATAAAATTAAAATAGTGAAAATTTTGAAAGGACAACTATGGTACTCAACATTGTGTGTGCCCTAATAAGCAGTTGACCTATGTTGTCAAAAGATAATCTCTAGGATGCAGCAATTATTTAACTAATAATATTTTTCTTGTCGCGGGTTGTACTCATGAACGGTTGCGTAAATTGACCATGTTGGTTGTAATTCATCTCGGCATATCTGACAACCTAGTTTAATAACTAATACTACAAAAAGTTCTTTTGTTGCAACCTCTCTAAGCTATTGTTTTACTGCAGCTCTATGACCATTAGGCTACTAATCGTTCTCGAATATATTTGTACCCAGTAACAGGGAAACATACAAACTAAACAAACAACATGACTAATTTATTGAAAACCTAACAAAATTAAGGTTTAAAACGGGCAGAATGTAAATAATCCATCGTTTAAAAGGCAAAGCCGATGAATTTGAAAATAATGACAGGCATTAGAGTCGTGCTAAGAGGGCTGTATCAATTACTGAGCAAAGCAAACAGGGTATTACGTGCTCAATATTAAAATCAAATTTACGAACCGCCCCCGTCCGCCGGCGCGGGATATGGTGACATGTGGAATATGGACCTGTGTATGGATAGCAACAAAATTTTGAACGAAATTCTGGTATTTTCTATATCATATTTTTTTATCAAAATCATTCTAACAAGCTCTTTCGAACCTTCTACCTAAGTTGATATAAAATGAGACCTAAGAAATATTTTTTATTAACCTCAGATGAGACTCTAGCTTTCCTGAGGTGGAATCAAGTCAAGTCAATGAAACCATTGTTAGTGATAAACATGTGAAATTCGTTTGAAGAACAAAACCTTACAACCCAGTTTTGAAAGAAGAAAATTATCATACAAGAGAAAATAATAAAAACAATAAAAACTTTTTATTTTCTCAGAATATAAATGATACGATATTCGAGCTATGCTTGGAGTTTCCCTGCGAGATCGAATCAGAAATGAGGAGATCTGCAGTAGAACCAAAGTCGCCGACATAGCCCTCCGGATAGCTAAGCTGAAATGGCAGTGGGCAGGGCACATAGCTCGAAGAACCGATGGCCAAACGGGCAGAAAGGTTCTGGAGTGGCGGCCACGTACCGGAAGACGCAGCAGAGGTAGGCCCCCCGGAAGGTGGACCGACGATTTCGTCAAGACCACGTGAGGTGGGCGGCTCAAGACCGGTCTGTGTGGAAAGCCTTGGGGGAGGCCTATGTCCAGCAGTGGACATGTTTGGCTGATATGATGATGATGATGATAAATGATACAATACAATGTAATTATTGATAGTACCACTAAATCCTCATTTTAGCAATCCATGTCTTGTAAAGTACGTTATTCACAAATCAGTTTCAATATACCTACCACTCTAGTACTGAACACTAACTAGCCATACTATAAACCTGAATAAGAGTATTCGTAATAATTCGAATGTTGTCCGTACTAGTGGAGTGTTTGTAGAGCAACATCAATTAAAGTCGCATTTTGATACGCGTTGGACACGTAATGTCGTCATTTCCTCACAAGTACGTATCTGCCACTAAAACAGGGATTATTTCTACACCCTTCCACCGAATGTGTAATAGTTATACAATGTAAACGCATAATTACGGGTTTTATTCATAATTTAATTCCAAATAGGCCATTCAACTAAGGTTTATTGTAAACTTTAAATAGGTTATTTTTGGGGTTGAGACGTAGGTATTTAGTATTTTTTTTTCTAAATACTTCATAGCGGCAGTAAAGATTAATAAGGTCTGAACTTAAATCTTGTTGTCGTTTAATCACGAGTAGACTAGTTGTCGAAATAGTACCTACCTCCCTACAGAAAATCACTGACAAAAAGTCGTGAAATATTTTCTTACATAGAACAAAGTTTGCCTTAAGTAGAAGCCTAGTTTACTATTTTCTTTAATAGAACAAAGTTAGCTTTAATTAATAGCTTTTTGAAGGTAGAACTGTACTGTAGCATGGTGGCCTGTAATCTAAACCCTTACAACGAAAACCACGCAACCGTTTATTTTTACTATTTGACCACCAATTTGACGAGCCAGTGGCGTAACGAAGAATCGCGGTTTCGATTCCAGCTCAAATAATACATTTATGTACCTACGTAAACATGGATGATTGTCTTGGTCCAGGTGTTTCTATCTATGATATGTATATATTTATAAAACATTTCTTTTTCAAAGTTAAAGTCAAAATCATTTATTCATCTAGGCCACAAAGTGATGCTTTTGAACTTCAAAATTTTAGTTAATTACTTAATGATTCTAAATTTACATTTACTGCCACGTTCGCAATGCAATAGGTAGAACCACGAGAAAGAACGGACAATAAAACTAATGGCCACTCTTTTTAAACAAATACATTTAATTATTGTAAGGAGCTGCAACTGTTTCACATTGTAGACATCTACTAGTAAAATTTTTGTAACTATTGATATCATACTCAAGCAGTAAATGATGTTCATATGGTAAGCCTCCCAAAGTAAATATGGTGAAACAGGAGCATCCACTCACGTCTTTTTAATGTAGGCAACTCGCGAACATGGTCAGAACTATAGTGGAAGTGAATGAAGCAGAAAGTAACGGTATATGAAACCAAAGCAATTGACAATCTATTAGTTAGCCCATGACCACGAGTTACCCACATTTTACAAATCCGCAAAGCTATAATGAAAGTGTGGAACATGAATGCAAAATATAGTATGTAATGAGAATATCGTAATTACTATCGTAAAACGACACTATAAAATAAAACTACTAATTATTGACCTAGTCAAAAGCAAACAACTACTTCCAAGCGCACCTGTCATCAAAATAATCCTTCAAACTGTAATATGCCTTATTTATAAAATTACTTTTAACTTCTGCCTGAAACGAACTTAACGGTAAGTCTAAAATATAAGTTGGTATTTTATGATATATGCGAATACTGAGCCCAATAAAAGAGCTATATGTTTTGTGCAAACGAAAATACGGAACACATAATTTATGTCTATTTCTAGTATCTATTGATATTGTGTATGTCACTATTCATTTTATAATAATTTATATTTAGTCTTACATGCATAATGGCATAAATATATTGTGACGCTACAGTAAGAATACCAATAGTTTTAATTTTTTCTTGGAGTGAGACTCTTGTCTTTAACTGATAAATGGCCCTAACTACCCGTTTTTGCAATATAAAAATATTTTCGATATCAGCAGCTCTACCCCATAACAATATATCATAACACTATGAAAATAACTAAAATAAACCAATCTAGCCGTATCGACATCGGTCAACCTACGAACTTTCTTAACGGTATAAGCAGCTGAGCTAAGTTTCCCTGAGAGATATGTAACATTTTTGTTTATAGACTCACGCCTGTATCCCCGAAGGGCTAGGCAGAGGTGTAATATTACCCCCACATTTCGCCATGATTTTTTAGCGTAATAGGGGCCGAGCCTATTGCCGTTACTGGGCACATCACCAGACTCCATGCTGCTACTGAGAATTTGGAAAAACCAACACTTTTGATCGAACCGGAGACCTCCGATCAGCAGTCGCATACGCTGTAATATGTTTATTCAATGTCTAGTATTCAAAACACAAGTTCTGCACAGTTTGGTGCTAGACACCACCATATACACATCACAAAACCATTGTGTGTATGTGGTAGTCTAATATATTATTATTCTTTAATTTTCCATATTATGCTATACTAATTGTAATTTATCTTTTGTTACAGCACGATGAAGAACAAATAACGCACAAATTATTCAGGCCGTCCACTTCAAAACCGTAAGTACTGTAGATAAGTAATAATAAGGTAAAGATGAATTAAAGAGCTTTCAAACCACATATCATAATTATTATGACACGTAACGAAAATATAACTCCACTATGGATAGACTAGGTGCTTTAAAATAACTATTAGTAATATCGTAAAAATTACTAGATGTTGCTGTTCTTAGATTCACTGAACGATAATTAGTCTATTAATCGATTTTAAACTTTCGCGATTTGTATACATGATACAAAATAATTTAGCGGGTCTTAATCACGTTAACTTAACATATTTTAGTTAATAAATACCTATTTGTTTCCGTCGTTTCAGTCTTTCCGCGACGACGCTCGGTGCAAGACGAGCGAGACGTCGGTCGTCGGAAACAAATAGGTATTTCTAACCTAAAATAAGTTAACGCGATTAAGACCCGCTAAATTATTTTTTAATTAGTCTATTGTTGTATTTTACGCACGCAAAAATAAAAAAGGCTAGATAATGTTTCAAAGAAGTTAAACTATATCTCGGACATATCGGAAAGTGTTTGAGGGGGAGTCTCTTCCAACGTTTATAATAATCTGAAATAAAAATTCACTCACAAATCTCCGTTTTCATCTGTCTAGCTTGTTTAGTGCGTACATCAAAATCAATACCAATATCGAATGTATACCTAAGTATTTGACAAGGCACGCTAATCACTACTGCATTACCTGCATGCTTGTAAGCATTCTACTGCTGCCCGACAGAGATAGAAAATAAAAGTAGGATCCACTTTATAGTTAGCCAGCAAACCGTAGATATGTTATGGACGCTGTGTTTACCAAACATGGACGGCAGCAGTGACGTCTTGACTACTCTTATAATATATGTACGTAACGAAGCAAGAAGTTTCTGTTGATAGTCATTAAATTAAAGGTTTTCATTTCAATGCAGGTGCAGCTTATCAAAATCAGCAACAAACCTTTCAATATATCCGAGGCACATTCGTAGCAAGGGCGCAATTGTTGCGCAATCTGTACAAAAAAATACAAATGAGCGTAAAATATATTTCGCATTAAGTGTAGTGATAGGTTCGTATACAAACAGACACATCCTTACGCAATCAGATGAGTCACGAAACCAAAACATTGGCACCATAAAGTTAGAGCGCGAATCGCCTGCAGCTACACCATAAACCGTGCAATTGTCGCGTACCATATTTCCTTAATTTACGTGTACATATTTATGCGTCGAACATAAATATGTGCGGGGGAGCGTGATCCTCGTGCAGTAATTATTGCGTGACTTATTTGCGAAGGAAGATAACACGTACTTCGCGACCAGAGTATAAAGACTCCTCTATACTCATACAATCTCCCCTTCCTCTTCTGCTTTGCCTCAAGACAGAGGGCGGCGGTAGCTCTTCTGTAGCTGGTGGTTACGACCACCGCTTCGAGGGTTGTGGCAGCTTTATCTCGCGTTTGACTGTTGATCGTGACTTTCCGACAGAGATTTCGGTAATTATACTGATTATGAACGTACGTATCGGGTTGTTTTTCACTGTGGAACATTAGGGCTCGAGTAAATTAAAGAAGCATGCGTCTCTGCGGAATAATTAATATTGTAATGGAAACTCTGCTTTGAACTGTGTAAGAAAATTGTTAGATGTCGTTTTTGTAACACTCAAACTGGTTAACAATATCAACAACGTTTGCAAATTTTATTATTAACTTCGGTCTGACTGAATTAAAATACTTGAATTGAAAATGGTCGCCCTATTGAGAAGCTGCTAAAATACCTATATATTTTTTACACTGAGCAAGAAGCAATATAGCCAGATTCTGCAAATTTTATTTTCTTTTAAAAGTACAACTCCGCACTAAGAATAAATCTTGTGTCATGGGCGTTTTAATAAACATTCAATCAACGTACACAAAAAACACTCAAACTTGAAACAACATAATGTGGATCATCCCAAGTGTAGTCGAACCCACAACACTCGACGCAGTGCAAAGGGCGATGCAACCACTTAAATCACTACACTACACGTACCGTGAAATGATTGACAAATATAGTCGCTTTCCTGATATACAGGTTGTCTAAAACGAATACCTATCTAAAGCTGATTTCCAATTGTAAATTAATTTAAACAAATCGAAAGTAAATAAATAAAAAAACATAGTATTCCTGTGACCACGACTGAAGAAAGCCAGTCGAAACTTCGGGATGAAAATAGAAAGAAGAAGAATACCTAATCGCATAATATCAAACAAACTGTATAACACGTTCTTTTCGCTGTACGTACATATATACTGTCTGACGTCACCTTTCTCTGAAGACGAACGTGCGACGTCAAGTGCAACGGGCGCATCTACACGCCTTTACTGCTTGCACTAACTAACTTGTTTTATTATCCTTGCCATTTATGTCAGCCTGGTACCCCGATTATTATCTTGCCTAATGTTACACAGCACACCTACATAATATACATATCAAAGTTTGTATGATGTTTAGACGTCTGTCTTTCTTGCCAAAATAGGTGAATGAATGTCGATGAAATTTGTTACACACATATCTTTTTGCCAGAATTAATATGTAGAGCACTTTTTATTGACATGTCACTCAGACGTAAAATTATGTGAATGACAACATACAACGTTACATAAATTTATGCAACACGTACAAAAACAAAAAGTAAATTTCTCCCAACACCAAACGAACCTAGTAACAAAATCCGCTTGCAGCCAAGTGAAGCAATTTAGGAGTAACTAAAAACTATTTGTAAATATCGTTATCACATCTCGAGTGTACCAACCAATATTCTCAAGGGCTTATCAAACAGCAACTTATGTTCAACATCGAACAACATCTACAATTCTTCAGCTTCTAAAATTAAGTGTCACGCTCCGGTTTTTAACTCGCAATATTATAAAATATTGAGAAAACGTCTTTCTTGACATAAAAGAAATAATCATTTTAAACTACTGAGATGTACCTTAAACAAACATAACCTACATACATATATATTGTATTACAAGCATTTTTGTAGCTTGGCCATGACTGTCATCATCATAGACCTTGCATATAAACTGTCCCACTGCTGGGTACGGGCTCTTCTCCTTACGTGAAGAGTAAAGACGATAGTTCACCACGCTGGCCAAGTGTGGTTTGGCAGACTTCACATGTCTTACGAAAACATTATGGAGAACTCTCAGACATGCAGGTTTCTTACAGTGTTTTCCTTTACCGTTCGGAATTCAAATTTTTAAAATAATAGATGGCTTAAATCTGAAACATTTTTTTAATGCCAATGATCGCTAAGAAATAATTCACATAGTTCATAATAATATAATAATATGCTACCTCATACACACATCACCATCTAGTCCCAAACTAAGCAGAGCTTGTAGCATGGGTACTAGATAATGGATAAACATACATAATATGTACTTTTTTGTAAATACGTACCAGTTACTTGAAAAAAAATCATAACTCTTTTTACCTCAATGAATATTTTACCTGGTCCGACGATATTATTGAAATCGCGGACCGAACCTAGGCTTTATTAACACAAGACAGTGGGTTATAGCAATAACAAAGAGAGGCCTATATTCAGCCACTGACAACAACATTCGGGCTGTGAATGATGATGAGTATTATCGTTTTACCTGTGGCACACTTGTTATTATTATATGTCGTGTCGATGTCGTCCATGTCGTTACAGTATAGGTTTTCATGTTTATACTTTGTAAGAATTTAATTAGTGACAACAACCACCGTTTGTCTGGTTTTCAACAAAACTATTTCAATGGATATTCCGATATAAGCAATAACCAAGTCGAAAGATTGAACTATTCTCCACAGTTTAACTTTGGTAAGAAATAATTATTTTTATTATTAATGTCATTCATTTCAATTACGCATAGCACTTTGCTGGTATTTTTCATCAACATACATTTCAACATATCTAGCACTCTATTTATTTATGAATGAATGAAACAAAATAGACATTTAGCGTAGGCGTATTCGGATGTATTTACTGATACTCGGCACAACGTTAAAACATATGTGGCGGCGCTAAAACAACAAAGAACTAAAAACAAAGTCGTCTTGCTTCTGTCTTCGTCAGTTTCGTAACACAAATTAAACAATGATACTTATTTAACCTTGTTGCGAAGTTTGATCCAATAAAACAAAGTTTGGAACAAACGAATGCATTAAAGTCACCCGCAAACTGATCCAATCGTAATATCGCACTCCCAGACATCGAAAGTTAGTATGCATTGACTTTGAAAAGTCGTCCAAAACTAAGTTGGGTTATGTTTATGAAACTATTCGGATGCGGGTGTGTGCCGCCGATACACATGCAAGAACTCGCGCCCAACTCGAGGCATAGTTCGCTAAGTGGAACAGCTGTAAAACAAAGTAGCGAAGGGTCTAGGAACTTAGTGTGTACGTTGGCAAGTATTCGGCGGTGAGAACACATGTCGCCGGGACGCGGAGCGCGGCGCGGCCGGTAGGCGCGGTAACTCTCCGACGGCCGCGTCTTACTTACAACTTTGACAGTTCCAGGCGGCACGCGGCAGTAGGCGCGCCCGGCCGACGACACCCGCCGATTTATAAATAACTTAAACTAGGTTTTAACTAAAGTATTGCGGTGGGATGATAACGAAGCCAGCGCCTACGCTCCGCCCCGCGGCCCCCCGCGCGCGAACCCGCGTGCAGATAAACTTTTAAAATGACTTTGGAGCTTTTGAGCTTTTAATCGGTAAAGTTGTACAGACAGACAGTTCGGGCACAATCCTTGAACCGCTTGCGCCGGCGACGGCGGCCGCAAAACTTTGTTTTACAGGACTACTTTTCTTCTTGTTTCAAGGTTGGACTCTTAAAACAAACTCCGGTTCGACGGAGTTCGCGAACTCGGGCGCGAACAATTTACAAATTTCTCTCTTTCATAACAACTAACTGCCGCTCGGCGCGCCGGCGAAAGTTGTCCTGCGTAGATCTTAATCGCATTGTCTGTTGCGCTAGCGGCGCGAACAGCTGATTGTGACGACACAGTTTATCGAACTTTTGCTTTAATTCACGTACCCAGCGTAACAGAACAACAAACTGGCGGCTATAAAAGTCAACATTACTACGACTAGGGAGATCGTATCTACGCACAGATACAAGATGAATGGAGCGCACGCCGCGCGCGGACGGTGCGGACGGGGCGCAATAACAGACAGCCGGTTAGCAGTACGTCGCATCACCGATCACATCGGACAGTGGTGTTGATACAAAAAGGGCTGCAGATAGGCACGCGCGCCCTCCAACGCGTTTATTCAATTCCTCTAAGTGACATCGATAGCATCGGCTGCGGTCAAAAAAACTCGTCTGCCAAATTTGACGGCGCGTCCCCCCGACGACCGGCGGCGAATTCTTTTTTCAGTTCACGCCTCACCTGCCCGGGGCCAGAAGTGGCCTCGCGTGAAATACACTGATTGGCGTTTAATGTTCAACCGTCTGCCTTTTATTTGACCGGTGTCGAAACTCTTAAAAGCTTTTTATTCGGGAGGGCGTAGGTTTCTTTATATACCGTTCGTTATGTATCGTGCGTGTCGTATTTTCTTTGGTGAGCGGCAGTGTGAGGTAATAACGGAGCGTTTGGCGCGGTGGGATGGGAAGTCGACTCGTAATGTAGCCACATTTTCATTACTGCTTATGTACAGGCATACGAGTAACATAAGCTAAATGCAGTATCGGGTATTGCGCGTAAATTTTACGTAACTAGAAATAAATAGGTTGCGGGTGTGTGGGGCGGGGCGGCGTGGGCGGCGGCGTGCGCGCGCACGTCCCCGCACCCCCCTCCCTCCGCGCGGGCGCCCCGCGAACGCGGCCCGATGCGACCTCCGCATAGTCCGCGAATAGCGCCCCGCGAGCCACCCGCACCGCGGTGCTAGCTCCGACGATCGCCGCCGCCCGCTACGGCCTACGGATAAACTTTTCCA
This sequence comes from Euclidia mi, assembly GCA_944739405.2. Taxonomy (NCBI): domain Eukaryota; kingdom Metazoa; phylum Arthropoda; class Insecta; order Lepidoptera; family Erebidae; genus Euclidia; species Euclidia mi. The sequence goes on along the minus strand of OX123198.2, from coordinate 12,399,258 downwards.
ACGTAGCCGCGCTACGCTGTGCTACGGACTGCGACATGCTACATACCGAAACTTACTAGTCTCAAGTGCATTTTTTGTGGAGTGGATTTTTTAATTCTTAGTGAACACGTGAATAGATAAATAAATTAATTAATAAAAATAAACTTTAGTGCGCGATGAGGACTCGCCCCTCCGTGTTATAGCGATGTCGGCCCTCGTCCGACCGATGTGGTAAGTCGCCGCTTGTTTCCAAAGTTTCCTTTCAACCGTCAGCTATTTTCTTTTAAAGGCGAATAGTTGGACGTGCGTTTTTTCGCTTCCGATTGCGTCGTATTTTCGTCGGTATTGTTATTTCAGCGGTGCATTCGTCGGTGAAAATAAAGAAGAAGTGTTGAAGAGAAAAATAAAAATTAAAAATATATCGTTTACGCACAAATCCCACGCTCGTAAAACCATTTCACGAAATGCTTTCATGTGTGTTGTACTAAATATTAATATGTTAATGTTTAGTTTGTATGTTTGAGGTTAATCGGATGTGTTTGAGTGTTCGCTGTGAGGTTGATTATTCCTCCCTCGTTTGGCATATCTGCGGTAATAGAATCACCTCAATGCGATGAGCGAGTCGGCAAATAACCGCGACATTAGGTCGGAGCCGGAATACGTAATCGCGCGACGCTAAATACATTAACAACCCTTAGCTCACCGCTATGTGCACAAGCCGATGTGCAAATACTTACTGGATTTGATTTAATTACACGTCAATGACATACATATGTATGAGTCATCAGACAATTTTATTGGATGAATATCAAGAGCGTTTTGATGTAAAATAATTCTCATATTTTTAAGGCACTTCGATTTGAGCACAGTTGCGAGAAGAAAAGTTTTAGTTGCAAGAAAAATTTGTTTATTTCGTATCGAAATATAAAAATAAACGTGTAATTTTATTTGTGCTCAAAAATTTGTGGTACTCCTCGAAATAAAATTCTACGCTTAGAAATTAAATTTATTAAGGTATTTACGTAAATAACCTTTGAAAAAAAATATTTATGAAAAGTGATAATACTATTTATTTACTACACATAATATGTAATTGTATTGTGTGTATTGCCCATTGTAAAAATATTCTACCAAAAATGATCCTTATAATAAGACACATATAGATATTTACTGGCTCATATAAATATTTGTTTCAAATAAATTGTTTTTAATCAAAGCTTAGTAGGCAAAATATATTAATTATTTATGTTTATTTCTAGATGAATTCCAGTAGGACTTCAACAGTCCTCAGAAGTTAAAATTGAAATTTTATAATTATAATTGATTGAAGCATAATGCAGGGAAAAAGCCGCAGCATACTTTGACGAAGAATATTCTTAGAAAAATATTCAAGTACCCATAAGTACAAAAACCCTTAAGATAAAAACCAAAATCCCATCACTAATTACTTAACACCGAAAAACGCAAACCAAGGAAGTCAGTAAGCGTCGATGCCGTAATAACTCGCATTAAAAACGTTAACCGTACCGTGTAATTAACGTAAACGTTTAACTGAAGCGAGGTGAGGCTTTCACGTGTAGCCCGCCCATCTGATAAAGGCTAAATTGTTTCCACTCTGCCTATCAGATAGGACGGCAATGTGGAACGACTCAACGTGTATTTTATTTAGCTGGTTTTGCGTATAAATGCCCGTCGTTTCACGGTTAACCTTTTTATTTATGGTTGGTAATCTTTTTAACTCTGTTACGTCTCGTTTTTGGTGTTTAAATTTATGAGGTTGGTGATGACTTCATTCATTGAGATAGTTTACTATTTTTTATCAAATTACAGTTATTGCTAATAGTTGATACTAAACTTGGCTAAATTGCCTAAATAGGCAATAATATAATGGCAATAAATAATATTTCCACCTAATATCCTTATATTAGTATTTATTCTATTGCCATAGAATTCTTTCTATTAGAAATATTGTTAATTTTTAGGTTACTACCGTTATATTTTCTTAATATTTCCAATAACTAACTAACGGTAAATAGGAAAAATAATTAATGAATATATAATTCAGTGTATTTCTACTAAATTAAAATGGCATCAAACTTATTTTGTTAGTTTGTGTTTGAAAGCATTGAACGTATCTACAATTAAAATAAAAAGTCGATGATTTTGTGGTTATAAAAGCGAAGGGTGCATATTTTAAGCTCGCTAATCAATAATGCTCTTTATAAACATATAAGCATTAATGAAAGTAACAAAATGACATCAGTTTGAAAAGAAAAGCCAGTAGGTATATAAAAAGTTAAGGAATATAAAATACTATTATTTACGTAGTATTCTTTGCCAAACTATAATAACCAAGGCTTTCTAAAGAAAAGTTATACTAGTAAAGCTTGAAAGCAAATATATCTTTTTCAAAATATATCTGTACTTTTACTATCTTTCACAGAATTTACGCATAAAAAATAGAAAACATAGTTTGTAACGTAAGATGTCTACAACAAATGGATCTTCAAATTAGTTAAAATATATCATACTTGCACTAGTTATAGTGCAAAGTATTAAGTGCTATGCAAAATATATTTTCCCTTTCAATACAAAAAATAAAGGCCGCATAGAAAAACAAAACATCGTTCGTAGCTTTAAAAACAGAATACCATTTTAAATATTTGAAATAATCAGAATTCCTAAATCGCTACTGAGTGCAACACATCGCTCACGTATTCGGGAGGGTCCCATACAGCGCGGTAACCCTCTGAAAGCAAACCCTTGACGTAGGGCTGCTACCGCTCTCATAGAGAATATTGTTTATTGGTCATCGCTACAAAAAGCTATTCGTGTATTTAGCATTTTATTAGTATATTAAGTTACTTATCAGTCGAGATTTTCTAACAACTCTACTGTCTTGTAATATTGAACTAAAAATAAGCATAGGCATTGGCGAGCACCAAATTATTTCTTCTGAAAAAATATTTCTTATTTCCCATATTTAGTTTTGTTATTTTTCAGCCTACATTGCTAAATTGACATAATAGCTCGAAAAATGTCGCAGAATAGTTAGGGTGTAATGATTAATAGGAAATGCAGTACGTATTTTCTAAGAAAACTTGTATTTATAATAAATACTAGTCAGGGAAGGGTGTTCGCATGCACGAGGGCTTGATACACCACGCGATAACCCTCGACACGGTTGAGCTCTTGACGCAGGGTTCGCACCGTTTACAATATATCTTAAATGGAAAAGGTCGCAGTTTGTCAATGGTAGCAAATTTACTTAAAATTTGTGAACACACTGTAATTTACTTATAGAAATGCCAATATCTATACATGTTATAAGCTGTAGCTCTTTTTCGTCCTGTCTGTCTGTACGATAACCAATACATAGTGTGATTCCTGAGGGAGGTTCAGATGTATTATTGACGCAGGTGGTGCCGCGGGAAAAGTTTAGTCGTATATATTAGTGATCATAGTAAATAAATAATTATTATTGTTCTAATATTAAATGGTGACAAATCCAGGCATTCAATTATAAAACCACTATGTCATAATAATGCACTTAAACATCAGAAATCTTTGAGACAATCATGTTCCTTTTTCGGGTGAATCTTTAATAAACAGTTATGCAGTGTTGAATATAGACGGTAATAAAATGAACTCAGTATTTTAAATACTATGTTAGTTCGAAGAAAGATGAAATTTCCACTATACATTAAGCTGCTTAGTTAGAATGTTTTCATTTTAATAATATGACCGTGTGGCGACGGATTAAGAATACGGAATGTCACCACCCCATATCATCGCATGGGTGTCGTAAGAGCCGACAGAGGGAGCGTATTATGCAGAGAACAGCACTGTAAGAGAAGGAAAACTTGATACAAACCCTATACCAACCCGTTTGGCCAGCGTGGTTTAGTAGGCCAATTCCTCCTTTCAAAGGAGAGGCCTAGTCCAGCAGTGGACTGTTAAGGGATGGTGATGGTGATGGTGAATATGACCACGCCTTTCTCATCGTAGTTGTGAGGCATCTGTGTAATATACAATTAGACACATAACAAAGCTACGTCAAATTGTGCATGCAATTTTTATAAACATTCAACACTTATAAACAAGTACTTCAAGTACTATTTTAATAAGAACAGTGCTTGTATTTGTTGAAAACACTTAAATACCTGTTATTAAATTTAAAGAAATAGTAATTTACTAATATTTTGAAGAAAAAAATGCTGTCTATATGTGTCATCATCATCATCAGCCCTTAACAGTCTACTGCTGGACTAGGCCTCTCCTTTGAACGGAGGAATTGGCCTACTATACCACGCTGACCAGACGGGTTGGTATAGGGTTTGTATCAAGTTTTCCTTCTCTTACAGTGCTGTTCTCTGCATAATATGCTCCCTCTGTCGGCTCTTACGACACCCATGGGATGATATGGGGTGGTGACATTCCGTATTCTTAATCCGTCACCACACGGACAGTCTATATGTGTATCATAAATAAAATAAAATACTTTATCTTATATTTATAATATACCTATTATGCGTAAATAGTATCACCAGTGGTTAAAAAAATGGGGTACTTTGAAATAACTTCTACATTCTCAGTCTTCCGTGGCCACGATTCCAGTAAAGTAGTCGAAACGTAGGATTAAAATAAATAATGTAATTTCTAGTTTCTAGATAATTCAGTTTAAATGAAATATCAGAAAAACAAATATATTTCGATATAATCCGTGTACCGTAGTTTGTAGATTTCAATAAATAAATATTATTTAAAAACGAACGATGTATCTTGCCAACCCTATTCTCCAGCTGGCCGGGCCAGCGTTAGGGAGCGCGAGGCTGCCAGTTACAATGCACCGCGCGGTACTATTACCCCACTTATTTAGTCACTTTAACTATCGCGATATTGATTTTCCACTCATATGTTTCGCACTTGTTCTGTTGCGTTTGGGTGCAATCGATAAACAAGTGCTACAGTTGCATTTTTGAACGGCAATCGTTTAGAATTTAATCGGTATTGCTCCTTTTAGATACCGCTGTTTTAAATAAAATTAAATTGTAAAATCATTTAAAAGATATTGACAGTCTTTATGTAGGGAGAAAACTTACTGTAAAGCTAAAATCTATCTATTTCTCCGATTACTTTAACCCGTAAAATGCTCATTGTTTACGATGGTCAAAGAATTCCCATTTCAAAATTAGTAGGGTCTGGCAAATACAAATGGAGCTCCCATAGTTGTTTTTTTATTATTAGGTATTTAATAATACTTACATATTACGAGATGACCAATGAGATATAAGATGCATTTTAGTAGCGGTTTTAGATAAGTATTTTCTACTAAGTATTACTGTCCCGCATCGTTGGCAAAGGCCACCGTAGCCATAAGAAGTTACTGAGGTGAATGCATATTTCACACTTTTTGACAGTTATTTTGGCTGACGAAAAAGTTTCTTTTCTTTTACTTCTTCTATTTTTCTAAATCACCAAGTAGTCGCTGTTTTTAAATATGCAATCTAAAAAAAAATAATGACTAGAGACTAATCGAATAATCATTGAAAGACTTTACACTCTTAACGAAATTCCGGTACATGCCCGATTCATTGATGTCGAAGACCTGTCTTATTAATATCAACCGTTATTTACTACAAATAGTTATCCACTTTTCGGGACATACCCAGTTCAAGAAAAGCCCTGAAAGAAATATCTGATAAAAATGGTCAACCTTATCAGTTAAGCCCTCATTGTTAAAATTACTATAAGCCGTGTTACTGTGACAAAACATGGTACATTTTACATTTGTTTTATCTAAATTATTAACAAAGAAAAATGTTACATATAGGATTTTATTTAAGGATTATTCTGCTGTAAAAAATGTCCTTACAACACTAACATGACTTACTATAATTATAACAACAGGATGCAGAGTTATAAGAAATTAGTTTCAATACTTATATTTGCTTGATATTTTAACTGGCTTCTTTTCCTATTTCATTTACAGTCACATCAAAACCTTTCATGCATAGGTCTTAGGCATCTTATTTAAGTAGTCTATTCAGTGATCCTTTAGATTGTGATGTAGAAAAATTATCAAATACTCATCAGAAATAAGTCGTAATTAAATTTATTCAAAATCATCGCTCACACGTCATATAAATGAAAATAATCTTCCCTAATACTAAGATTAGACAAAATATATTAGTAAAGACGCAGATCTTAAACTATACTACTCGAAGACGTACATTGCATGTACTGTTATATTCAGATTGGTCCCTACATCTTCTATTCTCGCGAGTATCGTAAAAGACATAAAAGGGATCACACGCGTAAGATTATCTGCAACTGCTGCTTGTATTATGTTGATATTTGAAACCGGTCACCACCAGGACTTAAAGTTTGAATATGGTGTATATATGATAAAAATATATAAATCCATTGAATTGATTTGACTATTAACCAATTAATTTGCGAAATTTTCGTGAAGATTGCAATATTGTCTGTGAAAACGAAAGACACTTAACATAATATTGACTGCCTCGTTGGTCTCGCGCAGCATAAATGTGCGCGTGGGATCTCGGGTGCGATTCCCGGGTCGGGCAAAGTGTTATTGGGTTTTTCCGTTAGGTAATTCTGAGTAGCAGCTCGGAGTCTGGTAATGTGCCCGGTAAGGCAATTGGCTCGCCCCCTATTACGTGAGACCTAAAAATTCATGCCGAAATGTGGGTGTAATATTACACCTCTGCCTACCCCTTCGGGGATACAGGTGTGGGTTTATAAAAAAAAATATAAAAAAAAATCTAAGAAGAATATTAATTCTACAGCTAAAAAAGTTCGCTTGTTGTGTAATATAAGTAAATAGTTTAAATTTGCTGGGAGTCTAAGCGAAATACGAATTTTACAAATTAAACTGTTTTAAACGTATCTTCATGAAATCCCTGCATTATAGTTATTTTATTTCTCATAATTTACTACTTATTAAAAATAACTAAATCTTAGACTAAAACAAAATCAAATAAAATCCTAATTACATCCTAGTATACCTCAATCTCACTAGTTATTACTTAGAATATAATAACAAACAGAAACACCATAAAATATAATACTGTTTAAAATTTACCTACATTGAGGAAAATTATAAAACCAATTCTGCATAGTATATTTCGTTTGCGCAAAAAAGCTGACATAAATGTAATTTTACCTAACATGCATTTGTTGAAAATCTAAATTTAACCAGTACTTCTTTATATGCATACCTTCCTTTTCCTTTTATTCCTGAAATTATTAACATATTCGTATAGTACGAATTGGTGTAAACGCATCCCTTCCGCAGGTAGGTGTTAGCCGGGACCACGGATCGTGTCGGGGCGTTAACAGCGGGTACACACATGAAATGTGTAGCGTTTTTGTATCAAGGAAGGGACATGGCAAATAATAAAACTCTTTTCATATAAATGGCTCGGTTATTGTGTTATTCAGAACTATTCGGGATTTGCGTGTTTTGTGTTCGAATGTGAGGTTTTATATAGTTTTATTGTGGGCTTTTATTATTTTTTTATTCAAAAAATATTTTTGTTAATACAGTGCATGCTAACTAAGGGTTAGCATGAAAAACTATAGCTAATGTTTCTACACACGTAACTGTTGCATTTATCAAGGAAAAGGATCGGATGTACAATACCTTACCTACATGCGGAGATATGTCTTTAGCAGCGACTCGATTCGACTTCATCTACAGATTTCGGATAGGTGTCATTCAAACAACCTCATAGGTTGATTTAAATATGCTAGTGAACTCACCTTAAAACAGGGATTCCACTGCAATGGTTCAGCGAAGCGTACTTCATTTTCATGAAATAGTTTTGCGTTTTCACCAAAAAATAGTAATATGATGTCCACCGCAAAAGAGAAGTGAAACGGTAGAATAAGCAGAGTGAGCTGAGTGGCAAATGAGAAATAGAAAATGATTACTTGATTTAAATCATGACTCTGCGCCGCTTTCTAGATATGAACGTGCCCATTTTAATTCTTTTCCCCACATTTTTCGAAATTTCCAGCTCTTTGGTGGTGCAATCATATCATTATCTAAGTCAACAGTTGGTCCGTTCCGTATGCGATAGAAACCGGCCTTTTAAATTGTTAACTTCATTACTAATTCGATCCTTCAAAGAAACTCCGAACATAGCCCTCTCCATAGCTCGCTGAGCGACCTTAAATTGGTGGACTAGTCACACCGTCAGTGTCCACGTCTCGGCACCGTAAATCATAACGGGTAGGACGCACTCGTTGAAGACTTTTGTCTTAAGGCTTTGCGGTAGGAATGTCGAAAAGACTCAACGGAGTTTCCTATATGGTGCCCAAACAAGCTGTATTCTTTTGCAAGCCTCCCTCTCGAAGTTGTTTCTACCCATCTGCAAGGTTTGCCAAGGTAAACGGACTCGGACGGACTGAACAACTTCGAGAGGGACCCCATTTAGGATAATCGGTACCGTAGAGACATGTTCATTGAACATTATCTTGGTTTTATCCAAGTTCATCCGGAGACCGATGCGAGCAGAAGAAGCAGCCAGGCTGCTCAGCATATACTGCAAGTCTTGCTCGGTTTCAGCCACGATAACGATATCATCTGCAAATCTTAAGTGTGAGAGGTGCTCGCTGTTTATGTTAATACCGCGTCCTTTCCAGTGCAGCGTCTTGAACATATCCTCCATTGCATTTATGAATAATTTGGGGGAGATAACATCCCCTTGTCTCACACCTCGATGCAGGTGGATAGTTTCAGACTGCTGGTTCTGTATTTGGACGGTCATAGTCGCGGCGTCTTACAGACCTCTCAGCACTTGGACATATGGATATTTTGTACACGCCCTTTATAAGCCTGTTGCGTCATTTGTTTAAAAAAGTGTTTAATGATAAAATAGCATATGGTACATAATTATAATTTCGACTTTAAATATTTTTTGTCCGTCTATTGTGTCCCAATACTGGGCAATAACCTTAAGTATAATAAATTAATAGTTTAAAAAACAATAGAAAAACACGCTTTTATATATGCACGTAAAAACAAAAAATAAATTATGGATCGTTCAAGTTGTCTTTATTTCTGGGCTAAACTATGTGTTTTAATTATAATATTTGATTGTAAAAGCGTGGGGCGCTGAAACAGGACAGACTTTCTTGTTAACTAATACTAACTTCCTGGCGGAAGCTGCATGAGGTCGCACAAGAGCCTAGCATTTATGCCGCCAAAGGGTTACCAAAGAGAACCAATAAGAGCCACTGATGTAAAAAATAAGGCGTTTTAATGAAAATTATATCATGATTACATTGCTCTATCATCAAAACGAATAGCTTATCTTATAGAATAAACTGAACTTATTTAACACTTCCCTTTAGTGTACATCAACAATCAGCATACACTGTTGTTCAGCTATTTAATTCTTTACCTACTATTTCGTCAATTAAATAAAAAAATTAAATGAGATATTGTGGGGATTTTAAATTGGTCTGTGTGGAGAACCTTGGGGGAGGCCTATGTCCAGCAGTGGAAGTCTCTAGGCTGACATGATGAAGAAGAGATATTAGACAGGATGCATTGTTAACACAGCTTATTCAAAAGCAGTAAACCCGTAGTACCTAAGTACGTAGTGTAATCTTACGGTTAAGACATTATTAATATACGAAACACATTCTAAATAGTAAAAACTAAATTCTACTTTAGCATTATACCTAAAGAATTTCTATTTAATTTTTTATACATTACAGAATCTGCACAACCCAAAAAGAACGAACATGAAGCATAATCAGACACGGAGCTTTTATTTTAAAATAACTATAATGTCCACAGTCCACACACCAAATAGCCCGTGGGCATCAATAGACACGATTGCAGAAATGAGAACATAACGTAGACTACCGCGCCACTCGTACTATCAAATCTTTATCGTCGAAATTCAACTCTTCACAATCAGAAACACAAACCCATAACTATTAACTGTAACTCCAGTAATATGTACCTTTAAATTACAGGTGCCAGGTAGCTTGCGCTATGACATCTAGTCTTCTGTATTTAGTATAGCACTTCACGGCCTCCGTTGTAAGTCGGGTTTTCCCCAAACATTTAAATATAATGTATTTCATATTCTAGGCAGCGATACACGCGCACCACTGACTTTTTGAAGTAATAGAACGTATCGGCAAAATAAAATATTTAATTATGGCTTGCTCTGTGCCTTGGTAGAAGGTACCGAACCTTCTAATATACTGAAAATATACTAAAACCATAAAATAACGCTATAGGTCACTGAGGTCTTTCAGCAGTCGCCCAGTAAGAGAATCCCGGGTGCCAAGACGATAAGTCTTGGACGCAACCGGGATGACACTAGGACGATGCATCAAAGATTATTTTATCATTTAAACTTCTGATTCAGACTGCCCATTGCACAAATATGCTTAAAAGTATTAAGTACGATTCATAGACAGTGGCAAATTGAGATACCTGATGGAATATAGTTATTAATATCCGTAATCCATCGCAACATTCAAGAACACACTTGAATGCTGCGATTTATATGGGATATATCAAACTGTTTTCTATGTATGTCTTTAATTCAACTTAAATTGGTAATCCCTTAATATCATCTTACAAATATTAAAAAATATACTTTTCAGTCCTAAATGTATTCTAAAACAAACTCTACTCTACTTATGTTGTTTATGGGATTCCAATATTCCTGTTTATGGGCGATGCCGCCACTTGCTATTCTTAAATTACATTAAACACATTTCTAGATAAAAATAGATGCTAAATGATATTTACAAACTAGCATGCAATCTCGACCACGGTGTAGGTCAGTTAAAAATGTTACTGTGAGAGCTCTTATGTCCTGGCCGTTGAGAGAGACCACCGGCCGTCCAATCACGACCGCTCGCGAGTTACTTGCCTACTCTTTTCCCCTCCTTCCATCGTAACGATAGGCGGCGGCTTGGTTGTTTTTCTTGCCATTGCTTCAGTAAGGTAAAGAGAGTCTAATTCTAACAATGCGAGTGGTAGTAGTACCACCTTCTGATAGAAAATTGACGTGGAATAGCTGTGTTACTATTGTTACGTTTTGATTCGGTAAATTAGAGCTGGTAATCCAATCTTCTTCTTTTGGTTCTGTTTTCCTTTCCTGTAGAGGAAGGGAAGCGAAGACTAGTGAAAAATGACTAATGGGTAGAGAGTAAGGATATGGTTAGCTCTCAGTGTCTCTAAGGTAGGCACATGGCGGGTACTAACACAGGCGTCTAAAGATTATAATGAGGCCGTTACCATCAGGGAAGTCTTACCTCGTTTCCTGCTTTTAATTTCGAATACACAACTTTATACATACATACATACATAACGTGACGCCTTTTATCCCCGAAGGGGTAGGCAGAGGTGTATTTCTACACCCACTCTTCGCCAGATATACTTTAGTCCCACGTAATAAGGGGCGAGCCTATTACCGTACCGGGCACATTTCCAGACTCCGTGCGGCTACTGAGAATTTCGTGACAGAAAAACCCAATAATACTGCCCGACCCAGGAATCGAACCCGGGAGCTCCCCATGTGCGCGTGGGGCACATTTATACCGCGAGACCAACGAGGCAGTCATATAGGGTTTGATGTCGAGTTTTCCGTCTCTATGCAAAGATGGTGTTTGCATCGTGTTATCCCTTAGTCGCCTCTTACGACACCCACGGGAAGATAGGGGGTGGTGACACTTGTATTCTATGCCGTCAACCGTACGGCAAACTTTACGAGTATAATAGTTTATAAAATCACAACTGAATTTCAAAACGAGGAGTTCACGCGAGAATTTGGCAAGAAACTGAAAGCCATTATTTTCAATTGCAAACTGAAACTAATTGGTACTTTCGGCAAATAAGATTGCCATTTACTTCTTATAGCTCTATTTTTTGTGTCTCACCTTATTGAATACTGAAAAACGCCGCATCATTATTAACCAGATATTCAGGCTGCAATATATCTTTATGATTACATTCAAAATGTTTTTAATACGTGTAGTAGGTACCTATTATTAAGAAATCGCTTCATAAATTTAAGAAATTGTATTGTTTGAGAAATATACAATGCCAATCAATTTACAGCATGAATTACGTGAGTCTTTTGAAATAATGTTCACGAGTGAAAACTATCGATACAAAACCATATTATTGTTATAGCTGCCCTTGTTTTCAACTCAACACGTCTTTAATGTGAAACTTGTCACTAGACTCTTCCTAGCCTTACATCTAATCTAATATATTAATCATTCAGCTTCTTAATTTCGTAACGCTAAGCAGAAGCAGCTAATAGGTAAGCAAGGATTAACAAAAAAGTTAAGATTATACTGAAAATCCATAGCAACGTAACAACGAAGAGCCATTGTTGACGCCGATAAAACATAACTTATAATCTCTCCGTACAATACATAAGTTGAACATCAACTGTCCAGTTATCAGTCAGCGTCAGATGTTATTCGCTATAAACCGAGTTCCGCTAAAGCCATTTAAACGGGAAACTTAATTCGGGGCTGAAGCCAAATTGGAAGAGTATTTATCTTTGCCGAGGAGTCGATTTAAAAGCAAAATCACGCGAGCACACGAAGCCATTATCGCTGGCGCCCGATCCGCAGGCCGCGGCAACTCTATGAATCTAATCCAGAGGATTTACCCGCTGATTTACAGTCGAGCGACGCCGAGGAGGGCGCGACTGCGCGAAAGAAAAGTGATAATGTCTTAATCCTACCACACTCGAGTTTTGCCAGTACCCCCTCCTCACAATTTTATGGTCGCCCGCGCAGACGGCACGTTTTGATTTATGATTTCAATAATTAAGAATTCTAAGGTGCAATTTGAATTTGGGAGCCGCCACGTCTGAGGGGCCCGCGGGAGGCCAACGCGTGTTTGTTATTGCTCAGGGCGGGAAAGGGTCTCAACTCGTACCGCTTACCTCACGTTTTCTAAGGAATTATAATAGAGTTTCAAGGAATTATGAAAATGAGAATTTCAACAATAGACGTTTTCTACGAGGGCATGGGTTTAAACAACGTATGATATATTAAGATCGTAATGGGGAACCTATACACATCGAAAAATTTTGAACGCGTTCATTTTCTTAATATTTATGATTAACTAGCTCATGCGCGTATTTAGACTGCGCTGGCTTCAAATTCAGTAGATTTTCCAAGCAAAATTTAAATCCCTAGGTAATTAAAACTCCTGTAAGAAATATTAAAAAGCTCTTCATTAGTGGATGGGTAATGTTTTGAATGGAACTGAACCAAAGTCCAAAGAATGACGGGCGTGTTGGGCCCCATGTCCCAATATTAAATTGACCACCAATAGGCAGCCCTTTGCAAAAGAACAAAGAACTACTATGCAAACAAACCCGTAAGATTGAAGAGTTGTTCATTTTGAAATAAAGTCATCAGATGATACTGGATATAGGTATAGTTTTGGACATTCTCAAATCACGTCATCATGAATTTGACAGTAAATTGCATTAATTGCGATTTAAAACTTTATTAACCCGCTTTGTTTGTAAAATAGCATTGTTATAAGTAACGAATTGTGTGATGTACAATATATTAATAATCTATATAATAATACCAGGCCAAAATAGAGAAAAAGGGGAACAAATATATGAAACAAAAATATAGGTATAAATTACAAGCAGGATTATTTCGACCGGACAATGAATCGTGACTGCAAGTGCTTTTCGGGTCTTTCTTTATCTACTTACACAAAAATATCTTTACAAGGGTGTATAATTCTGATTGGAGCTGGGACCAGATACAATACAGTTGTGTCCATCCTTAAATATTTCTAGCATCAGTACTTTAGGCTTTGTGATTTTATATTCATGGTGATGATGATAATACTATGTTTTGTTCTCTCTTAATAAATGACGATACAACTTATAATCATGACAAAAATAGTTTCTTGTATTGTGGATTTAGATTTGTAATAATAAACAATAATTACTGAGTAATCTACTTAACCAGCGTTTTGGATTATTTCATTATACTATTTTCTCATGGTGAGAAAGAGGACCTAGATTTGGGCATGTTTATAAATAGATCTAAGTGATAGTCTGAGATTTCAAATTAAGAAATCCAAACCAGTTTTTCTAAAACAAAAAATGTTATAGTCCAAGATCCCAGGACCGCCAGACCTTACTTATTTTCTCAGAAACGAAATGTATAGAATAATGTAGTGTTAGTATAGTATGTTTCATGAGTGTACACATACTTGTTAGCTTGGACCGTGGATCAATTTTTAGGTACGGGGTGCTAAATTTAGATAAAAATTGTACTAACTTATCTTAAATTCTCAGTGCTGATTTTTATGTATGTTTTAGAAAATATTATTAAAAATTTGCAAATAATACTGTCGCACTCATTTCGGCGGCGGTAATTTTTACCAGACGCTTTAAAGCTTCCAAAATATTTAGCTTAGAGACTATTAGGGGGCGCATCTAGAAATTGTATGGAAATTGTTCTCGTGGACCTTTAGCACCTCATAATTAAAAATTGGCCCACGATCCAAGCTAACAAGTATGCGTACACTCATAGCAGATACTAACACTACATCTTAATCTTAATATATAAAATCCTTGCGTTACTGACTGACTGAAAGACACGCTACAACCGAAACTATTGGGCGCAGGAAGCTGAAATTTGGCATGCATGTTCCTTGGGGACCGTAGGGGTGCACTAAGAAGGGATTTCCCGAAATTCCCACGGAATCGGATAAAACGGGTAAATTAAAAAAAGCAGGCGTAGCTGCTGGCGTCCTCTAGTAATTCTATACAACTGCTTTCTGAGAAAATAAGTAAGGTCTGGTGGCCCTGGGATATCCCTCTATTAGGTACGGTACACAATACCTTCATCATCTTTCAAACCTAGCCTTCAAGATAGTCATCTATACCTATTATTTTACGGTACGAACGAAGCCAATATTAGTATACCAGTAAACAACAAATTTTAGAGTCGGCTGATATAAGGGGAATCAAACAAAAATATGTAATAATTAAAGCGTAACTTCACATTCAATCATCTGCCTTATTATCTGAGCTAAGCGTTCCAGCAAAATCTAAACAAACAAAGAGCAAGTAAACACAGTATCAATTGTACGTTTAAACCAGTCACGTCTCATCTCAGCGTCTTCCTTAATCCCGGCGCGCTCGGCTCGGCACATTCGCGCCGCGGCCGCCCTCATATCGCGCCCTAATCTCCAAGCATTACAATTAACGCGGCCCCGAGATAACCCGCCACTCGCCACCCGCTGATAAAGGTCCGCACGAGCACTAGTTTAAACCGGTTAAGCATCCACCGCCCTCAGGGTTTATCTAATTACCCTACGCCAACATACGAACGCTACCCCGAACGTGAAAACGGACGTTTCAACCCAATCCAACGCCAGAAAACGTTCCACGTTTACGTAATGTTGGTTTACGTTCGTACCGACTCGGGGGTGCGTCACGTACGTAAATGTTTGCCGGGCGTCGTACTATCGGTATTTCGGCCTTCCGGTGGGCTCCCCTGAAGGTACCTCCGTCAAGGACCATCGATTACTATCTCAAGTCGAGTCGGGCGCATATTGCACAACTTTGAGAGAGAATATCGCCGATCAATAAATCAGACCCGATTGCTTTATGGAGTTATGGCTCTAACTTTGTTGTAGGGCTCGGAAAACACGATTATATTGAGGATGATATTGTCTGTTGAACTCTAGCATGGTGCTCCACTTCTAAGCCTCTATATGAACGTCAATTGTGATTCGGGAACAACGTTACGTTACATTCAACATGACGTGATAAAATCTCTATTTCTTAAAAGTTTGCCAGTTTGTTTGTTTGTGTGCGTGTGCATTGCTTGTGATATTTCGCTGAGTGGCATGATTTGTATGCAAGGGTTATGAATCTTAATTTTATAAAACTCCTTTCATAATACTGCTATTTATCATAAAACTGTATACTAAACCTATTTTTAATTAGGTATGATCTTATTTTAATTAAAAATGTATGACTTTCGTCAGTCTAACAGTAAGTCTTTTAGAATTCAAGTCCTTTTTGTAGTATGAACCTTTGACAAGTCTTAAATACCTAAAAATAGTTATAATATTAAGTATACAACCTCTTAGCCGGAAAACTTACTCGAAAAACCATTAAGAAATGATAAAAAAGTTAACACAAAAATGTCACGTTGACATTGTTACTTCAAAAACTTTGCTGAAAAAGTTTTACTCAAAGTTTAATTTTACTCACGAAAGTTTCAAAACAAGATAAACCTAAAATAAAACGCGAAAATTGAATCTAACATGCGTGGTGCGGCGTTTCTCCAATATCTCGGTAATAGTTCTTTAATACATAAAGTAATATTGGTCAGACAAAGCGTCGGGTAAAATATACACAATACCTAATAACCTAGTTATAAACAAACATTTTTGTTTAGCTTTCTGAAAGCTTAAGTAAAAACCTGATGACGTACCTTCGCCGATATCTTCTTGATCTCATGTCTTCACCAATGTCAAAATTATTATTTGGTCTGAAAGCTCTTGAGTGAAATGGTTTTTACGTGGGAACGATTTTTGTGCAAATAAACATAACTATAAAGTGCTTCTAATGTGAAACGTCGATTGGAAACGCCGAGAATCATTTCCGCGTAAAAATATTCTGATTGTG
This sequence comes from Euclidia mi, assembly GCA_944739405.2. Lineage (NCBI taxonomy): Eukaryota > Metazoa > Arthropoda > Insecta > Lepidoptera > Erebidae > Euclidia > Euclidia mi. The sequence continues at coordinate 12,382,579 of OX123198.2, read as the reverse complement.
GATGGAAAATCGAATCGCAAGTACAATTATTATTTATATTATTTGGTGTGTTTGTTTTGTGTCAGTTCCTGCAGGCTCGGCGCAATGTTGACGATGATGCTTGTTTCAGGAGCGCGCCGCTGACTGCGCAGCCCTCCCTCTCACAAATCAACAAGAGAAGACTGGAGTTCGGGGTGGATGTAGAATCCTTTAGATCTAACGATAGACGCCTGGAGCGGATAAGTAGTGAGGGTTCCATGGAGGAGGAAGAAATTGTGGGCAAGAGAAGACGACGGCTCCTCGACGACGAGAGACGTGATGAACTCGACATCAGACGAAGACCTCATCCTATGCACAGACCTCCAGCCGCGCGCCAGCTAGACGAAGACGATGAAACACTCATTCGTGAAACACAAGCTGCTTTAAAAACCCTATCTGGCAATTGGAATCGAGAACCACCGGCGCACAGTGGGTCTGAGCATGATGAAGCGAACGGATTTGAGAACCTGTTTGAAGACAAACGGTCGGAAAAGATGCTGCCTTCGTCACCTTCGCCGTCGTCCGAGAGTGCTGCCTCACAGAAAAGCTATACGAATCGTCATCACAACGAACATAATACCAACGGCAACGCCGACATTGAAGCTAAGAGAATCAGATCAGATAGAGAGCGAAGTATCGACTATGATAGGCATAGTAGACACTCAAATCACTACGACACGCCAAACTTCGACGAACTCGTCGACTCGTCTTCCAACGAACTAGAAATAGATATGTCCGATAGATGTGACGATAAGTACGATGACAGGGATATAAAGCACAAACGTAAAAGTGAAATGCACTCGGTCAACAAACAGTCACTGTACAACGCTTACAAGGCTGCGACGGCTGCGCTGCCGTACTCAACGCAGTCGGCGTTCAAGCCTCCTGCGGAAGTGAAACATAGACTGCACAACTCGTCGCTGCCGAGTGAACCTTTCGGTGGATACTCGAACGATCACGAGAAGAGCTCGGTGCATAAGGGGTCGAAGCAGTACACGGTGCTGCAGCCGGCGGGCGCGGGGTCGCGCGCGGCCACGGCGCTACAGGAGGCTCGCGCAGTGCCCTCGGCGCAGCCTGCGCGCGACTCGCGCCCGCTCAACGCGCTATCGCCGCCGGCCGCACGAGGTATCGCCGCACTCACCTCCACCACCAAACTTTCTTAACGACCTGCCCATAACCTACAACTCCGCTATCAACTAACTCCAAGTTTGTTTCAAGGTCGTCTCGCGATATCTCATAACCTAGCTACCGGGTTGATCTTGAATACTACTGCCATGTTATTATAATCTTGTATATTATATTCGCTTATAATAAAACCGAACCGCCTAGTCATTCGACGGGATTACCTAGACTTAATCCGGCATTATCATTGGAAACATTCCTCGTCTGCTAATAAGCACAGATTGGAGTTCGTAACAAAAGCAGGCAACAAATCATCTCTCATTTGTAAGACGTCTCCATAATTTAGCAGGAGACGGTCACAATAAGGTTATTCTCCCACCTAAGTCGATAACGTATATAAGATACCTAAACGTTTTCCTCGTGTTGCTTGGCGATAGCTGGTTTTATGTCAGGGCGAGGAGCAATAAAAACGGGTCAGGCCAGGCGGTGGGCGGGGCGATGGGGCGCCGCCCCGCTGTTTCTGAAAGAAAAATGTGAAGTCCGCGCGCAGCCGCCCGGCGTTCTTTATTTTTTCTTTTAAGCTGTGCGTGGGGTGGGAAGGTAGCGAGGCGGGGCCGCGCAGGTACGCCCCGCCGCCGGCACGCCCGCGCGTATCGATCCGCCGCGCACGCCCCCGCCCGCTCATCACGAAAACACTAATTTGTGCACCGCTCGATTTGTTCACAGAAGGCAACAAGTGTCCTACACCCGGGTGCAATGGGCAGGGCCACGTCACCGGCCTATATACTCACCACAGGAGGTGAGTCATGACCCGATGATTTTCAGCGCAGCATACACACCACAACTCGATCAGTACATAACACACCCGATACAAAAATACACAGGCGCTATAAAGTGACGCCCTTCTGTACACACAAGAGACACACCCAATAACTCTGTTACCGCACAAGCTATAGAGCGTACAAATTCTTTATTACCGTCAATATTTCTAAATAATAAAGTACTATAAAATTTATCTACAAAATACTGATGATATTTTGTTCCTTCAGTCTGTCAGGATGTCCAAGAAAGGATAAAGTCACACCCGAGAGTAAGTAAAGTACAATACGTAACGCTTTACATTTTGAATTGCGTCCAGTTTTGTTTCAGTTGTTCTGTCTTTTCGATTAGATTAGTTTATTTGTAGATTTGACGTTATTCTGTTATGTAGTTGTTTAGATATTTAGCTGTAAGATATACAAAAGCATTTTAGTAACGATTCGAGAACTATTCAAAACACGACAGGGATATTATTGTTTTGTTTCTATGTACCTACATATGCTATGCTATATAAGAGAAACGATATGCTCAAGACAACTCATGAAAATAATGGTAACATTCGATAGCTATAATAATGAAACAGTATACGATTCTTGATAGGTAACAATAATTTAGACCAAGTCGATGAAGAAGTCATCAACCCAGAGCACAGTTAATCAGTCAATCACAGTCAATCACATGCAGTATCATTAAACGCTGTGTGATATCGATTAGGTACTCTTAGCATTAAAAGAAGAGAAAAATCTAACCAAGGATGTACTTACTGCGTTTGAGAAGTGAGTGCAATGTATAGAGCGCTATAAACTTTAATTGTCCATTTACTGGTCGCGTTGATTTGCTCCTAAAGCAGTTGAAATGGCTATAGAATACTACTTGAACAAATTTAGACAGTCCATTATATTAAACTTTAACTAATCATTAATAAGTATACCTGTAATGCGAAACGCACGTATCTATCCAAGTTTTTGAAGAAACCATCGTCCTACATGCATGCGCTGCCGTTCTAATGGTCACTGTTACTGTATGTAGGTTTATCCTTTTTTTTTGTTATCTTTATTTATGAAGAGGCTTTTGATCAACACCATGCCCTATCATACCATAATTTTGAAATCATTTATAGTATACAATTATATTTCCCTAACCCTTTGAGGGACAGTGAAGGAGGCACAATAGAAAGATTTTTTAGATGTCTAGGCACTGTCCCCGTCTGTCAAAGGGTTAAACTAGCAATCAGTTTTATAAACTTGAATAGTTCTATTACTTATATTGATTGTGCTGACTGATGGACATATTTTGTATTTCTATAGTATTGGCGTTGCACGAGACAATATTAAAGTGCCCGACGCCGGGGTGCAACGGGCGCGGCCACGTCAGCTCGAACAGAAGCACACACCGCTCTCTCTCGGGCTGTCCCACCGCTGCGGCGCGTAAAGCCGCCGCTAGGTCTCAACGTGCTAGACCCTCCGGTGAGTAACACCACGTCCGCTCGAACCGAAGCACGCACCGCTCTCTCTCTCTCGGGCTGTCCCACCGCCGCGGCGCGTAAAGCCGTCGCTAGTTCTCAACGCGCTAGACCCTCCGGTAAGTACCACCACGTCAGCTCGAACAGTAGCACGCACCGGTCTCTCTCGGGCTGTCACACTGCGCGGTGCGTAAAGCCGCCGCTAGTTCTCAACGCGCTAGACCCTCCGGTGAGTACCACCACGTCAGCTCGAACAGAAGCACGCACCGGTCTTTCTCGGGCTGTCACACTGCGCGGTGCGTAAAGCCGCCGCTAGTTCTCAACGCGCTAGACCCTCCGGTGAGTAACACCACGTCAGCTCGAACAGAAGCACGCACTGGTCTCTATCGGGCTGTCCCACGGCCGCGGCGCGTAAAGCCGCCGCTAGGTCTCAACGCGCTAGACCCTCCGGTGAGTAACACCACGTCAGCTCGAACAGAAGCACGCACCGCTCGCTCTCGGGCTGTCCCACGGCCGCGGCGCGTAAAGCCGCCGCTAGGTCTCAACGCGCTAGACCCTCCGGTGAGCAACACCACTTCAGCGCGAACAGAAGCACGCACCGGTCTCTCTCAGGCGGTCCCACCGCCGCGGCGCGTAAAGCCGCCGCTAGGTCTCAACGCGCTAGACCCTCCGGTGAGCAACACCACTTCAGCTCGAACAGAAGCACGCACCGGTCTCTCTCGGGCTGTCCCACCGCCGCGGCGCGTAAAGCCGCCGCTAGTTCTCAACGCGCTAGACCCTCCGATGAGTAACACCACGTCAGCTCGAACAGAAGCACGCACTGGTCTCTCTCGGGCTGTCCCACTGCCACGGTGCGTAAAGCCGCCGCTAGTTCTCAACGCGCTAGACCCTCCGGTGAGTAACCAACTATACCTAACGAGATAAAAGACTTCTCCAACAACGTTATCGTAATATGAAACAGTTCGCTGATTTCTTGAAAATGATAAACGTAGTAAAAAATATTGATAAACTGAACTAACTAAGGCAAAGCATAACTTGTGCTATGGCAACCGTATTTAAATTCCTACATATTATACCCACCCATATTTGAACGACGACGTAGCTCTATTTTCCTAATGATAACATTGTGTTTAGTGTCGCACGGTTCAATCGCGGCGTCGCTAGCGGCGTCGGAGAGCGCGGCGAGCTCTTGCAGCGTGAGCGCGCGCGAGGCGTCGCCTCGCTCCCCCGGCGTGAAGCGCGAGGCAGAGCTGCTGGTGCCGAAGCGCGAGGCGGCCGAGCCCGAGCGCGACTCCCCCGCGATGGAGACGCGCCACGCCGGCTACGGCGCGCCGCCCGACCAGCGCTCGCCCTACGAGCGACCGCCTGATGACCACGTGCGCTCCTACAGGTAAACAAATACTTCTTCTTGTCTTTCATCTGTGGCTAACTCTGATACCGGAGATTTCACACCACCCAACGTCCTCCCATATTGGCTAACGATTCTTGTCCAGAGACACGAAGAGGCACCGACAGCTTTACGTGCCCTCCGAACGGTTGCGCTCATCTGAATAGATAATAATTTGTTGTAAATGCCCGCACGTGCCCATACAAGTGACCCGTGCTAGCGTTGCTTAACTTTGCCTAGCTATTTACTAACGGGAAGCCAAGTCCCGCTATGAGCGCTACAACTACTTCTATTACATAACTGCACATATGTGCCAATGCCAGTCCAAAGCCCCATATATGTTGGAGCCAGATCATTTTTCGGTGCCCTTTATGTCGCCTGGCCCCTATTTTAGAGTAAGCCTTTAACGTCTCCTGATCCACGCATGGAGTGCCTGCTCAGTTCACTGTATGGACGTCCACCTCTGAATATTGTGTAGTGATTTAAACAGCCACCTCGCCGTTTAGCACTGCCGCACCGAGTGTTGTGAATTCTATCCCCCATATGTCAACACTATAATAATATGTGGTCTACAAATGAATGTTATTAAAGCCTCCCGCAACACAGGATTTACTACTTTCTGCTAAGATATACTTGTTTAAAATTAGCAATACTAATTAACAGAAGGAACTCTACTTACATATACATATTGTAATAAAGAAGAGTATGCTCAAATTAAGCCGAACGTTAATTAACATTAGATGTACTTATTCAATGTAACATGCATAATTTTAATTGCGAACACTCGCAATTATAGTTACAAACTTTAATAACATTGACGTTACCTTTGACCTTACCTTGCGATGCACTCGAAACTTTGTAGCGAATTAAGTTTCCGTTTACTACGTTTGATAATTCTACTGGAAAGCATCCAAACATCATGTAATATTATTTAACTGTCAACGGATGACCACAATCTATGCAACCCGCTCGAAATTTAGGGATTCTCTATGATTTCTCACGCGATCAAGATCCCTTGAATCATATTGTATGGTGTTCACAAATTACGTATGTCCATAGTTATGAATAAAGCATTAAACGTAGTAAGTATAAAGTTTGGTTCGTAGCCAAATGAACGAAGCGCGGTACGGCTACGAGTCGCGGTGCTACGAAGGCGCGCCAGCCTTCGAGCGCTATGACCCGCAGTGCCCTCAGCGGCCCTACGGCTGGGACGAGGAGCGCTACCACGACCCCCACCTACCCACGCCCATGAAAACCGACCAGTCCGAACAGGAGACCAGCTCCGGACCCATATACCCTAGGTAGGTCACATTCAGTTATGTGCCGTCACACACGATGTGGTAAACGGGATGCTTAGATCCTTGGTTGGCTAGTTGCGTTTGAACTAAAGTATGATGGTACCGCGTTGTCCTCCCAGACCAATGTACCACTACGAGACGGGTAGCGGAGTAGGCGGCGTGGGCGGCGTGAGCGCGATGGGCCCCGGCGTCCCTCCGGGCTTCTCGGCGATCAACCTGTCGGTGAAGATCGCCGCGGCGCAGGCGCAGCGGCCGCGCAGCCCCACCCCCCGGGACCCGCGCGACCCTCGCCCTGCCATAGATCTTTCCACTTCCAGTGGTAGTCCACAGGTGAGGAACGGGAGTAGACTCAACAATAAATAGGCCCTTTTTAAGATATAAATATTAAAATAAATTTTGATAACAGGGTCCATATGCATCGCCGGTTTACACAAGCGCCGGCGGTGGCGGCGGGGGCGGAGCCCGAGGCAGCCCGCAGCCGGGAGCCTCGCCCCAGCTCACGGCCAGCCCTCAGGTGCCCAGTCCACAGGGGCAAACCCTCGACCTTAGCGTGTCCCGTTTACCACATAGGTGAGGCACTGTTCTATAGGTTATATTGTAGTATGTATTAGTGGAATATGAACTACATTGGTTGTTGTTTGGTAGTCGCAGTTTTCCCGGTGGCGTGTCATACAGTCGAGAATCAACACCCGACAGCGGCGGCAGTCACCCCTACCTCGAAGCTTACCATCGAGACACGGCTGGTGAGTATCCGACACGAAACAACAAATCAGCATCCATTACTGTTTGTGTTATTAGATAATGAAGATAAACAGTAATGAACAGTGATATAACAAGTCAGTAGCCCCTTCATGATAAACACACTGTAAAACGACATTCAGACGCAATCTATAAATTCGTCGCTTCCTTTAGTACATTTTTTCTAATTCTATGACTACCATCTAGTTAGCTTTAACATAATCCTTTATACCTGGTGTAATGTTCCACATTCGGTATACACGTAAGGGTGCATTCACGGTGGTGTGATAAAACACGTCGTACAAATTAAAAGGCGGCCGCCATAATGAGTCCCGCGCGCGTCGGTAAAGTCGCCCGACACCATCGGTAAAGTCGCACGGCGCACGTCGGTGTTACCGCACCGTGCGGTTACATGCCACACCGCGGTTTTTGCGGATCACTGTGTACGAAGCTTTAATTAAAATTTATAATAGCTACTAAATTCTCACGGCGCTTACCCCGCACTGTGCGAACATAGCACCGGATAATTTTGTAATATACTACCTTGTACAACATAAAAGTTTTGTGCGCTTGTAATGCTATCTCGCGTAAAGACTCAATGAGATTATACATAATATAATATTTATACTTTAATCATGTGTTAACATGATAATGTAAGACAGCCATTTTATTTTCAAGCTGGTTTCAATACGAATAGACCGACTCTACATAGGAAGTAGTAGAGGATACTAAATTGTTCAGACTTCTGCATTTCGTTCCTACCCTCCCCAGCCACTTCAGCTCCATCCAATAGCAAGGATCCTTTGCTTGGAAATACAGAATATGAGTCACGGTTTTCGTTTATCTCCAGGTGAACAAAGCGCCCTCTCATCTATCTTTTCTATCGGATGACCATCCTAGCTTTATCTCGGTTGCATCTAAGGTCTCGTCTTTGAAGTCCTGGAAACCAGCTTTTCCCTCCATCTAACTTGGTCCTACCGATATTGTGGTTATAATCGACTGAATCTCTGGAGCTCTCCTCACTTGCGTAGCCACTTTCAGGCCAGCATTTTCTTGACTCCCTACAAAATGCTTGACCACATGACACTTCTGCTCAGACACTCCATTCTGGGGCAGTGCAACAGCACAAATTACACCTCATATTTGCTATAATCCTCTAACGATAACCGCAATTGATGTCACTCCAGCGCAAATCCTGATAGTCCTGGAAACCATGCTTTTCGTGCGTGTAACTGAAGGTTTTTTTTGAACAGGCTACGGCGGCGTAAGTCCTCATCCGGTAGCAGGCTACGGCCTGGCCCAGCCGGACTACGCGGCGGCGGCGGCGGCGGCCGGCTACGGCGGCTACCAGTACCAGTGTGGCGCCTACCCGCCGCCGCCCGCGTACCCGCCGCACGCGCCGCCGTACTCGCCTCCCTGCTACATGCCGCCGCCGCACGCCCCCCACGACAAGCCTAAGGACAGCAGGTGAATATAAATATAGACTTAATTCTTTCAGATCGAACGACACTTCTTCTTCTTTCGTGTTAATAACGAGCCATTTCGAACAAGTTTCTGCATATTTTGTACGGCCCAGTACGCAGCCACCTTTACTGCATTTACGGAGGCGGTCATTAGGTCTTGAAGAGTACATGAGTATGAGCAATTAGGGCTCGATAGCAAATGGTTCATTGTCTGTATACCAGTGCCACACTCACACAGGGTTTCGGATCAGTCCAAGAAATCTGGATCGAAACGTCACTGAAGAGATATATCGAAAGACAGCAATGGAGCAATTGCTTGCTCCATGCGATGTCACACCCGTCCATGGGCGTGAAAATTTGGCAAATCTGTGCATTTCTTCTAGGACCAAAGAGACCCATCATGAATTACATAGATTTTAGGTGTGCCATTTTCAATCTAACGTTAACGTAGCCAAATCGTTCTCGACTAGCGAGTAAATGTTTTCCAATTATGCAGAAAAAGGCAGGCTTTTAGCCTAGACTATCATACTCGATTAGATTTTATCTGCTAGGATTTTAGATTTCAGGTTCGAGCAACACAGTTTATTCCCGATTGTTGCTATACATATTTCCTAACACAATAACGTACGTTAGGTACCCGAGACATCCAACAACAAACCTCAGCAAACCTAACAGATGACTACAAACAGAAATGTTCCAAATATCTGCACTTGCTCTGCCATAACTTGAAATAATCACTAGTGACCTAGACAAACATCAAATTTTGATAGATTATTTTACTTTTGACGCTTTTTAATAGTTCTTATTTTTTTATTACGGTTTTGTATAATATGGACTTTACTATTGTGATTTATTCAATAAGGTATGTGTATGAAATACGCGCCATGGCGCCTGAAGAAATTTTACGCGCAACGATACCATGTTAGATATGGCGGAGATTCGTAATTTGAAAATATGGCCAGCATGTTTTCCAAATTATCACGCAACCTACTATAACCAGGATGACTGAGATTGAGTAAAACAAGAATTCAATAGATTCAATATTTACTAGTACGTATCTAAGTTGTTTGGTCCGTGTATTAATTGAATTAGGTACTCTGCATCCAAATCAATTAAAATCACTACAGTTGATGAAAGTTATAATAGGTGTCCCTTTCCGATAGGTAGAGTCAAAAACATCTCCTTCAAATATGTCCTAATATCGTGATATTTTGACTATGGAATAGTGTAATTAATCACTTAATAAAGTTATCCGGGTTAACATCGAAGATTGTAGATTCCATTAGACATGTCTACAAATTTGAAAATTATATAGCCTTTGGGATCACTTTTTAGGTACAATGTGGTGACTGCTGACCACACTGTTTTATTTTTAGTTCATTTAATGGTAGGATTGAAATTATGGGATGAGATTCATGATGTGTAGCAGCAGCAATTTCTATTTATCCTTCCTTTTAGATAGTACGAGGAAATACTTCCACGAGCATAATGAATTAATAAACGTTTGAGCGTGTTATCATAAAATGTACAACTGTCGACTATGCGATAACGGAGTCAGCATAAAATTATATAAAACTGAAACTGCAATCAAAGATAATTGTCTTGATAATTGATTTGTGACAATTAGACGATGCAAGATTAGTCTGTTGCAGCTACAGGCCGAGGCAACACGTGCATTCAGCCAAGACTGTACGTAATTTGTACCTATATTTAAACACAACAGCGCGAAAAGTATCCGTATTCTGTATTACGTACTTACACTCTATACTTTAAGTATCAAAATAGTATAGCTAGATCGTAAAATGAAATATGTACTTATTCAGCATGTGTGTCGACATCGTTCAGGATGCGTTCGTTTCTTTTTGCGTAGTCGCGGAAAAATAAACCTTGATGCCCTTTCGCAGACGTTTCGCAAGTGAACTAAATGTACAGTATTGAGTTCTCGTAACGTGTTTTCTTTGTTGATCAACACACTGTGTGACGTCAGTGAAAACATTCAACAGTTCACTTCTAGTATTGTGCTCTGTATCTAACAAATACGTTCGTTCGGATATACCGCGCGATAACTTTTCCTAATTACTTCTAAATAGTCAATTTATTTCTAATTAAATGTTATTTAAATGATACACACATGTTTATAATTTTATGTCGATTCATTAAATTGCCATAGATAAATAACTAAGTAGGTTACAGGCAAAAGAATTTAAATTCTATTTGAATGTGTAAGTATTGTAAACGTATCAATTTTACGTTATGAATAAGACTCACCTAGGTAGGTACTAAGAACCTGCAAATAATATTTAGTAATAAACTATCTAACTACACTTATAAACAAATGATTATAAAATCTTACTACTTACGAAGGTATCGTAATTCATAACCACATAACTATCAACTCTATACAACTCTACCTAATTATTGTTCATTTAAATTACAATTAGATAATTCTCAATTGAAAACAGTTACTTAATAATGGAACAAAATAAATGCGGCATGTGTAAATTCCAAATATAATATAATGCAAAACAGCATGTATAACACGCTCCGATACCCCATGTAGCGCCGCGTTTTTTCATAACAAGCGATTACCGCAACGTGAAGTTATTTTAGGTTAGAATAGCTCTGTAGCAAGTTTTCGAACGCAACAATTCACACTCAGTGGATCAGTCAGTCTAAATATACCGGTGGCGGGCGCGCAGGCGGCCGTGCCGACCTGCCTCAGCGCATCACATACACACGTGCGATAACACACACACAACAAATTACACCAGTGCCACTCTCCGCGTAAATATTACTCAAGAACCAGATATGCGGCGAAATAGGTAAGAGTACTATTCTTACGTCACTATTAATGTGTCCTTTTTCTATCATTTGATACGTAAACACAGCAGCCAGTAGCTAATAATATCAACTTGTAAACATTCAAAAACTTCGCTTCACGTAGATAACGTTGTCGATGGAGGTAAAGTTTTTAGTTTACAATTTGTTGCTCCGTCTAGGTGAATGACTTTTAATAATTACTAAAACGTATCGTTTATGGTCACGACATTTTTTTATTATATTCTTTATGTATTATCTTTTATTTTGAAGTTAAACTATTACGTATGTATTTATTCACGCTAGCTATCACCGCGACGACTTTTATGGGAAACTGAGTTACCGGATACGGGAGTCGAGGGAGCTCATCCAGTGTCCAGTGGAGAGTTGCGACGGCTCCGGCCACATATCTGGCAACTTCGCGACGCACCGCAGGCAAGCGGCAATCACAATAACGCCGAATCGCACCGAATATGCGAAATTACGCGATCCCGCGGTTGCATTGCGCGGCTATGCAAATTTTAAACATCGAACAATTTATTTTTAAAAACGATCTGTACTATATTGGTAAACTGACAATGTGTGGCCAGTTGTACCAGAACAAAAAATGAGTTTTTAACACAAATCAGTTCTAATCGCATGATCGAATAACTGTCATCAAATAATATATTATAATCACAAAAAAAATGATAGAGTCCATCTGCATATTAGAAATTGACTCTACTGCTCAGACAGGTTATTTTCTTACATTTCTATTTAAAATTGAATATATTGAATTATTATTTTTTTCGTTTAAGTTTTATTGGATTTTATATTTATACTTACGTATAGTAGTTCATATAATAAAAGCAGTGTTCGATGTTTTACATTTGTGCAGCTCTGTAGAGCGTCCACAATTCGCCCCTGAGCGACAATTTGCGCATTTCCGCGCCAATTGGCGGCGTCCCACGGGATTTTGATGCAAACTAACCGCATGCCTTTATTAATATTCCTCGTCACAGATCTTGCTATAACATTATTTACGCCTGTTACCTAACTCATGCGTGTTATATATCTGTGTGTGCAAATAATCATACTAAACAAATAAAATATATACAATATTTAATATTAAAATTTAGTTATAATATACAGTTAAACTACTTCACGATTATAACGCTACAAGTACATAGATCCAAATATCTATTATCGCCCACCTGATAAAAATGACATTACGCCGTATGCGCACAAGTAACAATATGTTGCGCATGATTTTATCGAATTTAAATCTTGTTACGAAAGCGATAAAGTTTGTTTTTATCAAGCAAGTGTTGACGTAACGTTAAATACGTAGGATGCCTGCATCTTTATTTACATGCCGTTTGTATGATGTACTGCTTAGTGAATTGATTACTCCACTTTTGTTTTCAAAGATTACTACATAAACAATGACAAAACAATGTCGCGACTATATGCAAATACGTGTATGTAAATACTTTAAAACCTTCAGATTTCATATTCAAATAACTACTAGCTGACGGAAATGTGGTATAGTAAAATATACGAATACAATTGAAAGGTATTTCTCAATTACTTTACGTATAGTTTTAAAGATTCTTCTAGAATCACTGTTGAATACAACTGTCTATTTAGAAATATAAGACTAGCGATGAATAATTAGGACATAGGTATTTCTGAAAGTGACTGCACCTATACGCAATTCTCACGATCAAATAGAATTCTAAAAGAGAAGTGGTCTATGATTTATACGATCTCACTCTGCATTCAATATTGCATCTTCACTAAAGAATAATCACAGAAGAACTGTATCTATATACTTGCACACTAATTAACAGTTTTTTTATAATATTGCCAATGTTGCCCGCCTGTGTGAAATCTCTCTTGATTTTTATCTTACAATTATTTGACCAAAATCTTAAAAACAATGAATAATAGGAACATAACTAACATTCAAAATGTTTTGCGAAATCTGTTATATTTTTTGCAATTTTATGTTTACCATTAATATAAGTCGTAGCTGGACTCGTTTTGAATCTACTACTTTCTAGAAAGAAGGCAATGGAAATATACCATCGTTTTTATCCAGATTTAAAAGTAGATCACTCGTCCCTCATATTTTGCTAACTCCTCGAAGTAAGCCAAAAATATCGGACTAATAGTTTGCATTGCGCAAAGAGAGAGATTTGAGTGAGTCGTATTATTGAATTGTATATCTATTTGACTTCATTCGTATATATCGTTCATCATTTCATCATTTAGGCCTTCGTAGTCCACTGCTGGACTTAGGCCTCCTCTAATTTGTGTCACAATACCATTGACAGTAAATAAGATTGCCTGCCTCCGTGGTCCAGTGGATAGCGTATGCGACTGCTGATCGAAGGTCCTGGGTTCGATTCCCGCGTCGGGCAAAGTGTTACTGGGTTTTTTTAAATTCTCAATAGCACGGAGTCTGGTGATGTGCCCGGTAACGGCATTAGGCTCGCCCGATATTACGTGGGGCCTAAAAATTCATGGCGAAATGTGGGTGTAATATTACACCTTTGCCTACCCCTTCGGTGATACAGGCCAGAATCTATAAAAAAAAGAAGATTTTGACCTATAAACACGCTTGCTAGAAAGGTGGATTTGATGTCCAGTCTTTCGTCTCTTCCCCAAAGTACCATTTGCTTTATGTATTTTCACTCAAGGAATGAAATGGGGTAAAGGTCATCACAGGGATTTATTTCATATGATCCAAGCGTGTTTACTGCTGTTGCTTACTGACAATTAGCACCACTAATACACAGTTCTACGCTAACTGTATTGCATAACGTAATAAACAGCCATGGATTATTTCTTGGTCACTTCTTGCAACCTATGTAATATATTTTTACTCCTTCAGTTTCTTGTCTTTATCTGAAGGGTAACGTAGCCCAGTAGTTATTTATACATAATTCTAGTTCTGTTTACAACCAGTTCTTCTAAAAATATGTACCTATGTATCGTTGGCTCGTCCTCAAGAAATATTTTGGGACCTATATGTATTGATAATTCACAATCGCTTTTCGCCAATGTTACGCTTGCGTCAAAGAGGATCAGATACTACCTTTTGGGTAAACATTTAATGAGGACCTAATACAGAATAATATTATAATCTGTGATGAGGACGATGCAAACTACAGTCCTCTTTTACAAAACCTATAGGTAATAGTGTAAGTTTGTATTCTATATCCTATACACAACGTACATATACACAACGTACATAATACATATAAGTAAATACTGTAATTGGCTTGCTTTATCTTACTGAAACCCTACATTTAACACAACTGAAACCCTATTATGTAGTTATTAAGAAACAAAATGGTCCATCTTCACAATTTAAAATTTTAATATAACTGTCCGTAGGTCTAAACATTCCACATGTAATTTATTTACGACTTTCGGTAACAAAATCTCTGTGAGTAAGCTAAATATAAACGTCGATGAGTTACAACTTACAACTCAAGTAACGGTTCACAGATGCACGTTAACTGAACTATTTTTACTATTGTTTAATTTACAAGCGCCAGTAACCGACTATCTATCAGAGTCGAATAAGGAAAATAATACAAGTTAAACATACAAATAAACTAAACTCTTAACACCTCTTGATAAAAAAGTATCCCATATGTATGTTAATCCAGGAACGAACAGTATCTGTTTGCTAGAAGCAATCATCTAATTATACAAAACTAGAACATTTATATTATTAGGTACCAATAAAAGTTTCTCGTAGTTTTGTCGAAGAAATCTTTACTCAATTTCTTTGCGTTCCCATAATAATGCACATACCCTACTGTTCAATCTGATACTGAACAGCTCGGACACTCCCCGTCAATGGTCAGAATCTCAAATCATTTTGCTCTACAAAAAAGGAGACCCTAATGACATAAGCAATTACAGACCCATAAGCTTACTACCTTCACTATATAAACTATTTTCCTCAATAATAGTGAAAAACTAAGAGAAAGCACAGAGAAATACCAACCTATTGAACAGGCGGGCTTCAGAAAAAGCTTTTCAACAGTGGATCACATCACCAAGAGTTCAACAGACCACTCTACATCGTCTTTATCGACTACCAAAATGCATTTGACTCTCTGCTCCACTCATCAATATGGGAAACTCTACTGTCTCAAGAAGTGCCACTAGACAACATCAAAATCCTAAAAAATATCTACGAAACCAGCACTAGTAGAGTGAAGCTGGAAACTACAGGGCCACCCATACTAATAAGAAAAGGTGTATGGCAGGGAGACCCACTCTCTCCAACTATCTTCATAGCGGTGCTGGAGACCATCATTCGCAAACTAAACTGGGAAAAATTCGGCATAAATATAAATGGATGTTACTTGAATCACTTGAGATTTGCCGACGACATAGTCCTGCTATCGGAAAGTACAAATCAACTGCAAGTAATGATAAACACTCTACACGAAGAAAGTCGAAAAGAAGCCTTAAATATCAACCTATCAAAAACTAATATCATGACAAACCATACAAAAAGGCCTATATATCTCGAAAACTCATCTTTAACATATGTCGATGCCTAGATGTATCTGGGAAAGCAAGTTTCATTCAACCAACAAAATCACGAACTAGAAGTAGAGAGAAGAATCAACATCATATGGAAAAGGTTCTGGAGTCTCAAAGAAATACTTAAAAGCGATATGACCATAAGCTTGAAAACCAAAGTAATGAACACCTGTCTTCTCCCCTTATTAACATACGGCTGCCAAACTTGAAAATTTACCAGAAAAACAAAAAACTAAATTACATCCTGCCAAAGGAGTATGGAGAGAAGCATCCTGAAAATTAAGAAAATCCAAAAGATCCGCCACACTGACATAAGATAAAAAACTAGAGCCATTGACGCTCTCAGCTATTCACAAAAGCTTAAATGGCGAGACTCAGCGATAATCGCTAGACTAAAAAGACAACAACATGGGCAGGACAGAGAAAAAGAGGAAGACCAAACGCACGCTGGGCAATATATATTAATATTTGTATTTTAAATCATTATACAATTTTAAATTATTATTTATATTTTGATTTATTATTTATATTTTAACATTTTTATTTTAATAATATCATAATAATTGAATTCGTGAATAATTTTGAAACTGTAAGTCGAATGCAAGAAATAATAGGCTTTTTATTTTATTTTTATTATTATAATAATGCACATGGAATCTTAAGCCTGGTCAGTACAGTTAGGTACATTATGCGTTTTTATTATAACTTAGTTTAGTCCAAATGTTAATTAATTAAAATAAAATTAAAAAAAAAATTAATTCAATGCTGTATTAACTGCGCTGAACTTGTTCATTTTTCACCCTTAATGTACACAAACAGCCTTCTAAGTCGTGATAATTACCGCCATAAATACTTACCTACTACGTTTTAAAAGAAAATACTGCTGCAGTTTTTTAATTACAAAAGAACTAGGCTTTTTTGTAATTATTACCAACCTACAAACATGGGTATACAACATTATTGTACACGTATCTACTTGCGAGTATTTTTTTTTAATTAGTGCTGTATGTCAACGAGTATACCTACTTGGGCCAGATAGTGTCTTTCGAAAACAGGCAAGATCGAGAAAGCGATCGTCGAATCGAGAATGCCTGGAAAGCCTACTGGTCCATGAAAGAGTTCATGAAAGGCAACCTTCCAATAGCACTAAAACGCAAACTTGTCGATATGTGCATTCTGCCCATCCTAACCTACGGTACTCAGACCTGGTCCTTGACCGAACTTCAAAAGTCCAGCCTCAAGGTTTGTCAAAGAGCAATGGACCGCAGCATTCTCGGATATAAGAGAGTTGATCGAGTGCAAAATGCCGTACTGCGATCACTGACAGGTATTGTTGATGTGGGACTGAAGACTGCCAACCTAAAATGGAATTGGCGGGCCACGTAATCCGGATGCATCCTAACCGATGGGCAAAGATCATCACGCAATGGGTGCCGCAAGACGGGCGGCGGAACAGAGGCAGACCCCGAAAACGATGGCGTGACGATCTCGACAATTTTGACAGAAACTGGCCCAATTTGGCAGAAGATAGGGATGCTTGGAAGAGTGTAAGGGAGACCTTTGCCGCCCAGCAGTGAGACAACATAGGTTATAAAAAAAATGTGATTTACGGCGTTCTACATAATCAACTCTTTGGTGGACCCCTGGTGAAAATACTTAGTTAATATTTTTGCCGATGGCGAAACCTTGGCATTTTTTCTTTTTTGACCTTTGGTTTAATCAGGAAATGAACAGTATGGGCTCAAAGATGTTTAGGACCGCTCTTAATAAAGTCTCAATAGCTAATTGCGTGGATGGCGAAGTACTTAGTTAAAGTCACCTCGCCGTGTAACAGTGCGCCGAGTATTGTGGGTTCGATCACCATATTATGCCACAAACCACAACACTTGTAATCACGTGTGATCCATAACGTGTTGTTTGGAGTCTAATAGTTATTTAATATTAAAAAAATGAATCCTTCTATTTATTTCTAGTTCAAGAGTAAAAAAAAGCAATGTAATTAAATATACCTACCTACCTACTAAGAAATATATTATAATAAACGCGAGATTTCATGCAAGTACTTTCAAGTAGAGGTAATGTAACAGTCCCCTTCTAAATTGTAAAGTGATACAGATTTGATACAGTTATTAATACAGAACCCGTTCGGTTTGTCCTATTACGGATGGCTCGGTTCCAAGATGGACTGCACCTATAATATTTGGTGTCGTTGACTTTGTATGCTGCACAAAAGAAATATATTATACGAAACTACGTGAAGTACATTTAATATAACAGCTGGTAACACATGACGATGTTCTTTGGGACGAAACGACTTTGTATTGGGGCCAATTCTGCTATTTTTATATGACATTGATATTATATTTTGAATAGATTTAAAAGCGGTATTCTGATAACCTAATGTCATTATCGTATAATTTAAAATAAAAAGTTCGTCGTTGACACATACGATCTCGTTACAATTTCATTCAAATATCAGATAATTTAGAAGAATACGCTTTTTGTGACGTAAGTATTACATTGACATGATATCGAGACTATATTTATTTAGCAGAATTGGGCCCCAGGTTATACAAATAGTTAGTAAAGGTGATGGCAGAGATCTCTTGATTTTCGTAGACAATCGATGTTACCACCGTCATGAGCTTAATGACACTATGTCCCCAATAATCACGTCTTACTTACCCTAGCAACTAAAACTGATTAGAGCTAAGCAAAAATAAAAACAAAGATAAATATCTAAATAAAAAATCTTGAATCTAAATACATTTGACTTATCATCCGCACTAAGGCTCGTACCAGTAACGATAGTAACTCATTACCTATTCATCATCAGCATTTAACAGTCCACTGCTGGACAGGCCTCTCCTTTGAAAGGAGGAATTGGTCTACTATACCACGCTGGCCAAACGGGTTGGTATAGGGTTTGTATCAAGTTTTCCTTCTCTTACAGTGCTGTTCTCTGCATAATATGCTCCCTCTGTCGGCTCTTACGACACCCACAACCAACCACCTATAGCTTCTACTTATTCCATTATCTATTAAAGCAATGAGCAAGCTGTACCTTTTACCGACTCGTATTTATGAATCAATAAATAGGACGGCATATGACGTGTAACAGGCTAACAGCAGCTTCACTATAGTCAGTAAGTTTATTATGTGTCGACATATTCTTAGCGTTGCCAAAATTATATAAGTACTTACGAGTGACCCATTTGCCATCAGGCAACCAGTGAAATGACAAAGCGTTCTCTAAATTCGTTCGTTTTAGTTAAAACCGCAAGCTCTACATAATATAAGCGATCTTTATACCCTCTGATAACTCCCGTATAGAGCACAGATTCAACAGTCTTAATCAGGATTTGTGAAACATGCATAATAATGTTCCGAACAACCAAGAGCCACGTTGCACTTGCTTAACCAGACTCGTCCAAACCGCTGCAAGCTACGATACGGTACACCCGCACGCCATTGTAAGCAGTCTGTTTATGTGCAGCCTGTCCGGATGTCCGCGCGCCGACCGTTCGCAACTCCAGCCACACTCCCAGGAGCTCAAGTGTCCGACTCCCGGCTGTGACGGATCCGGACACGTCACGGGCAACTACTCTTCACACCGCTCGCTGTCCGGCTGTCCGAGGGCTAACAAGCCGAAGAGCAAGCCTAGGGACGGACAGGACTCCGAACCTCTAAGGTGAGTGTCACCACCAGTCATTGGTGTAGTGTAGAAAATCTGATGTTTGTTTAACGGTCAAGAACGTCATCGCTATCTCATATTTTGGTTTTCATAAGTATCCGTGATAGTATGGCAAGAAATTAATAAAAACGATCTTCTACTTTTAAAATAGTTTCAACAATAGCAATAGCAAAATGGTACAGAGTACTAAAACATAGCCACTCTAATATAAGACATTTAAATTAATAAAAACAATTCACAAACAATGTATTTTTTCATGAGGCGAAATAGAAATAAATAAAATTTGGCATAGAGTTTCTTGAACTCCCTTAACCACTTGACCTACGCCTTACTCTTCTTTAACAAATAATTCTGAAACAAACATCTTCTCCTGTAATACAATAAGTTTCTTGGTTATTTACACGCTGCTTAGATGCCCTATACCGGGCTGTGATGGATCTGGACACGCTACAGGGAAATTCTTATCACATCGAAGGTAAGACTGATTCTCTGTGGAAGTAGATGTTAATGTAGATACTGTAGAAAGTAATATAGACAGAACGTCCAAAGTAAAATTCTGTTTACTGATCTTTTATTATGGTTTTTATTCTTCAGTGCCTCAGGGTGCCCCATCGCGAACCGTAACAAAATGCGAGTGCTAGAGAGCGGCGGTACCGTAGAACAACACAAGGCAGCAGTGGCAGCGGCCGCCTCAGCCATCAAATTTGACGGAGTGAACTGTCCGACCCCCGGCTGTGACGGATCGGGACATTTAAACGGGTCTTTTTTGACCCATCGTTCCCTGTCTGGATGTCCAATAGCAGGCGCTGCAACGCCTACCCCACAGCCGAAGAAACCTAAATATCCTGATGACATCACACCGCTGTACCCAAAGCCCGGTTATACAGGTTAGTAGTATTTAGAATCAATTATTATCTAACTGCCTTTAAATATAGTAAATTTATAACCTTTATAACAAATTTTATTAAACTTACTAGTTATACTAATCAAAGACATTGATATATTTCGTATTATAAAATAAGTTATGCGTGTGGTCGGCTAAGAATAGATACAGATGGTAGACCACAGCATCGTTCTGCATTGCCGAGACAATTCGTCAACCGCGGACTACTGAGTAAATTATGTTGTTGCAAAAGTAGCACCAAACTTTCACTAGAATAGATATGAGTAGTTTGTTCCGATAATATATTTTGAGTTTATCTTGCACTAAACTAAACCAATTGACTTGGTCTATGACAAACTTGCAGCAAATTCCATTTTTACCAGGAACTAATTCTTAAGTGACTCAGTTAGCGATTTCAGACGAGTGAGATCACAGAATGATGATGAGTGTGTGATCTCATGCTCACTGACCTACCCATCTTTAATGAATTTCGTCCTAAGTAAGATCTGACGCACATTGAGCTTCACAGTATCGCGAAATTATTTTTTGTCATATTACCTGTTAGGTACCTATAGCTATCTACGTTGCATCACTCAATACATAAGTAATCCAAACTTATTTCAAACTATTAATAAGAACAGTATGATTAAAATTTAACGCTTCAATGATAGTTACTGCGTATATTTTGCGTTCAATTTCTAAAAAATAAAATCGTTTAGCTCGATGTGCGCCCAAAAACTCTTGCAAACTAAATATTGTATGCAGTATATTTATTTCAGCGAAGCTTGATTATAAAACAGATTGGTATTTTAGGTATGGAGATGAATATGCAGACTGGGAACGGTGAGGACTTGATGACGCTGGAGCAAGAGATCACGGAACTCCAGCGAGAGAACGCGCGGGTCGAGTCGCAGATGATACGCCTCAAGTCCGATATCAACGCCATGGAGACACACCTTTCGCATGGAGAACGGGTAAGACCCAAGCATTACCATAGTAACGCTAGAAGCGCGTACCTTGCTGTGCAACTTATTTAAATTATTGTTACTTACGTTTCGTCCATCTCTTGCAATACGCATCCAAGCAGACAAATGGTACGCGCTTTTAGTGTTAAATGATAAAATATTTTACAAAATATGATCTCTATCTCCCAAAATGTTTGTTAAAGTTTTTAATCTATAAAGGCTTCAGTGCCATGTCCGTTAGCAACTGACTAGTTCAAAGGATCCATCGTTAACCAAAACTATAAAAAAGAGCTTAAAATAATCCAATATTTTTGTCTGACAACTTAGATGGTACTGTCATGGCTCGAAACATCCAACTTTGAGTGCTCCTAACACATCATTGATTTGTGAGTACCAAAACTTTTTTCTAATTTGGTACCACTGTTGTTTTTAGCAGCCACTCAAGTCCAAAAAACTCTTAATTTTTTGTGTATCTACTGCAATTTAATGCTGGTTTGCATTTTCAGGAGACTCAGACTATGATTCAGCGCAATAACAACCTTAACGAGTACTACGAGAGCCTACGTAATAATGTGATCACGTTGTTGGAGCATGTGAGGATTCCTGGCGGAGGCACGGCGCCAGGCACTACGGCGGGCGGCACCCCCGGGGCTCCGCCGCCTCCAGGCCCGGGAGAGAAGCCAGCCCACGACAACTTCGACTCATACCTCACCAAGCTTCAGACGCTGTGCTCCCCTGACGGCTACTGCCCCGACGAGAACCGGCCCATCTACGAAACTGTGAAAAACGCGCTCCAGGACTTTACAGTGCTCCCTACTCCCATTTAAGGTTCACAGAGCGCCGCCGAGTCTGAACGACAGTGAACTATAGTGACCAAACGGTGCAATCGGCGGAGCTTATAGTGATACTGACTGTGTGACTCTAGTACAATTCATAGGTAGTGTACGTAAAGTGCGGATGCAAAAGGCGAATGGCCAAAGACAGTGTAAGAAATCAGTGTATGGACTAATGGTTTCGTGATAATCATAGGGCAGCGGATCCTGTAGTCGGGATGATCGGACTGGTATTTGTGTTCTACTATTAGGTAACGATGTCTGTTTTGTAAACCGTTGTATACGATGTGTGACTTCTTTATGACATCATGTTAACACTCGAAGATTCGTTCGACTTTAATATGTAAGCTGGACTATATAGACATAAAATAAATTTTAAACACTGTTACTCGTATGCTTAAATTAATGTAATTGTTAGGTGAGAAATTTTTACTATTGTATGTAAGCGATTTTAGCCACACAAACGCATAAAAATCGATTGTGTAAATATTGTACCTACATTTGGATATAAATAATAAAATTATCATTTATATCACCGGCCATTACATTGGTCGAAATTTAGGAAATTATAATTTCAGATGCAAACTCAGATTTTTATCAAACAGAAGAAAATAAAATAGTGGATAAGGAACTGTTAATCTGTCTTAAAGTTGATTACGCTGGGAATGTGCCAAACGCTTCTGATACACAGCAGCTCCCAAACGTTGACCTATTAAGACTAAAATAATGAGATAGAAATATTAAATGATGTAAACAAAAAAAATAATGAACTCCTTAGAGGACATTCTAGTCAGTTTGTAAATAAAATTGTGAATAACGATAGTTGTCACGTCATAGGGACGTTTTTATTTGTATTAGTAAATAAATGAGATCTCATTAGATCGTGTAAGTTAATAATTCAGTCACTAATTGATAATCGATTTTAGGGATAAATGAATACCTACTTTCTTTGTTAGCCAATGTTCACTTTGCTGTGATTATGTTACGTGTTACTTATTTATTGTTAACATTACAACTATGTGATAGCTAAGTTAACTCAACGTTAATGTTAATTTGCAATAAAATTTAGTTGATACGCTTTACACAAAACATGTGCAATTTTATATTTTAGACTCAAATTTAATTTAGTTTGTTAGTAAAACTGAAAAATAAAATGTTTTTCAAAACATTTTCTTTTACGGTATCACATTGGTACACAGGAATAATAATATTCGCATTTAAATACTAAAACCTATTACTATGTTACTACTCTGATTGTCATACCTATACGTTTCTGTAAAATATTGAGTATGTGTTGTTAAAGAGAATAAAAATAATAAATACCAAGATTATTTTAGTTGTTTTTATTTTCCTTTCGGTTTATCCAAATAATTATCAAATAAATATTCCTTCCTTCCCCTTGCGCTTCATAACGGGCCAACTTTAGAAACGTTGTTTGGCAGTTATGTTCCTAGTTGTTATTTAAACATAGCTTAAATATAGCTATATCACTTGTAATGATTTCGAAGCAGTCAACCTAGTCACGGTGCAGCCTTTACGTATGTAGGTAGGTACATACCATGTTTCCTCTTCCTTTCTCTCACATAGAGGATGCCTGCAGTTTACCTCGCACATTTTTTTAATTTAACTGTGCCTTTCTGATCCTATGTGAATTTCGAGAGAGCCCTTCTTAGTATACCTCCACAGGCCCCAAAAAACGGCTCCATATTGGCTCACCTAAAGTTCTTTACCCGAAATTGTTCGTCCTAACGTTTTGTAATCCGAATGATCACTCTTCCTAAAATTTTTCATCCTTAAGTTTTCATTCATACTATTTGTAGTGCAACCGGAGATGTTCATAACACTCATGTTTACGAAAATTGTAATTAATAATATCATTAATGTAAATATAGGTATTTAAACTCCTACTGCTTTTTATCATAACGCTTTTAGGTATCCCTAAACATAATTACCATAATATTTTTACTCATACTCAGGAAGAAACATTTACCAAGTGTAATAAAAAATATATGACACTTTTATCAAGACACTTTTAGTCTTATATTTAGGTGTTTTATACGATAGAATCGAGAAAATAAACGATTTGCAAAAATAACACTTTTTTGGCAAAAGTCCTCGCGTCGTAGCGCCCCCAAGGCGACCAAGCTCCAACCGAAATTCATAAAACACGACTCATTTTCGGTTATGTTTATGGCCTGGAAGTTTATGCCGCAGTTTTAACCGTACCTAAACCAATAACTACAGGACCGATTCGGTTCTGGCACTTCGTCGGCCGCTGCCGCGGCACGCTCGCTTCGCTCGCTCGGCTCGTGCGTTGTGGTCACAGTTCTAACCTAACCTAAACCAATAATTATGAATAGGACCGTATCGTTTCTGGAGCTTGACCATTATACTATTATGTATTTGTACCATGGTACTATTATTCTTATATGTTATACATGTCATGTGAAAATAAAGTTACGCAAAATTAATGTAGGTATATAATACTGATTACGAGGGTCAAACTGAAAGTTCTTAGAAAATCAAAAACTGATTACATTAGCCAGTTATTAGTTTTATTATATCTTTTCAAAATATTGTCCATTGACGTCAATACACCGGTGCATGCGATGGAACCACTGGGAAAAGCACTTTGCCCACTCGTCCTTAGGGGTCTCTTCAATGGCATCGCGATACGCAGCCACCGCTTCTTCAGCATTCATAAACCGCTTTCCTTTAAGTTTTTCTTTAATTTTTGGAAATAAATAAAAATCACAAGGCGCGAGGTCGGGGCTGTACGGCGGGTGACCCAGTAATTCAACGTTTGATGTCGCCAAATAGTCGATCGTTCGCTTGGCGGTGTGCGACGAGGCGTTGTCGTGGTGAAGGAGGATCCTACTGCGAGGTCGTTTCTCTCGAACTTTTTCCAAGACAAGTGGCAAACAATTGGTAGTGTACCATTCTGCAGAAACTGTTTTTTGATCCTCTAACACAATTGTTGCGAAATGACCTATCCTTCCAAAAAACGAGGCCACCATTTTTTTTCCCGCACTTCGATCTCTCTTCACTTTAGTTGGCAACTCCTCGAAAGGAAACACCCACTGAGCAGATTGTCTTTTGGTTTCAGGATCATAACAGTAAATCCAGCTTTCGTCACCTGTTAGTATGTCGAACACAGCATTTGAGTCACCTCCGTTAAATCTTTCAATCATTTTACGGCACCAATCCACACGATGGAGTTTTTGAGCCTTAGTCAAATTATGAGGTATCCACCGGGCGCAAAGCTTCCTGACCGCTAAATGTTCGTGGAGGATTTTGTGCACTTGACTCATACCGATGCCTAAGCTTGTCCGAATCTGCTGATAGGTCACTCTTTTGTCAGTCTCTATCATACGCCGCACAACACAGATGTTATTTTCAGTCGTCGCCGTAGAAGGCCGTCCCTCACGTACATCATCAGTGAGATTAGTGCGACCACGTTTAAACTCATTAAACCAGTTGTAAACAGTCGCACGAGATGGGGCTTCATCGTGAAAGGCCAATCGTAGTCTATCATAACTTTCTTGTTGACTTAAATGACATCGAAAGTCATAAAAAATCATTGCACGAAAATTTTCTCGTGTTAAATTCATGTTGACGTGACACAGACAATTTTCAATTTGCCGCCAAATCGTAAAACAAATGACAAATGACTGAAATATATACTCAGTAATATTGGCAAAGAGTTCTATTTTCAAATTTTAGAATATTTTTTTTATTATATTGTTTATAAGTGGCCAGTTCTAAGAACTTTCAGTTTGACCCTCGTATTATGAATAAATAGAAATCTAAACAAAAAAGATATGACTTTAAGTAATAGTGTAAAAGATGGTTATGTTAAGAAAATATAGGAAAACAAAAGTATAATAGATGTTTATTGCTACTGACATTATGAAGTTGAATACTTCGGAATTATGAACATTAGAGACAGAGTAGTTAGGAATTGTGATTATTAGGATGAAAAATGTTAGGAAGAACATTTTCGGCTTTCCAATTATCGGAGTTGAAAATTTAGGTGAACTTTGGCGCACCCCCAAAAAACATAGGTACCTACCTACATGCTTTTCAAACTGTACACCTTTGCGCCCAGTAGTTATAGCTGTGCGCTGTCTCAGTTGTTGTCAGAGATAAACGCAAGAGTATTAGGTATTTAAACCTACATACCTACTTAAGTTTAATAAGTTTGCAACGTAGCACTGTACCATCCGTAAATGAATGACTTGCCAGTTCTATATAAGCCAGCCACCACCACTTTGCCAGACACTGGGTTTTGGTTAAAACAATTCGCATATCATAACGTATGTTAGTTATAGGGAGCAGCGATTGCCTAGTGGTAATACCAACAAACTGCTAAGCAGAGGGTATCGGGTTCGAATGCACGGCGCGCACTACTAACTTTTCGTGTTGTAAGTAACGTGCGTATTAAATTGATAATTATGGCCTGCCCCGTGCCTTGGAGAGCCTTATTAGTTCCGACTTAAAATCTTTCAGACAGTAATTGTGGAAGTCAGCACCCTTGAATAAGCTGATGGTGGTCTGAACTAAACCATGGAATAACGTTCTGAAAAATAATATTCTATCAAATATTGTTAGACCAGGCGGGACATTGGGCTCCAAGGCGAGAGTCTTGGATGCAAGCGGGAGAACGCTAGGACGATGATTACCTAATGACTTGTTTAGTGATGAAACTTATATTATCTATTAAGTACCTATGCAAAAATACACTACTGACACCGGTTGTTCTGTCCAGTGCCGTAATAAAAACTCAAAAGTAGGATCACCATAGATAAATAGTGAATCGAATCACTAGTATGAAATAAACTTTACGACATACCAAATGTAGAATGAGAGTCAAGATGGCGGGACTAGTCTCCAATTTAAATTTTGTCACAATACCGGGTTTGTACTATAATTATATTATTATGTACTATTTGTACCCGAAACGAGACCCCTAAAGTTTTTTGTACCTCTAAAGGTCCTGCCATTTTGAATGTCAAAGTGGCAAGAACATCTGCAACTGCTACACAGAACCAGGCAATTTCCACCCGAAGATTTAGTACTATATGTACGTGTTTATTCTCAATTTTCTATACAATTGGAAGTGCCAAATAAAAGTTTTGTGATTAGAACATTGGTCCCGAAGATTTAATGATTATTTTTTTTTATTGCTGCATTCATATGAAAATCGTTAACAGAAGTGCCAAATAAAAGTTTTGTGATTAGAACATTGGTCCCGAAGATTTAATGATAAATTTTTTTGATTGCTGAATTCATATGAAAATCGTTAACAGAAGTGCCAAATAAAAGTTTTGTGATTAGAACATTGGTCCCGAAGATTTAATGATAAATTTTTTTGATTGCTGAATTCATATGAAAATCGTTAACAGAAGTGCCAAATAAAAGTTTTGTGATTAGAACATTGGTCCCGAAAATTTAATGATTAATTTTTTTTAATGCTGAATTCATATGAAAATCGTTAACACTCGTGCAAAATGGAACCGTTGTACGTCTTAAGTACATGAACGTATGTAATTTTCACATTCATAACCTAAGTACATCAAAAGCAGTGGCGTAGCTAGCTTGGGTGGCACCCGGGGCGGATTTTAGTGGTGTCACCCCATCGCGGGTGTATTGCGGTTCATTGCCCTCTCCAAAGCATCTGAGTCCTCCCATGGCTTTTGAATGATTTTCTTCATAAATCCTACAATGACCTGGGTCAAGCTAGCGTTCCAGGGTCGAGCCGACCCTAGACAACGCCTGTGAGCGAAATCTATGAAGCGCCCTTGTTGACAATATTTTTTAGGTATTAAACTGTTGACTGAAAATATTCCTCAGCTTTATAAAGTACCTTATTTCCTAATTAAGTAGAAAAAATCAACTTGCTATTAGCAATCACGACTAATAAAAAAGATGCCCAATTGTTAAAGAAAAGAAACATAGTTCATCAACATCCTAAATCCATTTTTAGTCAGTTTTGATCCAACCCGATGTGATGTGACATGTGACACACGTTGTGTATGGGATCAGTCATAATTTTTTTATCTTTGCGAGTGAGAAAGTTAATACTTGTTGTTTTGGCTTCCTCCGGGGAACAAAACAAAACATTTGAAAATGTGGGTGTAAGGTTCACCATAAAATGCCAAATATCGGTGACGGGCAGCAACGTCACTGATGCGAAAGCTACGCCTGACATATTTTGGGATTATGTGAAGTTCGCAGCGAGGCGTAGAGAATACTATTACCCTAGATTCTAGCCATCCTATGTACTTAGAGAGGGACACCAGCTATCCCAAGGCGGAGCCGGATTCTTGGTATATAAAGTCTTCTCTGGCAACGATATAGCAGTTTTCAGTGTGTTAGCAAGAGTATGAACTTGAAAATTGTAACTAGTATATGCACCTACTTTGATGTAGGTACTCGAATGATGAAGTGGAGGAAATGTATTTTGACATTTCTAGAGTCTTAAATAACACCCAAAAGGCCCACTTCAATGTTGACATGGAGAACTACAACGCCAAGGTGGGAGTGCTTATCTACCAATTGTAGTGGGATCGCACGGATTTGATAGGAGAAGTTGACCACATCTGACGGAAATTCGTCACTTCTAGGTCCGAAATTCATGAATTTCAGAGCATTTACAGTGATCTCTACATGTCGTGCTTTCCTAATCTCTACTAGGAGGATCCCCGAACTACCTTAACGGAATATATGAGACAGAAGAGTATAATCATCCCCTGTGCTTATAGCATTTATGGACTATGAAAAAGCTTTTGACTTTATTGCAACCTAGTCTATTCTGGCGTCCGTGTAACGGTACCTTTTGCTCAGAGGTAGGTAGGTATTTCGAATTTCTGCGTCGAGCAAAACTTGCAGTTGGGTTGAGACAATTTCAAGAAGGCTCGCAAAAGAATGCAGCTTAACTGGGCAGCGTATAGATGATCACGTCGCTTTTCTTCACGCTTACCGCAAAGACTTAAGACAAAGTGTGTTCTACCCGTGACTTACAGAACGTGGAAATTGACGGTACGACTGGTCCACCAATTTGAGCTCGCTTAACAAGCTATGGAGAGGGCTACGCTCGGAGTTTCTCTGAAGAATCGAATTCGAAATGAAGTCATCTGCCAGAGAATCAAAGTAATCGACCCTAAAATCAAAATAAAACAGAATAAAACGAAGAAATTATCTGATTACTTGATTAGATATCAGCAGTGGACTGCGAAAGGCTGAAGATGATGATAAATTATATTTATATTCTTTAACAATTGAAGATTTGTACAAAATTGTATAGATTAAGAAAGTCAGCTATCTTAAATATAGTAGGTATGTACAAATTTTAATTGTGCTTAATTTTTGCAGTAATTCCCAACTGGTAGCGAACTCAGGTAAATAGCGTAATCAGGTAAATAGCCGAGGTATTAAGTATATAAAACTGGAGAACATAATTATTTAGACAAATATGATGAAATAGAATGTCAAAATAGAAGGACAAAAAGCGCTTCATAGGTTTCGCACACAAGCGCCGTCTTGAATCGGCGCGGCTCTGATACCTGATAATGAAATAAAGTACCCTTTTCGTTCTGTAACTCAAAAACAACAAAACGGATTTTTGTACGCTTTTCACCAATAAATAATTAGTGTGATTCCTGAGGAACGTTAAGGTGTAAGTATAATTCACGCGGACGGGACGAAGGCTTATATTTACTAGATACTAGAGGCTACTACAGCTTCGCCCAGTCATTTTATTTTAACTGAACCATTTCTCCCCGATCCCGTGAGAATTTCTTAAAATCCGTTCGTAGTGCACCCGTACGGTCCTCAAGGGACGTGCAAAATTTCAGCTTCTTGTCCAAAATAGTTTTGGCTGTGCGTTGTCTGTCAGTCAGCCAGTAACGCATTTTTTCTATATCCATCTGTAACATTACACATCTGTGTAATGTGCCCGGGTGTCACCCCAAAAATGGTGTCACCCGGGGCGGACCGCCCCCACCGCCCCCCCCCCCCCCTTGCTACGCCACTGATCAAAAGTTATCTGTCATTCATAGTTATCTTGGTCTAGGGACAGCTTGACGCACTCCCTTCACCTTTAGAGGTACAAATGTCTCGTTAAGGATACAAATAGTGTACATATGTACCTAAGTAGTACAAGTATATTAATTGTGATAGACTTTAAATTGTGCACTTGAATCTTTGAAATCTCTGGTTGGCAGCAGAGGGTCTCATCTTTAAATTACGACGTTTTTCTTCTGTGTAAGTACATCGTCGTAAGAATTAAAAATTAGTTTTTTTGTAATAATAAATTGCTTTATCTCAGTGAAATCGAGTACCTAATGCTCGCCTTGCTATACTGCAGGGAGTTTTGGTGCCAACACTGATGTATGGGATTGAATCGTGGGTATGGCAGAAGAAACATGAAAGTGGAATTAATGCTATGGAGATGAGAGCTTTGAGGAGTACCTACCTATGTGCAAAGTAAGAATGACAGATAAAGTGAGAAATAGTGTTATTCGAGAAAGGTGTGGTTTGAAAGAAGATGTAGTGTAGTGACAAAGATTGAGAAAGGTATGTTGCGATGGTTTGGACATTTTGAACGGATATGGATGAAAGAAGATTTACGAAAGAAGTGTATCAAGTAAGAATGAATGGAGATGTGGGTAGAGGACGCCAAAGACGAAATTACGCCAACCAATTGGTGACGTACTGCGGAAGGGCCAAATCAAAAGTACCCATAACCGACGAGCATTTTTTTGTTTTTTTATTTGTTAAAAAAGACAACTTCCGCATTAGGACTAAATCCTGTGTCGCGGGGGACTTTACAAACATATATACACCTAAACCCAGACTCGAAACAATTTATGGATCACACAAAGTGTTGTCTCGTGTGGGAATCGAACCCACAACACTCGGCGCAGTGTCAAGCGGAGAGACGACCGCTTAAACCACTACGCCGACCGTGCATAACGAGGTTAATGAAAGTCGAGGAAGCGAAAGAGGTATGTTTCAACGGGTCAACCGGAGCATTTGGCGTTCCATAGTCTCTGCCTATCCCAATGGGAGACAGGCGTGACATTTAGATAGATAGAATCTCAGTGAACGTCTAATATTATGTTCTTGCGCCGGTCGATAAGCCTTTCACAAATAAATAAAAAGATATTAAAGTCAGATTTTGAGGTTGCCACAGCATTTGAAAATTTCTTCACAGACATTCCAGTCTCAACCACTAAATCCCTCAACTCGTCGCCTAATGACGCCGAATCTCTATTGAAACAAAATGTCAATAGGTGTAACATTGAATTTAGTTTTAGTTATGTCACTGACAGAGATATTGTAAAAACTTTTAATACACTTAATTTGAAGAAGACTAGTGATCTTTGGGGCAATTCTGTTGTGATTACGAAATCTATAATCAACACAGTAGCACCGGAACTGGCAATGATTTTCAATAGATGCATTGACTGTGGTGTGTTTCCTGATCAAATGAAAAGTAGTAAAGTAATTCCGTTATTTAAATCAGGTAGCACATCTGACCCCACAAATTATAGGCCAATATCTGTGCTACCCACGTTTAGTAAAATTTTTGAAAAATTAATTCTAGGTCAGCTTCAAATTCATTTTAATAACAATAAGCTGTTACATGAAAAACAATTTGGTTTTACTAGGGGTCGCTCAAATACCGATGCTGGAGTTGAGCTTTTAGATAGTATTTTTGATGCCTGGGAGGAGTCGCATGATGCTCTGGGAGTTTTTTGTGACTTATCTAAGGCTTTTGATTGCGTGTTTCATGAAACATTGATCAGGAAATTACATTACTATGGAGTTAAGAACACTGCTTTGGATCTCCTAACATCATACTTGAGTAATAGGATACAGAGAGTTGAGGTAAATGGAAAAGTTTCTATGGGTTCAGTGGTCACAATGGGAGTGCCGCAAGGTTCAATTCTTGGTCCATTCCTTTTCCTTGTATATATTAATGATTTGCCATACATTATGCAAAATAATGAAGAGATAGTGTTATTTGCTGATGATACATCACTTATTTTTAAACTAAGACGACAACAATCAAATAATGACGATGTAAATAACGCTCTCTCTAAAGTAGTTAAATGGTTTACAGCTAACAATTTACTGTTAAATGAAAGAAAAACAAAATGTATACGATTTTCAAGACCGAATGTAAAACAAGTTAAACCTAACATATATTTGAATGGAGAAGAGTTGGATCTTATAGATAACACCGTATTCTTAGGCATAACCTTAGATTCTAAGCTACAGTGGGGCCCACATATAGGTCAGTTGTCGAATAGACTTAGCTCTGCAGCATACGCGGTTTACAAAATTCGTCAGTTAACTGATATAGATACAGCCAGATTAGTATATTTTAGTTATTTCCACAGCATAATGACATATGGCATTTTATTATGGGGCAACGCAGCTGACATTCAAACTGTGTTTGTACTGCAGAAGCGGGCTATTCGTGCAATATACAGTCTTGGTTCAAGGCATTCACTGAGGGAAAAATTTAAAGAAATTAAGATAGTGACTGTCGCATCTCAATACATTTATGAGAACTTGTTATATGTCAGGAAAAATATAAATATGTTTTCTAAATTCAGCGACATTCATAATTTAAACACACGAAATAAAAACAAACTTGTTCTACCTTCAACTAGACTACAAAAAATAAGTAACTCATACAAGTGTCAAAGCATACGTTTTTACAACAAAATTCCAGGCAATATTCAGGAACTAAGTATTAATAAATTCAAAGTATTTATTAAACAGAGCTTGTGTTCAAAAGCTTATTACACAGTTAAAGATTATTTAGCAGACAAAAATGCCTGGAATTGAGTTTAAAAATTATGAATTTTGACATTTTGAAATTAGTGACATGATATTTTTATTTACATTTGTAATACTTATATTTTTACATTTTGACATTTTTAATTTGACATTTGTAATTTTATTTATTTTGTTTTGACATTGTTTGATTTGACATTGTTATTTTATTTATTTTCTTTTGACATTTAAAATTACTTAAGTAATATATTATTATTCATAAATTGACATTCAATAATATTTTTCTGACATTTAATAATATTTTCCGACATTTTAAATATATGACATTTTATTGTTTAAATTTTTATTATTTTTACTTATTGTTTGCAACATGTATTTTACTGTGTATTAGCATGTAAAGTTGTGAGTACGATGTGGGCATTATTAAACATATAAACAAATAGTTGTGGCAACCTGTCTGATGGCTTAGGCTGACATGCTTATGCATACACCTTCTGATGGCGTGGAGGCATAGTGATACAGATCGTGCTGGCTCCCTCAATTAAGGTTGAGCCGTACGATTGCTGTTGAATGCGGGCCATCAGTGGGCCGAGTCAGTCAAAAGCGTCAGATAATTTCCTGCATTGTACTTGCATACTAAACGCTTTTTTGTCTGGACTTTAAAAGATGAAGAAAAGACTAAAGAAATTGAAGTGACAAAAAAAAACAATGACTCTGAGTTTGTTTCGGCCTTTCTTCTCAAGAAGTCATTTAGCTAGGAAAAGCCGGCTTCATCTAGAATAGGGTATTGACATGTATTAGTGTTGTAAACAACCAAAATGCAGAAATAAATATGTCTTTATGTCTTTCTTTACAAATTAAACATTTTAATAACGCTTACAAAAATCACTCGCTGAAAGATTTAATTTTTGGTAATTAATCATAACCTTATGCGTAGGAGGCGTCAAAATCACCTTTTAGTATTTGTTCAGAAACCTTTTTTCTGAATCATAAACATGATCATAAACGTAATAATTAAAAGTCAAATTCTTAGTGTCAGCGCTGTCAACTGTCTTAAACGTCAGAAGAGTACGGTCAACTTAGCACCAGCACGTGTTGTGTGTTATTGTGAATTAAAATTACAAATAAAATAAAAGATACATAAATAAATAATAAAATGAAGAATCTAAAGAAGGTAAATTAAAATGCTGCTCTAAACGCTATAACAATCTCGTTAAAAAATATATAACCCTTGTTATAAAATATGTTTAACTTTCAGAAAGAAAACAAACGCTATTTCGACACAGAAACTAAGGATTCTGAACAAAATGCTACGGAAAAGGAACAAAATGTGGAAGTATACAATATAAAAATAACACCTAATATGCTAAAGGCCCATAAATTTAAGGTAAATATATTTTTAGAGATCAAGAAAGATTCAGACTATATTTTTTAGAGATCAAGAAAGATTCAGACTATATTGATGCTGGGCATTCACATATTATTCAAAGTTATTTTCTAGGGAAATAATTAATGTACTAACGCAAATATGACTTATGTATAAAAGTAAATTAAAACATAAATCAAATTATATTCCAGAAAAGTGATGACAAAAATTTCAAGAAGCCTATTAATAAAAATGATAAGAAAAAGTTTAAAGGGAAAGCTCCTATAGACCCACAAAAACTAGAGGTACATTCCAGAGGAGAGGGTGTTGGTAAAACTGTTAAACATCCCTTATATGCTGAGAAATTGAAGAAAAGAGAAAGGAAGTTTAATTTTGCTCAAGATCAAGCTGCCAGAGCTGAAATATTACTGACTGAGGATCATGGGTAAGAATTAAAATTTATACTAATTTAAACATCTAGTTTTTGTGAAGAAACAGTTCCTGTCCAAATATGTGTACTTCCTTGTTCTATGAACATGAAGAGATAATGGACTATATCAATACACTGGGTGTCTACTTACCTTTAGGGTATTGTATGACATAAAGAAACCCTTATAGGATTACTTGTCTGGTGTATGTCTGTTCCACCATTATGGCCATTTTTTGCTGTAACTACTTGCACCAAATGAGTGGAAATTTGGGCCAGTAGCTTTTCTTTTTGCATAAATTCACTATTTGCTCTTTGACCTATATTTCAGTCTCCTGGAAGTGGATGAAGACAGCAAAACAACAGCTATTTCACAGAAGATAATATCAGAAAATGTTGATATATCTGCCGCTTCAAAAATATTTGAACTGGACTTAGACTTTGGACCATACAGGGCAAAGTACTCTAAAAATGGCAGGCATTTACTTCTGGGCAGTAATAAGGGACACCTAGCAGCATTTGACTGGGTGACTAAGAAGTTACATTTTGAAATAAATGTCATGGAATCAATCCATGATATCAGGTTGGTAATATTTTCATTTTGCAGTAAACATGCAAGAAGGTTACTTTGCAAGTTTTTTTCTCAACTTGAAAATAAAATTCTAATTCTAAATTTGTTTCTAAACACTCAGGATTAGACTGTGTGATCCATAAATTGTCATTACTTGTCTGGTTCTTCTTTGTTTCTGCTGTTTGTTTAAGTATTTGTAGAATCTCCTGTGTCACATGAATTTGTCTTGCGATGGAAGTTACCTCTGAATAATTAATTATTTTTATTTCATTTAGAAATGTCTAAATTGTCCAATAAATATAGAGATGATTTTTCTATTACAGTTGGTTGCATGTTGAAACTATGGTAGCTGCTGCACAGAAGGAATGGCTATACATGTATGACAACACTGGAACTGAGATCCACTGTGTCAAGAAAATGGACAAGATATTGAGGATGGAATTCCTGCCATACCACTTCTTGTTAGCTGCAGTTGTAAGTAATATTTTCCCAACTAAAAATATATATTTGTAGATTTATACTGGTACTGGATACAAAATATCATAAGTATTTTATCTTAATTTATTTCTAATCATGTCTGCATTAAATGATTCTATACTGATGGCACCTTAGAGGTGACATCTGTAACTTATTATGTCTGGCCTATGAAACTCTATTCCCACCTTAACAATTTGAACCCAGACCCAAACAACCATTATATAAAAACAGTACCCAAAAGTACAAACATGATAAAAATATATAACTCACCATCAATGCTTGTTAAAACCTCTATTTAGTTACTCCTAAACACACTAAATCAGTTGTAAAACCACTTAAGTTGTATACACAACACAGGCTGAATTAAAAGCTAGTCAAAATCAGAAGAAAAACAATAAGTTGTAGGCTGTATGAGGGTGCTATAAAATACTCAGGTACTTGTCACCCCAGAGGTGTCACAAAATATTTGTTAGCTCACAGGTAAAACATAACATAACTTCACGCCTTTTATCCCCGAAGGGGAGGGCAGAGGTGTATTACACACCCTCAAAGGTAAAAACGCTTGATTTAAATGCGGCCCCCATGAATTGGTTAACTAAGGCTTATGTTAAGTAAATAGTAAGGTATTTACAATATTACTAATTAATTTTATTTATTTTTTCAGAATGAATATGGCTTCATGTCCTGGCTAGACATTTCAGTAGGTGAAGTGGTAGGACATTACAACAACCATTTAGGAAGAACTGCAGTGATGACTCAGAATCCATACAATGCCACACTGTGCATAGGCAATTCCAAAGGAGTGGTGTCTCTTTGGGCACCCACTGTCAAGGAGCCGTTAGCCAAGATACTGTGCCATAAGACACCATTGACAGCTATAGCTGTTGATAATAGAGGAATGTAAGTTAATTACTTATACTATGTAATGTATGTATTTTAAGAGCCAGTAGACATGATAATTATTTGAATTGTTCTACTACCAATTTCATTCTCAAGGTCTTTTATCTTTTATGGCTTCTCATATTAGCTTTATTTTGTATAAACCGATTTTAATTATACACCACTATTTTTTACTTAGTACAAAAAATTTAACAGGTGCTCTAAGTACCTTTAACTGATCATATTTGTGTAGGTAAAAAATAAAAACACTAACTAGTGCCCCAAATTCCCCCCTGTCTCTCTGCGCCCGCGCCGCGCCCCGCCCGATGCGACAAACAGTGCTAAATTGTAACCGTTCGTTTTTTCGATGGGTTATCAGTTCACATCACGAGAGTATGTAGCTATGCTTCGTGCGTACCTTTTGAGTGGATAAAACGCGAGTGCAGCTGTGCGTTTGTACAGGGAAGAGATTGGAAGCCAGTGGATCGGTCGAGGCGGCCCCGTAGCTTGGCCTCCATGCTCACCTGACCTCGCGGCCATGGACTTCTTTTTGTGGGTGTACAAAAGTGAGCCGGTTAGTGTCGAACAATTAAAACAGCGCATATTGGACGCTTATGACGAAGTGAAAAGACAGAAGCGTACTTCTCTCGTTAAAAAACAATTTAATTAAACTTGCCCGTCTGTATATTGACAATAGTGGTGGACATTTCGAAGGACAATTGAAATACTTGTAAGTAAAAATTACCTACCTACGTAAATAATAATTTGATGCGGGTGGATCAAAATCGGTCTGTGTGGAGAACCTTGGGGGAGCCCTATGTCCAGCAGTGGACGTCTCTAGGCTGACATGATGATGATGAAATTTGTAAATAGCAACTGATTCTAACTTCATAAATACGCCAAAATTACTATTTTCTTTTCGTCCAGAATACCTTCTTTTATTTTCATATTTGTTTGGTTTCTGATTACATACCTCCGTATTTAATTACTTGTAAAACGGTAAATTTTGCCGGTCCTAAGCCCGGATGAAGTATAAAGGAGAGGGTAGAATTGAGAAAATTAAAAAGTAACTACCTACACTTATTATTTTGCTTCATTTTATTGTCTAAGGCTATCTACATCATAAGTGCGACAGAGAGAATGCGAATGAGCAGAATGGAATATTATCAATGAATTAATGAATGGATTGTAAAATATGACTATGATTTAAGTGAGATTTTCTACAATAAACAAATTATAATAACTTTGCTCTTTATAGATATTATGAAATTCTTACGTCACATATATGATAATAATGTCTTCGCTAATCTGTCCTTAAAGTTTTTGTACTAATTAAAAATAGTGGTGTATAATAAATAGGATGCTGAGTTGTAAAATATACTTGTGTGTATTCTGAACACTACAAGTACATAATACCTATGAATGTGCGATATACAACTAAATAATTTATCACTGACTGTTATAATATAATAGGAATGTAAAAGAATCCTCATTTTCATATATTTCATGGTCTGTAAAAAATAGGTACATGGCCACATCAGGAGTAGATCGAAGCTTGAAGATATGGGACATCAGAAACTTGGATGGCCCACTACAAGACTACAGACTGAGGAGTGCCCCTGTACATTTGGAGTTCTCACAGAAAGACATGCTCGCTGTCGGCTTGGACGATGTCGTGGAAATTTACAAGTACGTATTTGACATGTTCTCACCTTGAAATACACTTGAGAAAATCAATATCTTTTGCATTAAAAGACAGTAATAAAGGTTGGTCTGCCAAATGAATCAAATATCCTCAAAACTAAGGCCACGTTGCGTCGTGCAAACTTTAATACTAATAAATAATAAATATTGTTTATTTATCTCAACAAGGTACAATGGTATTCTTATATTCATAGATACAGTAAAATCAGAAACCTTGTTGAGAGCTGGAGTCTGAGCTAGTTTCGAAACCTGTGTGACAGATCTCCAGTCCTCTCCTCTAAACATTACAAGAGTTAGCTTAGTATCTACACCTATCAAACAGTGTGACAAAAACAAAAATAAGAGAAAATAATTTAATGTGCAAACTTTGTTAGCACAATTTAGGATCTACTACATGGTTCTCGTAGTTCTAGCATTATCTGATAGATGTCAGTATAAAGAATATTCACTACCGCAATATGTATGCTTATACCCAACGAAATTTTGTAAAAGATTCTTACAACAATGTGTATTGAATCATTTGGCTGCATTGAATAGCATGAAACCCATTACAGTTTTACCGGTTTCGGTAATGTTACCTAGCATATAACATAGCATACGTCAGGTTTGGTACCATTCATAAAAATCTGAAATAAATAATGATGTACATATATGTCACCTGAAAATTACAAGATCTGTAAGTATATAAGTTTCCTAGGCAATTTATAAACTTACGGATAGGTTAGGTTAGTTTATAAATTTCCTAGGCAATTTATAAATTTGCCGTTTTCGTTATTTTCCGGTGACGTATACATATATTATACATAACTATACTCAAAATTTTTCTCGTCGGGTTGGGCAGAGACAACGGAACGCCACTTGCTTCTATCCTTACAAATCTCACGCGCTTCCTCTAGATTAATTACTATTTTCATAATTATATACATGGGTGTTTCGGACTTTTCCGTTTTTAAAACGGAAATAATTATACGCCCTTAAATTAATAACGTAATTTGTGTATTGTTTTCCAGTAACTGCTGTTCTCAAACAACGGAAAAGCCTTACTTGAGGCATAGAATGGCCAAATCAATAACTAATTTCAAATTCTGTCCATTTGAAGATGTTTTGGGTATCGGAACTAGAAGTGGATTTACTAGTATTTTAGTACCAGGTAAGAAAATAATATTACTTATTAATAAACACATAGTTCTTCTATTTAAAACTTAATTTAGTTAATTCTAAAGAGAAGCAAGTTTGAATAATTAAAATTGCAGTTTGTTAAATAAATTATAACTGCCAATGCATATGCGGTTTGAATATCTGTTATCCGCTGCGTTGTTTCGCGTAGGTACCTAAAAATCCCAAGTACTTACGGCTCAACGCGTCGCGAGCACTTGACGGGCGAGCTCAATAAATCAGTCATTGTTTATTCGTTTGTAGCGTGAGGGTGTTGAAGTTATGTTTTTGTTCAAGTTAATGAATTATTCTTTCATATGATCCCAAATACACTACGTTTGAATGAAGTGTTTACTTTATGCGAGGGGCCGAACTGGATGCTATGTAAACAATTACGACTTAGTCGAAACAATTGCTCATCGTGATAACAATACGAGTTTTACCTTGGTTCCTTTTGCTTTGTTATATACCTGGTAATATTATCTTAACAAATATATAAAAATATAGCAATACTTGCTTGAAAAATTATTTAGATATTAGCATGTGAAAAAAAATATTATTTCGCTGACTTTGCATTTTGCGCGCGAGGCGTAATTATGGATTAAAAACATCATTGTAAACAAATATTATAATTATATAAGATACCTTTATGTTTTTATTGTGAATAAACTATAAATTATGAAGTTACAGCAAAAAAAGTAATAAATATTGTGTATTACTTTAATTTAAGAGATTTTTACAAACAATTGTCGAAAAAAACGGCATTTCTTTTTTATTGAATGTAAATACATACGTATGTTGATAAGGTTACATTTATGCTCTGTGTTATTTTTTATTATGAGTACCTATATAAATAAACCTATCATATGATGTATAATACTCATATTATACATGAGATATTGATTATAGAAAAAATTTGCGGATATTCAGGTTATTTTTAGCGGGAAAAAGTAAACAACTGTGCACATTCCAGTAAGAGTAATTCTTATCGGATTCTTATCGGAAACGGTTCTTTTGCTTGGAAATCTAATTGGTAAGAAACTTATGTAGGTTTGAATCAGATATATAACATAAAAAGGTATTTAAAAAAATAAAATACGGAAATAGGCGGCAATTATCAATCAATTCTTTGTTTTATTTTTTTATGTTTAAAATTAAAATGTTTCTTTTAATTATATTTATTTCCTCTAAAAGTAAATTAAATAACCTTTCTAACCGTGTATAATACTTATACCTCCCTCAATTAAAAACGACGAGAAAAAGAAATATGTCAGTAATATAAAATCGCGCTCAAAAATGGCGGGAAAATATTTCTAATTTTCACTTTATACTGCCCTTGCGTGGACTACATGTATATTATTTGGTGTTATTTGGTATCATTCGAAAGCTCATTTCATTACGCGTCTATTGATATAATATAATATATCGCAATCTGTTAAGTTTTAATAAAACGAAAATTAGTTACTTGTGCGCAGTCTACGGCTTCAGAAAAAAAGGGACTTTTGTCCCTTGGAGCGAGCAGCGGATTTGGAAAAAAGGGTGGTTTGTCCCTTGAAACAATCGACAGGTTATTTTGAATTTTAAATTTTAAAACGAAGTTCAAAATATTGTATCTATTGTTTTAAAACTGATTATATGATCAACAAAATTCATTATAAAATATTTTTACGACTACTAATTATTCCATGTTTAAATAATGAATTATTTTTATCTCTATGCTGTATAGTAAAGCTAGTTTCAACTCTAATTAAATTCTATTTTAATAATCTTCCGTTGTTTACAGGCAGCGGTGAGCCCAACTTCGACGCGCTAGAAAGCAATCCATTCCAGAATAAGAAACAGAGGAAAGAAGCAGAAGTCAAATCTCTTCTGGACAAAATTCCTGCAGAACTTATCACACTCAATCCATTCGATATCACTGAAGTTGACGTGCCTTCTTTACAAGAACAAATGGAAGCTAGGAAGAAACTACTGGTATGCATCTTAGTTTATTTTTGATTTTTGTGTACATTAAGTACCTACTTTTTATTTTAAAAATGTTATGGCGTTCAAACAAGGACATAAAAAATGCGGTCTCTGTAAACACTACAGATTAACTCTGACCGTTATTACCTGAGAACGAAATGATATAAGTACTATTTAATTTTTCAGCATTTGAGACCAAAGAAAGTGGATCTAACTCCTCGACACAAGAAGAAGCTCAAAGGCAAGAGTTTCGTAGCACGAAAGAAGATTATAAAGGATGTTGCCAGAAAGGTAAGATAGATTAAAATAGATCAAAAGTATCTACCAATTCATACATACATACATATCGTCACGCCTTTTATCCCCGAAGGGGTAGGCAGAGGTGTATTTCTACACCCACTTTTCGCCAGATATACTTTAGTCCCACGTAATATGAGGCGAGCCTATTGCCGTACCGGGCACATTTCCAGACTCCGTGCTGCTACTGAGAATTTCGTGACAGAAAAACCCAATAACACTGCCCGACCCAGGAATCGAACCCGGGACCTCCCGATCCCACGCGCACATTTATGCCGCGAGGTTTGATGTCGAGTTTCCGTCTCTACGCAAAGATGGTATTTGCATCGTGTTATCCCTTAGTCGCCTCTTACGACACCCACGGGAAGATAGGGGGTGGTGACACTTGTATTCTATGCCGTCAACCACGCGACCACCAAAAAATATATTAATTGATGTATGTCTACCAATATACATCAATTAATATATTTTTTTAGGGGACAACTCCCTCGCTAGTAATAAATCTTGTGTCGCGGGGGACTTTACAAACATACAGTCAACCAAGTCAAACAATTTATGGATCACACAGTGTTGTCTCGTGTGGGAATCGAACCCACGATACTCGGCACAGTGTCAAGCGGCGAGGTGGCTGCTTAAACCGCTACGCCAAACTGTGCAGTTTCTTATTGAATATTTATATTCAATTTCTTTTCAAACTAGAAATTAGAAATGCTTCCAAAGATTGAAAGAAGCAACACTTTATTCATTTAATTTCCCAAAAGCTAGTTTTCGCAATGTTAGTAGGTACTCTTGCCATAATATTGTGGCATTGTATTGGGTTTGGGTAACATTATATGGACCATTGGCGTCATTCTTTTTTTCAACGGCCTCGAATAATTTTATTAATACTTCGTAGTACTATATTAAATATACACATAATTTCAATTATTTTTGTCCTAAGTAATATCGGAGCTGAGATTTTAGCATTTGAAGATTTTCAGAATGTCCTCAATATAAACCAATATAAGTAAGTAAAACACTAATCGCATCTCTCATGCGATTAG
This sequence comes from Euclidia mi, assembly GCA_944739405.2. Lineage (NCBI taxonomy): Eukaryota > Metazoa > Arthropoda > Insecta > Lepidoptera > Erebidae > Euclidia > Euclidia mi. The sequence continues at coordinate 12,339,830 of OX123198.2, read as the reverse complement.
TGTTTTACTTAAGATTATTTACGTTTTAAGATCGTTCACTGACATGTCATCAAAGTAATAGGACATAACATATAAGAAATAATATAACCATATGTTCATACTTTAAAATATTACATTACCCAGTTTGTTATCTTCGTACATTTCATTCTCAATATCATCTTAATATATAAAATCCTTGCGTTACTGACTGACTGACAGACACGCTACAGCCGAAACTACGAGGCGCAAAAAGCTGAAATTTAGCATGTATGTTCCTTGGGGACTGTAGGGGTGCACTAAGACGGGATTTCCCGAAATTCCCACGGGATCGGGCAAAACGGGAAATTCGAAAATATGTGTGTGCGAAGCCGCTGGCGTCGACTAGTGTCTTATAATTATTGTATCTAAGAATTGCGCCGGTGGAGAAAGGCTATTTTGATACCTGCCCCATTCCACTTACCACATTATTGACATTACATGGCAACAACAGCCCAAGGTCCGTTTCCCAACCACGCATGAACAATAATGCCCTAACAGTGCATTTAACCCTTGCGCAGCTCTCTTGATGAGCATATACATAGTTGCGATTGGATTTTACCTCTAAGAAGCCACTGATCAATTCAACTGAAGCTCATCATCGTTTCTGAAAAATCAGTGCTAGGTTCTTTGTATACTTCGTTTGTCGGAAGGGAATGGCTTTGGCTGTCAGTATTGACATAGTCAACGCCTTCAACTCCCTTCCGTGGCTAGCAACTAGGCAGGCACTATTACATCACAACGTGCCTCCATATCTGCGTAAAATCGTCGGGACGTATCGACGCGACAGGTCCATTACGTATACTAGTATGGGTCGGGATGACTTTGTACACCGGAGGGAGGTCTCGTGTGGGGTTCCCCAGGGTCAGTGTTAGGACCCCTGCTACGGAACCTCGCATTTGATGCAGTTCTGAGGACCAGTTTACCCCCCGGCGTGAGTGTCGTCTGCTATGCGGACGACACTCTGGTGTTACCAAGAGGGTATGGCTTGCCTGAAGTAATTCAGCTCGCGGAATTGGAAGTGGCTTGTGTCGTCCGACAGATAGCGCTGTGGTTCCACAGAAAACGACAGAGTGTGGTTCCATCTAGCTCGCTTATTAGAGTGGATGGTGTGGAGTTCCGAGTAGACCGGTACATTAAGTACCTCGGGCTCACCGTTGAATGCCGCTGGAGCTTCAAGGAGCATTTCGAGCATATGGTCCCTTGAGTTCGCGGATCAGCAGGAGCCCTTCAAAGGCTGCTTCTGAAGCTCAGGGGTCCCTGAAAAGAAGTTTGCCGTCTCTATTGTGCGGTCGTACGATCCATGGCCCTTTACGGAGCGCCTATATGGGCCACACGCCTTGCGGCCTCTCCACGCTGTAAAGCCAAGCTCAATAGCGTGCAACGGGCGGCAGCCAATCGGATCGTACGAGGATACCGCACAATTTCATCAGAAGCGGTGACAGTTCTGGCTCGTTTCCTATCTATCCTGGCGGACATGTACGCGAAGGTCTATGACCAGACTCGCGCAGTTCACCGGGAAGCGAACGGGGATGTCCAGGACGCTTTCGAAATGAGGCGCAATGCTCACCGACAGGCTCTGCAGCAATGGCAAAGCGATGTCATTGCCATTCTGCCAAGCTTTGAAGCGTGGGTGGGACGGAAACGCGGCCGCATCACCTACTGATTGACTCAGATACCCACCGGGCACGGGTACTTCGGTGAGTATCTGAATCGAATCGGACCCGAAAGAACGGTATAATATCACCACTGTGCAGGCGATCTGGACTCCGCCCAGCATACGTTGGAGGATTGCTCGGCATGGGTGTCCGCGCGTGAAGTCCTTGTCGACCAGATTGGACACGATCTGTCCCCGCCAGTAGTTGTTGCTGCCATGCTGGCGAGCGAGAAGGCTGGCAAGCAGTGGCCTCCTTTTGTGAAGCTGTTATGCTCCAAAAGGAGGCTGCAGAGCATGGGTAGCTCTGGTCGCTGATTAGGATTCTTGCTCAGGGAAGCCGCCAGTAAGGGTAATAGACGTCGTTTAGCCTTCCCTAAGAACGGGTTCCATTAAACACGGCGCCATAGGAGGAAGACTAGACAGCTCCTGTACCCAGTGTTCCTCCCGTAAGGCGTCTTTGGTTGGCAGTCGAGGTGGTTTTTAGTGGTAACACCACATACTCCGGCTCTCATTTCCCTAAGAGTCGGAGATCCTAAGGGATTTTCCACCTCGTAAAACAAACTATTTAACGTAAACTATTAAAAAGGATTAGGAATGATTTTTCTATAAATAGTGCAGTTAAGTGTGATAACTTATTCGATTTTACTAAGAAATGTAAAACCGAATATCTCAGATCCGATATGGTTTAGAGACGTGTGGCCATAATAACTTTTGATCGTTTCAACCTGATCTTTCATAATATATAAATTTCATTGATGGCCGCAAAAGTTCAGAATGACGCCAACTTTACCCAAACCCCTTTAGTCCTTTGTATGACGCAATGCAATACTTAGGGGGAATCATTTTGCTGAGAGCTGTTTAACTTCTGAACATATTTCCCTGTCCTCCTTGTTACTGCCTTGTTGTAAGTGTGTATGAAAAATGTGTAATCTATCTAATAATAATATGTATCAAATGATGTTATTATTTTCCTTGTTTCAGGAATTTATCGACCAAGCCAAGGAAGCACAGAAATTACTAAATCTCCCAGAAGCACAGTCGACCAAGAAAAAATCTTTCGGAGTACTAGATAGATTTGTGCCAAACCCTAAAACTAAGAAATAAAACCAATCATATTGTATACATAAATCTAATTATTTATTTCCTTTCATAATTTCAATACGATTTTAGATATTTACACAAATTATTTACATTTAGTACAATAAACTTCAACATGATCAAAAATACAAGTAATAAAAATGTCTTTCTTAACAATGGGTCATCAAAAAAAGATGTCAGTTAACTTAAGGCTAACATGGGATGTCAAATAAATCACACAACCCCTCCGTCCCGCGTAACGAAAATGAGAAGTCGTATTTCGTGGCGGGCGGACTGAGGCGTAACAAGTATTCTGAAATGAGATAAAAGGTTTATTAGACTAACTTAATAGAAATATTTATATTTTTATAACCTAACATGTCTGAAATAGCGTCATACACAGAACCCTATCTAGTGAAATCTAGTCCCAAACTGAGCAGAACTTGTACTATGGGTACTAAAAAATTGGCGTAGCGGGAGTGCAAATGACTGCCACGCCGAAGGTCGCGGGTTCGATTCCCCCTTAATTCAAACATATGTGTGCGTGAACATCGATATTTGGCGTGGTCTGGGTTTCTATGTATAATATGTATGTTTATCCATTATCTAGTACCTATAGTACAAGCTCTGCTCAGTTTGAGACTAGAAGGTGTTAAGTGAATGTCATAGAATATTATCTTAATATATAAAATCCTTGCGTTACTGACTGACTGACAGACACGCTACAGCCGAAACTACTGGGTGCAGGAAGCTGAAATTTGGCATGTATGTTCCTTGGGGACCGTAGGCGTGCACTAAGAAGGGATTTCCCGAAATTTCCACGGGATCGGCCAAAAGGGGTAAATTTTAAAAAATTGCGGGCGTAGCTGCTGGCGTCCTTTAGTAAATAATATAATCGATAAACATAGCCTCAGGATGCAGGCATATGTCACTGACCATTGGGGACAACCAACTGTGTTGCGTTTTTCCCGCCATCATAACACTACACTAATTGTTGTTTATCATAATCAATCATCGAAAACGGCAGACAAAAGCCGATTATTATATAACTTGAGATATAAATAGGGATATATGTACGTTCTGTATAATTATGTATGTCTTTATAATATTAACAACTCTATAAGAGCTGAAATGTAGAGCTGACAAATATTTTTATGTTGTTACTTTTTTAATTTTACCCGTTTTGGCCGATCCCGTGGGAATTTCGGGAAATCCCTTCTTAGTGCACCCCTAAGGTCCCCAAGGAACATACATGCCAAATTTCAGCTTCCTGCGCCCAATAGTTTGGGCTGTAGCGTATCTGTCAGTCAGTCAGTAACGCAAGGATTTCATATATTAAGATTGTAATAGTAGGTAGCACCAAAAACTGCATAGTCAGCTCCTTTGCCCACTGTTTTACACTGTTTTTGCAGTTTGCATGAAGGTAAATTTCAGTAGAAAAATTATGATTTCAGCAAAACTGTCTTTTTACGTCATTTATACTTGTTTAACTTGAACTAACTGAGGTTAAAGTACCAAATTATATCCAAAGATGATCCAGAATAACACATTTCAGTTCTCAAAATGGGACTATATTACCCACTGTCTCTAAATTCTAAGACAGTTTTCCTATACTTATAAGTTATAATGGACAAAGTGCAAATATCCGCACTATAAAGTATATCTAATAACTTATTTTGTTGCAAGTGAACATGGCGCTTGTAACAGTACCGAAATATCGGTTACTCCAAACAAAGGTACATGGTATATAAACCGAAAGACAATTTAAAATAAGTTGAAATGACTACGAAAGTTTAAATTCCTTTATATCTAATATCATTAGAAATGTCATAAATTTCATATTACTTGACGGCATAGATAATAATAATAATAATAATATTCTACCACATTCACACAACACCATCTAGTCCCAAACTAAGCCAAGCTAGTACTATGGGTACTAGGACTACTAGGTAATGGATAAACATACATATTTTTTTTGTCAATACATACATATAAGGTTTGTAAGGATACCCCGACGGGAAAAAGGCGTGAGTATATGTATGTATGTATGTAAGTATGTATGTATGTACATACATATAATACATAGAAACACCCAGACTAAGACAAACATCCATGTTCATGCACACAAATGTTTGACTTGAACGGCCTTCGACGTAGCAGTCGCTTACACTCCCGCTACGCCAACCGGCCGTCAACAGATGGCATAGTGGTTTACAAAAAACAGTCGCCTTGCTATTTGGTATTGCGCCGATTGTTGAGGGTCCTATTCTCATAGACAACACTTTGTGTCGACAAAAAGTTGTTGTGTCTAGTCTAGGTGTTCCTTGTTTCTGTTCACAGATTTTTTGTGGAGTGGGGACTTTTTAATCGCGACACAGGATTCTAGGAATTAATTCCGGTGTCGGGTTATTAAAAATTTGTCGCTTAAAACAGGAACCAAATATACTTACTACTGTGCTCTGAACTAGATTCACAGATGTCATCAGTATAACTCTGGACTTCACTGTCTTCCATACTTTCATCATCCATTGCCTGGAACAATTTAGTTTTACCGTATACTAAATTTAGACTCCTCGCTTGATTCAGAAATCACGCAAATTACTGATGAAAACTGTACAAATATTCATTTGATAGTTTTTGAGTATTTCGTATTCATACAGACAAACAGTACACCACAAGGGACTTAATTGTATAATGTATTATACATATAACTAGCTGTTTCCTCCGGTTTTTCCCGCGTCTTGAGGGAACTACTTAGCACACCCGGTTAATTTAGAGCCGTTACTCCTTGGTACATATACCATTTTTTTTTAAACTTTTCAGTTGCCAATGGTAAAGTGATTACCTCGCCTCGGCACAATATATGGCAGTTTCTGGTGTAGATTGTTTACAAAGCCTATGTACAGTGTTATGAATCTATTGTTTTACAGTCAGTGAAGTTCCCACAAATAGCTAGTTATGCTAATATGCGAGCATTGTTCATAAAGGACATAAAAAGTTCATACCTTTTCTTTTTCACTATCACATAACAGTATAACTCCAATTGATTCATTTGATTTCACATGTAAAAAAAAGTGAGGGTCTTTCTCCTGTAACAAAAATACAAGTTATTATATACATTCACGGGAATACTTAGTTCAACTGCCTAAAGCCATCAGAATATAGAACTATGGACACTAGATTTTGAATAACAAAATAATGGAAACTTAAACTACATTATCATAGAGAAGTTTTAAACTATCAGAATTATACTAATCCTAGTTTAACCAACGGTTACACCTGTGTAAATTAGGGCAACTGGTACACGTCTGGCTTTCTAACACAAATATAATTATATAAATTGGGTTAGTAGTTCCTGAGATAAGCCTGTTCAACCAAACAAACTCTTCAGCTTCTATAATATTAGTATAGATTGGCAGTCCCAGCTGTCATGAAGATCTTTGACATTTTTTGTATACTCAGTAAGTAACCATGAATAAACTATAACTGCAGTGTGTAAGCCATTGAATATTGTTAGCCCTTTGTTATACATTTTTCTGATGCATATAATTTATAAAAGTAAGTGCTACTGAATTTAGTATGTGGGGAAGCCGGTTGCAGCTGACCACGTAAGCAATTCGTCAACCAAATTGGTGACATTCTGAAAAACAGCAAGGTCCGAAGCACCCGGAACTGGCAAGCATGTATGAAAAGAGTAATGAATGTAGAGGAAGCACATGAGGTTTGTCAGGATAGAAACAAGTGGCGTTCTGTTGTCTCTGCCTACCTCGACGGGCAAAGAAGTGAGTGTATGTATGTATGTAATTTAGTAACATTTATTGAATTTATACATAATTGTGCACCCATACCTTAGATGGCAAAGTCCCAACAGATAAATTTGCACCAATAGGTGCTTCTAATACTAATACTTGGTCCTCTGCAAAACAGTTATGAATGTCTTTATCTGATACAAAACACCTCTCCTGATTGTCTGTGTCGTCCAGCACATTCTTAATACTTTGTTCAATCCAATGTAGTTGCCTAGAAAAAATTACAATTTTCATTAACTGAAGGGCATGTATGACAATCATACCTAAGTACCAGGTGATATCATACCTAATTAAATATGCCCGATGTCTACAATGTGTAAATTTTATGTATGTTTATTTTATCATTATGCTTTTTCTTTGGTTCTTGTCTAAGGATAAGGATGGTTAGGCTATGTCGGAGGCCTTCGGGTGGTCTGAAAACTCTGACACCAGAGTTGGCCACACACGCACACGAAAAACAAACAATTATGCTTATTAAAAATCAGAATTATTTTAAACATAAGCATACTGTTTATATACTCTTCTATGATATAAATATAGTATAGTTATTAGTATTTGTACTGAACAAACTTTTTATAAATCTACACACTACAATCTGTACAATGTTATCCAAAGAAAAAACGAGTTGATGTCAGATGCATCACCTTTTTATAGTAAATAATATACTAATGTAAACATCAAGATTTTATTTCAAAACAAAGTTTCTAACAAGCAATGGCTATTAACTAATACTCACTTATCAAGCAGTCTTTCATGTTCATCTAACCGATTAACCTGTTTTCTAAGCACTATTACTTTTTCTCCGATATCACTTGTGTTGCAATCTGGTCCTGCACCTCTGGAATTAGTGATATTTGACATTACATTATTCAAATGTAATAAAAGTACTTAAAACATGCAGATAATCACAAAATAACAACTTATAGATACATTTGTATTATCACAATAATAATATGACCATGTAAACACTCACTTCCATTGTATACTATTCTTACTTCTCTTCTCAATTAATCCGATTCCTTCCAAAACATTGGTAATGTCATATATTCTTCTCTTTTGTCTTACAGCCAACAAATTTGTAGCCTAAAAATGTTAAAATAATATTCAAAAATGTTTATTTTTCGTGCCGAAATTCATTTGACAGACCAATGAGAGGCAATTTATGCTACACTTACAATTTTCAAATCCAAAACACCATCTTTTGCTTTCTGCAGCAGTGAAACAAATTTTGTTGTGAGTAATCCTAAAGACTTCTCATACCGTTTATATTTTAGGTCGGTCATTGCTGAAACTCACTATTAATTTATTTATTTCGTTACAAATACGGAGATTTCTGTATAATTTTGCGTCGCGGCGGGATATTATGTTGGCTGCATTGTGTCATAGTTTTTTTTTAATTACCATAAACAAATATTAGGGAGGTATATCTTAATATCAGGTACTCGACTAATTATTCTACTTTTTACGTAGTCGACTTAAAGGTTTTTAATCGAAAAACAAATAAAAATTCATTAACGCAGAAACGACTGAACTTATGGATCTATACTTTGACTGAGTCGCATTTAACTATGACCGCCAGTGCGCCATCCTTATGTACTAAGTTACTAATTATAAGTTATGTTATGTTTAGCCACATGCACGTCCGTGGATAGTGCAGTATCCAAAAAAATCTACCAGCATACGTCCTGGATACTACACCGTCCAAAAAGACACTGTAAATATTTCCATCTACCGTAAAATAGCGGAATTATATGAGCGCTGTGCTTGTCACAAATGATGGTTTATGAACCAGTTCACTAAAAAAAAAGAAGAGGGCAGTGTAAAGTGTTTGGGTTCATAGTAGAGATGGGCGGTGGGTAAATACCCAGGAATATTCCCGTTTGGGTATAAATCGGGTATTTACCCGGGTAAATACCCGAAGCATGGGTATTTTCAGAAAAATATTGAGAAAGCGCACGATTCATTTAAACTACAGTCAAGAGGCGTTTAAAAGTTATTTTATTTGATCTTACAACCTGATATACTTACCGTTAAAGATGTTTCGGTCATATGGAAATAATATAATGTCATCACATGGAATACTTTGAAACGCTTATTCTGCTCGATCGCTTCTTAAAAACGCTTAGTATTACTGTACAGATGGAGATCGCGAGTGAGACGCCAACTAATGATCTGTCTATTGAAAAGCCAACATGTTTACATGTCGTCGGAGAAGAGCAATATCATCTTAGGCCTTTTCTGTAGGCGCTCTGGAAACGGACCACAGATTTTGGCAGTTTTATGGAAGAAACTAACGAGCCCATTGTATGGACAACATTAATCTAACCCGACACTGAAATTGTTCACATCTGCGGACTCACTCAGGCGTTCAAGCTGATACCTATCGAAGTTTTGAATATGAACGGGTGCTGGTCGGAGCGTATACTTAATGAATCTTAACCGTTTGCGGCTTGTACTAATATTCAATGTATCTCTTACCAGATAGTAAGAGAGCAGAAGAGAGAGAGATAAACAGACCAGTTTAAACTAATTGCTCTCAGAGACATTATAGAATATATTTTGTCTCTCCGTTAACATAATATCGTGTGAAGTCCTTCCTTTTCCATGAATTTAACAAGCAAGTCACCCCGTCAGTTCCAATGTCCATAATTATATTCTAATTGCCCGACTCTCAGCTCGGTATCGCGTTGAAATCGTTTATGACACTGTGTAATGGATTTTGAAGCTATGTATTAGTTCAAGATAAATGCGGATGCATATCTCCATCTCGTCATCGAGTCGGCACCTCCTTGTGATTTTTGGTCGCGGCCTCCCGGTTAGAGATAAATTTACCGGCATTGAGGTTGAGGACTATTGATTATTCACCCTGTCTTCGGTCCTCAGATAGGCTTATCATATCCTATAGCTTTCATCGCTTATCGCAACTTCTTCGATCCTTTTTCTACATCGACAATCTTCTCGGTCTGCACTGTCCATGTGTTAAGTGTTTTCTTGGCCACTTAAGACAGATATGGAGAACCATATCCTGCTATTCCTGACTTGGGTAGCGGCCATGGGAACAGCGGGGCCGCTGGACTAGGAGCCAGTTTATGGTCATATTTTGGAGCTGCCGGATCTTCTTACGATTTCCCTAAGAAAAACAGGGGAAAACTGATGTAGGTGGTGTGCTGTCTCAGTAGGTTTGGCCGCCCCTGCAGCTACAGGCGGGTCACGACGGTGTGGTTCTTGCCACAGGTGCGGTCGCCGCTGGCGTGACCTGACCTACCGACAGTATTCTCAAGAGGGGAACGTCCAACGTCCGGTGAGCAATCTTCGAGCCAGCGGCGGCTTGTTTGGTGGGGGCTTCGCTTACGTTGGCGAGATCAAGCTTACCGGGGGAGGCTCCCGACAAGCGCCCGTCAGCCGACGTGAGCGAGCTGTAGTTAGTACGGTGTGGTTGGTCCGGTGGGCGCTGATGGTAGGGCGCCAGGTGGCGGAAGGATAATCCCTCAGTGCGGACGAACATGTTGGCATTCAGGCAACCGATAAAGTCATCGAGGATCTCTCAAGACAGGACGCGGGAGAGCTCGAGCGGTTCGCGTGTGGCCAAAAACGTTCTTGACGTGTGGGGCCATCGCGAGAAGAAGGTCTATGATCACGCCGAGGTATTTCACCGTCGCGGACCAGTCGACGTGGTGCACGAGCATGGTGAGAGGCGGGGGCAGTCTCCGACCATTTTTGAGAGTTTAAAAATCGTTTCACGCTTATACAAATCGTCTCAGCAACTAACGCGATCTACCAACCATATATTATAATGGCTATAATTTTTGACACATGAATCCACAGGGGATCCCACCCAATTCCTCCTAGGGGGATCCTATATCTATGGCAAAGCATGCCATAGATATGGTAGATATAGGAGCATCAGCGACACATACAGCTAAAACCTTTTATGGTACCAAAGACACCCACCGTAGCGCACTAAACTATTGACGACTATACTCCAAAAGCATCGAAAAGTGAAAAAATTATAACCAAAATATCCCTGTTGTGCCTATCCAGCGGCTTATGCTGCTAAATGCACGGTATATTCACCGAGCACACTAACTATACAGCCAGTCTTGATAGGAGTGGGACCGTGTATGAATACTTTGCCAGAGAAAAAAGACGTAGAATAGCCTAACTTGTTGGTTACGGATAATATATTGTCGCCGCCCGGCAAGAGAGAGTCCCAATGGCGCTAAATATCCCCATCTGGCAACAATGACACTTCAGCCAGATGCGTTCGTATCAACTTGGCTATTCTCGTAACAAAAACAAATGGAAAGTACTTCGTTCGAACGGAACCGCCACCAAGGTCACCAAGCTATAGACAAAAATGGCGCAAATTTTGATCAAAACTGAATATTCGCATTCGCATTCGCGAATGTTGGCAGCAGATATTCGCATTCGCATTCGCGAAAGTCCAAAATATGACATTCGTTACATCACTAAGACTCACGTCTGTATCAGCATATGCAGAGGTGTAATATTACACCCACATTTCGCCATGAATTTTTAGGTCCCACGTAATAGAGAGCATCTTTAGAAAAGCCTAGAATTTGGGAAAACCCAGTAACACTTTGCCCGACCCGGGACCTCCGATCAGCAGTCGCATACGCTATCCACTGGACCACGGAGGCAGATTAGATTTAGAAATGTTACCCATTAAAAATTGTAACTACTTTGTTTCGGTTTACAAAGAAGAGCACAAACAGCTAAGCAACCTTTTTTTGTTTGCTCTCGTAGTGGAAACTCAATTCTGAGTTCCCCCTCCACCTCAATTCTGGGGCCTACTAAAAAAAACCATCATGATATTCCTCTAACAACACCATTGCAAAAGGTGGGTTACGAAGAACTACTGTAAGCATGATATATATCACTTGATCTGGGTAGATAACTAAGAACCGTAAAATGCTACAACTTGGCCTACCTAGCCATACTTTGCCTACACATGTTATTTGAATTTTAGTAAACTATCCTAGCTAGAGAATTTTGTCTACGGTACAACGTTTTACGCGTGGCAGCACCTTGGCAGCACCAATTTTTCGTTATGGTAAGACAGACGTGAAATGTCAGTGAACGTCAGATTTTTTCAAATGGTGATCAAGTGTTTATTGTATGTGGTGATCGCCGTTCTTTTGCCTGGATTTCGAAATTTCACTGTATGAGTATTTTAAGCTATTTTTGTGGATCTTATGGACCATATTAATTGAAAAATAGTCTTCTGTCTTCCTATCTATGTTTTGCACTTATACAGAGAGTTTTAGTTGGTAAAATCAAGCAGAGCAAACGTGTGTCACTTTTTATGACAAATCGACTAAACTTTGCCTAGGGGTACTTATTTTATTATTGCATAAATACAATTAGTTGTTACCTAGGTGCGTAACAAAACCAATTAAACCTGTTGATTTCTGATTTTTAATATACCTATGTTGTTTTATTTTCTACGGTGACCGCCCTGAATAAAACCTCTTTTTAGTATTTAATGTTCAAAGTGTTCCTAACTTTACCTACCTTCGAAAAAAAAGAAAAAGACGTTTTAGACATAATGCAGTGGTTTTTTATGAATACTAAGAAAATACTTTATAGGTACAAAATCTGTTTATTTAGAAAAATATATTTTAACTGGGATATTATTGCCTAGGCAAAGTAGTGGAAATGCCATCAACTTTGCCTAGACATTTCAAAACTTATTTCTCAGAAAATATTTAATGTAGGCTATAATGTTTTGAGAGGTGCATGAAGTTCTGATTTGCATTTTTTCTATACATTACGTTACGATATTTCTACTCATGTCAAAAATATTCACAAAAAACCTTCGATTTTCGTGCAAAGTTGTATTGTAGCATTTTACGGTACTTAATGTAAACATAAAAAGTAGATACATTGTCTTTAGTGTCAGTTGTCAGAAATGAAAACACAAATTCTAAAAGTTTTATCTTTTACTAAATAATTCTTTAAGCAACCCACATTTCTCTCTTTCAATCTTCAACATATCATCCAGTTCCTTCTCCATAAGCTGAATTTTTTTATACTCCAATGTCTCTTTTATTTCTAATTCTCTTTTTCGTAATTCAAGCTCCTCTTCTCTTAACTTCAAATTTCTGGCGTAAATATTGTCTCTCCACTGTTTTTGTTCTTCCTGTTTCCTTAAATATTCTAACCATTGCTTTTCTAATTGTATTTTTCCCTGGGATCTATCAGATTCAATTCGGTTAGCTAGCCTCATTTTCCTCATTTGTATCATAGCTTTGGTTTCATAGTTATATTTTAATTCATTTGCCAACATATTCATTCTATGACGATCCTTTTTCTTGTTTAAAACATCTGTGAATGTGTTTGAGTCACTATCAACATTATATTGGGAATAAATATTATCAATTACTTTAAAATATTTGAATTTTTCATAATTGCCACTATCAAGGCACTGCTTATATTTCTTTGTCAATGCATTTATTTTCCACCTTATCTGATCTGGTGTCATCTGTAATTATTTAAATAAACATAATTTAATAAGAGTTTAAAGTTATAAGAATTCAACAAAAGCCATATTTTATGTCAAACAATCTGCCCTATTAACTACATAAGCAGTATAGCACAAAATAAAACTAACATTTGTTTTTCATGCCATTGGATAGCTTAATTAAATATGCATCTAATGAATTAAGACTTTTAACGCTAACTTGTCCAGAACATATGAAAAAAACCTTAAAAAGTTTTCCCTATATCTCAGTTTTACCATAATTTGGTGTAGTATTGATTTTTCGCCAAATACCCTTTATTTGGCGAAAAATCAATATAACATAGGCAAGTAGCCATTTATTTGAATACTGCCAAATCTCTTAAAAAGGAGATACAGTATTTATTAAGGCAATAAGCAGAAAGTACGCAAAGTAAAATAAACCAATTTTTACTCATCTTCAATTATGCCAAAACTTGCTATTGCCACTTTTGCGCTTATTGGGGCAGCATATTATTATTAAATAGTATGTTTCTGGGTTAGGGTTTATATAATCTACAAGAAATTACCCATAAACTAGTTTTACCTCAATATTATGATCTCTTAAACTTTCCGATATAGCTATCCAAATTCTTGTTTTCTTTTTGGGTGTTTCCATCATCTCTAGTTTACTTTCATACAATTTCAGCAATGTGGAGGTAGCTCCGGCACTCCAAACTGCACCTATACATACACACACAATTTGTTGTCAAATCAATTCAAATCACAATATGATGTCAATTAAATCAATATTAAACAGAAAAAATTAAAATGTACCCACAATGTTTCTCGGCTCCATCATTTGGTTTTGTTTCAGGAGGAATAGTTTCATCACTTGTTGTCTCGCATATTTCCAAATGATCTTGCGAAGCTAAAATAAGAAAGTTGTTAAATTTACATTGTATGCATCCTAAAAGTTTTCCTTTTCACTAGTCTACTAGTTTGCGCTCAACTTACGCTCTTCCAAAATGCTGTATACTTCGTTCATTTCACAGTCATTCATCTTTTAAATAATAAATATTTTCTGTAATAAATTCGGTTATAAATGTTCAATGTTTCAATTCACAAATATCTTCTATCTTATACTTTTAAGTTACATCTTGCAATTAACTTGACTCACAATTTGCTTATGCACGAATATTTCTATTGATTCCTATGTTTTATTGTATCAATAAAATTATTTTCAGAAAATCAACAAATCAACAAAATATTTCTCTATCAAGAATGTCTTGTCAAATTTGAGTGCAAATTAGGCAACATAACGAAAATAATAGAGCGGAACCTAGCGGAACTTACTCGACTATGCATAATTCTTTTTAATAGTACTTAGTTGTTGTAAGAAATTTACAATTTATAATAACAAAAAATACTAAAACAAAAAGTAGAAAAGAAAATAATTAAATCTAAAAGTAAGTAAAGGATATATAGTCTAAAAATTTAGTTGTTTAATTATTTGTTTTTCTACTTTTTATTCATATGCTATATACATTTTACTACTATTATATTTTTATAATAATAATGAATTAATATGTTCAAAGTCATCATCACCTTAGTGTTTTCCCAGTTGGATCCAAATCTATTTTGCCTTAGCCTTAGGGGCCGGGATCCATTTTTCAGTCCATCAAGCTACAACAAGTCAATAAACCAGAGCATCGTAGTATCCTCACATGTTTTTATGGACAATAACTTCAAAAACCTACATTAAACAAGTCGCCAGTGGTGGTCGCCAGTTACGGCGACTTGTTTAATGTTCAAGTTTTTGGTTTTTTTTTAAATAAAAGTAACTTCAAAAACTTGAACATTAAACAAGTCGCCGTAACTGGACCTGTTTGATAAGAAAGTCCACATCAATGTTGGATTTCATCACGTATTTCTACTCACTCCCAGATTGCTAACATTAAGATTGCGAGAAATTTGGAAGTTGTCGAGGTACGACACTTTTGTGACTTCTATCTTAGCATTCGTCAATAGGGTTACATAAACCATACATATATCCAAAAAGGAATAACAATATTATGTAATGTTTGGCCATTATCAGATCAGTTCAAGTCGCAGCCTAGTTTCTTTAAAATCCAAGGAAATAGGATACCCTACTTCCTTCGATTTTAGAGAAACAAATTAATGTCTCCTTGTCCTACGCTTAGATTATAGGCTTAGCTGTATTAATTAAAAAGTACCTACTTACTTCGAAATACATGTAATTGGAACGCATCCAGAACTAGTTAACATTGTTGATAGCTTAGACCTGTGGCTGACTATATATATTATGCAAATAGACGGAGGAATCCCATCACTCAAAGGTCTGGGACTGGGCTCCGGTGTGGGCCCCATTACCCGTCAAAATTTAAAGGCTCCAGTACACAATGGTCCATGATGGGCCACTGCAGGCCATCGCCGTTGTATACACACGCCTACACACCAAACTATGCTAAACCAGTATAAACTGACTAACTAATGTGCGGAAAGATAACACAAAGCGAGACCATGATAAACTGGTTTTGTTTAACTTGATGTGTAGCCGTGTGTACACGGGGTACAGCGATGGCCTGCAGTGGCCCATCATGGACCATTGTGTACACGGGGTGATGGTATACAGTGGCGGGCAATTGTCAATCGTGGCGCGCAATCGGGATGTTGTCGGTTTTTTGGGCACACTTCAAAGGAATCGTGGCGTAGCGTGGCCTGTGGTGTTCACACAATGGCCCATTGTTTAGTTCGTCACCGACCGCAGACCGGGATAGTGCACTTTTTGTTTTATGTATATAGAAGGCAGTAAAAGAAACTGTATACCTATTGAATATATTTACAAAATAATTATACAGTTATGCTATGAATCAGTAATGGAGCAAAAATCTAAAAAAATAATTCTGCCTGTTTGTACACGCTAATCTCGAAAGTTACTGGACAAATTTGAATGAAACTTTTTTTTATTATATTGCTATTAGGTCAGGCGATATATAGGCTAAAATTGATTTTGGAAAGTGGAACATTTGATGCAGAACCACAACTGCCCAGCGTAACTATAAGACATAAAAATTGCGGTGTGGCAAAAAACATTTCACATGATGAGCATTTTTTGATAAGCGATTAAAATTTGAAGATCTCGAACATCTGATGTGGAACTTAACCCTAGATCACTAACCTTATTTTTGACACTTATTACTAACCTTCGTACTTTCGACTACGGTATTTAATAAAGGGGATAATGGGTTTTATTTGAATTAAACATGCATATTTTTTATTTTTATTATAAATTTATTATATTCTTCTTATTAATTAATAAATTTACATAAACCAAAACGACATATTTATAAAAAAAAAAACTGCCTTATAAATGAGATCGTAGGTTTTTTGGCAAATTAACAATGGTAACATTTTAAAAGATTTTTTAAAGTATTATTTTAAAGTAAATGTAAAAAATAATTTTGAAATATTAGAAATAACGAATGAAATAAAGTAATGAAACAAAAATTTTGGTAAAAATCTATCAATTTATACATTTGTGGCAAAAGTCAAGTATGACAAGGATTTTCTGTTGAAAGATCAATATTTATAACTAATTATTCGATCAATCAAAGGCCCTAGGAAGGACACAGGATAGTTTTTATCGCGATAACTTACATCCACGCGGGCGGAGCCACGGGCGACAGCTAATATATATATATTTTTATTTATTGTCTCACGCTGTATCCCCGAAGGGGTAGGCAGAGGTGTAAATATTAAACCCACATTTCGTCATGAATTTTTAGGTCCTACGTAATAGAGGGCGAGCCTATTGCCGTTACCGGGCACATCACCAGACTCCGGGCTGCTACTGAGTATTCGGAAAAACCCAGTAACGCTTTTGCCCCATCCAGGAATCGAACCCGGGACCTCTGATCAGGAGTCACATACGCTATGCACTGGATCACGGAGGCAGTATATAATATGTATAAATATACTAGATGAGCAAGCGGTTACACCCGCGTTATTTAAGTCTTTGTCCGCTCTCGTGGCTCATAGCGTGATGTTATATAGTCTATTAGATAGCCTACCTCGATAAATGGGCTATCTAATAGAGAAAGATTTTTTTGAGATTAATCGCAAGATTAAGCTAAGAAACCGTGGCTGCAATTACTTCCACGTCCATCGCAACTGATTCGCCAGGCAGCAATGAGCCATGTGTCGTTGTGTGAACACCAAGTGATCGTGGCGATGGCCTGCAGTGGCCCATCATCGGCCACTGCAGACCATCGCCATTGCGTACGGTAATGGCGATGCATGTTCAACCAATGGCGGGCGATGGCCTGCAGTGGCCCATCATGGACCATTGTGTACTGGGCCCTTAATAGAACTTCATTTGAAACTTTGATACTTCGTTCATAGCCGTAGGTTACACGCTAATTCTGGCGTCATTCTGGTCCATCAGTCTGGTTCGGCTAAGACTGATGCCAGAATGATGGATGAAAAACACGGTTACACGCTCAATCCCAGACTGACAGCAGACTGATGAAGCTTACGTTAGTCATCATTCGTAAGTTGAAGACGACGGTCAAGTGAGTCACCTGATCCTGCCTAGCCATGGATATTTTGAAAAAAAAAAAGAGTCTGTGCTATTATCATTATCGCTTTACTTATGAAGAAACGGGTAAAAAGGAAGCGATGGATGAAAACCTGGCTAAAAAAAGAGAGCATTACACGCATCTTAATTTATTAAATGAAATACGACAACATGATGAAGAAGAAGACTTTCAAAATTACTATAGAATGAAAGAAGCCTGCTACGATCATTTGTTGCAAATGGTCAAACCATATTTGGAAAAACAAGATACCTGTATGAGGAAAGCAATAACCGCCGAAGAAAGATTAGCTGTCACTTTAAGATACCTTGCTACTGGAAGAACTATTAAAGATCTTAAATATTCTGCAATAATGTCACCTGCTGCCATCAGTCAGTCAATTATTCAGACATGCGAAGTATTAATTTATGTCCTACAGTCTTATATAACGGTAAGTAAAAAAAACTATATATTAAGTACTTAATTTTTATTATTTTGCTTACAAATCAACAATGTAATTCAATTTATGGCACTATGTAATCGTTTAATCATTTACTTATTTAATCATGTTATTCCGCTTGAAATTGAGCGAATAACAAACCAGCTGTATATTCGCTGTCCTGAGACATAGAAGATGGGGATGGAATGTGAAGAGTGTTGAGTGGAGGTTGTGCGGGAGCTGCGGCCTGGGTTCGGGTGTAGATGGATGATTGTGCGGGAGGAGCTCCGACTTGGGTTTGGATATTGTTGGAAGAATGCGTGAGAGGAGCTGTGACTTGGGTTTGGATGTAGTTGGGAAATTGTGCGGGAGAAGTTGTGACAGGAGTTTGAATGTAGAAGGGTGATTGTGCGAGAGGAGTTCCGACTTGGGTTTGGATGTGGTTGGAAGAATGCGTGAGAGGAGCTGTGACTGGGGTTTGGATGTAGTTGGGAGATTGTGTGCGAGGTGCTGTGATAGGGGTTTGAATGTAGATGGGTGATTGTGCGAGAGGAGTTCGGACTTGGGTTTGGATGTTGTTGGTAGAATGCGTGAGAGGAGCTGTGATTGGGGTTTGGATGTAGTTGGGAGATTGTGCGGGAGGAGCTGTGACAGGGGTTTGAATGTAGATGGGTGATTGTGCGGGAGGAGCTCTGACTTGGGTTTGGAGGTTGTTGGAAGAATGCGTGAGAGGAGCTGTGACTGGGGTTCGGATGTAGTTGGGAGATTGCACGGAAGGCGCAGTGACAGGGGTTTGAATGTAGATGGGTGATTGTGCGGGAGGAGCTTCGACTTGGGTTTGAATGTTGTTGGTAGAATGCGTGAGAGGCGCTATGATTGGGGTTTGGATGTAGTTGGGAGATTGTGCGGGAGGAGCTGTGACAGGGCTTTGAATGTAGATAGGTGATTGTGCGGGAGAAGCTCTGACAGGGCTTTGGATGTATTCGAGAGATGTTGTCTGTGAGTAGAAAGATGATTCGGGTGGAGATGTATAATAGGGAGATGTTGCAGGTGAAGGAGTAGATGTTACATTTATTTGAACCGAGTATCTGTTTAAATTTCCCAATTCCGCTTCAAATAGCACATCATTAATGGCCTTCTTGGCATATAATCTTTGAGTAGGGGTCAGTCGGTCTAATGTTTCTGCCCAGTCAAATGCAATTGACTGAGCACCACTAACTTGGGGTTCTGTTAAGTAACTGCATGCTCGTTCCAGTAATTCATTTTGTGTTTTATAAACACTTTTCTTGGAACTAAGCGGAGGCGGTCTTGCGGGTGGTCGTGGGGCTGACACGAATGAGGAAATAGTCGTAGTCACTTCTTGTTCTTTTTGTGCTTGATCAGATTCAGCTTCATTCTGATTACCATCACTAGACTGAAAATACAAAACGTAGAATAAGTATTAACTTCTACTATTTTTTTCTATTGCAGAAGCCGTCAAAAGAGGAATGGAATAAAATTGCCGCTGATTTTGGGAATAAATATCAATTTTGGAATTGTTTGGGAGCTTTGGATGGTAAACATGTTAAGATCCAAAAACCAGAACACTCAGGATCACTATATTTCAATTATAAAGGCCACTTTAGTATCGTCTTAATGGCACTGGCAACTGCAAATAAAGAATTTATTATGATTGATGTTGGTGCGAATGGCCGAGTATCGGATGGTGGTGTTCTGTTTTACA
The DNA here is from genome assembly GCA_944739405.2 of Euclidia mi. Taxonomy (NCBI): domain Eukaryota; kingdom Metazoa; phylum Arthropoda; class Insecta; order Lepidoptera; family Erebidae; genus Euclidia; species Euclidia mi. The sequence continues at coordinate 12,320,049 of OX123198.2, read as the reverse complement.
CAAAATTCTGGGATATCTATAGTAAAGGCGAATTAGATATACCAGATCCATCGCCATTGCCATACGCATCCGAAAGTTTTCCTTTTGTTTTTATATCTGATGAAGCTTTTGCACTAGGGAAAAATTTAATAAAGCCATATCCACAAAGTGCATGTAACAATAATAATGAGCGAAAAGAATTTAACAGGCGATTGTCACGAGCTAGATCAGTTATTGAAGGTGCTTTCGGTATAATAACAAAAAAAATCGGTGTATTTCAAAAGGCAATATGCTTTGAGCCACGAAAAGCCTCAATCATAGTAACGGCTTGCTGTTATTTGCATAACTATTTAATGAAAACTAAATCCCATCGCTACTTGGCATCAAACTGGAAAGTTACAAAAGTTACTGATATTGGATTGAATGATTTGGAGCCCACTTCTACCCGAAATTCAACTAATGATGCCAAATTGATAAGAGAAAGACTCTGCCATTACTTTAGTCATGAGGGTAAATTGGAAATAAGCAAAAATTACCTTCAATAGAGAGATTTGTGATTGAGAACATACAATAATAATTTTACAGTATTATACCTACTTTGTTTTATTTGTGAGTACCTACCTACCTAACTACTGTGGGTGACAGACGTTGGAGGACGGGGTGTTTGGTCCCACGCGAGGCAGAATAGAATAGAATAGTTACTTTTATGGCTACTTCATCCCCTCAACGTCTGTCTCCACGCAGGCACGGCACGCACGAATTTGCCGGGATATACAGTATGTTTCATAACCCCCTGTCCGATCCTGAAACCACGTATTAGACTTGCCAGGCATACTAGGAAAAATAATAAAAAATCCAGATCATCATAAAACATCACAATTTACTTCCTTAGCACAGTATTAACGCGAAACATTACCCTGAAATTAGAGAAAATTCCATAAGCTAGCAACACTCCACTCAGTGGTGGTATCCTTTATGATTATATTAAAATATTGTCGGCTTTTGGTGTCAAAGGGCATGCCGCCTTTAGAATAGTGCAATTTTACCGCCAAACGAGCCGCTCGACAACACCGAAAGCTAGTATCGATTTTATAAATTTTAACATGAAATGTGACGATTTATTTTCAAATAATTATTACGTAAAAAAATATTATGAAATCGAACACATTAGGTAAAAAAGACTTAAATAATCGTTTTGTGTTTTGACTATGAACTACTAATTTTGGTTACCTAGAATCAGTGGCGGCGCTAGATCACATGTGGACGTCGGCGAAATCAAATTTGCGAGGCCCTTTAAATCGATGGCGAGGCCCCGTTTTCTTCCCAGATAACAATGTAAACTAATCAAAATCAAACTTGCTAGTTCCACTGTGACAAACTTGCATGAAGTTGACGACGAGCACAGGTTGGTGGTCGGTTGACCTCCTAGATACAGCAGGAGGTGTTCGACCACCAGCTGTTGTCGGACCACCAACCTGTGCTCGTCGTGCAAGTTTGATGCAAGTTTGTCATAGTGAAACTAGCAAGTCTGATTTAAATTGCTGCAAGTTTGTTGCTATCTGGGTTCATAGTAAATAAAACCGTTAAAATTAAGTGAGCCAAAGTATAAAATAATGTATGAATAAGTAAATGACAATTCAAAAAAATTCACCCAACACAGATCATGTCGCGCGCGTGTTCGAAAATAATTAAAATTCATTATCATCTGCTTAGCTTTTTCCCGAATTGTTCGGTGTCGGCTACCTAAGCTAGGATAATTGGCGAAACGAAATTAAGTATGTAACATGTAAAACTTTTTGCGAGGCCCCCTCAGCCGCGAGGCCGTCGGCGGTCGCCGACGCCTAGCGCCGCCACTGCCTAGAATCACATTAAAAATACATCATTTTAATGTAATCAATAAATAAAAAACACATAAAATTACCAAAGTATAAAATTTTGTGTTGGACGCATCCCCATCACGTACGGGGTCAAAAATAACATATCGATAAAAACAGAACTCCAATAAATACATTGGTTACATCCCTAGCTGGCTATTTTTTACGAATTTCAATTTGCCTACTGATCAATAAGTCACATATAACTACTAAATACACTCAGTCTTGCGCTATGCGCTATGCGCTAGGATTATTTTCTTTCGGACTTCCGGAATAACTTACATCCATGCACAGTAGAATGGTGATAGTCACTTAATTCCGACTTCGTTTTTAATTTTGACTGCACGGTTGGCGTAGTGGTTTAAGCGGCCGCCTCACCGCTTGACACTGCGCCGAGTGTTGTGGGTTCGATCCCCACACGAGGCAACACTTTGTGTAATTCACAAATTGTTGTTTCGAGTCTGGGTGTTCATTGTGTCCGTTAGTTGCATGTTTGTAAAGTCCCCCGCGACACAGGATTTAGTCCTAATGCGGGAGTTGTCTTTATATAAAAAAAAAAAAAAAAAAATTAAATTCCTCACGATGCATGCGTGGCACTAGTTCAACAAGCCACGCCCACTGCGTTGACGTGGCGTTGGCCAACTAGTGAAGAGACACACATTGTCAGTTATCGATAACATTATAATACTACGTATACATTGTTAATAATAAATATTTTGTAGTGTTTAAAAAATGGGTATATTGAGAGCAAATGAAAGACTTAACTTTAATTAATTATTGTAATGACAAAACAGCCACAGCCACTGTCCTTGCAATAATAAATATTTATTAAACAATTGTCGCTTACTGACCGTTGCCCTCAATTTTTTTGTAAATCCTTGCCACACGATTTTATGTCCAACTTGACTAAATCACTTGATGAAATCGTGACGTGTAGACGCCAGTCGTCCTACTCAAGTTCATCGGGTGGGCGGTACCACCAGATTTTAACCAATCGGGTGGACGGAATAAAAATCTGTGATTTGATTGTGTCGTGTAGACGGGCAAAGCCAATTCGATTGAAAATTTGATCAGTGGTAAAATTGTGCCGTGTGGCGAGGCCTTAAAGTAGCGTAACCTGTGTCTATGTATCTATCAGTTACTGCGCGTATAAGGTGGATAATGTGATTTTCATTATAAACTATCTGTGTACAAAATTTCATCTAAATCCGTTTAGTTATTGTTGTGTCATAGAACAGAAACTATTCAAACTTAATTATTTATAAATAATAAATATAATTAATAATATCATCCAACCGAAGATATACATAATATTTTTTTTCATTTCAAGTGAGATAATTATATTAATAATAAATTAAAAGGAAATAATTTACACTAAAACTACGTTCACAATATTTATCGATAACTTTTCATGTTCGTGAAAGTAACATCACTAATTCATTCAATAGTTGAGTCACTATTGTCACTAACCAATCACAGCGCGTTCGCCTTACCTGAATGTGCCGGTGCCGCGGAATAGTTAGTTATTCAGCGTTATTGTGATTCCCGTTTTGTTCGACGTACATTACGCGCCCACTTGATGTTTTTATGTACGCGCGATGATAAGTGAAAGTAATGTATTAATTATAAGTAATTCCAATTGTACTAATTCCATTGGCTTAATAAGAGAATTTGCAACGCACATAGGCAAATAAATCTATTTTACGTTTTATCGCCAAATACCGGCCGGGGTGATATTAGTTGAATCTCGAGAAATAATGTACACGAAATAGGGGCCGCCTTTAGAAATATAAAAGATCGTAATGTCGACCAGCCTCGAATTCGAGCCCAACTATACAGGCTGATCACTTTTCTTATTTTCTCAAAATTAAATATTTATTATAAATTTATTTATCTTATAAAATTCTCGTGTCACAGTTTTCGTTCCCATACTCCTCCGAAACGGCTTGACCGATTTTGATGAAATTTTTTGTGCTTATCCGGTATCTATGAGAATCGGTCAACATCTATTTTTCAAAAAAAAATAAAAAAGAAACAACGTTTGCCGGGTCAGCTAGTTAATAATATAAAGAATTAAGTTTGTAGGAGTTGATATTATTGAAAACATTTATAGTAGCTTATTATGGGGTTAAGGTTTCGAAATACGTCGCCGTTTTTAGGGGTTGTGAGTGATTGGCGAGGGAGGGGGGGGCGGTCTCGGAACCCCCCTCACCATTTTCACTTGCCGGAATAACTTGGTTTCCTCTGAAAATATTTTTTTTTCTTCAAACATCGTTGTGTATGGCACTGCCAACTTCCACATTCTTCACACTGGTTTAATAAATTGAGGCTGACGGAGCCCTGCTTCGCAGGGCTCCTATTTTCGGATTAAGGGTCAAAAGAAAACTAACAAAACCTATTTAGTTACTTAATACTGGCGCACCTAACCCTAGGTACCTCGAAAGCAATGACGCACAAATTTGACATTAGCTGTCAATACCATTCATACAAGAAGGCGGTTGCGTTTCGTTTCACGTTTTTCAAATAAAACCTAAATATAATCCTTTTTATTGATTCCACTAGTTTGAACTTAACACGATACAGGGGTGCATGGCGGTCCAAGGGAGAGGCCTTTGCTTTTTTTGTACAGACAGGCTAAATAAAAAAAAAAGTTTGGCTTTGTAGATCAAACGAACATATTGTTTAAACGGTTCAATAACTGCATCAATCATTTGTAAGACCATCAAGATAACATAGTTGATAGCTATACTACCTTATAGTAACCTGCGTATTCTATCGGTACTTACACTTACAATTGGCTCGCACGGCTTACAGAGGGTCTAGTACGAGTTTGCACTAACGGCCTACCGGAGACTAGCGGTATCTATCGATCGCTACTCTCCGTTAGGGGCGCTTTTACAAAATGTATGGAAATTGTTCCCATCGACTAGGCTATCGTCCACCGTGACGATCGAGTGCAAACTCGTACTAGACCCTCAGGTATCTCCCACCCTCCGCATACTGTATCGTAGTTGCGCTATATACGACATATTACTACGCTAAAGATGAAGATACAATAATATGCAGTCTTTATATCTATGGGTTCTATTGAAAACAATATTTTTTTTTACTTTTTTTTTTTAATAATATTTACCACATACACACATCACCATCTAGTCCCAAGCTAAGCAGAGCTTGTGTTATGGGTACTAGATAATGGATAAACATACATATTATATACTTTTTTTTTGTAAATCATCATCATATCAGCCAAACGACGTCCACTGCTGGACATAGGCCTCCCCCAAGGTTCTCCATACAGACCGGTCTTGAGCCGCCCGTATCCAACCTCCTCCCGCGATCTTGACAAGATCGTCGGTCCACCTTGCGGGGGGCCTACCTCTGTAAATACATACATATTATTATACATAGAAACACCCAGACCAAGACAAACATCCATGTTCATGCACACAAATGTTTGACTTGAGCGGGAATCGAACCCGCGACCATCAGCGTAGCAGTCGCTTACACTCCCGCTGCGCCAACCGTCGTCAAATTTGTTTTTTTCAATATTGTTTTTATTAGACCAAACGTTAATCCATGTTACAAAGTAAATGAAAATCTAAATATGACATTTTGGTCATTTTGCCAGTTACGATGTTACACGTAGGAGGTGTCGATATAAGGTATGTGTTTTATCCCATAACTCTGGCAAGGACTCGAATGTGAGAATTAATTCTTTCTCTATCTCGATTGACGGCGACGGGAGTGAAGCGGGCGGCGGCACCAGCGCTTCGTTGCTTGGCACGTCTTGCTCCATTGCGTCGGGGACGGTGACTGACGCCAGAATGATGCGAGCGGTTACACGATCAGTCTGGCATCAGTCTGCTGTCATTCTCAACAGACTGATGAAAAATATTAAAAATATTTAATTTTTGTCATTCTGGGCCATCAGTCCATCAATCAACCGGTTAGACGATAATTCTCCCGTCATTCTGAGCAGACTGATGGACCAGAATGACGCCAGAATGAGCGTGTAACCTTTGTCTTACACGATCATTCTGGCATCAGTCTGCTGTCATTCTCAACAGACTGATGAAAAATATTAAAAATATTTAATTTTTGTCATTCTGGGCCATCAGTCTGTCAATCAACCGGTTAGACGATAATTCTCCCGTCATTCTGAGCAGACTGATGGACCAGAATGACGCCAGAATTAGCGTGTAAGACAAAGGTAACCTTTGTCTTACACGCTATATTATTTTTAATATTTTTCATCAGTCTGTTGAGAATGACAGCAGACTGATGCCAGAATGATCGTGTAAGACAAAGGTTACACGCTCATTCTGGCGTCATTCTGGTCCATCAGTCTGCTCAGAATGACGGGAGAATTATCGTCTAACCGGTTGATTGATGGACTGATGGCCCAGAATGACAAAAATTAAATATTTTTAATATTTTTCATCAGTCTGTTGAGAATGACAGCAGACTGATGCCAGACTGATCGTGTAACCGCTCGCATCATTCTGGCGTCAGTCACCGTCCCCGACGCAATGGAGCAAGACGTGCCAAGCAACGAAGCGCTGGTGCCGCCGCCCGCTTCACTCCCGTCGCCGTCAATCGAGATAGAGAAAGAATTAATTCTCACATTCGAGTCCTTGCCAGAGTTATGGGATAAAACACATACCTTATATCGACACCTCCTACGTGTAACATCGTAACTGGCAAAATGACCAAAATGTCATATTTAGATTTTCATTTACTTTGTAACATGGATTAACGTTTGGTCTAATAAAAACAATATTGAAAAAAACAAATTTGACGACGGTTGGCGCAGCGGGAGTGTAAGCGACTGCTACGCTGATGGTCGCGGGTTCGATTCCCGCTCAAGTCAAACATTTGTGTGCATGAACATGGATGTTTGTCTTGGTCTGGGTGTTTCTATGTATAATAATATGTATGTATTTACAGAGGTAGGCCCCCCGCAAGGTGGACCGACGATCTTGTCAAGATCGCGGGAGGAGGTTGGATACGGGCGGCTCAAGACCGGTCTGTATGGAGAACCTTGGGGGAGGCCTATGTCCAGCAGTGGACGTCGTTTGGCTGATATGATGATGATTTACAAAAAAAAAGTATATAATATGTATGTTTATCCATTATCTAGTACCCATAACACAAGCTCTGCTTAGCTTGGGACTAGATGGTGATGTGTGTATGTGGTAAATATTATTAAAAAAAAAAAGTAAAAAAAAATATTGTTTTCAATAGAACCCATAGATATAAAGACTGCATATTATTGTATCTTCATCTTTAGCGTAGTAATATGTCGTATATAGCGCAACTACGATACAGTATGCGGAGGGTGGGAGATACCTGAGGGTCTAGTACGAGTTTGCACTCGATCGTCACGGTGGACGATAGCCTAGTCGATGGGAACAATTTCCATACATTTTGTAAAAGCGCCCCTAACGGAGAGTAGCGATCGATAGATACCGCTAGTCTCCGGTAGGCCGTTAGTGCAAACTCGTACTAGACCCTCTGTAAGCCGCGCGAGCCAATTGTAAGTGTAAGTACCGATAGAATACGCAGGTTACTATAAGGTAGTATAGCTATCAACTATGTTATCTTGATGGTCTTACAAATGATTGATGCAGTTATTGAACCGTTTAAACAAAATGTTCGTTTGATCTACAAAGCCAAACTTTTTATTTTATTTAGCCTGTCTGTACAAAAAAAGCAAAGGCCTCTCCCTTGGACCGCCATGCACCCCTGTATCGTGTTAAGTTCGTCCAGTCGCTGTATAATGCATCCAGGTCATCCCGCCATCTTTGTTAGGCCCATCTTTCTGAATGCATACGACAAACGTGTCCGACCCAGTCCCACTTCAGTCTAGCAGATTTTAATCCGACGTCAGCTATGCGTGTTTTGGAACGTAGCAAAGTGACCGTCGTCTTCAAATTACGAATGATGACTAACGTAAGTTTTATCAGTCTGCTGTCAGTCTGGGATTGAGCGTGTAACCGTGTTTTTCATTCATCATTCTGGCATCATTCTTAGCCGGACCAAACTGATGGACCAGAATGACGCCAGATTGAGCGTGTAACCTACGTCTAACCTTTGACATAGACATTTTGATTGATTCGTATAAAAGTGTGACGCATAAACATAGTGACGTTATAACTTTATCGATACTTTTATTTTACAGACTAGATTCGGCCCACGTATTCACCGATGTGGGTGACAGTTATTGCAAAAAAAAGGTAGCCTTTGCACTATTGTGATGTAGAAGCTATACTGCAATATTTCTTTGAAAAATAAGTATACATGAATATAATTAAATATCTCAAGAAAAGTGTTTTCATCGATCATCACAAACTTTCGTGTTTATAAAAGTTCAAATAAAACCATCTGCTGCTAACAACTAAGTTTAAAGCTTGTGTAATTAAATGCAAGACTTCACATGTAGGACGATACTATTAACTGTACTAAGTACTGAGTAGTCATTGACTACTTTTTTGCAGTGGCGACAGATTGCCAAAAAACGATAAATTACCATGATGCTAATCGTGTGAGGCATTATCATGATTATATAATCGTAGCCATGATAAACCTGTCGTCATGCAAATGACAAGTAGACTGCTGTGAACCCTTAAAATCTTTGCTCTCAGTTCTCGAAAAAATGGTCGTACGTTGTTGTCCTGGGAAAGGTCTATCATTACAGACAGGTTTATTGTAGCCAATAAGCTTGATATTGTAGTGATCGACCGAGCAGAGCGATTAGCATTGATAGACGTTATTACCACATCGCATGACAGCAATCTCGTAAAAGCAGAAAAAGAGAAGGAGATCAAATATTTGGTCCCAGCCCATGAGATTGTCGATATGTGGGATGTGAACTCGGCGATCATTGTGCCGATAGTTGTCTGGACTAGTAATAGAGACCGCATTAAAATAGCAACCTTACCCAATATATGCACTTCACTCTGACTTATGATTCCTCTGTCTATTTACATAATATATAATAATATAGTCTAAGGACTATATTGTATTGACAGCAAGGAACGAAAGGCCTTGCCACACGGCACAATTTTACCACTGATCAAATTTTCAATCGAATTGGCTTTGCCCGTCTACACGACACAATCAAATCACTGATTTTCATTCCGTCCACCCGATTGGTTAAAATCTGGTGGTACCGCCCACCCGATGAACTTGAGTTGGACGACTGGCGTCTACACGTCACGATTTCATCAAGTGATTTAGTCAAGTTGGACGTAAAATTGTGCCGTGTGGCAAAGCCTTTATAATTGTTGACAGACATAATGTCATTAATGTCAATAAAATACGGCGCACAAAAAACGATGGACAGCTTTCGAAACTGTTTATTTATTTACATCTACAATGTGGATAGCTAACTAATAGGTTAATTGATGTCTTCAAAAGTGTAGTAAAAACATGAATAAAAATAAACTCGTTCTGTGGCTAGCCGAAACAGTGCCTAATAGCACCGACGAGAGTGAATCAAGTGGTTGGAGTGATGTTTGTAGTATTAAGGCAGAGACCTCAGAGGACGAAGATGAGTGCGGTGAAGAAGATGATGATGATACATTGTTTTTTCCATTGATGCAATACTTGATACGTTTGAGACGAAAGCGTGTTGACGATTATTTGCATATTATAGACTCTTGGACAGACTCTAAATTTAAAAATCGTATGAGAGTTTCAAGGAAGACGGCGCACCGACTTATTGGTAACAACTTTTAGTTCTTTTTTAACACTGAATACTTTTGCTTATTGTGATGTTAGTCCTCTGACCTTTAATATTTGCAGTCAGTGTGTTAGTCACTTTGGGATGGATTTTTTGACACTGCTGAAATCCTTAATAGTAATCCTTTTTTTTTTCAGATGAATTAGAAAAATCTGGATTTATTGCCTCACACAAATTTGGATTAAAGCCCCTGGAGCCTAAGCTATGTTTTTACATATTTTTGTCATTCATTGCTAATACAGAACCACTTACTCCAATTGCCACAAGATTTGATATTTCTATATCATCTACTTTTAGAGTAATAAGGAGAGTTGTTGCTTGGATTTTAACAAAATTGAATGAAGCTATTAAATGGCCGCAGAACCTAGAAGAAATACAATACATATGTGATGCATTTCATGCAAAGACTGGAATTGCTAATATGGTGGGAGTTATTGACTGCACTAATATTAAAATAGAAAAGCCTAAGAATGCAAGGGAGTACTGTAATCCAAAAGGTTACTTTTCAGTAATTTTACAGGCCACAGTTGATTCTAATTTGAGATTTACTAATGTATTTTGTGGTGAACCAGGATCTTCGAATTGCGCTCGAGTTTTGAAGAAATCTCCTTTATACCATACAGCATCTCAAAATAAAGAGTCATTATTCCCACATAATACTTTTCTTGTGGGTCACTCAGGGTATCCTTCATTACCATGGCTACTACCTCCATACAGGGAGAATAAAAGACTGACAGCACAGCAAAGAGAATTTAATTCCTTACACATAGCTACTAGAAAATTGAGTGATAAAGCATTCAGTCTTTTAAAAGGGAGATTTAGAAGAATAAAAATATTTACTGTGTATAGAAACATAGCGTTTATAACTGATACAATTGTAGCTGCTTGTGTTCTTCACAACTACTGTCTTGATGAAAATGATCATTTAGAAGAACATGATTCATAATAAAATATTTAAGCTATTTTAAAAATTGATTGTAAATGAGTAAGCATTTTTGTTCATATTGCATAAATATCCCTTGAGGGTTAAAATTGATCTCAATTATAATAATGTAAATTAGATATTTACAGGCTTTGCCTAATATTTAAAATTAACACTTATTGTGTTATTAAATCTTGAACTCCTAACAGTTTCTTCAATAATGCACATTTCTCTCTCTCTATCTTCAACATTTCTTCTTGTTTCTTTTCTTTAAGTTGCAATTTCTTTAATGCTAAACTTTGTTTAATTTCTAATTCTTTTTTCCTTAATTGTAATTCTTCTTCTCGTAACCTTAAATTTCTTTCATACCTTTCGTCTCTTATTTGTCTTTGTTCCTCTTGTCTTCTTAAATAGTCTATCCATTGGTTATCTAGTTCTACTTTAGCTCGCCTCTCTACTCTTAACTTTCTAAAAGGTGTTGATGATTTAAAAGACATATTTTTTTTACTTTTGTCTTTGTCCAAATCATCTTGTCCATGCATAACACCTGATGCTAGTCTGTATGTAGCTGTATTATCTGTGTACCTGCCGAGTATCTGATGCATTTCATTAAAATATTTGAATGCAATAGCCCCCTGTCCATTATCTATACAATCTTTGTACTTCTTTGTGAGTGCATTTATTTTCCATCTTACTTGATCTGGGGTCACCTAAAATATTAGAATTATGGTGAAATAATAGTAGTTTGTAAAGATTAATTTTAAGTATAATTTGTATAATAATTGGTTATAAAACTGAGCCTAATTAAAATAACTATAAATTATTTGGAACAGTCAATATGTCGATATTTCATTTTTTAACATTGTGTAGCCCTAAATCTATATCAAATATGTAGTGGTGTAATTGTGCTATAATATAATGTCATAAAAATAAAATATTGTCTTATATTTATTTGGCAAAGAATAGATCCAAGCTAGTATTATAGACAATAGACAATTAAAAATAAATTATACAAGTACCTCAACATTCAGTGATTTTAATTCTTCTGCCATTGACATCCACATTTTAGATTTCTTTTTTGGATTATCCAGCATGTGCATTTTGGTCTCATATAAACTTAAAAGCATGAGCGTTGCATTTTTTGTCCAAATAACATCTATAAAATAAGAAAGATTTTGAAAAATGTATATATTTTAAATAAATCTAATAAAGACTGAAATTGTATGTAATACATACTTTGTTTACTACTTTCATTTATATCTGTTTCTTCTCTAGCCATTGTGTGGCTGTGACTATAATTTGTCATAGTCATATTTGGCTTATATGCTGCTGCTGAAAAATAACAGGTATTCTTTGGACATCAACATACTAATAAGCATAATAATTATGTGTAAGTGATAAAATTTATTTAAATAAAGTATTTGACACATGTTTGTTTACTTACACTGATTGTCTAAGATAGCCAAAACGGCAACATTGCTATCAATGTTTTCATCCATTTTGTGTCGATTACTGGGACGTTTTCCAACTAGTCCAATCCTAGTATTGCTTCATTGTAAGCTTATAACGTATTGCAATGATGCTTAACAACAATTACAAACAGTAATATAATCCTTATGATACATTCTAGTCGTAGAAATAGTTAAAGAAAGGTGTTTTTGTTGGCTACTTTATTTTCGTAAATCCGTACTCTGCGTTCGTTTATCATCGCCTGTCACTGTCAGTCTGTCAGTGTCAATCTGTCAACAATGTTGTTTTTTTTCTAATCTATTATTTGAAGTGGCAACTTAACATAGGCATATAAAGAATGCATCAACCATAGCATCAAGTGCACAGAACTTAAAGATCAAGTGTTTCTTTATTGCACGGAGCCACGGACCTTTATCGGATCCAAGATCATGTAGGTAAATACACAAAGGGATATTTTATTTACCTCATTAATCGGCAACACTATCATATGGAAAAATACCTTTTCTACATCATTCCACACTAATGAATGATTAAATAAAATTGTTCAAGTTCTGAAATGTAAAGGTTAATTTTCAGTTTGATTATAGTTCGTTCGCGTTAAGAATGCAGTAAATAAAATAGATTAAAATATGATATTAATGATTTAATTTTGATTTTAAACTTTTAAGTGTATTTTTATAAATTCATTACACTTTACATTCAATCTTTTAAAATATAATTTGTTTGAATTTAACACCACTGTGAATACACCTTTATCTTGCAGTTGCACTGATGGACTCACTGCATTCTTAACGCGAACGAACTATAGTGCGAGTGCGAGTGAAGTGAATTGTGAGTCATCATCCTCCTAGCGTTTCGCAGTCTCCTATTCCATCATCTCCTATTGTTGTAGAATTAGTATCAAAATATGACTTCTCAATAATGTATAGATTTACATCGAAATAAATTGTATGTTGCAAAATGCTAAGATTCGAACATAGGAATAAAAGATAATGCAATCCTTTAAATGTCAAATAGGTGACATTTGTGTTTGACAAGTTGACATTTAATCGCTCATTGACGTGACGTGACATCGAGCGATTAGTGCATTTGCATTTTTTTAAATAATTAAATGTTATTTATAACTATTAAATATTGTTTATATTGATTGCACAAAGATGGCAAACTGTGGTGACTTTATCAAAAGTCAATTTCCACTTATAGATGAAGAACTGAAGAAATATGTTGAAGGTATGATTTCTATAGGTTATAAAAGGGATATTATTTTTTATTTTTTGTGTGCGGTTATATTAGTTCCGGTCTATTTTGCACGGTAAGAATGATTATTGTTTGAACTTGAAGTAATTGTTTTAGGTATGGCTGGGTACAGCATGTTAGAGTTAAACTAAACAATTAAAACGCCGTTGCTTAAGGTTGTCATGTTTAACAATTAATTTGTACTGCAGATATCTTGGATGGCAGTGCGGGAGAATTTGAAGATACAGAAGAAGTTTACGAAGCGGTCGGCGAAGTGCTACAAGGAATATCGCAAAAATCAGAGGAAGACATAAGGTTATTACTTATAACTTTTAGATTTTTATTATGTACTGCAATAATGTTAAGTTCTTTTCAACTACATATGAGAAGGAAATTCATTGAATTATGCGAAATTTTTATTGACAGCTAGTGAATAAAAATGAGTACAATTACTTATGTTTGCAGAGATATATGTGAGCAACTGCTCCATATGCTGCAGCCTGATAAACCTGGCAACAGTAATGGCCCCCGAAAAGTTCTGGATGCTCCTATACATTTAGCTTCTATGACTACTGCTGTTGTTGAACCTGAGGATCTTAAAAGTATATGGATACAGACTAGAGATGATAATTTTGTAAGTATATATTGAATTATAGAGAAAAAATTGAAGATTTATGTTATTGTAAGACTGTTGTATTTCACTGTAGGGCAAAAGCCACCTGATTATCATTCTTTCTGGCTCTTTTATTTACCTCAAGGACCAATATGTTTAGATAGTAAACTCTTTTTACAAGAAAAGTGTCTACTACTTGAGTATATTATGAGGTTTAATAAAATTGAGCTATGTATAACAGTTGAGGGTAATTAGTTATACTATATTACATGATGGTCAAATGTGATTGATTAGGTTTGAGGAGAATTTAATAACCTTTTTAAAGATAAATAAAAAAAATATCCTGCTTTTAATTTTTGTTAGTAGCTTAAGTCAGGATTTATACTTCTTATAATGTAACTTTAGGTACCTCCTGTTGGTTTTTAAATGTAATGTTCTAAGTGGAGTCACATTTTTATAAAGATGTTGTATTGTAGTTTTTAATTTATTTGTATTCCTTTACTGTCTTAATCCCTTAACAAGTAGGCATACTTTACATCATCATCATTGGTCCAGCTGTTGGGGCATGAAGTAGATTAATGTCTGTGCTGCTCACTTAATGGAACTATTTTTTTTTATAGACTCACACCTATATCCCCGAAGGGGTAGGCAGAGGCATAATAGGTATTACACTCACATTTCACCATGAATTTTTAGGTCCCAATGGAACTAGCTTCTTATTAAGATTGATTTTAAGAGCAGCCAAATAAAATGCTCTTTGATCACTAGCTGTCATGAATAATAAAATCTGTATTTTTTAAATATACAAATAACAAATGAATATGTTGATATTTTTGGAGATACAGAACAATAATTTTGGGATGGTTACTTACTGCTTTTATAAATTCTAATAACTTTTTGATGCATAAATCAGAGTTGCATTTATCTCATATTTACCTGATAATTAGTGTGAGTTAACAAATCTCTTGATTTTAATAGCTAAACATACACAGTTTTATCTATGAGGACTTATTGTTAAGTGCTGTGTAAACAGCATTGTTTGTTGCTGCACTATATTATTGTTGCTGCACTATATTATTGTTGCTTCAATATGGATGATCCAAATATAATGTCTATAATCCATTCTTGCTTTTTGTGAGTATATATTCAGTTATGATACAGCGGTTATTTAAGTGGACTTATCTAAATGAAAAAAGATAAACCACCCAATGGCTTTACTAGGGTTAACATTGAATTTGGAATATGTGGTTATTTAGTAGTAATAGCTTTTGTTTCTATTTTTTTTTTATTTATTTACTACATAATAACACTACACAATTCACTTATACTGGAGATGCAAACACAAACTCATTCGAGTTTTACCATGCATCCTAATATGTAATATGATCGACGGCGGCATAGCCCTGTGCGACCATGAGAAATCCACACAAATCATACAATGCACATAACGATAATAGGTACATTATTCGTTTTTTTCTGTATCACACAATAATATCATAAATGTAAGGTAGTTACAAATTGTTCTCGACGAGCGTTGAGCTCACGTCACCGCACCGGCTGTCCTTTGCATGAAGTTGTTGTTTATGTGGGTATATACATATACAGGATGTTCCGAATAGAGTGTGATTAATTTAATTTGAATATGTATCAACCTATTTAATTATTTTATCTATTTAGTATGATGTATTTTGGGTAATGTAAATCAATGTTATAATGTCAACATCTACTGGATCATTTTATATGTTTTTCTTTTAGTAGCCAAGGTAATATTTAACTTGCTTTATTAGGCATAACATGGAATTAGGAACATGTGGTTTTTCAATAGCATTTAGCTTTATTGTTTCTATTTAGGTGTCAAGTATTTTGGGTGATGTAAATCAAACACTAACACTTTACAACATCTGTAAGTTCACTATACATGTACTTCTAGTAGCATTATTTTATAATATTCAGTCCCCATTGTCTATTCAAGCGGGTCTGTGGAAGCAGTTGGTCTTCATGGTCAAGTGTGTGTGTATCAGGTTACTTGCATTACTTGGTCAGAATGGTGCAACCCTTATTACCATGTTTGTTATTTTAACCAGAAAAGTATTTTGTTATCAACCTATACTATCCCACTGCAGGACAAAAGTCTTCCTTACACTTGTCAAAGCTTCTCTGTCCTGAGCCTAGTTGTTTCCGTTTCTGCCGAAGTCATTTAGCTAAATTGTCAGAAAATTATTGTAATGCCATTCTTTTTTGTTATAGAAAGTAGACGCAAAAAAGTTAGAGAAGGCTGAAGCGAAATTACAACAGAAGCAACAAAAGCAGAAAGATGCCAAGGTTCCAGTGGCAGCGCCAGTTCTTCAAACAGCTACAGCATCACAAGTTACATCTAAAAAGGACAGCAAACTGGAAGCCAAAGGAACCAATAGAACACAGGACATTAGGATAGAAAACTTTGATATTGCATATGGTGATAGGTATGTTCAACATTTATTAATAATTAGAACACTTTTGAATAGGCCATTTTTTGAAGAGGTTGTAGAAAATATTTTCCTCAAATAAAAAAAAATATACGTCTTTTTGCTTTTTGTCTATCCAGAAATGACAGAATATTAGCTTTTCCTAGCTTAGATCAGAGTCAGTAAATTTTAAGGGCACTAACTCCCTATATTTGGTATTGATATCTTTTAGTAACTCCCTGTAACATGACATGGGTCAAACATCTTCATAACCGACGTGACCGAAGGCTTAAAGTGCTCTCTGAGGCACAGGGCAATAATTAGCAATATAGTCATCAGACAAACTTCCTAGGCGAATGGAACGGCAATTTTCACCTGTAATTTTCTTTCAGAGTATTATTACAAGGTGCCGACTTGTTACTGGCGTGTGGGCGACGATACGGTCTTGTTGGAAGGAACGGTCTGGGCAAGACGACACTGCTTCGAATGATCTCAGCAAAACAGTTGAAGATACCCTCACATATATCAATATTGCATGTGGAACAGGAGGTTGTCGGTGACGACACTATAGCGTTACAGAGTGTGTTGGAATGTGATACTGTTAGAGAAGGTTTACTGAAACGAGAGAAAGAGATTACATCGGCTATTAATAATGGGTGAGTGACCTTTTGTTTTTTTTTCTTTGCCTGATTGTTCTCATTGCGATACTAAACAAATATGTATGGTTGATTGATATTTGACTTTGATATACCTTCTTGTCCCTTGGGTCAATTACTCACAAAGGGTACCTAACTAATACTGTTAAAAGATAACAATTTTCCAATGGTAAGCCAGCTTATAAATATCATAAAAAGCAATCCTGAAGAACTACAGGAATTTTGGTAGACTTATGATTAAGGTATAAGGCCAATATAATGGGACCCACTCCTTGAATTTAAACCGCTTAACAAGGCAATTAGCAAAGTATACCCGAAAACTTACAAGAAGCTTACGCAGTTGTTTGCCGTTTTTGGTGACATTTGGCTAATTCCATTATTACAGATATACTGTAATGTCAATTGTAAAATCTCATTAGCTTAGTCCTATTAACTACTTCGCCATATCGAGCTTGAAAATGGCAGATTAAACTGACTTATGATTGAGGACTTTGTGTAATGTATTCATTACGCCACCGGCGCAATTTTTGTTCACTTTTTTTATGAAAGGGCCATAGCATAACCTGCGATGAACAATATCGTATGGTCCGACCCTTAGGGTAGTCCCATCTGGCGAAGCACAGCGGAGAGCATTTTCCCACTGTCAGACAATTATCAACATTCTCTTCATTTGAATAATGTCCAAAATCAATTAACACATCAAAATTCCTCAGCGTATCGAAGCGTCTCCTTGCGCATCCGCTAGTATGCTCTGAGCTGCATCCTAATCACAAGGTTTATCGGTGTGTTAAAATTACGGTGTCATAACAGACCGATCAAATCGAACAGGAGTCGATTATAATTCGAATAATTGTCATTCGAATGCAACACAAGAACCACTGGGGAGGACACGGGCCACCCGCCCTCGTGCTATATGTATATAGGCTTATGATTATACGTCGAATCATGTTGATTTTTGTTACATTTCGTCAATCAGAAAGTATATAGGTAGTTTAACTTGTCACTATTGTTTCCTTTGCGTTTTAAATTTTTTACGATCTCAAGCTACAATTAATAAGTGCAGTATACATTACCGGTCATGAGCTTCATACAATCGTAAATGAGTCAACACGTAACCAGTACCTATATTATATATCTTTGCTGTCTTGCTTAGATTTCCTCATACTATGTTGAACTAAGTAAACAAATATATTTAATCATTTCTGTACTCGTACCAGGCATCAAATAACCAGTAAATGATGCAATCTGACCGGGATATTACTTCATCTAGTTTTAGACTTGTTTTAGCATAAAATATTACTATTTTTGTTATACACCGCTATTTTTTAATTAGTACAAAAAATTTAACAGGGCACTAAGTATCTTTAACTGATCATATTTATGTAGTTGAAAAATAAAAACACTAAGTCCCAAAACTGTCTCAAAACTGTCCACAAAAATACGTGATAATTGGTAAATGCAATACTAATACTAAGACCAACCCGTGTACTATCATAATAAAATGAACCATTGATAAATTCCCCCCACCCCTCCGCCCCTCTGCGCCTGCGCCACGCCCCGACGATTCTACAAACAGTACTAAATTGCTAGCGAAAGTGACTGTATCTAATTTCGTTGCAAAAGTTAATTGTTTGTCTACGTTTGCCCCACGCGATGGCCTATCATATCAGTTCATATCACGGGAGTATGTAGCTATGCTTTGTGCGTACTTTTTGAGTGGAAAAATCGCGAGTGCAGCTGTGTACCCATGGACATCGTATTGTGAGTGTACAAAAGTGACCGGGTCAGTGTCAAACAATTAAAACAGTGCATATTGGATGCTTTTGACAACGGTGGTGGACATTTCGAAGGACAATGGAAATACTTGTAAGTTTAGTAAATGATACGTACTTAAGTAAATAATAATTTGATGCGGGCGGCTCAAAATCGGTCTGTGTTCTCCACACACCTTGAGGAAGGCCTATGTCCAACAGTGGACGTCTCTAGGCTGACATGATGATGATAAAATAATTTGTAAATAGCAGATGATTCTAACTTCATAAATACGCCAAAATTACTCTTTTCTTTTAGTCCAGAACACCATTTTTTTATTTTGATATTTGTTTGCTTTCTAATTACATACCTCCGTATTTAATTACTTGTTAAACGATAAATTTTACCGGTCCTTGGCCCGAATGAAGTATGAAGGAGAGGGTAGAATTAACAAAATTAAAAAATAACTACCTACATTTATTATTTTTCTTCATTTTATTTTCTATGGCTACCTACATCATAAGTGCGACAGAGAGAATGCGAATGAGCAAGATGGAATATTATCAATGAATTAGTGAATGGATTGTAAAATATGACTATGATTTAAGTGAGATTTTCTACAATAAACAAATGATAATAAGTTTGCTCTTTATTGATATTATGAAATTCTTACGTCACATATATGATAATAATATCTTCGCTAATCTGTCCTTAAAGTTTTTGTACTAATTAAAAAATAGCGGTGTATATGTAAGCTATAGGTGTTATTATTCACTGATTAAGGTAGTAACTAGTAAGTATTGTAAAACAACTTCTTGTTTCAAACGAACTCTGTGTAGTCTTGTATTGAAAGGCGGCGAAGCCGTACTGGTTTTCTTATTTTAGGCTAACGCGCAAACAGGCTACCGACCATAGCTACCTTCCGTTTGCGCGGGGCCATGCATTATGCAGCTATTCGTCTTCTCTAGGCATGTCCATAATTAATGGAAACAACTCACTTGCAGGAGACTGGAAGTGGGAGTGCCGTACAAAGCAGAAAAATATATCTATCGCCCACACAGCATTGGCTGCTGATCAATAGATGAAAAATAGCAATTATTTATAAAACTTGAATAAAATAAAAGGCGTAATGTTAGGCTTTATCGTAATTGGTATCAAAATCCTGAATGATTGGGGCAATTTCTGCTACTTCCACCCCTTTTCAGCAATCGTATTGTAATTACTTGACACCGCTCATAGCATGACTTGGTTTGCCGGTTGGATCACCCATCCTGTGGCATTTACGTCAAAGCGCTCGAGTTTCGGAGAGCTCATAAAGCTGTCAGTCCCAGTTCTTAACTCAGGAAAAGAATCATCAGGCCATGTGTTCCTTAGGGTGTTCTGTCAACTCCGACACCAGAGTTTTCCACACACTCACACAATCCAGAAAAAGAAGAAAGAATGTCTCCACATAAAATTATAATTTATTCCACAGATCAACAGACCCGAGCTTGTCGAACGAGCTGACAGAGATATACGCGCAGTTAGAGAACATAGAAGCAGACAAAGCGCCGGCGCGCGCCTCAATAATCCTGAGCGGTTTGGGCTTCACTCCCGAGATGCAGGCGCGTGCCACCAGGACATTCTCCGGTGGATGGAGGATGAGACTGGCACTGGCTAGAGCACTGTTCTCAAAGTAAGTTGTTTTGTACCACTACTAGCTGTCACGGCAAAATGTGTACTGCCATTCAAAATCTAGTCAACTTTTTTTGTTAACATTGTGGAAAGGCACCATATGAGCCGTCGCGACTCCGCCACTCGGCCGTAAAGTGTGATCGCCGAGTTTGGGAGCTGGCGGAGGAGGTAAGTGGGGCTCACGCCTAAAGGCGTTCGGGGCCTACCCATTAAAACCACAGCGGTGTCCACTACAGTCCCGTGACCGCGCTAAACACGGGGTGTGGCGGGGTCACGCGACTTTGAAATTATTGTGAAATTGATCTTTGTTTTTTGTGTGACTCGTTCAACACAACCGGACAACCTGCAGTTGCTTGGCTAACACGTAGTGGACAATATAAAACGGATTCAAAGGAAATAAAACTTTAATTAAACTAAATTAAGGTAGATAATTCTAATGCTGTTAGCTACAAAAAGTCGTGAATAAAACTTTATTTACTCACGATACATACCACGATCCATTAGCGTCCTTGCTTTCATGTCGCACCTGAACTATGTATATGTCATGTACTTACCGTATTTATTTTAATATATTTCTTTAATCCATCTAAATAAATGCAAGCTAAGCAAATGAATATTAATCCTATTAATTTCGAAATAAACTAATATTCAACCAAGGCGGATATGCGACCAACGCTTCTGGCAGTGCAATCATGTTTAAGGCTTTACGAGAATCGCTCTCAATATTTAAATGAGGCCGTCTATGGTTCAATGGCGAAGAATATCAACATTGGCGACATTTAACGGTCAGGATGGAACTAGATTCTGCATCGCGTTGAACAAGTTCTCACACGCGATATGTACCAGTTCACAAATTCTTTTGTCGGGCTGTAGCCCACCAGGCACGATAACCTAACCTGGCCAAAGAATCCTCCCTCTAGTAGTCTAGTCTGCGTAAGTTCGATCACATTTATAAATTTCGCAAGGAATTAAAATGGTTGCCGATTTGTCACTCTTACACTCTTTTCTACACTCTCACTTTATACTCTTTTCTCCACTTTCCTAACGGTCCGTCATATCTAGTACCTTATTTTCAATATCTCTTCTCCAATCAATATATGAACTTGCGATCTACTAATAACCTTCTCCTTCTCTGTCCATCTCACTCTTCTAGCTTAGTACATTCTTCTTTCAATATCCAATCTATCCTTCTTTGGAATGCTCTCCCTTCTGAAGTTAGGACAGTTAGGACGTCCACTAGTCGTGCCTCGTTCAAATTTAGAGTTCGCCAGCTGTTGTATAGCGAATTGTCGGAACCTTCTCAGTAGCAATTCACTACTTGTTAGTATTCCATCTTTTTGACTATTTATTTTCATGTGTATAGTTATGTATATTATTAACTGTTAGTAATCTATCTTCTTAAATATTTATTTTCATGTATATATATTATATATGTTAGTTAGTTAGTCAGTTGGACTGGTGTTTTACGCACTTAGCCACTGAATTGGGCCATTGTGCGTGAGCAGTGACACGGTTGTCGCCTGCTACTCATACCATGAAAGCTCCTTCCAGAATGCCATGAGTTGACCAATGTTGCGTATGGCTGGCTTCATGGTTCTGCGATTGTTCAGGAACCTCGTCCGTTGGTCGCGGTACTCACGCTGGTACAATGTAGGATCACATCAGCGGGTGTTTCTTCGGTCTCCATGCAGCCCCTGCATAGTGGGCTGTCCGTGACGCCGATATTGTAGAGATGCTTGTTTAGTGGACAGTGGCCGGTTATTATGCCAGTCAGATGCTTAAGTGTTTTCCTGTTGGAGTGCAGCAGTTTTTGTGAGAGTCGTTTGTTTAATTGGGGAAAGGCATCTTTGGATTGCCTGCACTCTTTCAACTCTGCCCACTCTTTTTCATGTTGTTGTAGGGTTCTCTCGCGTAACCACGTTTTTAGTTGGTTGAAAGGTATCGGAACAATTGGTTCGGGTCCCAGAGTTGTTGTGTCCGATCCTTTCCTTGCCAGTTGGTCTGCTGCGTCATTGCCCGTGGAGGCACTGTGTCCACGTATCCACTGGAGCGTGACCCGGTTCCTCGCTGCAGTTTTTTGCAGCTCTTGGTGGCACTCCAAAATTAGGCCAATGTTAAAGCAGTTGCCGCCGCTTGTAGTACTGAGGCACTGTCTGTGATGATGCGTATTGACAGTACACTCACGTTTCTGGCCGCGTTCGCCGTCGCCGCCCTTATAATCCCAACGCATTCAGCTTGGAAGATGGTGTTGAGTTTACCAAGCGATGTTGAGAGATTGATGTTCAAGTCATGGGCGAATACTCCGGCACCCGTCCCATACTTTGTTTTTGAGCCGTCTGTGTAACTCTAACTTCGTGTATACCAGAGCTATCCTTGTGCTCTTCTTGCAGTTGTATGCGGTATATTTTGTCAAAGACAAAGGTTTTGGGTATGAGGTCACACGTTGTATCTAGCATCGGGATTTCCTTAGTTAATGTCCTTTTCAGGCGTGCATGGGTTATTCGGTCATCCCTTCTCCAAAGTCCGAACTTATCGAGCCGGATCGCGATGGCACCCGCTTCCTGCTGGATGATGAGGTGCAGTGGTCGCAGGTCGAGAAGCACCTCCAATGCCGCCGTTGGGGTTGTTTTCGTGCAGCCTGTTGTGGACAGACAGGCGAGGCGTTGTATGCTCTGCAGCTTGCTTTTGACTGTGCTTAGTTGAGTGCGTGGCCACCACACTACTGCACCGTATGTGAGCGTGGGGCGTTTTATGGCAGTGTTGATTCAGAGGGTGATGAATGGTTTGAGACCCCATTTGTTGCCTATTATTCTCCTGCACTGCCAGAAGATTGTACATGCTTTTGTGGTTTTAGTAGTGATGTGTTTAATCCAGTTGAGCTTGTGGTCGAGTGTTACGCCCAGGTACTTGACTTCACTCGATAGGTTAAGCTCCGTGCCAAAAAGCTTTGGTTTTCTGGTCATACGGGTGTTCCTTTTGTTGGTGAAAAGTACTAGCTCCGTTTTATTTGGGTTGACCGTCAGTTCGTGGTAGTTGCACCATTGTTCCATGATCCTGATGGCTGCTTGCATCCGATAATGGATCATGTCTTCAGAGTCTCCTTTGATTAGGATGGTTATATCATCTGCGTAGCCGACCGTATAGAAGCATTTCTCATTCAGGCTTCTCAACAGATCGTCTACCACTATGTTCCATAGCAGGGGCGATAAGACACCTCCCTGTGGGCAGCCTTTTGCTACTATCCCCCTTGTGGTGGTGTATATTTATATTATATACAGGGTGTCACAAGACACATCACCAAGCCGAAGTGCACTCGTTGTGGACATCATACCAAGTCATACTAACCAAAAATAATACCTGGGAAACGAATTTTCTTTTTAAGTTTTCACATTTTTTAAACCGCAATTAAAAGCGCGCGGGTGCAAAGCTTGAAATACCTACTTATCCATGGGATCATAGAGCATCTAATGAACATATTGGCGGGGTAAAGGCATCGATTTTGTACCTAATTAGAAAAATTCCATATTAACTTTGAGCCTCAATGTCTCCCGAACCAGTAATTTCCCAGGTATGGTGCCGAAGTAAAAAATGTTCGTAGTAATTGGTACAACATGGGATTTCAGTTTTCGTTTAGGGTCTTTTTACACCCTGTATGTATTTATATATTTATTTATATGTATAAAGCGAGCGACTCCAAAATTTCTGTATAAGATTCATATTATACGGGTTACGCAAATATGATCATATAATATAATATCTCTGAATTTCGCATGAAGCTCAATTGGCTGCCTATCCGCCTTCGACGGAATACTCACATTCTCTGTCTTCTCTATAATATTATATACAATCGTTCATTTCCCTCATATCTCAAAACACGCTTTGAATACCTTCACGACACACATACGAAGTGCTTAAGATCATCGGGGAATCTTAGATTGAAAGTTCCTTCACACACTACGGTTTTCTACGACAAATCTTTTACTGTACAGGCTGTACGATTGTGGATGGAATTCGTTGCCTGAGACAATCCGACAGGCTCAGTCCTTAACAGTATTTAAAAAACTCGTCACCAATCACTACTTGGCAGATATTTCTTGACTGCTCTTTTAAACTTGAACTAATATTGTATATATTTATGGTATCTATTTATATATTTTATAATGTATGTATTTATGTATTTAGTAACTTTAGTATGTAAGTAAATAGTATTGTTATTAGTTTTGCTGAGCTCCTATGAATACACTATTCCATAAAGTACACGATAATTTACCCACTCTCTCAGTCACTAAATCATTGTATTCCATTCTTGGTTGTCTGGAAGAAATCGCATTTTGCGATAAGACCGCCCTTGTACCACTAGACTTAAGTTCTTCTTTTGATCCATGTATTCTTGTTTTTTCTGGTGTACAATAAAGAGTTACTATCTATCTATCTATATATGTATTTTGTTATGTATTTATATTTAAATTATAAGTATGTATTATGTTGCGTATTCTCTTTAATTTTTCTCTTTATGTGTAGTACACACCTCTGCCATGATCATCTCTGCTTCACCTAAAGGTTGACTGGGAGAAAATAGGCATTAAGTCCGCCTTGTGCAATGTATTTTGCAGGAAGTTTTTAAATAAATAAATAAATATATTGCCTTTCGGGATAATATCAAGTACCTTTGTTTCGAGTATCCGATATTTCGGCACTGTGTCATTCGCCATGATCACGTAGATATGTATTGGTCCTCCCTCTATTTCGAGGAACACCACACCTCATCCCTTAAATATTTCTATACTTGTTTACAGACCCGACCTGTTACTACTCGACGAGCCCACGAACATGTTGGACATAAAAGCGATCATCTGGTTAGAGAACTACCTACAGAACTGGCCGACCACCTTGTTAGTTGTGTCTCACGACAGAAACTTCTTAGACACAGTGCCCACCGATATTATGCATTTACATACGCAGAGGCTAGACACGTACCGGTAAGTTATAATAATTATAGCAGTAATTGCTTTCCTTCTCTTCTTTTCAGTCAATCTGCAACCAAAACAATCTTAGTCCTTATTTAAAAAAAAAAGCAGATCAATGAATATCTAACTATTTGAGACCCTTTTAGAGGTCAGCTCTTTACAAAATAGTAGCAGACTCATTTCAGGGGTTCTTAGTCACCTCAGCCTCAAAACAAACTCATGTGGCATATCAGAGATGGATATGGACGACATCATTAATAGATCGGAAATGTTTAGTAACGGTGATAGAGGTTGCTACTTGGAGACCGCTTGTGTGGCATTTATATCAGAGTGCTACCGTGCTACGGTCCTACGGGGGGCATGCAAAGCCATCGGTCCCCGGTGTTCTCTCAGGGCAAGAAAAAGGCTCAGTTGGGCAATGTCAGAGGCCTTCGGGCGGGCTGAGAACTCCGACTCCAGAGTTAGCCACGCACTCATACGAAAAAGAAAAAACGGAGCTATGAATAAAAAGGAGCCAGAATACACTGAATGTGTGTAAAAATAGTAGTAAGGTTACGTTCTTTCTAAAATTTCGGGAACAGTAGTAATAATAATTCTGTGTTGTTTCCCAGAGGCAACTACGAGCAGTTCCACAAGACTAAGACGGAGAAGCTAAAGAACCAGCAGCGCGAGTACGAGGCGCAGCAACAGCACCGCGCGCACACGCAGGAGTTCATCGACCGCTTCCGATACAACGCCAACCGCGCCTCCTCCGTGCAGAGCAAGATCAAGATGCTCGACAAACTGTGAGTAACACCTTACCTACCGACCTACCTGCAGGAGTTCATCGACCGCTTCCGATACAACGCCAACCGCGCCTCCTCCGTGCAGAGCAAGATCAAGATGCTCGACAAACTGTGAGTAACACCTTACCTACCGACCTACCTGCAGGAGTTCATCGACCGCTTCCGATACAACGCCAACCGCGCCTCCTCCGTGCAGAGCAAGATCAAGATGCTCGACAAACTGTGAGTAACACCTTACCTACCGACCTACCTGCAGGAGTTCATCGACCGCTTCCGATACAACGCCAACCGCGCCTCCTCCGTGCAGAGCAAGATCAAGATGCTCGACAAACTGTGAGTAACACCTTACCTACCGACCTACCTGCAGGAGTTCATCGACCGCTTCCGATACAACGCCAACCGCGCCTCCTCCGTGCAGAGCAAGATCAAGATGCTCGACAAACTGTGAGTAACACCTTACCTACCGACCTACCTGCAGGAGTTCATCGACCGCTTCCGATACAACGCCAACCGCGCCTCCTCCGTGCAGAGCAAGATCAAGATGCTCGACAAACTGTGAGTAACACCTTACCTACCGACCTACCTGCAGGAGTTCATCGACCGCTTCCGATACAACGCCAACCGCGCCTCCTCCGTGCAGAGCAAGATCAAGATGCTCGACAAACTGTGAGTAACACCTTACCTACCGACCTACCTGCAGGAGTTCATCGACCGCTTCCGATACAACGCCAACCGCGCCTCCTCCGTGCAGAGCAAGATCAAGATGCTCGACAAACTGTGAGTAACACCTTACCTACCGACCTACCTGCAGGAGTTCATCGACCGCTTCCGATACAACGCCAACCGCGCCTCCTCCGTGCAGAGCAAGATCAAGATGCTCGACAAACTGTGAGTAACACCTTACCTACCGACCTACCTGCAGGAGTTCATCGACCGCTTCCGATACAACGCCAACCGCGCCTCCTCCGTGCAGAGCAAGATCAAGATGCTCGACAAACTGTGAGTAACACCTTACCTACCGACCTACCTGCAGGAGTTCATCGACCGCTTCCGATACAACGCCAACCGCGCCTCCTCCGTGCAGAGCAAGATCAAGATGCTCGACAAACTGTGAGTAACACCTTACCTACCGACCTACCTGCAGGAGTTCATCGACCGCTTCCGATACAACGCCAACCGCGCCTCCTCCGTGCAGAGCAAGATCAAGATGCTCGACAAACTGTGAGTAACACCTTACCTACCGACCTACCTGCAGAAGTTCATCGACCGCTTCCGATACAACGCCAACCGCGCCTCCTCCGTGCAGAGCAAGATCAAGATGCTCGACAAACTGTGAGTAACACCTTACCTACCGACCTACCTGCAGGAGTTCATCGACCGCTTCCGATACAACGCCAACCGCGCCTCCTCCGTGCAGAGCAAGATCAAGATGCTCGACAAACTGTGAGTAACACCTTACCTACCGACCTACCTGCAGGAGTTCATCGACCGCTTCCGATACAACGCCAACCGCGCCTCCTCCGTGCAGAGCAAGATCAAGATGCTCGACAAACTGTGAGTAACACCTTACCTACCGACCTACCTGCAGGAGTTCATCGACCGCTTCCGATACAACGCCAACCGCGCCTCCTCCGTGCAGAGCAAGATCAAGATGCTCGACAAACTGTGAGTAACACCTTACCTACCGACCTACCTGCAGGAGTTCATCGACCGCTTCCGATACAACGCCAACCGCGCCTCCTCCGTGCAGAGCAAGATCAAGATGCTCGACAAACTGTGAGTAACACCTTACCTACCGACCTACCTGCAGGAGTTCATCGACCGCTTCCGATACAACGCCAACCGCGCCTCCTCCGTGCAGAGCAAGATCAAGATGCTCGACAAACTGTGAGTAACACCTTACCTACCGACCTACCTGCAGGAGTTCATCGACCGCTTCCGATACAACGCCAACCGCGCCTCCTCCGTGCAGAGCAAGATCAAGATGCTCGACAAACTGTGAGTAACACCTTACCTACCGACCTACCTGCAGGAGTTCATCGACCGCTTCCGATACAACGCCAACCGCGCCTCCTCCGTGCAGAGCAAGATCAAGATGCTCGACAAACTGTGAGTAACACCTTACCTACCGACCTACCTGCAGGAGTTCATCGACCGCTTCCGATACAACGCCAACCGCGCCTCCTCCGTGCAGAGCAAGATCAAGATGCTCGACAAACTGTGAGTAACACCTTACCTACCGACCTACCTGCAGGAGTTCATCGACCGCTTCCGATACAACGCCAACCGCGCCTCCTCCGTGCAGAGCAAGATCAAGATGCTCGACAAACTGTGAGTAACACCTTACCTACCGACCTACCTGCAGGAGTTCATCGACCGCTTCCGATACAACGCCAACCGCGCCTCCTCCGTGCAGAGCAAGATCAAGATGCTCGACAAACTGTGAGTAACACCTTACCCACCGACCTACCTGCAGGAGTTCATCGACCGCTTCCGATACAACGCCAACCGCGCCTCCTCCGTGCAGAGCAAGATCAAGATGCTCGACAAACTGTGAGTAACACCTTACCTACCGACCTACCTGCAGGAGTTCATCGACCGCTTCCGATACAACGCCAACCGCGCCTCCTCCGTGCAGAGCAAGATCAAGATGCTCGACAAACTGTGAGTAACACCTTACCTACCGACCTACCTGCAGGAGTTCATCGACCGCTTCCGATACAACGCCAACCGCGCCTCCTCCGTGCAGAGCAAGATCAAGATGCTCGACAAACTGTGAGTAACACCTTACCTACCGACCTACCTGCAGGAGTTCATCGACCGCTTCCGATACAACGCCAACCGCGCCTCCTCCGTGCAGAGCAAGATCAAGATGCTCGACAAACTGTGAGTAACACCTTACCTACCGACCTACCTGCAGGAGTTCATCGACCGCTTCCGATACAACGCCAACCGCGCCTCCTCCGTGCAGAGCAAGATCAAGATGCTCGACAAACTGTGAGTAACACCTTACCTACCGACCTACCTGCAGGAGTTCATCGACCGCTTCCGATACAACGCCAACCGCGCCTCCTCCGTGCAGAGCAAGATCAAGATGCTCGACAAACTGTGAGTAACACCTTACCTACCGACCTACCTGCAGGAGTTCATCGACCGCTTCCGATACAACGCCAACCGCGCCTCCTCCGTGCAGAGCAAGATCAAGATGCTCGACAAACTGTGAGTAACACCTTACCCACCGACCTACCTGCAGGAGTTCATCGACCGCTTCCGATACAACGCCAACCGCGCCTCCTCCGTGCAGAGCAAGATCAAGATGCTCGACAAACTGTGAGTAACACCTTACCTACCGACCTACCTGCAGGAGTTCATCGACCGCTTCCGATACAACGCCAACCGCGCCTCCTCCGTGCAGAGCAAGATCAAGATGCTCGACAAACTGTGAGTAACACCTTACCTACCGACCTACCTGCAGGAGTTCATCGACCGCTTCCGATACAACGCCAACCGCGCCTCCTCCGTGCAGAGCAAGATCAAGATGCTCGACAAACTGTGAGTAACACCTTACCTACCGACCTACCTGCAGGAGTTCATCGACCGCTTCCGATACAACGCCAACCGCGCCTCCTCCGTGCAGAGCAAGATCAAGATGCTCGACAAACTGTGAGTAACACCTTACCTACCGACCTACCTGCAGGAGTTCATCGACCGCTTCCGATACAACGCCAACCGCGCCTCCTCCGTGCAGAGCAAGATCAAGATGCTCGACAAACTGTGAGTAACACCTTACCTACCGACCTACCTGCAGGAGTTCATCGACCGCTTCCGATACAACGCCAACCGCGCCTCCTCCGTGCAGAGCAAGATCAAGATGCTCGACAAACTGTGAGTAACACCTTACCTACCGACCTACCTGCAGGAGTTCATCGACCGCTTCCGATACAACGCCAACCGCGCCTCCTCCGTGCAGAGCAAGATCAAGATGCTCGACAAACTGTGAGTAACACCTTACCTACCGACCTACCTGCAGGAGTTCATCGACCGCTTCCGATACAACGCCAACCGCGCCTCCTCCGTGCAGAGCAAGATCAAGATGCTCGACAAACTGTGAGTAACACCTTACCTACCGACCTACCTGCAGGAGTTCATCGACCGCTTCCGATACCACGCCAACCGCGCCTCCTCCGTGCAGAGCAAGATCAAGATGCTCGACAAACTGTGAGTAACACCTTACCTACCGACCTACCTGCAGGAGTTCATCGACCGCTTCCGATACAACGCCAACCGCGCCTCCTCCGTGCAGAGCAAGATCAAGATGCTCGACAAACTGTGAGTAACACCTTACCTACCGACCTACCTGCAGGAGTTCATCGACCGCTTCCGATACAACGCCAACCGCGCCTCCTCCGTGCAGAGCAAGATCAAGATGCTCGACAAACTGTGAGTAACACCTTACCTACCGACCTACCTGCAGAAGTTCATCGACCGCTTCCGATACAACGCCAACCGCGCCTCCTCCGTGCAGAGCAAGATCAAGATGCTCGACAAACTGTGAGTAACACCTTACCTACCGACCTACCTGCAGGAGTTCATCGACCGCTTCCGATACAACGCCAACCGCGCCTCCTCCGTGCAGAGCAAGATCAAGATGCTCGACAAACTGTGAGTAACACCTTACCTACCGACCTACCTGCAGAAGTTCATCGACCGCTTCCGATACAACGCCAACCGCGCCTCCTCCGTGCAGAGCAAGATCAAGATGCTCGACAAACTGTGAGTAACACCTTACCTACCGACCTACCTGCAGGAGTTCATCGACCGCTTCCGATACAACGCCAACCGCGCCTCCTCCGTGCAGAGCAAGATCAAGATGCTCGACAAACTGTGAGTAACACCTTACCTACCGACCTACCTGCAGGAGTTCATCGACCGCTTCCGATACAACGCCAACCGCGCCTCCTCCGTGCAGAGCAAGATCAAGATGCTCGACAAACTGTGAGTAACACCTTACCTACCGACCTACCTGCAGGAGTTCATCGACCGCTTCCGATACAACGCCAACCGCGCCTCCTCCGTGCAGAGCAAGATCAAGATGCTCGACAAACTGTGAGTAACACCTTACCTACCGACCTACCTGCAGGAGTTCATCGACCGCTTCCGATACAACGCCAACCGCGCCTCCTCCGTGCAGAGCAAGATCAAGATGCTCGACAAACTGTGAGTAACACCTTACCTACCGACCTACCTGCAGGAGTTCATCGACCGCTTCCGATACAACGCCAACCGCGCCTCCTCCGTGCAGAGCAAGATCAAGATGCTCGACAAACTGTGAGTAACACCTTACCTACCGACCTACCTGCAGGAGTTCATCGACCGCTTCCGATACAACGCCAACCGCGCCTCCTCCGTGCAGAGCAAGATCAAGATGCTCGACAAACTGTGAGTAACACCTTACCTACCGACCTACCTGCAGGAGTTCATCGACCGCTTCCGATACAACGCCAACCGCGCCTCCTCCGTGCAGAGCAAGATCAAGATGCTCGACAAACTGTGAGTAACACCTTACCTACCGACCTACCTGCAGGAGTTCATCGACCGCTTCCGATACAACGCCAACCGCGCCTCCTCCGTGCAGAGCAAGATCAAGATGCTCGACAAACTGTGAGTAACACCTTACCTACCGACCTACCTGCAGGAGTTCATCGACCGCTTCCGATACCACGCCAACCGCGCCTCCTCCGTGCAGAGCAAGATCAAGATGCTCGACAAACTGTGAGTAACACCTTACCTACCGACCTACCTGCAGGAGTTCATCGACCGCTTCCGATACAACGCCAACCGCGCCTCCTCCGTGCAGAGCAAGATCAAGATGCTCGACAAACTGTGAGTAACACCTTACCTACCGACCTACCTGCAGGAGTTCATCGACCGCTTCCGATACAACGCCAACCGCGCCTCCTCCGTGCAGAGCAAGATCAAGATGCTCGACAAACTGTGAGTAACACCTTACCTACCGACCTACCTGCAGAAGTTCATCGACCGCTTCCGATACAACGCCAACCGCGCCTCCTCCGTGCAGAGCAAGATCAAGATGCTCGACAAACTGTGAGTAACACCTTACCTACCGACCTACCTGCAGGAGTTCATCGACCGCTTCCGATACAACGCCAACCGCGCCTCCTCCGTGCAGAGCAAGATCAAGATGCTCGACAAACTGTGAGTAACACCTTACCTACCGACCTACCTGCAGGAGTTCATCGACCGCTTCCGATACAACGCCAACCGCGCCTCCTCCGTGCAGAGCAAGATCAAGATGCTCGACAAACTGTGAGTAACACCTTACCTACCGACCTACCTGCAGGAGTTCATCGACCGCTTCCGATACAACGCCAACCGCGCCTCCTCCGTGCAGAGCAAGATCAAGATGCTCGACAAACTGTGAGTAACACCTTACCTACCGACCTACCTGCAGGAGTTCATCGACCGCTTCCGATACAACGCCAACCGCGCCTCCTCCGTGCAGAGCAAGATCAAGATGCTCGACAAACTGTGAGTAACACCTTACCTACCGACCTACCTGCAGGAGTTCATCGACCGCTTCCGATACAACGCCAACCGCGCCTCCTCCGTGCAGAGCAAGATCAAGATGCTCGACAAACTGTGAGTAACACCTTACCTACCGACCTACCTGCAGGAGTTCATCGACCGCTTCCGATACAACGCCAACCGCGCCTCCTCCGTGCAGAGCAAGATCAAGATGCTCGACAAACTGTGAGTAACACCTTACCTACCGACCTACCTGCAGGAGTTCATCGACCGCTTCCGATACAACGCCAACCGCGCCTCCTCCGTGCAGAGCAAGATCAAGATGCTCGACAAACTGTGAGTAACACCTTACCTACCGACCTACCTACAGGAGTTCATCGACCGCTTCCGATACAACGCCAACCGCGCCTCCTCCGTGCAGAGCAAGATCAAGATGCTCGACAAACTGTGAGTAACACCTTACCTACCGACCTACCTGCAGGAGTTCATCGACCGCTTCCGATACAACGCCAACCGCGCCTCCTCCGTGCAGAGCAAGATCAAGATGCTCGACAAACTGTGAGTAACACCTTACCTACCGACCTACCTGCAGGAGTTCATCGACCGCTTCCGATACAACGCCAACCGCGCCTCCTCCGTGCAGAGCAAGATCAAGATGCTCGACAAACTGTGAGTAACACCTTACCTACCGACCTACCTGCAGGAGTTCATCGACCGCTTCCGATACAACGCCAACCGCGCCTCCTCCGTGCAGAGCAAGATCAAGATGCTCGATAAACTGTGAGTAACACCTACACCTACCGACCTACCTACCGACCTACCTACCGACCTACATACCGACCTACCTACCGACCTACCTACCGACCTACCTACCGATCTACCTACCTGCCGACCTACCTACCGACCTACCTGCAGGAGTTCATCGACCGCTTCCGGTACAACGCCAACCGCGCCTCCTCCGTGCAGAGCAAGATCAAGATGCTCGACAAACTGTGAGTAACACCTACACCTACCGACCTACCTACCGACCTACCTACCGATCTACCTACCTAACGACCTACCTACCGACCTACCTACCGACCTACCTACCGACCTACCTACCGACCTACCCACCGACCTTATTACCGACCCACCTACCGGCCCACCTACCTACCGATCTACCTTCCTACCGAATCCTTCCTACCTAATCAACCCTTTATATTTCTGTCCATAAGACTGAGTTTGCAAATAATCCGGACAAACTGAACCAAAAAAGGAGTGAAGTTACAAAAATTTGCTCCCCGGTGTAAATTGATAGGATTTTTCAAAACGCCATTATTAATGTAATTTAAAAATGACGAGGTAAAAATACCTCATCGATCCGACACCTGGAAAAATTTACTCAGGGTCAAAGATCACTAAAACGAGTCTTTCGTGATTTTCAGCAAAACGTTAAAAAATTTAGATCAGATAATTATCTACCTTTAGACGTCCAAATTGACCGGACGACACTAATGATGACGTTTCGACATGTCTCTGGTGACCAACCCTTTTCTTATACGGTTGGGGACTCGCCAATCTGTGTATGTTTATTAAAAGCTTGTATGAAACCAATACACTATGAATTGCTATGACCTTGGACATACTGGCAAACACAACAGCAGTTACCTACCACTCTGTTTGAATCTGTTTGAATTTAACCTATTTTCTTAACACAATCATTCTCACATCAAGGATCATATCAGTTAAATCATTAAATGGCCATATTGTATATATTATCTTCTTAGGGTGTAAGATTTCCTAATAAAATCAATAAGTGTTGACCTTCTCGCGAATAATTATGCCAAATTAAATCATCTGTATTTTCAATCCACAGACCTGAATTAAAACCAGTAGAAAAGGAAATAGATGTTGTTCTGCGTTTCCCCGAGACAGAGCCGCTCTCACCGCCTATATTGCAGTTAAACGAAGTTGGATTCTATTACTCTAAGGATAAAGTCATTTTCTCCAATGTCAACCTTGGCGCGACGTTGGAATCCAGAATATGTATTGTAAGTAAATAATAATATGAGCACTGTATTTTAAGTTTAAACTGACCCACTTCTGAGCATGCCTCATCTCATTATGCGAGGGGTAATTATATTTTTATCTTAGAAACATGTATTCCAGTTATTAATTCATAATGAAGAGTTTGCTAAAAGTATTCGACAATTAAATTTTGCAAAAATTCTACCTAGGTTCTACTATAGGTCTACAGGTCGCAGCACGAAAGTTAAGCGCTCGTCAAAAACGAAAGCATTCGTCTTGCAAGCTATAGTTATACATAGCTAAGAAGCTTATTTGTTCCACTTGAATCCTCGTTTTTGTGTCGCGGTCCGCGGTCATTCGCTCAATATTGTTGAAGCCCACACAAAAAAAAGGTATTTGTAGTTTACAGCGAACTATGCAGATTGCCAGACCTTTGAATTTGAATCCTTTGGTTTCGTAACAAAAAATCTCAATTAAATATTACTGAATCTGGATAACCAATAATTATTTGTCAATATGATATAAAAAATAGTACTCATTTCCGTCGAATTCATTGTATAATGCTTAGATATGCTGTGACCGTGTCAATGATTACATTTCTCAAGCCGTCTGTGGGAAATATTTAACAATGACCGATATTATTAGCTTCGGCAATGAGTTAATGACATGACTTGATCAGTAATTCAAGTTGTCTCATTAACGAGGCTGAAGTTTTTGTACCATTGCAGCAATGATATTACAAGAAAGAGGTAGATACGTTACCTACGTAGTAATCA
This sequence comes from Euclidia mi, assembly GCA_944739405.2. Taxonomy (NCBI): domain Eukaryota; kingdom Metazoa; phylum Arthropoda; class Insecta; order Lepidoptera; family Erebidae; genus Euclidia; species Euclidia mi. The sequence goes on along the minus strand of OX123198.2, from coordinate 12,284,601 downwards.
ATCCCTAGAAACGGTACACTAACGCACACATCGATAACTCCATATTTTATTTTCGCTTGACAAGATGTGTCAGTTTCACTATGACGCCGGCTCGCGACGTCACACACACATATGTCAGACTTGCCAACTGGCTTATGTTTAGCGTCCTGCTTTTGGTACGCTTACCTATAACATATCTACTTCTTTTTACTTTTGCAACATCATTGCATTGCAGTCACACGATATGATATAATAGAGGGAATAACAAATCAAGTGATTAGTATTTTGCAAATAAATATCGGTAATTAATAAGTTCTGGTAGTATTCTACTTTTATTTAGCAACTTCTCAGTAGTAGCTCGGAGTCTGACAATATGTCCGGTAACTGCAATAGGCTCGCCCCTTATTACGTGACCCTAAAAATTCATAACATGGCGATTCATAGCGTAACACTACACTTCTGCCTACCCTTTCGGGAATACACGTGTGAGTCTATAAAAAAATGGTGTCATCAGTCCTTGGCACTGCTAATTAACATAGGAATCATAGGAGCATACGATTGGGTGTACTACCAGTGACAGGCGTGCGATGACTGTAGCTATCTCTAGAGAACTCGTTTAATAAGAAAGTTTCTTTAAAGTTATGACAATGTGTAGCACTAGCGCAAATGGTAAAAAAAAATTGATTAGTTTTTTGGAGATTTAAATGATTTGAAAGAGCACACTAAAACGGTTTCATAACTGAATGCGCTAGCTAGGTGCGACATGTGCTTGACAAACTTTAGACAGATACCTAACGTAGTCACGGTCACCTACAGTTGGTTTATTTATGATGCTTGCAGTAAAGCGCCTTTTGAGCCGAACTGTCGACCTTTTTAGTCGTATATTTGCTTCATCGAGCCAATATTAACCATACAATTTTATTTCCAGGTTGGTGACAACGGTGCGGGCAAAACGACGTTACTAAAAATAATCATGGGTATATTATCGCCGACGAGTGGTATCCGCAGCGTGCACAGAGGACTGAAATTCGGCTACTTCTCCCAACACCACGTCGACCAACTAGAAATGAATGTCAATTCCGTAGAACTATTACAAAAGAGTTATCCAGGTATGTATCTTATTTATATAATAGTTTTATTAGTGGCTGCAAACGGCGTGGTTTTCTGTATGTACTATTGAATAGGAATCGAATATCGAAAGGTTCCGGTCCTATAGAAATTAATCACAGTAAAAAATAGGTTCTAAAATTCATTTCATGATAATAATAGTTACATTTGAATATTATCTAGTGCTTGTGGTTTTTGGTCATTTATTCGATATATGACGGTATATGACAGTCCGTATGCAAATCTACCTTATCTGGTATTAAAGTGGCAGATGAATATGAAAGCACCGCAACGACACCGCTGAAACCCAGATTTATTTGTGCATATAATATTATTCATTTATAACGTCGATTTAAAAGGCTAACGGTTGTCAGCGCGCTTTCCATTACCTACACTACTACAAGAGAGCGCCGTGCTGCAGTTATACTGTTACGGTACCGGTACACTGAGCTATGAGCTTTAAATTCCATCTATCCATTGCAATAGTACCGACGCTGAGTCTCATATTTCGTTCGCTTTTGAAAGCGTCATCAACTCGATGGCAATAGATCTCATTAAATGAGCTGTTGTTATATTTCCCGTACTCGGTGATACATGCATCGTTGGTTATATGATTTAAGGCTCAAACACACCGGATGCGTATGCGTGACTTCGACGTAACCACGCACATAGTTACGGCGTAACCCGATGTCACACCGGGTTACGCATAAGTCTACGCTTACGCTTACGCAATCGAGCTGAGTACGCAACGCAGGCCAATTGTGTGCCCAGCTGCGGCAGCTATATTTTATTTTACTGTTTTGTTTTGTATTTAATGCCATTTCGAAACAGCTATTCTCGTTACGAAGGCAGCATGTTGTTTACATAATTATGTAAGAACAAAACACGGTGATGTTATGATGCACGAGATTGAAACTTACGAGATTGAAATTGAAGGCGAACAAACTTGAAAGAAAGTGCATTAACACCTCTGAAACGCACAAACACAAGGTCACCTAATGATGCAATTGCTATCAGAGAAAAGTTTGTTACATATTTTAATAACTAAATAACTACATACCTTGTATTTCCAGTTCAGCTCCAATTTTCTCCCATAATAAACATTAATGGTATGATATATTTCTGTAATCTTTACTTTTAGGGTTGTAGATACAGTCATATTTACGCACAAATTCAATAAGTTTTTCTTTCTTATCGCTATTCATCATTACTATCAAATCAAAACAAAACACCACTTTGTAATAAAATACAACTGACTGCAGTTACGCGCGTAGGGCAACGCACAGCAAAGGTACGTGCGTGTTGAAATTTGTTCGGTGTGACGTCCAATAGGACGCGCCATTGAATATAACGTCATCAACGCGACGTTGCCGTTCTGCTCTGCGTAAGGTACGGCGTAAGTCACGCAGCATGTTTGTGTCTTGGGAGCTGCATTGCGTAGGGCTACGCATTACGTCGACGCGAACGTCTACGTTACGCAAGCAGTGTGTCCTGTCTCATACAGTTCCATACATTACAACCCAGTGGTACGTGCACGTCTACGCTTACTTCTACGCATACGCATCCGGTGTGTTTGAGCCATTATGATGATGACTGCTCTAACATATTTTAGTTAAGAAATTCTCAAGATTGGTATGCAATAAATTGTCTATTATTAGGCATGTATTGTTTATTAGTGATAAATTATTTGCTTGCCTATGTATTAGGCAAAATCGTGTAGTGATGGGAAATAGATATTAAATATGATTTATTTTGGCCCAGTAGACAGTTAATGTCTACTGCGCTGAAATATATATAATTATGGTGAACGCCCATACTCATTTACGGCATATTCATTACAAATTTCTGAGGCAGCAATAAGCTAGTGGAGATACTAACAGACTGCCATGCAGAGGGAATGGGGTTCAAATCTACGGCGCGCAACAAAGACTTTTCGAAGTTATTTGTGTATTGAATTGTTGATTATCGCTTGCCCCGTGCCTCGGAGAGCACGTTAAGCCTTATTTATCATGAAGATCTTTGACGGTCGTTTTTTTTTCTCTTTATTTAATGAGCTGTGGCATATTTGACAACATCGCTCAATAACATCCTTACATATGCATAACAATATCACATATACCTTATTTCTATAAGTACCAATACATAACAACATAACATATCGTCACGCCTTTTATCCCCGAAGGGGTAGGCAGAGGTGTATTACACACCCACACTTCGCCAGATATGTTTCGGTCCCAATGTAATAGGGGGCGAGCCTATTGCCATCTACCGGGCACATTGTTAAGCGAGCGATAATTAATATTTACCAATACATATCAATTATTAATAACAACAAAACACTATAAAACTATGTTATTATATTTAATTATGTAGTATGATTAGTTAAATTATATATATGACTCGAGGACGCCAGCAGCTACGCCTGCACATTTCTTTTTATCTATCTGTTTTGACTGATCCCATGGGTATTTCGAGAAATCCCTTCTTAGTGCACCCCTACGGTCCCCAAGGAACATACATGCCAAATTTCAGCTTCCTGCGCCCAATAGTTTTGGCTGTAGCGTGTCTGTCAGTCAGTCAGTAACGCAAGGATTTTATATATAAAGAAGATTAATCGACACTCGAACCACGTACGACTTGAAGTTTGTATTATGGCGTGACTCCAATATCTCGACTCTCCAGTTGGTCTTCGTGCGTAGGTACTCCATGACCTCCTCGTCCTTCGTAGAGTGATGCAGCCGGGACACGTACATCAATGTGGTTGGTATTGCGGGACGCAGCAGCATGTTAGGTCCTGCTAACCCAGTACCACAATGGTTTCGACAACTAGGCTTCTTCTTCTTCCTCACCAACTTGATGAAGCCGTCCTTGTCGCACGTGTCCTTTTCTGGGACTCTCGATTCCTCGACCTTGCGTTGGGAGGGTTCACATTGCTTTTGTTTACCCCCTTTTTTTCTCCTGCCGATTTTGCTGCGTTTTGCATACGGTAGTAACGTCGGCGTAGGCGCGTTTAGGTTTAGACTCATTCACACTCGTCACAACCTTGATAGGTGTCGATGACCTAAGGTCAGCAACAGCACACGTCATAACGCTTGCATTAGGCGACGCAAGCAAATTCGCTGACTCAAAACTGCCGACAGATCCATTTTGAGCCCCGCGCCGAGTGTTGACGTTTGAAGGCGACCTACTTGCTGACATAGCGTTCCGTAGTAACACTATCTCTGCACGCAGCTCACTTATGGTGCTATCCGATGATTCCAATTTGGACTGCACCTCAGCCAGACTGGATTTTAGAGTCGTAATGTCATTCAGCAGTCTGGTTACGTGCTCGAACGTGACGGGTGGCAGCTTGTGGAGATCCTACGCCACGAAAGCAGGCACGACGTCAGGGTCGGTCACCTTAAATAAGGTGATGATGTCTTGGATGCTCTTCTCCGTGCCATCTCTTCGTCGAGACGGCATCTGGTCCAGTTTGTTCAGCGTCTGATATAGTACTTTTTTACCAGCACTTCACTTCTTCATCCTTAAAGTTGGATTTGCAGATCTGCATAATGCTGACCTCATCCATGGTATCGATGGCATGTTGTATGAATGCCAACATCTCATTAGCTATAAGTTGCTGTGAGCAACTCATTGTTACAGTGTTTTCACTACATTCATTAAATAACAATTATTTAATACACGCATAGCAGCGCAGGCACGTCCGCACTCCACGCTACTCGATCGAACGAACGACGTATTACATATATATCACGCCATTGTGAAGGCACCATAACCAATACAAAATATTTTATTATAGATATTGACAAGCATATCCTTACCAATAATGGGTAAATTTTTAATAATTGAGTATGATATACCATCATAACCAGGTGACCTATCTTTGGATTTAATGCATTTTTCTAACTCGCATAATGATATATTGTTCTCTAATTGTTCATTGTAAGAAGAAAATATTGGCCTTTTTGGCCGCACATAGTCAGGTGTTAAGTTTTGAAGAAGATCTTGAGCCATTACTTTATCAACATGCCAGTTCGAATATTTACAACCCTTAAGCATTTTTCGCCACATATTATTTACTGTTGATGACTCATTGATAGATGAACAGAAATTGTGCCAACCCTCACTTTTAGCTTTTCGCACCAATCGCTGGCTGTTTCTGATTTTAATTTTTAGGTTACATAAATTACTAGGTGTCGGATTCTTTCTATATTGTTTTAACGCTAACCGAAGCTCTGCAATATATTTAGATAATACAGGTTTCCAATAAGGTTTTGTGGCAAATGTCTGTAAAGGATCTTGATTAAATTTTATAAAGGGTATATGCATTTCAGCTGACTCATCTATACTTAATATAATAAAGCGGAAGAGTTTGTTTGTTTGTTTGTTTGTTTGTTTGTTTGTTTGAACGCGCTAATCTCAGGAAGTACCGGTCGGATCTGAAAAATTCTTTTTGTATACGATAGCCCTTTTGTTCCGGAAGGCTATAGGCTATATAACATAACGCTTTGACCCTTTGGGGCCGGGCAAAAGGCTAAAAAGGCTAAAACATAATGTTGGCTAATCTCAGGAACTAGCAGTCGGATTTTAAAAATTGTTATTGCCTATGATAGCCCAATTAATCCGATAGGCTATAGGCTATATAAAATTACGCCACAACTTTTAGGGGCAAGACAAAAATAATAAAATAGTCAAACGAGAAGGGGGAGGGTTGGGTCAAAGGCAAAAAAAGGCTAAACGAATAGGATACAATCTACATGGGTATCGTTTTCGAGATTTTCGGGACGCTGATTAATAATATGAAATTGATTTAGTGATCCAAGATGGCGGACGGGAAATCAAAGATGGCGGATGAGAAAATTTTAAATATCAATATGGGTATCGCCTTCGATATTTTAAGGGGTGGAGAATCGAAATACAACATATATTTCGTGATCAAAGATGGCGGATGGGCAATCAAAGATGGCTGATAGGAAAATTTAAAAAAATCAATATTGGTATCGTCTCCGATGTTTAAAGGGATGGGGAATCCAAATCCAACATCTATTACGTGATTCAAGATGGCGGATGGGATATCAAAAATGGCGGATGGGAATAATTTAAAAAATCAATATGGGTATCGTTTCTGATGATTTAAGGGATGGAGAATCCAAATACAACATCTATTTCGTGATCAAAGATGGCGGATAGGAAATCAAAGATGGCGGACGGGATTTTTTTTTGAAGTCGATATGGGTATCGTCTCCGATATTTTAAGGAATGGGGAATTCAAAAACACCATCTATTTCGTGATCAAAGATGGCGGATGGGATTATTTTTTAAAATCAATATGGGTATCGTCTCCGATGTTTAAAGGGATGGGGAATCCAAATACAACATCTATTTCGTGATTCAAGATGGCGGATGGGAAATCAAAAATGGCGGATGGGAAAAAATTAAAAAATCAATATTGGTATCGTCTCTGATGATTTCAGTGATGGTGAATCCAAATACAACATCTATTTCGTGATCAAGAAGAGAGAGAGAGAAGGGGGAGGGTTGGGTCAAAGGCAAAAAAAGGCTAAACGAATAGGATACAATCTACATGGGTATCGTTTTCGAGATTTTCGGGACGCTGATTAATAATATGAAATTGATTTAGTGATCCAAGATGGCGGACGGGAAATCAAAGATGGCGGATGGGCAATCAAAGATGGCTGATAGGAAAATTTTAAAAAATCAATATTGGTATCGTCTCCGATGTTTAAAGGGATGGGGAATCCAAATCCAACATCTATTACGTGATTCAAGATGGCGGATGGGATATCAAAAATGGCGGATGGAAAAAATTTAAAAAATCAATATGGGTATCGTTTCTGATGATTTAAGGGATGGAGAATCCAAATACAACATCTATTTCGTGATCAAAGATGGCGGACGGGATTTTTTTTTGAAGTCGATATGGGTATCGTCTCTGATATTTTAAGGAATGGGGAATTCAAAAACACCATCTATTTCGTGATCAAAGATGGCGGATGGGATTATTTTTTAAAATCAATATGGGTATCGTCTCCGATGTTTAAAGGGATGAGGAATCCAAATACAACATCTATTTCGTGATTCAAGATGGCGGATGGGAAATCAAAAATGGCGGATGGGAAAAAATTAAAAAATCAATATTGGTATCGTCTCTGATGATTTCAGGGATGGTGAATCCAAAAACAACATCTATTTCGTGATCAAGAAGAGAGAGAGAGAAGGGGGAGGGTTGGGTCAAAGGCAAAAAAAGCCTAAACGAATAGGATACAATCTACATGGGTATCGTTTTCGAGATTTTCGGGACGCTGATTAATAATATGAAATTGATTTAGTGATCCAAGATGGCGGACGGGAAATCAAAAATGGCGGATGGGAAAAATTTAAAAAATCAATATGGGTATCGTTTCTGATGATTTAAGGGATGGAGAATCCAAATACAACATCTATTTCGTGATCAAAGATGGCGGATAGGAAATCAAAGATGGCGGACGGGATTTTTTTTTGAAGTCGATATGGGTATCGTCTCCGATATTTTAAGGAATGGGGAATTCAAAAACACCATCTATTTCGTGATGAGAAAATTTTAAATATCAATATGGGTATCGCCTTCGATATTTTAAGGGGTGGAGAATCGAAATACAACATATATTTCGTGATTAAAGATGGCGGATGGGCAATCAAAGATGGCTGATAGGAAAATTTTAAAAAATCAATATTGGTATCGTCTCCGATGTTTAAAGGGATGGGGAATCCAAATCCAACATCTATTACGTGATTCAAGATGGCGGATGGGATATCAAAAATGGCGGATGGGAAAAATTTTAAAAATCAATATGGGTATCGTTTCTGATGATTTAAGGGATGGAGAATCCAAATACAACATCTATTTCGTGATCAAAGATGGCGGATAGGAAATCAAAGATGGCGGACGGGATTTTTTTTTGAAGTCGATATGGGTATCGTCTCCGATATTTTAAGGAATGGGGAATTCAAAAACACCATCTATTTCGTGATCAAAGATGGCGGATGGGATTATTTTTTAAAATCAATATGGGTATCGTCTCCGATGTTTAAAGGGATGGCGAATCCAAATACAACATCTATTTCGTGATTCAAGATGGCGGATGGGAAATCAAAAATGGCGGATGGGAAAAAGTTAAAAAATCAATATTGGTATCGTCTCTGATGATTTCAGGGATTGTGAATCCAAATACAACATCTATTTCGTGATCAAAGATGGCGGATAGGAAATCAAAGATCGCGGACGGGATTTTTTTTTAAAGTCGATATGGGTATCGTTGCCGATATTTAAAGGGATGGGGAATCCAAATCCGACATCTATTTCGTGATCAAAGATGGTGGATGAGAAATCAAAGATGGTGGATGAGAAAGTTTTAAAAAATCAATATGGTTATCGTCTCCGATGTTTTAAGGGATGGCGAATCTAAATACAACATATATTTCGTGATCAAAGATGGCGGATAGGAAATCAAAGATGGTGGATGGGATTTTTTTTTTAATCAGTATGGGTATCGTCTCCGATGTTTGAAGGGATGGAGAATCCAAATACAACATCAATTTCGTGATCAAAGACGGCGGATAGGAAATCAAAGATGGCGGACGGGAATTTTTTAAAGTTGATATGGGTATCGTCTCCGATATTTTAAGGAATGGAGAATTCAAAACCACCATCTATTTCGTGATCAAAGATGGCGGATGGGATTTTTTTTAAAATCAGTATGGGTATAAACTCCAATATTTAAAGGGGTGGGGAATCCAAATCCGACATCTATTTCGTGATCAAAGATGGCGGATGAGAAATCAAAGATGGCGTATGGGATTTTTTTTTAAGTCGATATAGGTATCGTCTCCGATATTTTAAGGAATGGGGAATTCAAAAACACCATCTTTTTCGTGATCAAAGATGGTGGATGGGATTTCTTTTAAAAATCAATATGGGTATCGTCTCCGATGTTTGAAGGGATGGAGAATCCAAATAAAACATCTATTTCGTGATCAAAGATGGCGGATAGGAAATCAAAGATGGCGGACGGGATTTTTTTTTAAAAGTCGATATGGATAAATATCGGAGACGATACTTTAAGGAATGGACAATTCATTATTATATAAAAATCTATGTTTGTTTTTGCATCATTTATAGACCCTGCAATGATAAGAGATTAAGCGCTAAGTCAATGGTAACTTGGAAAAGGGGCTTGGAAAAAAGGGAATTCAATAAAAGTCTTAAAAAGGCGATACGGAGTTCGCTGGGTCAGCTAGTTAATAATATTCAGAAACACGTCATAGGCTAACTGTAGATCGTGTGGAAGACTAAAATAGATAAGTTTCATCATCATCATCATCATCAGCCTTTAACAGCCCACTGCTGGACTAGGCCTCTCCTTTGAAAGAAGGAATTGGCCTATTATACCACGCTAGCCAAACGGGTTGGTATAGGGTTTGTATCAAATTTTCCTTCTCTTACAGTGTTGTTCTCTGCATAATATGCTCCCTCTGTCGGCTCTTACGACACCCATAGGATGATATGGGGTGGTGTCAATTCGTATTCTTAATCCGTCACCACACGGAAGATAAGTTTATTATGTATATATTCTTTGTATGAAGCCCAGTTAGCATTCTTGTAATTCCTTTTTCTTTATAAAATGATGAACATTATTGTCATAGTACATACTTATCTTAATAACAAGATGATCACTATCTAATGTCTCATTCATACACGTCCACTTAAAATATACCGCCACATCAGGCGTCGCTATAGAGATATCTGGGGACGATTGATGTAAAACATTATTTACTAATATGAAATATGTATAACTACCGTCATTTAAGGAAATCAAATTATTATCCATTAATGTATCAAATATCATCGTGCCTCTCGAATCTATTTTATTTGACCAGCTGGGATGACGGCCGTTAAAATCCCCAAGAAATAACGTTTATGTGAAAATAATTCGTCCCATACGTTTTGTAATATTGGCGGCCGGATATTTAGGTGGGCAATAAATAGCAACAATATTTTCAACATACCTACAGTTTAAAATTCTAACTCTTAATAACTCAATATTAGGATTAGAAAGGAACATTGGTTGTAACTGCGTTTTGATCGAGTTGTGCGTAAAAACAGCTAATCCGCCGTATGAGTCTTCCCTATCGTTCCTACATATTGTAGTTGCTTATTTTAAGCTCAGCCTCCAGATGTAGCCACGTCTCACAAACAACTCCTATATGAATTTTCTCTCGACATAGGAGCTGCTCAAAATCGATACACTTATTTCTAATACTTCGAGCGTTCCACTGAACAATATTTATGTTTAGGCGTTTATCCATATTTAATTATATACTAAAATTAATCTAAAAAGGCAGGTCGCAGAGATACTGTACAATGTTTGTTGTCAACCACTCCATAAATAAAGATACCCCGTGTTTAATCTTAGTCACGTTATTATCATAGTCGCTCGAAAAACAATATCTTTCAACAAATTTAATAATTGCAAAAACGTTAACCCGCCTGCACGCATCTTCTCTTGTTTCGCCTTTTCTTGACCTCCTGATGGGTTTGTTGTGTTCTCCAGTACCTCCTCCGAACTAGAACCAGATAAATCCATATCTTGAGCTGTTTGAAGTTGTTTCTTTTTCTTTTTTTTTGTACTAGGGTTTCTTGAGATACGCGAAGGTAACGCGGCGCTCTGTGGCCTCTCCACTGGATTAGGGGGCGTGGATACAATATCCGCTTGCTGATCGCGGTTCTTAGGTGTCGCAGTCCTATTCAAGGCAGCTGCATACGTCATATCATTTGAAGATTCTGATTTAGAAGGCTCTTGTGTAGGCTCCTGGGTGCTTGGTGAATTATGAATCACTTTAGGTGGTAAATTGTCTTTTTCTCGAATCAAAGACACGGGGACACACATGGCAGCCGCTTTTCTGTAGGCGGAATTATATTTAACCCTTGAAATATCAGTTATATGGTGCTCCATTAGTAACTTTTCCAACGCAAATTGCTTAGGCAACTTCTCTACGCAACTAACTGTGATATCAATTTTATTTCTCTTTCTCTTTCCGTCGCTTCCCACTAAAATCCTTTCTTCTTTCTGATTCACCTCTCGTCCTCTTTTTGATCTTTCTGATGGCGGCGCCGCGGTTTCCATTTGCAGTATCTGGCTCCACTCATTGTTAACATTGGTTGTACTATTAATTTCATGATCATTCCCCTCTGCATTTACCCCGTACTCTGTATCACTATTTTTAATTATAATATTATTAACAACATCATCTTCACTCAAATCTAAGTCCTCGGACATAGTTTATAAAGCGCTAAATCAATAGCGCCTGGCACTCAACCGTACATTAAGCGAAGGTACGTCTAATCAATTCCGCGTACACGGCCCAACTGGCTGACAGTCGTTATAGGGCGACTATATAAATTGACACAAGTCTAAACCATAGAATATCGCTATACCTTCGGGTTGCGGAGGTCAGACAGGCAGTCGCTCTGTGGAAAAGCTAATATTCAGCCAAATCCGGTAAGACTAGTAAGCGGACCTCAGGTTAAAACTGGGACAAGGCTAGGAAGATGATGAATACATTACAAAATTTTTGAGAGTCATGGGCATGACATAATTATGTGTAAAAAAATGATAAGTGGACTATTTATAGGAATGTTGAGTTAAGCATCTGTCTGAAATTTCAGAGGGACAAACGTCGGATGGCAATAAGCGATTAGTTTCGTTTATAAATAGCCTTTTGTATTAACTCTGTTGTTACAATTAGTTCTTCATGCAGCCTTTAAAGACACTGACAGATAAACTGTTAAACATGCATAGGTTAAACGGAGCTTTTTAGAGACTCAATTCTCATCATCAGCCTTTAAGAGTCCACTGCTGGACTAGGCCTCTCCTTTGAAAGGAGGAATTGGCCTACTATACCACGCTGGCCAAACGCAAATAATAGTTAATAGTACATAGCAATTAATAGTACAACCAATGTTAACAATGAGTGGAGCCAGATACTGCAAATGGAAACCGCGGCGCCGCCATCAGAAAGATCAAAAAGAGGACGAGAGGTGAATCAGAAAGAAGAATGGATTTTAGTGGGAAGTGACGGAAAGAGAAAGATAAATAAAATTGATAACACAGTTAGTTGCGTAGAGAAGTTGCCTAAGCAATTTGCGTTGGCGAAGTTACTAATGGAGCACCATATAACTAATATTTCAAGGGTTAAATATAATTCCGCCTACAGAAAAGCGGCTGCCATGTGTGTCCCAGTGTCTTTGATTCGAGAAAAAGACAATTTACCACCTAAAGTGATTCATAATTCACCAAGCACCCAGGAGCCTACACAAGAGCCTTCTAAATCAGAATCTTCAAATGATATGACGTATGCAGCTGCCTTAAATCAATTCTACCGCAATATTATTTAGGTTATCGTTACATGCAACTTTATGTTTGATTTGAATGTAAGTTGGAGAATCTGTACAATAGCTAATTTCTAAAAAAAACTTCTTCGTTTCCTCATCGATTTACTTAAGTACTTTGTTATCTTACTTCTTTAGACCAACCATGAAGTGCAACGATTTTAATTTCTTTTAAGTCCTTATTGATGTATGACCTTATTGTATTTTGGTCTGTTCTGTTGCTGGTTTTGTAACATAAGTTCTTGCATAAATCGATTAAGCGATCCGTACCTTGAATCTGGCGTTGTTTTCTTCTGTCCGCTATACGTTTGGTTTTCTCGGCAATTGTAAAACCTGGATAGAGTTAAATCTAGTTCAAGGAAATCAAATACATCTCCGTTATACTACTCAAGTTTATTAAACGGGCCTTACGTCTATTTTCTTCGACAATTTAATTATGCTATCCAGTAAAACATGTTTGATATAAGATCCTCAAATTATATGAATAGCAATTAGCTTGTAATATGCTAAACATATTTTGTGCATGATATGCATTGGCAGAAATATTTTCTGACTCTGTGTGAATTTCTGACTCTGTGTGAATTTCTGACTGACAGAAAGCGAAAGAAAAACAAATAGATCAGTATCCCGTATAATATATATAATACACGCATTCGTAGATAAATCATATTAAAAATATTTATTTCAAGTCGAGTGAACAAAATATGCATACTCGTCCTAATATTGTTAATCCATTAGATTCTGAAACATCGCATACCTGTGTTGTTTTAGTTTATTTATTTTGTCTCTTCGTTCCTTTTTTACTAAGTGTTCTTGTATAACCTTATGCAATGATCCATGCCTCGGCTCTTGTGCTCTTGCCCTTTTTTGTAATTCTTCAGCTCTATCCATTGAAAATAGATTAGATGAATCTAAATCAAGTTCAAGATAATCATATTTATCATTCGTCCCAATTCTCGATAAGTTATCTCTTTTGCTTGGGAAAAATATTTCCTCTAGAGGCCATATTCCGAAGGAACGTATGGCTTTACCCGCATGCAAGTGTTGAGTTTCTTGTAGCAGCAGAAACCCGCAGATCCCTGTAAAAGAATAGAATTTTCTTGTATATTTCCAAGTGAGCTACGGCCATGTACTGCATTTTTCGTGCGTTTAACACATGACACGATCTAACTTTCAATTGTGAAATTTACAAACTATGTTTTCAACTATGTCACAGTTAGCTACGATAAGCACATAATTATCTAAATTGAAAGAAAATAGGAAAATTACAAACAAGCCAAACATGAATGTCGCTAATTAACGCGCTAATTTCGTACGGTTGGCGTACATTCTTTGTTATTATGAGTGGTATTAGACGTATACTTATAAAATGTCGAGAGTATTCTATGAATGTAGAGAATATTACTTACATAATGTAGACCACATGTTCGACAACATAGTGAACACTTTTGAAACACCGATGTGGTGTTAAAAGAAAAATCTAGTGCAAATTGTATACTTGCAATTACTTTTTAATCTAATTTTTGTAACAATTTGTAAATGAAATTATTTGCCGGTTATTTTTGTTTTGTGTTTTAATTACAAATCTCGTTAGTTTCCTTGTCGAAGCTAATTTCAATTTAAAAACAATCATAAATGTTATTATTATAAATTTGTATTTCTCAGAGTTGTATTTGTTGCTTAGAATTTTCAAAACGTCTAAGCGTAGTTGGTGATACTGCGTCGTAAATGCTACAAAAGGATTTTAAATATTTACTTATATAATAATAATATTATGCCATTGCATGTTATATGGGTACTGACTATAAATAAACATAGAATTAATTCAATACATTATTTATAAATATTTCTTTTATGAATAAAATAAAGGATGTATTGAACCTCGCTGGTATCAGCATAACTGGCTGGGATCGTACTGGAGGCCATCTTTTTCTTAGCCAGACTTAACTTTTGTTTATTTATGTGAGGTCAAAACAGTAGAGTTCCATCTTTTTATTCTGTAGCCTACCTGTCGATTTGCATTTATCTTCTTGGTATTACTGCCGTGCTGTTAGATAACACAGCTTTGTTAATGAACCAGAGTTACCATATTTAATTATATTAAAGTAGTACACTTGATAAACTAATAAAGAAGCTTTTCTTGACCAATCAAGCAATCAATATGCTGTGGACCAAAGGACAATCCTTGTGGTACACCGATGCTGACAAAGTCAATTCTAATTTTATCCACTTGGTCAAGATTATTTGGTTGCTCTGAACAATAATATTTTTACGTAATCTTTATGCCTAAATACAGATATAGACAAACTCTTTTATATTAATTTGTGAATATGTTCACCGGAACCTCAACAATTATGGAAGAGGCTGTCAAATGCGTTCGCTAAGTCTAGATCCCAATGATCTAAACACGGCTCTAAGGGCTAAATACGCCGTCTATCATTGCGTTGGACGCAGCTTTAATGTTTGTTATCTGATAATCTTATAAGAGCTTAATTTGTAATGATTAAGCTAATACAAATAGTATGATAAGAAGCTGCATTCGTTTTTGCAGTGCTATCGGCCAAAGCCGACGGCTGCTTAGAATGATGGTACTAGCAGTAAACTACGTTTATAGGTTTTAATAAAAGTACTGTTTATGTATATCAGATATAATCGTTCCAAAATTGCTTTATATTGTAATATTATAAATGATGTAGTACTCCGAATTTGTTGCTTACCCTAAGTTTTTTGAGTTCTGTTAGTTGTTTTTTAAGTATATGTTCCATTATAAATCTCTGTAGTGACCCGAATCTAGGAACTGCTGTTGTAGTTGTAATCTTGTCATCTTCTGGTCCGTTCCTTGAAAGTTGCAGCTTCTTAAACTGTTGATTATACTCTTGTTCACCGAAGTTGTTTGCGCTGTATGGCTTGTTGTTAGACATGTCCTCAATGGGTGAGACTAAATTTGTATTATCTAAGAGAATAATTGCGTGCATGTATGTATTCCTTGACGCAATTGAATTTATTGAACTTATTAGCAGCAAATACCAGGATAAAACTAAAATACAAATAGTAAATATTATCTAAATTAACATTTTATATCACCGATAGTTCATAATTTTATATCACTCTATCTAATTATTGTTGCAAGCAAAACTGAGACTAGGTTTCAGTATTTGCGTTAAATTAAAGTATTTCATTTACTTACACACTATTCGGAACATAGTCTCCTAAACACCTGTGCAGCATTGGATTAAAATTGCAACTGCCTAATTCAATATTTCATCAAGCGATTAATTTGATTAATTAGGTACTAGCTAAGCGATTATATTGTCGGACATATTTGGTGTTTTCATTATGATTCTGATATGACTTATGTTGTCGAAATATTTCTGATTTTGGCATTTGAGTACGAAATTCGTATTGCGATTGTGAAAAGGAAAATAGTGTATTGTAACTACAACAAAAAGTTTGTTTCATTGTAAGTAACATAGAAACACAAATGAAGGTTGATGTCATGTTAGATGCAGTATTTTGTTATAAAGCGACGGAAAGTGTGAATAAGATTTTTTTAGTGGACTTTCGCCAGTATCCAAGATAGATATTGCATCTGTCTTAGGTAATCATCATCTGTCAATCCAATATAAAAATATATGTACCTACGTATCAAATTTTTTTTTAATACCGTGGTAGAAAGAGATGTCTAATCAGTGAGTAAGGTGGGTCGTGTGGATCAGATACAAATACGAACAAAAGGCATATTTCTGTAACCATATAATTAGTACCTATGTTATTCCTTGTAAAATTATTGTCTATATCTGTTATAGAAATTAAACATGTTTCTTGCTAATATTAACCTAGTTTAGAAATATGTACATAATATATAGTAAAATTATCTTTAAAATTATATAAAAGTAGTTTGAATGGTTTTCATTGTTTTTTTTGGTGACAGGCAAAACAGTAGAAGAATACAGACGGCAGTTGGGCAGTTTCGGTGTGAGCGGCGACCTCGCCCTGCAGACGATAGGCAGTCTCTCTGGAGGACAGAAGTCGAGGGTGGCCTTCGCGAGGATGTGTATGGGCAACCCCAACTTCTTAGTACTCGACGAGCCTACTAACCACCTGGATATAGAGACCATTGAGGCATTAGGGAAGGCGATAAATAAATATACGGTGAGTTTGTTAATTTGTCAGAGAGCATTCGGACATAAGATGTACACAGTAACAAGTCAAGCTTGACAGTAGCAGTACGATTTTAATCCTTATTTCCTACACCATAAGAACGAAACAAAGCCCAAAGTGCTTGACGAGTGGTCATGTGTACACTGACCCATGAGTTTCCATATTGATTTATACAATACTTACTTAACCTCTTGTATGCCGGAATGCCAGACACAATTAAAAAGCTATTGTGTCTCGCGTAGATCTGCTTCCGGCATACAAGGGGTTAATGATTATGTAGATTGTAAGGACCTTCTCTACATAGTATCCAAGCCTTTAGTTTATTGTAACCACTAGTCACATTATGCTAAAGGGTCGAATTACGGACCTCAAAGACTTACGATCTTATGACTTATCTTGATCAACTTTTAAAATATCTAATTTAGTTAATAAATAAACTCTACCATTCATCACTCTCTCACAAAGACCTAATAAGTGCTTAGTCGTTTTGCCAGTGTAGAAGTTCATTTGACGAAAAATATCGATATGTGCGAAAATTTACGTGAATCAGTGGTGACTTACTAGATAGTAGTTAAGTTTCCATAATATTGTGATTTCCGTAATATTTGTGACATTTACACTTATAATTATATTCCAGGGCGGTGTAATTCTAGTATCTCACGACGAAAGGTTAATACGCATGGTGTGCAAAGAGCTATGGGTGTGCGGCGGTGGCTCCGTCGCCAGTATAGAAGGAGGCTTCGACGAATACCGCAAGATTGTCGAACGAGAGCTCGAAGCGCAAAACAACAAGTAGTCCAATAACACCATAATAACAAATACCCACATGTATACAATATATCCATGTAAAAAGTAACCTTAAATTATATCGTTGTAATATATTTTGTGTTTTTTTTTATATTTATGTTAGGCATCTCAAAAGTCAACATATTTGAAAATGGGGCAGGAAATAGCTTCTACTTGTATTTGCGATGATGTTTCGCCACGCTTAGTATTGCCATCACTAGTGGCGCTTGCGACATTTTCTAAAAATATTTTCCACTCGCGTCCCTGGATGGCCGGAATGTTGTTTAAGATATATGTCCCTTCAAAAGTAACTGAAATATTTTCTGAGGAGCAAAATGTAAACGCTACGTTCCATTAACCCCAGTTGTTGATTAACTTTGAAATTTATCTGCTAGCCTTTTAAGTCCTATTCGTGTATTTGATTGACTAAGTAAGAGACCATCATTGGCATATCCGTTCAAATTGCATCCGAGAAAGTAGTCGAAACCTTGGTTCCATAACTAAGGCCCTACATGTGATCCCTGAGAACAACCTAACCTTAGTGCCTTCGCCGCAGTATAATGCCCAAGGTTTAATTTTGTATATAAATGAGAAAATGTACGTTACTGTAACATCAGCGAGTCTTCAATTTGAGTCATCGCATAAGCATGGAGTGCCTATGCTATTACTTGTTGTCGCAAGCGCTTGAGGTATTCTAGGATTGCAATGTTGATGACGTAACTGTTCTTCTAACTGATAAAACCGCATCTGATTTAGGTAATGTAATACAGAATTACTATTACATACATCATTATCGCCCGGCAAAAGCTTAGGTACCACAATACGTTCCAAAAGTTTACCTGATGATCTCATTACTTATTTTTCATCAGTTTAATCTCACTACTCACTAGTATATATACTCACTACAAAATACCTTCTACCTATGGGCGGCAGTTTGCGACTGAATGGTCCTTGTCGATTGTTTCAAAGGACAAAACTCCCTTTTTTCCAAATCCGTTGATTGCTCCAAGGGACAAAACTCCCTTTTTTTCTGAAGCCGTAGACTGCGCAAAAGTAACTAATGTCCCTTTTATTAAAACTTAACGGATTGCGCTATATTATATATCAATAGACGCGTAATGAAATGAGCTTTCGAATGATACCAAATTAGAAATATTTTCCCGCCATTTTTGAGCGCGATGTTATATTTTTGACATATTCCTTTTTCTCGTCGTTCTTTATTAAGGGAGGTATATAAGTATTATACACAGTTAGAAAGGTTGTATAATTTACTTTTAGAGGAAATAAATATAATTAAAAGAAACGTTTTAATTTTAAACATAAAAAAATTAAACAAAGGATTGATTGTTAATTGCTGCCAATTTCCGTATTTTATTTTTTTAAATACCTACATACATACATATACTCAAGTCTTTTTCCCGTCGGGGTAGGCAGAGACAACGGAACGCCACTTGCATCTATCCTTACAAACCTCACGCGCTTCCTCTACATTCATTACTCTGTTCATACATGCTGGCCGGTTCCGGGTGCTTCGGACCTTTCCGTTTTTCAGAACGTCACCAATTTGACCGACGAATGTCCTACGAGGTCGGCCGCGACCGGCTTGCCCATACACTTTAGCCTCATATATATATACTACCTTTTTATGTTATATATCTGATTCAAACCTACATAAGTTTCTTACCAATTAGATTTCCAAGCAAAAGAACCATTTCCGATAAGAATCCGATAAGAATTACTCTTACTGGAATGTGCACAGTTGTGTGCACTTTCTCCCGCCAAAAATAACCTGAATATCCGCAAAATTTTTCGATAATCAATATCTCATGAATAATATGAGTATTATACATCATATGATCGGTTTATTTATATACTCATAATAAAAAAATAACACAGAGCATAAATGTAACCTTATCAACATACATATGTAAGTATTTACATTCAATAAAAAAGAAATGCCGTTTTTACGATAATTGTTTGTAAAAATCTCTTAAATTAAAGTAATACACAATATTTATTATGTTTTTTTGCTGTAACTTCATAATTAATTAGTTTATTCACAAAAAAAACAAAAAAGTATCATATACAGGGTGTAAAAAGACCCTTAACGAAAACTGAAATCCCATGTTGTACAAATCACTACGAACATTTTTTACTTCGGCACCATACCTGGGAAATTACTGGTTCTGGAGATATTGATGCTCAAAGTTAGTATGGAATTTTTTAAATTAGGTACAAAATCGATGCATTTACCCCGCCGATATGTTCTTTAGATGCCCTATAACCTCATGGATAAGTAGGTATTTCGAGCATTGCACGAGCGCGCTTTTAATTGCGGTTTAAAAATTGTGAAAACTCAAAAAAAGATTCGATTCCCAGGTATTATTTTTGGTTAGTATGACTTGGCATGATGTCCACAACGAGTAGACTTCGGCTTGGTGGTCTTGTGACACCCTGTATAATTATAATATTTGTTTACAATTATGTTTTTAATCCATAATTACGCCCCGCGCGCAAAATGCAAAGTCAGCGAAATAATATTTTTTTCACATGCTAATATCTAAATAACATTTCAAGCAAGTATTGCTATTATTTTATATATTGTTAAGATAATATCACCAGGTATATAACAAAACAAAAGGAACCAAGGTTCAACTCGTATTGTTATAACGATAAGCAATTGTTTCGAGTAAGTCGTTAAAAGTCGTAATTGTTTACATAGCATCCGGTTCGGTCCCTCGCATAAAGTAAACACTTCATTCAAATGTAGTGTATTTGGGATCATATGAAAGAAACATTCATAAAGTTGAACAAAAGCATTGTTGAGGCCACAGAGGTGAACAAGGAGCGCACAAAAACTAATTTATCGACCCCGGGCGGTGTCAAGTGGCCGCGTCAGCTCGTTTGACACCTTGCGCGGTCGAAGCACCTAAGCAAATTATTTAGATCGCTCAAGCGAGGCAGAGGTTACTATATACCTAGCTTAAGCATCAGAATAAAATAGCACATGGGCACCCATTGATCCGGATAACTAACTCACAGGTGGGCGAAACCGTGGACAAAGAAGAAGTAGCAAAAATGCCCCACTTCCGACTGCAACGATAAGTATCTCAAAAAATCGCTTAAAATCAGTATAAAATAATTATATACTTCCGGTAATCATCCTTACTGGCGAACATATAAAAAAATTGCTCTAAATATTTATTCAGGAGTAGAAAACCTGTAATATACTAATTTCTGATTTTAGTTTTAGAATAGGATTAAAAAGCAATTAAACACTGTAATAACTCACGTTTGATAATAGTTATTATACTACGTTAGTAATAAAGCACACATACTGAAGAGTTTTGTCAAACAATAGGACTAAATATGCTTAAACCAAACTTGTTAGCAGATTATGTCGAAGAACATAATCTAAACCAGCAGAGTTCCCTTTGCGAGGTTAGAAGCAACTAGCGAAGAAGTTAATATGATTTTCCGAGACATATGAGGAATTAATTATGATATCAGAGGGTCTAGTACCAGTTTGCACTCGATCGTCACGGTGGACGATAGCCTAGTCGTCGACGGGATCAATTTCCATACATTTTCTAAATGCGCTCCCTAGCGGACTCTATCGATAGCTACTCTCTGTTAGGGGTTACGCTACGCTTTTAGAAAATTTAATGTGTTCGAGGATACAGGCTAGAGTCTATAAAAAATATGTTCATTTGTTTAATCTTTATTCCACTTTTTTATGGTCGTTAGAGAAATGCATGATTGAAAGTATAATATTTTTAAGATAAGTACTAAATATTGCGCCTGAAACAATATTTGGAGCAATTTCTAAGTATGATAGCCAATAAGGATGACAATCAGAGGTATGCAACTTATTAATACTCAATTTTATCTATTATTTGAGATATTTTTCTCAGCTGTCGGACGTGGGGTAATTTTATATGGAAGTTGCAACTTCTCCTTTAGATGATATCTATAATATATATTCGTTTGTTTAGTAGATAGATGATATTTGCATCAAAGCCTCGCACCTTTTGTATGTGGTAGAGTCACGCTGATACAGTAGAAACGGATTGACTGTCAGGATTCTTACTTTTCTAGGCAATCAACGTAAATCAACAGAAGCCTAGCTTTCTACTGCTGTGTTTCATTAGGCTGCAAACAAATCTAGCAACCACTGCCAAAGTGCTCAGATATTTACATAGAGGCGCATTTCATATGAGCGCTTTGAAGACAAACTGTCTGTGAATCAAATTGCCGCTTGGCGGCTCTCTACGACAGCAAGAGAGACCAACGTTCCTCCTGTGTATCTTAACTACGAGAGCAAGAGAGACAGAGAACGACGCCAGCGCCGCCAACGGCGCCAACTACGAACTAAACTGGAGTCAGCCTCCACTTGGAATCGGCACACGAAATCCTGAAGAACTGCGCTTCTATGTAAATCTGTATTCATTGCCACTGCCGAAGGAACCACTTTTGTTGGCAGCGTAGGGCACTTTCAAACAACAAAGTCAAATATCAAAAGAATACTTTGTACTTTGTCATGCGTTGCTATGTTGTATTGTTCGCTTTTCTTCTGATATCCATGCTCTTCACCATGGCAGATAGTAATAGTACAGGTTCTACAACGGCGTCTTCCTTTCCTAGCAACATTAAGGCTGGAGTTCACTACCATCGCCCATTTTAGCTCAACGCCAGCCACCAAGTCTTAATACTGCACGACTGGCCACGCGTGTGCAGACGGAGACACATTTGTGTCTCCGTCTGCACACGCGTGGCTAGTAGAGCTAGTAGTCGCTATGTCGGAACAACTTATTTGCATTGTCCCCGAAAAGCACTTTCAGAAAACTGCCTTGCAAAGCGGGCGTTTTGTTGAGGTAACGCACATGGAGTAGGGAGTAGATATACTTGCAAGGTTGTGTCGTAAGGATATTGGCTATTGTGTCTAAGTTGCTTAAACTATTTGCGCTGTAGCATGGTGCGGATCTTAGACTATATAACCAAAGAGCTCAGATATTTACATAGAAACGCATTTCTTATGGGCGCTCTGAAGATAAACTTTCTGTGACCCAAATTGCCGCTTGGCGGCGTGGCAGTCGCGCTGTGACAGCTGTCTCTACGACAGCAAGAGAGACGAACGTTCCTCCAGTGTATCTTAACTACAAGAGCAAGAGAGACGGAGAACGACGCCAGCGCCGCCTACGCCGCCAACTACGAACTAAACTGGAGACAGTCTCCACTTGGAATCGGCACCTGCGCTTCTATGTAAATCTGTATTAATTGATATAATTATAAGACAGAGGTATACAGCCCCAAGACCATCACTAATAATCTGACATTGGTGGCCATGTGGCCACCCATTAAGAACTTCATTTGAAACTTTGAGACTTCGTTCATAGACATTTTGATTTACTCGTATAAAGATTGTATTGATATTCGTAGTGACGTTATAATTTTATCGATACTTTAATTTTACAGACTAGCTTTAGCTCACGGCTTCCCCCACGTGGGTCTCACGTATCGCATAAAAAAGTGATGTTTCAGGTATACCTACTACAATATTTCATTAAAAATATTTTTCACGGTAGAATATACTCAAAAATGTTTACTTTATAAAAGTTTATTTGGAAAACCATCTGCCGCAAACAAGTACTAAGTTATGCAGGTTTTGTCGTGATCGTTTCCTTCATAATAGCAAGCCAAGCAAGTCAAGCTTACAAAAACCAGAAATTCATGCAGTGGGTTTAAATTTGAAAACCGATGCGTGAAAATGATATTGTCACAGACTCTATCACTGCTTAGAGTGGTTACCGATGTTATAATAAATATCAATTGCTTTATTCATGTTAACCCTTTGACGACCAAGGGACGTATGTGTCCCTAGCCCATAATTTGAAAATATGTTAATAATTAAGAAGCCTATTAACAAATATGATTTTTTTGTTTGTTATTAAACATATTATTAATATTTTTTTCATTGACGGTACAGCCTAGGTAGTACGATATATTTTCTACAAAAATTTTAATATGACTGTTCGCTAAACTCGCACTTGCCCTATTTCTCAAAAGTTTTTAGGAACTTCAAAATGTTTTATATTGTTTTTAGTTGTGCTATAATCATTGCTTGGTAAGTAAATTTATATTATATTCATTAATAAAACCATTACTTATGGTTTTTATTGTTATAAGACATCAGAAACATAAAGGGACACCAGTGTCCCAGTGGTCCGGAAGGGACATTATTTGTAATAAATTGTTAACTTATTCAACTGATGATTTTGTGAATTATATTCATTTTTATTGACATTGTGGCAGATTATCTTAGCTATTTGAATTCAAGGATGATGTAGGTACTTTTATAAATTTTGATGGATGAACATAGTGATGAAAAAGATGATTTACACCTTGACGAAAAATGTCAAAGGAGTTTGATACAGGATCAAGGGGTTCCTGGTGTTTCTGATGATGAAATTGAACAGGCACTGTTCAATTTTAGGAATCAATAAGTCTGCCACCTGACCATCGACGTCTACAACTCTTTTACCCATAACTGGAGCACAAAGTAATGAAAAACTAGTTTTCAAGTGGAACTAAGGAACATACGTGTCAAATATTTTTTGTGATTTTTGTGATGTGAAATATAATGGCTGCGAAGTATAGATTTTTCAAATAGTTGATGCTGATGTATTGACTCTCTTTGGCATATGGAATCTTTCGAACGAAAACATCTTCCGAAAACAGCATTGACATAAGGAGAAGGACATGTACACAACAAGTTTTGGGGTATATTGTGCGTAAATTTGTTGGAAAATATAGGAACATACTTATTGATCAACTATCTGAAACTTTTAGACAGAAAAAAGTGAAATGCTCTAAAATTGTATCACATATAACAAAAATATGGGAGGAGTAGATTATATACCTACGTGTTGATCTCATAGTGTTATGAAATATATTGCTGATTGAAAATAAAATACTATCTCCGATAATTTTTTGATCTTTTAGATATCTTAGTGAATAATACGCATACTGTCTACCCAAATCTTCACGATGAAATCAAAACTAGCCTGCAGTTCATACAAGTTCCAGTTGGAAAAACGATTTCTCTGTCAGGCAGCACGATGTTCCTACTTCACAATCAAGTTCAGTTCCCAGATCTGTCAGACGAAGACAGTTTCCAACGCACCCCATTGATAACCAAACTTCTCGAAGAGATGTGTCAGTTTATTCAATGTATAATACAATTTCGACAAAATAGTAATTGTGTTGCAAAGTACACCTTTTCTAGACTAATGAATGGAAATGTTTCACTGGATTCTACCTAATTACTACTAGCGTATTACTTTAAATTGTATACCTATCGATAAACAAACATTTTTTCTGTAACAAATTTGCAGTTTTGTATATACGATACCTCAAAAACTGATAAAATCTCTTAAACGTATAATATAATTTTCTAGAACAAAAATTACCACCAACGACCACAGGGACATATGTCCCAAAGAATTCCAAAAAATCCAAAACATTTTAGTATATTTTAAGTTAAAATTATGTTTATTTGATGCCTAATTAACTGTTTCGTACAGTTTTTATCATAAAATATAGTCCCATATCCTTATGGTCCTGAAAGGGTTAAAATGTTGATTAAAATAAAAAAAACATTTCAGTCATTGCACGCGTAAGGGTTGGTCATGGGAGAAATAATACAATGCTTTTTTTATTGCCAGTCAAATTAACTACACCGTACCTGGAGGCAAGCAAACATTAAAGTTACTGAACTTCAAGGTCTGCTTGACGAAGCTAGATCCACAATTTGTTTATTTGCTCTTATATTTGATTACATAAATGCAGATCTATTTTTGAACAGATGACATAAACCTACCTATAACTGCTGTGTTTATCCGGTGGCAAAACTAAAAGGACACCATCTACTTCGACTACCACCCTACCATTGCCAGTATAACGCTGATTTCGGCTGATTAATAAAAGGTCACGCCACAGGAAATAATACTTTGCCGCCATTTACGGTAAATAAGATGTTGGCCCTATTACAGGAGGCCATCAACAATGTTCAACCTATAGACTGGTCGAACGTTGTGAATAAAACAAAAAGGGACATTATGTTTGTTCCTGACTCAGAGAGATTCGTCTAAATACGTCTATGGCGTTACATTATACGCATAATACTTTGCTTAATTTTTCTTTCGATTAGACTTTGTTTGTAGACTATAACATTCTGGTTGGGTTTAATTTAATTTACTACAGTAATTAATGATTCAATTTATTACGAATGTGGTACTGCTGAAATACTAAGTCATAATTTATAAATCGCGGCAACTTTCAAGAGTAAAATGAAACGTTACTGAAACTGTCACCCGCACCAAGGGAATATAACCTTTTAGTCTAAACCTAGTCCAACCTCTCTGACCCGCACCATGCTACAGCGCAAATAGTTAAGAGGACCCTATCTTTTTCATCATATCGCTTCATTATGACGTAAGCTTTCGGAAATTAAAAACAGATTTCGTCGGGTTGGGTCGTAGGCAGTTATCATTATAATATGCTGTTAAGCCGCCGTTAGGTTATTTTCAGCCTCCTCCAAGGTGGATGTCTGAGTCGTGAGTGCGAGGTCGTCGGCATAGAGATTTTTTCTGTAAAAGGGCTAGAAGGCTGATCCTAATGATCAGCCTTCTAGCCCTTTTACAGAAAAAATGTAGATATTGAACAGGGCAGGCGCAAGGACGCGCCATTCTTTTAACGGCGCCATCTACTTTTGTCGTCGTGTAAGTAAACCTGCAAACGACGGTTACGAAGTAGTTCTCCCAAAATTTGGACAAAGCCGACATCATGCGTCATTTCTCCAACCTTGCCAAGAAGCCTTCTAATGTTCACGGTGTCGTACGCAGCAGTAAGATCGACAAGCACCATTCCCGTGATAAGTTTTCTCTCAAACCCATCCTCAAAATGTTGCGTGAGCTTGAGGACCTGACCACAGCAAGACTTACCGGGTCTTAAACCAGCTTGCTCCTCAAATAATAAGGGCTCAATTATAGGTGTTAGACGGTTAAGTAGGAGCCTCTCAAAGAGTTTGAGGTGGCAAGTAAGGAAATTGGCATGTAACTTTTTGGATCGTCAGGATCTTTGCCTGGTTTAATGAGGGCCACCACTTTGGCTTTTCTCCATATTTTTGGGATCTTTTTAGTTTCCAGGCAGTTATTAAAACATTTCAGAAGCCATGAGGTTGCTACAGGTCCGAAATGCTTTATCTGTTCCACCATGAGTTCGTCCGCTCCTGCAGCTTTCCCATTTTTTAGAGCTGTTATCGCCGGAATTATCTCGGCAAGCGTAAATGGCTTGCTAATTTCATTAGAGGTGTTGGTCAGATCTATTGATTTCTCGATATTACGGAGACGTTTGGGTGGTTTACTGTTAAGCAAAAACTGGTGGGCTACCTGGTTTGCAGACACTTGACCCTGATTTATGGCCGGAGGTGGACTACCAGTAAGTTTGTTAATTGTAGTCCAAGCTTTTTTGTATTATGTGTCATATTTATGCTGGAAACCATAGACACCCATCGTTCCTTTCGGCTTTTGCTAACCATAAGCATCAATTATTTGCCCGTAGATAGAGTTTCCTCGGAGAAAGGGTCTGCTAAGTACGCTCGTTCATAGTTGGTCAGATATTGAGCACAATCTTTGCTTAGACCAGGAATGTATATGGTACGACAACCTCTGGGGATACTTTTTCTCGCTGCTAGTTTGACGTTCTTTACAAATTCATCATAATTACTGGGCACTGGTTCTAAATCATTTAATGCTGTATCCAAGTACTTTGTAAAAAGAACCCATTTCACCTTAGAAAAATTGAATCGGCGCCGGCGCTTGAACGGTACCTGCAAAAGGTGTAACTGCGGCTTGGATCTTACATTCAATTGGTCTATGCTGTGTATTGGGAATCGAAGTACAGACTGATTTACAGCATAATGACAAGCTAATAATGGCAATAATGGCAAGGAATGACTATCGAGCACTGTTCTTATTCAAAATTGGAAGGAGTTGGAGTAACTTTAGACCGATCACTCACTTTTAAATCGCACTGCCAAAAAACGAAGATGAAAGTAGGAACACGCAATAATCTACTACGCCGTTTGACGTCTACACAGTGGGGTGCTTCTCCAGATGTCCTCCGCACTACGGGAATTGCTCTTTGTTTCGCCTCGGGTGAATACACTTGCCCTGTATGGCATCGTTCTTCAGATGCCAACCAGGTTAACGTGGCCTTAAATGAAACCTGTCGCATAATAACTGGATGCCTCAAACCTACACCACTAAATATGGTTTATCCGCTGGTAGGGGCAGCATCACCTGAAGTGCGACGAGACGTGGCCTGCTCCCTGGAAAAACAGAAGCAAGAGCATGACTATCGACAGCCCCTGTATGGACATCAATTACCTCCCAATATTCTAAAAAGCCGACGAAGTTTTCTCCGCTGCACTACAGCTATAGAAGACCACCCAGCAGCTGCAAGGCGAAGGCTCTGGAGTGAGGTGAACCCTCCTCCCTCGAATTTCTTAGCACCACGGGAGAGTCTACCATCAGGACACACCCTGCCGTGGCCGATCTGGAAATCGCTACACAGACTGCGCACACAAGTTGGCCGCTGCAGGGTGAATATGTGCAAATGGGGGTTCAGAGACCCAAGCCGAGCGGAATGTGACTGCTGTGATCCTGTGCAGTCTATGTCACAGTGCCCACTCTGTCCTTACAGGTGTACAGTCAGTACAGTGGACGATCTCAATGCAGCTACTCTGAACGCCGTAGCATTGGCCCAATATTACAGCGGATCAGTTTGCCAGAAATTATTTTTAGGAACTATTGACACGAAAAGAAGAAGATTAGGACGTACTTACCGTTTACGCTCTGGGGATGTCGAGATAATTCTTTGACTATGCTAGACGGCCATGTCATCTGACATGCATGAACAGTTTTCAATCGCTGAATTGCTATTTTTGCGACATTTTAATTCCTACAACGAGGCCTTTTAATGATGTCTCCAAGTTACGATGGGCTTTATATCCAATCATCGTTTAAACTGCCGAAGGAAAATGTTGCAATGCGTAGAGCTAGCCAACCCCGGCGTCGGTTTGGCTAGCTCTACGCAGTTCTCGAGACGTATGAAGAGTGCCAACCTGCCCTCAGTAAGCGTTGAATCTTTCCCAAATATAATATGATCTCAGCAGGTGGACCGTTTATAAAGCTTTAATGGAACAATTATCTCTTTGGTGCCAGTAATTTTGTAGGTTTTATTTATTCTCTTGGTAGGCAGCATCGTAGTTCAGGCTTCGGGAGGCACGATGAGAAAGAAATCAATAGATAGACGATTGGTTACCTATAGATCACCATTTCCCAAACTATAACAATTATCTATTCGGTGCCAGTAATTTTGTAGGTTTTATTTATTCTCTTGGGAGGCAGCAACGTAGCTCAGGCTTCGGGAGGCACGATGAGAAAGATATCAATAGATAGACAATTGGTTACCTATAGATCACCATTTCCCAAACTATAACAATTATCTATTCGGTGCCAGTAATTTTGTAGGTTTTATTTATTCTCTTGGGAGGCAGCAACGTAGCTCAGGCTTCGGGAGGCACGATGAGAAAGAAATCAATAGATAGACGATTGGTTACCTATAGATCACCATTTCCCAAACTATAACAATTATCTATTCGGTGCCAGTAATTTTGTAGGTTTTATTTATTCTCTTGGGAGGTAGCAACGTAGCTCAGGCTTCGGAAGGCACGATGAGAAAGATATCAATAGATAGACGATTGGTTACCTATAGATTACCATTTCCCAAACTATAACAATTATCTATTCGGTGCCAGTAATTTTGTAGGTTTTATTTATTCTCTCGGGAGGTAGCAACGTAGCTCAGGCTTCGGGAGGCACGATGAGAAAGATATCAATAGATAGACGATTGGTTACCTATAGATTACCATTTCCCAAACTATAACAATTATCTATTCGGTGCCAGTAATTTTGTAGGTTTTATTTATTCTCTTGGGAGGTAGCAACGAAGCTCAGGCTTCGGGAGGCACGATGAGAAAGATATCAATAGATAGACGATTGGTTACCTATAGATTACCATTTCCCAAACTATAACAATTATCTATTCGGTGCCAGTAATTTTGTAGGTTTTATTTATTCTCTTGGGAGGTAGCAACGTAGCTCAGGCTTCGGAAGGCACGATGAGAAAGATATCAGTAGATAGACGATTGGTTACCTATAGATCACCATTTCCCAAACTATGGGTTGCGACCCAGTGATGGGTCCGATTTTATTTTGGATAAATAGCACAGCGTTAAGTTGTGCGCTAGTGACCACAAGAGAATCTGAGCATCATAACAATTTTTAAGGTCCCTGGATTTTCAGGATTTTCTTTTGGTGGATCGCAGGTCATACAACTATCGGAACATCTGCTATAGATGATTTAGGCCTCATTTTAAATAAAGAATTTCGCAAAAAGTCCTAATCTTGTCTTGCATCGAATAATGCAATTCTTGTCAAATGAACTGTCTCATAAAAGTCCTTGAATCGAGTGCAGACAACCTTAGATTGATGTTCAGAATTGTCATAAGTCTTCGAGTACATCTAGCCATTGTCCGTGTGGTGACGGATTAAGAATACGGATTGTCACCACCCCATATCATCCCATGGGTGTCGTAAGAGCCGACAGAGGGAGCATATTATGCAGAGAACAGCACTGTAAGAGAAGGAAAACTTGGTACAAACCCTATACCAACCCGCTTGGCCAGCGTGGTATAGTAGGCCAATTCCTCCTTTCAAAGGAGAGGCCTAGTCCAGTAGTGAACTATTACAGGCTGATGATGAAGACATCTAGCACTAAAGTCGAGTGTAAATCTGGTTCTTATTTTCTAATAGATTCTGATAGATTTATGTATCGTTCGTACTGTGAGTGTAGTTTCCAATGTTCCTAGATAGTCGCTATACCTACTTGTAGTATTTGTTCAGTACCTACAGCACATACTTTTTGGATACAATTTGCTACTTACTATACAGCTG
This sequence comes from Euclidia mi, assembly GCA_944739405.2. NCBI lineage: Eukaryota > Metazoa > Arthropoda > Insecta > Lepidoptera > Erebidae > Euclidia > Euclidia mi. The sequence continues at coordinate 12,254,040 of OX123198.2, read as the reverse complement.
GAGTTACCAGGTAAACAGGTAATGATAATTCCTTTTCAGCAGATAAGCTTTTTGAACGTTTGTACATCCCGTAATTTTCTCCCTATTATATGTCATACCTTCTGAAAGTATATTTTGGTCTATGTGATCACCTTCGTCTCCCTGATAATTTCCGTAGTATGTAAATTCGAGATTCGATTTCTTATTTCCAGTTTTACATACTTCCTTAGGTGTTGTGTATTGTGTATAAATTCAAACGTGATTCAACCCATCTTGATTATAGTTTTTCCATTTTTTTTTGAAGACAACTCCCGCACAAAGACTAAGCCCTGTGTCGCGGGGAACTTTACAAACATACAAATAACGGACACAATGAACATTCAGTTACCACATTATACTTATTAGGTTTCATAAGGTACCTACATGCCTTCATTTTCTTGGAAATCTACCTTTCCATTACTTACCATCTACTTTGTCACCATATACAATCCGTCGCAGGTCTCAAAATGAAAAAATGTTTAATATCAATGCAATTTTTTATTTATACCTTCAACCTCTCTCTCATTTTGTCTCCATTAAATACCTTCAGCATACATAAACGCATTGTTCGAAATATTCGAAAATATCAATGGCAATTAAAAAAATATAATTAACTTAAAATGCATATTTACAAATCAAAGATCAAATACATAATATACAATTAAAATAATGACTAAAAATAGGAAGAATTAAATTATTCACTTGAAAAATGTCAAATTGAACTCAATATCAGGCAGTTCTCGACTATCTTGAGACATAGGTGCTCTGGTTGTAAATGCAAGTGTATTTCATGAAGAAATACGTTGTTTGTGGCATCGGAGGGAAGGGTACATTGTGAAAGTTTAATAAATTAAAATTGTATTTTAGTACTATTGACAGTATACATACATAAATATACTGGTATACAATAACTATACCGGTTTATTATGGCAATTTATGATCGTGAATATATAGTTAAAAATTAAAAAGTTACGCTACCAGATCACAAATACTAAACTAATTTACTTATGTCCAGTTGGCAATGACAAATGGCTATTGGATCACTCGACTCTTACTACAAGTAAGAGGGGTCGACGTATTAAAAACGCATATATGTACGTATTTAATTTACTGGTGTTTTTTGCGCCTTGGTTTAGTCTTATCGGCGTTCCTTAATACTTCTGCGTAGGAAAGCTCTAGTTTCCTGAGTTTGTGAATTTCCTGTGAAGCAGTGCTTTGTTTGATATCCCACGAGTCGGTCTCTGAGTTATATCCTTGGTAGATTTTTCCAGTTCGGCCGCTTGAGCTAGGAGTTGGCGAATTCAAATTTCTGTTGTAGAATTGTAAAGTGGAACCATTCCACTCGGTCTCAGCGGCCCTCACGAGAGGACTCGCCTCAATAGGCCTGTAATCCCTCCTCTTTTTGTTTGAGGATTTCTGGTACGTAATCTTGGGTGGCGACGGAAAAACAGGAGAGTCTGCGCCCTGACGGTCTTGGCTGTGTTTACGATTGCGATGTCTGGACTTCTTTCTAGTAGCCGCTATATACTCCAATGGTTGACGCACCAAGGGTGTCAGTACACGTTCTTTCTCCTTTTCTTTCTCTTTCTCCTTTTCTTCCTTTTCCTTCTCTCTTTGTTCCTTTTCCTTAGACTGGTTCGGCTTCGGTTTCTCCGTGGTGCTCTCTACCACTGGTTTGTTCTCTTTATTGGAACTCTTTTCCTCCTTTTTGGGTGCTTCTGGCAGAGGCTTTTCTTTTTCTTTCAATGTTGGTGTTTCTGGTACCGTGATATCAGACACTGGAATCGATTGTTCAGACATGACAGACGAAAATACGCTTTGAGTATCGTCGGTAAAGTTGCCAGGTAACTCCTCATTAGCAGGGGTTACAGGTGGAACTTTGCCTGCTGTGGTATCATCAAGGAGCGGTAGTTGTTCTCCGTCATCCTTATTTTCCGCCGCCTTTTTAAGGATAGTGAAAATTTCTTTGAACAGTTCTCGGTATTCTGGTCTGTTACGGAATCGACTGTCCATTGGGCTGACGTCATCGTAGATGCTGAAACGGTAGTCTTCTCCATCAGCGATAGTGCACAAGAACGAGCCAGGTCGCTCGCGTTCTGTTTGTGTCGCTTTATTGCTGGTTTCATCAGAGAAACCGGAGCTAGAAGTTTCCGCTTCTGAAAAGTCTGGCGTTTGAATAATCTTCTTTCGTGAAGTTGTCTCAACTTTCTTCGGCTGGGTGTTTCCTTTCTGCGCCTCCTCACCGTGGCCGCTTTCCTCATCGGTGTCCTTGACACTGAACTGACTGTAGTCTCCAGACGTTTGTAGTTCGTCTTGGAGGGACAGAGGTCCAGAAGGATTCACAGTGGGCAAAGTGGCTTTGTTCTTCCTTATATTCTTGACCTGCGACAGCTGCACCTCCAAAAGAGCTTCATACTTCTGTACCAATTCTCTGTAAGGATTGTCGTGTCCATCTTCTTTGTTCGCCCATATACCCTGCAGTAGTTTCTCCTTAGCATTCTGAAAGAGAAACAGATTATTTGTGATTGTTAGCCCTGTGCGAGTTAAAAACTTGGTTTGGTAATGGCAAAGGTAATGTTTGATTGAATGTTATTTCAGTGAGAGAAAATTACTTTGTATGACGTTATACGTAAGTAGCTAATGAATGTCAAGAAGAACAATTAAAGGAAACTCAAGTTAGGGTCACAGAGAAAACATGATCTAAAAGTGAAATGATCTTTGGATAAAATATTAAACTTCGTAAATTTGAATGAATATGTTGATTAGACAACAACAGCCATTACACCACAAAATGTTAGTTAAATTTTGTAATACCGGTTAATTGTTGACACCGCTCTGCATGTTACAGAATACTTAAATACAATGTATTTTAACGTACACAAATACAAATAGCAGATTATTTGTGAATATTAGTGTTAATATCCCATACCCGTTTCAAATAATAGTAGATAATAAAATAAGTACAATATTATACAGTACATGGCAATGTTACCGAGTGATTGTTACCAACTATCACACAAAATCCGATCACCTTCACCATTGAGTCGTAGCGTGCACTATTCGCGTTTAGTATAATAACGTGTCGGTAATGGACGTACCTTCGACTACATACGATATATCCAAAGAAAACTACTGCAAATGCGCTTCATAATGCATATGCAAAGCGTGATCAACAACATCAGGGGCAGTTGGAAAAGCTTTGTCGCCTAGAAACGATCGAAATTCATATGAGATTCTGTTGGGAAGTCCGAGGCCATGTTTAATTTATCCAACACGATCATCTCCAATGGTAAAAGTGTGAAAGTAGTACGTGGTTCGTATTTAATACACATAATAGTCAGACAAATGTTGAGTCGGAATGCATATTGAGTTATCCCTCAGTTTCACATTGTACTACACATTGATTAGTTTTAGCAAGTGTTAATGGTTGTTAGTTTATTTGCGTATAACGCAGAACTGTGAGTTAATATTGTTATACAAGGAAATAAATGGAACATTAAATGTACACATTGTTAATATACAGAAAGGATTTCTACAAAAAAGAAAAGTAAGCCTTGACAGAATTGAAAAGAAACATGCAAAGGTTTGTTTAAGTAGAAACTTACGTCGAATTTGACAAGTTTGGTAGTGACGAGGTCTTCTCTAGGGCTATCTTGGCCTGAGGGTGGCAGGATCAGAGAACTGATAGCACTTCTGTCGTCGTCGTCTCCATCTAGCATTGACGACATATCATCGCCACGTTCGACGCCCCTTAGACATCTTATACAGAGCTGTCCTTGTCTGTAAAATAAATAAGTCATGAGTATTCATTCACATTAAACAAAATTCCAATAATTTTCAAAATTTTACTCACCTGACTTCTTCAAGAATAGCGAACTCTTCATGCATAGACTTGGGTTCATCTTCCCTTTGGTGCCAGTTCCTGAACTGTTCCTGTAGTCTATTGTTCTCTTGGACCATAGAGGCCAGTTGTTCCTCGAGCTCTGTGACTCTCCTATGTTCTTGTGCGAACGCAACTTTGTTCTCTCTGAGTTCATCGCTTAGCCTAAGTAAGTCCTCGTCCTCTTTTGTCAGTTCTGGGAGAGGTGCTACCGTCTTAATCGGCGTACCGCTTACGTCAGGCTTTTTGACTTTGAGAGCTGGTTCAACTTTCTCTTTCTCTTTTGGTTTTTCAACTTCTGGTTTCCGTTCCGCTCTTCGCCTGGAGATTTCCAGTTGAGCGTTCAAATCGTCGACAGTCTTTTGAAGCTCCTCGCATTTGCTTTCGAGCGTTTCAATGTTGGCGCACAGACTGAAATTAATATAGTAATTGCGTGAGTAACGGTCACAATTTATATTGTGTTAGAAATATACCGATTATGATATTTTTGTGACAGAGCAAAGCACATATAAAAACAGTACTTATACGTTTCTGATTGTAATACTTGGAATGCACTTGCATGATTGTAGCAAAAAAATCCTTTGAATATTTATTTTGGCAACATCATTCGGAATCGGCAGGTTTATTAACGAACAGTCTGTATTCTCAGAAGTAGGATGTAGGTACTGCTAGTAAGACCTAATCAATATCTACGGAATCTATCTCAGTACCACAAACATGTTCGTCAGATAGCTAGTCGAACTAGATCACAAAAAAATTATAGTTATATAACTGTAATTGATATCTAGTCGTGTATTTCAATAATGAACTCACGTCTTGATGTGTTTCTTGTCTGCGGAATGGTCGACGGCTAGCCTGTGGTTAGCCCGTTCTAAGTCTTGAATGCTGACTTCCAGTTGCTCGTAGATCCTCAGCCTGGAGTCATTCACCTCACGTAGTGCGACTGTTTGTTTTGTTAAGTACTGCAAATAAATAAAACATTCTTTTTTATTTAAGGAATCGTTTTTGATTAGTCATTGCTGAATTGCTTAGATAATTAGGTACGTGTAATTTGATGTGCAATTAATCATAATTGCATTTGATGTGATTTAAAGAAAATGACTTAAATTCAAAGTAAAAAGCTCCAAAATTATAGGCAGAGGTTTGTTAGACAATTTTTTGCTAACTTCCAGTTATCTCTTATGAGAGGATGAATGTATTGCTGATAGCCGAACATATTTGAGAACACAGATGTGTTAGGACATCGGACCCAGAACATCATAAGCTATTACGCGCATCTATACACTTAAGTGTCTGTTTGTAATATTAAAATAACCGCTTTTTACTAAATGCATATGGATTGTATACACGGTACATATACCGAAATGACAATTTTTAAATTTTTGTCTGTCTGTCTGTCTGTTCTCGCTAATCTCTGGAACGGCTGGACCTATTTAGACGGGACTTTCATTGGCGGATAGCTGACGTACCAAAGAGTAACTTAAGCTATAAATTAACCGGGTACGCGAAGTATTTCTCTCAGGACGCGGGTGAAACCGTATGGGTATGAGTACACATAATATTTCACGAGAACATTGCGGTTGTTTAGATAAATATGATATGAGGTTGAATTACAATAGGTATTTATGCTTGTTATAACATAATTTTCTTAAAGCAAACAGAGTAAAAACAACTCATATTCTCGCTAAGGTTTTTCTGACCGTCAACAACTTTCTTAAACGTATTTTACTACGTGTTATAACTGGTAGGCCTTACCTCGATTTCCTGTGCTTGATCTTCGATGACATTTTGGTGTTGACGAAGAGCTGTTTCGAGTTCCTTGTTCCTCTCTAGAAGGGTTTTGCCGAGTTCCGCTGCCAACTGCAAATCTGCAATAGTATAAGGGCAACATATCAATACTACGGTCTGCTTTTAAATATAAATATTTATATGATTTTAATGAAGATATTTAATCGGTCCTGTGTTTTAGTATAGTGACTGAATCTGTTTTGATCATGAGTTTTATTTAATAATTTCCAGCAATATTTGTATGGCTCAGCATAAATTGAGACTACGGAAATATGCTTCATCATGCTTTTCATCGAAATATACGAAGTCATATTGTAATTGTGTAATTTTCTCATATCCTACAATCTAATGATGATCCTGCTCGGGCGGTGATATTTTCTTTAGGATTTTGTCATAGATTCGTAGCATTTTTTCTTTATCGACTCACGCCTGTATCCCTGAAGGGGTAGGCAGAGGTGTAATATTACACCCACATTTCGCCATGAATTTTTAGGTCCCACGTAATAGGGGGCGAGCCTATTGCCGTACCGGGCACATTACCAGACTCCGTCCCGCTACTGAGAATTTCCGAACGGGAAAACCCAATAACACTTTGCCCGACCCGGGAATCGAACCCGAGACCTCCCAATCCCACGCACACATTTATGCCGCGAGACCAACCGAGGCAGTCATTTTGATTTCTTGTTTCAAATAGCCACAAACAGGCCACATGAACTAATTGCGAAGCAATTTTGCTTAAGAAACTTTGAATCGACCGGTCAGTTTTGCTATGCACCAACAGGCAATAAAATTGATTCAAAAGAGGAACACAAATAATAAATCACAATCTACGATAGGAGAACATACGACGATAGGATATCTAATTCAAGCCAAACTAGTCTTGCGAATGTCGCAATTCAAAGTGTCTAAGATCAATTCATAACCTGACGAAAGATAAAAGAACAAGTTGAACAAAGTAATTAGCCTATCAGCACACCATCGCAATTGGCGAGCCTTGCAAGTTGCGACAGCTGACAGGCGCAGAAACTGAATACGGGCGAGGGGCGAACACCTTGCACGCGATGCAATCCGTCGCTTGCCTACAACTACCATTGACAACAGCTCTACAACAAAAGAACCGGCCTTTAACGTCTTTATCTATACGCCCGTAAAACGTTTACCTTGCTTATAGAACTACGGTAAATATTAGTGCAAAAATCAGGTCAGTGTATGGTTGACGATGCAGATGAAAGTTGATGGACATGTGGAAGAATTGTGCTTTATTGTTGATCAACTTTTACTCAGAGCTTCGCTTAATGGACCTCTACAAAAATTTATACTGTAAGAATTGTCTGTTTCGATCACTATAAGTATATTCATACTTAATGGCAAAACAAAAATTCTTTTTCAAACAGGTCCAACAAATTACAGTTGATGATATTAATATGCATTTTGTTTGCCCACAAAAGACAGTAATTGCCGATGATTCTAGACTACAGAATTGCGAATAAATTAGGTACGCTATTTGAACATTTTGTAGGTAAGCGAGATAAAACATGTAACAAAAAAAAATATTCTTAATTTAGTATGATTCTACAAGGTATCTCATATACTCAAGTGAATGAGATTGTCTAGTAATTATAATTCACGGATTCATCCATTAGAACATAGAAAGATAATATGTAAAGCCTAAAAATATGATATATGTATATGTTTGGAGTTGCTTTCAAGCTTGCAACATATCTACGGCACTTTAGCGGATAAGTGACTTTAATTCTTGCGCCATTCGTGTAGTTATGATAACCTTGACGAAGTTGTTTGTGTATAAATTGCACGTGTATCCAAACCTGTATATTTTTTTTACAAATAATAAAGACATTTGTAAATATTACAGAATCAACGAACGTAACTTGAGGTATATTAAGTATTTTAGGTCCCTGCGTATTCCACTTTGGGCAATGCCGCCGTGATGTGTCTATTGTCTCTGTACGTTCAATTTCCTTCTTCATTGTTTTATTACACCAGGGTAATTAAAAACTAAGCACTGCATGAATACTATTTTCATGTTTCATGGTAGAAAAGACATACTACGTACAGCTAGTTCATATTAAATTTTAATTGGAAGCACTCGGATGAAACGTAGCTTAACTTATAAACATGTAATATAAAATTCACGGACTGTTTTTGTTGAACAAAAAAAACTGATATTTCAGAACAGAAACCCGTTCTCCGAGTGTACAAACGCGAAATAATTCTGTTACTGGCAGGTAATCATGACGTAGGTATTATGATACTTTAATTGTGTTACAAACTGGTTTTAGAACTCATAGTGCACGCACAGTCTATTAAAAAGTAAAAAACATAAGAGGCATTAGATATGCACCAATGAACACCGAAAATTACTGAGATTTGAATAACAGCGTGACTGCGTAACGCAATGTAGGGGATACAGTCTAAATCAAAAGTAGTTTTTATTCTTTCAACTAGCTGCGTATTCGGAACCAGTATTTTATTCAACTGGTGTTTTTTGCAACCACGCGGAGTTGCAAGTCAGTTACCTAGCTATTAACGACGTTATTTATACTTAACTGGCAACTCTTTGCTATTCTGACTGGTTTTTATACACTTCTTTCATTACTGGGTACAACGTACAGGTCTTTCAGAGATAAGATCAAATTAAAATATAAAAACGCAGCTTAGCAAATTTAACACATCTTTAATATATTCACTTCACCTTTTATCAGGTGCCTGCAGCACCATTAAGAAGTCTTAAATTGAAGACTTCTTAATGGTGTTGGTGGTGGTGGCAAGTTAAAATATCAGAGATTTTTCTGAAGATCCGATTACTAAGCCTATTGGCCAATAAGATTATGTTCTTGTTCCTCCTACAGTTCCTGTTATTCATGCACTTTTCCTCCATAGTGGTACTATTTAGACAGTCCATCAAGATCCAGTCTTCCCTCCCAGTTATTTCCTTCCTTGGTTAGGAGTGTTCCGCCTCACTATGGCCATGTTTAATATTAATATAACTGGTTTAACTTATCTACTATCTATTGCCTCTACGACTACATTTTAACACACTGTATATTAAACTTGTCCTTGTAGTGGTACGCAGTTATGCATTTAACTGTCCTTTTTGGAGTGCACGGTAAGAACATTAAATGTACAAAGCGCACATATAAAAATAATATTATCACAAATGGAATTACAATCATTGAACGCAAAACTAAAAATGGCATCGGCAACGCAATTACATGTCCGATTCATGCTGCGCTTTCCTTATAATTTAATAATCGACTCACTTCTCCTCGATTAGAGTGTAATTTCAGTGCTCTATCTGAATTATGAAAACAATACATGGCTCTCTCTTGGTCATCGGCTTTTTGCAAAGAATGTACCTAATCCGCTTTAACATAATGCGAAACTTTCTCGCGCAATGATATTCAGATCACTCAACTGATTTGAGGTGTGATCTTCCAAAGAGAAAATGATGGTTGAATGTTTTCGCAGCTCTATAACAATAGCTCTTTGGTGTTATTAAACAAGTAATTTAAATTTGAATAAAGAATCCCGACACTATGTTTTTGTTCACACTATAAACGGCCCGATTATTCAGAGAATCTTAATTTGTGAGAAAATGATATAAAAACTCTACAATTGATGCTATTGTGTGACCCAGCTAATAAAATAGACTGTCAATGTTATTATCGGGGCAACAACGTGACAGTTGCATGGCGATGACTCATGCACAATGAACGACCTCTGACTCCCCTGACTTATGACTTTTAAGCAACTCTATATTACGGATGGCTCTTTGTAATTTGGAAGTTAAGAAACGTCACGGCGCCGCGCCGTGTAGATTGAGAAATACTGTGAGTATGTGTTGATATTTGGTAAGTACCTAATTGATATTTTATTTACGATGTGAGCATAAGAATTAATACCTATCGACATAAATTGATTACTATAATAATATAATATTCTACCACATTCACACAACACCATCTAGTCCCAAACTAAGCAGAGCCTGTACTATGGGTACTAGACAATGGATAAACATACATTTTATACTTCTTTTTGTAAATACATACATATTATACATAGAGACACCCAGACCAAGACAAACATCCTCATGCACACAAATGTTTGACCTGAGCGGGAATCGAACCCGCGACCTTCGGCGTAGCAGTCGCTTACCGCTGCGCCAACCAGTCGTCATTACTATGCAACCTGTGTAATAAAATAATTTCTAATTTAAAAAAATGTAAAGGATGATATTGTGTGCCATGTGTGGTGTGGTAGAGGTACTACGAAGAATACTATTTAAAATGGTGTAGCGGTAAATAAACCGTAATTCTTTTTTCATTTTCTGACAGCTGTCAGAAATGTCTACGTGTGTCTTTTCAAGTGTTTGCGGGTAGAATTGGACAGAGCAAAGGTGAATAGGTCTCTATTGTCTTTAGCTTGTCTTGAATTCACATTTCTCGTCAATGACGCTAACGTGACACCACTAAAACAATACGAAATATTTAAATTCATGCATTTATTTGTGACTTTATCATGATCCTGTTTAAGTTTATTGACCGATGTTTTATTCAGTGTTATCACCGTATCATAATCCTATTATTAAGTTAGGAAGGTGACGCGCAGATCCTTTAATTAGTTACAACGTCATATCAGTTGCCAGATATTAATTGCATATACCTACTAGCAAACTACACTACACCGTGCGGGGGCCAGGCCGGCCTCCGTCCCGGTCCAGGGCACGGTCAAACATTCATAGTATTATTTTGTATGGAGTAAATCATGTTAGGCCGTGCCGCGTGATTGCCGGAACACGGCCTAGAATGGAGCAAAGAGCTCAGATATTTACATAGAGGTGCATTTCCTATGGGCGCTCTGAAGACAAACTTTCTGTGACTCAAATTGCACATATAAAAAGATTCGCTTGGCGACATGGCAGTCGCGCTGTGACAGCTGTCTCTACGAGAGCACGAGAGACAAACGTTCTTCCTGTGTATATTATCTACGAGAGCAAGAGAGACCGAGAACGACGCCAGCGCCACCAACAGCGCCAACTACGAACTAAACTGGAGACAGTCTCCACTTGGAATCGGCACACGAAATCCTTAAGAACTGCGCTTCTATGTAAATCTGTATTCATTGCATGGGGCATCCTTATACTAAAAATATACTAATTGGGTATGACGACTCCGTCCATCACCGACAGTCAAAGTAGGTCCTCGGTTTATTAACTTTATAGACCAGTTAGTTGCGCTGCGGCGTGTAACTAGGAGCGCAAGATCCAACCGCCGCGCCGTATAAATTCGTCACTGACTCGACTGTGCATAAGCGGTTCGTTCTGTCTTGTTATTGAAGGAACATGCATATTACACGAACCAATCCTATTTGGCATAAAACACTACGCCTACTATTAACGATTTATCTTTAGATAGGAATGATGAAAGCAAAATCCCTCCATTTGCAAATTGTAAAGAAAGTAAGTAAAGTTAAAAAGCATCATTATAGGCAAAGAAAGAAAAGTGTGAAGAAAGTAAAGTTTCGCTTTAAGAATATCCTAGTAGTCGTACCTAATGTGCTTAGTATTCTTGGAACATGGCCATGAAATTAAGTATTGAGAAAGTAGACAGCTTTGGTAGACTTGTCTGCCAAATTGATAGATTTTCCATCGACATCAAGGAAGTACCTATCTTTTTTATATGGAGACTAGACGACGCCAGCAGCTACGCCTGCATATTTTTTTTAATTTACCCATTTTGGCCGATCCCGTGGGAATTTCGGGAAATCCCTTCTTAGTGCACCCCTACGGTCCCCAAGGAACATACATGCCAAATTTCAGCTTCCTACGACCAATAGTTTCGGCTGTAGCGTGTCTGTCAGTCAGTAAGTAACGCAAGGATTTTATATATTAAGATTACAATATACGTAGATATATATATCCATATACCACCGGTACCTAATAAATATGGCACGTTTTATGTAAAAACGCTCAATAGGTACAAAACTTACGTAAGATATTTTTTGCTTCCAATAATAGATAGGTATAGGTATACCTATATCCAAATTGATAAATGAACTTTTTTTGTGCGATGACGCGTTTCAGTCTTTCTTTTATATTCAGGTAAAATATCATTATGACATCACTTAGCATAATAGATAATAATATAGTTAAGCCGCTACAAAAGTGATTATTTTACTGTTTTGGCTGCCGAATTACGAAAACATTGGATTGTATGAAAAACAATGAGTTGATGTGAAGCGTACACTTTTGCGCAGTTGGTCTACATGCAATCACACATACGTGTGACCATTGTATTATTTACTTACGTTACTAAACTTATTGCAAGAACACACGCTGCAATTTATTTATTCACGAAACGACTTATTACATTATATTAAAGTGAAATACCTTGCATTGCGATTACCATTAAAAGCAAAGGGCTGAAATTATTAGGCTGAGGAGTACCTTCCATATTTAAATATCATTAGCTATGTCGATTGATATCAACTACCATTGATATCGTTGAGTATCTACTTTCCTATCGAAAATAGCTCTTACGTTTACGTCTTAATCAATTAAATCATTAGTTGCTATTGAAATTAGGCTTTTTCCACTATTGTGACCAGGTAATCACTGGACCTAAATACACTAGGCGTTTAACCACAGATAAAATAGCTGCGTGGAAACTGGTCTTAACCTTAACGGCCAAACTCATCATTCTTCGACAAGTTCCTTTTATAATAGGTACTTGACATACAACATCATACAAATTCTATTCCAAGGGCGTCGCCAGCCGAGGGGGGCAAGAACGCCAGCCGATGGCCTGGGGGAGGGGATGTGGGAAATGAAAAAGTATTGAGAAAAATATTAATTATAGGGCTTTTAGACTCTCTAGGGGGGGCAGCTGCACCTCCCTGCCCTCCCCTTGGTGACGCCCATGTTCTGTTCTATACTTCAATTTATCTGGACGATCATGCCATTTAATGATAGGCCTTTAGACTTTAATGTGCTTCCTTGTGGTAGCTATATTTAGCATGAATAGGTAACATTACTCGGAAAATCGATTTAGGAATACGCTGTCTTCTTCAAAATAACTTTATTTTAAGTAATCAAATCTGCTTGAAATACCGTTATATGCTCCAATAATCAATTTGAATACTAAGTGGCCTCCGTCCCTGAAGCATTCCGTACCTAGTCTCGAGGGAATGTCGCCAAAGTATTATGTAAACAGTTGCCGATATTGCACGCTATGCGGACAAAAAGCTGCAAAATAAAATGACTACGCCGCACGAGTGATCCATCTTGACAAACTTATCTGTAACTTGAATATTTCAAGGTCTTTTGATAACCAACTTTTAATTTTTCTAGTCATTTAGGTAGTTTATAAAATCTATGGTTATTTCAAAGAACATAGTATTTTTTTTGCAATTGCATTTTTCTCTGTGCACAGCTGTGGATTGTTGAACAAAATAAACGACATAACGAATTCAGCCATAAGTTACGAATATAATGCTAACATTCTAAAAGTTTTAGTTTTAGTTTATAAAAAGTGTTATAAGTACATATTCATTAAACTGCTTTAAGTTTGAAATTACGTACCTATGTACGGTGGCCTAAAATTACATAATATGTGTAAACAGCTTAAATACTTATGTTTTCATATTATTTGTATTGTACTTACAAAATATGTAAAATGAATTATGTGCTGTAAAATTCCACTCGTTGGACTACTTTTTATAGCTTTTTTTTATTTTTTATAAGCGGAATAGTTATTTAATAGTTAGTTTTTTTATTGTTAATTTCCGAATAAATAAAATACGACGCAAGATGTATCTGCAATGCACGAATCGAACCAGTTCTTACGGTCTTAGCAGAGGCTAAATAAAATTATAGGTACGCAAATTTAGAATACATGTCAAAGGCAAAGATTCGTATTTAAATTTTTAACGACACGGATTTCATGAGGACCTTTCAGAAATAGATAGGGATATACCTATCTATTTAAATTACAAAAAAAAAAACTCGCAGATCTGTTTTCATTAGTTCAAATAAACTCGTCGTCATTAAACTTTATCTTGTAAACAATAGATGCTGAGCCTTTGAGCCTCTGAAAATTGTATTTCCAAACCTATATTTATGTTCTTAAAATTGCACGCAACGACATTTTTAGCAATACCTAATAAATTGCCAACAAAAACGTAATCATTAAAACAATAATAAATATACAAACTCGTATGAAGATTTCATAATCATGTCTATCACCTTATCTTCTCGAAAGATCGATTGTTTTTTAATATATGTATTAAAAAAGTTATTTGTTACGTTTGTTCTGCTCACCATTTCAAAACTATTAACTTTTTTTCGCACTGTTTACATAGGCAGTTTACTGAACGTCAACTATAAATAGTGACTATTTATCAGTCAGTATATAAATGTATGGCTATTTTTGCTGACGATTCTGCCATCGCTGTAACTTTGAATACAGAGACAAAAAACAATGTATTTAGAAAAAAAGGTACAATATTTTAATATGTTAATTATATTCTTTAGTTATATGGTGCATAGGGTTCCCACCAAGAACTTAGGGTCCCAAGCCAACCTCACCTGCAAGTGAAGCACCTGCCGATCAACGGACGAGGCTCTGGCAAACAAATTTCCCGATAAGCGGCAATAGGCTCGCCACCTATTACGTGGGATCAAAACACTGGCGAAAAGTGGGCGTTTAATATGCCTCTGCCTACCCCTTCGGGGAAACTTCTTTAGTTTTTCTTTCATGGCAAAATATGGGCACCGATCTACATAAACTTTATCGATTTCGCAACAACCTTAAGATTCTTTTGAATGAATTTTTTGTGGCTCGGCGCCATTAAATCTATTGAGTTGCCATACAATTAAGTAGAGCCTATAATCATGGTCAGTAACCGAACTAACTACCTACTACAAAAAACAAGTTTAGCTTCAAATGACTTAGCAGTTTCGGTGATTAGTCCGTTCAAGTACACATCTCCTCCGGCTATTTTATATTTCACTTTGTGTGTTATAAACCGGCTATAAAAAGGATTTACAAGAAAGTTTTATTCACAGATATTTATTACTTTTACATGATTATAATTATGAATGTGATTACTAAAAGAAGTGATAAAGAATGTAAAGCTATCAATAAATACGATCAGATTAGAAATGAGCAAACTGCAGACATTATCACTTATCTAGAGCATTAAGTTATCGCTGAACATACGATTTGACTCATTGTTAATGTTTGATACTTAGATAATTGGCTTGACAATCAATGAATGCTGCAATTATTATGAAATTAGGGTAAAAGAAATATCTGTTGCCGCTTGTCAGGCGTAGGTATTACTATTATTTGCCCTCATTATAGTCGAATTCAGTAAACCACCATGTTTTTATAGTGTTTATGACCTGAAATGATCTGAGCCTTAAGGAATGTGTTAAATGCACTACTGGTATTGTGATACACGTTTTATTACAATACAATTATACAAACAAGGTACATCTCCAATGTATGCGGCGCAAACGGTTTACTACCTCGGTTACAATTGTAATTTGTAATGGAAGTTCGTGATCTAAGTGTTAACTCATCGACGTTAGAAACGTACTGAATATGTAACAAACCGATCAGACCTGACTCTAGAATCAGTGCACATCGCATCTTCATTCATTATTGCCAATTTAAACTTCACGGAAAATCCATTAGGCCAAACTAAATTATAGTTACACAATAAATACTTGAAGCAATAACCATCCTCTTCCCTATTCTCTGTCCGTGACAATAAATATCCTTTGAAAATAAACTATTACTTTAATCGCCGAAGATAATCTCAATCTTAACTAGAAAGGAGAATACTTATAGAAAGCGGTACCGTAAACGCTATCGTAACAGTCGTTATTCAAACAATTCCATGCTTCAGATTCTATTTAGTTTTGTTCTCTGCGTTGCGAATTGTTTCGTGAGCGCAACGTCTAGGGCAACGGCATTGCCGACGGAGTGCCGCTCACACAGCCTTGCGAAACTGAAACTAACCTTCGGTTCCTTGCAGGCACTCCAGCTCGACCGTGTAGTCCCACAGATCCAAGGAGTTCAAGCCGTTCAGCTCCCACGAGTTGAACGAGTCGCACTGTTCCTGTTCCTCGCTCATTTTCCATCCACTGTCGACGTAAGGTCACTCACGAAGGCGCTCGTTACGTGTCGGCGCTTGCGGCCATATTTTTGTTAATTCATTGTATTGTTCGATGGCCGAAGTGTTGAGAGACGCGGCGGGGCCGGCGGCGCAGAACGTACTGAGGCGAGGCAGCCGTGGCGCACCACACCACGGTGCAATTACCGCGCACCATCGCCTGGCCGCCCGCACTCGGCCGCCCCAATCTAATTTCAATCTCATTTCTTTCGGTTCTCGCACAGCAGAAGAAATTAACAAATGTTGTCGTACAACCGACGTAATTCGTAATTGAACAAAAAGGTAAAACTAATCTGCAGAGAAAGTGCGCGGGTAGGCGATGCACGGTGCGCCACTGGCAATCAATCAACGAGGATCGGTATGGAAATATACCTCACGCCAAATGATGCGCTAGAAAGTGTTTGCTCTCTGCACACAATGCTCGAACATGCTTTATATTGTTAATGTCATTATAGATAACCATCGATCACTACACAACATTACCAGTTCCGTTTAGACTTTTCAATGCAATTATGGGCGAAACTGGGTGACGTTGAACGATCGAAGTACGACGTCTAATACAATGGCCCCGTTGTTAATATACAAGTAGAGGATTATATGAAGCTCTATGTATGAAAGGCAGGTGACAATTGATGATGAAGCAGGTGCATTACGCCTTGCCGTCGCCACTCGATGCGACCACTAGACCGAAACTACGACCGCTTGTCATATCGAATAAATAGACCATTTCGTTACGCAATCGGTCATAATCCTACGACACGCAAATATCTTGTTTCTTGCAAGTAAGTTATCGCTTCACGAGTACATTTGAATGATACCAAACACCGCTACAGACAATGTAAATAGGTATCCGAAAAAAGATATTCAAATGATTCCAGCCAACAAATAAACTGAATCGGTAACACTAATTTGTTCTAGTTAACTGACCGTAGATCCGGGTGTATTATTGGTATCTTATCTTTGTGATCACTGATCAGTTTAAAGAACGAACAATTGATTACCCATTTGTTGGATTGCAGTTTTATTTTCGTTTACTAATTCGAGACTTTTGTAAATAAATTGAAGCACGTTTGTCAGTTTTGTTACATATTCCCTGGGTCATCACTGGCATCTATTACTTTTGGGACAGGCAAAAATTGCTCTGCCGCGAGATATAGATTCGAAAATAGAAAGTGCATACCGAAGCTTTGTAATTAATAGTTCTAAACAAGATTCTTTTTAAAACTAGTATCCATGTACATTGACAAAGTCCATTTACTAGTGCGATAAATATAGAGTTGCATGTCACGTTTGTAAATTGTTTGTTAGTCAACCACTTGAGATGCATGTTGTATCCGCGTGCTCTTTGATCTTTAACCCCACATTTATTACTACTATTAGGAGGCATTGAATAGTCTGTTCCAGTGTAAAATTTAATATTATCTATATTTATTGCACATCAAAATCATTTCGCCGTCCACAACTCGAAAACGATTCGGCCGATTTGATTTTTGTTATTTTCGTATCCATCGGTTTACAAAGGAAAATTATTAGAAGTTCGCGAATTCGTTTTGTTTTGTTTATGTTAATTTAATTTAACCAATTAGAACATGTAAGAAAGAAAAATCATAGTTGAAGATGAGTAAGTGACGTTCTGAGCGCCGCCCGTAATTATGCTACCAATAATGAGAATAACTAATTGCCAAATGTACGCAATACAGAACTTAGAAGCAAAATCTTGGACAGATTTCACTACAAAATTTAGTATAAGTTACGTTTCAAAGTAAGAAATACTGCACCCAGCTATGAACAAGTTTAAACAGCGTTTAAATGTGTAATAAGAACTGATGGTCAGTTGCTCTACGCTCATATAATATTGCTATTAAATGCTTTTATTTGCACGATTTTACGCGAGTGAGATTTTCAGGTCAAAGTAATAAATAGTAAGGTAGCTCGTTGCCGTTTCTAAGCTCCGTGTACTGAGAATTTCCTGACAGAAACATACTTTACCTAAGAGATATCAATTTCACTACAGCCTTTAAATTTAAGTGCAAACTTATATCATGAGTTCAACAAGAAACAACCACTACCCACCAGGCAGCATTACTTGCAATATTCAGTATTTTAAATCCATCTCGACTTCTTCAAACAAGAAATAAACTCAAGAAAAACTGTAAAGTTTGAGGATTTGTCCTTAAAACACGCCGTGTGAATCTTACAACTGCAAACGTAACAATAGATGAGTGATAAGTGAATCATTCGTCTCATGAATTATTCTCAAAACAACAGTTACCCAAAGGCCATGGCGGCTTCAACGCGAGAAGTTGGGTGCGTTGACACACCGACCAATTTATCTCAATTACCAAACTTCGTTCTTATGTTAAGAACACGCTACTAGGTAAGGTAATCTTGCTTGCGGTTGAGAAATGTCCGAAAGCATCTATGGGAACTAATGGAAAACGAGAGTGTATCAAATATCAATGCGGCATTTGAATGGGTCACAATGCTCATGTATGTTGAGAATGGTGACATGTAATGACAAACAAACATTCACTTGTCTCCGTGACATAATGGTAACGTTTCTGTTGCTTAACTGTGTTATAAATATGTATGTACCTTACACGCCTTTCTTTCCGAGAGTATTATTCTAGGGATGGCAAGCTTTGTAGAATACTATACTTATTTCAATGTAACCTTTGAACACGGCGGAAAAACCGTTTCCGGAATTGATTCATTGACATTAAACTTTTGAATACAACTGTTTATCACGGTACATTTATTAAGCTAAAATATTTAAATTTGTGGACGTGTCACTGTCACATAAATTAATTCACGGGAAGTAAACAAAAATCTGACTAAATTGCATCAAATTAGCAGAGCTACGGCTTAATTCAGACGGCCAGTCTGCCAAGGATTGAGTACTTTCCACCTTTTTCGCTCATAGTAAAGATGCAATCAGGCAAATTTTTGAAGAGCGCGGTTGTCGTTCGGCTCCTCAATAAAATTGAAAGGTTGTTATACGAAGGTCCATGCATTGAACGAAAGTGTTAAAGCCGTATTGCTAGAGTCCATGAGTATACATAAATAAACGAAGCTGACGGAGGCGACATACATACCTCAATATCTTGCCCACAGGCGCTGCAATTGCATATTTTCTACAAAAAAGTGGTGCACCTGCCGATCAACGGACGAGGCTCTGGCAAACAAAATATCCCGATAAGCGGCAATAGGCTCGCCACCTATTACGTGGGATCAAAACCCTGGCGAAAAGTGGGCGTTTAATATGCCTCTGCCTACCCCTTCGGGGAAACAGGCGTGAGCCTATGTATGTTTGTATGTAAAAGTAAGATAAAACGTCTAACCTTTAATCAAAGACCGCATCTTATAAAAATAGCCTTTTATATTCAGTTTTCAGGTGAAGTTGGTAACTCTTCGTGGTTAGTTCGTGCGTATAAAATTGATTAGGCCCACAGTTTCTACCTAGATAGTCATTATGCGCTCGTTAGCCACTGTCCCAGCGACGAGTTTTTATTATACCTTCATGAACTTAGTATAGATCAAGAATATTTGTACATGTGTGTCACTGATTGCGAGGTCCGACTGCGGGGATTTTGGAAGGACATTTTCAGTGACAGTTTCTAGCATAATTAAGTAGGTTGTTCGGTGAGTATTGCTTGGTATAAGTAGTTTTTACTACTATGAAAAACGTAGCTCGTGAGATTTGGGATTTTATATTTATTATTGCTTATACTTCGCCGAGATACTGTAAAGCTACATGTATATTCAGATTGTGTTACGAAATGACATTACCGCTGTAAGCGATTGCAGAAAAATAAATAAAGTAGATATTAATATTTAGATTTAGTGTATTGCATCGCTAGATTAGCTAATAAAACACCAATGAGGTTAAGTTGATATTAATTGTTTTGTTTACGACGGTAATACTTAATCTGTATGAAGTAATTATGGTCACGTTAGTGATTGCTTACAATCACAAGACTTGCAATCTTAAATACCTAGACACATACATACATAGACTCACGCCTGTTTCCCGGAGGGGTAGGCAGAGACTACGGAACGCCATTTGCAACGATCCTGACATACCTCTCTTGCTTCATTTGATCCCATCAAGTTTCTAATGCATGCTCTGCTGTTTAGGGTACTTCTGCAATTTTATTAGTTCTAAATAATCTTACTTGTTATAATGTTGCACCTAGTCAATAGCTGTAGTACTTAGGTATTCAATAGTGCAGATATGGACGCTACACGGTATGTGTCCCATACTATTTTAGATTAACATTATCTACGGGCCTCTGCACGTTGCCTAAGAGAAACGAAGCCTAAAGCCTGGATATTTTGGAACAGCAAATGATTGGAAAAGATCTGTCTGAAATCGTGAAACAATAATATAAGCCAGGAGACTCAGTAGTTAAATAAATAAAAAAAATCGGGCAATGCGAGTCTGACCCGCGCACCGAGGGTTTCGTACGCATTTTACCTTATTTGAGGTTGGTGCTAGTTACGCTAGTCCTCTAAATCTGCCGCCGTCGCCTCCTTCTGCGAAGCAGTCATGCTGAGCAAGGAGGCGGCGGAGCGGGAGAGGGAAATACACCGCCCTCTCCCCAACCGTAGGTCCGGGCGTCGGGGACGTCGCACAAGAGACGACCTCCGACCACCCTAAATTCAGTGCCTGCGGACGGTGAGCGCTGGGGCTGCTCCCTGTCCGCCAAAAGGCGGGAGGCGGCGCGTGTCCTCGCCGCCTCCCAAGTAGCTTTGTGAGGTGATGGATGCGAGAAGTTTGATGTATGCAAGAAGTTTGATGGATGATTGCGAGATCATAACGAGACGGGGCCCGCCAACACAAACGGCGGGCCAATCCCGGGCGGGGTCGCGAGAAAGTATGCTAATCGCGAATCGCGTGACACCGCCAACACACGGGACCCGTAGGGACACCGCGGTGGTTTTTAGTGGGTATGCCCCGAACGCGTGTAGGGGAGAGCCTCCACATACCTCCTCCGCCAGCCCCAAGCCCAGCCGTTCTAATGGCTGGGTTGGCGGAGTTGAGATGACTCATAAGGAGAGTTTCCCACCGTAGTGAACAAAAAAAAAAAAAAAAAGTCCTCTAAATCTGTATGAGCGCCCATACAACTTAGAGGACTATCTTAAATGGAGTCTACTATGTATGTATGAGGACATTCAAAATTTTCCACTTTTTTATTTTTTGTAATTTTTCCTTTATTTGTGCTGTAAGACTCTGCTTTTGGCCAAATTTCGTGATTCTAGTTCAACGGGAACTACCATATAGGTTTTCGACCCAAAACCTATAGGGTACTTACGGTTCACCTAGAATTGTCAATTTTGGTTAAAACCAAGGTCTTACAGCACAAGTAAAAATAAAATTCCGAAAATTAAAAAAAGTTGAAAATTAAGGTTAATTTTGGTACTTACAAGTTTTCGCAAAAATCTAATTTTGACCATATCTTTTTATCGGGTTGACCCAAGACCCTGATTTTTATACACCTAATAGGAACCATAGACCTTAGTATTTGGTATAAATTTCAATTTGCTAGGTCCACCCGTTCCTGAGAAAATCGGTGGTGACACACGGACAGACAGACAGACAGACAGACGGACAAGAAAGTGATCTTATAAGGGTTCCTTTTTTTTACCTTGTGAGGTACGGCACCCTAAAAAATATTTTGGTTCCTTATAACTTGTGTGATGTTCAGCAGTATCTATTTCTATTCAACGGCACCGTCGAGATTGCCAACGCTAAAATCGATTCGCTATACTAATTCACAGGAACGTAAAAAATCGTAAATTTTTGGGTTAGTCGAACTTATAGCATCAAATTGTTAGATAATTGTCAGCAACATCTTGTTACTTTCAGGGTTGATAGTCGATTATTAACAGTCACGCATTGGTAATTTTCATGTTTAATATGCATAAAATCTTACTAAACGATCCTTTTGACCATTTTTTTTAGCGTTTCATTGCTATGCACAGATCTCGAAATGGTTATAAGTATGAATAACAGAGTCATATTTTTAGCGTTTAGTACAATGCACACTTCGTCCGTCCTTCATTGCTATGCACAGGTCTCGAAATGGTTATATTATAAATACGATTGTTTGTTGAATAATGTTGCAAAACTATGAGCGGACATTAAGAACGCAGAGGCCGCGAATTAAACTGAAGGAGTTTCTTAATGAAGGCGTTCGTCATAGTCACAAGTGATTTAAACGTTTTGCTATCGCAAAAAGCGTTGATAGCAACCCTATTTATTCAGTGGATTATTCCATACATGAAGCTGAGACTCATCTGTAGCCAGATACCAAATATTACACCGTTACATAAATGAGTTACAAAATATTTTGCTCAATACATGTATCAATGTACAGGGGCTATAATCAGTGAAACGTTATGAAATTAGTACAGTTGCGTTGTTTCTTAGCGTTGTCAAAGTTTTTTTTCATAAATACGTGAATTTATTGAAACATTTTTTAGATGGTAATCTTGTTTTACGCGCGGTAATCGACTTTGTCTTATAATGGCTGATCATTAAGAGCTATTTTATTTAAATTATAGATGTGGCGTCTACATTGTTGCCTTGATAATAATCAGTTTACAATAATTTCTCGTAATTACTGCAGCTATTAATAACTCTTTGACATGTCATCAATGACGTGAAGCAGTCAGCTGCATTTTGAACGAAAGACATAAAATAACATCTTAATTGTTTTCTTTAAGAATTACTAGTACCTCATAGATATGCTTTTAAATTCTGTATTTTCTAGCTGCCTAATTTGCCTGAAGCTGTAAGTGAATGCCAACAACAATAAAGTGTAGAGTTCATTGACACATAGAGTCAACCGCGTTTGTTTAATTTGGACTGTTGTACGTTGTAATGGAGGATTGTATTTCAATTAGGTCATAAAAATATATGTAGCTATTAATTAATCTGTATCGCAACTATCATTTGCTATTTGTTGAGTACTATAGTGCTTGTGTAGGTATATTGTTTAATTGGGCTGCCTGGTTTACACACTGTATAAATAATATTACGTTAGGTTTATACCAATATTAGAACCATTTTAATTTTCACCACAGCAGCTCAAACATGCCGCTTTTGCTGCGAGACAACAGTGAACAAAACGCGATTTTGATTCGAGCGTGAGGCAAAGTAGCTTTTTAATTTTTCAACCTTCACTGCCACGAATTGATATTGTTCAGCCACAAATTTGAAACATTCGAATTTTACTGTGCTCTGTCTCTTTCACATGCATATAAAAAGTGAGTGAAAAAACAAACCCCTTCGAATTCGAAATTCGATTTTAGAATTCGACCTCAAAGAAAACACCTACGGCAACGCAAAAAAAAAGATATTTGTAAAAAAGAAATTAGGTACTTTTTTTTTAATTGTTATTGTTTACATGTTTAATTAATTATTGGATTTTAATAAAAATAAGTCTAATTAATAGTATAAAATTAGTATTTAACCAATACATTTTTATTTAGAATTACAACAATGATACATTTGAAAAGTAAACATCAGGGACGCGGTATTAAAACGCGATTTAAAAAAGTAGCGGGAATAAAAATTTCGCTTATGCTGATACAGTAGGTATAGCGTAACGTGTTAAATTATATTAATATATAAAATAATCTAAAAAGATGAGTGAAACTAGCGATGATGACTGTACTTTAACACCAGAAGAGTTAAATCAACAAGTGATTATGCAGAATTCAATCTATTCCTGTTCATTTCTATGTCTCCTAAGTAATATGTGTTCTCACTGCTGTGGTGAAAAGTTATGTGTGCTACACGAGAGCAAAGTTTTTTGTATCTCGTGCTGTTGAGTCCCTCACCACGCTCAGGATTCTAACTTTGATTCACTCGCTACGCTCGTGAATCAATCATAGAATCCTTCGCTTGCTCGGGACTCAAAATCAGCACTCTAAACAAAAAACAACTTTGCTCTCTTGTTGCACAAATAACTATTTGGTATCTTGGTGGAAAACCTCTGTAGGAAGCCCCCAACCACGGGCAGTTGAGTCGGGAGCCTGGCATAGGATTCCCAAAAGAAGTGCGGATGTATCCACTAAAAACCACCGCAGTGTTCTCGGACCCCGTCGCTAATATTACGACCTAAATAACCATCATAACACCAAGATTATAAAGATTAGTTCAATACGAGGCTGACATAAATATAAACTGTATCGGATTTAAGTAACGGTTACTATTATCTGTATTCGATATAACTGATTACAATAACGAATAATATAAATACTAATTAGAGCAACCTCGGCTCCCAGAGGCCACAATACAACAGCGATAAAACGAACCTATTACTTACATTGTTTAATTATAGTATAATGTCATTACGATATCGGTTACTATGGCTTACTATGCTATTAGTTATGAAGAAATAAACTGTATCAATGTTCAAATGGAAGCGGAGATGTGTTGCATCTTGTTGGTCGTAATGGCCTTTTTGGCAGAGTCCTTCGTATTGTTTTCTCTCTAGTCGTTTCTTTCACGCTGAGCCTGAGGGTGGTGACTTCTGACTCCGTTGATAATCTAGCTATAGCCTTCGGTTGCGTTCCACAGCCTCATGTAGGGCAGCACTAAGCGACTCACCTTTTATTTATTTTTTTGTTTTACGAGGTGGAAAATCCCTTCGGATCTCCGACTCTTGGGGAAAATGAGAGCCGGTGTATGTGGTGTTACCACTAAAAACCACCTCGACTTTCTCATGTACCCGTGTGTTGGAGGGTAGGGTATCGCCGAAGCATTCGTCGCTACCCTCCGACGGGTATTGGCCCGCCAGATGGTCAGGCGGGCCCCGAACGAAGCCCCCTTGGTGGCGGATTAAGGTGTTGGGGTCCGCCGCCAAAACACCCAGCGGCCGCAGAGGATAGGGAGGACAGCAACGCAACACCGCATCTCCTCTTCCTCTGCGGCCTCACCGCGACGCATCGAATGGTGCGCCCCCATTTGGTCGCAGGAGATAGGGCGCGCGGCAACGCAACACCGACACGCCTCTCCTCCCGCGAACGCGCCCGACTGCGAGGGACAGACAGAACCGTCCCCCGCACCCGCACCGTTGGACGCATCCTGCGTAGGCCCCTCTAAGCCCACACGGAGCGTCCTCTCCCGGGATCTCTCTTAGCTTCACCGCGGGTGTCCAATCCACGGTTACTGAGCCCCCCCACTACGACAAGGTGGAGATCCCACGGGGGGACTAAGCGACTCACCTGCAAAACCTGGGTTCAATCAATCATACCGAATCTAGCATAGCTTTAAGTTGAATTTGAATCGCTTTATAAGACAGCAACATAATGTTTTAATAACTAATTAAATTGCCTCATAGAATGACGCCCTTGTTTGCTATACCTATTACTCGTACAATTAATGATAACAAGTTATCAATGGTTTTATATTGCCCAACTTTACGGAGTGAAGAATTTGTGTCGAGTAGTAAACAAACGTTGGATTTACGATGTGCTTGGGAAATGTTTTTAATTTACATTGAATACATTTCATCAGCTTTATTTTGTATACATACTTTAATGGTTCTTTGAAGTAATAGTTTTAATTTGCTGTCTTATATTACGGACACTTCACTAACGTTACCAAAATGCGCCATTGAGTAAACTACCCACGTATTTGGGCCATATTTCTCGTAATTACAACTATTAGGTTCTTCCTACCCTTCTATATTTGAAAATCGAAAGTAAACATAGTATTGCTATAAGAAAATATATAGCTGAAAGTATTGTTGCGAGTATCTTTATTATTAAGTATGTACTACCATACTGGACTGAAAATTCTGACAACGTATCTAATTGACGATAATGAATTCATTCACCTGTTTGATACATGAAGCGAAATATAAAGGCGATGTAATTTTGACACTTATAAGTCTTATCACACAATAAAAGTAATAACTATAAAAAATTTCACTTTTTGATCTGCCAACGATTTTTATTGAATGAACAATACAAGCCCCTTTTCATAGGTTGGACAGTTCTTACATCACAGAGCAGACACAAAAACCTTTGTTTGTAACTCGGTAAGGCCATTCTTTCATATAGATATCTGACGGAACTACAACCAGTTAGTAATTTGTTTGAAATACTTGTACAAACATTTTGGTACCTCGAACACATGCATAGAGCAATTGCAAAGATTTTGGCCTTACTTCGTGTTTAAAACATTTCTGTTATAGTTATTTGAAAGAAGACTTTAAAATGCGTAGTATTTTTCATAAACATGCCAATAGGAATATATACTTTCTCGTTTGTTCAGTTATTAATATAACTGAACGAACGAGGTATCATCTATGCGGGAAGCTACTCATGAATATAACACACCGATTTTTTTTTTATATTCTACCACTTAAAACACACATCACCATCTAGTCCCAAGCTAAGCAGAGCTTGTGTCATGGGTACCTACTAGATAATGGATAAACATACATATATACTTTTATTTTGTAAATACATACATATTATACATAGAAATACCCAGACCAAGACAAACATCCATGTTCATGCTCACAAATGTTTGACTTGAGCAGGAATCGAATCCGCGACCTTCGGCGTAGCAGTCGCTTACACTCCCGCTGTGCCAACCGGTCGTCAGAAAAATCATAACCATTATTATGATAGAGTTGTTAAACAGTTTGATTTATTCTAGCAGGCGGTTCAGTAGCGTCACATTTTTATGACAGGATAGGTAAGTACTTTCATTTATTAACAATTTTTAATTGTGTTGAAAACCTACTCTGCATAGTACTCGAGACCTGTCAGTCAACAATCCAATAAACTTAGATTTGCGGTTAGAAATGTTTTCAACTGTTATGCAAGGCAGTCTGAAACAGAACCATAAATATTTATATTGGACGGTTTGATCTATTTGTTGTTACGTAAAATAATGCAGGAAGGGTACGGCTACGGACTCAAAAATGAAGGAAGAAGCGTTGGAAAACGAAAAGATTTTTACAAGGCATTAAGAAAAGAATATTATACTCAATCATGCTTGGTAATGGGTGTTTAAATAATATAATTTTATAGAAGATAATTGCTATCAGGACTTTAAACTTTGAAAAGGAGAAGTGTTTCCAACTGTCGGACAAGAATCAGATACCACCTAATATATTGAACAGTTTGACCTATATTGTATTACGTAAAATGATTTGTGGCAGTTTGTGGCTGAGAGAAAGTGTTCCCAACTGGATAAGATACAGGAAGGGCACGGCGGCCACAAATGTCAGCGGGCTCATCGTTCCCATCGTCGGCGTGCCGCAATTTGTTGAAAGTAGAATCAATTTGTTTTAGAAAGTAGACTGTTCTAGCTGCCTTTGCGAATGGTTGGCGAAAAAATATTTTTATGCTACGGTATTTTATTTATTTAAGGTGGTATGTTTATAGTTATAAAATATTTATTTTTAGACAGGCAGTTTATTATATAAAACTAGTCATCGTTACATTTAAAAAAACCAGAGGCAAAAAATATAGCTACTTAGGTAGGTACCTATAGATACATATACAGGGTGTCACAAGACCCATCACCAAGCCGAAGTCTACTCGTTGTGGACATCATGCCAAGTCATACTAACCAAAAATAATACCTGGGAAACGATTCTTTTTTTAAGTTTTCACATTTTTCAAACCGCAATTAAAAGCGCGCGCGTGCAATCTCCGAAATACCTACTTATCCATGGGGTCACAGGGCATCTAAAGAACATATTGGCGGGGTAAATGCATCGATTTTGTTCCTAATAAGAAAAAATCCATACAAACTTTGAGCCTCAATATCTCCTGAACCAGTAATTTCCCAGGTATGGTGCCGAAGTAAAAAATGTTCGTAGTGGTTGGTACAACATGGGATTTCAGTTTTCGTTAAGGGTCTTTTTACACCCTGTATGTAGCAACTTGCATAATTTATAAATGGGTAGAACGTCGAAGTTATGTTATACATTATACATACATGCGGGTAATATCAATAATTAGGTATGCTTTATTTATTTCTAGTTAAGGTTTGATACTTGCAGCTGTCAGCTATACCTACCTAGTTGTA
Source organism: Euclidia mi (assembly GCA_944739405.2). NCBI lineage: Eukaryota > Metazoa > Arthropoda > Insecta > Lepidoptera > Erebidae > Euclidia > Euclidia mi. The sequence goes on along the minus strand of OX123198.2, from coordinate 12,226,090 downwards.
AATATTGTAACTATATTATCTACATTATTTTTGTTTATAGATTTGTGGTAGTTTTTGTTATGTTTGTGATATGCCACAAGGCTTTGTAATGATTGATGACTTATAAATATAAAAATATAATTGATAAATATAAATGACATAATGCATATCATATCTAATTAATTACGTATGATTACGACCTTCACTTTATATCCTTATCATATATTATTCATAAATGTCACAGATTAATGCTATACCTACCGACTTAGTTTCATTTGAAAATAAGTACTTACTTATGACAATGATTAAAAATAACAATTTGGTGGTGCACTTCCAAACACAACAGCATAAAAATATATTTTCAAGAACATTTTAAATTATTTATTATGTAAGTACAATGCGATTATTTTAAAGGAGACATTGAAACATTTCAGATTCAGAACATAATAACACCTGGTACTGGCAGTTATATCTAAATAGACGTTTTTACAGCCACGCAAAATACCTGCGATTTTTTTATACATACGGTAGGTACAACAAAGTATTTACCAATCCGAAAGACTTCAACTCGTACATTAGTCATATTAAAAAGAAACAAAGTAAAACCACAGACAAACAAGTGATAGATGGCGGGAATCTTACGGTATGCACGCATGCGCAATTGAAGTGTACGTAACGATGACGAAACGTGCACGAGACGAGAGTCGCGAACTCGAGACACGCCGCAACCGCAACGGCTGCGCGACAAGAGACAGGCAAGACTAGCGACTGGTCAATGAGTCACGCACTTTGTCTTTTATGTTGTAAAGCCACACGGACATGCATGACTATTCAATAACTATTATGATTTATGAATAAATTATAACTGTTTAAATGAAACGATGCCATGTGATTGTGGGTTACTTACCGGCAAAGTCTAAGTGAGTACTCAACTTTATGCTTGCATATTATTATTAAATTGCCAATTAAGAGGCGTCGTAAATTTGTTAACCTCTTTTTTTAGGAGTTTGGAAATGCGGTGGTGCTATAGTGATACCTACTTCTGATATGCCGAGTGCCGGTCAATTTAAGAGTGAAAGACGTCTAATTAAGAGTGTAGAAAAAACATTTAAGTACTAAGGCATTATTTATGCGATAGTATTAGACACGATATCCCAACTATTTCTAAACCGAAGCGACCATATAGTTCTCATGGTCTTCAACACATTTGTGAGATTTATTTAAATGAACAATAGGTACAAAGATTTTTACCAAGTTTTCACCGACGGCGACGGTTCTAAATCGGAGGCTGGAAGAGGTGCCGCTATTTGTGATCCACAATTGAAATCTTCTATCAAGCTAGGTATAGACTTCAACATATCAGTAATGCACGTCGCTCTAATTGCCATAGCGGAAGCTCTTTTCTATAAAAAAACACCAATTTTAACAAGTTTGTCATACTCAAAGACTCCAAGAGTTCCTTATTACATTTAGCTCGGTGTATCTCATCTGTGTGAGGGATACCGATAGCCTTCACGATATTGGATGTCATGTCTAAGCACAGTTAATAACGGTAGTTTTACAATGGATACCTTCCCGTGTCCATATTGAACACAATGAGACTGTTGACTTCTAGGCTAAGCTAAGTGTACTTGATAGTATTCCAATTAGTGTAACTCGATACTCAGACTACAAAAACTTATTGAAAAACAGTGTAACGATGTGTGACAAGAATTCTTCGACAAACGGTCCTTTGAAAAAGGCATCTGGTATAAGACCATCCAACCACATCTCCATTACAAAGTCTTCATTAATCACATGAGCTTTGATGAAATACAACAGTGATGGCTTTAAGACTTCGTTCTGGACATATTCCTTCAAAAAAATTTGGATTTCTCATGAAATAGCATCCCCCAATTGTATTGATTGTGGGGTAATCGAAGATATACAACATGTTCTGATGGAATGTGTCCGGAACGAAAGTATAAGAAGAGCAGTACTAGGGACGGAAAAAATGTATAAAATCGGTATAATATGTAACAGCATTTTGGCTCAACCACTATCCGACAAGGCCGTTCAATTGTACCAACTCGCTAAATCTGGCCTTAACAAATAAGTAGTAATTTTAAAAATTTTAATTTAGATTTGTAAAATAAATGTGATTATATTTTTATTTATTTCGATTACTGAGTTGCTGATGTAGCTTGTCTTTTTAAGGTATGGATTACCTGAACGTAATCGTTTAATTTTATTCATAAAGGAAAATATTGCCCTCGTTAAGATAAAAGGTGACATTGGACCTGTTTTTTGATTGCAGAAATGCAAACAAAATGCGCAACTACCAGAACCCACCTACGTCACACGTACCTAAATACGTAACCGGTGGTAATGTATGAGAATATTCCATAGAGACAAGCGACAGGCTTATTAATTAACAAGACCTGTATGCTTAAGACTTGTTTGATTTGTTGCAGACAGGGCCCAGTTTTAGTTTCTTGTTTTCCGAGGAATTTGTTCGCAGTGTTGTGTTTTGTTCTGAGGACTTGTGTAAATAGTCTACATCTTTCAATCTTTCAGTTGTAATGGTTAATTACCGTCATATTAGCGTAAGTAGAGTTTAAACCTTTTAGTTCTAATAGTTAATTGCCTTCAAAGGTCTTGCATAGGTTCAGTAATTATAATTTAATAAACTGAGTTCCTCTCGCATTTTAGTTTATATTATTAGAATGTATAAAAATGCCGAGAATTTAAGTTGTATTTCGTTTACAACTACCTATTATAGTTCAGTACACTGTTGTACGCAAGCATCAAAATTACTTGCGTCACTATTTTTGTGTAGGTATGTTTAGTGAATAAGTCGTTAAAGTGCCTAATAATAAATACATAAAATCGTAATTTATTACTATTATTACAATTAATACAAGTAGCTATTGTACCAAAATTCTGGTGACTCTACATATACAGACTGACAAAAACATTACCATTTCTTTTGGCTTCGCCGTAGTCGGATAAAAACTAAAACTCGTTATCAATTTAGCTTTATGATAAATTTTGCTCTAACATCCCTATTTAATAGATAAGGTTTGAATCCGATGAATGAAACACCACCTGATAAGTTCATAACTTTATTATGAAATAACGCCCATTGTTATGTGTTCGACTTATGAATTATCATAACAAGTCGCGACAACAAATCTGTAAGAACATAAGTTCACAATGCGACAATATTATTTACAAATCGATTTGAATAAACGAAAGAGAACAAAGAGTGTTCTAGTTTTATCTGATTTAATATTTTCGTAAATGTCGGCTTATCGTTGACATTATTACATACATTACGGCCTGTATGAACAAATCGAAACTGGATGTGTTTCGTCTGGAGATTATATCGTGCGAAGTAACTGTTTGAACAAAGCTGTCTTGCGTCACTTATGTGTATACACAGAGTGTCTACATAATTATGGCGTCTTTGGACTACAAATCTGCTTATACATACAGATTACAGAATTTCTTACACTTATATGGTTTAGTAACGCTGATTTATTTTGGTTCGAAGGAAACAATGTTTGTCACATAAATAAATGGCTTATTTTAAAAAGGTAGTGTAACTATCAGCGCTATGGCTGTTATAAGAAAATAATGATAGCTCTGAACTATCCTGAAGAATATTTCAGTAAAGCTGAAAAATAAAACGATGCTAAAATGTACTAACTATACATTTGAGCATCATTTTATTTTTCAGCTTATTATATTATATCAACAAAAGATAACGTCATATAATAGAATCGTACCTCTTAAAAACACCCTTATCGGTCACATTAAGTAAGTATCAATTTACTGTAACACTTAGAATATTACAAGATTTTATTACTTGGAAGCAAACGCAATAGCCTACATGTAAACAGACTTAGGTATAGTTGCACTTTTGCTGCTTCTCTGAACACAGTAAACAAATGATGATTTCACGTCTTTCATAACGGTTTCTGTAAAGTCGTCCTTTGCGCAGGTCAGACAGTGTGTCAACCATACTATTTACTGTAAAAAGTACATATTGTATAAATTTAATGTACTTGAAGTGTTGGTATACAGAGTAGGTTAATATTTAGTACTCTATTTAATTTTTAAAAGGAGGTTTTGTGCTTAAAATACTTTTTAGTGTCCACTTAGGTCTTTTGCTGAATACATTTAAACCTAAGTATCTAGAAAATATATGAAGATAACTATAAGTTTAACAGTATATAAGCTTCGGTTACAATAAATTGTCTGCTAAGTCATAATTGAGCTTTTTTTATACATTAACACCAAAGAAAAAAAAGCTATATTAAGTTAGCGATATAAAATATTTATGAATAACAAAATAATTAAAAGGATATAATAGAAGGAAAGAGAGAAAGAGGTCGACCCACAAAATACACGGATCAAATTAAAGAAAAGGCAAAGGTCATGTCGTATAAGGAGGTCAAGTTACTGGCTGAAGATACAAATATATGGCATAAACTCCACCGAAAAAAGCAAAGCTCTTAAATTGTAAATAATTATGTCATAATAAAATATTCAGCGTAAAACTATCGAGTTCGTAAGCAGTTGTTTAAAGTTGTTTACATTCAATAAAGATGTCGTTTGTATTCTACACATGGCGCCCACATTTACTACACTATGTAATATGAGATCATACTTCATATTCATAACAAATATTGACAACATCGCTCAAGGCTATAACAAATCAGCCGGTAAAGCTTTAATGTGAATTTTATCAATATTTAAATTCAGCACCTGATCAACAAATATTAAAATAAAATGTTGACATATTTTATTGTAATTTCTTCTGTTGCGAAAAATGCCTCTGTCCTGAAATGTGGCTACTTTGCAACTGCGTTCTAACTTTATAGCCTTTACCCAACGACAACTTTTTCTGACCTACCTTTGACAAATGTAACAAATACTTAAAAGAAAATGTTATAGGACAACCATCATTCAACAGTTCATACTACGAGAAGGGATATCCCTACTATCCCTAGCATCCTTATTAACAAAATAGGCCACGTGGCGTGTGGAATTAACGTTCATTAAATACGATCAGTGATGGCTTACATACTGACAACTCGTGTGGCCATGCAGCTTGCAGTTAAGATGTAGGTGTTTAGAGGAAATTAATGATTCGAAGCAAGTACCCATTAAAAAACTTGTGGGTAGCTGATTAATGTCTTGTACCTACTCCTCGTTTTCAAATACATATCTGTTACAAAATGTACTAACATGTCGACAAACAGATTTTATTTTTACCTTCACGAGAAGGTATCAAGTTTCATTGGCTTGTTGTATTTGGCTCTGTCCGTGTGGTGACGGATTAAGAATACGGAATGTCACCACCCCATATCATCCCATGGGTGTCGTAAGAGCCGACAGAGGGAGCATATTATGCAGAGAACAGCACTGTAAGGGAAGGAAAACTTGATACAAACCCTATACAAACCTGTTAGGCCAGCGTGGTATAGTAGGCCAATTCCTCCTTTTAAAGGAGAGGCCTAGTCCAGCAGTGGACTGTTAAAGGCTGATGATGATTTGGCTCTAGATGGCTACCAGCAGCATTAGGCTCTTACGCAACCTTACTAACCTCGCAACCTAACTTTTACTCCTATTTTTGCAACCCTACCTTTTCATATTACATGCTGCCTCGACGAAATCATATGACTCGCACAGTCAAAAGTTATAAGATGTCATGTAGAGCCAAGTTTTTAACTCTAAACACCCTAACTCTACAAGGCCTAAGTTCATAAACTCCACTTCTTAGTAAGGCTTGGCCTTTTGCGCTATAGGCCGTAGGAAGTAGTAGGCACTGCCGCCAGCAATAACATATTATTATAATACAGACATGTTTGAATAACATCTTATTTGAATCAAGACAAATGGATTTTTATACACCGGTACTTATTTAAACAACTTGGTAAACACAAAATATAGTTCGACGTTAGTTAATAGGGTTAACTACGTCTTCAGATACTCTTTCTTAATTGACAAAAACCTTATTTGTTTGAAGGTTCTAAAAGCACGAAATTAAGCCGAATGACTAAGATCTGGCGATGGCATTGAAACATGGCTAAAAATATTTATTTGACCTCAACAAGGAAGCATACAAAGACGCATGATCATTGCTTAGACTGATCAAATATTTAACTTTACACTGTTCAGACGCACTCTCAAACTTTATAATTAGATAGTAAAGAATGTCAGACGAGGTCAGGACCCTATCATTCACATGACCCGCTATTCCTATTCATGCAGACGAAATCATGAATCACTCCATGCTTATGAATTTAAACAAAATTTAAACTGGTTGCTTCAAAATATTACTGGTTCATAAATAGACGAACAAGTTTTAATTAATAAAGTATAATAGTCGAGTTTCTGTGAAACATCTGTTGTGTTTCGTAATAATATTATCAAACAGCTATTTGATTTGAAATAGTTTTTGAATGGAGTCATTTCATTTTATTATGTCACCCTTTAATTCCTTTATTTTTATCAGCTGGACGTCATATTTTAGATAAGTAACATAATAGTTGTTTTGGTTGTTGGTTCTAAGAACCCTAAGTTGTTGGTTCCCACCAAAAACTTAGGGTCCCAAGCCAACCTCAGCTGCAAGTGGTGCACCTGCTGATCAACGGACGAGGCTCTGGCAAACAAAATATCCCGATAAGCGGCAATAGGCTCGCCACCAATTACGTGGGATCAAAACACTGGCGAAAAGTGGGCGCTTTATATGCCTCTGCCTACCCCTTCGGGGAAACAGGCGTGAGTCTATGTATGTATGTAGTTGTTTTGGAGTTGGCACTAAACACGACCCTGAGGTACCCCGAAGTAAGTTTGATAGCCCCAATATACTTTAATCAAATATTGAGATATTCGTAACGTGTACCTATAAATTTAGATTCTACGTGACTATAAAGTCTCAATATCGTATGGCGATTCTGTGGACTTATTCGAGTAATATACCTACTGTTTTTTTTTAAATTTATATGAACTTTTGTACCAGCCTTTCTTCATCTATAGTATTGTGTACTTATGATTCCATGCGTACATGTTTATGCATCATTCACTGCCGCATCGTTCTCAGAATATCAATGAATATTGATGATCATTGCGAATTTTTATACATGCATACATGATATTCACACGTTACCACCGTGTACAGTATCTAAAGATAATGTTCAAGTAAAAATATCTGAGCTTCATATTTGATTTTATATTGAATGTTTGTTCAAAGAGTCAATATTTATCTTTGTTATGTCTCCACTGAGTCAAGTTTAACGTTATTCAAAGTTGAAACATGTACGTAGACATCGTTTTATATAATTAGACAGTAGTTGACTACGTACTTGAGTAATTGGTTTATCCTGATTAATAAACTTTTCGATAAGCGGCGCTATTTAAATGAATGGCTATTAATCTTGAATAAGTACTGTATTTCAAGTATACTTGGTAGTTTATTGTGGGATGATGGATAATGACGTTTTATTCATGGCTTCACTAAGTGGGACACATAAGACGGATATTATCGTATTGTCTATCACAATGGTCGGTAAAGCTATCAAACACGTACTATTACTAGATAATAATAAACAGTTGTTCATAAATTGTTATTGTCTGCTTTGTATATAGGGTATATTTACCGATAAACTTACGTTAAAATCAACGAGTAGGTGACATTATTTACAATGAAAATTGATATTATATAATAAAAATACGTAACATACAATCAATATCCATGTCCACAACAATAACATAGTTATAATTTTCAACGTTCCGATCAAATGTATACGTACTATCATGTAAATTTTATGGTGGAATAAAAAAAACAGCTGTGATAAGAATGGTCGGCAGACGGAAAATGTCGAGTCTGTGGAACAGCTGTTTTGGCTATGGACGAGAAAAAGTTGAAGGAGCAGCCTGCCATTCTTTAATAAGACAAGTCGTATAACTTTGTTTTCTTTATAAAGAAATAAAAAGAAAACACCTGTGATGTTTTGACAATAACTGTTCTGTTGTTCTTGGTTGTAACTAATGTTTATACTCCCACGTTTATTTCACACTGCTACCTTTGTATACATACATACATACATACATACATAGACTCACGCCTGTTTCCCCGAAGGGGTAGGCAGAGGCATATTAAACGCCCACTTTTCGCCAGTGTTTTGATCCCACGTAATAGGTGGCGAGCCTATTGCCGCTTATCGGGATATTTTGTTTGCCAGAGCCTCGTCCGTTGATCGGCAGGTGCACCACTTGCAGGTGAGGTTGGCTTGGGACCCTAAGTTCTTGGTGGGAACCCTATGCACCCTTTGCACCTTTGTATAACAGGTCGTAATCAAGATTTATGTTTAAGTTTTCGATGTTTATAAGTTAGTTGTAAATGTTATAACAGAGTCTGATTGTGTTGTAACAAATACATTTAATGATGTAGCGATTTCGATAGAAACATATTAATTATTCTAGCTGTTCATTCAGCTTACTTGTTCGTCTTCGAAGCATAACAATTCATCTCTTTATATAACAGGGAAGTACCATTAGCATTGCTTGCTCACTTATCAAATAGTAAATAATTACAATTTGATAAGTGACCAAAGAATGGACTTATTTGATTGCTTTGCTAATTTGTTTTACTTCTGAGAATGATTATATTTAGAAATCGATACAATGTAAGACGGCACGTACCTACATAGGTTCTCGTACGGTATGATTGCACATTTTAAGAATACAGCTTATATGTAAAAATAAAAGTGACGAATTGTATCTTTAATAAATGATCATCTAACTTAACCAAATATGTATGTAAATTTGACAGCTATATCTACACATACACCTTAGCACAACATTATAACATTTTATAGATTTACAAAAAGAGGGCTAGGGAATGCCTATTTGCAACGGTGAATGTTTGTGGAGGAGTGGATAGTAAGATCAATGAATTGTGTGATATGATGGATGTAAGGAAAATTGATATACTAGGAGTGAGTGAAACGAAGAAGAAAGGTTGCTCAACAACTACTCATGGCCAGTATCATGCATACTGGTCTGGAGTTGTTGAGTCTGAAAGAGCTAGCCGAGGAGTTGGAATGATTTTGTCGGATAGGATGAATGAGTGTGTGAAAGAATATGAATATGTCAACTCCAGGCTTCTATGGATGCGATTAAAACTTGGCTTAATGAAAGTCTTTGTTGTGTGTGTTTATGCTCCGGACATGTCCAAGCCATTGAATGTCAGAGAGGAATTCTGGGATAAGGTTAAAGAAGATGTAGTGACAAAGATTGAAAAAGGAATGTTACGTTGGTTTGGACATCTGGAGCGGATGGATGAAAGAAGAAATACGAAAGGAGTGTATCGTGCGAGAGTAAATGGAAATGTCGGTAGGGGACGCCCTAGGCGGACGTACGCCGACCAAATAGGTGATATACTGATAAAGGGCAAAATAAAAAGTACCTATAACCGACGCGCATGCATGACGAGGTTAATGAATGTCGATGAAGCGAAAGAGGTATGTTTGAACCGAAGCATGTGGCGTTCCATAGTCTCTGCCTACCCCAATGGGAGACAGGCGTGACGTTATAGATAGACAAATCATTTTTATGTACAAGTATCAAGTTAATTTAGAATGTATAAGAATGACTAATATAATTGATAAGTTTGATAACCGAATTAAATAAATTCTTGTAGGTAAGTAATAGGTTGCAAGTGAATCCCTACTTCCTCAGCAATTGTGCTCAATCACAGGTAAGAATATTTGGGACGATGGTGTATAAAAAAAATGTTAGACCCATACTAATTGCCTAAAAATCATAATACATATATCTTTAATATCAGTTCCGTACTGTTTTTATCACTATGATGTATAATTTCCACCGTAAACAAAAACCTTTTAATAGCCTTAAAACAGCGCTCTGCGTCATCCTTATTCCATTTGACTTACAATGTAGCAAAGTTATATTTTTTAAACCGGTTGGGTCTTCATTGAACTGCCAGGTGATCGGTTCAAGGGTATGAGAGCGTATGTGCGTCCATATACAGAAAACGGAAATTTTATACATTAAATACATAATTAGCTCTGGTTCGAAAACTTGCAGGCTGCGGAGTTACTTTATGGATTCAACATACAAAAGTCAATCCGGAAACCTATTTGTCATCGCCACAGAACAGATAAAAGGACATCGCATTCATTGATTTTTTTTTGTATTGGTATTGTTTTGTAATATAAAACGGGAATCAAAGCGCTTCACCATTTTATGGTTTTCCTTTTATTGCTTCATGTTGAATCGTCTTTATGTAGGTATATCATGTTTCGTAAACACTCTTAAAGGTTAACAGGTAGTTTTGCTTTTCGTTCAATTCAAGTTGAAAGACGTATGTGCCTTTTGTTCTGTAGTCTTAGCGTATGCGATGCTTCGTGGTATCGAATGCGTTATTGCGCCTTTGTGCATCTTGCATTTATTTTGTATTGTGAAGACAATAATAGCGCCAGCTATCACATGCGTTCGACTTTCGTTAAAGAAACCTACAAGTTAGGTACTCTACCACAAGACACTTTTAGAACGATATTACTTATTAGATTGAATTAAAAGGGTCTGCAATATGGTCAAATTCAAGTAGGCATCTTTTTAAATTAACGAATAAAACGAAGTAGCTTTGTTTTCGCAAAATATTGTTCACACGAATTAATTTCAGTGGCATTCTTGAAGATGCAAACGCAAACAAGGGTCATGACGAGTTGGCTTTTAAATTGGTCGTTACTCCATAAATAGAACTTGTTGATTTCAATCTAATAAGGCCAGAAGTTTTTGCAAGCCTAACCATGATGATTTGAAAGACGGCACAGAAGTAGAAAGTTGTGATCGTAGAAAGTTTAGCACTCGCATCTGAATAATAATGCATTATAATTTATATTGTATCTAATATTTATTATCAGATTCTCTGGCATATCTATAATTAATAAAAATAAATTGCTTTATTACCTTTACGGTTCTAGACAGGTGTTTTTACACACTGATCTCTCAGTAGTCTAGTTTGTGAAAGATCTATTAGAAATCTAAAGACAGATCTAGCGTTGAAGGTCAGATAGGCCAAACAATGAGCAATGTACTTTGGATTCGAATCAAGTGATGGGTTTTTTAATGAACTGTAATAAATAAGTAATTATCACTTATTGCCATACTTTTGCTAGATTCATTGTTTTGTTGAAATGTAGAGTGCTTTATTAACTTTTGTTCTTTTTTGACCATTTACCTATCAAATTATCATACCTAGCAAAAACAATATTTACTAATTTTATGCTATTGACAGGTTATATTATTGACCTTTTATGATATTGGCATGACCGAGGTGATTATGCTAATATTATGTATCAGGTATTGCGTTAGCTGAACAAGTAGGTAGGTACCAACCAGCAATATAAACCGCAAAAGTAACTTGAAACTTTGGAAATGTGAACGTTAGTGTCCAGATTTATGTTTGCCTTTGCTTTAGTTATTCCATGAATCATGTAACAATAATGTAAGGTATTTGAGAAGGATAATGTTGCTTTTTTTCATGACTCAATAATATGAAGGTTAGCATGTAATTATATCCTGGGTAATGACGTACATATACCTGTAGGTAAATTTCCTTTGAGACTATACACGTAGAAAATGGAAGTATGTTCCTACCTATATATAATTTAAGTAATAAAACATCATCCGTGATCATTCAAGCAATATGGCGTCTAAAAATGCAAAGGTTTAATTAAACTTTGAATTGTTACTTAGGTATTTTAGTCTTCACAGAAGGGTTTAACCCTTGATAGCTATTGATTTTAAAACCCTATAAAAGTGAACAAGCGAGGGGAGTCGGCTAATGCCCCCTGCACATGCCACGATGCAAAAGTTTCGCCAAAACGGGTGTCCAGCGCGTCCTGCCACTGTCAACTCCAGTTTTCAATGTCATTTGTTAGCTTCCAGGAGAATGAGTCATACTTACCAGTTTTGAGTTTTAAAACGAGGTCGTCATACTGAAACTGTTAGTACAAAAGCCAGGCTGATGATTATAGTGACGTATGAGCATACCCATAACTATCAACGGACAAGATACTACAGTATAATTATTAATTACTGGTCTTAGAAGCCGTTGTCGCGCTTCTCTCTGCAGGTTCTTTGCAGTTTAACCACAGACCGGACCATGTTTCAAAACCTCGGCCAGCTATTTGCCCCAGTCTCTTGACTCAATGGCAAAGGTGCCCTAATTTTAACACCGATTGGCTGTACAGTGTAACGCCTTGACCTCGAAGTTTCGTTTTGTAACCCAGAAGCTGTTGAAATATTAATGACATTCGTACACACATGTTATCTGTGTTATCAATATGTTACTAGCCTCACTACATAATTGCGCTTTGTATGACAACATGTCGTCTTATAATAAATGAGATAAGCTGTTAACCCATTAAATCCAAATAAAGCTGGCGGATTTAAAATATTAATCGTTGACGTAATTTATTATAGAAGAAAAAAAACTCTATTATAATTCTAACATAGCTTATAAGTAATATATTTCTTGGCTATGATGTATTAGGTGTGTAAATCTACTATTATATTTATGCTGAGTAATGGGTACCAACACAACAGATGCGAGAGTGGAATAAGTAAACAAGCGTCTCTTCTGATGGCCAGGAGGAAAATCAATAACACACTCTGCAATCGACGCGGTGCACAGTGGCACGTCATACACTTGATCTTCGTTTCCACTCGCTTATAATATTGATTTGAATGTTGGATGCATTTTTGCATTGCGCTTGCAAACCTACGACGCATAATGATGGCAAGTATTGATTGACTCACCGTCTAACATGCAGCGGCGGGACGCCACCTCATCATCTTCAAAATCATCAAGCCCAGCCATGTCCTTAGCCACATCCATGTTTGAGCACCCACTTTACACTCATAAAACACTGTTTACATCGCGTGAACTACAGGCGCACAGTATCTATCACAGTACGATGCCATACCGGAGACGCGACTACGAGTTTCACCAGCTGATCGCGAGGATGTCTGCCGTGGTGTCGCGCGGAAGCGCCTTGTCTCGGTAGCCGTAAGCAAATAACTGGTTGTAATCGACCGGTCGGCCGCTGTACATCGGCCGTTCAATGTCAGTATCGAATGGACAATCAATTATGCGACAGTGTCGAATAAAGAGGAGTCGTGTGTCGCAACTCGCAACTATGCTGCCTCGTTGTCTAGTAATAAGGCCGCACATGCGTGCCGCGGGCTGTGAGCGCAGGGCGCATGCGTGGCCAGGGAGCAGGGAGATATGTTGGTATCGACAAGCCATGCCTATGGCGACGGCGGGACGCCATAGCTGCGACTGGCCGGCGCGGTACAGCCCCTCTCAAATGGCGAATAATTAAGCAATTTGCTTGCAGCATCGACATGAATATACCTACTCAAGGCCTGCAACATTGTTTGCTAAAGTGCGTTTCTTCGTAAAAAAATATTGCAAATGCAATGTTGACTATTCATCATAATTGATTATAATTGCAACGTGTATTATCTTATGGTTTTTTTAGAATTAATAGGTAGGTAGGTACCTACCTACCTGCGTAAGTTTAAGGTATTTCAGTTTGTATATCAAATGCTTTAAATTGTCGCTACATACTTAAGTTCGTAGCTTCTTAATAACAAATGCGAATATTTCAATGAAAACTTTCTATGAATTTTCATAAAAGTATTTAATTAATTTACCCGATTAATATTCGTGAAGCTGATCAAATATAAGGGGCGTATATTATGTAGAAACTAATATTATATCGACGTGAAAACAATATTTTTATTGCAAAATTAGTAGATATTAAATACTAAACAAAAGTATCTCAGTAAATGAAAGTACATTTAAAAACGAAGAATAACTCACAAACGCCTTGAAACACTATACCGTCATGTAGCGTAGGAGAGCGTTGCTCTTAAAACTTTGGCAGGCGCCATGAAACCCTAAAGCAGTCTACAGAGTCTACGTAATATTAGAGCTTATTATTTAGAATATACCATAGCAACCATTTTTTAACGAATCTTTTTGTCGTTTTTAGGGTTTCGTACCTAAAAGGTAAAAAACGGAAACCTATTACTAAGCCTCCGCTGTCTGTCTGTCTGTCTGTCTGTCCGTCTGTCTGTCTGTCACCAGGCTGTATCTCATAAACCATGATAGCTAGAAAGCTGAAATTTTCACAAATTATGTATTTAGGTTGCCGCTATAACAACAAATACTAAAAATAAAAAAATGAAATTATTGAGGGGGGTCCCATACAAAAAACGTGTTTTTTTCGTATTTTTTGCTCAAAATTACTAATTGTAACAGGTAGATGCTTTAAATTTTCACAGAATATGTAGTTGTATATTACCTTTCAAAACAAATACTTAATTAAATTTAAAAAAAGTAAATAACAAAGCGGGCTCCCATACAACAAACGTAATTTTTAAGCAATTTGTTACTCGATCTTAATAAACAGGTAGAATATTAGAAAGTATTTAAGTATACGTACAACGAACGTGATTTTCTTTTATAGATGATGGTACGGAACCCTTCGTGCGCGAGTCCGACTCGCATTTGCCCAATTTTGGAAGTCACATGCAACAAGATTGTTAGGTAAGTAAGTAGGTAGGTACGTTATTTCGTATTAGGTACCTAAACAATTGTGACCTGGGGTTTTGATTAAATATACATTATGCATTTAAAATTAGTATTTTTCATTATTTAAATGAGTATTTATAGTGGAAAATATATTCAAATTACAAAATACGTTATAATGTAATACACGAGTCACCAAAACACATTATGAGTTTAGAGGTGACTATGACATTGCAGAAACTGGTTAGATATTATAAATTCACGGTTAAATAACAAATCAATGGAATGACATCATTATGGGAGCGAGCTAAGTTCAATGTTCTATCCGGTTGTTTAGACCGTCATCGCGAAAATCGTCAATGATGCAAGACCACAGAGATAATGATGTTTTCATGTATGTATATGAGCTCTACCTGTAGGTAGAGGTCTACCTATATGGATCGCCTGTAGATAGAGATCTATCCACAGACGAGCTAGAAGCGCGTAGGCATGTCCTCCATGGGGCACGGCGTAGCAGCACCTAAAGAAATTGTCGCATGGTTAGAATGAAAGGAAATATACAACTGGCACGCGCATTTCTCTGTAATAGACTCGCGAAACTGCTCAAAATAAAATAAAAAAACAATCGAGAACTAACTTCATTTTCTTTCTCTACCATCGAGACCACGAGTTATAGTTAGCCTGATTCGCTTACTCTATGCATAAAATATCTCTATGTGCAAGACGCGGTAATAATTAGAAATTATTATTCAAAACATGTTTCTTAGTTCTTACAAAGTTCTTCAGATCAATTGTGGCCGGCGAACGTGATAAACAAACAAATTATGTTACTACTTTGTATTAGAAAGACGGGAGGCCTGTGCCTAGATTGTGGTTACCAAATAGGTTCTATGGGAGCTAAAGTAGGCAATAGAAATTCCTATTGATGGTAATATAAAATGGAAACTCGTAATATGCGTTGAAAAGCGTTTATAGAGTTGCCGTATATGGAACACATCCTATGCAGTGGCGTAGCGTGGGTTTCTGCCGCCCGGGGCCGTTCGGTAATTCGCCGCCCCCTTTTTACCCCAATGTTTCTGAGAGTATAACGTTTTTGGGTTTTGGTATGTTTGTATATTCTTTAGTTTGGCTTTACACTCTGAACGGCTTAAAGGATTAAAAAATAAATGTCGTCAGTTGATTCGTCTCACTTGCTCGAATATCATAGAGCATACGGTATAATAATTTTACGGCAAAACGTGGCAGCTCTCAGCGATGTTAACGGGTCGCGCACGGTAGCGGCCGTTTCTCTGCTGCAATATATAATATGTATAGCTTAGTCTAGGCCTAGACGGCTAAAAGGATTTTAATAAGTTAAACGTCGATGAATTTCCGTCATCACTAGATGCTTTGTTGTTTTTAAGAGCCGACCACACCTCACTCTGTTCGACATTCGGGACGGCTTCGGTGTAGTGGTGCGTCAGTAGGCCACTGTGGTCGTCGGTCTGCCCGCGAGGTAAACAAGTGTCGATAAAACCTTTCAACGTCTTCGAGAATCTCGAACTTTGAGTTCACGATGCTGCCATCCGCGATTGTAGTGTCGTTTCATTGTGTCGCCTCAACTGCAGAGCGAAGACTTATGATCCCCGAGGTTTTCTCTCGATGCAGCCTCGATGGCCCGAGTGTTAATGCGTCGTAGGTCTCGTTGCGTATGATTTATTACCTACTTGTCGTTTAACAGCCTGTCCTTCCGGCGACGACAGCCGACAGGATGGCATCTCGCGTCTTTTCCTCATCAGTTCGAGAGTCTCGGCTGGCAGTTTAGACTACTTGTTTTTTTCTCTATGTGGAGCAGATCTTTCGAGACGAATCTCCTAGTACCGTGACCGCTGCAGCCGTCTTCTGCTTAATGCTGTCGGTGGGAGGAGCAATGTAAGTCTGAGAGAGAGTCTTCATTGACGGGGCCCTTTCCGTTCTGAGGTTTATATTAAGAGAGCCTCGTACTCGTCGGTGATCGCTTCAGGTGTTTATCGTATTGATCACTGTCTTTATGTGGTTTTGGTCCGTCTTGATATAGTCGTTCACCTTGCTTGTCACATTATCGCGGTTTGGCCACCACTGGCGTCTTAGCGTCCACTGCCTGTGAGGCTTCTTCTTACAAAATGGGCCCCTTAAAAAAAGGCCTTCTGCTACGAGGTAGTTAACTAGCGTTCGGCCATATGATTCTCGTGCCCCACGCCGCGACGTGGCCTCCAATTTTCGTTTCGCCGCGTTCTTGTACTTCCACTTTCGCGTTGAAGTGCTGAGCTTTGGTCTTACTGGGTATTGCCTTAACAGTGTCCTGGTACATGACCTCAGCCATCTCGTAAGGGTGAGTTGAGTTGCGCGCATATACTTGAATCATCACCTTTAGACCGCCCCTATTGGTGAGTTTAAGTACGAGGTACGCTACCCGGGTCGACACACTACCGACTTCCACAAACTGTTCCTCCTGACCAGGAAACCGACGCCACCCCAAGAGTAGGTCGCCTTCTCGATGGTAGCAAAAGTCACCTGACTCTACAGTTACCATATCCTCCCCCTGTCATCGGACTTATACGCCATCGCAGTATGTGCCACGTTGTGTGACTTAATTCTACCTTGAGCTCGGCGAGGTGTTCTTTTGCCGTAGATTATGTTCGTTATATGACGCAAGGTATAATGTATACTTAATTGATTTTGGTAGCCTGCCGTAGCCCGATAGTCTTACAGAACACATGCACCGCCGTACCCGCCACTACGTCCTTGGACGGGAATAACGAAGCTGCTGGGAATTGGGGCTGTTGCGTCCAAAAATTAGCAGAAGGCGTTTGTAGTATGTGAAATAATCGACTTTGATTTTAACGCACGTATCATAAATATTGGACTCAAAGTTCAAATAGCGTATAGTTAAACCGTAGGTGTGACTATTGCCTTAGGAGACCTGTACCTGCTTTCTTCCCTATTCAACTAAAGATAATGTTGTATTATTATATCTGGCACGCGTCGCCCCTATTGCCCTGGCGCCTGCGTGCGCCAGTTGTGCCATGGCAATAGTATAGTACAAAAAGAAGTTCTTATTTTACTGTGGCAATAGGGGCGGCACACATCGCACACAGGGGCGGCACGGCCCTGATAAGTATATGGATTTATTAATTACTCATAACAGGCTCGCAGATCACCAGAATATTGCAACCTTCTCGTGCGATCTTCACGTAATGAAAATAATGATAATTTTGTTTACGATTGTTGTTCTTTCTACTGCGCCCGCGCCGCCGCACTATCCTACTGGGATCGTGTCAGTCAGGGCGCCAAGTATAAAAAAATTGTTTTTTCGCGGCCTCTTTTGCCGCCCCCTTAAATGTGCCGCCCGGGGCCATGGCCCCCCCGGCCCCCCCCACGCTACGCCACTGATCCTATGTAGTTAAGTAGTGAAGGAAATGGGGTTGGTACTATGACAGGTAGATTACAACTTTAGTGTAATCCTTCTTACTAATGATGGATAAAGGATGGATGGATGGATGGATAAATGTCTTTCAATCACAGAAAGATTTCAGTCGAAACTATACAGCACTAGAGGTACCTACGTATATTTATTTCTAAATTTCCCAATAGAACGATAGGTTAGGACATTTCGCCTATTTGTGTCCAATTACCTATGGGGTTGGCAAATTGGGAGAAGAAAACAAAAATGTTTTAGAACTTCTTATGTAGGTCTCTAATAGGTACAGATAAATGTCTTTGTTATTAGGTACTAAAATTACAGCAAAATATAATCTATAATCACAAATACACACGCAAGATACATACTTGAGATAAACTTACACGCATAACCGCTGAAGTCAATAGACTGACTTCGTATTTATTAGATAGTGGTAATGGCGTCCGGGGCGTGTCCGTTACGGCACTTGTGACTGTGTCTCATAATGTCACATAATAATACGATTAAATACTTCGATCGTGATTATTGGTCGTAAGTAGATTATATCTAACTGGTAACGAGCGATTTATCGGTTGCACATTTTAACATGTTTTCTTTTTATTTCGTTATTGGTGGTAAACATGTCCGCCGGTTCCGTGCTGCTTTTTAATTCATTAAGTATTTATATAATAATATTTTAAAAGTATGAGAGTCAAATAGACTTTATTCCATTTCTTTACAAAATTATTTTACCACTTTATAACTACTACAAAATTTAGCCATATGTCATCCGATGATTTATTAGATAAATTATGCTGAGAATATCTATCAATAAATTAGGAATTACTTAAGTTGAAATACATTGATTTAAATAAAAATGTATTCAATAACCTTCAAGTTTTTGTAAGGAAATGGACCATTAAAACACAAATTAATAATTAAACATTAAGTATACAGGTAAAAAGCAATTTGTAACTCAACAACAAAAAGTGATTAAGAGTTCCTATTCATTATGGTGGCCAAAGCACTGAAACACTAAATACTCTAAATATGTAGGTATGAATGTTAATTTTATGATATCTAAGTAGAGTTATTATTCGTTAAGAAATTGAATGATTATTATGTTTGCTTTATAAAATTTTAAATTGGCAGATAAACATAATTTTAAATTAATGATGATTTTTCTCAGAGTCAGACAGCCAATTAGTAAATTAATGCTTAACTTTTGCATGGCTTTTAAATTATATTGAGTCTCGTCGTAAGTTTATACGAAACGGACTATACGGAATGCCCATGATGCTAATGTTACTAAATGTGTGTTTATTTAGCAGGCCTTCTGTGGAAAAAGCCTTATCTTATACTAATATATAAAGGTGAAGAGTTTGTTTGTTTGGTTGAACGCGCTAATCTCAGGAACTACTGGTCCGATTTGAAAAATTATTTCAGTGTTAAATAGCCCATTTATCGAAAAAGGCTATACCTAGGTTATATAACATCA
The DNA here is from genome assembly GCA_944739405.2 of Euclidia mi. NCBI lineage: Eukaryota > Metazoa > Arthropoda > Insecta > Lepidoptera > Erebidae > Euclidia > Euclidia mi. The sequence continues at coordinate 12,206,575 of OX123198.2, read as the reverse complement.
CGCTAAGAGCGACGGGAATAGAGCAGTAGCCTTAAATAACGCGGGTATAACCGCGGGCATCCTCTAGTTACTAATAAAAAAATATAATGAATTCCGAGACCATCCATCGAGCTTATCCAATGTGTTAAGTTACGTCATAGATATTTGTCTTCTTTTTTGCTCAAGTGCTGTCACAATAGTGAGAATAAATATTTTATTACATTTGTGTTTGACGCGAAATTTTATTAATGCGAGACTAGATAGCTCATTAATAAAGCAGCATGGCGTCTTTAACTTCTTACTTATGTAGGAATACGATTCTGTTTTGGCACGAGCCATACTTTATCCGGGTAAGTTTTGGGTTTTGCATTATATTATGTAGATTGTTTTATTTATTTATTTATAGACTCACGCCTGTATCCCCGAAGGGGTAGGCAGAGGTGTAATATTACACCCACATTTCGCCATAAATTTTTAGGTCCCACGTAATAGGGGGCGAGCCTATTGCCGTACCGGGCACATTACCAGACTCCGTGCTGCTACTGAGAATTTCCTAACGGAAAAACCCAATAACATTTTTGCTCGACCCGGGAATCGAACCCGAGACCTTCCAATCCCACGCGCACATTTATGCCGCGAGACCAACGAGGCAGTCGATTGTATGTATCTATTATCATCATTTCAGCCCAGAAATGCCCAGTGCTGGACATAGGCCCAGGCCAAAGCTCTACACATAGACGAACTTCGAACTTTATTCCGATCCCATCGACCGTGGTCCTCAACGCAGGTTATGGTAATATTTTGGTCGTAACTTTTAGTTAGTTCTAAAACATAAATTCATTCAGTAACCACTGTGTCTGAATATTACTTTTATCCCATACATCGCGTTTTTAAAGTTATACATAGTTTTGCAGTGTTGCATATTATGGGGAGTTTTGCTACAGAACGAGATTTATTGGGTATACAAATAGAACAAAAAGTGCAGTTTTGCTAAAACATTGACTGGTGCATAATAGGCGACGTTATTAATGCATTTACGCGGGAACACGAGCGTCGATTAATTGCCTACATTGCTTAGCGCACCTATACAGCCAAGATAGAGTCACAGACGACGGGTGTGTTCTAGGGTTCTGTGGCAAGCAAAAATAGAGTTTCTCACTTTTATAATTCTTGCAAGAGAGATATATCAGGACCGTTGCAAATGGCGTTCCGTAGTCTCTGCCTATACCTTCGGGAAACAGGCCTGAGTCTATGTATGTATGTATGTATGTAGGTATAATATCTTGAATGAAGTTGTATGCCTCATAAACGACTTGGTTCATCTTTACTCAAAAGGCAGACAGATATGGAATAGCATTATCCGATATCTACATCTGACACTTCGAAGGTATGTGGAGAGAAATTTTGCTGATCCACATAAGCTAAAATATGGAACTGAGTACAAGTGTAGTAGGTTTATTTAAGCTGTGCTGGAACACGGCAATGATAAAAATTACCGTGACTGAAAGCTTATCATCATGTAAAAGTTTCTGTAGGACATTTTGTTATCTCATGACCTGTGTACACATCGTGATGCAATAAAAAGGACAGATATGTACTTAATGATAACGTTATTTATATTATTTGTGGCAAATAGTTACGCAACTGTTTCATCTACATTCTATTTAAACAATTTACGTATGCCTTATTTGAACATTAAATAACGTAACTAGATTCTCAAATACGTAATATCACTTGCGGCCGGTAATCGGTAGTGTAATTACGAATCAATTTACTCACAAACTCATGGAATAAATGTTGTCAAACTATCTCGAAATCATTTACCTATTTCCCAACAGGGAAATGTTTAAAAAGGCAATTAATTAAACTTCCGTCGGCAAAACATGGTACTGTAATAAATATGAGTTCAAAATTCGGCCGGATAGTTGTGTAACCGATTTGATAGCATACGACAATAAAATTAATAGAACGAAAGTGTGCAGAACCATTCAGTGCGTCCCACAACAAAGGTTCATTCACACACAACAATGGTTACATTATTTTACAGCGGAGCAGCGAAAGCACCTTACATAATACCATGTAAACGACGATTAAAATAATTAATGGTTAAACCTAATGACTTACATCACAAGCCCCCTTTGATCAGGCGTGGTAACAAAGGCGCTCTTAATCAGCTCAATAAAATCGGTAAGTAATTAATGAAAGTTTATACTGGACTCGCATTGTCTAACTGGCTAAATAGTCTTTATTGTTTTAGTCTGACTATATATGAAAGTAAAGGATGGTGCAGGATAACGACTACCTAGTAACAAGCAACTCGATGACTATTTCTCCGAAACAAGCACTATGTTCTCTTTCATACCTTGTTGTTGTTTTGTGTTCGCATACTGTCTGTTCTTTGATCATGTACCTACGTGTCTTCCCATTAACAAAGCTGGTAGTTAAATACTGAAGGTTCAAAAATTTATAACATGTTGATCCAAAATTCAGTTTGCTATGTGCATTTAATGTTTCTTGTTGGGCGATGGAATTTATCTACTGATTGCCTTACTTGGCAAATAGCATTTAAGCCGACAAGTTTTATATAGTTGCCTATCAAGAATGTAATGGCATAGGTATCTATGAGCTTTATGCTCACGAACGAGTACTAGTGATATTTAAAACTAAAGAGTAATTTACCTTACGAGTCGTAATTTATTGTGATATGATATTACTGCTACCGAGTTCTATCAAGCAGAATTCCAAAATAATCTTATTCATTTCTGCCATATTTAACTGCTCTATAAATTCACTCGCTGTAAAATATTGCTCTACTTATCAATAGTCTGTAAATTATATTTTTATGTTCCCTTGATTGAATTTTCATTTAAGTGCACCTGGTTCTTAAGGATTTCTTAGAAGATGGTGTTTAATTTTTATGTATAGGTTCATAAATATTCCATTAACACACCCAAGTGCGGTGAATACTTCTGCGCGCAAATTAAAAATAACAGATAGGTAGGTACGCCTGAAGGTATAATGATCGCAAGCATTTGTGAAAATACGCTAGTTTACTATAATGCTTAAAAAATATGCAGCCTGTATCGCTATGGACCATAAATTTATTGTTATGACTTTGGCATCGTTTGTAGATTCGTACTGGGACTACGGGACCATAATTATAATAATTTTTAAATATAGAAAAATGCTTGCGGATTTTTTTCTTAACAAATATTTCTGACGAGCTCAAGTAATTACTTGCCGAGTCGCTAATCAATTTGCATGGATGGCGCAATGGTTGGGGTGGTCGCCTCGTTCCTACACTTCGCTGTATTGTGGGTTAGTTACGCACTCGACAAAACATGTGGGATTGATAAATGTTCTGCTACTGTTTAGCTGCTAATTTAGCACTCCCACATATCATGTACAGTACGACAGGCAATAAAGAAGTCGAACATGAAGAAAATTAAATTTGCTAAGAATAGGTGAAAGCATAGTTATGTAGCCCATGAAATGACCTACCCTAGGACCTAAGCTGTGTGTGTCACATCTACACGTAGGTATACCAATCGCCACATATAATTATTTGGCCATAAACCATTCCTTAAAGGTCTGAATATCTTATAACGTAATGAAACTGAAATTTCAAGCTCATCACTGAGATTTGTACCTACTGTGTACCTACGTCCGAAAATTTTGTACCTACATACATATATTTAAAATGTATTATCTTCGAGTAGGTATGTATTAGACTCCACCCGCAGTTCCACCTGCGTGAGTATCAGCTATCGCGGCAAAAGCTAGCTTATGTGTCATTCAGATGTATATGCTACATACATATATTAGGTACTGCATTGTTGTTGTATCAAAATTGACACAAAAACTACCGAACGTTTTCTACTAAGAGAATAGTTATTTGAAATATTGGTATGGATTTTAAACTATAAGAAAATTTATCGAATAACTATTGGAGGTCCTTAATAAATATAGAAATACATAGAGTATGTAGATGTAGAGCCGATACTAATTGAAATCCATTAAGATGAAAGATCGCTAAAACCGTTACTAATCGGTTAAATTTTCTAGACCAGCTTCTTTTAGGGCCTGGGAATATTGATGAGAAAATAGCTACGATGTGAAGATACCTAATATTAATCATTTTAATGCTAAACGCCGGTGGACATCGCTGTAGAGCCTCAACCGTCAGATTACGAACAAGTTGAAGTAACGAGTATGTAAGCTTTGCATATTGCAGTTTTTGCTCGGAGATACAATCTCCATAGTTAATGGTGATGATGGTGTTCTATGCTGGTAGCTAATATTCGCACGGTATTGTACACTCGGTTGCAAAAGTGTAAAACGAACAAGGGAAACTAAATTGATCTCGCGTGCTCTAGACTGTAAGTCAATTAGTAAAGATTGCATATTATTAGTGATGTGCCATCTTGGAAATAGATAACAGATATAGGTAATATCTGCAATCACGCATATTCTATGAAAACGCGTTGCTGTACTCGCATTAAATCTAATTTGCTCCAGTTATTCTTAGATGAGTATTATTCAAGTCCACTTTTGTTCCAGTTGTTCTTAGGTTCTGTGTAAAATGAAAGGAGCATGTTAAAACGTTTCTTAGAAATGTTTTTTTTTTCTATTTATTTAAGGAATTTTTATACATTAGTGTATATGCCAATTCCATCGTAACCTAATACATTTCTTAGAAATGTATCGCTGGTTTTACTAGCGATTCAGGTATAAATAATAAATTGATTCGTAATAGACGATCAGTTGTGAGATAATCGTAACAATTCGACGGTTATGCAGCGCGGATTCGCACTTGTGCCAAAATAATTTGTAAGTCAATACTTCTACTTACACTTTTTATAAAGGGTTTTTGCATTATATATACCTAAATTGCTCTACAACCTATAAGGCAGTTAATAGATCTATTCTAATGAAAACAAATGAATGAGTATTTACCAGTATTCGCATTTCAGCAGCCATTTTATTATTTCATTACTTCACAATAGGTATTATTTAAATTTGGTTGCTATCTGTTAGCTTGAAATCTGAAAATATGCTACTGGCTACAGACGTGGACATACGTAAAACCTATACTAACAGGACAAACATAAACAACATACCCGGTATATCCGTGATATTTAATTTCTCCGTGTTACCCAATATCTTTTCCTATACGGATACGGTACGGATATTAAAACAATTATGCTATAATTATTAATAGTCATAGCAATCAATCACTTCTGCGAGCGACCGTACCTCGGCTTGCAGCAACATTCAGCCTTATCTATAAATCAGAATAATAAGTAACTACACAAGAGTATTAGATAACAATGCCCCGTTAGCGGGGACTGATATCACCTCTATTCGTTTTGTGTGTTGAGAATCAAAAGCTGCAGTATAATCCATGTACGTAATAACATAACTACCGGCCTGATTGTTTTGTCCGCTTTTTAGAAGCAATGTTTTTCCTCATAGTTTCGGTATTGCTAGGTATCTAGTGAGCGTCCACAACATAGCTGTATGGTAGGTATTAGTGATTACCGTCTGTCATTTGATGCTAAGCAGGAATGCTGGTTCATAATTATTATATTTTTATAAAGCAACACTAAGGAAACATCCGAGCCTGTGTCGTGCCCAGTGCTCTCATTGAAGATGATGGGAAAAGATGGGTCTTTTCCCATCCTCTTGAAGAAGACAGCAATGGGGAGTAGTGGAATTGTTGACCTAACGTCATCATTGTCTTGGCCTGGTCCCAATTTATCTGAGGTCGGCGCATTATGTCTTTCGCTTCCATACTTCCCTGTCGCCATTGATCCGATCGTTTACTCCTTATTGTTCACCTAACGTAAAGGATATAATAATTTTAATCACTTTAGCACCATAAGCGTAGTTTTTTGTAATTGACTTTGTTGTTTAATATATTTAATGATTTCTTCTACCATAATTAGATGCAATAAGATCAAAAACAAAATTCTTCCTTGAGTTTTCTATTCAAATTTGGTTTTTCATTTTTATGGTTAAATTGTAAAAGCATAATTTGTTGTAGGTCGATGACATCACAATTTCAAAATTGATTTGAAACCGGTTCGATATTAGCAAGCAGCGCAATCTAATTTCAAAATATCTGTAGATCTCAATTCTAAAATCTTTCAACTTTTAAATACTTAAATCTAAATCACATTTTAAAATCAATATCAATTTCGAAATAAGATATTTAACAATGATGTAGTGTTACATATGATTGATATGATTTATGCACAAAGTTTTACATAATGTAATCGGTATTTTTTTCGGTATTTTTTTGTCCGTGTGGTGACGAATTAAGAATACGGAATGTCACCACCCCATATCATCCCATGGGTGTCGTAAGAGACGACAGAGGGAGCATATTATGCAGAGAACAGCACTGTAAGAGAAGGAAAACTTGATACAAACCCTACACCGACACGTATGGCCAGCGTGGTATAGTAGGCCAATTCCTCCTTTCAAAGGAGAGGCCTAGTCCAGCAGTGGACTGTTAAAGGCTGATGATGATGAATCGGTATTTCTATGTTTATTCGTATTAGAAACCATAGATCAGTGTGTCAGTGTGGTGTCAGTATTCAGGGGAATCAGTGTTTAATTGATTTAATATGCAGCTTCCTTTAATATTCGGAATATTATAATCAGATTTTTACGGAGATTCAGTGAGTATGCAAGAATATAAAGGCAAGGAAGAGGACACCGAATGTTAATTTCTATTCTTTAGTTTAAAGATGTTCTGGCGATAAACCAGATTGGAAATAATATAAAATAATCTGAAAGGAATGGCAGTAAGTGTTTTCATAAGGGACTCTGCCAACACTTCTAGAGTATGTAGATGTAGAGCCGATACTAAATGAAATCCATTAAGATGAAAGATCGCTAAAACCGTTACTAATCGGTTAAATTTTCTAGACCAGCTTCTTTTAGGGCCTGGGAATATTGATGAGAAAATAGCTACGATGTGAAGATACCTAATATTAATCATTTTAATGCTAAACGCCGGTGGACATCGCTGTAGAGCCTCAACCGTCAGATTACGAACAAGTTGAAGTAACGAGTATGTAAGCTTTGCATATTGCAGTTTTTGCTCGGAGATACAATCTCCATAGTTAATGGTGATGATGGTGTTCTATGCTGGTAGCTAATATTCGCACGGTATTGTACACTCGGTTGCAAAAGTGTAAAACGAACAAGGGAAACTAAATTGATCTCGCGTGCTCTAGACTGTAAGTCAATTAGTAAAGATTGCATATTATTAGTGATGTGCCATCTTGGAAATAGATAACAGATATAGGTAATATCTGCAATCACGCATATTCTATGAAAACGCGTTGTTGTACTCGCATTAAATCTAATTTGCTCCAGTTATTCTTAGATGAGTATTATTCAAGTCCACTTTTGTTCCAGTTGTTCTTAGGTTCTGTGTAGAATGAAAGGAGCATGTTAAAACGTTTCTTAGAAATGTTTTTTTTTTCTATTTATTTAAGGAATTTTTATACATTAGTGTATATGCCAATTCCATCGTAACCTAATACATTTCTTAGAAATGTATCGCTGGTTTTACTAGCGATTCAGGTATAAATAATAAATTGATTCGTAATAGACGATCAGTTGTGAGATAATCGTAACAATTCGACGGTTATGCAGCGCGGATTCGCACTTGTGCCAAAATAATTTGTAAGTCACTACTTCTACTTACACTTTTTATAAAGGGTTTTTGCATTATATATACCTAAATTGCTCTACAACCTATAAGGCAGTTAATAGATCTATTCTAATGAAAACAAATGAATGAGTATTTACCAGTATTCGCATTTCAGCAGCCATTTTATTATTTCATTACTTCACAATAGGTATTATTTAAATTTGGTTGCTATCTGTTAGCTTGAAATCTGAAAATATGCTACTGGCTACAGACGTGGACATACGTAAAACCTATACTAACAGGACAAACATAAACAACATACCCGGTATATCCGTGATATTTAATTTCTCCGTGTTACCCAATATCTTTTCCTATACGGATACGGTACGGATATTAAAACAATTATGCTATAATTATTAATAGTCATAGCAATCAATCACTTCTGCGAGCGACCGTACCTCGGCTTGCAGCAACATTCAGCCTTATCTATAAATCAGAATAATAAGTAACTACACAAGAGTATTAGATAACAATGCCCCGTTAGCGGGGACTGATATCACCTCTATTCGTTTTGTGTGTTGAGAATCAAAAGCTGCAGTATAATCCATGTACGTAATAACATAACTACCGGCCTGATTGTTTTGTCCGCTTTTTAGAAGCAATGTTTTTCCTCATAGTTTCGGTATTGCTAGGTATCTAGTGAGCGTCCACAACATAGCTGTATGGTAGGTATTAGTGATTACCGTCTGTCATTTGATGCTAAGCAGGAATGCTGGTTCATAATTATCATATTTTTATAAAGCGACACTTAGACACTATGGAAACATCCAAGCCTGTGTCGTGCCCAGTGCTCTCATTCAAGATGACGGGAATGGATGGGTCTTTTCTCATCCTCTTGAAGAAGACAGCAATGGGGAGTAGTGGTATTGTTGACCTAATGACATCATTCTCTTGCCCTGGTCCCAATTTATTTGGGGTCGGCGTATTATGTCCTTCGCTTCCATACTTTCCTGTCGCCATTCATCCGATAGTTTACTCCTTATTGTTCACCTAACGTAAAGGATATAATAATTTTAATCACATCAAAATCACTTTAGCACCTTAAGCGTAGTTTTTTGTTGTTGACTTTGATGTTTAATACATTTAATAATTTCTTCTACCGTAATTAGATGCAATAAGATCGAAAACAAATTTCTTCATTGAGTTTGCTATTCAAATTTGGTTTTAATTTTTATGGTTAAATTAAAACATAATCTTAAAATATGTTGTAGGTCGATGACATCACAATTTCAAAATTGATTTGAAACCGGTTCGATATTAGCAAGCAGCGCGATCTAATTTCAAAATATCTGTAGATCTCAATTCTAAAATCTTTCAACTTTTAAATACTTAAATCTAAATCACATTTTGAAATCAATATGAAAAAAAAAAAAAAAACAATTTCGAAATAAGATATTTAACAATGATGTAGTGTTACATATGATTGATATGATTTATGCACAAAGTTTTACATAATGTAATCGGTATTTCTATGTTTGTTCGTATTAGAAACTATAGGACTGATCTAAACAGCTACAAGTTTCAAGGAACGAGATCCCTAAAAGATAAATCATTACGTCACTATTTAAAGGGATCAGTGTGTCAGTATTCAGGGGAATCAGTGTTTAATTGATTTAATATGCAGCTTCCTTTAATATTCGGAATATTATAATCAGATTTTTACGGAGATTCAGTGAGTATGCAAGAACATTAAGCCAAGGAAGAGGACACCGAATGTTAATTTCTATTCTTTAGTTTAAAGATGTTCTGGCGATAGACCAGATTGGAAATAATATAAAATAAGCTGAAAGGAATGGCAGTAAGTGTTTTCATAAGGGACTCTGCCAAGATTTCTGGAAAACAAGCTTGACTTTAGAAGAAAATAAAAAGATGATACGTTATCTATTAATTTTCGTAGTAGTGTAAATTATTATGAATTACTCATAACAGTTATGACATGCTTTAAACTTAAAGAATGAATTTCCTGCTTTGATGAGCTTTGCAAATCATCAAAGTTTTTCCGAATACTCAGTAGCAGCCCGGAGTCTGGTGATGTGCCCGGTAACGGCAATAGGCTCGCCCCTTACGTGGGACCTAAAAATTTATGGCGAAATGTGGGTGTAATATTTACACCTCTGCCTACCCCTTCGGGGATCCAGGCGTGAGACTATAAATAAAAATAAATAAAATCACCAAATATATTTCTGTTATCTGGAGATAGAATAGCCTTAGTAAATAAAGTAAGTGACTCAAGCTTCCAGCATTATTTTGGGTGGTTGCGATGGGCCCACGGTCAGTACAACCAAACTGATAGGTCAACCACTCAAGCTAATGCCTAAACGATGATTCAACATTAAATTTAAATAAGGAGAAGCCTTTTGGCGGTCCAAGAAGATATTGTTGACAGCTTTGTATTTATTACTATCACTATTTTTGTCGTTTCGAGCATATTTTACACTAAAATTTACGGATTACGGACTCGAGTTACATATATATTATATATTGTCAACTTGGCATGTATAGTTTTATCGCTGGGCCCAGTAATTTACCTAGAATGTGACAAAAGACTTGTCGACTATTACGTAGTAAATAAAATTCCAAGCACATACGGTACCAAACCGAGAATACGAATTTCAAACCACCTATAAATGCCATTCCGTTCCGCACGAAAATTTCTTATTCGTCAGAAATGTTCGCTTCTTGGGCGCCTTAAAGACCTAGCTATAAGGTATAACTAGAACAACACAGTTATACAGGTTTGTATTACTATGACGGATATGCCATCGAGATACTACGTTATATTTAGAATGATTCCTAAGATATCTTCGCATGGTACCGCCTTAAAGGTTAGGCTGCTGAAATGTAAAGATAACCATTGCCTAACAAATACGGATATTCCAGCGAAATATTAAGCTGAGAATTACATTCTCCAAAAAGATCCACTTCCTATTCAAATTATAGCAGGTTATTACTTTCGTCATCAACTGTAATGAATAATCACCTTATATCGTGACATGGAGACCTAGCTACTTAGTGCGAGTGAGCTAGTAGATCAGATCTCGGATAAGATGGAACGGGGATAGTTTTTTCTGAGTCGCGTGCTGCGAGCTCGAGCAACTAGAAAATTGTTGAATTATCATTGTCATATAATGTTCTCAGGCTTAAGCGAAATTTGTTTAAGTAACACGATAACATCGCTTATTATGTGTTAAGAATCGATTGTATACGTTTTTTGCGCTTTCTTGGTTAGTTGCTTTTAGAACTTCCATGTCTTTTTTCGGAAACTATGAAGTTGTTTGTCATTTTAAATTTACAGTATTATTATGTTAACGAACATGTGTTGTTGCTATATTTCTACAGCGTCTGTTTTGATGTCGCTACGGTGCATTAAAGAAAATTGTGAAGCTAGTTTTACTTCTAATCTTTTGAAAACTTGGCGGTCTGAACATTATTTTGATTGCGATTAATTCTAGCTGACTGTTAGATTCAATACAGTTTTATTTAGTACAAGATATTCATCATTAAGGCAGCACAATTTGTTTTAAGTTATCATGTTTTTAACAAAGTTTAAAATTCTGAACGTGGCGCTTTAGAACTACCTAAATATTTAAGACGGAGAATTGGCTGTGTGTTTCATTTTACAATAAGTAAAGCTATATTTTCAATCCTGTAATAACATTTAGATTTTTTTTAATCTTCTTAAAATTGCGAAACATGCTTGATGTATTTTTGTAATTATCTAGTACCTCTCTCTTCATATATATTTTTTGGTATGTAAAGTCAAGATGATTGGTCAATATATTTTATATGTACTTATTTTTTAATTACTAGATATTAGGATATTGCAGACACGTGTTTATTTACATTCAGTTTATAAACATGTGACCTGCTTGGTTGCAAAGTCTTGGTTGAAATACTTGTGACTAAATAGTTTATTTAGCAAATTGACCATTGATTATTACAAGTTGAAAATTATAGTTTGCAACATGACGTGCGATTAATGGTAAATACGGATCTCAGCCTTTTCTCCGAAAATTGTTCAGCCGATTATCACTTGCCAACTAACATTTCGCAGAATATTATTTCGCAGAATAATCATTTGCCAACTTGTGATATAATTTTGTTTTTATTTCCCAACCTCACAGTTGCCAACTTTACGTTTGGTCTTCCTTTTATTGTCGCAGTTCTAACCTAACCGATGTAGCATATTTAAATGCCCTGTGCAGTGAAATAAAAGCGATTTGGTTCTAACCTAACCTAATCAGCCATTGTTTCAGTTGACGTGCATTGTTTATCAGCATACTAACTTAACCTAACCGATTCCTTTCGATTTCACCTGAACTTCCCGAAACATCACCTGAACAGACGAAACGTTATTCATCTAAAAGTTGTCTGGCCTAATAATTTGACAAAAGATAAATGCCCCAAACGTTTTTTGTCATTACAATAATCAGCTTAACAATAAGTCTACCAAATGAAACGTTGTCATACAAAAATTTGATAATCGTTAGTCGTCAAAGTGAAAAATAGGCGAAACGTTGGTTGGCAAGTGATAATCGGCCAAACAATATTCGGCGAAAAGGCAGGATCCCGGTAAATACATCAAAATGGTTTTTAGTTATTTTATGTTAATTAAATGGTGTTCAACATACGAGTGTAGCTTAGTTAGGGATAAAAAAAATATTCATTGGAAAGTAATACTCTTATTTACTTATGTACTTTTGTAGCTATTTTATTATAAAAGCCAGCCCAACAAGAAGACTACACAAACATACATACGTCTATGTATGTACATAGACTGCCAAAACTACGGGTCGGGTAATTGATAGAATAACATAACTATAGAATTGACATATTAAATTGAAAATATATAAGTAGCTTGAGTAGGTATTGTGGGTTTGATCACCACACATTATGTTACCGAATCGACATTTTGGCTATCGGCATTTTGTCTGCTGTCTCCTTGTTAGTATCTAAACATCTCCTCAGGACATATATTTATTACTAGCCTAAGCGTTATCTATTTAAAAAATATGTTGTAAGTATTATTTGACCCAAAAACGTCTGCAGATAAAAAACACAATTACATCTTAGTTACAACAGAACAGTCGGTCATTACACTACCTTATCTTGCGAGCACATAAATCTAAATGATGTACAGCAACTTTATACCAAGTTCATTAATCACTAGCAGTGAATAAGGTCAACAACAGAACTGCAATCTGTTACTGAACGTTATATAATAATACTTTCAGTACCTGCGCTGTCAATGACAGTAAATTATTTGCATAAACATGCATTATTAGCCTGCAGAGATCAGGACCTACATCAGTCCTATTAGATAACGTACATACAAATCTACACATAAAGTATATAAAACAGTAAAGCTTGAACTGTCATTGGTTTAAGCCGGTCATACAAAGTTAGATCTAACTTTATTGGATAAATGTGACACGTTGTCGTTTAATATGTGCTCTTAGGCCATGTACAGAATGTAACCTAGTATTGGCTGTAAACCTACTCGAATTCCTAACTCGATTTTGAGTTATGTAACCATATCGTTTAAGTTTTTTTACTTTATTGCTTTAAGAGTTTATTTTTAAAATAAGCGCGTTGCATTTTTATATTTAAGATCTTTTTTGTGTGATATATTACTGATTTGTAGTATATTTTAATTCGTTAAGTAGCGAGATATTCTATAATAAGTTACCGTCATAAAATCTCAGTGTGAGGATCAAACTGACATACAGAGTACCTAGTTAGTCCTTTGAAATGTTACATTTTTTTGGCTTAGCGTGCGTCAGAGTCAAGATGGGGTAAAGTTATATCCAACTCTGTGAGGTTGCAGCCTTTGTCCTGCGGACGCCATCTTGAAAATAATGGTACAAATGGGTTTTCTAGTAGGTATATCTGGCAAACTATTGGTCGCATAGGAAAATTTCAAAATATGATGAGTTGCAAATTAAATTTGGTCCCGTAGCAATTAGTCGTAAAATAAAACATAACAAAGTTACAAACGGAAATCGAATGCAATTTGCCACAAATTTTCTTTTCAATTTGTTGTAGTTTTCTTGTCCTCAATAACAAAAAATACATTTAATTTGTCTTTACTGCCTCCAAAACCAGAGCCAGTCCTGCAATTTGAGACTCCGCAGCCTTCAAGACTACCAAGGTCCAATTTTTAGGGTTCCGTACCTCGAAAGAAAAAAACGGAACCCTTATAGGATCACTTTGTTGTCCGTCCGTCTGTCAAGACCCTTTTTCTCCGAAATGCGTGGAGGTATCAAACTGAAATTTATACTAAATACTCGAATCCACGGTTCCATAGAGCTGTAAAAAAATCAATCTTCTAATCCAACGCAATCAAAAGATACAGCCGTATATGCTGCAAATTGCAGCATATTTTCAAACTCGCATTGGAATCAAAACCTACAGGGTACCTACTTCCCGTGAACTCAGAATCTTGAAATTTGGTATGAAGCAACGTCTTATATCACTCAAAAAGGAAAAATTGCGTAAACCGTAAATTTTTAGTTATAGCATATAAAAAAATATTTTTAATAAATTTAAAGTTACTACCCCTATCTCTTGAACGCGTGGAGGTATTTAATTGAAATTCATATCAAATAATTAGGTATATAACACCGTAAGGCTGCAACAAAATCAAGCTTCTAAGTGAACGCAATCAAAAGAAAGAGCAATATAATCATATTTTCAAACTCGCGCCTACTCGCAAGTGAATCAAAACCTACAGGGTACTTTCCGTGAGCTCAGAATCTTGAAATTTGGTACGAAGAAATGCCTTATAGCACATATAAAGGAAAAATTGCGAAATCTATAAATTTTTAGTTACATCATATAAGAAAAATATTTTTAATAAATTTAAAGTTACTACCCCTTTCTCTTGAACGCGTGGAGGTATTAAATTGAAATTCATATCAAATACTCAGGTATATAACACCGTTAGGCTGTAACAAAATCAAACTTCTATGTCTACATAATCAAAAGAAAGAGCAATATAATCATATTTTCAAACTCGCGCCTACTCGCAAGTGAATCAAAACCTACAGGGTACTTTCCGTGAACTCAGAATCTTGAAATTTGGTATGAAATAACATCTTATATCACATATGAAGGAAAACTTTCGAAAACCGTAATTTTTTTGATACAGCATATAAATTTTTTTTTTTTATAAATTTAAAGTTACTACCCCTTTCTCTTGAACGCGTGGAGGTATTTAATTGAAATTCATATCAAATAATTAGGTATATAACACCGTAAGGCTGCAACAAAATCAAGCTTCTAAGTGAACGCAATCAAAAGAAAGAGCAATATAAGCATATTTTCAAACTCGCGACTACTCGTAAGGGAATCAAAACCTACAGGGTACTTCCCGTGAACTCAAAATCTTGAAATTTGGTACAAAGCAACTTCTTATATCACTTATAAAGGTAAAATTGCGAAAACCGTAAATTTCTAGTTACATCGTATAAGAAAAATATTTTTAATAAATTTAAAGTTACTACCCCTTGCTCTTGAACGCGTAGAGGTATTAAATTGAAATTCATAGCAAATACTCAGGTATATAACACCGTTAGGCTGTAACAAAATCAAACTTCTTTGTCTACACAGTCAAAAGAAAGAGCAATATAATCATATTTTCAAACTCGCGACTATTCGCAAGGGAATCAAACCCTACAGGTACACTGCCCGTGAACTCAAAATCTTGAAAATTGGTACGAAGCAACGTCTTATAGCCCAGATAAAGGATGCGGAAGGCTGAGGACCGTGTGCTGTGGTGCGTGTTGGGAGAGGCCTATGTCCAGCAGTGGACTGCGATAGGCTGATTGAGATTGAGATTTCAAATAATTGGACGCACTTACACGGAAAGGATCCAACCCACACTTTGAGCGAAAATGAGTTATATATACCAAACTACTCCTTGTAGTTAATACTTTAATATCACAAAAACAGTCCAAGTAAAATTCCAACGGATCATGTTATAATGACCGTACGTTACCAACCCACATGTATGGCAGGTCATTCATTTTTATATTGACATCGCTCCAAGCTACTTAGTTCGTTATTGAGAAATTCACATTTACGAAAATATTCCAAATCACATATTACTAAAACGATCCAAACTACTTGGATAATTATTATTCTAAAGACATAATTAAACGAAAACAATTCATGTGACATGGATTGTTTTCGTATTATCCAATTTAATTACTTGAATTGACTTAGTAAAAAATCGAAAACAATCCATCTTACATGGATCGTTATCTCTTAATTCAACAGCTTTATTTAAAATAACTGAGGTAAACATCGATAACGATCCAAGTAACGTGGACCCTTTTATTGTACCTAGTTCATTGTGTGACTAAATTAAAATATTGAATTATTGGAATTAATTAAAAACTGGAGATTGTTGTGGATTTTTTTAATAATACCTTATTCATTAAAGAGTGGATGCAGAAGAATATAATATTACTAACTGATTATTTGTGGGTTAAACGATTATTTGTGATATAGGAATAATAATACTGATTAATAAATAATTTTAAAGATATTTTTTGTGGGAATGGGAAGTATATACCTTTGCAACATTGATTTCCTTTATGTCATTCAAATTCGTACACGTTCGTTTTCTTGCCTGCGTGTAATTAAAACTGTGGTCTAGGCTTTTTTAAATGATAAATTGGACGCACTTAAACGGAAAGGATCCAACCCTCATAGACTTAGTTTCGAGATATTTATGTTTGAAGTTCAAATCGTATTTCGTCTTTGATTCTCCACTTTAACATTATGGTGTTGGTTTTAAGTAAAGGATAAATACATACATTTTAATTCTATTAATTTAAAGTCCAACATTATGATGTACTTGCCGAGATAATAATAAAAATATGACGATGGATCCTTTTCGTTAAAATACTATTTCAAAAGAGCAGAGTAATAAACATATTTAGCCTTAAGGATCCAAGCTTTAAAATGGGACAAAAATACTGAATTTTTAAGGAATTATGGCGGATTTCTATGTTTTAGAAAATAAAACTTCATTATAGTCTAATATATCTGTAATTTTTAATCACCACCATACCACTAATAATACCATAAATTACAAGCCTAGGTAAGTATGTAGATCTTAGTTATATCAAAATACTTGAATGAACATTTTTATTAAGACACATAAATAATAACCTTATTAAATATCAAATTATATATCTTCTTTCTGTTTCAGGAGCTAAATATAGAAAAAAAAGTTAAAGGAAAATCTTTAAAAAAATTGGAAAATGATTTAAGTCTATTATGGCCAAATGGTAAAGAGATTTCGCAGGCTAAATTGGACGACCTTAAATCAATGTTTGATATACCTTATACCAAAAGATTGCTTACCTTTTTATGAATCGCTGATAGGAAATGAAAAAAATATTGATGATGTTAATGGTTAGGGGGATGGGATTGATTTTTCCCTTGAATATGATAATGATGATTAACTTTAAGCAATAAATTATATAGTCTTTAATTAATTTTGAAGATATATAATTTGATATTTAATAAGGTTATTTTATATGTGTCTTAATAAAAATGATCATTCAAGTATTTTGATATAACTAAGATCTACATACTTACCTAGGCTTGTAAATTGTGGTATTATTAGTGGTATGGTAGTGATTAAAAATTACAGATATATTAGACTATAATGATGTTTTAGTTTCTAAAACATAGAAATCTGTCATAATTCCTTATAAATTTCAGTATTTTTGTCCCATTTTAAAGCTTGGATCCTTAAGGCTAAATATGTTTATTACTCTGCTCTTTTGAAATAGTATTTTAACGGAAAGGATCCATCGTCATATTTTTATTATTATCTCGGCAAATACATCATAATGTTGGACTTCAAATTAATAAAATTAAAATGTATGTATTTATCCTTTACCTAAAACCAACACCATAATGTTAAAGTGGAGAATCAAAGACGAAATACGATTTGAACTTCAAACTTGAATATCTCGAAATTAAGTCTATGAGGGTTGGATCCTTGCCGTTTAAGTGCGTCCAATTACATAGTCTTCAAACCTTTTTGCTAATTATTCTGTACTGTATAAGTATTTTTGTAACAGATTTCTAATAGTCACTAAAAACTTTGTGAATCAATAACTTTGATAAAAAGTCTTACCATCATTCATCAGCAGACTTTTGCAAGGCTGCTGCAAGGCTGGTATAGGTATTTAAGTTATATTATAAAATAAGCGATATATGTTAATATAAAATAAAGGATGACTGATTACAAACGACAAAGACCCCTTTTTCTTTAATTTATGCTCCTCCAGCTTTCCATACTGTAATGTTATGGATTTCATTTGGCAATAAAAATACCATAACTATGACTGGTGAACTTTTACTTATATACCTACAGGTTTGTACGGAACCCTCGGTGCGCGAGTCCGACTCGCACTTGACCGGTTTTTACTCATTGCAACGACCATGAAAACAGGGGTTGCCAAAATATGGACAAAACTCTAAAACTCTGGTGCTCTGTGGGCTTCTGAAGTTGATGTTTCGCGGATGCAAAGGAAACTGCAATGTTCTGGGGAGAGATGCAGTATAATACCTAACTAGAGGACGCCAGCAGCTCTACGCCTGCATTTTTTTTAAATTTACCCGTTTTGGCTGATCCCGTGGGAATTTCGGGAAATCCCTTCTTAGTGCGCCCCTACGTTCCCCAAGGAACATACATGCCAATTTCAGCTTCCTGCACCCAATAGTTTTGGCTGTAGCGTGTCTGTCAGTCAGTCAGTAACGCAAGGATTTTATATATTAAGATTGGAAAATCAATGGCAAATATGATTTACCGACGAAATGCGGTTTTTCTATATGTCTTCATCGATAATTGAATACCAAAGCTCTATTAGATCATAAGCCGTAGCCTGGCCCATAAATAGACTAAAGACACAGTAATCATGAAGAAATGTTATAATAATCCAAGAAAACAATATCATAGAAAAACCTTCTTATTTATGGTTTTACGACAAAAAGTTTCAGAACCAAAGTTGTTGAGAATTTGATTTGCAGCAAAAAATGCTTGAACAAGATCTTTGTGTGATCAATAGTTTACCAGATATATAAGAAAAACTTTTCGCGCCCGCACTCTTTTCAAGATGGCGGCCGAGGGACATGAGGTACGACCCCACAAATTTGGATCAAGCTTTAAAGTAGCCCTCCCTACACATCTGTAAAATAAAATTGCGTCCTCTGACAAATGTAACCCCAATTGTAACTTTTCAATGGACTAATTTGTCAATGCATGCAGGATACCTTCGGTACCTACTTACTGTCAAAATGACATTTAAACATTCCACACCCACGCAGAGATTCTATTGCGGTAATCCCTATACAATTCAAATAGCTAAGTGCCTTGCATGACAACGTAACTACTTATAACTTACATATTCCAAGAACCCGGACATAGATGTTTCTTCTAAGTTACACCACTTATACATACATCGTCTTCAAAGGTTTCTTACAAATAAATGACATTATACCGTATTATTCTCAGCATAGACTAATTCACGAGCAGTACCTAATGTTCTTTTTGTAATCCGTGGAAATGACAAACGCTTGTAGAGAAATGGTTTGAGTGTGCCTTAGTAGACGATCACTGAGAATAATGACAGTGTGACAAAATGCATGGCATGCCATGGTGTAACTAACGTTGTGACGTGGATCGAGCCGTAAGAAACTATTTTTTGATACACCATAGCCTTACGGCATAACATGAACTTTTTCATTCTTGCAACTGATTTGCCTAAAATACACAAAGTTGCGCTTAATGTCTTTATAGACAATACCTACTGTGACTGTTTGTAAATATTTAGGGCTTTTGTACACTGACGAATGTTCATGTAAAGATTCAGAATATTTTTATATTTAATTATGCTGTGTTATTGGGTTTTTCCGTCAGGAAATTCTCAGTAGCAGCACGGAGTCTGGTAATGTGCCCGGTACGGCAATAGGCTCGCCCCCTATTACGTGGGACCTAAAATTTCTGGCGAAATGTGGGTGTAATATTACACCTCTGCCTACCCCTTCGGGGATACAGGCGTGAGTCTATAAATAAAAAAAATAAAAAAATAATGCTGTTAAAGATTGAAATTCTTAACTTAAAATAATCTAATCCTGCTAGCTAAGAGCAAATCTAAGTCAGTAAACAGACAATCGTGTACAGTTTAATTAATACTAAGGTATTATGCAGGACTGCCGTATACAAGTAAAGGCTTCGTTAACTTAGCAATAGACCATCACATTTATTAGCTAAGTGTGAACTTTCGCACAATACGACCGTAGGTTAAATTGATTACAGCGCATATAACGGTTCTTAGATTTTATAGCCATAGAAAGGAGGAACTCTATAATTAATTTACTTAGTATAATAGAAATGGTGACCAGGGCCCTGACTTTAGTACGCTATACAATCATCATCAATTTTATTGATATCTTAATATATAAAATCCTTGCGTTACTGACTGACTGACAGACACGATACAGCCGAAACTATTGGGCGCAGGAAGCTGAAATTTGTCATGTATGTTTCTTGGGGACCGTAGGGGTGCACTAAGAAGGGATTTCCCGAAATTCCCACGGGATCGGCCAAAACGCCTAAATTTAAAAAAAAATGCAGGCGTAGCTGCTGGCGTGGCGTCCTCTAGTCTAATATAAATTACATGAAATTAATGACTAACTGAAAGACAACGTAGAGCCGTAACAAGAAGGTAAAATTCGATATGTATGTCTCTTTGGGAGTGTAGAGGAGCACTATGAGAGAAATTTTGGAAATTGTTTCCCTAAGGGGGTCAAAAAGTCCTAGCCCGGTGAAGCCGCGGGCGAAGTCTAGAGATTTAAGTAAAACATCATTTATTAAAATTATTATAAATTATCAAGCCGGAGGACTGTAAATTCAATTAGGTAGGTATATATTTTAAGTTGAAATGAAAACTGCAGCAGCTACGCTCGCACAGTTTTCTTTATTTAACCGTTTGTCCCGATGCTGTGGGAATTTCGAGAAATTCCTTCCCTGCCTACACTGCGCAAAACACATATAGCAACATATTTCAGCTTTTTACGCCCAATCGTTTCGGCCGTTAATTCTCTTTCAGTCAGACAGTAATGTAAGGATTTTATGTAGGTATACAGAATACCATTACAACACCTGTGACGGATAAATAATATTATTAATGATATGTAACAGACACTATATGCATTGGCAATATATAACTTACGAGTTATTAAGCTTACGATGACAGCCTTGAAGGTAAAACTTTCAGACAGGACGTTATAACGGATGAGGGTATCCGAAACAGTATCTTAGTTTACTAACTTCCTCGATCGTGTCGCGGTAATTAGCCATATTAGCAGCAATATTAGAAGGAAGAGGATGAAAGCTTGCGATATGGCAGTCCGATATTACTGTCTAATGAAACAAACCAAAGCCTAATTATTTTTTTAATCAACTACTCGTATAGAGTAGCCAATACCAATGTTTCGGGTGTCGTAGATTTGATTACAACACGGGAAAACACTTTGTGTAATCCACAAATGGCAGTTTGTGTGTAAAATTTTGGTATTCCTTATGTAAGTAATGTGAATGTCTGTAAGGTCCCCTGCAATACAGGAAGTGATTCTAGTGTGAGAGTTGAATAGTTCAATTGCAATTTTAATGAATAAGTAAATGTATTAGTAAAGGAAGGGCTGATTAAAACATTTATAAATATAAAATATTTAAATATTAAAGACTCAGAGCTAATTGTGTATCTCTTATTTAAAGACTCGGCAGTCTTTAATCAAATGCTCATGAGTAATTGATCTTGTATGGAGTATTAAAGCGAGCTACAAATTCTTCAATTCAATTTCAATTCTTCAATTCCATTTTTCAATTCTTCTTCACATTCTTATACCTAATGTATAGATAACCGACGCTCGATATTATATAATATAAATTATGAAATAATAACTTTCATCTATAAAGTGCTGTAGATGCCTGGATGTCATCTGCAGCCTGCGGGCACGAACAAATATTATCGATTTATATTATAATCTCTTAATAAATTAGCTTGTACATAACTCTCAATAACGATCTCATCGTAGCCGGCAGCGTGACCATAACAAGACCTATTACAGGAACAAACATATTATAGGTGTCATAAATATAAACAGCTATCGTAAGAAAGTCTAAAGTCATTATCCCAAATATTGCTATCAGCCATTGCTAGAGGCAGTGACCGAACATTACGTTTGTCAATACACTATCACTGCTCACATCTCAATGACTCCACGAGCCACGCCAATTAGATCGATACCCAATCGACTAACGTTAATCGATTATATGTTTCATACGTAACTAAATCGATAGTTCGTGACTCGATTATATTTGTTTGTTTAAGATGTTATTTTAATCAATGGGAGTTGTCTGGGTTGGTTGTATAATAGTTTTGTAGAACGTTTCTTTGTAATTATAAGTACATTTGTTTGTTATTATACCTATCCAAGATTATCTATTGCTTGCAGTTTCACAGTGCTTGCTTTAAATACAGCAGGTTTCTAAAAACTTTCAATCCCAAAAAATTGTATAACCTATGGGTGGAATATAAAAAAGGGAAGAATCTTGAATAGTACCCACGTCATAATAGGGACCCATTTCATTATTTTCAGAAATGTAGGGTCTGCGTTGATGTCGATGCAAGTTTTGGCTGGTCAGTAACTTATTTTTAAAGCCTATGGAGGGTAAATTTAAATTCAATTAACTAGCAGAAACAGAAAAACCATGATAGACAATTATTTTGAATAAATCTACTTGTTGCGGGAGTGACAAAAATTAAGATAACAACTTATTAGTTTTGCGACAGATCTGACAGTCTCTGTAACTTGTACGACATCCGAAACAAATAAATCACAATTTTTTTTTTCAGAAAGTCGTGCGTGCATAACATGAAATGTAATTTTTGCAGCTACAGTTTAGATATGTGTTTTAACGTAGCACGTATTATATTAAGTTTATTTATTTAGTTTAGTTTGGAAATGAACTGACACTACATACGTATAGCATAAATTTGACTGAAAATTTCACCTATATAAAAGAAATGAGAATACTCAATTATTTTCATTTCGGTTTTCTTAGAAATCATCTTATTTTTAGTTGTATTTTATAAAGACAACCCCCGCACTATGACTCTTTGGCGGCAAAATATCAAAAGCGAAACAACTATAACTATTTTTGCATAGTGTACCAAGTGGTATTCCGTATAGGATTTGAAGTTTCAAACCCATAAGTATAACCACTTGGAGTACTTATAATTATCATAGCTGTTTCCCGCGGTTTCATCCGCGTCCTGAGGGAACTACTTCGCGTACCCGGTTAATTTATAGCTTAAGTTACTCCTTGGTACATCAGCTATCCGCCAGTGAAAGTCCCGTCAAAATCGGTCCAGCCGTTCCAGAGACTAGCGAGAATAAACAGACAGACAGACAGACAAAAATTGTAAAGAATGACATTTCGGTATATGTACCGTGTAAAAGTGAAAAAGCGGCTATTTTAATATTACAAACAGACACTCCAATTTTATTGTATATTGTATTGTATTGTATTATTGTGTAGTGTATAGATGGTGAAGCTACTATTTAAACCAATACAATATCCGTGCAATCATCGAAAAACAATAGAAATTAAAAACTTACGGGAAATCTAGCACGCAAGTTCGCATTACTGTGATTCTATACTTTATTGATTGTATTTAGTGTGTGGTTTAGTGTGTGGCTCGTCCTCATTGCAGTAATTAGCTATTAGATTTACGACTAAAATTAACGTTATTGAATCCCAACTTAAACTCTTAAATGTCTGCAATGATGCTATCTACCTACTTTCGCAAAATATTTCACAAGATAACACATAAAACGTTAATTTGAAGAAGAATGAATGTCCGGGATATAAAATAATACTTCGTTAAGTATAGATATCCATTGTAATGTTTTAAGACTGATGGGTACCTTTATGCCATTAGTAAAGACTAAACTCGACTTCTTTGTTCATAGCATCATTTTTAACATAACATAACTTCACGCCTTTTATCCCCGAAGGGGTAGGCAGAGGTGTATTACACACCCACACTTCGCCAGTTATGTTTCGGTCCCAATGTAATAGGGGGCGAGCCTATTGCCATCTATCGGGCACATTGTTAATAAATTGTAAAATAGCATCATTTTTATTTTCCATCAATTAACATATGGGGTCGGTTTAATTTAATTGTACCTATATTACCAGTTCTGTCAACTGACATTGAGAGTACCAGACGTATTTTGTTTGCTCTGCTAAGTTTAATAGTTAAGTGAGTTAAAAGTAATCAATACCGTGTGTGTGATACATAAAAACATTCACATTGTTTCTAACTATCTTTTTGCGTTGTAAAACCAATAATCGTATAAAGCGCCACAGTGAAATAGCGTATTAAAAACTTTTCGAAAACGTTACAAAGTGAACATTTTGTGTACTTACCTACATAATCATTAATATCAAGTGACATTAACTAAAACATTACATGCTAAATCATATCACTACCGAGTACTGATATACGTAAGATAGTGAATGTCAAATTCGCTCTAACATTCAACGTATCGGTGGCGTATTGCCTGAACGAAGGAGTCTTAACGGAACAAAGGCTACGCGACGCGAGTTCGAGACTCAGAAAACCCCTTCACTTTTTGTGAATTGTTTCTGTTCGAGTTCGAATTGTTTCTAATAATGAAATGCTTTAATTGTAAACGCAACTTGGGAGCCGAGTTTCTACAATGCAAGGAATGTTGTTATAAATATCATTGCCAATGCGTGAATATAAGCATTGAAGATTATAACAACTTATCAGTGAAACATAAGTTGAATTGGTTGTGTGCATCATGTAGCAATGTAACTCGGCGTACGCAAGTGCCTGCCACACCGCAAGATGAGTCCATGAACGTGTCATTGATCTTCATACACCACCTAATAATATGGATATACGTAGTGCTTCATTCAACTCGAATAATATGGTGACAATGGAAAATATCAGCAATTTGCTAGATCAAAAACTAAATAATTCCCTGCAGCAAATGATGGAGAATTTCCGATCAATTATTCGTGAAGAGGTGATAAAACATGTGAAATCAGAGGTGGCGGCCACCGTTGCTACTTTAAAAGAGGACTTTACAAGGACTACGGACTACATTTGTGCAGATCAACGAGATTTAAGGGAAGAAATAAGTACTAAAACTCAAACTATAAAGGAACTAGAAAAAAAGAATGAACTTTTGCAAAAAGATCTTACTTCTCTGAATCGCCGCATATCAACATTAGAAAAAATATCACGCAATCAGAACCTAGAATTACAGGCCGTTCCTGAAAATAAACATGAAAATGTTCTCCTTCTCTTTAAGACACTCTGCAAGACTGTTGGTTTGGAGGTGGACGACTACAATATTTTATCATGCAGAAGAGTTGCTAAGATAAATCCAGATTCAAACCGCCCACGCAACATCCTAGTCTCGTTATCCAGCTCTTTACTTAGAGATCGAGTCATTTCCGCTTGTCGTCGCTTTAGAATTTCTAACAAAAATGAACCGCTGAATAGTGGTCACTTGGGGCTTACTACCAATAATTCAAAAATATTTATTTCCGAGCACAACTCGCCTGACTGTAAAGCGCTGCATGCTGCCGCCAGAATAAAAGCGAAGGAGCTTAATTACACATTTGTCTGGGTAAAATACGATAGGGTATATATGCGCAAAGGAGAAAGATCTGATCACATTCACATAAAAAATTTGGAAATGTTAAACAAATTAACTTAATTGGTAATACTTTATTTTCTGTGGTAATTAGTGTTTTCTTTTTATCAATAAGTACTGTAACTTTAATATATTGTAACTTTCTTTGAATTTAATTATGTTAATCTACTACCAAAATGTTAGCCGCATAAGGTCCAAAATTAACGAATTCAATTTAAATGTACTTAACAGCAGTTACGACGTAATATGCCTGACTGAAACCAACCTTAACCGTAATGTTTTGGACTCGGAACTATTCGATAGTCGATATAATATATTTAGGCGGGACAGATGTGACACATTAATAATGAAAGATGATGGTGGTGGCGTGCTTATCGCTGTTAAGAAGGAGTTTAGTACAATTAGACAGCTGAAATGGGAATCCACAGTAGAAGACCTGTGGCTGTCCTTTCTACCTTGCGAAGAGCAATCTGGTAAGAGAACAGCCTTGTGTGTTTGTTACCTCCCACCAGATCTCCCGCTCCATTTGATTAATACTTTTTATAATAATTGTCAAAAGGTTATATTGGAAAATTGTAAAAGATATGAGTTCATTATGGTAGGTGATTTCAATACCCCTTTAATCACATGGTCTATTGACCTGCACTCCACAGCTCTGTTACCTAGTTTGCCGCTAGAACGGAAATCCATACTATTGATAGAGACTCTAGACTTGTGCAATTTACATCAGCTAAATAACATCCCTAATAACAACAACCGCTTTC
Source organism: Euclidia mi (assembly GCA_944739405.2). Lineage (NCBI taxonomy): Eukaryota > Metazoa > Arthropoda > Insecta > Lepidoptera > Erebidae > Euclidia > Euclidia mi. The sequence continues at coordinate 12,180,316 of OX123198.2, read as the reverse complement.
TAGATCTAGTTCTGTCCACCCTTAATAGTACAAGCGTATATGGAGCTGAAGCGTTAGTACGCCTGGATATTCACCATCCTGCATTGACAATAGATTATGCGCCTGTCTGTCCATTAAAGACTCTAACATCATGTAGACGATGGAAACTAAACTTTTACAAATCCAACTACGAAAATATCAGAGAGGAGCTCAGCGCTGTAGATTGGAGTACTGTTTTGGGTAGCTCGGACGTGGACTCATCTGTTAATATGTTTTACAACGTTTTAAATGACATTGTGGCCCGGCACACTCCTATGACTAAAGATGACTCACACATTTATCCCTCTTGGTTTTCCAGGGCTCTAAAACGATGCTTGAAGGAAAAACTTAAATATCACAGACTATATCGCAAATACAGTAACCCACGTGACTACGACACTTATAGTATCCTTCGCGCTAGGTGCAAAAAGCTAATGAAAGAAGATTATAGATCATTTGTTTCGTTGGTCGAATCAAACTTAGAAAATAACTTGAAGGGATTCTGGAGGTATGTGAATGCCAAGAAAGCCACTAATGCCATTCCTGCTACAATGACCTATGGTAACTTGAGGTCTTCTGATTGCAAAGGTATTTGTGACCTGTTTTCTAGCTACTTCAGCTCTGTGTATATGCCTTCGGTTGTAGGAAATCAGGGTCAGGTCAGGACCTTATCTTGTAGCCAAAGCTGTACATTTGGATCCATTGCAATTCAGGAAAATGATATATATCTGAAAATTCGTCGGTTGGATGCGAATAAGGGTGCCGGACCTGATGGTATCCCGCCCTCGTTCATTAAAACATGTGGTAAGGAATTGTGTGCACCTCTATCCATTTTATTTAGTAAATCTTTGCGTTCCGGCATCTTTCCTGCAGCTTGGAAAGTGGCACACATAGTTCCTATTTACAAGGCAGGTGACAGATCCTGCTGTGAGAATTACAGGCCGATAAGTATTCTGTCGTGTTTGGCTAAAATCTTTGAGTCCCTTGTTTATGACTGCCTCTATCACAACCTTATCCCAATTATCTCTGTAAAACAGCATGGGTTCATTAAGAACAGGTCCACTGTTTCAAACTTATTAGTGTATAAGAATTACTTATGCCGCGCTTTTGGTAAGAGGCAGCAAGTAGATTCTATCTACACTGACTTCTCAAAAGCTTTTGATAGAGTCAATCATAGCATGTTGTGCGCTAAGTTAGAGGCTTACGGCATTCATGGCAGTTTACTTCGTTGGATTGAGTCGTACCTAGCCAGAAGGAGCCAACTTGTTTCTTTAAAAGGTAACCTATCTTCGCCTATTATAGCTTCATCAGGAGTCCCACAAGGATCGCATTTGGGACCCTTGTTTTTTTGTATTGTTTATCAACGACTTGATTGAAAGGCTAAATAACCCCTGCCTATTATATGCCGATGATTTAAAGGTCTACACTATCGTTAATAATATCAATGATGCTTTGGCGCTCCAGAAGGACCTTGAGTGTATCAATACCTGGTGCTCGGAGAATCATATGATCCTTAATGCAGGAAAATGTTATATAATAACTTTCACTCGTAAGACTCACAAAATATTGTTTGATTATCGTCTCGAGGGTCATATACTCGAGCGAAAAACCTGTGTTAAAGATTTAGGCATATTTTTCGACGAAAAGCTCACATTTCACTCGCACTTTGACCATGTTATAGCCAAAAGCTCCAAATTGTTAGGATTTATATTAAGGATTACAAAGGATTTTGTGAGACCGCGTAGTATGCTCTATCTATTTTGCACTCTCATTCGCACCATTTTAGAATACGGTTCCCCGATATGGTCGCCTTTCTATACCGTACACGTAGATAGGATCGAAAGTATTCAGAGAAGGATGACAAGAATACTATGTTATAAACACCGACTTAACCTAAATCTATGCTCTTACGAAGAACGATTGAAATACTTTAACTTGCTCTCTCTTGAATCGCGCCGCAATTTCATGGCTCTGATGTACCTTCATAAGATTGTTCATTCTACAATAGACTGTCCAGAATTATTATCCTATATAAACATAAACACTAGGTTCAGATCGCGCCAACCACAATTAAAAACCTTTATTTTGGATGTTCATGTCAACAATACTTCTTTTTACAATCCGTTGGTCAGAATGTGTCGTACGTACAATGACCTGTTACCAAAACATCATAGTTCACTTGACGTATTTAATTGTAACTTTGTTCAATTTAGAAATAATGTCAGGCATATTCTGTCGTCATCAAATCAGGTCTTAACATAACGTCTACTGTTTACTAATATTACTGCTGTCTGTTTTTCAATTCGAATTTTGTTATAATTTTGTTTATCATCCTTTTTTTTTCTATTATATATGTATGTATCAACAATAATATAAAGGATAGATAATTAATTAATTATAAATTGTATCACATGCTCTGTATCATAATAGCATAATATCGTACTGTCATAACTTATAGCCATGATGTGTGCACAATATTTAGAGACATAGTTTAAGACAAAACTTATAGCCTTAATGTTGTATTTCCTGAATATGTACTATGTTTTGTTTTGTGTACCTAAATAAATAAATAAAAATAAATAAATATATACCTAAATAAAATGAGTAGCTTTCGGCACTTCTTCTTTAAATGTGAAAATTAAAACTTTAAATTTGCGAAATTGCATAGTTCGCGTAATTATCATCAAAGGAGCTTTGTAGGGCAAAATCTTTGATTTTTTATTTATTTATTTAAAGATAGTAACTAATACTAATTATAGTATTGGTTGCTAGGACGATTGTAGATGCCAATCAACTAAGCATTGTAGAAAGTAATAATACTTATATTTCCATTTTTTATCTATGTATGCAAATAAACAGGTCTCAGTAATGTTGCGTACCTGTAGTTTAAGTACTGCTAGACCATTGTTGTAACTTAGAAGAATGCCCATTGACAGCCATTGTCAACGATGCCAGCTGACTTAGCATTCATCGCACAACTCTAACACAATGACCTCGCACGAGCTACATCAATAATTTGAATAAAATCGACTAATCGGCTTGCATCGATTAAGCTGGACTCTATAAAGAATATCGATCGCACTCACGTGCAATAAATAATCGATTACGTGAAGTGTGTCACCTGTCGCCTTGCGAAGTGCGACCCGACCCCACTGTGATATAACGGACGCGAACCATGAAAAGAAACAGGCACTTAAATTAATACGATACGTAATTGGTTATGAGGTATGCGAAATATACGATGCAGTTAAAATCTGCCGACGACGTATAAGGCGACGGATGGCACTTTAAGTAACGTCGAGTGCTAATGAAGGAAATCTCTATATTGATTTCGGCGACCGTGTTAATGAAGACCGCCCAAAGCGATGCAGTCATCGGTTGTACTTGATTCACCTGAAATGAAACTCTACTCAAAGTGGAACAAACTTTTCAATGTCATTCATCATCATCATCATGTCAGCCTAGAGACGTCCACTGCTAGACATATGCCTCCCCCAAGGTTCTCCACACAGACCGATTTAGTTTTAGATTGAGCCGCCCGCATCCAACCGCTTCAATGTCATTAATTTGTGAAAAATATATTGAGCAAATATGATTATTTCCTAGCGCTATTTTAGCTTATTTGAGATCTTCAGATATCGCAAAATGTATAACTGTCTCGTTTCACGGGCAACTTTTAACTATACCTTTGAAATGGGATTCAACTTTGAATTTATGTGCAATGTTTCTTATGATGTATTATTATAATAACAGCGATAATAATACCTAGGTAAATACATATTGTGCAAAAAGCATACAGAGTACAGAGCTCTACGCAGTTTTACGCTGCGAGGGTAGTCTAATCTATTTCTCAAAGAATTCTCACATTTAACTTTATATGTTTTAATTTGCCAAAGAAAGCTTATAGCCAACAGCTATAGATGCAACTTCGGAGATTAACATTACAAGATTTACGACTTATCCTTTATGTAACATTGATTTCATTTGAATCACTGATATTGAATAATAATTGCCAATCTAATATTTATTATGTTGTTTTTTGCAATAAAATTATTTTTGTGCAATTTACTAAAATATTTTAAAAACTGTTTATTTAGATTTAGAGGTTTGTTCATAGTCTATAATTAGGTAGACGTAGAACTAAGCGTGCTTTAAAACAATATATTAATTCTATTTTAAACAGGCTGTCTTAGATAGGTAGGTATATCGGAAACAGACTGCTAAAGTTTCAGAATACCAATGTTATACCATTTCAAATTGATGAATGGTTCTACAGTATGCCTACAGTATTTGTCTGTACTGTGTATAAAATTGATTAATAATATAATTGATTTTACGCCCAAGGCATTATGGCGTATAACCGCACTACCGCAACAGGCAATAATTTTCACATAAATATTAATCTTTGTTTTGTGACTAAATTGTCTTTCTCAGGCCGCACGGAACAAAATATAAGTATATTATAGGTATAGTGAAATATAAACGGAAGCGGATCATAAAGGAAATTATAACCAAGAAATGTCTGCCAAATATTAATTTTATTTGTAAATGGAGTGCACGTAAAAGTAAGTGTAAAATCAGAATTGGCAGCTTATAAATTTTTACTTGGTTATAAAAATTGGATGACAAGATTCCATCCCGACCGCTTCGTAATAATCGTAAAAATGTGGGTTACTGAGCCATCTTTGATTGCGAATCTGAATTGGAAATAATCACGACATATCTATATCAATAAAAAGAGAAAGTTTAGGTTATATTAACAGCTGAACAAATTTTGCTAATTGTTTTACAGCTATCAACGAATGTTGGTTGAGTATTAATTATTCAAAATAGTATTACAAGTCACGATTTGTTTTTAGCAATAGGCACTTTATCTAACGCTTATATTTACCGCTCTTCCATGTTGAGTTGTAGGTTGTTGTTAATGCTGCCAACATAAATGATGAAAAGGATAGGTACCTGAAACAAAGAAGATTTTCTTTTATTAGTTTATTCAATATGATAACGCCATTTAAAGAAAGTTTTCTAGAAAGAATAATGTTTCCTACAAGTCAGTAAAAGCACTTTCATTGCTTGATACATTGGTACATTTACAATAACTGATAACCAGAAAGGTAAAAAGTCACAAACGTTAGTTTTATTATATAGTTATATTATATTACTAGCTTTTGCCCGCGGCTTCGCTCACGTTAAAATCGGGGTAACACAAAACTCCTTCATCGTTCTATAGTAATTTTCGTTTTAATTCTGTTCATAGGGTCTAATAAGAAATATAACCGCAAGAAGTATTTAAAACATTTCAGTAAACAGTATTTTTACAGTTCCTTAGTCAATAATGGCTAAACACGAAATCCTTATAGACGCCCTATGTATGTCAGTCTATCCGTAAGTATATCATAGCCACTTTATGCCGAAACTATTCAGTTTACACATTTGAAAATTGGTAGGTAGATGTATCCTGTGAACCGCTTTACGACGTTATAGAAAATAAAAAATATTGAATATTAAGGAGGGCTCTTCATACATGGAACTGATGTGGAAAATGGGTCGTTAAAATTACTTTGAGGTTCCTAAAACCACTGTTTCTCAAAGTCAATCGTTTGAAAGATATACGGTTCCAAAGTGGTAAAATGGGTGTGTCCCTCTAACTTTTAAAGTAAGAGAGTGACAAATCTAATAAAAAATATGCTGTCGATCGTTATAAAAACTTCCAACGAAAATTGGTTTAATCGATATGTAGTCAGCAGTTTTTGAAATAAAGCACATCTTAAAAACCGCAAATATAGCTTTATTGTTTAAACAAATACTATTAATAGTTAGTCGAAGATAATGGCCATGGTAAGTGGATACCTCCACTACGGTACCCCTCATCGCGAATAGCTTTTATAATGTTTCGTCCGAGGTGTTACTTGTAGCCGTTTGCTATTACAAAGCTTTGGTGCATTAAGATTCCGCATTAACAGGACTGGAACACCAACGTTCAGTCTCAAAATACGTGAAGGTACCTACTCCTGATAATTGTAAGGAGTTCAGAAACGCTATAGGGTGCCAAATAACTTGGTCAGTATTCATGACATTATCTACCGAAAGGCAACAACATCACATAATAATATGCCTACAGTCAAATGTCAAAGCTATGGTCCGATATATCTCTATACACATTTTCGTATTTATAAGTAGAGAATATTGGTTCAGCCGGTTTAGCGTGAAATTGGCACATATACATACATACACATTTTCGCATTTTACCTAATATTAGTAGAGATTAGCCAAGGCTCTTACAATAATTATTAGTTTATCTAAGTAAGCGAACGAAGTAATGACAGTGCACCATATGACAATGTGTAATGTGACAGTACTGACAGATAGCACATGCGCAGTACTCAATTCTTACAGCGCATGCGTCCTTACTGTCAATAGGTAGGAGGTTAGTCCCTACAAACTTCGACCCTCTCTAAAATCCCTCCCAGATTATTTTTTGCATTTTATTGTATCCTATGTGTTTTTCCAGGTTCTAAGCTACCTCATCACCAATTTTTAGCCAAACCGGTTTTGCCGGTCTTGAGTTATAAATAGTGTAACTAACACGACTTTCTTTTATATATATAGATCATATATTTCTTCTACCACAAGACGGCGGCGCTTAGTATGCGTCAGATCCAAACTGACGTCAGATATGTACAGACGCGTACACACACTAAAACAAACTAACATAGACGTACGAAATTAGAGGGGCTTTGACAGTTTTGACAGGTTTCTGGACCTGATCAATGAATACAGATTTACATAATAGAAGCGCATTTGTTAAGGATTTCGTGTGCCGATTCCAAGTGGCGAGTTGGCGGGTGTCGTCAGTTCGTCTCTCTTGCACTCATAGAGACAGCTGTCACAGCGCGACTGCCACGCCGCCAAGCGGCAATTTGGGTCACAGAAAGTTTGTCTACAGAGCGTCCATAGAAATGCGCCTCTATATAAATATCCATGCTCTATGACCTGATGCCTCAGTGCTGCCGCATAGTGAGCGTCATTTCAGAAGACCCCCACTGAATTGTGTTTGCATTGAATTTATGGTCGTAACAGATTGCTCTGGAATGAGCTGTCCAAAACATGCGTCACGATCTTTGTTTGTGTTAAAAAACGCTTATTTTCAGTGCGTTATTTGGCTTACGAGTGAGGCGAACGATGTAGGCGGTAGCAAGAATATAATTATAGAAGTAAAACGAGAAGACGAGTAAACATACACGTTGGTCAACAAACCCAGAATCTTACTTATTTATTAAATTCTGGATAACACGGTCGTCAATCGGGCCAAGTAATTCATTTACAATTTTATTGTGGAATGAAAGTTATTAACCGACATTATTGCAGTTTCCTTTTTAGGCAGAAACGGTTAAATTGAAATGGAGATATTACTGCGTGTGATAATTAAAAGCCGTGTGTACCTGTTCCTCGTTGGAGAGACCTGGAGCTTTTTGTCAAGAAGTATGTAACCTGGTTTCTTTTGCCTTATTAAGGTTGTGTTTCCTAAATGATTGGTAGTCAAGGTGTTCATAAACGCGCATACAAATATACATACGAGTATAATCAGTCAAATACAACTGTATTGCATATTCATTATTGTTCGGCTGTTAATTAAGTAAATGAAATAAATAATAATTAAAGAGCTGTCAAAAAGTATCGCAGACCACCTCAATACTAAAACCCAGTATATGGTCGTAATGATGGCCTCAGTTGAGTCGGTGTTTCTAAAAAGACAACGTTTCAGTAGAACAGTTTAAAAGTTAGAATAGTTTTAAAGTTAGTTTTAGTGATAAAATGAGAAATAAAACATCGCTAATATTAAAATTTGCATAACTATCATCCATACGATGTGCAAATTAAAAAAAAAAGTGGATATACGATGAATATATACGCTGTTGACAGTAATAAACACCTAGGTTTAGACTTTCTATACGGGAAATGAGTCAATGCGGTCTCAATGTACATGTTTGTTTACAATTTATATGACAAAGCAGGAAATATTTTTCTAGGGGCAAAACCCTCGCTCTACAACATATATTATTATCTCGCAGCTTATACTAAACTTATAATACGACTTTCCTTAGACAACTTTTTGTTATTAAAAGCTAGCTTGGGTGTGCAGGGTGGTTCGGACGTGAGAATATTTCAACATTTGACGACCGGTTGGCGCAGCGGGAGTGTAAGCGACTGCTACGCCGATGGTCGCGGGTTCGATTCCCGCTCAAGTCAAACATTTGTGTGCATGAACATGGATGTTTGTCTTGGTCAGGGTGTTTCTATATATAATATGTATGTATTTACAAAAAAAAAAGTATAAGTGTATGTTTATCCATTATCTAGTAGGTACTCATAGTAGGTACAAGCTCTGCGTAGTTTGTGACTAGATGGTGATGTATGTGGTAGCATATTATTATAGAATATTATTATTATTCCAACGCGTTGTTTTAAGCCTCTGTTCATTTCTTATTTTCTGTATAAATTGCATCCGTCCATACAAAAATTACGAATTTGCATAAAAGTATCTATCTCATAAACCAATATGAGACATTTTATAATATACCCCAATGCGAGATCGTCTAACTAAAGTGGTTACAATGATTATCGGTAAAAGTTCCTAGCGCTAGGACTTAAAAGCACTTGGTGAAGTTGAACCATTTCATTCAAGACGTGAAGAAGTCAAAAGACTTTCAGTCTAGAAATTCAGATTGCAACATCATGAACTTTTTTAAATGTTCACTTTAATTAAAGTTAGCCAAAATAATTACTTGTAAGGTCACAAACTCTTCGTAAAAGCTGCGTTGACATGTCCACTTAACCACCACTACGTAATCTGAAAATTGGCAACCTTTAAAAAAGTCAATGGGAAGCAACCAAGTTATTTCTCTCCGGAAATGTACATACGGCATTCGTAATCATCTCTGCAGAATGCATTAAAGGGCGATAAACGTTTTTGTTGTTACGTAAGAACATGTAAGTAGGTATGAATGACACGTGATGCGCAACAAATGAGCTTAAACGACAGGTTCTTGTGCTACATCAGGACAAGGCAACTTACTTTCTATATAATATTATATTATGTGCTCAGAAAAACGTATCGTAAATCAGTTGATGCAATGACCCTCCAGCCACTCTGACTTCAGCTGTGACTTTACAGTCAGTTTACGCTTGTAATGACTGCTTTCTACATTGTTAGGGATATTATCTTTGATGTGACAGTTTTAATTGAAAAGGAGGAAATTATGTGATTAATTTGTTCATTTGCGCGTAAGGTTTGTAAGGATAGATGCAAGTGGCGTTCCGTTGTCTCTGCCTACCCCGACGGGAAAAAGGCGTGAGTATATGTATGTATGTATGTTTGATAATTTACTTCTTGTAATTTTATTTGTATAGTACCTATGTCTATATTCAAATAGTTATATAAAGAAGCACTTTATCCATATTGCCTATAGTTTTAAGGACTGTATTTTTATTGTTTTGGTCCTGGTGTTTCACATCACTCATTACACCTGTAAAGTATGGAATTTTCGATAATTCTTTAATTTCTTTCCTTTCCTTTTCTTTCCTTCCTCCCTTGATCCTGGGTCCTTTAAGCGGGGCGTGAAAAAGCATCTCTCAAGGCCGTCAAAGTGAGGGCCATCATGTCACATTGCTTAACCAGCAATTGGGGATGGTGGCCTTCCCAATAGGACTTCACTGTCAGCTTACCATCAGGCAGCGTGAAGTCAATTTGACAGGTTCTTTCTAATAAAAAAAAAAATAAAAAAAAAATATCCATACATCTCTGACGAGTAATAATAGCCGAGAAATTTATCATAGCAAAATCATGCGAATCCAATTGACACCATCAAGAAGTGAGGACTTCATGATGCTATTTAAATGACGGTAGCAACGGAAGCAGTCGCACACCAATAATTTGAAGTCAGCAAAAGTAATCATTACCATGTCATTATCTGGCTATTTTCACCGGCTGTGATTACCGTTTATCAAATTATATAATATGACATCATTGAGCATAATACTGATATGTTATTATTTAGTTATACATACAATATGCAGTAACTGGACCAACAATTTAATCATGCGGATATTGCAATATGCTTTTTGTAGAGCGCTGTCTTTTTTGCGTACGACATAATATCCTTTGTACTTAAAATATTATCTTATTCTAATACTCGTATATAAAGCTGAAAGGTTTGTTTGTTTGTTTTGTTGAACGCGCTTATCTCAGAAACTACTGGTCCGATTAGAAAAATTATTTCAGTGTTAGATAGCCCATTTACAGAGGAAGGCTATAGGCCATATAACATCACGCTATGAGCGATGGGAGCAGAGCAGTAGCCTTAAATAACGCGGGTGTAACCGCGGTCATCCTCTAGTTACCTATACATAGTATTATATTATCTGTGCCTATACCTAGTCACAGACTACGACTAGGTACTGAGCATTCACATACGCATGATAAGAATTAATTACATAACTATGGGACAGCTTATGTATAGTCTAGGCCTATTCCTTTGAAGTTACCTGAAATTAACTGTATCTACATTTATAATGGCGACAAAATCAATTAAGATTTTCAAAAATCTTGATTTAGATCTACTCTAATGTACATAATACACCGACCTGTTCTCAGGCTATATAGTTTAGAATATAATATACAGACAAATTTTACTTTTTTTCCTTTAAAATTAGTAATCAATTCTTATAAGTTTTAAGCTGAATTGAAAAGTAAAGTAGACAATCTTGTAAGTTAACCATAGATAAGTCGACCGGTTGGCGCAGCGGTGATGTAAGCGACTGCTACGCCGAAGGTCGCGGGTTCGATTCCCGCTCAAGTCAAACATTTGTGTGCATGGACATGGTGGATGTTAGTCTTGGTCTGGGTGTTTACAAAAAAAACAGTATATAGGTATGTATGTTTATCGATTATCTAGTACCTACCCATAACACAAGCTCTGCTTAGCTTGGCACTAAATCGTGAATATCGTGATGTGTGTATGTGATAGTAGTAGGAGAATAGCTTATTAAGTCGTATTCATTCCTACGAACTATTGCATAATAATCCGTAGAGAATAGACTCCCTTATTTTCAATAAACCCGGGGCCTAATCAACGTGAAGCTGTTCCTAATAAATCTTCGGTTTAAGAACATTGCCTTTCACAGTATTCAATAATGGGAAGCTTTATACCTACCTACCTACGTAATCGAGGAGTAAAGACCGCACAGTAACAAGCACTGAGTCGAAAGTTTTAATTGACTTTTAGTGGTAACTAAATAAAATACAAAGACGTAATTCTTAGTAACATTCTAAAATGATTAGTTGCGAAGTTTTATCACAGTTTTACCCTGACGTTTGAAGTATAAAATATATAGCTTTGGTGAAGGTGCAATAAATGATGTAATAAGTTATCTAAAAAAACGGGTGTACAATGTTTTATAGTATTTATTCTCACAGAATGCATAAGGACGTAGAGTATTAAATACAAAACAGTGTTTACCAAGAAAAAATGATTTCTTATGCAGCCCGGCCCTTGTATGGGCATGGTAGGTTTTGCGTAACAGACCATTGCGAAGGGAGAATTATTTTGTTCGACTAGTATTTATGAAATGCCACTTTTAATTATTGTTTTTAAAGTTTTTTATCGGTTGAATGACACAATTCTCTGTATTGCGTTACTAACTTTTACACAGTAAGAATATAATTTGGTAGGCATTTCGTGTAGGAAGACATTTTTTTATTTTGAGGTAAATCTGCGCTTGGCTATGATTGATTGTAGGATACTAACATAAACGGGACATCCTCATAAAATGTATCATCGTGGACAGTTAGATTTGGAATTAGAAGTTACAAAGCTGTTAATTGGATATACAATATCTTTTTGTTCGGTACGATTTTCTAAATTCTAGAAAGAATGACACAGAGCCGTTTTAAATTGTCTTTCGGGATATACCTATACCACGTACCTTAGTTTGGAGTAACCGATATTTTGGCACTGTTGTCCAAACAAAGGTACTTACGTGGTATATATCCCGAAAGACAATTTAAAATAAGTTTAAATGACCACGAAAGTTTAAATTCCTATTGTTACGAATTGAAAATAACGCCATCTATCCGTGAATGGGAGAACTACATGAGATTAGATGTATCGGGTTTAAGGCTGTTTCATCTATCCTCTAATAGATGGCGTTGGTGTAAATAGAACATTTACGCGACATCTAGAAACACGTTACACGTTTCCAGAAATTTCGTGAGTCGTCTCGAAAAGTCTAGTGATGTTATCCGGCCAGTATAAATAGAGTGCGAGCGAACGGACCGGACAGTAACAATTGAATACGGAAAGCGATCAACATCAAGCGAAGGAAGTAATTCGGAAGTGTTTAGTGGTGTTTTATTAGTGTTGTTCTAGTGGTGTGAATAGTGTGTTACTAGTGAAGTGAAAATTAAGTGTGTGTATCTCGTATTATACTTAGTGTTTGTGTAGTAAATAAAGTTCAGTTTTCTGGCATAGTGAGTTATAATTTATCGTCGAACCCCAGCTCGTAACAAATTGGTGTCAGAAGAAAGGGATAAATTATGCCGGTTATGCCGAAAGAAGAAACTGAAGGAGTGCGCACCAGGAACCAGCGCCAGCAAGACCTGGACCAGAGACGCTTCGGAGACGTTCCTTCTCCATCGTCTGGTGGATCAGGTGACTCCGCGGCTGCAGTGGAGCCTGCAAGCGCACACTCCATGGCGGTGCCCGACATCGCGGCTCTGATGGCGTTCATGCAGGAGCAGGCGCGCCGCCTGGAGGAACAGCTTCAGCGCGACAAGGAGGAGCAGGCTCGCCGTCAAGAGGAGCACGCGCGCCGTCAGGAGGAGCATGCGCGCCGCCTGGAGGAACAGCTTCAGCGCGACAAGGAGGAGCAGGCTCGCCGTCAAGAGGAGCACGCGCGCCGCCTAGAACAACAGCTCCAGCGTGACAAGGAGGAGCACGCGCGCCGCCTAGAAGAGCAGGTGGTGCTTATGAAGGACCTCAGCGCCGCTGTAGGGAAGGACTTGAAGGCGGTCAAGGAGGAACTTCAGCAGCATGAGGCCCGTATCAGCGACATAGAGAAGCGTGTACACGACCACCACGAGACCTGTGTTGCTGAAGTGGAGAAGAAGTTGCGTGGGCTCGAAGTGACACCAGCGGCTGTAGCGCCCTCACCTCGTGGATTTAAGGTTCCACCATTTGATGGCTCGTCATCATGGTCTGCATACAAGATCCAGTTCGAGGCTGTGATGCGATCGAATGGGTGGACCAAAGAACAAGCCTTAACCGCCCTAACCTTGGGCCTTCGCGACCGGGCCTTGACAGTGTTGGAGGCACTCGGGCAAGACGTCACCTACGAAAAGCTCCTGGAGGCGCTGGAGGCGAGATACGGTGACGCGCACCTTGAACACGTTTATCGTGCTCAGCTGAAGGACAGGACACAACGCAACGGAGAAACTCTGCAGCAGTGGGCTCTAGAGGTGGAAAAGCTGGTCAGGAAGGCATACCAGTCGTCTCCTGCGCTTATTGACGGGAACCTCGTACAGGCGTTTACGGATGGGATCCGGGACCTGGAGGTAAGAGCAGCAGTGAGGCTTGGGCACTTCAAGGACCTCAAGGACGCCTTAGCCCACGCTCTGGAGGTGGAAGCAGTGCGACGCGACGACCGAGGTCACCGCATCAGGGAAGTCTTGTCATCACCTCGGTGCTACAACTGCGGAGAAAGAGGCCATATCCGTTTGAGCTGCCCAAAGCGTAGGCAGCCTGGTGACACCCTGTCTCCACCAAAGGGGTCGCCTGATGTGCCTGCCAGGCAGCGAGAGCAGGGAAACGAGTAGAAGCCAGGACTGCGGGGCGGGTGCTGGCTGGTAATGGAAGAGCCCCAAGTATCTCGATCTCGCAATCATGCGACGGGAACAGCCTGATCATCGAAGGCGAAATTAACAGAACACCATGCAAGCTGACATTGGACACGGGTGCTTCTCGGACAGTCGTCGGTTTCCATCTGGCAAGACGGGTTCTTCGGGGCTGCTTCAGGAACAATGAATGTGTGAATCTGAGAACAGCTACCGGTCAGCACATAACCGTCCGAGGTGAAATGGAGGTGGATCTGAAGCTAGGCAACAAAATTTACCGTCACAAAGTCATCGTGGCCGATATAGTGGACGACTGCATCTTGGGCCTGGACTTCATGCGGAAGTATCGCTGCGAGATCGATGTTAGCCAGGGAGTGTTGAAGTGTGGCTCGGAAGAAGTCTTCATGGAAGGTGCAACTTCAGGAAAAGTGTACTGCCTGAAGAATGTCATTCTTCACCCGCGGTCGGAAACTGTTGTACCAGTTTGTTTATCAGGAAATTCTGGTCGAGGGAACCGCTGCGTACTAATCGAAGGTCTAGAGAAAGAGGCCTCCTGGAAGATTGCACGAACCTTGATAAGGGGTACAAAAGTTTCATCAATACGCGCACTGAATGCAAGTGACAAAGAAGTGTCGCTCAAGAAAGGGACGGAATTGGGCACCTATGAAGGAGCGGCTTGGATGCGTAGATGTCAAGAGCAACCTACCAGCGCCAAGGTTCAGGGTGCACGATTCGACGTGTCTACTCTTTTAGAGGACTGCGAAAGTACCCTGTCGGAGGAAGAGAAGACCGAGGCTCAGAAGATGTTGAACCGGTTCGCGGATATTTTCTCGACCAGTGATGCCGACATAGGGAAGACAGCACTAGTCCAGCACAAAATAAACACGGGAAGTGAAGCACCGATTCGCCAGCGACCAAGACGTGTGCCAGTAGCACGGGAATGTGAAGTGGAAGCTATGATCGACGGTATGGTGAACGAAGGCGTAATCGAGCCTTCGTCCAGCCCGTGGTGCTCTCCGGTTGTCCTAGTTAAGAAGAAGGATGGCAGCATGCGCTTCTGTGTAGACTACCGTCGATTGAATGACATCACGAAGAAGGACAGCTACCCGCTGCCAAGGATCGATGACACACTGGATACGCTGACGGGGATGAAGTGGTTTTCTACCTTAGACCTAAAAAGTGGCTACTGGCAGGTGGAAATAGATCCTCGAGACAAAGAGAAGACGGCATTCTCCACAGGCAAAGGACTGTGGCAATTTAACGTCATGCCCTTTGGATTGTGCAACGCTCCGGCTACTTTTGAGAGACTGATGGAGCGAGTGCTTATGGGACTGATTGGAGACGCCTGCTTGGTCTACCTGGATGACATCATCATCGTGGGGCGCACCTTCCAGGATCACCTTCGAAACTTGGAGCAAGTGCTGTCAAAAATACGAGGTGCTAATTTGAAGCTGAGTCCGAAGAAATGCGCGTTATTCAGACGGCAAGTGAACTTTCTAGGACATGTGGTCTCGGAGAACGGTATTCAAACTGACCCGGATAAGATCATTGCCGTGAAGGAGTGGCCAGTTCCAGAGAACAAAACGCAGGTCAGAGCATTCCTCGGATTATGCTCCTACTATCGACGGTTTGTGAAGAACTTTGCTGACATTGCTCGACCTCTTCATAAGCTCACCGAAGACAGAGTGCAGTTCTGTTGGAATGAGAGCTGTGACGTTGCATTCCAGAAGCTTAAGGAACATCTGTGTACTGCACCTATTCTAGGCTACCCTGACAATGAGCATGAATTCATAGTTGACACAGATGCCAGTAACACCGGAATTGGCGGCGTGCTGTCACAGAAGAAGGGTGATCAAGAAGTTGTTATAGCATACTTCAGCAAGACCTTATCCAAACCCGAAAGAAACTACTGCGTCACCAGGCGGGAACTCTTGGCTGTAGTAAAGACGTTGCAGCATTTCAACAAATACTTGTTGGGCCGTAAATTCCACCTGCGAACCGACCATGCAGCGCTGAAATGGCTACTTCAATTTAAGGACCCAGAAGGACAAGTAGCTAGATGGATTGAACTACTGCAAGAGTTTGATTTTGTAATACAACATCGCAGCGGCAAGTCCCATGGTAACGCAGATGCCCTATCGCGTAGGCCGTGTCCCGACCAGTGCAAGCACTGTAGCCGACAGGAAGCAAAGCAGGCAGCGCTAGTGAGGATGCTAAAGACGGATCTAAGCGACGAATGGAGAGAAGCTTTGCAGAGTGCTCAGCGAGATGACAAGGATGTACAGCCGATTCTTGAATGGAAGAAATCAGATGCGCCTAGGCCCAAATGGAGTGATATCGCAGCAATGAGCCCCATCACCAAGAGTTATTGGGCACAGTGGGAAAGCTTGGTCGTCCAGGATGGAGTTCTGTGCCGCAAATGGGAAAACGCTCGCGGTAACCAGTGCCATTTGCAAATGGTAGTGCCCAAAACTAAGGTGCCGGAAGTCTTGCAGCTCTATCACAATGGTGCTTCGGGAGGTCACATGGGAGTTAAGAAGACCCTTACTAAGATCCGGGAGCGGTTTTATTGGCTCCACTGTCGAGATGACGTCGAGGATTGGTGCCGCAAATGCACAAGTTGTGCGGCTGTCAAGGGGCCACATACTCGAAGCAGAGGTGCATTAAAGGTGTACAATGTGGGAGCTCCATGGGAGCGCATAGCGTTGGATGTCGCTGGGCCGTTTCCTGAGAGCCAGGACGGAAACAAATACTTCTTGGTTGTGATGGATTACTTCACGAAGTGGCCTGAAGTGTTTGCAATCCCAAATCAAGAAGCTACCACAGTGGCTGATAAGCTGGTGCATGAAGTCTTTTGTCGGTTCGGGGTGCCCTTGGAAATCCACAGCGATCAAGGCCGGAACTTCGAATCTGAGGTGTTCAAGGAGACTTGTCGCGTAATGGGTGCACATAAAACCAGGACCACGGCTTATCATCCGCAATCAGATGGCATGGTTGAACGGTTTAACCAATCACTGGAAAGGTACCTGGCGAAGGTCGTGGAGAGCAAACAAAGAGATTGGGACAAGCACATCCAACCATTTCTCCTGTCATATCGCAGTGCGGTCCACGAAACTACAGGAGTAACACCAGCTTTTGCCAATTTCGGTAGAGAGCTCCGTTTACCTGCAGACCTTATCACCGGTATTCCACCAGAATCTCCACGCAATATAACGGATTACGCAACCGAGCTACGCAACAGGATGAACGACGTATACGAGCACATCAGGGAATCTGGACAACAGATGTCTGAGAAGATGAAGACTCGCTACGACCGGAAGGCAAACAACAAAGGCTTCGATGAGGGATCATTGGTGTGGCTTCATAACCCAGTACGAAGCAAAGGAAAATCGCCTAAGTTACAAGCCAGATGGGACGGGCCATATCGCATAATTACCAGGATGAACGACGTCACCTATCGAATCCAGAAGGGGTCGCGAGGTGCACCGAAGATAGTTCATGTGGACCGGTTGGCTCGTTACTATGGGTCTAACGATGTTCGAGACGAACACGTTTAAGAGGGAGGCCGTGTTACGAATTGAAAATAACGCCATCTATCCGTGAATGGGAGAACTACATGAGATTAGATGTATCGGGTTTAAGGCTGTTTCATCTATCCTCTAATAGATGGCGTTGGTGTAAATAGAACATTTACGCGACATCTAGAAACACGTTACACGTTTCCAGAAATTTCGTGAGTCGTCTCGAAAAGTCTAGTGATGTTATCCGGCCAGTATAAATAGAGTGCGAGCGAACGGACCGGACAGTAACAATTGAATACGGAAAGCGATCAACATCAAGCGAAGGAAGTAATTCGGAAGTGTTTAGTGGTGTTTTATTAGTGTTGTTCTAGTGGTGTGAATAGTGTGTTACTAGTGAAGTGAAAATTAAGTGTGTGTATCTCGTATTATACTTAGTGTTTGTGTAGTAAATAAAGTTCAGTTTTCTGGCATAGTGAGTTATAATTTATCGTCGAACCCCAGCTCGTAACACTATATTGACACAGAGCCACTTTATAAAAGTACCTATCTCTTTCGCACAATTTTGATAATTCTTGAGAGGTTTCAGAGAATGCTCATTGCATGTGTCTATGCACAATACGCCTATGGATACTGTTATGCTAGTTGGTGTCTGTGTTACCGAGTATTAAAGTATCAAGGTCTTCAAGTAAGCTTCTTCCTTTGTATGTTTTTGCATTTTATAACAAGTTCGTGAAGTTGTCCTGCGTACTAAACTTGTTTAACGTTAAGCAATAAATACCTAACCGAACGTACTCGAAGTTTCTTTTATATCTCCAAAGTTATTTTAAGTAGAGACGGAGTTCAGCTCATATCTTCTTTTTTGGAAGTTATTTTTAGTACGGACCGAGTGACGTCGACTTTTTTTATTTCATCCTCTTTTTTAGTTAGAACTTTTCCCCGTATCTTTTGAATTTTACCTTTATTGTGCTAATGGCATTAATTTACTCATTAGTGCCAATTTGGATTTAGAAATTAGATTTTATACCTTACCGAAATAAGGTTTTATCTTTAGTATTGGTACTTAAAACTCAGCAGACAGATGGTTGAACTACCATTACAATATATTTTCAGAAAAGACTGGTCAATCGATGTGGTTGACCACAACTTCCTGTGAAATGTAGAGCGTCATTCAATTCGTTAAATATAACAGCTTTAAACTAGCTATCTCGTGGTGATATCAATACAAAAAAGAAATTGTCTAAATACAGAATTTGGTTGCAGAATTAGTATTTGGTCCAGATTTTAGAAGTTGACGCGTATTAATAACCATAATTTAGTTTTTGGCAGCCTACTTTGCGTTTATTACGTTTTGGTGAAATATCTTTTCGCCACAAATTGTAGTATGTCTCGCGGCTGCGTAAAATTGGTGCGCTCGTTTCATTCGCATTAAATTAACAAAGTGTATAACATCCGCTCAGCTCAATTATGTCGCATTTTAATTTATAGTTAATAACCTTTATGAGGTATCTCTCACATTGGACTTGTATTCTTTAAATTAATGACGAAGTTCACCGGGATCATACACATCTTAATATATAAAATCCTTGCGTTACTTACTGACTTACAGACACGCTACAGCCGAAACTATTGGGCGCAGGAAGCTGAAATTTCGCATGTATGTTCTTTGGGGACCGTAGGGGTGCACTAAGAAGGGATTTCCCGAAATTCCCACGGGATCGGCCAAAACGGGTAAATTTAAAAAAATTGCAGGCGTACCTGCTGGCGTCCTCTAGTATCTACATATTATCTGACTGTTACTACGAGCGGTTTACGTCGGCAGAACAAAGTGGTATTTATACTTACTTGAAAAAGTTAGTTAGCACGTTTAAAACCTATCGAATAAACCTTTATAATATACAGACACACTTTTTAGCTGTTTAATATATGCAGCTTCCTCTATAATAGGTATATTGTTCACGAACGCTTGTCCACCGTTTATTCTGTTCGCGCATAATGGATGAAAGCCTACACATTAACGCGGTAAGCATTTCTTTAGGCAGTTAATTTAGTAAAGAAACCGAAAGTAAGCAAACTAGTTCTAGAAATAAAAATCGAAAGTATAATGTAAGGATAGGCAAATGTAGTTTATTATGCAAATTGAGTCATGATCGTGATTTCGTATGTTACTTACGACGTGGTATTATGATATTTAAACTACTTGGTTAAAGAGATTTGAGCTCGGGTTTACCATTGTAAAATCCTGGATTACTCGAATCGGGAGGAAATCTGAGGGGAAAAATAATATGCTGGGATCTTGAGATTTATTTTTGCCTTTCGTAGTAGGAGTGAGTCGTATATCGGAACAGGTATATGTAACAGGTTTCCGAACGAAACAGTGTAAACCTGTTCTCATAAAACTATTTCGCCTGTTCCAGTTCCAACAACAGACTAGGTACTATACCTACTAGTAGTCCTAGACTACTAGTTTGATATCTGCGTTCCTATTTTAGCCTTCTTTTTTATGGTTAATTGGTACGTTCCTATTTATGGTGTTGGGCAAAGATGGAGATAGTATGAGTCTTGTGCGTGTCACTGTTCCACCAGGTTCCACCCGTTTTCTATGCTGTAGTGCGTCCGGATACTTACATCCATCCAGTACGACTATATCGTTGTAAGCAAAAGTTGCTTAAATTACATTAAAATTAATTATTGAGATTTCTCATTAATACAATAATAAATTTCAATAATAAATTTTAAATATAAAAAAATAAGAAGACAAACTGAGATTTTCTAATAGGATTTGATTTTTTTTAGTGTGTGTATCCGAACGTGGCTCACCATATCCGTGGCAAACAGCTGTTTTTATTGAAGGATGGTTTTAACTTCCGAAACTGCATCTTTAGGGCCGGCACATACCTGACGGAAGATCCGTCGCGTTTTATCGGTCGCGTAACGCCAATACATACAAATGTATAGAAAAACGTTCAACCATTCACACCTGACCGATAATCCGTTAGTACGTCGAGCGTACTAACGGATTATCCGTCGACGTCGCGCGCACCACGCACCACGTGAATTTTGACCGTTGAGTAAGGAATATAAATGGAGAGGGCAAATAGTAGGTACATATAGAAAAATTACATTATTCACCTAAATTATTATATTTTTATAGACTCACGGCTGTATCCCCGGAGGGGTAGGCAGAGGTGTAATATTACACCCACATTTCGCCATGATTTTTTTATACACATATATACGAAATCGACATAAAGCCACCAAACATAGTGTTGTCTCGTTTTGTCTTAGGGATATTTCTGTCAGAAAAAAGAGATAGCCATAGTTTACTGAATAAATTAATCATGACAATATTTTATTAGAAATGTCATTCGTGCCACTATCGCCATATTTTTCGCCAAGGTTTGTGGTACATCTGCTGTGAAATCGTTGTCTATCGAACATAATAATTTTGTTTTTGTGCATAAATATGTCTAAAATAAAATACTGCAATGGGGTAAATTCTTAGATAACACAAAAAAGTCTCGGGACAAAGCAAAGGGACATACGTAAGTTTGTGCCACACACTCACGTATTGCCGCAGTGATCACTCTAGTCATTCGTCACACTCACAGTAGCTTCTAAAGTTGGAAATACATTTTATTACACTTTTTTACCAAAGCGTAGCGTATGCAACTGCTGATCGGCGGCCCCGGGTTTGATTCCCGGGTCGGGCAAAAGTGTTACTGGGTTTTTGCGAATACTCAGAAGCAGCCCGGAGTCTGGTGATGTGCCCGGTAACGACAATAGGCTCGCCCCCTGTTACGGGACTTAAAAAATTTAAAAATTCATAGCGAAATGTGGGTGTAATATTAACACCTCTGCCTACCCCTTCGGGGATACAGGCCTGGCACTATAATTTGAATAAATAAAATAAAAATAATACCAAAGCGGGATACGAAATAGGAAACTTCGAAAGGACATGTAAGTACCTACGATGAACGCATTGATGCTTTTTCTTGCTTCATTATTTTAACTGCTTACTACTTTTCGATTTAGCTTTCTGTTACTTTAAGTTAAGCTAACGTCGAATGTTTGCAGTATGACGTGGAGTATCTATACAGGTAAAGTAACTTGCGAGTAACTTAAGTATAAGAACCGTAACTTAGTACGAGACATCTTGATTTGCACATAAATATATAAATCTGTTACATGTAAAACAAATTATATTATATCACATTGAAATAAGCCACTTTGATTACGGAGATTATACATAGAAAGCAATAATATTATTTACGCAGGCGGAACTGCAGATACAATCTTGTTGGCATAATACGATGTTCAAATTGAGATATCGCCTGCATAATTCCATTTCGTCGAGCTTTGCAAGACGGAAGAGAGGGCGAAGTCGCGTAGTAGGAACCAACTGATAAAGCCCAATACGTGACCACCTAAAGCATAGGAAGGAAAGTAATCAACGCCGCATAATAGGAAATCAATTAGGTACTAAGCAAGAAGTAGGTAATAAATTTGCCAACGGCTATTTCATTCTCAACTCATACATGTGCAATTAAATGCATAGTACCTACTAATGCTCGATTAGCGATTAAATATTCGAACAATATTGACTGTTTTCGAATGAATACTATTTATTGTAAGCAAGTAGAGACATATATTTTCCGTTATGAGAGAATGAGCGCATTAGTTTACCTTTGCTACTGGTATCATATTTTACATATACTTAGCCAGGTTATATAAATATGTTTTCAATTGCGGCTATCTATTTTTCATCGAATTGCACCGTAGGCAAAGAGCTCAGATATTTACATAGTGCCGCATTTCTTATGGGTGCTCTGAAGATAAACTTTCTGTGACCCGAATTGCCGCTTGATGGCGTGGCAGTCGCGCTGTGACAGCTGTCTCTACGAGAGCAAGAGAGACGAACGTTCCTCCTGTGTATCTTAACTACTAGAACAAAAGAGACGGAGAACGACGCCAGCGCCGCCAACGGCGCCAACTACGAACTAAACTGGAGACAGTCTCCACTTGGAATCGGCACACGAAATCCTTAAGAACTGTGCTTCTATGTAAATCGATATTCATTGCCGTAGGCTTTGCTGATTGTTGATCAGTATAGCATGTTACCTACGTCAATAAATACGTTTGTCATTGAGTGTCTAGTGGCATTTCAAATAGATATTTAATTGTGAATCTAATAGAAACATTTATTACAATCATATTAAATTAACTAATAAACGATCATCATATCTTTTGTTTGAAAGCAAGATCTTTATATTTTCTAAATATTTGACAGTTTGACACGATGTCTCTGTTATCTAGCTTTAAATATGATGCATATGAAAATCACGAACGTCGTTTCAAATAGCATTCCTGTTCCACTGATACAAAATTATACAAATCTCCGGTCCATGCGTGACCACAACCACGACACTCAATACATTCCGTGCAGCTATAATGGTGTTTGTAAAGCTCTATACGAAAGTACTTATTTAAATACTTTCACGCATCCAACCTGCAGAGCCATTATAGATAATCACCGGGGTAATTCTGTATTAACTAGAATGACATCCAGTGCATTCTGTTTATAGTAAACTATATGAGGTTGTTAATTGCGTTTCGAAGCTCTCACCAGTTGGCGAGGTAACGTTTCAGCATATTCAATAGAAACGGCGAAGAAGGGCGCAATTCGAGCTTAGCTTTCCCGCTCTGTGGATATCTGTCTCCACAGACATAACAAGATAAATAGATTTCCATTTGAAAGGTAAGCAATTTGTATACTTGTCTCTAGTTTGTGTGAAAGCGAAATCTGTTGTTGAACGATCGTGTATAATGTGGGTAGGACTTAGATATGAAGTAAATGTCTCCTGGGCAATGGGCGAGTGCGTGGGACGGATTCCAATGGATCGAGTTCATAAAATGTATGATGTAGGCGCTCAAGGTGGCTGCTTCGCTCGGATTATATCCGCTTTAATGCTATTATGTATGTACCTTTTAAGATACTTATTGCAGCTGGACAATGTGTAATTCTTTGTCCGCATATAAGAAAGTCTCGAATCCGCAGGTTTACGCTATCATAATCTTTTGAATGGATCTGATGAATTATAATAAAAAAACAAGAAAATTTCAAGAGCGACATTTAAAATAAAATAAACTGTAAAATGTCGGGATTTGAGCCACGTATCACTGTTACCACTTTACGAGTAAGAAAGAAGTAAAACTATTTGTATACTTGTTCGTAACATTCATCCATCCGTAATACTTCAGTGCATAATATAAAAATATTGGATACTTGAAATACACACCCTGAAAAATCATTCATATACACGACGCCAACGATTTGAAAATCTCTTCTTTTATTAAATCGGTTAAAAAGGAAATGTATGAGTTTAACGAGATAAAGTACATCTCTGAAGCGAGTGTTTGACATGTCATTCTGTGCAATACACCCGTTACGTTACAGTCTTGTCTCATGCAAAAAAATAAAGTAAGTAGTCCTAAAACTTTCAGCTATGCTCCATTGCGCTTGTACTCTGACTTTCTAGTACTTGTACTTATACATTTTACTTATCTTCCTGTTTGCTTATAACTTTTATTCTTAGATAATACTACGGAAACCAATGCTAATTTCTACATATCATCGAATAAAGTAAGATATGGATAGAGTAAGATCCCAGAGCCGCCAGACCTTACTTATTTTCTCAGAATCAAAATGTATAGAATAATGTAGTGTTGTACGCATACTTGCTAGCTTGGATAGTGGGCCAATTTTTAGGTGAGGGGCTAAAGGTCGACGGGAACACTTTCCATACATTTTCTAAATGCGCTCCCTAGTGGTCTCTACCGATAACTAGATATTTTGGAAACTTTAAAGCGTCTTCTGGTGAAATTTAACGCCGCCGAAATGAGTGCGACAGTATTATTTATAATTTTTTAATAATATTTTCTAAAGAAATACATAAAAAACAGCACTGAGAATTTAAGAAAAGTTAGTACTATTTTTACCCAACTATAGCACCTCGTACCTATAAATTGACTCACGATCCAAGGTAACAAGTATGTGTACACTCATGGCACATACTAACACTACATTATTCTATACATTTCGTTTCTGAGAAAATAAGTAAGCTCTGGCGGCCCTGGGACCTTGGACTATAAGAACTTATTGGACGTACCTGGAAAATATTATCTTGAAATAAATTCTGTAAATACATGTAAATGCGGTTATACGCGTTTAAATCTATTTATGGTCGGATGCGTATCCATATATTATTATTGTGTCTAGTTTGTGTCGGTCGGACGCAGCTCCATGTTATTATGGAGACGCATCTGAGATCATTGACATGGTCCATCGCCCTGCCTCCTTAATTGCTTCGTTTTTATTTTACAATAAAACGGGAATCCATTGATGTTCTTTTACTTTAGAATGATATCCGTGTAATTTGATGTCTAGCTAGAATAAAATACTTGTCTTCGAACCGAGGTGCTTTCATGTCCTAAATACTTATACATATAACAGTCGTGTACATAACAATTATAATAAAAGGAAAAGCAACAAGAGATTAATTTTAATCATTTTCAGTTATATTATTGCCGCTAACGAGAAGTTATTTCATATACACTTATACAGGTTAGTAAATTGAGCCAAAATATAGCTTTAGAAATTCTATCAGATGTCCATTCCGGATTCACATATACGTTTATAGCATTAATATTTACTTGAGGTATAATTAAATTCGAGCTCTCGGCTATTGCCGATAATAATATCGGGTATAAACTAACTGGCATTACTTATTAAAGATGCTAATCGATGCAACGACGGCATATAATTATAACCATATATTTGCAACAAACACCAGGCCGAGGCTAGCACAAGCAGTATTATCTGAAATGTATTATAGTATAATATTTAATGAGTAAGTTTAAATACACGGCTCGTGTCTAACGTGATTTAATTTCACGATGTTCCCACAACTTTCCACTCGGTCGTCGTGGTGCTTGTTAACAATCGAGAGCTCGGTTACTCGGCACCAGGAATCGGTCACGAATCACTTCTCATAGAGATGCCACGGCGCGGCGGCGACGGGAATCGGCTGATAATCGATTAGATACACTCGGGATAATTTCAGTCTCGGCTAGCTTTGATCTTGGAACGTAAATGTGTAAGGTGCCATTAAGCCATCGGGTATCTATCAGTACAGGTATTTGAAGCAGAAATGTGCCATTATAGTGAGCGTGCATGGTATGCGACGCGGGGCCTTGAGACTTATTACGGCTTTGGTTGCGAGATAATCAGGGCAACGCACCTAACTTGATCGGTCAGTGTGCAACAGACATACGCGAGAGAAATGTGAGAACCTCGCTTTGTTAAATAACAAACTTGTTAGATTCACATTTCTTTGTTATCTGCCTAATTAGATTTTATTGTTATTAGCCTCTCCTAATTGTTATAGTGTACTTGGATTAAAGATTTTGTTAGATAAATGAATATTTGTTGGTGGCTCGATCGTGGGAAACTTTCTGCAGGCTATTGAAAGGCCTTAGTTGTACAAATAAGTTCGATTAATTAGTTCGATACGTGCTTACACCGCCGCACAGACTGTTACGTGCTGCAATTAGGTATTTTGTCTTCCTTCCGCTATTTAGACGATTGACCAGACAATCTCTTAGCATTTGAGCAATCTGCTTTTTGTATAAATAATGACTGACTATGATACATAAAATGTTACGTGGCTAGTTGATTGATTCCTAATGATCAATCTAGCTGGATCAAATAGTTACATACTGCAAATAGTTTAGTTATAGAATCTTGTCTCATTTTGATTTGTATTAATATTATGTAAAGGCATTTTGTGAAAATGTAACTGCACAGATTACGTTTATGCTTGTTTTTAATCTTGAGATCAGAGGCTGCGTCTTTCATCGCTTATCAAGTTGGGCAAAGATATATTGAGCTTTTCTTTTAAGGCTTTTTTCGGCAACACTACACAGAGAGTTTTTTCACCAACGAGTACTGGATTTATCTCTCGAACGATGACTTTTTTAAAAGATAGCTTTTGAAGAAGTATCTTTTAATTTATAGGGTTTTAGTTTCGCTAATCGATAGCAAATTAACGACGGCAAGGTTTTACATCAAAGTAACTACGTAGTTTAGTGTTCCACGAAAAGACAATCCCAAGCTATAACCTAACTCAGGTTTCGAACCCGGCAGTCAATAATCACTGATAATCACAGCTTAAACTGTCAGTTGTATACAAAAGTTAAATGACACGTTAGTGATGTTCCAGCGAAGGAGTGTTTTATAGCTACTTTACTAGCATTACACAACAAGTTAAACGTTTAATTATAAAAGACACTCTATTGCAGTGGTTCCCAAAGTTGTCTGAGCTCCGGCCATCAAACAAAATTTCCAATCTTGAGACCTACTTCTTAGCTGTTTTGGAAAAAAGGGGGTATAAATGGGATGATAAAGGCGCAAAAGGGAAGCGAATTTCGGCCTGTCGATATCGCCTTATATTTCAGGACCCACTCTAGTTTCATTAGTGACCGACCAGTGGGTCGCGATCCATAGTTTGAGAAATGCTGCTCTTTAGCGCTTAATGAACACGAATATTTCACAATTTCTATTGAGATGAATAGCTTAACATTTCGATTTGCTCAAAATTTGTCCGGCACGTATCAATTCAATACCTAAATAATATCGGCCCGATATGACGACAGCTCTCATTAAAAGTAATGAGAAAGCTGGTCTGTTTGTTACCAAATCAATAGAATTAGAGGAGAAAACTGAACTACCTGACATTGTCAGCAATTTCTTGCATGAACAATAGGGTAAGGAAAATATGAAGGACAAGTTGAGGCTGTGCAATATTTAGTCGAATATTGGTTGCACAACTAGCGTTAGAAACCAGACTTTTGTTGACAAAAATCATAAGATACCTAGGTATTAAGAAATACAAGAAAATATTGTTCAAATTATACTTTTATTTATGGATAAGTGGCACGGTAGTTCTTTTGCGTGATGGTTCTAGTAAAGGCAAAAAGAAACTTCGGGTAATGGTGACATTCAAAATGTAATTAAAAATCTTTCGGTTCACGTGTAATCACTTTAACACGTTCACTGCGGGAGCTCAAAACCCGTCTCGAATTCGAGTGCGTTACGAGATATAATGCGCCCAGTAAAGTGCTACTACATTGTGCGTTACGGGTATAAAAGTGCCCCGTACACCCTTATTGCTTTCTTAGTCTATAACTGACTGAAACTTTATGTTTACTTTTATTTTATTTTATAGTCTGATAGATTATGAAATGAGCTATGTTACAGTCTTTTCACCAGTAGATTTGGCAAAACTTGACGAAAATAAAACGAAAACAAATTGTTCGGGGTCTGGGAAACCCCGTACCGCACTTGAAATAATAAAATACGGGACTGTACTGCCCCGTAACGCACAGAATTCAGTTATATCGATAAAGTTATAGTGATGGGAAATAAAAGAAACGATACATTTTTTGAATATTTTTTTTTATCTCAGCTCGGGAACATTATTTAGGAACTTAGGTTACACATTTTACAGGTACATATGCGAATCAAAAATATTTAAACTGTGGGAACTCCCACAGTTTATTACTATATATAACTATATATTTTAGCTTACTAGAGAACATTATGACACTAAATTCAAACATATAGGTAAGTATATTAATATATTGAAACCGAATCAAGTTGTATTAAGTTTGTTTATTATTATTATAATGAAAATATGATCTAGGCACGAACATTTTAATATTTAACAGTTCCAACATACGTCGCGATCGCTTCGTTATCGATAATTAAACACTACGTCTTGTGCTTATAACAGCATTAATGCTAATGAGCTCACGACCCCGTACGGGAACACAATAATTTATACGGGGTTTTGTTAACCCCGTATCGCACTGGAAGGATTTTTTTGCTCTCTGGTCGTAACGGGGTTTATAAGACCCCGTATGTTTTTAAAATATCAACTGATTCTTTAATCGGCGTACATGAAAAATATATATTTATCTCTCTTATACAGTCATTAATTACATAGATACAGCTCCCGCACTATAACTACTAACCCTATTTTTTCCGTCCGCACTGAACTACAGCAGTGTACGAGGTTGAAAAAACCCCGTAACGCAGTGAACGTGTTAAAATCTGAATATTCCGCTATAAAAAACACAGATAGTAGTTACATATCAATGTGTAATATTTGCGTAAACATAAGACTAAGCTATATTTTTAAAGGTATACAAATTCTGACCTTGTTTATACAAAACACTTCAGCTAACCTCTTCAATGTCGAAGACATAAATGTCTCGTATATTCACAGATCACTTAGTAATGGTCTGTACCTATAAGTAAGTCTATCGTTTGTTCATGGCATAATACTATCATTTATAACATTTCTAGTTATTAACACCATTTGCGCGCCAGATTTTATGGTATGCAATACATTTACAATAAGGGACAAAATAATAAGTACTTATTGGTCGTACTGATTGAAGTTTATAAAATATTTACGATTTAAGTTAAACCTTCGTATTTATGATAGAACAGGAAAGCTAGCCGTTGTAATAATATAATTAATGCTTTGAAAATCAATTGTATCACATTTCAAACACCTTGTTACTTTTGAGGTTTTCTATAATTGGATTCGATTTCTCTTTTAGTGTTTTCCGTGACACATGACTAGAAATTCTCTCTGGGAATTGACATGGGATTTGTGTGCATGCGTTCTTACAGTATGGTGCATTCTAAAAACTCGCAGACAATTTGTGCGACCAGAGAGATAGACCTTTGCCGATGAAGTTGACATTCTATAATACTGGCCAGTTCTACAATAAAAAAAATTGTCGGTAATAGGAAATGTTTTGGCAAGAAAATATTTGCGCACCGAGAACCAGTACAAAATGCCGTCGAAGTCTTGTTGCCTTTCTTTATGGGGCTTATGAATGATTATGACCACAGAAATTGCTGTGAAAGACTTATCACCGAAATATATACTTATAAATATCGGCAGCGAGTGCATAGGCTTTACGGTGCTACGCAGAGTGGGCTTTGAGTTAGTGAATGACTTTCTGAAGTTATGTGTGTATTACATTCTTAATTATCGCTTGCACTTGCTTAAACAAAAAAAACGCGAGGAATCAGCATGTCTGAGAATTCTCCAGAATATTCTCGAAATACATATTGTGTAGGGTACTACAGTCCATCCGGCTGGCCAAGTGCGTGGGTAAGGAGGTATCCTTACCCACGCACTTGGCCAGCCGGATGGACTATGGCCTTACTCTTCTCACAGGGAGAAGAGATTCGTGCCCAGCAGTGGGACAGTTTATACACATGGCTGTTAAGATGATGATGACCCCAAAACGACTTTGCTTCTTACAGTAGTTTAGTAACATCTGTTATTTCCATAAATAGGCAGTGAAAGCACATCTCTCGTATATCTATGATCGTAATCACTACGGCATAGATGCATCGATAACATGAGTATTATATGTATATAAAAAAATTGAGAAGGCCCAGTTTAACTGTCAGATAACTTCCGGCTCAATGAATCGGCAGATAACATCATACAAAGTATTTTTCAATGTACATATACATACATATTTAATAATAATAATAATAAACATTTATTTCGGAAACTTTCCATATTCATACAATTACATTAGTAACAAAAACACAGAACAAAATACATTAGTGACTTAACATTCAGAAATTAAAATTAGCACTCTGCCTTATTCAAAAACCTTCCCTCGGCACCAGGACCGCAGCAATGTTTACGGGACCAGTGCATCAGGAATGGAGAGTCTGGTTTCCCTGCAATACTTAGAAGGATGCTATTGGGGCTTCAACGCATTCTGCTCATAAAATATGCAGTCCTCTTGCGTATGATCGCTTCAAAGCTTATATTTACTTAGACATTTTAGATTAAACTTCATTTAAATTATTAAATTATGTTTATGTAATGTATAATACATATAAAAACACAAATAAGAACATTACCCTTCCCTTTTGCTTCGCCGTAGTAGGGTAAAAACACATATCATACAAATTTTGGACTTATTTAGATTTTTACTGAGAGATAATGCTTATCCAAAGGTAGAAAACTGGAACTTGATGTTATGCTGCCTGCTGTTGATTCAAAATATTTATGTATATTCGTTGTCGAACTCGTATATATTAATTTTTTTTTCTTTTTGGTTCATGTTTACTGACACGAACTTTTTTGAACACTCCCGCATTAGGACTAAATCCTGTGTCGCGGGGAACTTTACAGACATACAACTGACGGACACAATGAACACCCAGACTCGAAACAACAATTTATGAATCACACAAAGTGTTGTCTCGTGTGGGGATCGAACCCACAACACTTCGGCACTCGGCACAGTGTCAAGCGGTGAGGCGGCTGCTTACACCACTACGCCAACCGTGCAGTCATATCGAATATTATGAAACATGACGTAAATATGATGTATTATCGATTGATCACATAATTATCCGACACTTCAGTATTGCTAGACGTAAAAATGAATTCCTACTGCTCTCTTTAACAAATCGGCAAATGTCAGTGGTAAATTATCGTTTGCAGTAAAGAGGTCGTATACATAGACTTTCCCTAACCAATCGGAATGCGAAGACTCGAAGACCCAGTACTTACATAGAATGCTAACTTGCTTTGAATCGTCCTACTTTGGCCTGAGACAAATATTCACGATAGTATTTTGATAGCGAAACCCGGAATTAAGATTTGTTTTGTGATGTGTTAGTTGTTTGAGAGAGTTGTACTCCAATGTGCGAGCAAGTATTTATCAGTGTGGGAGCAAATAGGATTTAGAAAACTACCTGACAGAGACTCGGTTATAAGTTTATGTTTTAATTAAATTAGCTATTTCCATTTAAACAAGTGTCCTTTGGGTAATTATTTGGATAGCATATTAGACGCGCGCTTCGCCTTTTAAGTTACTCGGCTCGCGGTCTGGACTGAAATATTGAAACCATTTTAATAAATGATCCAAATAATCAAAACTATGTACTGTTAATTAAGAAATATAGGTATTACGTTTTAAAATAATTTTCCTTTAATAATCTTATAATATTTGCTCGGAATCTGTTCGAGATTTGCCAACTATAGGAGATTTATGCCGTGGGAGCAACACGCAATAATTTAAGCAATTTGTCTAATCATATTGCAAGTCACAGATTAAATCATGAAATCGTGTGTTTAATTCAATCTTTCAATAGATAAACTTAGTTTATTGCAAGGTTAAAACATAAATGTCAAATTCTCCATTTTGATTTACCTTATGTTTCATAATGAACTGTGAATGTTACGTAATTGTCATTAGACACTGTGTAAGAGCTAGATCTAAAGCGGTAGCGGTTCAATCGACAAAGTGTGTGAACTTAGTAATAAACAAATGACTATCTCTAATTATTTCATAAGTGTTTTAAATGTGTTGTGTCATCATATCTAATACTGTAGTTGTATCACCATCCCTTCATAACGCAAACAATTTAACTGCTAAGCTATTGTACAAACTCACAGTTCATTCTTTAATTAACGTCAACTTTGACGTTTGTGTTCACGTTTATTTTGTTACGCAATTTACTTTCCGGTAACATCAAAACGTAAACCATTCGCTTTAATATACAAAATGACACTAATTATTCTTCGTATGGATAAAACAATACATTCTAAATGTGCACCTATTATTTTCATAGTACGTAATAACATGTTACGATAACTATTCGGTAATGAGAAGGGACGTCATAGTTCATATTTTTTATCTGTACTCTCTCTTTGACAGCTTGTTTGTAAAGAGTAGAATTTTCATGTCAGATGATATGACTAAAATTGACTAAATATAAAAAATATTGAAGATAAGTGCGGACATATAAAACGACTGTCGTTAAAAGAAACGTTACAAGCATTTTATTTTCTGTAAGTAAAAACCTTTGTATACGATTTAATGTAATATATTTAAATAAAAATAACATAAAGAGGGATAACTTTTATAAAGAAACCCATACAGAAAACCAACGATTGATTTTATTTTATTTGAGGTTTAAGTCTCATTGCATCTGAAATTACAATTTGATAGCCCTTGTTTTGCTCATGTTATGTAAGTCGTGCTGGGATTGGATTACGTGTCCTTTATAGCGGGCAAGATAACATGCTCTAGCAGCCCAAAAAGCTCTCAATATTATGTAAACAACAACATTGTACCATGTTTATGCTCCTATCTGCAGATAAAACCATAAACATTCAGTCGCCGAGTCGCAAACGCATAACGAACTACTTTTACCCGATATAGCTGATAACTTTCCTTTGAAGGAACAAAATGTATGTTAAGTACATTTATTTAGAGCCATGTATGACGACAGATTTCTTCGAGTAAGATGTGTTTACTGTGCTATTCTACAAAGTAGGATAAATTTAAAATTACGATGGACATTTGACAAAATTGACACTGCCCTTATCGCTAAGAATGATTTTTTAAAGTAACCTTAGTATAGACAGGAATTTTGTTAGCAATCAATGTGTGAAGCACGTGTTTAGTCGGGTTAAAGTAAAAAGCGTCACCTTAAACTGACAATTTCATCTTGTTTTTATGGCGCCATGACAAAGCGTATGCTGCTTTTCGTTCCGCCATACAAGTCGGTCTTATCCCGGAGATGAATCAAGCAACGTTCCACATGAATAATCATTAGGTACCTGATATATTTTTGTAGACAGATCCCAATACAATTCGAGACAGACATCAATACAATTTCAATATTTTTGATACGCTTCAACGAGAGACTGACGGAAATTTATAACTAATGTTTGAGGAGTGCCGCTGTCTACCTCCCGCTTAAATTCACAGGCCACCTCGATGATATCATAATGATATATTGTAAGACTTACATTCGTATGTAAAGTTTTAGCTCAAGTGTACTCCTAGAAGTAAATCTAATTTAATTTGTATCCACCTAAGTTTTTCTTACAATATCAAAAGATTACGTTTTTCTCGTGTTTAAAATTGCTGTAAAAACATTTTGAGGTCTTTCAAAATGTGCCGGTAATTCTGAATATGTAATTTAAAAAGAGCAATATAAGTAAAGAAGTCAAGGAAACCCAGACTCTATTCATGAAAAGTAGTTTAATTTACGGCTGAAATGAGTAAAAGCTTTTTATGAAATAAAGCTTCAGGTCTTTTCTACTATAACTAAAGTTAAGTCAAATTAAAGTTAAAATAAATTGATATTGTAAATAAACTTTCGAATAATCGTTGAATGAAGACCCAAGGGTAATAAGACTAACAAGAATATAATACTCGGTTCTACATGAGATCACATAACTTTTTAAAGCAAGAGTTGCGAGACTAGCCGTAATTATTAACATTGAAACGTTATTAATGTACTACATTCAGCTGTAATATAATTATCATAGTCTAGCTGATTGCTCCAATAGTATGAGATTTACAGCACTTTTGAAAATTGGACAAAGAAAGTAGCGGCTAAGTGCTTAATGAGTCGGTACTTTAGTCACTTAGCGACGATTCTTAATGAAGAACCATGTTGCATATTAATCAAATGAAATCATGTAGAAATCACTTTAAGGAACTCAATATACTAACGGTTCCTTGTCTATACATTTTGGTGCTCCTTTGTAATTTGATAAAAAAACCCCAGCTGAGATGAAGGTTGGTTACTGTGTGAAATTTAAAAAATAAATTAAGGACACTTCTGTTGAAAAAGAGCTATTACAACATAGAGGAGTTTCAAAGCGATAACATGTTAAATTCATAAACTATTATGTTTATTTCAATTATTATTATACTTTTTTTATTTGCTAGCATTTCTTATTTATTTTAATTTTGACATTTTAAATTTTCATTAATAATAACTTTTTGATTTGACATGATTAATTTGTTATTTCTATTGTGAGGTTATTCTGGTGATCTATTTTTGTATGACATGTTGCTATTTTAGTACCTATGTAAGTTTGTAATATTCTACACAATGTATATTGTATTGAATAAATGACTAATGACTAATGGACTGAGGCCTCTATCGCGACGTGTTTGTCCATTGCTGCAAACGCTGCTAGTAAACTTGAAGGATCATGCTGTAATGTGTCAATCAATTGTAGTCTATAACTGAACGTAAGTCTGTCACTATTATTATCTAGTCTCGGCTTTCATCCCTACGAAGTCCATCTTTCCCTCCCTATATCAAGTCTTGTAAACACTTGTAAACACCAGGAGCCATCTTCTCGACAAAAAGGGCCAACCAATTGCCACATTAAACATGGCTATTTGATCTATGGCGATGACTTGTTTATTTGTTGGACAAGTTCATTGCATACACTATTCAACAAGTGTAATAAAGCTATCATCTTGTCAAAACAATCATATTTATAAGCAGACAGTCGCTGCCATGACTAGCGGTGGGCATTCTAATATCCGATATGTAATTTCCAATTACGATTATGGCTTCAGTAAAATATGTCAGTGAAAGTAGCCTTTCTATGTTTTAAAGTAAACCATAATTCACATGGATTGAGATGTGTTGTGATTGGTTTTGATGAGCTGCCCGATCACGGTTTGCTAGTTTTCAGAGGGTAGTGACCTGACAGATGACGTCAGTAGTCGTGATTCGTTGAGCATTATCTATTTAGACATGTTCGTCGTACATTACCGCTCTTGCTTTTAATGCATCGCGTGTACACATTTGACTACTGCTTAGACCTACTTATAGAAAGGTTTTTGAAAGAACAAAGTTTAACGTACTTGTTTTATACGAATTTTAACACTGGTTCATTCAAGACTAGACGTCGCCAGCGGCTTCGCCCGCGTCAATATATAAAACTTCCTCTTGAATCATTCTATCTATTAAAAAATAAACCGCATTAAACTCCGTTGCGTAGTTTTAAAGATTGAAGTATACATTGGGACAGACAGACAGAAGGCAGACTTTGTTTGATACTATGTAGTGAAGTGATGATGTCAAAAATATAAAACATTCGCGATCTCTATACATCATCCTCTTAGCGTTATCCCAGTTTCAATCTGGGGTGTGCTTACTAGTCTAACCGGCTTTGGCTGAATAAGTATTAGCTTTTCCACAGAGCGACTGCCTGTCTGACCTCCGCAACCCGAAGGGATAGTGATATTCCATGGTTTAGACTAGTGTCAGTTTATTTAGAAGGTACTGACGCCCTGTAACGACTGTCAAAGATCTTCATGACAACCGGGACCGACGGCTTAACGTGCTCTCCGAGGCACGGGACAAGCGATAATTAATAATTCAATACGCACATAACTCCGAAAAGTCATTGGTGCGCGCCGTAGAATCGAACCCGATACCCTCTGCATGGCAGTCTGTTGGTATTTCCACTCGGCTATCGCTGCCTTTTACTCGCGAACTCTATACATACACACTAAAATCATATTCCGTCGTATAGGTGTAATAATATGTATTATTTTGAAAATTAATTGAATTACCTAGTTACCTTCTTTTTACCCCGCGGTTAGGTAACCAGAAACTAGGACCGTGCCGTCTGCGAACTATTAAAATTCGTTCTCTTAAAAGGGTTTTCTTTCATATCATAGAACTGTATCTCATAACTGTAATTTACATTATGTATATCATTGTGTCGGTTTATCGATTCTTATTCAATCTTAGTAATAACCTCACAACAATAAATATGGTATTAGATTTAATTATACTTACAATTAATTATTTGTCGGAACACAGTAGGCAATAGTTCATTTGGAACAATAGCGGAGTCGTGTTGATGGAACGAACGCAAAGTTACGTTTCCATTCAACACTAATAAATGCTGGTAAACATTTCGTACCGGCTGAATTATTATTGATCAGATAGTAGTGGTGACAATGATAAATTATTCCATCTTTAGATTGTGTTTCAAGCAAAGATGTAGCTGAGCGGTGTGCCATCAAACGTCTACCCAAAGCAGATACCACTTCCGCCGAGCGTTGGTGGAAAATTAAAGTTATACTTCGGTACCATTCGCGAATATTTTCCTCACTCTGCACATCTTCGGTGAATAGCCAGCCTTAGTACAAGGCTAGCTGATAATTAATAGTGAATTGTCTTCAGCTTCGATTGGTAAGTTCATTAAATTATTTATTATATTAGTTCAATCGTAGTATGATTAAGATGTGTGATAACTTATTTGATTTGCAATGCTGACAATGTGTAGCAAATGCTTTGTTTGTAAATAAATACAAAAGGGACACTTGGATCTCTTCCTATAAATGTCTTTTTAAGTAACCGATGCATTAACGTTTCATTGGTGTTTCGTATGCTTCTGTGCTAGTAATAATCTAGATAATTACCAAGATTGTCTGAACTAAATAAAATAGTATAATGTGACTCATGTTCATTACACATCTGTGTAATATGTGTTATATTACTCTCCTTCGCAGAAATGATTACATTTCTATACATGCCAGCTTCCACTCCATCCATACGTACGTTCCTAGGTAGCTTTTTGTTATTACTCTCTACGACACAATTTCTGCATATTTACGTCATATATGCATGTGCCGCAGTAGGTATTTAGTATTACCATAGATAAATATAATACTTTACAGTAGTATTACAGTTAATGATGAAGAAAATCATAATCTACATAATTATATACCTACTTAATTCGTGATGCAGAAACTTTGTTTTGTTTGTTTGAACAAAAAGTTTGCAGCCTGGCTTTGCCTGACCGTGTAGGATTATGTGTAAGATAATAGGTAAGTACACGAAATAGATAAACTATTCCTTACTTATGTCGTAGAGATTCCTTACTTACGGTAGAAACAGTATATGGTAGGCTGTAAACATACCTGTGAACAAACGAGAGACAATATAATTATTAAAAGAGTCCGGTTACACATTATCTAAATAATATATAGTTTTCTATTACGCAGCCCTACACGTATTCATGTTACTGGTCAGAGGAAAGCGCTCAAAGCGCTTATCCAAACAATGTATCGGTAACTCGTTATAAACGTTATTGATTACGTTACTAACGTACCTACGAGAAGATAGATATATGCGAAAAATATGTGTGTTGATATTTTTCAATACCATAGTTCACGCTTAGATGTTAAGAATGATGTGAAAATATCACATCTTTTTTATTCTTCAACGCTACAGTTACATAATTATATGTATACAACTGTATATTGACCACTTAGTATGGAGAAGTTACATTCAAGCCCAGTTTTTCCAGTAATATTTCAACTACAAAGACAGCCTGTCTTTAGATATCCTTCTTACTACTTAAACTCAAATAATCAACCGAAAATTTCATAATAGAAAATCAGTAAAACTTTTGTGTATCACTGTACCTAGTAGTTTGATATTACTCACAATCATGCACCAACATAAGTTCTACACGAAACCAAGAAGTCAACTATAATAAATCTTACAAACATAAATAAAATAAAACAAAACAACAGTAGGAAATAGAAGTGGTAGGGTAAGAATGGGAATTACCGGTCACTTAAGGCGAAATAATCACAAATCAGATAATAATAAACATTTCTTTATTAATCCTTTTAACAATCAAACTATAGGTATTCTTCTAACAAAATAACATTCATTGACATCAATAATTAAAACAACTTTGGCATAATCAGCATTTAAAAAAAAATCTAGTTTGACTGGTATTAGACACCTTGGAAGGTAAAACCAGTCAGTAGGTTGCTAATACCGGTCAAGCTTTGTTCAGGCATAAGTCGCAAATGTTACCCTCAGGAGAGTCATAACCAGAGCACTCAGCGTGTGCCCAGAGACCACACAGTACACATCTATACCCGGTATTTCCGGTCTCGTCTACGTTCCATATATTTCTAGGCAGAAACTTATATTTTCCATGAGCTCTGAAAGGAGTTTGAAGAACATACCTACTTCGTTCTTATTAAAAGCAATTGCTCTATTTAAGCTCATGCCTTGAGCTTTCCTGATGGATAAATGATTTCTATTTACGAAGCCTTTGAGCCAATCCTTGGCAGCTAGTACAAAAGCATAATTAAAGTTGTGCCTAATATTCATTTTTACAGCGTATTCATATGCCATATTTCTAATTTGAAGCGAAGTGCACCCGTAAAATATTTTACCAAGAAACATAACTTGGGAGGCCATTTCCTCTTCTTGTTCCCTCGTGAAGACTGTGTTTCTTCTCAGTAGTAGCCTTTCACAGTTACTGTCCTTGATTCTTTCTTGAAGCATTGAAAACGTTGTAGTTTTCTTTTATCCACTAGTCTGAAACCCCTGTGTAGTTGCTTTCGGCTCCACGACGCCTTTGAAATTGGTTTGTTTCTTCTTTTAGGCATTCTGAAATAATAAAAATACATTAATATTAACTTAAATTACAGTCATGTATACCAATTTTACTTGCGGTTAATACCGGTCAGCATGACCGGCATTGCCCGACTAGAAACATTTCCGTAAAAAAAAATCTAGATAGAAAACCTGACCAAATAAGTTAAAAAACAATTATCACTCTGAATGCTAAGTAATTATGGTGCAACAATCCTAGGTAACAATGTAAGAAACGTAAAATTATAAACACTCACCTCTTTTTGTTTTACCCCGAAATTTTACATCAACTAGGCGCAAAAACATCGACGTGCGTTCATCCAATATTTCGGCTGCGGAATGAAGTGGGGACCAGAACGTTGCCGCTCGTCAACATCACACCACTTGCTGTGTATGTGTGCGTGCGTCAGAACGCAGTAGTTTGGGAGATTTTGTATTGACCGGTATTACCTCCTGACCGGTATTACCCAGTTCTACCCTATATAATAGGGTATAAAGTTCCGATTAGACATTTAGCTGAGCGTGCGCTCGTGTTGCGGACCCGCTGTAAATCTTTTACTTGTCGATTCTAGATCTGTATGAGTTATAGCCCTATCTCTCTGCAGTTTGTTTACCACGACTTTCATGTCCATTTTAGGTATAGACACAGGCCGACTTGCCCACAATCGCCTATTATCTTTTAGTTAGAATTAAACAGACATTTATTTAGTCACTTCCTCCTATTATTAGATTTATATTATGCGCTACTAAATGCTGCTGTTTTAATGAGTTGTTTGTATACACCATGCAAGAGTCGTTTGTAGAACAAATAATAACTGTTTTGAATAGTAATTGAAAATTGTATGCTATTATCAGATAAATTATTAACTTCCGGGCGCAAAACTAGGGGAGAGTTTTCATAATTTAGCAATTATATATTGAAAACATTATTTTACTTCGTAATATTTATCACATTAACTTATAGACGAGAGTTTTTATTCATAATCTCCATCACTGGCTGCGTCATAATTTTAAATCAAGATGAAAAAAAATTGTTTCTCGGAGTAACTGTACTAGATGCAGTAAGTAGCTGTTTTTTCTGTAGAAATCACAAGCACTTTCTGGGGTTGGCAAAAGTACAAACAACAACAAAACGATACATTGACACCAATACAAATTGAACAAGTATTTAGATAAATACAGATTTAAATTTGTGACCTTTTGGCTTCTCGCATATTTATATGTCAATGATTTTAAATAGTCAATACATTTTAGACTTTAAAAGAGATATAGCGTTAATAAACCTGTCTGGAACACCGAAGTAGAACCTATTTATATTTCTTCTGTAAAAATCATTAAACTAAAAATATCAAAAGATAAACAAAAAGGATTTTTTGTACATCAATGGTAAAACATAAAAATACATTTATTTTGCGAATATGTGTACATTAAAATGGATGTTACAATTTTTGTAGCGTACATATTGAACCATTCGGTGTGCAAAATTATATAAACATAATAGACCTGTATCATTATATTGGTGGGATAATATGAGGTCTATGAAACATATACGCGTCCCTTGATTCTTACAAACGTCTAAGACAGATGCGACAAACAATTCCATGCAGGATCTAAACTTTTATTACTATATTTTGGCTTAGCCTTAGCCAAATGTTTTTGTTGGTGTTTTAGCAACACAACAATAACAATCAAACCGTTACAGTAACAGGATTCAGCATCTCGCAAACTATTCTGGGTTATTGGGATTCTACAGCGAATTTTTTCTACAGTTCAATAGTATTTGATTCAAACAGGAACAGTGTCTTTGTGCCAAGATCGTGTTACGGCGAGATCGTGACTTAAGTCGCTGATTTATTTCCTCGCGGAAAAATAAGCGGAGGAAGTGGCATGCACCTGCTAACAACGTGTCTTATAGCTGGTTATATGAGCAGCTTTAGCTTTTGCCTGAGCAGAAACTGTTTACTCTTTTAAAAATTCTGAAACTTGCGAAAGGAGCTCAATGTGACTTGTCGTCTTTGCCCATTACTTCGGTGTGATAGTAGAAAGGATTGCTTCTTATACTGTATCTGTAAGTATCAAATAGAGTACATTGAACTCATTTCTTATAAACATACTATATAATTATAAAATTATACGCTGTACGTCTTTAAATGTTTGTAATGAGGAAATGATGGTAAGGAATGGCAACTCCATTCAGATTGGAAAGGCATTGTTCTCTTATTATTTTGTCTTGATCCAAATGCTTTCACACCTATAGAGCACCTGTCAAATGATCTCCGCTTCAATAACAATAAGTTGTAGCTACTTTACGCCACTGGTTACGATGCTTAATAAGTTAATACCACATCCATCAGACTAATGTCTCTATTCCGTGTATTTACCTATGGTTGCAAAAAAATACCGTTTGCAGACGTCTACCGTTGCCTTTCTATGACACCCACCGTAACAAAAGTGAAAGACTGAAGTCGAGGTTATTGCAAGTGCGTTACAAAAATACTAAACTGTCCGACTTTGGACAGTGACATTTAGCGTGCTGTTTGTATGCATCGGAGTGCTATTGATGAGACTGCAATTGGCTAATATGGCACTTCTGTTTTGGCCTGATTTTTTGATTATTTTTTGTGGTTTGGGATTATGCAATGCATTTAGCATATTAATTTTGGCATCATATTATGTTTTGTATAAATATCATAATTGAAGGTAATTCGTGTCTACCGCCGTCGCTCAGTAGTACTTGTATTTTGCTTTGGCTCTGGCTACTCACGAACAAGGGCACAGCCAACAAGAATTATTGCGGGTTGATTTCGAATACATATGAATCAATATCTTTAACAGCAGAGCGAATATGATATAACTTCTAGTTACTTATATCTTTGAAATTGGACTATGCATGTCAATTTTATAACACGTGTACCTAATGATGTAGCGTGATAATTTCATTCTCAACAAGGCGGTCGAGGTCGCGGTCTCTATCAAGCTGCTACAATTTACATTATACTAAGAAGTGTGACAGTTTGCTTCTGACAGGCACATTTTGCCCAGTGTAAAAAGCATCGCATCTTTTTTACCGGTCCTCATTTATGATACCTACGGATGTGCTAGGTATATTCAGTGTCAGAACTTTGGATGCGAACCCGAATTAAAAAACGAATCATATAATTAGATCTTTGCTCTAAGGCAGACACGTTTTCTATATAGCGCGCCCTGCAACGTTTGGTAAGGTAAACAATCTCGTTGTAATTTATCAGGCATAATTCAATATTCCGTTCTGCTACTTAAAATTATCTATCAGATGTTCTCATTGAATATTCGCTATCTAGAAGTAGAATCTTGCTGAAACCTAGGTACTCAGTGGTTTTGTCACCCAATTACATACATTTAGCCATTGTAGCAATATATAGTCGAGACACAAATTCTGAACGTGTTTACTTGCTAACAATGAAACACAATACTTACGTTAAATAGATTTTAAAAGGCTATTTACTTAACACTGAGCTTTTAGCGAGACATGAAGATTGTTGTTAAGTTAAACAAAGGATGATGAGTTGTGTACAAAGGTCATCCTGAACTGTCAATGATGTATGGTTATTTTTTTTTTATTATAGGCAGATGTGCTTATATGTTTTGAGATAATTTATAGTTAAAAACGAAGGACGATGTAGTTTCTTCATTAGACCTGGAATATTGCTTTAGCAAAACTCTGTGGGAACGGTATATCGAATCATCACAACAGAAAAACTTTTATTAAACAAGACTACTTCAAATGTGACTTTCAGGTTGCGTCGACACTATAGTTGGTGCCACGAGAAGATAGACTTTTTGTAAACAAACATTCAGGGCATCACAACCTTTTTTCAAACACTTGTGTTTTAGATTTTATACTTTTTGAACAGTCTTTTTTTTCAATGCCTAATTATGCCACTATGTTTTTAAATTTATATTGTTAAATTTTACTGAAATAAAAATATTTGATTTTGTGTTTGCATGGTCGAATGTTCATAAATTTGCCGGTTTTTTGTCGTTTTACACGTAATTTAGTCTATAAATTAAGGAAAATTAGAGTACGATGTATGTAAATGATAGAGTACATAAATGTTAGGTAAGTACTCTATTATTGACATGATTTTTTTTTAATCATAGACAATTAATCATTTGCAAAGTAGCCTACCTATCCTAAAATATTAAATTATTGACCAAC
This sequence comes from Euclidia mi, assembly GCA_944739405.2. Taxonomy (NCBI): domain Eukaryota; kingdom Metazoa; phylum Arthropoda; class Insecta; order Lepidoptera; family Erebidae; genus Euclidia; species Euclidia mi. The sequence goes on along the minus strand of OX123198.2, from coordinate 12,137,339 downwards.
AATGAAGAATGAACTTAAACAAAATCCATTAAAAGTTACGGTAGTCTGAAAACGCAATTTTTTTTAGGTAGAAATAATTTTGTTTGCCATCTGCTATTCTACACCCGCTTTTTCAAGATGCCGGCAGCGGGAAGAGCGTTGCGATCCTATAAACTTGTATTTTACTTTACATTTACCCCTAATTGATAACTAAAAAAAATAATTTTGTCAAGCCCAAGAATGTAACATTTCAATGAACTAACGCCGAATGTTGACATTCTAGGCTTGAGCACCTCAAAAGGTCAAAAGATCCTGTTGACAGCGCATAATATCGATAAAAACCCGATCCATTGACATATTAGTTTCCAATGGCACGTATCTATGTACCGTTGCGCTCATTGGATTTGACATTATTTGTTTTAGACAGAACTATCGCTAAGTCACTTAGTAAAAATTCTTTGTTTACAAAAAGTCTATGTTCTCGTGGCACGGACTATAGACATATCTGAAGTTCACTAGCGTTGAAGTTTAACAAATAAACAAACTGCTGCTTTATGGTCTACCTAAAGGGCCAATAAGATGTTTTAGCCTTCATTTACTCCTTTGCCCTCAAAAATATTCGAAAGATGTCTCGTTCCTCCATCCGAACGATCATACTGAAGAGGCGTCGTCGAATGATTGATGTCGGGAACTACTGCGATGTATCTAGTAATTTGTGTGAAAACTTCGCTTTCTCAATTAAGGATTTGTCATCGTCTTGGTAGTTCCGCTAATATCCGTTAGATTCGATGTGGCTACCGGTACAAGTTCACACGTGTACCTATGTGTATACGTCCGTATTTCTCAGGCTGACTGAGGTTTATTACAGCTACCACCCATGGTAGTAGCTACTACCATTTATAAGGCAATATTTGTATTCTGGAATAAACGCTTATAAAGATATTATGTACAATATTTGGCTTATATTAAAATATTGAATCCATATTGGATAGTATTGCCTGTTATAGACGTAAATTTAAGCTGATTATATTCTTTTGTCCAAAAATATTTGAAGAAAGCATCCGCATCTTAGAACATAGCAAGAAGTGGCGACACACCGTGCTATACCTTTCTCTGTCTAATAGCTGTGTCCAAATTCTTGTAATCGCGCCATTATCGCAGCTATTGTTCAGTAGTTTCGTATTTTGACAAAATATTTAGTTATATTATAAATCGTACAACGGTCACAATACAGTCTATCATTGGCACTGGCAAGGCGACCATTGCGCCATGCGTAGGTACAATCCAAGCTATATGACCGGCCGTCGAAACACTAAAATAACATTACACCATTTTAGTGTACCTACCTTTTCAACTGCAAGTGCTTTAAGTAGGTTTACTAGTATTTCACATTAGGCGTTTTGTTTGGGACAATGCGTGTGTGCTTAATAACCTAGTATCCGGACTCGAACAAGAGAATTTAGAACGTACTTGCAAAATATGACCTAGCTTTCTCGGCGTAAAGCAAGGCTCTACATTTGTGACCGTAACAAACAAAAGATGTTTAATATTCTACCCATGCTTGTATTCGAAATCTTTTACTTATTCGCCCGTTGAGATTATATGCACAAATCGATGGGAAGTTTTGCTCCGAGGGCAGAGCTCCTCTTCAGAACAACCCGACCAACGACCCAACCTATCATAACTTTGCAAAAATCTTAAAGCCTTTCATAATATATATGATAGGCTCTTAGATTTTTCATGTCGCGATTCTTACGACTTATTAAAATTACCTTTTCATTAAAATTAATTATGCTTTGTGACTATACACGACCCCTTGTAGAAGAGCCGTTAACAGTTGGAAAAATACTTATCTAACTTAACACTTTTTATCTTACTCGATTTTCATTAAAAGCAGTTTACGTAGAAATTTCTTCGCAGAGTTAATGCTCAACTGCCCTCAAACAATTATTATTATAAAGCAGCACAGGAGTCAACAAGGCATTAAAATAAATAACATACTATCACTACACAACGAACAATTGCTATTGAACAGAATAACGACATGCTAATAGCAGCTTCCAGTAACTATTACTCGCTGTGATAGCATAATAGTTATAATAAATGTGTTAATACCGCGCATAAAGAAAGTGAAATTCTCATGCAAATTGGTGAAATTGTATTCAAGTAAATATTGTATGACTTGCTGTATGGTAACAATTGCATGACGTGAGCTGACCTTGTTGCTTATAGACGTGTATGCTACAGGCGAATGTAAAATCTGTCTTATTACAAATGGTCTAGTTACCAGAAAAATATATATATATAGTTTTTAGTGTACCTCTGATTCGAATCCAGTGGATTTATAATTAAAATAAAACATGACAATGTAATGAATGTAAATATATAGATACTTTTTCAGTAACTAATTGTTCGCCTCTGATTACATATAGGCCGACATTTGCAATTTAAGCTGCACGAACGCTGAAATGACTTCAATAATCACGCCTTATTTTAAACTGTCTTTCGGGATATATACCACGTACCTTTGTTTGGAGTAACCGATATTTCGGAACTGTTGCAAGCGCCATGTTCACGGATGTACTCACGGATCAGAACATCCGTGAATATGGCGCTTGCAACTGTGCCGAAAAATCGGTTGCTCAAAACAAAGGTACGTGGTATATATCCCGAAAGACAATTTAAAATAAGTTTAAATGACCACGAAAATTTAAATGCCAATAATCACTCCATGCGTCACGAAGCATAAATTCAGGCCATATAGTGCGATACATAACTATTATTCCTTATCTAAGTGTTCTTAATGTCTGTCTTTTCAATATTTTATCGAGCATGTTCGCAATCACCTTCGGTACAAGAACTTTGTATAATAGGTGCCTAAAGGATTTACGTTACTTGTATGTTCCCAAGAAATTACATACATACATAGACTCACGCCTGTTTCCCGGAGGGGTAGGTAGAGACTACGGAACGCCATTTGCATCGATCCTGCCATATCTCCCTTGCTTCATTGATCATTCACTTCCATCAGACTCCTCATGCATGCAAGAGCACTGAACAGAAGACTGTTCAGGGTACTTCTAACCTGTCCTGTTTTTAGGATGTCTCCAATCTGGTCAGAGAACGTCCGCCTAAGAAGCCGTCCCAAGAAATTAGCTCTCACGAATCTATTTAGATTTGTTATTTCTTATTTTACGGACTCATATTAACAATTTTGGATAAGCTCCCTCGGTGTTTTGTAATAATACGGATACTCAACCGAGACGTCTACATAGAGACATGTCGAAATCATATGCATATTGTGTAAAAGTTACTTTACTTCTGTTGTTACTTTTCTTTGAGAATTATTTTACACGTTACAAATTACATGGTTTGTCCCGCGGTTTCACCCATGTAAATGTATTGCCCGGCGTTTTTTTAGGAGTGTAAAATTAGTATTTGTGCCCACGCCACAAAAAGGACCTACTGTCCAGATGTTTGTTTATGTTCTGCAATTACATGTTAGTCATGATTTGTATTTCATCGATTAGGACTACAGTAATTGAAAATTTGTATTTGAGTCTTTAAGACCAGTGGTCTTATATACTCAAATACAAATTTTCAAAGAAATGATAGACACCTGTCTATCATATCTTTTTTGGGAATTACTGACCTTTATTGGACACCAGCACCTACACATCACGTAACTGGTAAAAACCACAGTCGCCAAAACAATCAGCCAATACAGAAAAGGTTACTGCAACAATTAACAATTTCCACGGTTCGCTGCTCTACGCATCGCTTTCAGACAAAATGCATTTCTAAAGAGACTTTCAAAGATTTCTCGTTATTAATATTTGAAGCGTTTAGAAACAATCGTATATAACAAGTTATGTAACGGACGCGTAGGTGTCGGATTACAGAGCAACAGAATAGATGGCTATCGATAGCACCTGTTCATGAACAATAGCGATCGTTCACTTTCCTTTGCGTCTGCGCAGCTTGTTAACATTTTCGTAAAATCGAACGTGAATCGTGACCGAACGAGATCTCGCTCCCTTTCGTCCGTCACGAGGAACAATGATACAACCTTTGAGCTTCGGAATTAAATCAGTACAAGACCCTACCCACCATGTTCCTACTTGCTCGTATAATGAGTTCCCACGGTATTCTATTGCACGTATTAACACGTTTTGGTTTAGTAATGATTTAATATATGCCGCGACTGTTATAAACGCGAAAGTTTGTGAGGTAGTGGATGGATGTTTGTCACTCTTTCACGAAAATACTTACCACTGAAATAATATTGATGAAACTTTTCAGTAATAGTTACAGCTTATAGGCACATATCTCATCTCGACAACCTGTACCTATGCAGGCGAGATCGTGAACAGAAATCTCATATATTTTGAAAGTGATGAATTATTCAACAAATGAAATGTATACGGAGTTCATTAGACGCAATATGATATTGAAACAGTTATTGCACATATAAATTTTAATCAAAAAAGTGTTTTAGTCTGGTGCTTGTAGGTAATAAATATGTCTATCTGCATATTGTAGTAATAGGTTAGTATCATATTACTGGCAGATACTAGATACTTTTACTTCCTACGCAAAATGGGATTTTATTTCATGTCATATCTGTTGAACGCGGAATAGGAGAGAAGTCATATTGTTTTATTGAATGTCTTATTGGCCCATTAAATATGTTTACAATATTGAGGCGAGTTTAACTATCGGACGAGGTAATATTAGGTTTAACAGTTTATACTGGGTTTTGATGACACTGTGTGTCGTGCGGTTTAAAGCGTCGTGCGCTTGTCAATTATCTGGAAGAGAACAAACAGCACCGCCATTTCTACACATACAACAAGCAATGTAAGATAGTACAGCTTCTTCTTTTGTTTCGCAGTGGAAACCCAAATTGCGGATCTTCCCGTCCGCCTTAGAGCAAGCACGGCTGGCATGTAGACACTCCCGCTAGATGTTCAGCCTACCAGCCACTATGCACGTCTTCCCGTAGCGGCTTGGTTTAGTGTATTGCATCTAGCATAGTTTGCCTCGACACCTTAAATGCAGTTGGCGAAATGTGGGTATAAATAATCTTTTCTTATCCTATAAAACGGTCATATTATAGGTAAATGAAAATTATGTTCAGAAGATGTCTGTATACTGTAGAAGTAGTTCAGTTCTTAATAATGTGAATAGTATTATTTTACTATAGCAATGCATTATAATTATATAAATAAATATCTATAGTCTCTCACAAACAGTTGCATTATGTAATTGTGATATTATCGCATTGTGTCAACGAGATAACACGGCTTCCCTTACCGCGTCCTTTCTATTTAAGCCGCTGTTATGTCATCTCATGTTTTATACATATCCTACCTACTACTATTATAAACGCGGCAGTTTGTGGTGGCTGTTTGTTACTCCTTAACGCAAAAAGCATTGAACGGATTTCGATGAAACTGCAGTAATATAGCTTATATCTACATCGGAATAGTGTCGGCTATCAAATATCCCGATAACCGGCCATTACGCGAGCGAACCCGAAAGCAGAAGCTAATGTAGTTTATAAGCGACTAGAGGAAGCCAGCAGCTACGCCTGCATTTTTTTTAATTTACCCGTTTTGGCCGATCCCGTGGGAATTTCGGGAAATCCCTTCTTAGTGCACCCCTACGGTCCCCAAGAAACATACATGCCAAATTTCAGCTTCCTGCGCCCAATAGTTTCGGCTGTAGCGTGTCTGTCAGTCAGTCAGTAACGCAAGGATTTTATATATTAAGATATTAAGATCACAGATTTGTTCTGTAGTCTTAGATTAAGATGATAAAAACAGACGCATTTTGCTCTAGAGCAAAATTGGACGCAGTGGGTGGCATTTGTCGAGATAAAATATAAACACGGTTTAAACAACGGGGAACAGCTAGAACCTACATATACTTAATAAATTGTAAAATAAGAACGAATATACTACTTTTCATGTATTTATGATTTTAAAATATCCATTGACTAAAATATATATTATTATTTATGTTCTACATCTCTTGCCATTTAATTTAGGTGTTTATTATTAATCTAGCTAGAAACCCTCAGGCTCTACATACACCTGTTTATGTTACGAATAGAATATACTATACCGACCGATAGTCGTGTTCTGAACTTAGTTATTTTGCAATAAATCGGTCTGGCAAATCGCCATAATCATGGCATTTAAAGGTCGTGGTCACAGGTTGTATAACACGAGCAGAGTTCAACAGCGCACAGTTGCAACAATTTAATGAAAACCATTAAAAGGCAATAAGATTAAGAACTATGTATTGTAAGATCGGTATGATTCAGACTTCACACGATGCATCAAACTGTTTTGTTTTTTTTAAGTTTAGAGCTAAGCTCTTGTCTGTGGAGCCTCTTCCACGTAGTCCTATCTTCAGCCAGAGCTTTAAGAACTTGATACGACGTTACATTTACTTTTTCCTTCACTTGGTCTATCCAACGGTCAGACCAGGTTATTGATACCAGAGCATCTAAAGATACAAGTAGTCTTCGCTTTACCATTTTCTAGCTTTATGTCACTGCTTTTTCATCTAGAAATATTATAATACCTACTTTTTACCTTTGATTGTAGAGAAAGTATAATAGTTATCATAATGGGTCCCAATCGCGTTATTCTTCGCAAAAGAAGTTGAAATACCTACCTTGTCTTTGCCGCGAAGTTTCAGCATTGGATACACCAGCCATGGTCACGTAGGTTTGCTGGTTGCAATAGGGATGACTAAAAGTAGCCCGTATTTCATGTTGGCTACCGACAAGATTGCCTGACCCGATATTTTTATAAAAGTAACTAGATTTTGTCCGTGTCAAATCTTTCGGTGAAAATCGTATTAAAATCTGTTCGGTAGTTTTAAGTTTATTGCGTTTATACAGACAGACAAGAGGAAAAGAGGACATAATTTTATGATACATATATATAGACTTGAGATTATTAGGTATAGTATTGTCAGAAGCATTTGGTAGTAAACTTATAAGACATAATCATACAGATGTGTTTGTTGTGTTTGTAGGTATTGTCATATTATTTACATAAATTATGCTCTGCAAATAAATAATTCATATGTTTTGCTACACGTGCTTAACAACCGCGCGCCATTATTGTTATGCGACTACATCAATCAATAAAAAATACATGGAGGGATATATAAAAAAAATACCCAAGATAGCAAATGTAAACCCACTGCTACACGAGCTTAACAAGCGCGTAGTATTGTTATGCGACTACATCAATTAATAAAAAAATACATGGAGAGATATATCAAAAAAATACCTAAGATAGCAAGAATGTGAACCCACTTACTAGTTACTACTCGAATTTTTTTAAATCAAGTGATCAGTCAGACGGCACGCACTCTCAACACAGAAAATACTAGAAATATTCACTTACAGATAATATGGTGTATGACTCTTTCATACTCTCCTGACATACGTATAATAATGCAAAAGGATATTTATTACCTTTAGAATAGAATTTGATTTGTCCCAAAAATAAATAAATTTTGGAGTCCAAATATTATTGTTATCATATTATAGAATTCGGAATTATGATAACCATCCATTATTAAAATAACAATGGCCATTCAAATTTTTCTTATAAATGTCAAGTAAGGTGATAGGGTATCTTATAGTCTAACTGAATGTCAAATCATGTGTACCTACCCGCCATCGAGACTGCTCTGTCATTTATGTAAGTGTGTTTTATATTTGAATTTGTACATTTGTTCGTAAGTGATTTAGGGAAGACATTACCTTTTAACCTTTCGTGACATGATGTATTTTAACACGATAAGAGTTTTATCGCAAATTTATCGTTTTACCTGTTTAGTGATTGTTTGGGACTGCTTAATCAGGGCTGTCACCTTAGTATTATCGTTGAGTAGAATTTGAAATTAGCCGTGTGGTTGACGGCATAGAATACAAGTGTCGCCACCCCTTATATTCCCGTGGGTGTCGTAAGAGGCGACTAAGGAATAACACGATGCAAATACCATCTTTGCGTAGAGACGGAAAACTCGACATCAAACCCTATACGACTGCCTCGTTGGTCTCGCGGCATAAATGTGCGCGTGGGATCGGGCGGTCCCGGGTTCGATTCCTGGGTGGGGCAGTGTTATTGGGTTTTTCTGTCACGAAATTCTCAGTAGCAGCACGGAGTCTGGAAATGTGCCCGGTACGGCAATAGGCTCGCCCCTTATTACGTGGGACTAAAGTATATCTGGCGAAAAGTGGGTGTAGAAATATACCTCTGCCTACCCCTTTGGGGATAAAAGGCGTGACCAGGCATGTATGTATGTAATTTGAAGTTGAAATGGATGTGTTTGAATTGCCCATGTGAAATGTAGGTATCTTATCTTCAAGGTCGTAAAAAATACAATCACAAGTAAACTATCAAATAATGTCTAAAACTTATACCTACTTCAGTGCCCGTATCGTGTGTAGAGTATCATGTAGCGTACTTCCTATATTTTTAAGCTTTGTTCTTTCTTTTAGAGGTTTGCTAGATATTTTTAGATTGTATTTATATTTTGCAGGTCTAGTCACAAGTGCAATACTAAACCGGTACCTCGTGATGGCCAATTATGTGTTATGTCCCATAAGCTATCAACTCATTGGACCAGTATGCGGCACAGACTTCCAAACGTATTCATCGATTTGCGAATTGGAGGAAGCACGATTTACAAAAGAGGGATTAGATCTAGCTCACTTGAGACCATGCAATTCATATTGCGGTGAAATGTGGGATCCTATATGTGGCACAGACTTGGTTACATACGGAAACCATTGCTTGTTCAGTAAAGCCGCACAAGCAATAGAGAATCTTAAAATATTCCACATTGGTCAGTGCATGACTCCAGTAACGTTACGCTCTGGGGTAATTAATATATATTTTACTTATAAAACTGTAAGCCAATTTAAACGGCAATTCGGGTTTTTTTTACCTGAACGTTATGATTAGTTTACTTCTGTATATAGTGTTTGTAAATATCTGTAGATTGATCTCGTACATATCTATACCAATTAAGGTCGTAGACTAATGAAGTATAGATGTGATGTTCTCGGTTTATGGATACTTGTACCTATTAGCTAAATAAAACGTATGTGTTACGATAATGCTGTTCATTTTTTACATATGTTCATTACCCATTGTCTGGTTACTTGCCTTACATCCTCAAATAGATTTAGAAATCTTCTAAAACTGCGAAAAGTATAAGACTCCTTTGTAAGACGAAAATGGTTATAATTTTTTGATAGCTTGAACTACTTAACTTATCTATTACTTTGCATTTCATGGGATGGATATTCCTGTAACGATACTACTAGTACTTACATCTGAGTCTTCCATAAAGTTGATATTAAAACTATTTTATCGAAAATAAAAGTCATGAATATGGTGTCGTTTTTTTAGGGCGATTTGATCCAATCCGCGGAAGTACGACAGTTTGTGGTGCAGGACGACGCAGCCCTGACGATGGCGGGAAAATCTCTTCTAGGTACAAACCAGTTACAAACGGGAGTGCCGCTTCTGTAAAATTATTACGTAGAAATATTGAACCAGTGTCTTCTACAGATATAGCAAATACCATTTATACCACAGAATGCATCTGTACTAGTGATGCGCGATGGTCAACAGAATTAAATTACTTACTCGATTCTATCGTTTACTCGAAATGAATAATAATCGTTCATCTTCGATTGTCTGATTTTCATCCGATTTAAATTCAGTGATTATGAATGAATCGAGATCAAGGATTGGTCAGTTGATGTCACATTTAATTTAATTTTGTACTAGTCCACCACCATTGAAGTGCATTCAAAAAATCTTAACATATAAAATAAAACTGTAATCATCAATGAAAGTTTCAACTTTTAATTGTTTTGCGACGAAAATTGTTGTTAAGTTGTAAATAAAGCAAGTTAATAAAATTTATGATAAGTAGTTGTAATTTTATTTTTTGATGTGTGGCGAATATAGCAAGCTTTAAAATACGATACGATGTGTTTTAAGAATCACATTATGACTAAAATAAAACTAAATACCTCCTTTTGCCACAATATACCTAATAGTTTCTTTTTGCAATTGATCCGACCCGTAACGAACACTAGTAACTCAGCAACTTTGTCCATATCTGACAAATGATTTTCAGTGTTTCGTTTGACAAAAAGTTTCTTTCCTCACCAAAATTAAGACGGCTCTTCCCCTCCTCTCAAATCTATGGATCCACCACAGTTTATCGAATTTGAGAAAAAAATTATAACAGACGTGTTGTACATTTTTTGTGACCAAAATACGTGTAACACAAGGTAAAACTATTAAAAGTCCAAGTAAGGCTTCGTTCCGTTCCAAGAAATATTATCCTTCGCCATATGACGCTGTGGCGCCGCGCCATTTGCTGTATTAGGAAGGAATAGGTCATATGGAGCCGAATAATATTGGTTAGTCACAATGTATCAAATGACTAAAATACAATCAAATACCAACTGTCTTTGCAGTGACCTGGTACCGCTTTTTTATTTAGAGTAGTTAGTTCTGTGAAGGGTATTTTCTGTGTTAAGACTTTAAGAAATTTGGTTCTCTAACCGAGGAGTACTAACGGGACTAAAAAAGCTTTTATAATGACAGCCATAATTTTTACTAACTATCTCGTCGTTATATATAGCGCCTCTTTTGTCTTTATAACTGGAGTTTAGGTACTAGCTTAATTGGTTTTAATGGTGTGTTATTGAAGCTCGAAAACTTTTAAAACACGAGAGGGCAGGCACTACTCTTTGACCATTTCTATATTTTAACAATGTTATGTATGGTTCTACTACGGAAATAATTATTTCACTTGATCCGACATTTCGTCTATTGGCATAAAAAATATCAATGTTTGCCGATAAGGTTAATCGAAAATATTTACCTAATCAGTTATGTTTAGGCTGATTTAACGCTATTATATCTTAGATAAGTTAATCTATTATTAAACCTAGGCACTAAAAAGTCTTAAATCTCGAGTTTTATTACAGACAAATGGTTTTCCATTACATTTTACACGACAATGTTTATGGCCAAGAAATGAGAATGCATGTTCAATTATACCAAACAAATACCTGCTTACTAAATCTGTAACCAGATGCAGCCAGTACTCCTTAGTGGCAAAAGGCAGCATGCAGATTTTAAGTGTGTATTTTTTTTTAATTATTTTGTATAGATAGTGTAGTGTTAATTGTTTGAATGTGTCTTTCTACGACAAAATATTATTGGATAATTCAGGCCAGTATAAATATGTTTTAAGTGCCTTAGTGGCATGAACGCTACACCAGAAAATGTCCCCTATTAGTTATTTTTTTTCGTAATTAGTTGACCTGTTGATTCTTCAAATTATCCCATTACAATCCAAGATTTCTAAGTCCCTTTCTTCGTTATTATATTTTGCACTTGTTAATGGTTGTTGTTGTTGATGGTCAGTTGTAAGAAAGTATTCAAACTGATAATACGTAACAGCCACAAACGCCTCTACTAGAAGTAAATAGAGTGCGCGACAGTTTTTTAATAGTAATTAACACAAGCGGTATTGTAAGGAAATTTTGCTTTGGTTTAGTCGTTATTAATATTGTAAACAAACATCATTGAATACAAAACCAAAAAATAAGTAATTGTAAAGGTATACCAGTTAACCTATATAATAAGACGTGCGAGAGACTAGGCGATTTACACGCAATCAGTGGCGTAGGAAGAGGGTGGGGGAGGCGGCTGGGGCGGTCCGCCCCGGGTGCCACCCATCCAAAAAAAGGGGTGACACCCAAAACTCAACTTTAAGAACAATGTACAAAAACATAAAACAACATAGGCACTAGCTCAGCACTACGAGAGTTAGCCCGGAATTGTTAGGTATCGACTAAAAAAAAAACGTCATTACCCAACTTCCGCCCCGTGTGCCACCCAAGCTAGCTAAGCCACTGCACGCAATCGTATAAGTACCTAGGTCTCACAGGCACATGACAGCAATAAGACTAAGACTTTGCTTGAGCCTCCGCTTGTCTTATAAAAAATATATGAAAACTGCAGTCAGTGGTGGCATTTTGTAGCTGTCGCGTATGTCATTTGCGCGTTGATGTTAAAGTTCAATGACACTGGACTTCGCCTGGCACATCATTGGAAAGAAAAATGTAGACTATTTGAGATACTTTGACGGCCATAAAAAAGTACATATGATTATAGATAGAGTGCATGCCGCGGCAGTTGATGTGTGCACAAACATATGCTTGGATTTAGAAGAGAAAATAAGTTCTTAGCATCTATGAAATATCTCTATTCTGGTACTTTAGGTATTACTAGACGCACACATATATTTAAATATCAAGCAATGGACTTATTTGGAATAATGATTTTGTTCTCATTTCAGTTATAGTTATCCTATTAGCTGCATACAGCAATTCTGAACATAGTGGAAATTGCGGTGTTTTTCCTAAAGGAGCAATATGTGGATCAGATGGTCAAAACTATAAGGATTTGTGCGCACTATGGGACAGACATATAATGGACCCAAACATAAAAGTGGCTCACGTGGGACCATGCCAAAACGATTATTATATAGATAGTGTGTATTTCTAAGGTGTCTCTGTAATAAGCCGATTAAATGATCTTGCTATACTCTGTGTAAAAGGAATCTGTGATCTCTTTCGTATACCGAATAAATGTTGACGTTAATTTGCAAACAGTTTTTCATAACATCCTCTGTGCAAGAAAGAAAAAACTGAAGAGCCTTGGTTAACGACAGTTTTTCGGATAAAGTGGTATCTTTCCCAGATTGGTTCAAGACGGGTTCCTTCGTATGGTGAGGACCAGTCAACCAGTTAAACTTTCAGAGAGCAGGAGCATTCAAGAGCATCATGGAATACGTTACACAAACATTAATCGCCTGTTAAAAGCATATCATTCCAATACTGCTAGTTTACAATTGCTTGTCGAGCGTGCCACAGCTTATTATCAATAGAATGCCGATGAATAACAAAGTAAATCAAGCGGATCGACAAGCAATGATTCGTAATAATGTAGTGATTAATTGTTACATTACTGCCATTACTCACGATAAATAGTTCGCCTATAAAATAATATTTCACACACAATTACTTCTACTTCAGTAGCCACGTGACAAGCACGCCTCAATTGTTTTGAACAGTCACACACAGTCCATACAGACACGTTTCGAACCAAACCAAGAATTGACTGAAAGGCAGTAAGTACAGGTATTTGGTTGGCTGCCAGCCTATCTTTTCTAGACTGCGTAGAAAAGAAAATTCTATTTTTAAAACATGACAATGTAAGAGATTTTTTTGGACTTGGTCTTTCTTGAAGTATTACCACATGTTGTCCGTAACTGAAAAGCAGGCGAAGGCAATACAAACTAAGCCAACTACCTACTTAGAATTACAAGAAATTCCAAAATACAAAACGCATCCATCTATTGCCGGCGTTGCTTTTAAACATCGTGAGCAATAAAATAAATCCACGACAATGCATCAATATGATAGTCATGTTTGTATTACTTAACAATTACTATACTTTGATCTTAGGTAATAAATACGGTAAACACTATTAAGTAAGAAGAGTGAAGAAATGTTTATTGATCATTCATATCACAAAAGACTTACATATGTTAGAACAATGATATAATTGCCATTCAGCGTACAATGCCTCAACACGGTGACACGGAAGAGTGTTGTGTTATGATAGTTATGACATCTTCATTCCCTAGCAATTATACAATAAATCGTTTTATTAATTAAATAATGCTTTTTACTATACTGCGGTGTATAGTTTGTGTGTTTTTTTCTTCTCACGAACGACGAATGATGCAGTTCATCCGTATATTACTACTCTTGCAGAATTAAGTCAAATCTATATGGTCAAGAATATCCCCCCACATACAAATTTATTTTTGACTTTTTGCTGCCATCTCTGAATCCCTCTCGTAGAATATCGATACAAAATATAAAAAAATCACAGTCATCGATAAAGAATATGGTTCACGTTTAACGTTCGACTTCAAGCTCGCTGGTTGCTTCTCACCGAAGAAAGCAACAAAAAAACTGGCTGATTGTCATGAAACATGGTCACAATTGGAATGATGGTAAAAATTACTAAAAAATGTGAGGATTCAAACCATACAGAAAAACAAAAATACCAGCATTATCTGCTTTGTTCTTTCTCTCACTCCTCGAACAGTACAGCAACTTAGATGATGATGAAACTTATAGATATGGCCACATTTAATATTTTAAGCACACAGAATAAACGTCATCGTCAGAAAAATAGCAATTATACGATTCAAAGCCTCCACAATTAAGGTAATAATGTCGTAATTAATTAGAACACGTTTAGCAATTTCATGACGCTGTTTCAGAGGCCAATGTGTGGAGTTGTGAGTAATTTCACCTTTGTCAACGTATTATTAGTGTATGGTGTATTGTGGTATTTATAAAATAGCAATTAGAAAACTACGGGAAAGAAGTAAATAATATCAAAGGAGCTACGTAAACACGGACACAAATCAAATATGTACCTATAATGTTAAAGTATATGAAATCACGCAATTAAGCCGAATACTACAAAGTAAGTAACATTTTATTGTACTGAAACTATACATTCTGAAGACGACAATCTAGTCAATATTAACAACTTAGGGTTGTAGCTTCCATAAATAGCTATCAGGCACATTTTTATTACTTAGACGCAACTTCACCTCGTCCTTACAGGCATTATAGGTATCATGTAGAAAAATAGAGCAAAATATATAGGTTGTCACCTGCCCATTAAGTTATCCGGCACTTATTGCACAGTGGTACAACTGGTAGTTAATCTAGAACTAGAATGTCATTTCATCAGTTAGGTACCATAGTATTTAATCGTTTATGTTTGCTGCGGTTTCTTAAAGTGAGTTTCTATCACAATTTTATAAGATTACACTATCTGCTTTAGAGTCTAGACCTAGACGATGTTATGCTCTGTATGTATTAGCCCAGGTACATGACACGTAGTAATTATGAGCGGTGTTTGTTTGAATAACAAGCCCAGTAGGAATATAAACTGAAGACAGGAATGCTGTAGTCGTAAACTAGAACATTGGCGATGGGCATTTGTGAAGTTGATCGCAGAATATTATAAATACGGAGTACAGTGTGCCTGTTCATTATGCACTGGATGAGCCCGCATGATTTAAGGCTAGTGCTCCACTCCCTTGGCTCATAGCGCGATGTTATATATCCTATAGCCTTCCTCTATAACTGGGCTATCGAACACTGAGAGAATTTTTCAAATGTTATCAAAAGTTCCTGAGATTAGCGCGTTCAAGCAAACAAACAAACAAACTCTTCAGCTTTATATATTAGTATCAGATACTTGTGCCTCGTGCCTAGTAGCACCGGGAAGCCGGGGGGCTGAGTGTGAATTTAATTTTTCATTTATGCAATCTGGCTCAAATTGCCACGGGACAGGACAGCTTGGAGCAGTGTTAGAGAGATCTTTTAAGCCTTTTTATAAGTTGTTAAAAATCTGTACCTGAGCAACCCTGAAGCTGAATTTGGAGCTTACTCTTACATGTCAAGTGTTGACAGTTATATTTACACAATGTTATGGCCCGAGCAACAACATTACGACGTCATTGAACTACTTTAAAGTTTCTTAGTAGCCTTCAGTTGAAACAGTAACATAATATCAGTTGAAAAAGTACCACTCTGATTGGCTGAGACAGTGATTTCAAGGCGGTACAGTTAAGGCACCTACAAAATGTGTAGTTGGAAGTAATAATACTCTTATTTTAAACAGCAACCTTCCAAAAACTTTTTGTAGACAAAGCAAGTAACACTTTTCACTTAGTTTTCTCAAATATTAGCACTTTTTTATGGTTGACTAGGTATATCTATGGTGTTATTGACTAACATGTCCAAAGTTTTAGGCAGTATTATATCTCTCTCATCAAATCGTTGATTTTCGCTTGCTAACGAAAACATCATGAGGAAATCAGCACGTCTAAGAGTTCTTCATAATGTTCTCGAAAGGCATGTTTTAAAGTCTGTGTGTGACCCTTCTCTAGTGAGAAGAATTCCGTGACTAGAAGTGAAACAGTTTACAATATACAGGGCTGATGTAGTTGCAACTATTTCAATGTTGAATAGTGTCCAAAGGGCTAGGCAGAATTGTATTGCACCCACGTACCGCCTACTATGGTCAGGTCCCACGTAATCTATTACGTTAGGTATATTAATAGCCTATTACTATTTATGTTTATCGAATAACAAATTATGTAACATAACACAAACTTATACATTGCTAATTAGTTTGTGCCACTAGCTACAGGCCTACTGTAAAAGTCCGTACGAGGGTTTTTAGGTTTTACCAGCAAACCTTATGACTACCTATCATAATCAACCCTATATATATTGTCCCCCTGCTGGGCACGGGCCTCTTCTCACTATGAGAAGGGTAAGCCCATAGTCCACCACGCTGGCCTAGTGCGGTTTGGCAGACTTCACATATCTTTCGAGAACATTATGGAAAACTCTCAGACATGCAGGTTTCCTCACGATGTTTTCCTTCACCGTTTAGCAAGCGATAATTAACAATTTAATACGCACTTAACTCCGAAAAGTCATTGGTGCGCGCCGTGGATTCGAACCCGGATCGTCTGCGTAGCAGTCTGTCGGTCTCTCCATTAGGCTATCGCTGCCTAAATCTTAAGAGTAACCAAGTCTTAACTAACATGGGTTGGTAAATGTACGAATTCAATAAAATGAGTTTATATTTCGGGTTTATACCTACCAGTTGTCTTTAGCACATCCTATGTTTTTACCGAAGTACCCGCAACCGGCGAGCATGTATGAAAAGAGTAATGAGTGTAGAGGAAGCGCGTGAGGTTTGTAGGGATAGGAGCAAGTGGCGTTCTGTTGTCTCTGCCTACCCCGACGGGAAAAAGGCGTGAGTATATGTATGTATGTATGTTTTTACCAATGACGCCTGGTTAATGTTGGAGTTGGGAATAAAATGTCTGATCACGACAATATTTATGAATACTACTAATATTATAGTAGCAGTCAATTCAACCGAGTTACACATACCCTGGCAATAATGGTGACCAACTAAGGGCCAGTTGGTCACTGCAAAATGCAATTTCTCTCTTGTAGTAGGTAATAGGGTAGTTTCCTGCAAGTGGAATAAATTAAACAAGTATTTTTATTTAGTGAAACATGTCAAAATAATAGTAGTTTCCTTCACCAATTAATGTTAGAACTTTATTTAACATTTTTATCGTCAATTTATTGATAATATTCGTGTGGTGACGGATTAAGAATACGAATTGTCACCACCCCATATCATCCCATGGGTGTCGTAAGAGCCGACAGAGGGAGCATATTATGCAAAGAAAAGCACTGTAAGAGAAGGAAAACTTGATACAAACCCTATACCAACCCGCTTTGCCAGCGTGGTATAGTAGGTCAATTCCTCCTTTCAACGGAGAGGCCTAGTCCAGCAGTGGACGATTAAAGGCTGATGATGACTTATTGATAATAAGTATTCTACTTGACAGCAAACTACTATGACGTCACTACGTCATATTTCATAGAAAACCTTTGGCAAAGGTCGTTATTGACATTTCATTAAAAGTGCTTGATTTGACTTGTAGGCAACAACGCTATTTGATTACTGCAGTCTCTCTTTTATATTGGTCGTAGATTTAGGCGTCTTCAAATATCGTAGAAATAATAAAAAGCTAATCTGATTTATAGCATACCTAACAACCAAAATGCTTTAAAAAGCTGACAAAGGCATAAGGAAAAATTGCATCGAAATTCTATTATATTCCAAAGTATAACAGTTACCAGAATTGTACAGGTTTTAAACGTTTATTCAACTCAGTAACTATAAGACAGACAGAAAACACTTTGAAGCCAGACAGAAATGACTGGTTAACGATTGGCAATTTACTTAGCACATTGTCAAACATGACTCACTTTTTTAGTTTTTATAAATTAACCCAAAATGTTCAATTTCACAGAAATGTTTGTTAAATACGTAATACTTTAAAAACTGTCTAAACATTTTTATTCAATGTTACCAAGAAATTCAAAGTTACCCAAATAGACAAAATTTTGTTCACGTAGGTACAAGTATCGAATAACGAAATGTCTAATACAGAGAAACGAATTTTCAAATACATTATTTTTCGATATGAAACTAACCTATTCCGTCTTCATTTAACTCAATTAACTGATTAATATTTAAATTACCTGCGTAATTTCTTACACGACAGATATGGCACACGTACACTCGTACAGTCACTATTAAACAGCAATACAAGGAAAAATCATTAGCCGTTGTTATAGATTAAATAAAAATGTAATGTATCATGGAATATGTTACCTGTAATTGAAAATGTATATTTGTAATCTAAAATAGAAAATATTTCTGTCACTTATATCACAAAAGTTTCTCCTTACCACGTTGGCTGCGGCAAGTAAAATCATAAACCTTCAACTGGTGCGGCGGCAGGTCGAGCGCCCCCAAGGATTTTCCCGCCAGTGCGTGGCAGGTCTTTTTCGACCCACCAGCACTAGGGTAGCTTAAAATGCTATAACTTTGCGAAAAACATGATGTATACATGTTTTTTTATTTAGTTACAAGGTAACCCAGCTTCCTTAGGTTTGATTCGCCCCGCAATCTACCAAATAGGAAATGAGATATAAACCAGGAAAAGCAGCAGGCCGATATCGACCTGAACCGCACTAGAAGGTATTTTTAGCAGTGATGGGACATACCAAAATAAAGGAATATCGAAAAAAAAACAGAATTATCGTACATAAAAGAAATGAAGATTTTTATTTAATTGTGGCTGTTTTGAAAACATGACATGCATTCATGTTGCATTGCCTGCAATATTTTTGATTTTTCATTCTTTTTTTTTGCTTCGTCGCTACTGAAGGTTCTCCGCAGTCTCTTGTAGCACCCTGCACAATTTCACACGATTGAAAAGAAACAAAATCATTTAAAAACGGGACTTTATACTTCATTAATATGTTTTTATTACATAGTGAATTTCATAAAAATGTTATTTAAGAGCTGAAAGTATGATACTTCACCTATTAAACACCTATTTTCATCATCATCATCAGCATCGTGAACATTTGAAATAGTTACGGCACACTGCTAATCATATCATATATCTCATAAAGCGGCTAAGAGTAGGTAACTGTGCTAAAAATTGTAATTAAGCACAGTTTGATTGGTGCCGTTTTTCGAGCTGCGATCGTGCATCTATTGTAAATTTGATCGCTCATATCACTGCACTTTCGCAGGTAACCGTACATTTCCAAATATTATAAGTACTACTATAAATATACGTGTAGGTAGTAAGCAAAACTTACCGTTTTTACTTGGTTTTCCATGATGTTTGTTCCTATATACTTTTTATTTTTCTTCATTGGAAATATTTCATCACTAATGTCACTATCAGTTATAATTGCAGGGCGAACCACTCTATCTTCCTAAATTTGTATTTTCTTTTATTGTTTTCCATCGTCAATTTTATCGACAGAACACACGTCAGATAAGGTAGATAGCAAAACACTAACTGGCGGCGCGTGCGCTCTGTGCGATATCGGGTCGCCGGCGGCCTGTTGGGTTGGCGGGCTGAAATAAACCCACTGCCGCACTGAGCGGATATTTTTCAGCGCTAGTGCGTGGTAGGCCGAAAAAGGCCTGCCGTGAAGTTTTTATGGGGAATACCTACAATTTTGACTACAAGCCGAAATATATATTTAGACATAGACATAGTTTTCTTCGTCCGCACCAGCTGTACGTACAGCGGCAGGCCGAAATCGGCCTGTTCCGCAGTGAACGTGTCAAGGCAACTCCTGCCTGTTTCGACCCATGATGAGTAATTGGTATTTCTTTAGATCTTACGCTAGCCGTGGTCACAAAATAAGGGTAATTTATAACATTTCTAATTGTAAAGATGGATGACGAAAGACTGACCAAGAAGTTATATAAGTCAAGTGTGAATGGGACAGGAGGAAGAGGAAGATCTAGACGAACGTTCTCTGACTTTTTTTAGGATGTCTCCAGACATCCTAAAAAAAGGAAAGGTTAGAAGTATCCTTAACCGAAGAGCATGCAAGAGATATTTGATGGGAGTAAATGAAGCAAGGGAGATAATTATGTCAGGATCGTTGCAAATGGCGTTCCGTAGTCTCTGCCTACCCCTCCGGGAAACAGGCGTGGAGCTATGTATGTATGTAAAGAAGAAAGACTGTTGTGCCACCAAATTTCAGACGCTTAAAATAAAATGTTACCATTACCTACGACTTCACGTTATGTTTAGACTTCCATATACCTTTATAAGGCCAGGAATCTTAGAAACTTCAATCTGTATTGAATCCATTTTTAATATTTGTGCCGTTAATGTTATTTCGTTGCCTGACTGTACGTATGTCTAATTATGATTAATTGCCTATAGTTGCATATTTATTTTCTTAATACTGCCGTGACTTTCCAAGCGATGAATGAGTGCACTATTGTGTTATTCAAAAGTATTTTAAATGTATCTGGCATTGAGTTGTATAGTGTAAAGTCAACTGTGGCTAGTTGAAACATGTGGATTATATACAAGGGTTTGTAATTTAGTTACATGTTAAAATGCTACGCATCTAGCTTCTCGAATTCCTTTTATTTGTACTATAGGTAGGTGTATTCTACAATCTGAGTGTTTCAAGTCGCGGGTGAATAGGTACCTTCTAGGCAAACGTGCTACACGGTAACCTGTATCATCGCTTTAGATCAGGCGAGATCATAGCCAAACGTTAGCCTATAAACTATAAAAAATATTTGTATTCACACAAGGTTTTAAAAATTTCGGTGATCCTGCTAGAATTAGCAATAAAATGATACATTACTGCCTCCATCTCAGTTTTGAATTCTCCGCTAAATAGGATTCAAAAATTAGTTATTCTAGATCACACCTTGGCATAGGTAGGTACAAGTAATATTAGGTAGGTACCGTAAAGTGGGTACCTATGCTTGATAAATATTTATTTTAACACAATTTTGCATCGAATTTAGTTATATAAAATATATAGTTCCTATAAAATGTATAACAGCTGATATACCTATGATATAACCTATGCCAGATCGAACCATATTGCTTCATGTATTTCATAAGACCACTTTGTTGGACAGTGTGGACACTTATGGAAAAATGAATAGACATTCAAAATAATCGAGTGTATTATAAGAACGTGACATAATTATGCCTAGTAAAACAAGACATATATATTCAATCTGTCTTAAGTTTACAAAGGATATCACTTACATAATGAAAATAATCTTAATATATAAAATCCTTGCGTTACTGACTGACTGACAGATGCGCTACATCCGAAACTATAGGGCGCAGGAAGCTGAAATTTGGCATGTATATTCCTTGGGGACTGTAGGGGTGCACTAAGAACGGATTTCCTGAAATTCCCACGGGATCGGCCAAAACGGGTCATTTTAAAAAAAATGCAGGCGTAGCTGCTGGCGTCCTCTAGTATCATTATAAAATTGTATACACTCTTGAGGTGAATCTCTTTAGGAAATTCAGTTCCATGAAGGTAGACAAACTAGGCTCTGAAAATCGGTTGGATGTGCTTCAGCAAAAACCATCACCAAACATTGATATCAAATTGGATTCAGCTAGTTTACAGTAGTAATAGTAATACAAAGTAGCTGAATAACGGTTTCCTATCCGTATGTTGTCAATCTTGACAACGATAACATCTATCGGTTTTATTTAAAAAAGTAAATCATAGCAAGTGTGAATGGGACAGGACAAAGGGAAAGACCTAGGCGGACGTTCTCTGACCAGGAGGCCGATTCAGAATCGTTCGATATCTCACTTGACATTCGATTCCGATAATTGTCAAACGGGCTACCTCATTTTTTTCAAAACTATTGCATTTTCTATCAATTTTATGCATTCAGTATGAAGTAAATTAATAAATAAACCGAATTCAATTAATATTTGTTCAAAATATCTCTGATAGGCGGCTAAAAGACGAGGACAATAATTTGACATATCGTACGATTACTTGTCGTGACATTCTGAATCGGCCTGCAGATTAGAGACATCCTAAAAAAAGGACAGGTCAGAAGTACCCTTAACAGAAGAGCATGCATGAGAAACTTGATGGGTGTGAATGAAGCAAGAGAGGTATGTCAGGATCTTTGCAAATGGCGTTCCGTAGTCTCTGCCTACCCCTCCGGGAAACAGGCTAGGCGTGAGTCTATGTATGTATGCAGCAATGCAGCAAATATGTAAGTCATGAAGCAACCGAAAATTTCAACCAATTCGGACTAGCCTTTCAGAAATGAAGCACTTGATTTTTTATTTATAAATAAATACATGAATGTTTATTCAACAAATTCTGACAAGTTATTTTTTATTTTCAGTTTGCCACATCCTGCTCCTAGTATCTGCATGTCACAGCCTCAGGACCGGCGGTAACAAATGCGCGTTTCCCCAAGGTCCCGTGTGCGGGACCGACGGCGTGGAGTACAAGGACTTGTGCGAGCTGTGGGAGCATCGGACGGTTAACGCGAAACTAGAGCTGTCGCACTTCGGAGTCTGCGCGACAGAGGGCGTCATAGTACTGCGACACCACCGTTACAGCCATATCCATTAGTTTATTTGTATGAGTGGCCGAAATAAATAAGTTTTCTGAAGAAGGTGTATTTTTTTTTAAAGTCATGATCCACTGTTGATTTAAATGTAAGGAAATAAAAGCCGAATATTTCGTTTCAAGGGCTACAAGGCGAAAATATTGGAGCAGCAATGCAACAACATGGATAGTGCTAGGATAATGATGATGAATATTTTCATTGCCTTAGGCTTGATGCATAAAAATTAACCATGTAATTTTGACATCTTTTTTATAGTCTTCCGACTGTATCCTCGAAGGGGTAGGCAGAGGTGTAATATTACACCCACATTACGCCATGAATTTTTAGGTCTCACGTAATAGGGGCAGAGCCTATTGCCGTTATCGGCCACATCACCAGGTTCCGTGCTGCTACTAAGAATTCGGGAAAACCCAGTAAGTAACACTTTTGCCCAATACGGGAATCGATCCCGGGCCCTCCGATCAGCAGTCGCATACGCTATCCACTGGACCACGGAGGCAAACCTATATCAATTTCATCAGATAATATTAATTAATATTCCAATAAATAACAAATTCTAAAACGCTAGTAATCTTCTTTCTAAAATTATTTTCATTCACGTAAAATGTAATTAAAACGAATTATAACGTAAATTTTAAGAATTTTACAACTTGAACGATTGTACAAATTAAACAAAATTAACATCGAACATAATATTCTATCACGTCAAATTTATATAACAATCGTTAATCAATTCTCAAATTAATTATGTAACATCACACGTAGAGAAAGAATAACTTAACTAAGACCACTTCCTAAGAAAGTTATATGTATCTTCAAAACCAAATTGTGCAATAATCACTTTGATTCGAGTCAGTTGCAGCACCCAACTATACCTAAGCCCATTTATTTACTCGACGGAATATAAGATCATAAACTTATTCTAATTTAAAATTTATTTAATTTTGATTTCGTCTGGATCTCAAAATATCTATACTAATATAATAAAGCGGAAGAGTTTGTTTGTTTGTTTGTTTGTTTGTTTGTTTGTTTATTTGTTTGTTTGTTTGAACGCGCTAATCTCAGGAACTACCGGTCGGATTTGAAAAATTCTTTTTGTATACGATAGCCCAGTTTTTCCGGAAGGCTATAGGCTATATAACATCACGCTTCGACCCTTTGGGGCCAGGCAAAAGGCTAAAAAGGCTAACAGATAATGTCGGCTAAATAGTCTTCGATATTTAAAGGAATGGGGAATTCAAAAACACCATCTATTTCGTGATTCAAGATGGTGGATGGAAAATCAAAGATGGCGGATGGGATTTTTTTTTAAATCACTATGGGGATCGTTTCCGATGTTTAAAGGGATGGGGAATCCAAATACAACATCTATTTCGTGATTCGAGATGGTGGATGGGAAATCAAAGATGGCGGATGGGAAAAATTTTAAAAATCAATATGGGTATCGTCTCTGATGATTTAAGGGATGGTGAATCCAAATACAACATCTATTTCGTGATCAAAGATGGCGGATCGGAAATCAAAGATGGCGGATGGGATTTTTTTTAAAGTCGATATGGGTATCGTTTCCGATATTTTAAGGAATGGCGAATTCAAAATCTCCATCTATTTCGTGATCAAAGATGGCGGATGGGTTTTTTTTTTAACCAATATGGGTATCGTCTCCGATGTTTAAAGGGATGGGGAATCCAAATACAACATCTATTTCGTGATTCAAGATGGTGGATGGGAAATCAAAGATGGCGGATGGGAATTTTTTTTAAAATCAATATGGGTATCGTCTCTGATGATTTAAGGGATGGTGAATCCAAATACAACATCTATTTCGTGATCAATGATGGCGGATAGAAAATCTAAGATAGTGGACGGGATTTTTTTTGTAAAGTCTATATGGGTATCGTCTCCGATATTTTAAGGAATGGGGAATTTAATAGTATATAAAAATCTACGTTTTTTTTGTTCATCATTTATAGACTCTGAAATGATAAGAGATTAAGCGCTATGTCATTGGTAACTTTGGAAATCGGGCTTGGAAAAAGGGAATTAAATAAAAACTCTTAAAAAGGCGATACGGAGTTCGCTGGGTCAGCTAGTATAATAATATAATGACATCTAATAATAAAGGCCGTTGCTGGTAGGATCCCACAGTTTTCTTATATTTTCAAATAAATTTTTATTTTGAAAATTGAATATTTAAAAATGTAATTGAAATTTGATAAATGGAGAATAATAATAATAAGTACTTTATTTTCCAGAATATGGTGGTGGTATACAGGATCTGTTGTGCGTTCCATTACAGGCGTGAAAATATAAAATCTTATTGAAATTATATACAACTTTCTTATGTAGGTATTGGTATAAATACCCAACGCTTTTATTTGAATTTATCTGGGTCCTCGAGATAACGAAACAAGCCTATAATCAGTAAAATACTGCCACAAAGAAATAAAGATAAACCATAAAATCTTAAGAGACATCGCGTGTACAATTTTCTCTTCCTCGGAGTAATAAATTGCGAAGCTGCAATGTGCTATGGATACAGTTGGCTGACATTCGTAAAATAAAATTTATATCATAAACTCACGATTGTGTTTGGTTCGTTTTTAGTTGTTATTATTATCACGCTTCGTAAGAGTTGTTCACCATCATGTAAGAAAAAAAAATATCCGAAATTGTTTCAGTAATATCTTATTCGTTTTTGTTAAATAATTTAAGGTGCCTGGCAACTCGCGTACTAGATACGTTTTACAAGAAAATCTATTGGTTGTTTTAAAATCCTTCTTGCAACAGTGCCAAAATATCGGTGACTCGAAACAAAAGAAAATTTAAAATCATCGTAGCAAATAACTTCAATTAATAGCCAAATAACTTTTTACAGCTAGAAACTATAACGGTAAGTAATGTAGCTATTATTATTACATTGAAATTTATCTCGAGCGCCCGATATCTGTGCAATCTACATGTACGTACCTGTGTTCAATTAAGACCAATTAATTGGTTAAATTTATAAAAAACGCAGTTGCTTTATAAGGCGCCTAAGGATACTAACATGGCCTTCTTAAGTAAGTACCTACAGTAATTAATACATTTTTATATATTTAAATGGTTGAAGAATCCTCCTTTTTAGTTTCGGCTATAATGAAGAATTATAGGGAAATATCAGACCATTATATTATAATGACTTTTCTTCACTCTTGTAGTACCTACTTCTCATACAAAATTTTTAATTATAATATGAAATTTTTAATGGCAATTTTTTGTTCAAAGTAATCTTAATATATAAAATCCTTGCGTTACTGACTGACTGACAGACACGCTACAGCCGAAACTATTGAGCGCAGGAAGCTGAAATTTGGCATGTATGTTCCTTGGGGACCGTAGGGGTACACTAAGAAGGGATTTCCCGAAATACCCACGGGATCGGTCAAAACAGATAAATTAAAAAAAATGTGCGTGCGTAGCTGCTGGCGTCCTCTAGTTATAAATAATTATGTCTTCTTGGGTTTACGCGAATGTTACACATTTTTACAATTAAACAACAGTTTACGGATTTTATCGCGTTATATTGGTTTCACTGAGTTATTACATTTAAACTGAATGATCTAGAAAATGTAGACAAATATCACCTCAGTCAGCCGTGACCATGAATCCTGTCAAGAATTCGAAACGCAGGCTGGTAATAAAAATGTCGTTTAAAAAGTATGGAAATGTTTTTTGTATAATTATATTGTTAATTACATATTATTACTGAAAACAATTTCTAAATTAATACTAAATAATGGACTGGGCGGAAAGCTCTTAGACTTACCCTTATTTTTTATCATATTGTATCGTTTTTTTTGCAACCAATATTTTTACGTTTTTGTAAATTCTGCACAATTTTCAAAAGTATTTGCATTAACGTTAGCATCCACACAGCTACAATAACAGTAAATAAGTTTTACGAACAAAACAATTGTTGGTAACAAACACTTGTTTGTAGTTAGCTACTAAATAGATAACGTTATAATAATTATTATCATCCTGTTATCTACAAGCAGGATGTAGTATAACGTTATAACTATTATACAATTGCCCAAGGCGAAGCCAACTATGCGGTTTAAAATGCCTAAGGCTAATGCAAATCCAAAGCAAAAGAAACAAAACGCCCGCCATAGAATAACTTACTCCAGCAAAAGTCCATTATTGAATCCTAACTACTACTACTTAATCAAATTAAACATCTAGTTAAACATGCTTAATTCACAGATACTTTGATTTTTCTGATTACTTCAAATAAACAACGATAATATTTTTGCGTCTAGGTTCATTCTTGTGTATGTCCGTCTCCTCATTACCAAGACCAAGGAAACTACTAAAGCTGATATTTGGCACTTACCTATGTATATACTTCTTCATTTCTTTCTTTTTCAGTCCCAGCCATTGTTATTCTTCTAGTTGCATGTTACGGATATGCTGAGAAATGCGATTTTCCCAAAGGGCCGATATGCGGCAGTGATGGCATAGAATACAAGAATTTGTGCGATTTAATGACACAGCGGGACGCCTATGATCCGAAACTAGAAATGCTTCATTTTGGTATATGCGAAGAAACGTTAATAACAAAAAATCATTATATATTTGAAGACTGAATAAAATAAAGAATTTAATCAACACGGACTGTTTTTTTTGTAAAATCGAAAACCAATTCTCTACCCAGCACGTTGGCAGAACGTAATATGAGAACATCCCTAAATATTTGTCAGGCAAGCTGTATCCTCGACATCATTCCGCTAAATTCAATATTCGAACTATCCATTTTTTTTTAATTGTTTATTCATTTTTGTCATAAGTTCCATATAAAATAAGTCAAACAGGTATGTCAAATATCCAAATCTGAAATGATAGAAGATAGACAATTTTCTAGCCAGTATTACCGACCTGTCCTTCTATACAGAGGCAGTATCATAGCTACTGCCACTATAATTTGAAAATAACCGATAAGGAATCCGAGGCATAGTATAGAAAAGTAATATTACCCAGTACATTGCAAGAAATTATTGAAGATATTTATTATTTACATGTAAGCCAAGAGCATAATAATTGGCAACTTCTTACTTCAAAGCTCCTGCACTTAATAAGGACTTGATTGTTGGGAAAGCAATCTACGCAAATATCTTTCTAATTATAGTAGTAATATAATTTTAATAAATATTAAATCTAATTTTTTATTATTAAATCTAATTATTGACTTCGCCACAATTTTCTTTTTTTGTGTGGTTTTTATTTTTGTTATTTAGAATAAGTAAAATTAAGGAGTACTGTACAGCGTGCTTGCAATAAAGATATATTTTCTTTTTCTTTCTAATAAGTAGAAAGACTTTTGCTTACTTTGCTTTCTCAACAACCAAGTGCTTACTAGGTACAACAGCTTCTCAGTAAAAAGTTGTTAGCGAATCTGTATAAAGTACTCAATATTTAAAAAACAGTAGATTTTTAATTAACCGACTTGGTATTACATGGATCTTACAACTTTTTACGGTAGCGAGACTTGTTTTCTTGGCAAGTAGGTATATTAATAGTATTATATGCACAGTTTATGTCTTTATATACTATGCATTTTAGCGTTTAGTTAAGATGTATGCATGGGTATTGCGCCTGCAATTTTCGTGTTTACCGGTCATAAATTTTCTCTAATTATGCCACTACAAACAAGCATTTAAAATCACGTTTTAAGCAAAAGCTTTTCGCATAAAATATAGTTTTTATATGCCGTCATCAACGCTCACTACACAGCAAAGTATTGTATGAAGCGTCGAACTATTCCTTTTATCCATCACTACAACATCAGGGTCGCTTAATTTAGTTTCCCACGCCACGTTATGATAGACATCTTTCACGATTAGCTGCATTTTACCTAATAACATGTGAACTTTGATCCTGGACGACGTAACATTTAGCCGGAGAACGTTATTTAGCAACCGCGCTGATGATTCGCGAGTACATTTATTGGTAATTTAGGCTATAAAGCTGTCATTTAGAATTAAGATATACCTCTAATATAGCGACTGCTCAGAGAATACTGAAGACTGAAGATTATATTGTACAAAACATTAGTCTACACTAGACAGATGAGGTGTACCGTGTAAATACACTTATTTTAAAAGTAATGATTAGCATCTTGCGTATTTAACATCTAATCTAAGATGTGTGATTGGGCAACTTTTTCGGCTTCGTTTATAAGAATAAAGATTGCTTTACTATTCATATCTATATATAATTCCTTGGAAATTGTCCGTTATTCACTTAGCCACACTCCAAGTCACCGAAAGGTTTTAAACAAATCGAGTAAATCCTTATCATTGTCTTCAACGTTTGATAATTTAATACTTGCCTTGATGTAATTTGTTACACGGCATGTACATGACTAAACTAAACTTTACACTATTTATTAATTATTATTTTGGTGTATGACGCGTTTATTTGTAAAACGACATTGCATCAAATATCACGAATATTATAAACGCCATCGTCATAGTATCGAAGTATCACCTAATTCTAGTCTATCACAATCCTATGGACAAACTGCTAGAGCGGAATGCAGTCCCCGATTAGCAAGGTGTCAGTAGTGCGCGCGACCTGTTTCATTGCGCTCACCGCATCCTGCCCCTCTGGCGAATGATACTTAAATATATAACACAACGTACCACAATAAAATGATATAGGTATAGACACACTATGTAGGTAGCTATAAGTGAACTGTATTTACTGTTAGATATAAGTCATAAGTCAATTATTTCATAACAATATACATTAGATACATATTTTTTTTATTCGCGAATTGCTTGACGTGTCAATGTTGCAATGTTGTGCAGAGCCTAGGATACTCCCCAGTCGAAATCATTTTTGTATTTGAATGAAAAAATGTATCGAAATTTTAACATCATTTTATTGTTAATTTCGCAACCTCATCACCTACGACAGTTACAGGACAATTTAACATTGCCCAAACTGATACTGAATAATAATTTTGCAGCTGTATTAATCAAACGTAACGTGAAGGAACTATTCAAATACATATATATTATTTGCACAGCCAGTAGCTTACGAATTTTCTAAAAGACGAGGCAAGTAGCCACGAGATGTGCAACTGGAGTAGTCAATATTAGTCAGTTAATGAAAAATTAGAACGAGTAACAAATTACCGAAAATCACAAAACATCAAAACTATTGATCGAATTTCTATTTAAAAGGGCACCTAAAATTACACATAAAAGTGGCAAAAACAAGCTTCTTCAAACAAGTAACAATGTGTCTACTGAAACAAAACTAAAACTTACTTTTTTATAATGGAAGAGGCTCGCTTATGTTATACAGATATTTTAACTCACCTCCTACGAAAGTATATAGACATAGAAGGAAATCACAGGGCGTGAGCGTCACACAGCCGGTCATGTCTAGATGGTCCATGGCCATTGACTTCACGCCGGTTTGCGGAGCGGGCGCGCCCGGTGGAACGAACCCAGGGAATCTCACGAGTATAGGGCTAAACAGTTTCAAGTTACGCAAAGCTTCATGGGAGAGATTATATGAATACTAAAACAATAGAAACGTAGACAAAAGAATGACCAAGAGGTTTTTTGCCAGGTGCTCTATTACAGTTTTAGGTAGAACACAATGGGATGTATTTATATCGCGAATGTGATACTCAGTACGTCTATTTAGTATTCGTGAACCGAGCCTTGATGAGATTTATGTGTGAACCGTACCAGAATACTCCGAAATGGGCTCGTTATTCATTCTGTGTAGGACGACTGAAGGTGAAGAAAATAATGATCACGGTCTATTGGATCTACTGGCGAGAAGAAACTAAATAGGACCGAATCGTATTATTCTGTTTCAAACAACAAAGCTAATAAATAAACTAGGAACAGACTCACTAAACAAATGTGTAATAACACGTTTGTGTGGTAATCTTTTACGAGATCTTGTGTAGGCGTTACATGTATGGTAAGTAGCAAACGTAAAGCAGAAATTTTCATAATTTGTAAATTCTGAGTACTGTAATTTTCTATTATAAAAAATACCAGATACCCAGATATGAACACCTGCCAAAAAACTTGAACATAAATGCGGCAAATTTTTATAATAAAATATTTAAGGACTAAGTTTAGTAACTTAGTCCTAAAATATCAACACGGACTAATCACAATGCAGCTTGTTTTATATTTAAGTATATTTATGTTATAAACTCTTGATGAAATGAGAGTTACTTACGTTCAAGTCAGACGTTTGTTTACTGAATATGCAAGAGGCACGGGGTGCCATGCAATTCCCGTTAATGCATGTTGTTCTATGGAATTGTTCGTCATAATGAATATCTAACTTTATGAAGCGGTTCTTTTGCGCGAATACTATAAAGTGCTCCTTTTACGATGACACTATAGATATAACAAGAGATTAAAACTCTTATAATGATTTCCATCCCTTTAATCATAAATTGACGTACTGCCTTCTTCTTCGCCAGGTTGATACGAAGGTATGCAAGGTATTTAGAAATATTTCATGATTAAAAACAATCATGTCAATCGTGATCTACACTTATTAAACGTAAATAATTATAAATGCATGTTGTCACTAAAGTTAGAAAATTTTATAAGATACAAACAATAATTACCTATCTACCCATATGCTAGAAAGAAAAAAAGGTTTCGTTGAAAGGGAAACTTTATTACTAATTAAAAAGAGCAAAACATTCATTTTTAACTTGCATATTTGTGAAAATTAAACGAAATTTGAACAACATACGTCATCAAATGCGTTTTTGAGAAAATTGGATGAACGCATGACCGATTTTATTGCCACAGATGCTTTTTAACTACATTAAAAGGTAAAAACTGTGGGGTATTCGTTTTTATTATGTAATTTATATAAGTGGTCTGTTGGCTAATTGCTCGTAATCGTGTATAGCGTATATAAGAGATAGAGCATAGTTGGATTAATTGCTGTAGCTATCTTAAATTGTCTAAAACAGAAGATCAGGTAAATAATTTTGTGAAACTTTCAAATAATAGTCTTTTAAGAGGCTTTTAAGAGGATCACGTCAGTAACAAATAACTTAAGCAATTATTCAATGTAAAAATTATTTTGGGATAACTATATAAAGGAAATTTTTGTTTGAATTCATGGTATCTTTATTCCACAACAGCTGTTCATATCGCTCACCTAGCAGTATAATGGCACATTTACAAAAAAAGCGAAATTGAGTTTTTACGGCCTAAGTGTTTAAAAGTGTATAATTTATAAAGCGGTAAAACGGCACGCTGTTAGTTTTCCTATTTGGTGAGAAATGGCGTTAAGTGTCAATGTAGTACATAGTACGTTCCTCCCGCTTCCGCGCATAACAACGGCTTATTTGTCAGTTGTCCCGGGCGAGGTGCAATCGCTTCTAAATCTGTGTTGGCGTAAGTGGCAAATGTGACATTTTATTAACGTAGTAAGTTAGTAAACATTAAAAAAAATTCAAAAGACATTTGGCGAAATGGCACATTTGACAAATGTGACATCGCTATTTTACTTAAACGCGAGTATTCCATGCGCAAATCTTACTCACAGCTAACTACAGAGAGACAAAGCTTGCAATTCTTATAGTTTTGTTCATTGCTTAGTCAATTAATAAAGATGATGATCTTTATTAATTGACTCTGGATAACGCTAGGAGGATGCTCCTAGCGTTATCCAGATACAAATCGTTATCTGGGCTCCGCTTTCTAGTCTAACCGGATTTGGCTGAATATTAGCTTTTCCACGGAGCGACTGCCTGTCTGCCCTCCGCAACCCGAAGGGATAGCGATCTTCCATGGTTTAGACTAGTGTCAGTATAGTTAGAAGGTACTGACGCCCTGTAACAATTGTCAAAGATCTTCTTGACAACCGGGACCAGCGGCTTAACGTGCTCTCCGAGGCACGGGACAAGCGATAATTTACAATTCAATACGCACATAACTCCGAAAAGTCATTGGTGCGCGCCGTGGATTCGAACCCGATACCCTCTGCATGGCAGTCTATTGGTATCTCCACTAGGCTATCGCTGCCTTTTTTAGTCAATTAATAAAGATACTTAAAGGTAAAGTAAACTGCCTTAAAATTTCGGAGCGGTAAGGTAAACCTTGATTTGTATCTGGATTTCACTATCGTACCTTTATTTAAACTTAAACTGCCAAGCTTTTAAGTGCTTTTGTTTTTATAACGGAGAGTAACTATATCACCATAATTTCAAAAAATATGATAATTACCTACGTTTACAATAAAATTATTAAGAGATGATTCGTGATTATACTTTATTTTATTTATTATAGTTTGATGATGACTATTTATTAACGTTTCATGAGCTAAATATAGGTTATTATAATATTTTAGTTAAACTTTTTAAGTAAGTTGATTTCAAATAAAAACTGTTGTTTTCTATTAACCAAATGTCTTAATTTCTTGGTTTTCACATCCTGTTTAATTATGGCTTTGGGGGCATATATGACATTTTTGGAAGTTGTTAAAAGTATAACGGCACAATTGCATGGCTCTTCTCCTTTTTTGACTGTTATGAAGCAACTCCTGGAAATCTGAAGTGGAATTTTTTATCCCTGAGTATCTATTAAGGTCCATACTAGTTGCTAAAACCATAAAATTCATGATATAACGTAAAATGAAGTCATAACTTCGTTTCAAACATTTGTAAAATCTTTGACCCTCATTTCTGTAAAATATGAAAAAAGTAGATGTGTCATTATACTGCTAGGTGTGCGATATATAATCGTAACACAACATTCCACTTTAATCACCACCGAAATAAAGTTCGGCATTTTTAATCAGTTGTTGGACAAATGCAACTGTTCAAACAATATTAGGTACATGGCAGCACGTTCGTGTCCCAGTTAAAGACAGCATTATTGGAAAGGAAAGTTCAACAAACCGATTGACACAAGTAATTTTCCAGAAGCATGTCTTCTAAATTCTGAAGGAACAAAAATATTTTCGAGTTTTGATATTTTGGGTTCGTAGATGTCTTTTGTAAAGATTTATAAGATACAAAGTAATGTATCATACAAAAGCCATTTTACTAGTAAATATAATAGAAAATACTACTATCATATTTGTTCAAAGGATCCACAATACAACTTTCAGTTAGACAATACGGAATGACGCCATATTAACAAAGTCAACAGCACAAACGCATATTACGTTTTATTTCTTTAAAAGAAAGTAATCTCAAGATGAAGTTAATTTAAAAAGTAATGTAAAATCGTAAGTTCATTGACTTATTATTATTCTCGAAGCTATTAGAAGACAATCGTAAAAACAACCATCAACGTATACGTTTGTGAGCGGCGCGGAGAGATCTTATATGTATGTAAATGATGGTTCAATGATCATGAAAAATAAGAAGGTTTTAGAATTACTTATGATAATTGCTATTTTCTCATATACCTGTCTATTATTTAAATTGCAATTAGAATGTAGGTAACTACGACTGCTCGGATGATGATGTACAATGGATGGTAATGGTTTAAGCGGACTCCTCGCAGTTTACACGGACTGATGTGGGTGCGATTCACAGACGGGAAAATACTATTTATATAATTTTAAAGCGCCCCTTAATTGATAAATTAGACATCGATACAACAGAAAATCTGACCATATGGGGATTGGAGGATCCGATTGGCAGTTGGCGAAATTTTGATTTCAGGCGGCCTGTGTCCAGCAGCGTTTGTACTTTTGTAGATATATTCGACGTTTGAATATTTTCATGACCAATCCAATTATTTTATTGAATATGCGCAGGCGCCTATTAATTCTAGCAATAAAGTTACACTAAGAAAACTGTAGCGCCAAATCATATCTACGTATTTGAATTTATCAATTAAAAAGTTAGGACCAAGGCATTTAAAACTCTTTACAACGTGTTAAAAATGTTGGTTTTATTGGTTAATTTATTATATGTATCAACAAAATAATATTATACAAAAGAGCACGTTTGAAACGTGATACATTTTGAAAATTTGAAGGTGCCCAACCTTCGCCTGTCATACTTTAACACGTGTGTAGGTAGGTACGTGTATTTGAGCAGCTCTGTCAGAAACCAATAGGCTTAAAATATTTGTTCCACTTTACTAAGAAGTTGTCACACGAGGCAAGACTATTACTCATTTGGTTAATTTGTGCCGTGAGCCCTAAAAGTAGGTGACTGCATGCAGTGTAGGCTCGTCATTCAAATGCAAATATATATTGCAAGTAATACACCGAAACGACGACCTAGGAATTCGTATACGCGCGTAACGGTTGTTTGGACATGTCGAATTGCTTATCATTATTCCTCAGGCATTTGTCCCTTTTTGTATGAAGTGGACGATAAATTTAAACCTTCTATTTGTTCTCAAATATCGCCTTTTTTCCAGGTTATTTTGTTTTAAAGGCAGCTTATGAATAATCACGTTATAGACTAGTCAACGGGTTACAACATAGAGCATTTTTCATTGGAACTTACTTATCCATTGAACGAGTAAGTCGCGTTACTAATGATAGTTGTAGTTTTTGAGTGACATAAACAATAAGACAGGTTTGGTTACCGCTAACTTGTGTAATAATACAATATTATTGTCACTCAGTAGATACAGTTAATACTGTGAACTGTAGTTGGTTTTTTACTTGGAACGTCGATTACCGTAACTAAAAACAGACTAAATATTTATGTAAATGGAATGTTTTGGTACCGAACTGTGAATAAGTACTATTTTTAAGGAAAAACAAAACAAGTTACTTACTCAAAAAGGGATTAAAACAATCTGTGTAAATACTAAAACGAATTCTCAATTATCGTTATACTTACCTAACATAAAAGTAGGCACCAAATTTTTGGCATCAGCAATAAATCATATATTGCAGAACTTTCTATAATAATTAACCAACAGACACAAGGACCTGGCAAAGAAACCCTTGCAATTAATAATTCATGGTTATCATGGTGATGTCACTGGTCAAACTTTGAAACTGCAAGTATTCAATTGGGTTACAAGTAAAGCAAATCTGAAATAAACGATGAAAAAGAAATAAAAATAAAGTATTTAATAAAACAAACAAAAACCCACTTGACCAACAAAAACTTGTTCAAGTGCGCAATTCACGAGCGCATTATTAAAATTTAATGTTACTTTATAATACATCTGGTGTGTTTGGGGCAAGCGTATAAAGTTATAGGTCCACTAATTCTTGGGTCAATGACAGCCGAACCGATCGCATATCGTGAGAACGAGCGAACTGGGTGCATAACCGACATCGAAAGAGAATGGCCTTATTTGTGGTTTTTATTTGGTACCTGGTATATTATTTTTTTTCATAAATGCATTAGCGTATTGCCCGTGAATCTTGACAAATATTATCTGAGAATATGTAACAAATAACAAAGGATAAATCATTGACTTTGAATGAATATACTTACAGTGTGGTTAAGGCTATAGTCCCTTGTGTACAAGCAACACAGAGTATACAGAAACACACATGTTCAGTATGCATCTCAAGAATCTTTTAGAATTGACACCACCATACTAATTTGCCCACCTTACCGAGGGCATGGAGCCCTCGGTATATTTACACACAGCACCGCTGAAAACTGTTTGCCACACAAAGTACACATATCTACCTACCCTCCTATTTTAACTAAATATATGTGATATGAAGATCGTTGCCACCTATGCTACAGATACGTACTCTCAAAATATATCTTATACATCTGACACAAAAATTCAACAGCATCTTTCTAAAGGCCGAACTATCTAATCTAATCCTACCTAACTCTTCCAATTTACGCATCTTCAACTAAACATTGAAGAGGTCCATTATTTACCAGCACTTTCACACAACATTTATTTTGTTCAATAGGACGTTGGACAATTGCTGTCTTGTTCCACGTCACGAGAAGTCAAAAGGTTAATTAAATTGACAAATGCATACATAAATAAGCATTTATTTAGGTTTACGGCACAAACATACATGTCTCCGTATTTCCGAAGACGCAGGCAGTAGTTTGTTAGAAACTTTCTTTACTGGCTATGTTTTGAATATAACTTGCTAAGAGGAGAGTTTTCTGCCATAAATTTTACATTTATACCTGAAGTAATAGTAAAATATGATAAGTGCAATGAGATAGCATTTCTTAGAAATTCAAAAGTATCAGTTTTATCTATTCAAAAGTATATTTTCAAAATATTACGTGTATTGGACAAAAGAAAGACGGGTTGCCAATATTGTGTGAATTGCCAACGTTTGAAAAAGGAAGAAGGTGCATCTTCCAAATAAATCCAAACCTCCTTTCCCCCCTTCAAGGTTAATGCTAACATCTACTTTACGCAAATTGTATATGAGACCCATTTATGATTTAATCAGTGTGGCTATACCTACCACTCAAATCGTGTGGCTTTCTGATAGTTTTCACATGTTTACTCTATTCACATTTATTTTCCCGGCGTAGCATTTCCGTCACATCATCAATGATCAAAATTTAACAAAAATATAACAAGAACACTAGCAAGACCTCTTAAAAAACAAACTAGTATAATACTTAAAGATTGAATTGAATGAATACTACCCGTGGGAACTGTGAATTAATTAATTGAACTATTTGACGCCCACAACGATTGGAGTAAGAACTAAGAACAATTCTAGTTACAGCATAAATTATTACCTTTTGGTGTGAATTGAAAGTGAAAATGGCGTCTAGCAATTACACAATGCGTACCTTTCAATTATCTCATCAACACTTTAGTGTGTCATTATTTACTTTGAACCATTGACTGGCTCTGATTGGCATCGGTTAGAATCGATCGGAGCGCGAGAACTATCAGTCACAATTGTATTAAATCTAAGAAATCTGTGATTGTTGTCTCTTTTTACACAATTTAGTTTACATACATATTCCTTCGACGGTGTGAAGGTAGCTCTTACAATTGCGTCAATGACATCTTGGATACTATTTTTTGTGTCAGTCCAGGAGTACTTACTCGGTTTCTTCCATTTTCCAGTATGTTGATACTTAAATACAAGAAAATATTTTGCTGGACGCATAACTTTCCTGGCAAAATACACGTCATGATGCATCTCAAAACAACAAACGCACTCAATCATAAACTAATAACCATGGGGCCAACAGTCAATTTAGATGCAATTTGGTATGAGATTAGCTTAAGCCGGAATTCACATAAGGAAGGACTGTTAAATAGTCGTAGAAAATTGTCGGTAGATGTGGATGTATTATTTCCCGACAATCTCTAGCGAAAATAATAATTTTGAGCGGCGTTTTTGTATGTTCATCAGTTCCCTTGTAACATCTTAATAAGTTATCATAATCTGAGAAAAAGAAATCTGGTGTTGTTAGAGACGTCTTCATTTTGTTGCTGGGTTTGCCTTGGAGCTAAATGGTCGTACAATACTGCTAGAATGTATTGTTTTATTAGAGTAGGTAGCTATGATGTTATCATATAATATAAGTTTTTATAGCCAGTTAATTTTGAATAAATTATATTATTTAACATTTTAGATAGGAATATTTTCTAGTCTGATGCTAGGTATTTCCAGTTTAATTGGTAGTCGTTTTTAAACAAACAAGTACCTACCTAATGAGCTGTACAGAACTGACGCAATTAAGCAAGTCAAGATCAAAGCAAAGATTGACGTAAGCTGAGATGTATAAATTACACACAATAATCTTAATGTTATTAATTTAGAAAGTAGACAGTTCTCACAAAGTTGCGCAACGCGTTAATTGATTATGTTAAGATATTTTCTTCATTACTAATGAATGTTAAATGGTTAAAGAGACAGTTGCATTCATTTGCGGAAAATCAAACTTGATTTATCTTATATGGTAAGGCAGGTGATGTGATAAAAAGTTTGTCCACTAAAGGAAAGCGAACGTGAAGTTGTGCAGTCCAGTTGCGTAAATATGCCTCTTACGTGCGTATTAGGAGAGGATCGTAGCTTAATTATAAATTATGTTATTTAAGTATACGTAAGCTACTCATCATCAGCCTTTAACAGTCCACTGCTGGACTAGGCCTCTCCTTTGAAATGAGGAATTGGCCTACTATACCACGCTGGCCAAACGGTTGGTATAGGGTTTGTATCAAGTTTTCCTTCTCTTACAGTGCTGTTCTCTGCATAATATGCTCCTTCTGTCGGCTCTTAGGACACCCATGGGATGATATGGGGTGATGACATTCCGTATTCTTAATCCGTCACCACACGGACAACTACTATCTTGCTCTATGCCCAAATGGCAAATGATTTCGTGGTAGATCTAAACTGAGCTGGCTGGATGATCAAGGCTCCTTCGTTAATGGTGGGACCATTAACGAAGGAGCCTGGATCATCCCTCAAAAGCCTGTATCCCCAAAGGGGTAGGCACTTGTGCGCATGAAAATTTAAAAACTTTTAGATACACACTCTATTAAATTTGACACATGTTATATCAATTTCATTGTCGACTATGTGAAATTACAACTTTACCGATCTAAAGTTACTGAACTTAGCTCTCAATCTTTAAAATTGATCTTCATAATATTTTAATATAATATTAATAGTTACAAACGTTATGACAAAACAGTCAAGAGCGCAGTTTCAAAACGGCGCAGTTCTTCAAGAGGAGCAAGTCTTTTCATGACGAAAGGTGACGACTAGGTACCCAAGTAACCTTACCTTCTAAAACTTCGTGATATTAAAACATTTATTACGCGAGTATCCTTGTATAAGTTGTAGAATTTACTCTATAGAGTTTCGGCAGATAAGTAAATTCCTTAATCCAAACATTTACTAACGTTACCTCTGGTTATTTTTGCGAAAACAATGTACAGAAATGATAATAATTATAGGAAAATCTTACTAGGTACCCAAATGTTACTATCAGTGATATTTATTATAGGGCCCACAGATAACGATCATATTAAAACCCAACATCGCGAATTTCAAGAAATTGTACTAGCTCTTCTAACTACCGAATAGATAGTAGAGCTATGAGAAGAGCCAGAAAGAAAATCATGACTCTTTTAGATCACCATTGCTTTACTACTAGTAGCAACATGACGGCAATCAATCTTGTTAAACAAGTTAACTTACTTACACTGTAAATTTTACTCAAAGTAATACCGGTATTTTTATTAAGATTTTATAAA
Organism: Euclidia mi; assembly: GCA_944739405.2. Lineage (NCBI taxonomy): Eukaryota > Metazoa > Arthropoda > Insecta > Lepidoptera > Erebidae > Euclidia > Euclidia mi. The sequence continues at coordinate 12,097,426 of OX123198.2, read as the reverse complement.
TAATTATATTTACTGTTGAGGTGTGCAATGAAACACCATAGTTAATTGACAACACTATTAGTTTATAATGTTTTTATTTTTGTTGTTGGCAACTCTGCAAATACTCCATGTTCGTCGCTCGCTTTTGTTTTATCTCTTGTGAAAAACTATAAGTGTAGAACTGTGCTGGCCGATCGAATAAAACATCTTATCCACAGACTATATTGTACTAACGTACAGACGTAGCACTCCCATAGATCAAAACTGGACCGTAATAGGCGTAATAGTTTGTTTTTTTTTTCATCGGTTACGTTTCGGGCAATGATTAAGAATGATTCAGCCTAATTTTTCCTAGTAGGAAATATCCATTTTACTATTTTAAGTTAAGAAAGAGTATTTCTAAAATAAAACACTGCTTTTTCACCTCGCCTTATTTTTAATTTAGTTTTAAATTTATTTAAAGCTTTACATTGCATCACAGGTAAAGATTTGTTTGGTAGTCGGAAGACATCCGTGCCTTTTAATATTTAAAGACGAACTCTATCGCACGTTGCAGAAAGAAACCTCTTCTCGAAATGCTTTTGGCACACAAACTGTTTACGAAGTTCCTGGAAACTCAAGCTTCGCAATCGTTCACAATTAATGAACTGCAACCACTTTTTGAGTTCTGTCTCACTTTTTGGAAACATGGGAATCCGACGTCCTTTCGTCTACTAGCACATGTCGCAACACAGCACTTGTTGTATATGATGATATCACAGCTTCAGAAATTGAGAGGATAAGTTACGGAAATAAATAAACGCAAAACTTCACTCGATCAACTTTGTTGAAACTAATGTTGCTGTTTACAAAACTGTCATAATTGTCAAAACTTTGACAAATTGACAGATTAGCAAACATGGCGATAGGTTCCAGGGGTTCGGGGCGGGAGGTAAGTGTCAAATAAGATATGTGAGTGCCATAGACTAAGGTTGAAATATTTTGTATGAAGATTACCTGCCGTGATCTTATGAAAGTAAAACATCATTTACCAACCTGGCCACAGCTTACATTTAAAAATAGCATGTTCGTTCACACACGTTTGACTGACACCGGGGGCATGTGATACTTATAATTCTGATCCGATCGTGTGCTATATAGATAGGTGAAGTCACGATTGACCGTTACAGCCCACATATCTACTGCACCATTCTTTATACTTAAAACATATTACCGACAACCGCCAAATCGTACCACATCACAGAATAATTAATAGTACTAACGTACCACATTGAGTTTGTTTCGAATCATACCTTCACGATTTGTAATTGCATATTTCCAAGCAAGGTACATGTGGAACTGTTCCACGGTTATAGTCTCATTTTGCTATGATCAGGCCCCAGAGAAAATGAACGTATTCCTTGATACCTGGTATGTTTCCAACCTTCGTATCAGCTGCGAATTCCCTAACAGAATAACACAATTACAGCTCAGTTCAACCTATCCAAAATCAATACCAGCATCTGATACCAAGCGTATCCCCAACAGCATAATCCAATAACACTCCACTCCACCCACAAACGGACGTAGATTGATGTCAGGGGATCAGATCAGTGATATACCTAGTACATATTGCATAGCGTATACTACTTCATTGAAGGTCAGTATCGTCAGTTCGCTTCATTGTTTATGTTGATGACGTAAATAAGTTAAAAGGAAGGATATTGGCATGAATCCACAAATATTTGTAACGATACTGTTTGTGAAGACAGAAACTTAACACACAGCTTAGTGTGAGATACATATTTATTTTTATAAATTTAGCAGATAACAAAATTTTCACGCGTTTTAAATTATGGTGCCTGTTGGATTTTAGCCGTGTGGTTGACGGCATAGAATACAAGTGTCACCACCCCCTATCTTCCCGTGGGTGTCGTAAGAGGCGACTAAGGGATAACACGATGCAAATACCATCTTTGCGTAGAGACGGAAAACTCGACATCAAACCCTATACGACTGCCTCGTTGGTCTCGCGGCATAAATGTGCGCGTGGAATCGGGAGGTCCCGGGTTCGATTCCTGGGTCGGGCAGTGTTATTGGGTTTTTCTGTCACGAAATTCTCAGTAGCACTGTAGCAGCACGGAGTCTGGAAATGTGCCCGGTACGGCAATAGGCGCACCCCTTATTACGTGGGACTAAAGTATATATGGCGAAAAGTGGGTGTAGAAATACACCTCTGCCTACCCCTTCGGGGATAAAAGGCGTGACGATATGTATGTGTATGTATGTATGTATGGATTTTAGCAGGACATCCTGCTTGTAAAATTGCCAATAATCGGGCTATTTAGCTGCAAAAATCAGAGCCTACCCGTTTTCAGTTAAAGCATAAACATAACAGTATTATGATATCAATATATAATTATACATATACAAGTGTAAGCAGTAGGTAAGTGTGAGACTAGATGTCAAGATAGCGTAAGTTTATATCATTATAATAATATCTAATTAACGCGACAAGCCATAATTTTCTCAGGGAAAACGTCGGCCGTTTATCCGCGTTTAGTTTTTAGTTTCACCGTCTTTATCTTATGATCGCTAATTAAGATTTCTTCATACAATCTCCATCTCAAGTAAGTGTACCATAAAACATTTGTTATAAAAAAAGTTTGTGCGTAATAAATTGTTTTTACAAAACTGAGTTTTTTGGTGACGTAAATGTGTAGCTTCTAATAAATGCATACAGTTGAATAACCTCGTATATTTTGAATATTCATAAAACTTCTTATTCGTTTATTAGGAGGTCTGGGCAAGAGCAGGTTTACAAATTTCACTCATCTAGAAATCAATTTTTAATAATTTTACTTAAACAGGCCTTTAGCAGTATTTCTATCACGTACTGAATATAAAAATAATTAAGGTTTGGGTGAGCACTACATAAGACACAATAACAAAGAACTCCTGAAATGATGAAAGAACACCTCGTAATGTTTTACTACTATATAAAGGCAAAGCAACAGATTAATGAGTATTTAAAACCAGATATCCTCTACGTAGCAGCCTATTTGGTCACCCCGCTTGGCCATCGCTTCTATAAAATAATAATACCTACCTATAAAGTGAATTTGCAGCAAGAGCAACACGTTAAATATAAACTTTAACGAATGAAATAGCACATAAAAAGAAAGAAAGAAAACCTATTTATTTGTCACAGACACAGAGAACGTATAACATATAAAAAATGCAATAACATATTAATCGCTATAAAACACATTAACTAGACTTGTCCTAAAAGTAAATTGAACACTTTGTACAAGTAGCTTTGAATGTTATCGAACACCGGAAAACTTCGCACTGAAATTCTACCCCAGCTTTTATGTGGTTTCAATTCAAAAGCAGGGGATTGATGTTACTGACAACTATTTGAATTACGAATAGGAAATATACTTCTGAAGTCCACATAAAAAAAGTCCGGCAAACGTTTTGTCAAATAAACAAGAAATTATTGATTAGTAAGTAATTAGCAATTTTGCCTGCAAAGCCATCTGTGCCATGGCATGTAATTTTTCTGACTCCCTACACTTATATAGATTTTGTATGGTTTGGTCAGAGGCTTAACATTTGACAGGCTTTAAATAAAGGATTTATATGGACCTCTTAGCCCTATCAAAAAATAAAATCACTATGGGGTAAAGTAGCATTGATGATTGATGATTTGAGTGATAAAATATTTTTAGAGTGTGGCTCTGTTCCGCAATTGTGATGAAGACATACGTGAAATAGACATGGTTGTTCCCAGTCTGCGTGTCGTTTGTGTCCTTTCTATTATTCTAAAAGTAAGCGATGTTTTCAAATGCATCAAACAACAAAAACTTCTTTTGAACATTTCAAATAAGAATGATACAAAGACCTTGGCACTTGACACGAAATTTCGCGCTTCAAATCGCATTACGACACATCGCATACATATAAATGAAGAACTTACTTAACACCGGTCATATTTCATATTGTTTAGCTCATCAATGCTACTGAAATGTTGGGTAATTTCTACTAGTATCACGCTAGACTTATCCCTTACTACAACGAATATTTTAATTGATACAAGACATGCAAACAAAGTTCACACACACTTTTCTCTGAAGCTATTGTTTCATCAATCATTATTATCGATTTTGTAAATACATAAAACAGCAAGTTACCCTATGTTAATGGTCTTAAAGCTTAATTACTTTTAATTCCCATTCAGATTTATACTTATTCCTACTTTCTGGCTTTATAATCATTGGTTTGAGCTCTTTCGAGAAATGCAATTACCTTCGATGAAGCTTACATCAATTTTATTTCTTAACTTCGATTGAAATGCGACATTTACAGCCGGTACTTGAAGATGTGCTAAGTAATACGTCGTGGTTAAATATTAACCAATCTTCCCACAGAAAAGTAAGTAAGTAAATGTCGAGAAGCGTGACCGGTGCAACAGAAACGTTAGAGCAAACATGAGGCTGGCCTGTAACCACACACGCGAAGGTAGCCAAGGTTGACGCACTGTTATCATGGGTGCCTTCAACGAAAGTTTAAATGCCGAAACGCTGCGTAACGTCCCCAACTCCACATATATCATGAAGGTTACAACTTTTTACTTTATGTAAGTGTGAGTAGTAGAAATAGTTACGTTGTTTTGAATGTAAAGCCAAAACAAACGGGTTGTCAGCCTATGAATTATATGCTTGTACGTATTTTCAATAATTAGGACTTAACTTATAGGTACATGGATGACGACGATGACGTAACGTGACATGTGTAGGTATGCTGAGGGTACTTCATAGCTGTTTAATATGTCCACAGTACTCGTATAAGTTAGCGTTAAGGCACAGAATGTTATGGTTTCTAGACCCGGCACTATAATATATGTATAAGTGATTTCAATATACCTAAGATGTTAGGATAGTTATCGCTTTGTATAAAAGACATCTGTAAGTATATTTATAGTTATTGCGTTGCTGACTGGCTGACAGATAACGCCCAGCTAAAACTATAGGGCGCAGGAAGCTGAAATTTACTATGAATGTACCCTGTGGACTGTAGGGGTGCACTAAGAAGCGTATATCTCGTATTGGAATATTGTAAGCAACTATTAATAGAAGTAGAAGGAAATTCGAGAAAATCAACACTTTTGGCGTAAAAATATCCTCTACAATAAGCTGTTTCTATGTATTTAATGAGGTCGATCGTGAGATCGTGAGCACTTAATACAAATCATATTTAATTTAAAGTTATTCCACAGAAATTCAATGTATAATTCGGTAATTTACGGCAACATTTTGAAAACATTATTTACAACGATCAACAAAACAACTCTATTCGAGTAGCCGAGTATTCGGCCAAAACTAAGTATTTAAAGTGACACTATTAAGATTTCATCTACAGCTCAAAATCAGTTAATGTCGATACTATGTAGTCACTAGTCAATATAAGGCTCTATTGCAGATGATTAAGTGTTGATGAAATAGGCACAAGATGTAGGAAACTGTCTATTTGTAATGAACTGTTACGTGTACCATGGCTCAGCACGTAATGTTTGCATACATTAATAAATTCGTAGCCGATGAGATGCAGCGTTACTTGGTCGACCATGCTGTTTGAATATTCACTAGTGAGTAGACTAACGTTATGTATTTGTATCTCATTGTAATGGACCAGTTATGTTTTAACTCCTACGTGGTTTAAATGCGGTAGGGTGCAGCAAAGTCGTAGTTCTAACTTGAGAATTCGTTGAAATTGTAATCGTCTCAATAAGTCTTTGCTATTAAAGTTGGATTGGATTCCTCCTTTTAAAGGAGAGGCCAAGTCCAGCAGTGGACTGTTGACCGGCTGATGATGATTAAAATTGGATTGAAGAAAATTTAAAGAATTTCGGCGAAATAATGTGCTTTGGCTTAAGACTTTGTTTTTTTGGAAGAACATAGGTAAACAGTAAGTATATTACTTTTATCAAACCGTTTGCTAGCATAATCATGTTACTGGTGTTCTCACATCTATGGGAAGAACACCATGCGCCCTGTATCAAGCATATATTTCGTACAAAGCAAGAGACACTTTTTCAGTTTTACTAAAAAACAACACGAAGGAGTATACAGCAACAGATCTTGAACGTGAAAAAGATAATAACAATTTTCAATAACAAGGAAAACAACTTGAGGCCTGTTAGCGTGTTATTTACAGTATTATGAGAAGAAGAAGGTACTCATTACCATATTGACAAAACAATCAAGCCTATAACCACAGAATAAACAGTACTTACGTACTATAACTAAGATTGGCTCCACTTACGAGCACCCTTATTGAAGATAAAAATAAAAACTACTTAATAAGGAAGTAAAAACCAGTCACATATGTTTATGTTCATCTACAAAGACAAGAACAAACGTATTCCGTGAGTCACTAAAGATAAATAAACAAATAGAGGCTAGGGAGCCCGAAAGAAATAATATATAAGGTAATCAAGATATTTATGGGCCTTAAAGTGAATTATTTTTAAGCCATATTGCACTATAGAAGAACACATACGACACATGTCAATGTATAATTACAAATTATTCAATCAAATTATTTGATAAGGACCTGACTTTTCTTAGTCAATTTACATGTTTGGAAGACAATCTAGCCTAAACTTAGATTTGCAGAAGAATGTTAAACACAAAAACCTAATCATTATGTGAGGAATACATAGAAATATATTTTTTGTTAAACAAAAGATATTTGGCATTTATATATCATTTTGATTGACAAAATGCACTTGGGTCACAAATCTGATAGACTAAAAGTAAAGACATTGAAAATAATTCATTCTGAATCAATGACAAATCAGCTCAATAAAAGTGCACAAAATCAAATCTTCACCTCGTGCGTAGACAAAAACATTGTTCGACCTAGCCATTATGTCACTTTTATTGTACTACCCACATTTTTGATGACAACATTATACTATTTATCTGGGTTGTAATACTTGTACTTTTAAATTTAATGATATTGTTGAGATATTAATTTCAGTTTATTGAAAATTATTAACTCACTGTTGCATTATTTGCCTTGCTTTACAACCATATCCAAAAGCCCTACTAATTGTAATGATATTATTATTGGATATGGTCTTCGAAGAACATAGGTTAAGACCGAAATGTCATAAAAGTGCAACTGAAAAGCATAATAGATGAAAATAAATTTACAAGAACGGTTTAAAGTGTACCAAATTCTAGCTTTAGAATTGTTGCCTTCACTAAATTTCGTATGCACCTGTGTGGCCCTTTTCGTTGTTGAATGTTGAATCAAAAGCGGTATAAGTAGTTAAAGTATGTTTAAACGACAAACTTGTTCAAATACAATGTATCGCATACCAGTTTCAGATAGGTACATCTGGCTAACATTATGGTGTTAATTAAGTTGATAGTTGTTACATCGTTTCGAGAGGGTAACGGAAAATTTTCGAAAACACATTGCAAACTACAGCTGATCAAAGTTTTACATCATATCGAATTTAAATACAATTTATTATTTCTGACCAAGGACCTCTTTGAGGTCATTGTAAAAAATAATGTCGTTTACCTGAAGTTGTCCAGCACTCCGGGCACTCTTGGCACAGCGTCGCCCAGTCGAAGGCGAGGTCCTCGAAGCTCGCCATGGTTACACCCACTTAATCAAAAAGCGAGTCCACTCAACATACTATCAAACGGCTGTTCAAACCGCCGGTTCCAAACACTTGACACCATCCGAATATACAATATTTATTATAATGTTATAAGGTCACTGGGAATTGTTGTTGTATACGTTATCTGTAGTTTCGGTTGTAATGTTCGCGGCGGTTGTTTCCCGCGTCACCGTGTCGGTATTGGGATGTGCACGCGCACCTAGATAAGCGGCCGGTGAAGCACTGCGCCGTAACCTCGCACTCGCGAGCTCGGGATGTGTCGCGAGTCGGCAAGTCGGCACCGCAAGCTGGTCGCGCGCCTTCGGAACCTGTTCTCCGACCAGCGTTCACTCAGCAGCCACTCTTTCGATTTCAATGAACCGTTAACGTTCTTTTCTAGTTGGGTGTGTCTTATCTACACGACATCACGTAATGCGGCACCGGCGATCTGCTTCTCGCACAATAGATCAACAAGATACGAGATCAACAGAACTAGGCTTGTTCGACTTGGTACAACTTAGAAGATAATAGATAAAGGTGTTGAAATACTTGTGTAGTTGAACCTTTTTGATTTGCATATGTAAATGTTAAATATTTGCTTTAGAAACCCATTGGAGGCACGCGCACGTAGAATGGCCGTTAGCACTGGCGGTCGTCCTTATGCGAGCCCACGCGCGGTACAAGCGCATGCCTCGACCACGAGTCTCTCAAGTAGGATCATTTCGCCTGTTCGCGTCAATTTAGTGCAGTTGGCAAGTTGGAAGGAGAAAATAAAAATGTTCCAGCAAATTGATTCAATTAAAAATTTATGTAATGCGTTCATTATATAGTCTATTTTAATAATAACTTTCAGTTTTGTTCGAAACTTGTTGTGTTTTTTTTTAAATAGACAAACTTCAAAATATGGCATTTTACCCAGTTTGCGTCCAAAAAATCCAAATTGCGTCCACCTGTGGACCAGTTCGCGTCCACCAGCTTAGTCTTAACAATATCAGCCTTATAATCCTTAATATAAGGGTGATATTGTTAAGACAATCTAAAGAAATATTGGCTTTTAACAATTTCTGCATTTAAGATTAAAGTTATAAAAAGTCTACATTATTATCATTATTAAATCACTTTATAGAAACTATAAATAATTATTTATTGTTCTCAACATTGATGGAACTTAAAATCAAAGATAAAAAAATTACGATACATGTTGTCCAATATTGTGGTCTTCGGAATAGCATAATTTTTACATAATTATGTACATATTTGTCTTATCGATTTCTTCTTCTCACGAATATCACAAAACGCTTTCTTTATTTAATCATCTTTTGTATTTATTTTCCTTCTTCTTTCTTGTCTCCTAAGAACTCATCTTAAATAGAAAAAATATGGAATAAAATAAATTAAATGTAATAATTCAATTTTTAACTCAGTCTTATTCAAAAATGCATTTAAAATTATATAAAAAATATATATAGAATGTATTTATGCGATCATTTCTATTTCATGAAAATATGGACGCAATTTGCTATAATATTATCCCTTGCAGGTATAGTTTGCGTCCACTTGTGATCGATTATTATATTCATTGTATCTTTTATTACAATCATAATAATGTGGACGCAAATTGGTCATTACAATTGCATACTATTAATGTTAAAATAAACATAATCCCAATTTCTCTCTCATATTTTAATCACATAAAAATAAACAACTAAAGAAATCATAAATAGACGAGTTCGCGTCCATTGTGGACGCAAAGTGGAAGTTTTATAAATTCGGTGTTGTAATTCGCGTCCACCTTATTTTAATTGTTAACTATAAAAAAAACAAGCTAATTCATAATTCATACTATTCGTCTTTTCATTATTAATGTCTAGAAACAGCTATGTATCGTAAAATTCACATAAAACAATAAAATACTTACCGTCAAACACGCCGCTGCATACTATTTTTTTATTTATATCCCGCGCATCTGCACTCCTTTGTTGAACAACCGAGATTAACTATTTTTTTTTAACAGGATAAGCTGGGCGCACGGAACTTTTGTCTATTTGTGCGTGTCTCTTATACGTCGAGGTATTGGCGATACTGACTTTTCATTTTATTAGTGTGTTAGTATACTTATTTCTGAGCATTTTTAAAGGGAGGTCCGCAAAATGGACGCGAATAGGGGGATGGACGCGAACAGGCGAAATGACCCTTTTATAAATATTTTGAGAGCATTGTTGATGTTATGAGTATTCTCTTGTACATATTCAACATGTTGTATTTTGACGCTTTCTACAGATACATCCGCGGTACTCTCGAGGATATTTAAATATAACGTATTTATTTTATTGGACATTCATTAATAAAACAAATAGTATATAAAATGAAGAATAAGATTCGCTAAAATTATTTTTTGCTCTGAACCAAATTCTTATACCAAGCAGTACCTACTAAATTTCTAATCTATTTATTTATTTCATCACCTGTGCAATATCCTTCAAGTGCTAAAATTATTTTGGCAACATGAATTCTGCGTTTTATATGTAGACAATATTCGAACCAAGAACCAAGACTATACCATCATTCATTTACTCAGCGCAGAGTTAAACATCAAGGCAGCTATTTAAACCCACTACGCGATCAGTTTAAGGTTTTCATACCGGGAGTCGCGGTCTCGACAATTTTCATTCCAGAAGCTCGACGAATTCGTTGTACTCATAGATACACTTAGTTGTACTTATGAGACCCATGCCCACCTCCCATACACTAGCTCCAGGTTTCGAGACTATTGACATTTACTGAAAGGCCTTTGCTTTTTATGGACCCATAATAATAATAAAAATATTTTTGATTCTAATATATGATTTACGCGTGTAAGAGTGTTGATTACTGTATTTACTGCCTAAATACCTAACCTATACCTAACTATGAAATCTCTTTTTGAAAAAATCTCGAGTCTCGTTTCTCTGATATTTGAAATCGGTAGGTAATCGAAAATGTGTCTGTAAAATACATCCGTTGTTTATGCTTAACTATCGTCTAGGGTATTATATTGTCTGTGCTATCGTGTAGGGATCTGAATATTATACCTAGGTACTAATGATATTGACAATAAATTACCGTTCACTCGAACATAATAACATAGGTAGTTAACATAATTTATCGCCGAGTGATAAAAGCAAGGTTTATAACAACATCCGGATGTATTATTGGCATCTATTTAATAAAATATTCATGAGATCTGTACCTTGGATGTAAACAAATGAGATAAACGAAATAAAATATAATATGTTGATTAATTTAGAATAATTGACATTTGCATCATAAACCTGATATCAGACGTATCTTTTAAATTTGAAGTAGGTAAGTCTTGACTTGACTAAGGAGGACAGTAGGCTGAAGGCCAGAGTTCAATTAGATGGCACAGTAGGTACAGGTACGATTAGGCGCTTAAAGAACACTATTGAGACTCAAATGTTTACCTTAGAACTAATACTACCTTGAGTACTTAATACGCTCTTGTCTATAGGAATGTACAGACTAGATATTATAGGCAGTGTAAATACTGGACCATACTATGCAAAGAACTTTGAAACATAAAATTCAACACTTTCGTCCAATGTTTACCGAACCCGGCGTTCCAGTCGCTTTAGAGTTTGAGATGTAACCACATAGACCACCTTTCTATCCACACAAATAGGAAAAGTAGAATGCAAAAAACAAGCATGCACTTGTCCACGTTACCTCGCAAAGTCGCAAATAACAAAATAGGTACACAGTTGGCCGAGTACGTCTTGCATAAGGGCAGAGTGCCAACAGAAATCGAAAACAACCTTAATTCAGTAAAAGTTTCATCGTTCGTGTAATTTTAACGAAATAACTTTAATAGCGTGTGAGCCGATGAATAAATGAAAGTTGGTAAGTACCTGTATGGTTTTTCAATTTCGAACTGGGTCGCATTTCCTTAGTAAACCACAGTAAGCTATCTGATTGTGGAATGCACTACCTGTAGATATTAGATGGCCGCGATTCTGCCCGGAATACCAAACGTTTACTTCTTACTCCGATGCTGTTTGTTTGTAAACTACTTACGTGTTGTTGTTGATGTATTCTTGTAACAACTTCACCAAATGCGTTGTGATTCGGGTCAGATTTCGATCTCTACGATGGATTTACTAATAAACTGCATGTATGGAGTAATGGTTTAATCTGCCACCATTTCTTCTTAATACTGTGCCGACTGTTGTAAATGCGAGCCGCATAGGGCTGAACTGTATATCCACACGGTGTTCTTGCCCCCTTTTATTGAAATTAAAAATTGCTTGTACTGTCTCGATACAGGATTTATTCGGAGTTGCGTCCTCTCCAACTAAATAAAATATAAACGAAATTGTTGCCACCCAAGTGCAACGATTCATCATCTACTCATAAAGACCCGTGTTCGCCTCAACGTCAAGACATAATAAATTAAAAAATAATACGTTAATTATGATTTCAATGCTCCAAGATCATAAGTGTGCCACGTTCATGAAATCGTCAAGCGTTAAAAAAAGACACTCGACCAAATAGAAACTTAATTCATTATAATGCTGGTACCTCTATTTTAATGCTTACTTAATTCTTTTTCGCATAAAATCGGCATTAATTGCGAAGCAAAGACGCTAGTCGTCGTATTAAGATTGTTATTAAAGCAGAAAGCGGCAAGTGAGAGTATTTGACAAAGTGATGAGGCAAATGCACTTATATATGAAATTTGTGCCAGAGATGGCCTTTGATACACATAGCTTTTAGCCATATCGCTTAAAATTTTGTTTTTATTTTCCGTAACGGACAAGTTCAGATGCAGACCGAAGGCTGCAATAAGGTTGTGGGCATGTAAGAACGTAACCCTCTCGAACGAAGTTTCATTAGCCTATCAACTCATTTAGGCATGTGACTTGTGAGCGTACCGTGGCCACCACACTGTATCGTCTGTATCCGCGCCTGCTAACGGAATCTTGCTTATCCTTATTACCGAATTATATGTAGGCGTATTTAGGCCTGAATTGATCCCACGGTATGACATACTTTCGAATTTATGAGCGTATAAGTAATCAATTATCGTGCATGTGAAGGAAACAGTCACGAGGAAAGCGACGTGTATCAGATATCTCCATAAATCATAATCAGTGCTGCCACCTTAGCGCTTTCGGAGTTAAATCTAGCGCCTTTTTGGGTTACCTAGCGCTGAAATTTCGACATTAACTCCTAGCGGCAAATATGGCGCGTTTTTATGACAGACCGAACTAAGTAGTAATCCACGGAAGAAAAATAAACTCACACATAAACCGATAATCATATATTTCACTACAAAGAAAAAATTCGTTTGATTCGTAGTTTAAGTTTATTCAAAGCTACAACTAAACTAAAACCTGGACCTTCAGAAATTCGGTCAACTAATCCTTCTGGTACCGAAATCGATTAGCCATAACCATCACATATCAAACCCTTTTTTGTAATGATACGATTAAATCGTATTCATTACAAATTTTGTATTAAATAAATAAAATTTTCTTACTATTATGCCTTTTTTTGTTCATGCAATCTAGCGGATTCTAGCGCTATTTTTTGTTTGTGTAGTTTAGCGGAATCTAGCGCTATTTTCAAGCGCATTTAGCGCCGATTGGCCTCGGAGAGGTGGCAGCACTGATCATAATGTTTTCGAAGATGGCCACTTGTCGTTAAGAGCGGAGAGATCTGTATGCTAGTAGGGACCAAATGTATATACATGTCTACTCTTACGTAGAGTTCGATCGATTTCGACCAATTATTCAAAAAAAATATCTTAAAGGTTGCAATATTCCACAGCCTGTAGATACCACACACAGTTTAGTCCATACTAAGGCGAGGTCTAAAATTTTAAGATACAGTAAGTAGGTAACAAAGTAGGTAACCTACCTACTATTTTCATATTTCCTAAAAGAAAACTTATTGGAAATGCAGAGGATTCATCCTGTAAGGGAAGAAAGTATTACCTAAGTCAGTGAAATTGACAAGGTGACAATGAAAATGTATTTATGTAATGATAACGATTACGAAAGCGTCTCCTACTTAAGGTATCCACTAATAGCTTACTAAAGTTTTTTTTTTATAGTATTTCTTTCTTTCTTTCTTAAAAAAGACAACTCCCGCACTAGGACTAAATCCTGTGTCGCAGGGGACTTTACAAACATACAACTAACGGACACAATGAACACCCAGACTCGAAACAACAATTTATGAATCACACTAAGTGTTGTCTCGTGTGGGGATCGAACCCACAACACTCGGCGCAGTGGCAAGCGGCGAGGCGACCGCTTAAACCACAACGCCAACCGTGCAGTCGAAGCGTATTCGGCGGCAAACGAGCAGACGGATTGCCTGATGGTAAGCAATTACCGCCGCCCATGGACACAAGCAACACCACAGGGAGTCACAAGTGCGTTGTCGCCCCTTGGAGTTGGGAAAAGGGATAGGATGAGGAGTGGGATGAGGGAGAAGGAATAGGGGATAGGGCCTCCGGCACTCTCACTCACCGAACGAAACGCAACAGTTTAGGTACCTACTGTTACTTTACGACGATTTTCTGTGAGAGGGTAGTACTTCCCCGGTCGAGCCGGCCATTCATGCTGAAATCAGCAAGGCTCTACTACCGCGGAAAATGGTGGTATGGTTGGCCTTGTAGTCTTGTAATTGTACTATTAGCTACTATATTTAAAATAACTCATCGTAGTGATGTATATCTTACGCTCGCGTAATTACAGTCCTTTTTCAGAGCAGAACAGTGTTTGCACAACCCCTTCTTGTGGACTCCTGTGTTGGCGAATTTGTACCACGGTACGCCTTGGTGGTTCGCGGTCGTAGGAATGCGGAACTGTCTGTCGTTGTACATTCCAAGTTGTTCGTGATTTTACCGGTTGACAATATCAACGCCGTCTCTATTAGCCGGGGCAACGAGACGGCTAAAAGTCAGCACAAGAAGAATTTTAAAAATTAGGGGCGATTGACTAAAATATTACCATGCACTTCTCTGTTTCTCTTCTTCACAGCAGACACAAATAGACCACTAAATAGACAGTAAAGCACTCTTTCGAGGGACTAGTTACCTTAGACCTGTTTTTAAGGGTGTGCAAGAAACGAAAAAAAAGGTTACCAAAATAAACCTGACATTTAGTGGACCTTTAATAAGATTGTTCCAAAGCAATGTCTTTATCAAAAATAATAAATTACAAAGTGACCGCTGTAGCTAGCTATAGGTACACGGCCGGCCAAACATTCCAGTCTGAGAGATCAGAATCTTACGCACGTCGAACAATTAAACCAGTCGCTGACCTTACTAAATATTCGCCGTAGATAGATCCTATCAACACCAAACACGTGCCCACATCAACATGTATATTTCATAACAATCTTCTCATTTAATTTTACTGTAGGTATAAACAATGAAATCTATACTGATATAATCAATCTGAAGAATTTGTTTGTTTGAACGCGCTAATCTAAGGAGTTACTGGTACGATTTTGATAATTATTTTTGTGTTGAATAACCCATTTATTGAGGCAGTCTCAGTGGCGTAGCGTGGGGGGGGCCGGGGGGGCCATGGCCCCGGGCGGCACATTTAAGGGGGCGGCAAAAGCCGCCGCTAAAAATAAAAAAATAAAATAAAAAAAATTAAAATACTTGGCGCGCGCACTGATACGATCCCAGAAAGACTGCGCGGCGGCGCGGGCGCAGTAGAAAGAACAACAATCGAAAACAAATCATCCTTATTGTCATTACGTGAAGACTGGCTTTGCTTTTGTCCGGGTTTATTAGTTCTCAAAAAGGATGCAATATGCCAGTGATCTGCGAGCCTGTTATGAGTAATTTATTAATCCATATATCAGGGCCGAGCCGCCCTTGTGTATGATGTGTGCCGCCCCTATTGCCATGGCGGACTGGCGCACATAGGCGCCAGGGCAATAGGGGCGCCGCCTGTCAGATGAAATGCTAGCGTTAATTATTGAAATTATTTTTGATTTTCTTCAAAATACAACATAATCGTTATAGTTTAATAGGGAAGAAAACAGGTACAGGTCTTCTAAGGGGATTTGTCTCTCAACTCCTTATTTTTGCGAGAACACGGAGTCGGTAAATGCCGTATTCCGGTGACGGGCAGTAACGTCACCGGTGCGAGAAGCTACGCCCTTCATAACGCTCACGAACTGCTGCTTTTATCTCTGACTACGGACTGCTATGGTCTATCCCTCCAAAATTAATTGCCATA
This sequence comes from Euclidia mi, assembly GCA_944739405.2. Taxonomy (NCBI): domain Eukaryota; kingdom Metazoa; phylum Arthropoda; class Insecta; order Lepidoptera; family Erebidae; genus Euclidia; species Euclidia mi. The sequence goes on along the minus strand of OX123198.2, from coordinate 12,081,520 downwards.
AAATAAGGCCTGCAGTTCCCAGCAGAGCCTACGTTATTCCTGGCCAAGGACGCGGTGGTGGTAACGGCGATGCATGGGGTCTGTAACATCACCGGGCTACGACAGGCTACTAAAATCAATTATACCTCGCGACCTACAACGAACGCAGTCTACGACTAAATGAACGGAAGCCTCGCCGAGCCCGAGGTAGAATTTAGGGTGTTTCTACACGGTGCATGTAGCTGGAGCAAGTAAAAGTGCGGGTTACACGCGTGGGTAATATGCGCAAGCTACTTGATCAAGTTACTCGCTTGTACTTGTACATGGTGCAGATAACTGGAGCAAGTAAAGACGCGGGCTACTTGCGCAAGCTGTACCTATGTACAAGTTATTTGTTCGTGGTCAAGAGCTACATGTGCATGCTATTCGCGCGGTAGCTTTATGACTTGAATCCCGTCAAATGTATCGACGAACGAAAATTATTTTAAAATCATATGTTAAAAATGTAATTTTAACAGATAACATGCGCGAGTGACCCGCGCGCGTCGCAGAGCACGCGGATTACTTGCGCGGGTGGCTCGCTTTGGTACATGCTCGACTCGCTGGACCCGCACATTGTTTTAAACGATATGTTTACGGTGCATGTAACCCGCGCAAGTGCCTCAACATGCTCAAGCTACATGCGCCGTGTACAAGCACCCTAAGTCTCATACTGGTGTTATCAGAAGACCGAGACAGGGGGAGAACTTGGTAACTCTAGAGTCAGGTGACTTGTTCTACCTTCAGGAAGGCGGCCTACTCTCTTGGGTGGTGTCGGGTTCCTGGTCAGGAGGAAACTTATCAACAACGTTGTTGGTGATACCGGTATATGCGCCACCTCAACTCACCCTGACGAGATAGCTGAGGCCATGTACGAGTGCATTGCCAAGGCAATACACAGTACGAATAAAGCTCAGTACAATTTGTCATAAGGGACTTCAATGCCAAAGTGAAAGAAGGACGCAGTGAAACGAAAATCGGAGCATACGGTCTGGGGGCATAAACTGGGATCCAACGATAATAAATTCCCAAGAATCGTAAGAGTCAAATGCTAGTTATTTTTCTTGAAGCAGGCGCTCTTTTTAATTAAATCCTTTTTCAAGAAGAAGGTCTCACAGACAGAGGACCGATGACGACTAGAGACATCTCGGTGATCAAAAGGTTAAACATCGGATGCATTCACCAACTAGTACGAGGCTCTCTAAATATGATAATTATAACGCTATAAGAGCCCAGTTAATGAAGTCTACACTGCAGTTCCAGCTAGAACTGCAGAATCCTTTCAATCAGTTAGAAACCACCGACAGTATTAATCAGAAGACAGACACAGTGGTCATGGTACTAGGAGATCAGTCACAAAATGTCCTCACTCTTCAAAAAACAAGGAGCGTGAACTTTCAGCCGAGACTCTCGGACTGATGAGGAAAGGACGCGAGTTGCCATCCTGTCTGTCTTTGCCGGATGGGAGGGCCGAACAAACACGGAAGCTAATGCGACGTGGCTTTCAACACATTAACACCCGCACCATGGAGGCTGGGATCGAGGAAAACCGGGGATCATAAGTCTTCGCTATGCCGTTGAGGCGGCCCAACCTAACGAAACTACGAACTGCAGATAGCCGCACCCTCAACTCAAAGTTCGAGATTATCGAGGAGGTTGAAAGTTTTTATCCACAATTGTTCATATACCTCGCGCGAAAACAGTCCAATTGGGCCTAGTCCGCACGACCTTAGAGCCTTACTGATGCGCCACTACACCGAAGACATCTCGGATGTCTATCAGAGCGAGGCCAGGTGGAACCATAAGACTTTAAACATTCTTGGTCATTACGATAGTTTTAACATTTCCCTTTGGGGTATATTATTATACCACGAACCTTTGTTTTGAGTAACTGATATTTCGGCACTGCTACAAGTTGTTCACGGATGTAGGTATTCTACAAACTCTACAAAGGTACATGGTATATTATATCCCGTAGAAGAATGTAAAAGTAACACAAAGCACGGTGATGATAGATCAATTTTTTTAATTGATTAAAACCCATGCAAGTTTTAATAACGAAAATCCTACAAGCCGTCAAAACCTAGACTAAGCTACATACCTACCTATATTGCAGCTGCGCGACATATAAATACCTTTAGCCGCCAGATTTCTCCCTTGAATTCCCTATTATACCCAATGGTTTATGATTTATGAATCAAATGATAATTTGTTTAAATCCATCAAGCTGTTTGGGGTGTAAAGCCAAACTAATGACCATACAAACATACCTACACCCGAAAAACGTAACACTTCTGGCAGATGTAGTCGGGTTCCTAAAAGAGGGGGCGGCAAATTTCCGATCGGCCCCGGGCGGCGAAAACCCACGCTACGCCACTGGGCAGTCTATAGGCTATATTTACATAACGCTTTGAGCCACAAGTACGAAGCAGTAGCCTTAAATAAGTCGGGTGTAACCGCGGGTTTATCTAGTGTTTACTATAGAGGTTTTCTTATAAACATTCGTAAGCGTGGGTAGTTTATTAACAACAGCTGAAGTAACTCCTTCAACAGATGATCTGGTTAAGGTACAGTTATAACGGTTACGTCCTTAGATGCAGTAATTTAACACAGTTATTTGTAGGTACAATGTACTATATAATAGGCTACCTTGATGAACTATTCAAACCTTATCGATATTCTGAAACAATTAAACATTTTCTCGCAGGATTATTATCAATTTTACATACATACATTATAGATAGACTCACACCTGTTTCCCGGAGGGGTAGGCAGAGACTAAGGAACGCCATTTGCAACGATCCTTGTACCTCTCTTGCTTCATTCACTCCCATCAAGTTTCTCATGCATGCTCTTCTGTTAAGGGTACTTCTGACCTGTCCTTTTTCAGGTCTCCAATCTGCTCAGAGAACTTCCACCTAGGTCTTCCCCTTTGTCCTGTCCCATTCACACTTGCCTTATATATCTTCTTTGTCAGTCTATCGTCATCCATCCTCTCCAGGTGCCCAAACCATCTTAACATGACTTTCTCAATGCTTGTCACTACATCTTCTTTTACCCCACAACACTCTCTTATCACACAATTATTTTCTCTGTCGGTCAAAGATACACCACACATACTTCTCAGTGCTCTCATTTCCACAGCATTTATTCTACTTTCAAATCTCTTCTGCCATACCCAACTTTCACTACCGTACATAAGGGTAGGCACTAATACCCCTCTATGCACAGCCAAACGTTTTGGCTATTCATAAACGCCTTCAGAGCTGCATTCACTTTATTACCTGCATTAACTCTTCTTTCAATATCTTCTACATTCTTACCATCTCTTGTAAACAACGTACCTAAGTATACAAACTCATTCACTTGCTCCACTTGTTGTCCTTCGATCAAACATTACAAGCCGTAACGCATTCCTCCTTTTCAAAACCATAACTTTCGTTTTACTAATATTCACGTTCATTCCTTGCCTCTCTAACGCACCACGCATGATTGTTATCATCTCCTGCAATTCCTCCGCTGAAGACGCAAGCATTACCTGATCATCAGCATAAAGGAGGCATTTGACAAGTAACCCATTCATCCTTAATCCGCAGACACTATGTTTTAGATCTTGCAAACAACTGTCCATGAAGAGGTTAAACAACCGCGGCGACGCTACACATCCCTGTCTAACACCTGTGGAGATGGTAAACCAGTCAGTGTATGCCCCGTTTATCCTCACAGAAGCCCTAGAATCCTCGTAAGGGGATTTCAGAGCTCGAATGAGGCTGCTGTCCACCCCATTGATTGACAGCATCGACCACATTTAATTCCTCACGTAAGCCTTTTCCAAATCCACGAATGCTTTTGACCTTTGGCCAAAAACTTTTCGGCTCTGCTTCGCAAGGAAAAGACTTGATCCGTACATCCCATACCCTTTCGGAATCCCGCTTGTACATCCCATAATTTGTTGTCGGTTACTTCCATAACTCTTTCAATCAGTGGCGTAGCTAGCTTGGGTGGCACCCGGGGCGGATTTTTCTTGAAGTTCAGAGCATTAACAAGAACACGAGCGAGATACCAGAAGTCAGCCAAGAGCTTAAACGTGGAAAATCCCCTGTAGAAATCGAAACAATGTGCAGCTCCAATGTATATTTAAATCTAGCCTCTTCTCGTGGAGTGGCGGACAAAACCCTTTTTAAGTGCTATCGACACATCACTCTCTTGAGCAACGTATTTAAAAGCTGTTTTCCAGTGTCATCAGTCACCACCAACATTTCCGCGTCTCGCTTGACGAGTTTTAGACCTTCAAATAGACCGGTTCTCGAGGCGCGTGGTTGTGCCACCACCAAAGATGACATTCACATTACGGCAGATTATACATGACACAGAAGAGTATAATCATCCCCTGTGCTTATAGCATTTCTGGACTATGAAAAAGCCTTTGACTTATTGCAACCTAGTCTATTCTGGAGTCCGTGTAACGGTACCGTTTGCTCAGAGGTATGTCGAATTTCTGCGTCAGGCAAAACTTGCAGTTGGGTAGAGACAATTACGAGAAGGCTCGCAAAAGAATACAGCTTAACTGGGCAGCGTATAGGAAATTACGCCACTGTCAAGACAAAGTATGTTCTACCCGTGACTTACAGAACGTGGACACTGACGGTACGACTGGTCCACCAATTTGAGCTCGCTTAACAAGCTATGGAGAGGGCTACGCTCGGAGTTTCTCTGAGGAATCGAATTCGAAATGAAGTCATCTGCCAGAGAATCAAAGTAATCGACCCTAAAATCAAAATAAAACATAATAAAACGAAGAATTTATCTGATTAGATATCAGTAGTGAACTGCGAAAGGCAGTCTACTACTGATATGATGATAAATATTAAAATAGAATGTCAAAAAACGCTTCATAGGTTTCGCGCACAGGCGCGCCGTCTTGAATCTGCGCGGCTCTGATACCTACACTTCATCATCATCATCATCAGCCTAGATATAGGCCTCTCCAATGGCACGCCACTGAGCCCGATTTTCGGCTTTTCGTGTCCAGCCGCTGCCAGCTACTTAGCGTATATCGTCACTCCACCTAGCCGGAGGACGTCCTACACTACGTTTGCCAAGGCGCGGTCTCCACTCTAGAACACGACTACTCCAACGGTTATTGACAAATGTGGCCGGCCTACTGTCACTTCAGCTTGCTATGTCGATTACTTTGGTTATCTGTCGGATCACTTCATTACGAATTCGATCCTTCAGAGAAAGTCCGAGCATAGCCCTCTCCATAGCTCGCTGAGCGACCTTAAATTGGTGGACCTACACTTATTATAATGAAATGAAGTCCTCTTTTCGTTCTGTCTGTATGAACCCGATAAACTCAAAAACAACAAAAAGCGGATTTTTGTTCACTTTTCACCAATAAATAATTAGTGTGATTCCTGAGGACCGTTAAGGTGTAAGTATAATTCACGCGGACGGAACGAAGGCTTATATTTACTAGATACTAGAGGCTACTGAAGCTACGCCAAGCCATTTTATTTTAACTGAACCGTTTCTCCCCGATCCCGTGAGAATTTCTTTAAATCCGTTCTTAGTGCACACCTACGATCCTCAAACGACGTGCAAAATTTCAGCTTCTTGTCCCAAATAGTTTTGGCTGTGCATTGTCTGTCAGTCAGCCAGTAACGCATTTTTTTCTATATACATCTGTAACAATACACATCCGTGTAATGTGCCCGGGTGTCACCCCAAAAATGGTGTCACCCGGGGCGGACCGCCCCCACTGCCCCCCCCCCCCCCCTAGCTACGTCAGTGCTTTCAATCAGTACCTTTGCATACAATTTGCCAACAATGCTGAGAAGGCTAATGCCTCTATAGTTTTTGCAGTCTTGTTGCGAGCCTTTTCCTTTATAAAGAGGCTTGTGAGCTGTGGCCCAGTCATTAGGTACTCGGCCGGTGCTCCAGCTCAAGTTATATAACCGCTGCAACTGACCAACTATGATGCCCTGTCCAGCCTTCAGCATTTCGACTGTAATCCTATCATGTCCTGCAGCCTTACCTACTTTCATACTTCCCAGTGCCTTCAAGATGTCATCCACGCCAATAACGCTTTCATCATTGCTATCATTACCATTCATTTCAGCTATCGGTGTCTCTATCACCGTTCTTTCAAATAAACTTTCATAATACTCTTTCAGCAATTCAGCATGCACGATTCACCATTTACTATCTTTCCATTGTCGTCTCTGAGGATTGAGTTCTTCCTCGAACTGCATGAACGGATTTCCAGAAAAACTTAATGTTCCTCTGGAAATCGTCAGATAATCTGCTATCAAACTCATCTTTCTTTTCCTCTTTTTTCCTTTTAACCATTTCTTTCACTATTCTTTTTGACCTAATAAACTCCTTTCTTGCTTCATCTATGTCTACACTCGTTGCTTTTCCCATTCTTTCATTTGCTCTGGCAGCCAACCAATCTGACCAAGCTTTCTTCTTCTCTGACACTGCTGATTGTACATCCTTGTCTCACCATGTATTCTTAACCTTTCGTATTTTCCTTCTCTTGATCACACCACATACTTCAGACGCTACACATACTATCTCTTCTTTAAAAGACTGCCATAATTTTTCCATATCATTTATGCCTTCGAACCTCTCAAATCTTGCTATCAATCTTCATTTATACTCATCTTTCACATCTTTCTCTTGCAGATTTTCTACTTTTATTCTCTCCAAGACCCTATTTTCATTACGCCCTCGGTGTCGCCATCCTTTAAAAAGGCCACTTATCCGGCCCATCAGCAAGAAGTGCTCTGTGTGGATGCCGATCCCTCGATATACTCTTGTAGCCAACACATTCTTTCTCAATCGTTCATCTACTATCACAAAATCAATCATACTTCTTCTAACATTTTTCGCCTCACGCGTATACATATGTATCCTTTTGTGATCAAACATGGTGTTTGTCACACAAAGGCTCCAATTATCAATTTTAAGCTAATCTGTTTGACGCATTGAAATCATACTAAATACAGTATTAAGTCAATTCGTAACCAAATTTTCCTATAACTCTTATAAGTGACTACACTATGATGTTACAAAAGTAAAAAGAAGTAGACATGTTATAGGCGTACCAAAAGCAGGACGCTAAACATAAGCCAGTTGGCAAGTCTGACATAATTATGTGTGTGTGAAGTCGCGAGCCGGCGGCGTCAAAGTGAAACTGACACATCTTGTCTACCGAAAATAAAATAAATATGGAGTTATCGATGTGTGCGTTAGTGTACCGTTTCTACGGATTGATTACTAAGTAGGTAACGTATTTACCTCTTTCTTGTAATATCTTTGTGACTACATAAGTTCTTTTAGTTCTTTAGATAAGACAACTCCCGCAGTAGGACTAAATCCTGTGTCGCAGGAGACTTTACAAACATACAACTAACGGACACAATGAACACCCAGACTCAAGATAACAATTTATGAACCACACAAAGTGTTGTCTCGTGTGGGGATCGAACCCACAACACTCGGTGCAGTGTCAAGCGGCGAGGCGGCCGCTTAAACCACTACGCCAACCGTGCAGTCAAACAAAGACATATAAAGAGCTATACAGCTAAGTCGGCTGGTTTCTGAATGGAGCCTGCTTCTGTTGATCGAAGGGAGCCTGCGACAGTTACAACGAATTCCGATGTATTGGTGTGGTGAATCCTTCAACGGTATCCTCCAGAAGGTAAAATAGTCATGGCTGAGATACAAGTGGAACATCATGAGTTCTTGTACTCACTTTTGGGATAACGTAACTGTTGATTAAAAGTTTCGACTTGAAATGATATTATAATAAGCAGTTACTCACGGGCAGGTAAAACAAACAATACATACTTTCTGGAAATACTTATCGTATCGTAGAAAGTAAAACTGAGTTAAAAGTCTCAGTCTCTAAATCATTAGTAGGAGATTATTAGTATTTTGTTAGCCATAGTTCCAGTGCCATAATATAGGATAAACATTAAATATAGGGAATAGTGTGAGTGCGTTCTGTTTATAAGGCTTCAGAGGGCAGGCTTGTCCATCGTTACTAAATCACGTAATACGACGGACGTTTTTGGGTAAATAGGTAAACATATTGGTTACACTGATACGTGAGCTTAGAACTTAGCAGGTAGCAGGTAGCCTGACTGTAGTTTAATGACCTTATTTGTGCGTGCAATCAGCAGTATAAAATTAAATAATAACGAATAAAGTCTGTCCATGAGACCATGAATTTGCTCCGGGCCCTCAATGGCGTAGGTATGTATCTACGCTACCTATATATATATACTATACTGCTTATCTATAGCTGTATACAGAATGTCACAAGACCCATCTCCAAGCCGAAGTCTACTCGTTCAGGACATCATACCAAGTCGTATTAAGCAAAAATTAATCCGGGGAAACATTTTTTTTTAAGTAGGCACATTTTTTAAACTGATAATAAAAGTGCGCGCGCGCGATTCCCGAAATACCTTCTTATCCATGGGTGCATAGGACATGTACAGAACAACCTAGCGGGGTAATTGCATCGATTTTGTACCTAATTAGAAAAAATACATAGTGACTTTGAGCCTCAATATCTCTTGATGGCATGGTCCCGAAGTAAAAAATGTTCGTAATGACTGGTACCTACGATAAGGGATTTCAGTTTTCGTTACGGGTCTTATTACACCCTGTATATGTTGAGGTATTCCTCCATTTGCTGACTGACTGACTGATAGACAACGTACAGTCAAAACTATTAGGCGCAAGAAGCTGAAACTTGGCATGTATGTTCATTGGGGACCGTAGGGGTGCACTAAGAAGGAGTGCGCCCCACTAAGAAATTCCCACTGGATTGGGAAGAAATCAAGGAACAGTTAAATGAAATGTATTTTCATTTAACTGTCCCTTGATTTTTGTGTGATGTGCAGGCGTAGCTGCGAAAATCTGCTAGTCTGGCTGGTCATGAATAAATACTTGGACAATTTGTTCATAGCTTTTTATTAAAAGTTTGTTTACATTTTTTATCTTGGTTATTTATATCTATATATATCCTTATGTTTTATATTTATATATATCCTTTGCAGAACATGGAACTAGTAGGCCGGATAAGATTCCCACGCAGAGATTGGACGTTTACATTCTAACCAAGCTTAAAAATATGCGTGACCTATGAATAAATGATGTAAAAAAACCCAGCGTTTTTTGTGTATCTGCCTTTATGTAAATTTATTTTTAAATTTATCTAGGAAAAGTGGTCAAGCAAACAGAAAAGATAGTGTTGCATGATGATGATGGATCGAAAAAGAAATAAATTGGGTTACTAGTCCATCTAGACCACATAATTAGATACCTACATAGGTAAGTAGCCTAAATTTCTAATAAAGTATTACACTCTTAAAGGCAGTTTCTTTTTGTTTAAAAATACTTAGTAACGTTTTCTTGATTTATTCTTGTGTCCTATTTAATACTTGCTCTTTTTAGCTTTCCTGCGGTAGCGGCAATTATGAGACTTTTCACCAAAATATTATATCCGTAAGTTTGTCACGCTTCTCTTGCCTTACGCTTGCCTAGTCCCATATTACTTGAGGTCGCAGAATGTCTTTCTCTTGCATTCAGATGGTTTCTGATAGGGGTATCAGACACCATCTGAACATTCACTCTATTTTTATTCACGCCATCCTTCACACAATCCATCCATCTTTTCATTCTCTCCTGCTTACAGTAAATTTTAAGTTGAGAGTTGAGGGACATACCCTCAACACTCAACTCAAAATTTACTGTAGTGTTTTGTTCCAGAAGCGAATTTGAGAGCACTGAATAGGGTTGTTTCGAACTAGTCCAATCAAGCACTATTACCTAATGAAATGTCAAAAACGACCTTTTCTACGGCGGCGTTTGTATGAAATAAGACCTAGTGACGTCATAGTTTTTTGTTGTCAAGTAGAATACTTATATATAAAATCTTTGCGTTACTGACTGACTGACAGACACGCTAAAGCCGAAACTATTGGGCGCAGAAAGCTGAAATTTGGCATGTAGATATGTTCCTCGGGGGCCGTAGGGGTGCACTAAGAAGGGATTTCCCGAAATTCACACGGGATCGGCCAAAACGGGTAAATTTAAAAAAACATGCAGGCGTAGCTGCCGGCGTCCTCTAGTTATCAATAAATTGTCGATAAAAATGTTACATAAAGTTTTAACATTAATTGATGAATGAAACTACAATTAATTTGACATATTTCACTGGATAAAAATACTTGTATACCTAATTTATTTCACTTGCAGGAAACTTCCCTATTGCCGTAGACATACAGTACACAGTCAGTACTAAGTTAGACAAGTGATGATCTGAGTACGAATAAGTTTCTATTGCAATACTATACAATGTCGTTAGTTGTATAGAGAAAATGTTATACCACGTTTTCACTGCCATTTACAAGCGCAAAATAGCCATTAGACATATCTTATTGTTAAGTATTAGTATTGAATACTTAGAAGCTTAGGACGTGACAATGGTCCATTGCTTTTAAGCACGTCAAAAGGACATTACTGTTGCCTTCTAAGCTTTTCTTCTTCTTTCAGTAGACAGTTTCTGTCCGTTTAGTCGACAAATGCCTAATTCGCAAAATGGCTACCGAGTCTCGAAAGGAATAATTTAGTGTTGTTACTTATTTCCTACACTATAACAACGCTTGGCGTGTAGCCGTGTGACTTTTTGTTTTGCTGACGATATCGTTCTTAATAGTTGTACACGTACAACTATCAAAAACGGTATCGTCAGCAAAACAAAAAGTCCCGTAATAGGTTCCCTAACTGCATTCTTTGGCATTTATCGCCTACGGCTCACAAGACACGAAAGAACAACTTGTATAAAAAGCCTGTTGTAAAAAATTAACCTACATACATAATAATCCTTGCATGTATAAGTAAGTAAACATACGTAACGACACGACGTCCTTGAACTGCGGTAACACCGCGTAACCGAAACTTGTGGCTGACGAGTTTTTCACTTATCTGTTTGTTCTTACATTAGAAACACAAGAGGGGCTAGACTATAGGGGCTAGACTATAGGGGCTACAGAGATTTGGAAACATTTTTTCACTGATCAGATTTTTAATTACTTAAGGCACTACCTCGAAGGTCAAAAAATCGTGCAGAGGTCATCGCTAAGTGTTAGCTATAAAGTTGAATGTCGCACGGTTTTTGACATGGCATGCCATCGCGAAACTGACTGAAATCTTATTTCGTTCATAACTCAAGTAATAATCGTTTTAGAAAAAAATCGTTAGACCAATCCCTAATAAACTAGCTCTTCTTCCAGTGAGTAGCAATTTCAAGGCGAAAAGTTAAGTATTTTTTTAAATATCCAAAAAAATATTTAGAGAAAGCATGTTTTTCAAATTAAAATTCTATCGAGCGAAAATCTTCCTATCGTGTACCCGTCCGAGCAGTCCCTAGATAAAGACCTGATAAATCTAATATATAAAATTCTCGTGTCACAGTTTTCGTTCCCATACTCCTCCGAAACGGCTTGACCGATTTTGATGAAATTTTTGTGCTTATCCGGTATCTATGAGAATAGGCCAAAATCTATTTTTCAAAAAAAAAAAAAAATTGCAAAACAACGTTTGCCGGGTCAGCTTTGCTGGTGTGTCTCACTGCTTCAAAATCTGTGATCAAAAAGGGCATACATTTCCGAGGTAGCGCCTTAAATACGGTTAGAAATAGGTATTATACATAATACCCAACTTTTAAAGACAACTCAAAACAACAACGTGTCTTGGAGAAGGTAAGCTATCGGTAGAGTCTTAATCGCGTACAATGAATTTATTTAAGGTATAAATACCTATTTGTTTCCGACGTTTCGCTCGTCTTGCACCGAGCGTGGTCGCGGAGAGACTGATGAGAGCTCAGCGCCGTCTTGTAGAAGTGCGGGTTTCGGCACCTACCCTCACTTGGTCTTTATTTAAGTTCGCACTGTCGGTACTCCGACACACTACACTAATGACGTCTACACACTGTTGAGATTTATCACTGCGGCGGTGTTTACATTTGCTGATGACTGGATTCCAAGTAGCCGATAATCTATATCCATCCTCCCGGTTGAAATTGTTATATTTCTTGATTTCTACCGCTTCACGTACTATCCTGGAGTAATAGTGACGATCGGTGGATAAGACTTGTGGTTGATGCAGTTCTATCCAGTGGTTTGGTCCAGACTCCAACAAATGCTCAGCTATAGCCGACTTATTAATATGTCGGTTTTTCACAGCTGCGATATGTTCCTTTACTCTTTCAGCGATTGTACGCTTAGTCTGCCCGATATATGAACTACCGCAGAGGTAGGAGGACAAATAGGTATTTATACCTTAAATAAATTCATTGTACGCGATTAAGACCCGCTAATTTATTTTGTATGATGTATACAAATCGCGAAAGTTTAAAATCGATTATCGGTAGAGTGTAAGGGCACAATAAATTAGAAAGGTTTTTTTTTAATGCTGAGTATGATGATCTCAACACTCGTATTTTTTCTTAAATTTAGAAAAGTAATCCCGATAGGATTACTTTTCCTACCTACCTATCAGAAAATTTATGTGATACGAATATGTCTATGAATATGAAGTTCGAATCTAAAATACCGCGGTACCACTACAAATTGTTATGTTATATCATTTCATAACACCACACGAATGAAGGCATACTTTGAAGGCCAGGTTGTATTTCACCTGTCACCTCTTTAGTTTCATGTCATAGCCAAGTGCTATGCACATTTCCAGACCACAGGCTATTACTGGGAAACCCAATAGCACCCCGATCGATGAGGAAATCGAAAACGAGACCGCGTGATTGGCTCGTGAGTCTTGTGGCTACAGTTTATGTCAAATAGTTTCTAAGGCAAAATAAACTTAAGCTAAAGCCAATCCTATTTAAGGTATAAGTAGGTAAAAGAAGTCCACTAAATTAACCCGGTTTCGCCGGGCGAAAAGCAGAGTGCGTCCGCTTTAAATCTGAAAAATAATCCTTTTAGGGATTGCAACCCGTACCTAGATCCCACTGCACCTATTAACCTGCTGGATTGAATGATGTCCCTAGAATGCCCTAGATGCTTTGTCTCGAAATATTTGACCAAGATCTAAAACAAAGTAGGTGCGCATGGAATATATTGTATCATACCAAAAGCCAACACTACCTCTTGCCAACAGTGCAATAAACTTAATATTGTAATGATGAGCAGGTAGGTACTTATGACTAACATGTTTTTTATTTCACTGACATCATTTTTACTACCTGCCTAAGTTATGATTTGGATCGAGTGAGAAAAATCAATATTGTCCAAGTGGGTAGGTATGAGAAAACACGCTTGATCAACTTGTGCTAACCAAACAAGATGTTTGATGTTTATGTAGGTATGTACTCCACCATAAAATTAAAGGTCGAATCGGGTAATTGCGAGTCACAGCAAGTTCTGACTACTTGTCACACCTGGATTTTTTAACGACGTGTTCTACCACTTCATGTGAAACTTTCAGTAAGGTATAAGAATGTTAAAGAAGTGTTTTTTTATATACTTAAGTATTATGCAATTTTTGTACCCAGTATGGCTGCAGATATCAGATAGGTACATAAATACTTTTATATAATGAAATCGTTTACAGTAAAGTATATTAATTTTTTATCATAGATTCTTAAATGTATCTCACCCATGAGCGCGTCTATGATAAGGTAGGTATTTTATTAATACCCGTACGTAAATTGTTCGATCTGCGATTTAACCACTATTTCCCAAGCCTGCTCTTTGAAATAAACCGTCAATTAAACAAAACATATTTATTCGCTCGACACGCACTTTCTATCCCCCTTGATAGTTCTAACAAGACAGTGTTTGAATACGTGTGAAATTGATTAACTTGGCATTCAAACGTACACAATAATTAAGCAGATACATACTACATTTCGTTTCCACGTTTGTGCTGTGCCTATTAAACTGTCATGGCTACGTTCAAGAGCTGTTTGACTTTGTAGTAATTATTACTTGCTGTGGAACGGCCGCCTACATATTCCGGTAAATAGGTGTGGTCAATCTCATGAATACCTACTTATTTATGCGTTGTATACTAGCGTGTGATGTGAGATCGAGGGTTAGCTGCCTCTTTGAATAGGTAAACTATGTACCTACTTACTTACTATGATTGTTTCAAAACAGTTTAATTTTCTAAGAACTTGTATATAAATATCTCCATGAATTTTTAGGTCCCATGTAATAGGGAGCGAGCCTATTGTCGTTACCTACGTGAAGAACTCTTATCTTAGTGTTTACGCGTCCGGCTACGCTGATGAATATGCTTCTTCTATTCTTCTTTGCTGCTACATGTGGTACGTAAGCTATTGCACTATCGTGACATATTATTCTGGTACTTACAGTACGTGTATTGACTTTAGGGAATTAGGGTGCATCCGAATGTTGATGGAGAAATGAAATAAAAAAGGAACACCACAGTCATCATCATCATCCTAAAAAGAAAACATATTTATACATCATATTTAATTTACACCGTTAAACGCATCAAATAACATTTCCGTGGCAAGAAAACTTCGTCACCATAGTTAGATAATAGTATCTTGATTCTTGAAAGCTAATTCCATGGTATTGAACAGGGATCCCCCGCGCTACACGTCTCGGGAACGCATTAAGGATTCATATATTTTTATGAAGATTTTAACGCAATAAATATTGCGTAGGGGATCAGCGTTTTTTTATTGTTTACTTCATAGGGGGGAGAAGGGCAAAATGTCTTACGAAATAATGGATAACGCCTAATTACCTGCCGTTAAAACACAAGGAATTCTGTAAGGAACCTATTTATTTTTTGTACCATAGACTACAAAAAATAAATAGGTTCCTTACAGAATTCCTTGTGTTAAAGTATAATATGTTAAATTACATAATCATGATTAGTTGATCAGTCAAGGCGTTAGAACGTTAAACTCACTTTCGCATAATATTATTTTAATGACACCTTTATACGGTGTCTGAGCTATAAACCCGTTATTTATTATAAAGATAAAGACCATTATATCTGGCTAGACATAAAGGTATTATAATGTATGGAATGTGTAGGTATAAGCGTGTGTGCTAATCTGTTTAGTAACAGACAGTAACCACAGTAACACTAGCGGTCAGTGCATCTCAACTTGCGTAATTGTGAATTGAAACACGAGGAAGTGACAGAACTGGAACGAACCTTTCTTTGGGTATTCATTAATTGTTCATGCTTATTGGTAGTCAAGGTTATTTGCAGAAATATAGGGCAGATATTTTCTAAGCAACTTGCTGGCTATATTTATTCCGTGCCAGGCCTTTTGTACGATACCTACGTAAGTACCTAGGTACCTAAGCCTTTTTTTAACGAAGCTGCGCGCCTTTTGATGCGTAAAAACTAGATTGAATTCTATTTTAAAAGAGTATACATTTAAAATAGTATTGTTTTAATACGCGTGTACAATGCACCATAAATTCTCGTCGGAACATGATAATGAAATAAGACGGTGACACATATTTTATGAAAGAAAGAAAGAAAGAAAGAAAGAAAGAAAGAAAACTTTATTGCTTGCAGGCCTTGCAGCTTACAGGGACACAGTGTGTAAAGGAAAAAGTATAACATATGTATTCCAGTATTTTACTACTAATTTGGTTACCTACCAATCGGGCGGTATTTGGGACTACTGCTTCTCCCGTGGCTCATAGCATAAAAATAATATATTTATTCAAATCGGACCAGATCCTGCGGTTAGCACGTGCAACAAAACAAAACAAACACTCAAGCTTTATAATACTTACTAAGTATAGAAGTAGGTACCTATGTCGAATTAAAGAGATTCATAGTTCAGTACCTGTGTTGCATGTTTGTCCAAGTTAGAATGACACTTATGGGCATTGCGAGGGTAGTGCCAGGGGGTTGCACTGTGCCTCCCTGACTCTGACAATGTGACTAGTGATCTCTGCCCACATACCAAATCTGCCACTTCAAATTAATTTCTGTCAAAGGCCATGCCTAAACACTGTACACCGCCCTGAACATTATTCTGCCAGCGCTCATGGTTTTCGTAAGATATTGGGCATATGATTAATATGAATCCATTTACGGATACAAACACAAAGAAAATAATAGCAAAGCTCCTACAAGGTTGCTTGTTCGGAGCGTGATTTATTTTTAATTGTAGTTCTACGATTTGATTTTAAATACTTACAACTATATGAATTTATAATCAAATCGGAAAACTCATACAAATGTATGAATGTGCATAAAGTGTCTATCTAGGTGGTCACTGTAGCGTCAAGATGATTTATTAACCGATTACAAAATAGAAGATTATCAATTAGACTCGTATGGATGATCTATTGTTGGTGTTCCACAACATTATTTTGTGCTAGTCCACTGACTAAGTTTCTAAAATGATAAATGATGTGAAAAGTCCTCATCGATCCGGCACGTGCTAAAAAAAAAATACTCGGGGTCAAAGGTCACAAAAACGGGTTTTTCGCGATTTTCAGCAAAATGGTAAGTTTTATCATAAAATTTGCTCTGACAAAAATTGTAGATCAGATAATTATCTATAAAAATGTCCATTTACTTTTTTTCCTAAGAGCCACCGTTTTTTGAGATATAACGATTCAAAAAGTTGAAAGAGTTGTAATCGTCATAATATGCACACGTTTCCACGCCACCTTTGAGGTAGTGTACTTAGCGCGTTTTTTTTAATATGGTTTCCCCGGTAGGCCTATTCCACTGATCTTTTATGATTCTGTTTAATTTGAAACTATTGAATAACTGTAGATATTGACAAGGGTTGAAAATGATGAACTTCTGCTTTCTCCTGTTCTTGTTCTTCTTCTTCTTTCAAAGGGTTCCGTAGTCCACAAGGAACCCTTATAGTTTCGTCATGTCCGTCCGTCTGTCCGTCCGCAGCCTAGCTCAAAGACGCCTGGTGCTAGAAAGCTGATATTTGACATGAATATAGACATAAGATATTGCAACAAAACTGTAGAATAAAATTTAGGAAAATATTTTTTTTAAGGGTATCTCCCCTACATATGTATATAGTGGGGTTGAATTTTTTTTTTTGGTTGAGTACCCCATCATGTGGGGTATCATTAGATAAGTTTAAAAAAAATATTATTAGTTTGCTCAAATCATTTTTTGATCAAGTGATTGGTTTGTCAAATATCAAGCTTTGAAGTGGAAAAAATTGTTAGACTGAAGTGTCCCCCCCCCCCCCCTCTACCGGCTAAACTATTAATTTGGAAGAGGTGAAAAAAATCACAAATGTAGTACATATAACGAATTTAAAAGGAAAACTATCACGGCTAAGTACATATCACTAGTTTACGAGTAATCGTCGGTTAACTTATAAATACCTATTTTTGTGAGTTTACATTGGGCGCGCTGGCTTAATCTTAAAGATATGCGTACTTTGGTATGTAATGTACCACGGTACTACGTATGTATAGTAGTAGAATATCTTGGAAACCACATTTTATGTTTACAATACATAACTGGATACATACTTACCTAGTATTTTTCTAAACAAACCTTTGGTTCTTATAATTGTGTAATTAAAATTATTTTTCAGCAAAATAAACAGTCGGATTTGTTGCACATTAATACCCTTTGCAGCAAGTCATTATGGGCAACTACGGAACCCTACATTGCGCGTGGCCCGACACGCACTTGGCCGGTTTTTATACATATGTTACTATGTTGTACTTAGTTTTTCTGTGATGTTACGTCGGTTTATATGCATAAAACTGTTATTAGTAGATATCTATCGTCTTCTAATGCCTTTATATCTAAGTTCTTTTTTTCAAACGATACGGCGAACCACAAGCTCATCTTTTGGAGCAGACTATTCTATATTTCACTCCACAAATTTTTTGATGATATTTTCCCCAAACAAACATTGTATTTATATTAGCAAAAGGCGATTGACCTTCGGTACGTGTCGTCTAACAAATATAAGATTATCGCCAAAGAGGTCGTGTTTATTATGTTTGCTAAGCAGCGTTTGTGAAAGGTAGACCTTTGATGACTGATTGTAGGTCAAATTTATCAATGCCAGCTATGGCGCTGGGTGGACATAGCTACCATATGTTGCCAAGTGTCTATGTGGGCAGTAATGTAATAGGTGGAACTTTACTTACTGTAAGTATACCTAGGAGTCTACTACCTACTCCCCGCGCCATATTCCTTATGGTTGAGCGTCGTGCTTCCCTCGATGTGGAATCTAAACAAATTTAAGAACAAGAGTTTGTTTGGTTGAACCCGCCAATCTTAAAACTCCTGGTTCGATTAAAATAATCTTTGACTGTACATCTGTTATCCATCACGCTATAAGCTACGCTAAATAACTGGGTGCTACCGGAGGTTAGCAAACAATATAAAAGTTCAATATTTTGATAATAATCCTTGCAGTGAGTTCAGTAACTGAGAGCCAATAGCTGGATGTTCTAAAGTTCTAAACTATATTTAGTAACTCAATAGGTTCCAAGAGCAACAGATCAATTGTCTAACCATCGCTTTCTACTAACACACTTTAAACAAAAGCCGCACTTGCGACGACACTGGCACAAACCCTGCCTATACATACATAGAGACATTCGTCAACTTTCTGTCGTTCGCCAATGAAAGGTAATTAAACAGTATAAGCAGAATGTTGTATGCAAAGGTGCATCAAAGCATTAGATCATGTCTATGACAATGTACAAGTAAATGAGAAACATCGGCGAGTGAAATCGCTCGTATGCTATGCTCACGTTCTTCTTGGCCAACTTACCGCTACACTGGCTATAAGGGTTCATCCATTAATCGCGTGATGCTCTTTTGCAATTTTTTTTGCCCCAAGCTGGTGATTCGTGGTGGGTTTTACATTAAGATCTTAGTACCTTTTTGGTAAGTACAAAGGTTTTTTTATTGGTTGGCTATTGATCTCGTCTGATTTTACTGTGATAATGCGACTGAAGATAGAGCACGATGGCCTAGAAAGTATATATATTTCCCCGCGATTTAAAACTAAAAGGTATCTAATTTCCTTCACAATGTTTGTGAGTTTGACAGCGTGCATTTATTTATGATTAAATAGATACACGTTATCTCACTACAGCCTCATCCACTGTTTTGTTAAATCGAGATTTTCTTCAAACATCTCTGCCTACCAAGTCTCACATGTTTAAAGGACAATCCCTAACTAGGTAATAAATAAAACGAAGTTTTTTTCAGTCATTGCATTTTACTAAGAAAACGTCAAGCAAATAAACTGTTGTCGTTATGTGGTCCCCTTTCCTACAGACAGGAAGCCTGATGTATTTGAGAAATATTTGGCGTTCGCTTCGTTGATGCGCGTCTCTGCCGCTTGAGGATTCACGATTTCAAGACCCTGGAACAAAAGAGACGGAGTTTAATATAATAGTTGATGATGAGGCAATGATCGCTTCACCACAGTCTGTTAGTTGTGTTCGTTGTTAGTATTATAAAATTCTTAAAGTTGTACGCGTGTGGGAATCGAATTTTCTAAATAAATGGGAGTAAAACAAAGTAAACAAAGCAAGTAAAAAAGATCTTCAAACCAATTAAAATTACACACCAATAAAAATTGTCTCCACTCGTTTATGGGTAATAACAACATGATTATGAAACCATATATCTAATTCTACTTTCAGAATGGATTCTTTAGTAGGTATGCATCATAAGAAATGCGTCTTAGCACTATACATAATAATTTAAAATTTGTCATATAGTTACACTGTCTCTAAGTTTGAGCTAAAGATAACCTCAGCCCGATTTTCGTTGCTTTAGAAATAGACCATCGTAAAGATATATTACGTAATAATTATATTAAGCGACAAACCGTCCAGTTATCTACTACAATCACGTCAATTATATTCCAAGTATTCAGCGAAACCGTTTTAAAAGATATAAGTAATCACATTTGATGTCCGCAAAAGGTCCGAATAGAAAACAAGATTTTTACAATCAAGTGTCAGATAACTAAGGCGGGAAATTACACCATAACCATAAAGCCGTCATCACTACCTTAAACAGTGTCAAACAACAGCCAATTGTCACAGTAATCATATTAACTATGTGCTAAATAATGGAACCGCTTGTACAACATTCTGCTAGTGAAGTACAAAGCAACACGCAAATGTAATGTCCAACATAAAGGTACGTCTTCCGCATAAACGTCCAACTTTAACCCACGCTTAAAAGCAGTTCGTAATACTCATTACGTTTATGTCAAACCTTATTTGTTATTCTTGTCATTATTTTGAGATTATAGTACAGATGCGAGTAGAAATCCAAGTCATGGCGATCAGACAAGTGAGGCGACTAAGTAATGGTCACTCATTTAATTCTCGCTTATCACGTTTGAGATTGCTATTGTAGTAAGTAATCATTTGTTGTTACTACCCGACGCGCACGGGTCGTGTTAGCCAGCTTACATAACACGTAGACACAGTAAAACTTTAACAACAGATATAAAAACTCAATTTGATGTCTGATCCATTCAGACATTTTATTCGCGTCGTGGTCAGGCAGACAAATTAGTTTCGCTAATGGGATTTCATGTTTGAGGAAACCATAAAGTGTTATGATGAGTGCCGATGTGCTAGCTTGACCCACTGACTAATAGCGTCTTCGCTTCTTTTCAATTAGCTCTCATACATGTGCCGAAAATAACTATAATTATAAATTTTACCTGCATAATAATATATTAATGTCGAATTTTGAGAATTGGCACTTTCACAAAATGTTATATGGCACACAATTAATGTCAATAGTACGTGTACCGGTAAATATAATTCTAATACAATGTTTGGTAGTTGTCGGAATGCCTTGAACCTTATTGCTCGCAAAAGTTGAATTGATATTTTTCATATTGCATCCGCAAAGTTAAGCAATGTAGGAGACCGCTTGCTGTGGCATTTGGATCAGACGGCGGACACGTTAAGCCGTCGAGTCTCTGTTCTTACCTATCACAAGATTTAAAATAACACCCAAACTATACTAAAATGTATATAATTTGTAAACCTATTCGGTCAGCATTATTATATAGTTTAACAAACTGTGACAGAAAACCATCTCCCAAAAATAGTAAATTTCCCTATGTGTCTTCGTTCAGTGTCAATGAAGCATGAATTTTACAACTCCTATCGTCATAAAATATCGTTCTCCAAACCGGATAGCCTAGGAATTTAATGGCCAGATCAAACGACTCGCACCGGGATCGGGATCGTATATCAAAAACCAAGTGCGAAGAGAGTTCCGTATGAAGTTGTATGCAGGCTTTTTTTCGTAAGGGTTCTGTAGTAAAATACAGGCAACCTTTGTGGGTATTTCGGTCATCGCCATAACCGTTCATCCGTCCCTTCAGTCAATTATTAGCATTTGGACCAGTAAATCCAAGAAACTATGGAACATTAATGTGACAGCCCATTAATTAAACAAACAGCTTCCTGCGGGATTAAGGAAACATACGAAATTGTTGGTTCGAGTTGTAGAGATCATCTATGACTGATACAAATATCCTAACTAGTGATAAATTTTATTACCTCACTATTTGATATTAACACTGTAAACGGGGAAGGTCTAAGAAATGCTGGCTTGGCGTCGTAGGGGATGATATGCGTACCAATAGACTAACCACCAAGGATGCCGAAGACCGTGAGAGGCGGAGGAGATACAGTAAGAAAGCGGACTCCGAGCTCCGAGGCGATGGTCCTGGATCACAACATGGACGGCACTAGGATCATGACTAATGCCTTTATCTTATCAGTCCTAAATTATTTCCGGAAAATAACCTTTGTCTCATAGTCATAATTCTAAAACAATTTTGGTTCGCAATATATGGCGACAGTAATGTTATGGGAGAGGAGGTTTTTAGCATTTCTTTTTCCACAAAGTAAGCAGAAAGAAATCCTGGCAACAGCACTAACACTTAAACAACGAATACAAACAACGCCCAGACACAGATCCACTGATTGAAAATCCCATTTTATCTGCTAGGTTGATTGACTCGACATTGCTAGCAGTTCGAAGAAGCCATCCGTACAGTCGAGCTGTTTATTACATTTCCACGACTAAGTTTACCATTTGGTACAGCAAAACAAGCTAAATCGCTAGCTCCACAGCAACCAACCTACATGGTATAGATGTTCAAGATAAATTAGTCGCACCACAACAACGGCAGAAAATCGGTCGCAATTTAGAAATTTGATTCGAGATATTATAAGAACGATCGGCGTATTTATCTGCGCTGTAGTTGTTGTGTGGATACAAGGTACAGTGTGTAGTCGGTCGTTGGGGGCATAATCTCGGTGATTGCTATCAGCGGAGCTAACGGTGCATGGATGTGGCGGGTTAGCGCGCCGGGAGGGCACCGGCGGATAAATGACTCTCATGTTTGCCGTCTAGCTCAATTGTTGATACGCTTTGTGTAACAGGAATCTATATCTATACTAAAGCTTAAGAGTTTGTTCGTTCGTTTGGTTGGTTGAACGCGCTTATGCGCTCTGGTTTGATTTGAGTGAAGTTGGCTAGCCCATTCATCGAGGGGGGCTATATAACATCACGCATCAGACTCAGGTACGGAGCACTAGACCTAAATAACGCGGGTTGAACCACGGGCTCCGCTAGTGAGTGAATAAAGCTGGATATTACCTATGTTTTAGGAAGTCCATCAAAATGGTTACACACCAAGTGGTAACTAGATTCCGTTTCGCTGTATTTGCTCGTATATAGCGGCGCGTAAAGTGTACCTTTTAATTGATTCAATCGCTCCAAGGATTTTCATTATCGAAAATGGTGATGATTTTACAGAAAACCACTTTAACTTATGTCTAGAAAATAATGTTAAAAGGTACTAAGATCACTTAGTAAATGAGGTCTGTGTAATAAGGCGCCTAAGGTGTTTTAGCCTATTGAATCAATTTAGTCATTTTGCGAATTAGTCATGTAACGAATTAGTCTTTTTACGAATTAGTCCTTTTGAGAATTAGGCATTTCACAAATTAGTCCATTCGAGACTAGGTAGTCATTTCGTAGATTAGGCATTTGTCGAAAAACGGAAGAGTGATGAGTTTAATTGCTTTAGATTGAACGTTAAAATCTGTTATAAAGAGTAAAGGCCCGAAAACACTTCCCTGTAGACGTTCTTTATTATGAAGAACAAAAGTCCAAAAACAGTGCCCTGTGGTACCCTGAATGATGTTTTATGTTCCTTCGATGAAATTACTTATTTCAGACTCATTTACTTATTTCAGTTATCATTATAATCCAAGACAGGTGCCTACCTGTATTTTCAAACAGCCTGCACCTATGTGTTTACCTAGGCGACCAGGGTCGATAATTTTTGAAACGGAATAAAATTATAGTAGGATGAAACCCATTGGAGAAGGAAGAGAATATAACAAAAATTTAAAGAAAAATAAATTACGGGCGATAGAGGTCGGGAAGTGGATGGGTTTGCGATTTTCAGGGTTAAAAAGTCAGTCTTGCCACATAACTTTGCTATTTACGTTTTTTCGTACAACTTGTAGTTTTGCCGGCAATCAAGATAAACCATTTTTTAGGGTTCCGTAGTCCACATGGAACCCTTATAGTTTCGTCATGTCCGTCCGTCTGTCCGTCCGCAGCCTAGTTCAAAGACGGCCCTGGTGCTAGAAAGCTGATATTTGACATGAATATAGACATACAATATTGCAACAAAACTATAGAATAAAATTTAGGAAAATATTTTTTAAGGGTATCTCCCCTACATACCTATATAGTGGGGTTGAAATTTTTTTTGGTTGAGTACCCCATTGTGTGGAGTATCATTGGATAGGTTTTAAAAAATATTACTAGTTTGCTCAAATCATTTTTCGATCAAGTGATTGATTTGTCAAATATTAAGCTTTGAAGTGAAAAAAATTGTTAGACTCAAGTGTGTGCCCCCCCCCCCCCCCCTCTGCCGGCTAAACTATTAATTTGGAAGAGGTGAAAAAAATCACAAATGTAGTAGATATAACGAATTTAAAAGGAAAACTATTACGGCTAAGTAGACATCACTAGTTTACGAGCAATCGTCGGTTAACTTATAAATACCTATTTCTGTGAGTTTACATTGGGAGCGCTGGTTTAATCTTAAAGATGCCCGTTTTTAGTCCCATGTGAAACAGAAGTTATTATCAATAATGGCCATTATGGGCAACTACGGAACCCTACATTGCGCGTGGTCCGACACGCACTTGGCCGGTTTTATCCTTAAAATCGCAACCCCATCCATTTCCCGACCTCAGATCGCCCATCATTTATTTTTCCTTTAATTTTTGTAATATTCTCTTCTCCAATGGGTTTCATCCTACTATAATATTTTATTTTTCTTTTTACCGTTTTCTAACGTATCTGCACTGGTCTATATAGATACAGAGGTGCAGGCTGTTTGAAAATTTTTGATTTAATTTATTTCATGCGATTCATAATCATCAAAAGTCTCTTTTTATAGAAAACTATATCAAAACCTAGGCAGTTTCATTCTTAAAAGCACCAAATGGTTTCGCTCATTCTTAGACACATTTGAACAGCGCGTTAAGTTTATCCATTTAAATATTAGTAGGTACTATTTAAACAAATGTCAAAAGTCCGTTCACATCTAAGCTTTCTCAGATATCTCCACAGAAATGCCCTTTAAATGTTCAAACCAAATGACTTTTCCTATTTGATGTGTATCTATAATCTAAACGAGGTTTAACATCGTTTAACCTAAGGGCGTAGCCACAGCACAAATACCACGAGAAAACGGTGAAAGTAGTATCCTAGCCCGATCGCCTGAAACACTAATAGGTATTTTCTCAACTCGCCTACATGCAAAACTCGTACCTACATAACTGACCGTTGCATTATACTTGCAATAAACGACTAAAATAGTCTCGGGTCGAGCCCTGATCCCCCATAATACGTTTTCTACTTTCTCTGCAACACGATATATATTTCAGTTCATGCTAAACGCCTCCATTATTAATGAATGGCGCTTTCGTCGTGAGCAATTATCCGCCGACTGTTATGTGTTGCTTATTTCACAGCCATGCACTACAATATTCTAATGCCTATTGAATTAGTCTACAAACTAACGTTACTATGGCGAAACAAAAAATCGCACTGACTCACCGACGTCAAAATTTATTACATCAGTCTTTTTATAGATCTTATAAATATGCAGCAATAAAATAGGCATTCCTAAACATTATTGACAATAGGACAGTAAAGTAATAAAATATTTGCAGCTGGCTAGTTTTTGTCTCTGACAATACGCTATCGGATACAATCGAATAGGTTGAATAAACCGTATATACGAGCGCCCAGACAAAACGCATCTATGAATAATTTGTTTCAAGATAACGGCAGTCATACTTCTCTTGAGCTCTAAAACGTTAATGAGAAGTATAAAATGAAAATTTCAGATAGAAATTTCTTTATGTTAGAAATCGTAGGAATGATTCTCAATTCGTTTCATACGAATACGGCCGTAAAGCGTTCAGTGTACAATATGATGTCCATTCAACGTTTGAAGTCTTGTAGATAACTGATAAGCGATCACTAATTGGGTTATTTCACCGACATAAAAGGACGCCAAGAATCTCTTGGATCGTCCGATAACCGTATGAGTTGTAACATAAACTGGTCGGTGAACATTACGGTAAGGGCATACCACATTGCTCCGCAATCAAAATGTACGGGTTTGAGATATGCTTACGTATACAGCTTAAACCTGAAATATATTTCGTTTTACTACAAGTAATAACAGTAAATTATGATATTGTTACGCCATCTATCGGTGAATGGGGGTACTAGAAGAGATTGAATGTATCGGTGGTTTAAAGGTAATTCAGCTACTCTGTACTAGATGGCGTTGCTGTAATCGACTGTTCGAGATTATTTCGACAGTTTTGTGGAAGAGTCTAGAATGCGCTAGTGATGTTATCCGGCCAGTATAAATAGAGCGAGAGCGCGCGAGACAGGACAGTAACAAGTGAATAAGGAAGCGATCAACATCAAGCGAAGGGAAGTAATTCGGAAGTGTTTAGTGGTGTTTTGCATTAGTGTGTTTTTACTAGTTGTGTAAATAAGTGTGTAGTGTTTGTGTATAAATAAAGTTCAGTTTAAGTGGCATAGTGAGTTATAATTTATCGTCGAACCCCAGCTCGTAACAAATTGGTGTCAGAAGAAAGGGATAAATTATGCCGGTTATGCCGAAGGAAGAAACTGACGGAGTGCGTACCAGGAACCAGCGCCAGCAAGACCTGGACCAGAGACGCTTCGGAGACGTTCCTTCTCCATCGTCTGGTGGATCAGGCGACTCCGCGGCTGCAGTGGAGCCTGCAAGCGCACACTCCATGGCGGTGCCCGACATCGCGGCTCTGATGGCGTTCATGCAGGAGCAGGCCCGCCGTCAAGAGGAGCACGCGCGCCGCATGGAAGAACAGCTACAGCGCGACAAGGAGGAGCAGGCCCGCCGTCAAGAGGAGCACGCGCGCCGCATGGAAGAACAGCGACAGCGCGACAAGGAGGAGCAGGCCCGCCGTCAAGAGGAGCAGGACCGCCGTCAACAGGAGCAGGCTCGTCGTCAAGAGGAGCAGGCTCGCCGTCAAGAGGAACACGCGCGCCGCCTGGAGGAACAGCTTCAGCGCGACAAGAAAGAGCAGGCTCGCCGTCAAGAGGAGCACGCGCGCCGCCTGGAGGAACAGCTTCAGCGCGACAAGGAGGAGCAGGCTCGCCGTCAGGAGGAGCAGGCTCGCCGTCAAGAGGAACACGCGCGCCGCCTGGAGGAACAGCTTCAGCGCGACAAGGAGGAGCACGCGCGCCGCCTAGAAGAGCAGGTGGTGCTTATGAAGGACCTCAGCGCCGCTGTAGGGAAGGACCTGAAGGCTGTCAAGGAGGAACTTCAGCAGCACGAGGCCCGTATCAGCGACGTAGAGATGCTCGTGCACGACAAGCTTGAGACTCGCGTCGCCTCTATAGAGAAGCGTGTACATGACCACCACGAGACCTGTGTTGCTGAAGTGGAGAAGAAATTGCGTGGGATCGAAGTAACACCAGCGGCTGTAGCGCCCTCACCTCATGGATTTAAGGTTCCATCATTTGATGGCTCGTCATCATGGTCTGCATACAAGATCCAGTTCGAGGCTGTGATGCGATCGAATGGGTGGACCAAAGAACAGGCCTTAACCGCCCTAACCTTGGGCCTTCGCGACCGGGCCTTGACAGTGTTGGAGGCACTCGGGCAAGACGTCACCTACGAAAAGCTCCTGGAGGCGCTGGAGGCGAGATACGGTGACGCGCACTTTGAACACGTTTATCGTGCTCAGCTGAAGGACAGGACACAACGCACCGGAGAAACTCTGCAGCAGTGGGCTCTAGAGGTGGAAAAGCTTGTCAGGAAGGCATACCAGTCGTCGCCTGCGCTTATTGACGGGAACCTCGTACAGGCGTTTACGGATGGGATCCGGGACCTGGAGGTAAGAGCAGCAGTGAGGCTTGGGCACTTCAAGGACCTCAAGGACGCCTTAGCCCATGCTCTGGAGGTGGAAGCAGTGCGACGCGACGATCGAGGTCACCGCATCAGGGAAGTTGTGTCGTCACCTCGGTGCTACAACTGCGGAGAAAGAGGCCATATCCGCTTGAGCTGCCCAAAGCGTAGGCAGCCTGGTGACACCCTGTCTCCACCAAAGGGGTCGCCTGATGTGCCTGCCAGGCAGCGAGAGCAGGGAAACGAGTAGAAGCCAGGACTGCGGGGCGGGTGCTGGCTGGTAATGGAAGAGCCCCAAGTATCTCGATCTCGCAATCATGCGACGGGAACAGCCTGATCATCGAAGGCGAAATTAACAGAACACCATGCAAGCTGACATTGGACACGGGTGCTTCTCGGACAGTCATCGGTTTCCATCTGGCAAGACGGGTTCTTCGGGGCTGCTTCAGGAACAATGAAAATGTGAATCTGAGAACAGCTACCGGTCAGCACATAACCGTTCGAGGTGAAATGGAGGTGGATCTGAAGCTAGGCAACAAAGTTTACCGTCACAAAGTCATCGTAGCCGATATAGTGGACGACTGCATCCTGGGCCTAGACTTCATGAGGAAGTATCACTGCGAGACTGATGTTAACCAGGGAGTGTTGAAGTGTGGCTCGGAAGAAGTCTTCATGGAAGGTGCAACTTCAGGAAAAGTGTACTGCCTGAAGAATGTCATTCTTCACCCGCGGTCGGAAACTGTTGTACCAGTTTGCTTACCAGGGAATTCTGGTCGAGGGAACCGCTGCGTACTAATCGAAGGTCTAGAGAAAGAGGCCTCCTGGAAGATTGCACGAACCTTGGTAAGGGGTACTAAAGTTTCATCAGTACGCGCACTAAATGCAAGTGACAAGGAAGTGTCGCTCAAGAAAGGGACGGAATTGGGCACCTATGAAGGAGCGGCTTGGATGCGTAGATGTCGAGAGCAACCTACCAGCGCCAAGGTTCAGGGTGCACGATTCGACGTGTCTACTCTTTTAGAGGACTGCGAAAGTACCCTGTCGGAGGAAGAGAAGACCGAGGCTCAGAAGATGTTGAACCGGTTCGCGGATATTTTCTCGACCAGTGATGCCGACATAGGGAAGACAGCACTAGTCCAGCACAAAATAAACACGGGAAGTGAAGCACCGATTCGCCAGCGACCAAGACGTGTGCCAGTAGCACGGGAACGTGAAGTGGAAGCTATGATCGACGGTATGGTGAACGAAGGCGTAATCGAGCCTTCGTCCAGCCCGTGGTGCTCTCCGGTTGTCCTAGTTAAGAAGAAGGATGGCAGCATGCGCTTCTGTGTAGACTACCGCCGATTGAATGACATCACGAAGAAGGACAGCTACCCGCTGCCAAGGATCGATGACACACTGGATACGCTGACGGGGATGAAGTGGTTTTCTACCTTAGACCTAAAAAGTGGCTACTGGCAGGTGGAAATAGATCCTCGAGACAAAGAGAAGACGGCATTCTCCACAGGCAAAGGACTGTGGCAATTTAACGTCATGCCCTTTGGATTGTGCAACGCTCCGGCTACTTTTGAGAGACTGATGGAGCGAGTGCTTATGGGACTGATTGGAGACGCCTGCCTGGTCTACCTGGATGACATCATCATCGTGGGGCGCACCTTCCGGGATCACCTTCGAAACTTGGAGCAAGTGCTGTCAAAGATACGAGGAGCTAATTTGAAGCTGAGCCCGAAGAAATGCGCGTTATTCAGACGGCAAGTGAACTTTCTAGGACATGTGGTCTCGGAGAACGGTATTCAAACTGACCCGGATAAGATCATTGCCGTGAAGGAATGGCCAGTTCCAGAGAACAAAACGCAGGTCAGAGCATTCCTCGGATTATGCTCCTACTATCGACGGTTTGTGAAGAACTTTGCTGACATTGCTCGACCTCTTCATAAGCTCACCGAAGACAGAGTACAGTTCTGTTGGAATGAGAGCTGTGACGTTGCATTCCAGAAGCTCAAGGAACATCTGTGCACTGCACCTATCCTAGGCTACCCTGACAATGAGCATGAATTCATAGTGGACACAGATGCCAGTAACACTGGAATTGGCGGCGTGCTGTCACAGAGGAAGGGTGATCAAGAAGTTGTTATAGCGTACTTCAGCAAGGCCTTATCCAAACCCGAAAGAAACTACTGCGTCACCAGGCGGGAACTCTTGGCTGTAGTAAAGACATTGCAGCATTTCAACAAATATTTGTTGGGGCGTAAATTCCACCTGCGAACCGACCACGCTGCGCTGAAATGGCTACTTCAATTTAAGGACCCAGAAGGACAAGTAGCCAGATGGATTGAACTACTGCAAGAGTTTGATTTTGTAATACAACATCGCAGCGGTAAGTCCCATGGTAACGCAGATGCCCTATCGCGTAGGCCGTGTCCCGACCAGTGCAAGCACTGTACCCGACAGGAAGCAAAGCAGGCAGCATTAGTGAGGATGTTGAAGACAGATCTGAGCGACGAATGGAAAGAAGCTTTGCAGAGTGCTCAGCAAGACGACAAGGACATACAGCCGATTCTCGAATGGAAGAAATCAGGCGCTCCTAGGCCCAAATGGAGTGATATCGCAGAAATGAGCCCTATCACCAAGAGTTATTGGCCACAGTGGGAAAGCTTGGTCGTCCAGGATGGAGTTCTGTGCCGCAAATGGGAAAACGCTCGCGGTAACCAGTGCCATTTGCAAATGGTAGTGCCCAAAACTAAGGTGCCGGAAGTCTTGCAGCTCTATCACAATGGTGCTTCGGGAGGTCACATGGGAGTTAAGAAGACCCTTACTAAGATCCGGGAGCGGTTTTATTGGCTCCACTGTCGGGATGACGTCGAGGATTGGTGCCGCAAATGCACAAGTTGTGCGGCTGTCAAGGGGCCGCATACTCGAAGCAGAGGTGCATTAAAGGTGTACAATGTGGGAGCCCCATGGGAGCGCATAGCCTTGGATGTCGCTGGGCCGTTTCCCGAGAGCCAGGATGGAAACAAATACTTCTTGGTTGTGATGGATTACTTCACGAAGTGGCCTGAAGTGTTTGCAATCCCAAATCAAGAAGCTACCACAGTGGCCGACAAGCTGGTGCATGAAGTCTTTTGTCGATTCGGGGTACCCTTGGAAATCCACAGCGATCAAGGCCGGAACTTCGAATCCGAGGTGTTCAAGGAGACTTGTCGCGTGATGGGTGCACATAAAACCAGGACCACGGCTTATCACCCGCAATCAGATGGCATGGTTGAACGATTTAACCAATCACTGGAAAGGTACCTGGCGAAGGTCGTGGAGAGCAAACAAAGAGATTGGGACAAGCACATCCAACCATTCCTTCTTTCATATCGCAGTGCGGTCCACGAAACCACAGGAGTAACACCAGCTTTTGCCAATTTCGGCAGAGAACTACGTTTACCAGCAGACTTAATCACCGGTATTCCGCCAGAATCGCCACGTAATATAACGGATTACGCGACCGAGCTACGCAACAAGATGAACGACGTATACGAGCACATCAGGGAGTCAGAACAACAGATGTCTGAAAAGATGAAGACTCGCTACGACCGGAAGGCAAACAACAAAGGCTTCGACGAGGGATCATTGGTGTGGCTTCATAACCCAGTACGAAGCAAAGGCAAATCGCCTAAGTTACAAGCCAGATGGGACGGGCCATATCGCATAATTACCAGGATGAACGACGTCACCTATCGAATCCAGAAGGGGTCACGAGGTGCACCGAAGATAGTTCATGTGGACCGGTTGGCTCGTTACTATGGGTCCAACGATGTTCGAGACGAACACGTTTAAGAGGGGGGCAGTGTTACGCCATCTATCGGTGAATGGGTGTACTAGAAGAGATTGAATGTATCGGTGGGTTAAAGGTAATTCAGCTACTCTGTACTAGATGGCGTTGGACTATGTCGACTGTTCCCGACTTACTAGAATGTTTCGTCTGTAGTGAGAATGTTCGGGAATATGCCAGAAGGATCTCGTTGCTTGTCCGGCCGGTATAAATACGCGGCGGGCGAGCGAGTTGACACAGTCAATTGAAGAATCGACAGCGAAATACAAGAAGCGAAGGAAGTAATTCGGAAGTGTTTAGTGTTGTTCTTATTAGTGAAGTGGAAAAGTGTGAAATAAGTGTGTTTTTACTGGTTGTGTAAATAAGTGTGTGTGTAGTGTTTGTGTATAAATAAAGTTCAGTTTAAGTGGCATAGTGAGTTATAATTTATCGTCGAACCCCAGCTCGTAACAATATTACAGGGCAAATGGTCAAAAGCCAATTCACAAGGCTTCAAAATCTGAGTCATTGTGAACTTATTATTGCAATGGCACTGCTGGGCGTCGTCCCCTCCCAAAATCAGGTGTAAAAGTCAAAGTAAAAGGTAACAATGGTAGGCATTTTAAAGAATGCTTCATATTTGGGTTAGTTTAAGTATTTTTTATTCAGCCTATGCGCGTTATATTTTGAATACTTAAATTTAATGTGTAGTGTGATTCGTGTGATATCAAAGGCAAGGAACACGAGCATCTTGTTTTCACCTAGTAAAAAGGATGTCCAAATCTGTAAGCTCCGTTGAACTATCAACGTTTTAAATCTGCGTGACATTTGAGAAGTCGACCGTAAGGCGTGTAAGCAGTCATTACGCAATGTATTCCGGCCGGCTTTTGTACTATAACGTGGCGATCACGACGGGGTTCGTGCCAAAACGTGCTCTGAACTGAGATAGATTTTACATAATTAATTATTGCTGCTACACCTACAAGAGCAGTAAGCAAACCGTTTCATCAGGTATTAGTGGCATTACAGGTTATATCAGTCTGATCTGGAATTGGATTTGTTAAATAAAAGTTTTATATAGATAAAGTAGAAATGTACGGACGTATTCCAAGAGGCTTTAGGATTCGCAACTTAATTTCTTGATACTATGTACTGCGCGAGCCAACTTGCTGAACGTAATTTACAAACTTCGCAGCGAAGATCTTTTAAATACACTTGATCGATACGGTTTTTTTTTTGAAGCCATTTGCGACAACACCTAGTCACAAGAGTACAGTCCTCAGCCAACATACACCGAATTTGGCATCAAGTGACACGAAATCCGACGTAAGTAAGAATCGCTCCAACCGAATCGCTTTTGGCACACCGCATTACTTCTGCCTAACGGCCCTGTCACGACCTTGCCGCTCTGAGCGGCGGCTTAGCGCGGGGCGGCGAGCGTTAAGATCAAATGTATGAAGACGTTCGAAGCACGCCACGAGCCGCCGCGCACAGCGATAACGCGCGCGTTTTTTTTGGCGCGAATGGCTGCGCGGCGTGCGGCGCGGCGGGCGGTGCGGCGAGCGGTGCGGCGAGCGGCGGGAACAAATGTACTGCGACCGAGTCCGACGCCACGACTCCGAGCGGCACGGACAGCGTTTCGCGAGGGACGAACTAGGCGGTTAAACTATTTGTTAAATATTTTGTGGCGGTAATGAATACGGAGACATTTAAAGTCGAAATTTTAAAACGGTCGCGTGTATGAATAGCAACACATCCGCTGTATAAATACAAAAATGTTAATAAAACGTTGCGAGATGTAATGAAACAATGTTTTACAGAATGTAATGGTAGGTTTTAATATAAATCGCAAACATTAAAACATTGTGTAATGTACATATGTAGGTACCTATTTAGGTACAGACACAGCTACTACGAAAGTTAAAAGGTGATTTATCTACCTACTTAACGTAATCTACGTTGTGTAGGTACCTATTCAACGCCTCATTAATTGCGAATACCTATGTATTATTCCTTTGATATAAAATACTTGTAAGAAATGAAGATCCAATGTCGACAATTTTGTAGGTATACCGTATAGTTACACAAAGATATTTTGGTTATCGCCATATTTATGGGTAACTCCGTCGGCCCAAATACGTCCACATTTGCCGCTGCGTTTGCCGCTACTGTGGGGTCGTGGCGTGCACGACGCTCTGCCGCGCCGCCCGCCGCGACGCGCGCCGCTTAGACCGATCTCGTGAACAGGCCCTAAGGCAGCAGACGCTCAAAAGTAAATGAGAGTTAAATTGCCAAAATAATTGCTTTGTGGCACGCGCACCAAATTGTATGTTCCTGTCCCTATGTAAACAACTACCCAACTAACCATGTGAAACATGCATGTTTCTTTGAACTTGAATTCAATATAGCTTGTTAGCCCAAGGGCGCATTGAGATGTACGTGAGATACGTATATAACGAACTTCATCCTACTATGCAATAGTGTTAATAATGGGAACGGCGGTGATGCGGCAAATATAAACACATAATTACACACAGATGGTTAAATATGTAAAAAATGTTGTCTGTAATGAGGTACGTGTATCTTTGTTACGAGGCAGCGCTAACGTTTCTAGTTTTACCTTACAAAGCATCGTGTAGCGTCCAATGACCCTGTGTACACTGCAGATTATATTCACTATGATATTCAATTTAATTGATTACACAATCTTATCAGATTTCCTACCGTTTGAATTCACAGGCGAAGAAATTATTTCAAAGAAGTTTTACTACTAAATAATTCTGGAGAAATACTCTCTGTACACAAAAACGAAACGCATCGCATACATATATTTGACTAGGTATTTTTAACCAATGCTTCGTCTCTGTAACAACGAGCATTAAAGAGCCTTTTATTATTTCGAAACAAGAACGTCGCCTACGTGTGTTTCCGCACAGAGCAGCTGTCGTGTGTTGCACGAGACTTGACACGAGACATGTATTAACTCATTGAACAGATGACAATGCAAAAAACGCTTTCAACCAACAGGTTGGAAGCCTATTCAGTTACGTTGCTGTTCATTTTGACGAAAGATGTAGGATACCTTAGACGAATTAATATTATAAAAATATATGACCGCCAATGAAATCAAGCTGATCGGTTGAAGAATTCTTTGAAGTCTGCAACACCAGATGCAGCAAATTGTGCTAGTTGCGTAAAAAGTTAGTTGAAAGAGTGACAAGAGAAGGAAAAATTAGAGATACCCTGCTGGTAGCACAGCTTCTAGATTGGTAATCTACTAATATTTGTTATTAAGAGGTGGATATACGCCGTTGACCTTGCTCGTACTACTGGTTAGTTGTCCACGCGCGATTTGCGACTATAGGTGACGTAAAAAAATCCTAAGAAAATAATAAGTAAAGTTATTTGCAAAAATAAGCTGAAGGTTCCCTTGGTGTTCTAATATATAAGAGGCTGATTCAATTTAAACAATCTTATGATTGATAGATTAGGAGAAAAAAGGTAATAACTACAAAAACAGAGGTTACTTTGCATATTTTATTCAGATGTTTATTTTAGGATTTGGTACCGAAGAGAAAATGCTTTATATGATGTAGATTAAGTCATATTTTGTTGGATTTTTTTTCTATAACAATTACGTAGAAAAACGGTTTTAATTTACCCCTAATGACGCCCAATTCACATATGTCCTCGCCTTAATACACGATACTTCAGTTAGATCCACTGTGAAGTACTAGAATAGCACTGTGGCACCATACTTTGGCGCCACAGTGCTATTGGTGGTCGTTGTGTGGTCTCAAGTTACACAATAATAGAGCAATAAAAGTTTTAAAAGTTTTGAACGTTTAAGGACGGTTAATGTGATCTTAATCTAACAATAATAGATCAAATAAATGCTTTATGAAATAGAATCGACATGACTTGAACGGCATCAGAGTTGGTTATTTTTTTCGTTGAATGTGTTTCAAGAAGACTTTATTAAATTACATAATATATTACAAATATACTTTTAGATATCACCGAAGGCATAAAATATAATGTTTGATGCAATTTGGCTAGATCATGCAAAAGTCAAATCAAAACCGGATCACACAGAGTCCTTTTACTTTTACTAAATCTTCTACTTTTTCATGACGTGCGATGTTGCCAGTTGACTAATGAACACTTTCAAGGCACTAAATAACATTATATACATATTATATGCGGCATATGCCTGAAATTTGATATATGTGCTCAGTCATCAGAAATTTTACAGAGTTATGTTACTTACATCCTGGAACTAAATAAAAAATCCAGGAAATTGCAATTACTGTAGGTATCTGTTCCATCTAAAAGCCTAAAACCGTTCGAGGATATGCAATGCCTATTTATTCTTGGACGGTCACTTATGAACTTTGCATTTATTCTAACCATATTCACCATTACTTTCAGAAACAAAATCACAGTCCAGAACCGGATATTATCACACCATTGTTTACATTCAGGTCGTAGTCAAAAACATAAGTCTATTGTCAGATAGCAATTACGTATAGATAAGACGCGCGGGGAATCTCGAATACTATTATGTTATAATGAGAAGATGTCTCTATTCTTGTTATGTATAACCTGGTAAATGAATACGTGAGACTATGTACTCAATTACCGCACAACTGGGCACAAAACGACAATGCGATGTTCGTACAACGACACACTTACGCTTTTTTACAGTCAACAGTAGCATTGCGTAATTTTGAAACGTTTATGGTATACTTCGGCTCGCTTCGTAAATGTGCTTAATGTTGTTTAAAACGTTTGATTGATATGTTGTGTGTGTATTTAGATTGTATAATCCGGATGCCATTCTACTTTAGGAGTTATGAGCTTATGTGGTTTAACTGGTTTAGGTTATTGTTTTATCATGGTTACTTAAAGAACAATTTAAGAGCGTTTAATCCGTCGGAGGCGATTTTGCGGGTTTTTATTGTTCTATTACGTTACGGATAAATAACAATTAATGGAAAAGATATAGAAAATATGAAAGTTCAGTTCTTTATCAAGAGAGTGCTGAAGAAAAATATATGGGTTACTATAGTAAACATTTTAAAACGGATGAATTTAAAATAGTCATTTTCGTCATTTCTGTAGTTTAGGCCAGAATTAATGGTCGCTAGTGCTATGAAAACTTATCGTTCTATAATTCTGTAAATGTAAACTGTACGAGCAAAAGTTATACAAGCGAGTCCTTAAAAAAGAAACTGTACTTTCATTCTTAATTTTCAAGAAAATCGGAGATCAAAACAGTGCATTTTGCTTAATTTTAGCCCGCAAATTTGCATTTATATCTAAAAAACTACTGTGATTATTAAAAAGATATATACATATTTAGAAACCTTAAGATTCATTTTAAGCCATATAAAAAATTGGAATCTAAACTTTTCGTTTGTAATTAATATGATTTTGACGTGACAACGTCTTATAAATTGGTTTGCCGGGTGACACTTCAAGAAACTGCGTTACGCTCCGCTCACGTTATGCGCTCACAATGGGAGCGAGTGAGAGGCACGCGTCCCGCCTAAGAGCGAGAGAGACAGACATAAAAAGTGAAAGGCACGCGTCTTTCATCCTTCTTCCTACTATACGAATGAATATTCACATTAAAATTATTTTACCACTCAAAGTCGTTGTCACGTAAAACTTTCGCCCGTATACCGACTTTACAGGCAACCAATTTTTTTTTTAAAAGACCTATAAAGCTCGAAGCGCGATGCTATGTCCGCCATTCAGCGCTGAGCGCTCTCAGAGGACGGACCTGTCGCTCGCGTCCGCGTCCGCCATTTTACGTAAATATTGCATTCCAAAACGTTTGTAGCGCGGCTAAAGCCTCTTGATCTTTATTTTTTTTTTCAAAGTATTTTTTTTATGAATATGTAAAGTTGATGTACTTAACTTTATTTATGTATTACGTAATAAACTAGTGTGTTAGTCAAGACATCTAGAGTCTAGTAGCGCGGTCAACTAGGGGCTGGGCGAGACTGACAGAAACGGGCCGTTAGATATAATACCTTGCTGCAAAAATCAAGTGGCAATATACAGTATAAACAGGTACAGTAGTTAGACGCATTTAATCTTTGATGGGTGACCATGGGATTGGCTTACAGAGCCTATATCGCAGGTTTATTTTCGTACAAATTACATAAGTTAAGGTAAAGTAACTGACATCACGGTCATAGTATGGATGGGTGACCGACCGATGAATTTACAGAGCCCATGTATAAGGTTCTTAAGGGAGGCAAAATTATGGTTATTTTTAAGCTAGGACTCGCCGCCGTTAGCATGATACCAATGTAATAGGTATTTACCTAATACGTACTATGCAATGCAATTAAAAGCACACTTGAATCTAATATTATCTTACAAACCGCCGCAGCTCAGCTGATCCCCACGAGCTCGCATTGCAGGTACCTAACACACACAAGCACACGTACCTACCGTGCAGTCTTATTCTGCACCAGTTAACAGTTTATTTTGAGACTCAATTCTTCTAACTATATTTGTTCAAAATGCAGTTTCGATCTCATGTCAGTGTCATACTCATGTCACAAATGGTATTCTCCTAAATAAACTGATATTGGAATGTTATCATGACTAGATCGTTAATTGAACAATGTCATCATCATCGTTCTAGCATACCGTGGATTCGAACCCGATACCCTCTGCATAGCAGTCCGTTGGTATCTCCAGTAGGCTATCGCTGCCTGTTGTTAATTAAACAATGTGTCATCGTCGAACAATAGAAGTCAAATTATAGTTGGTGCCACGAGAAGATAGACTTTTTGTAAACAAACATTCAGGGCTTCACAACCTTTTTTCAAACAGTTGTGTTTTAGATTTTATGCTTTTGAACAGTCTTTGTTTTTCAATGCCTAATTATGCCACTATGTTTTTAAATTTATATTGTTAAATTTTACTGAAATAAAAATATTTGATTTTGTGTTTTAATGGTCGAATGTTCATAAATTTTCCGATTTTTTTGTTGTTTTACACGTAATAATCTGTAAATTGATGAAAAGTAGAGTACCATGTTTGTTAATTATAGAGTACATACATGTTACTTTATTATTGACACGATTTTTTTAAAATCAATACGCAATAAATAATTTTGCTCAAAGTAGCATATGTATTCTAAAATATTAAATTATTGACCAACAATGAATAATATAACAGATAACTAGCTAATACATTGCATAAACATTTCTAGGCATAGAGATTTTACGTTGTCTGTGAATGAAATCGTCAGAATGAACTTAAAGAAAAACCATTAAACGTTACGGTAGTCTGAAAACGCAATTTCTTTTTTAGGTATAAATAATTTTCTGCCACCTGATATTCTGCACGTACTTTTTCGAGATGCCGGCAGCGGGCAGAGCGTTGCGATCCTATAAACTTGTATTTAACTTTACACCAACCCCTTCTTGATAACTAAAAATTTAATTTTGTCATCTGATAAAAAGATGTTAAGCCCAAGAATGTATCATTTCAATGAACTAACGCCAAATGTTGACACTCTACGCGTCAGTACCTCAAAACATTAAAAGATCCTGTTTGCAGCGCATAATTTCGATAAAAACCCGATCCATTGACATATTAGTTTCCAATGACACGTATCTATGTACCGTTGCGCTCATTGGATTTGAAATTATTTGTTTTTGACAGAACTATCGCTAAGGCACTTAGTAAAAATTCTTTGTTTGCAATAAGTCTATGTTCTCGTGGCACGGACTCTAGATGATAATGACATTTAAATTAAAAGAATACATACCAATTCTGAGTCAATTTAAAAATCTAATCTCATTTCGTTCAAAATATAATTTCAATGTCATATAAAATACGAGAATTGGCCTTATCTATGTAAAATTTTATAAAAAGAGGGATTTATATCATCGCACACTGTGTGAAATAATTTTAAGTGAATATATATTGTATAATTACAATATTTTGTAAATGCAAATCACCATATTGTATATTTTTTTCTTTCTTTTAATTAAGTAATTAAGTATTTTCTTTTAGTCGGGTAAAAGAGTCTTTTGGTTTTGTATTTAGTGTCATTCGTGGGTTTTCATGCATTAAAAACGAAATAGATGTACCTATATTTGAAATGTGACAATTATGTAGATGACAATTATAAATTATTTCTATCATATAATAAAACTGCGCCAAATTATTATAAATAGTCGTTGTTATCCTGAGGAACATCATCCTACTAAACAAATATGTAATATCTATCTTTATTTGATACCTTTAAATGCATGTGCATTGAAAATAATAAATTTGAATACTTTCATATCATAATCGACGTATTACATAAACGAATACTGTTCATGTATGGCAAGAAGGATCAAGATTATTATTCCACGCAACACCGTCATAGTGCGCCGGGTCTCGCATCCGCGATGCGCGGGCGACCGCGGTACTATAAAAACCTAAACTCGAGCCGCCGCTCGAGGCGTATACGCTCTTAAAGGCCTCGATGGTAACTGCGGTTTAATGCGTACTTTGTGATAACATCACAAAATTTAGAACTGAGACATTTATTTAAGAAAAGGTTCATTCACACCGGCGCTTACAATACTGGTCCAACCGTTTACAATCATTAAAGTATAGCTTTATTCTTGTTCATCAAAAGAAACCACTAAGGTTTCTCCGTAAACAAATTAGCAAGTCATCTGTGTACTTAAAATATGTTTATGAACAAAGTTTATCCCGTCGTGCTTTTAAATAGCGTCGCTTTAGAGCGTAGAACATTGTGGAACGTCTAACAGAGAGCCGATCAATATTCCGACAGCGAGCCGTCTGTAAACTGCTGTCTGAATGGCCCTGTGTAAAAACTTGGTGTTGTCTTGTCTGCAAATTGCAGGACAGCGCGAGAATGTATGTAAGTACTTATGCTGTGACAATAAAGCTATTTGTTCTGTCTACGAATAAGGGTAGGTATATGACTGTGGTGTTGAGTTGAGACTAATGTTTTGGTTATGTGGTCATTATCGAAGTACAACAAAAATAATATGTATGTATAAACTGATCATATTTGAATGCTTCATTGTAAGTATTTTATACTGAAGCCGACATTTCCCTGAACGAAAATGTAATTTTAAACTCTTATGTCTTTGGTTAGGATCAGGCCATATTATTATGAGCAAAGATCTCGGGCAAGGTGACCTCTGACATCTGTTCAAATGCCTTGCTCAGAAGCTTGTACAAACGACTTATCGCAATCGATCGCGTTTAAATGTTCAATTCTCAGGTGCTAACTGGATAAAAGTGCATATTGAGGATTATAATAAAGTAAAAGAAACAAACGAAAATATTTGAATCGGTTCATAACCTTACTTATACCACAGTCAATACTAAGCATTCGTTATCTTGTTCACGAGAACTCTTGTGATTTCCCTCCTATAAAATATGTTTATAGGAGGGAAATCACAAGAGGAATTATTATTATTATTATGTATTAC
Source organism: Euclidia mi (assembly GCA_944739405.2). Lineage (NCBI taxonomy): Eukaryota > Metazoa > Arthropoda > Insecta > Lepidoptera > Erebidae > Euclidia > Euclidia mi. The sequence continues at coordinate 12,040,653 of OX123198.2, read as the reverse complement.
TGACGCAGATTAGGAGAGGCATAATTTGCTTAACTGTGACTACAAAAGGCTGTATGATGTTGATGATGATGAAAATCACTATTGGTGATTAATCGTTCGGGATGCACGAATTTAAAATATTTAGCGTGATATCTTGATTGTTTTAAACTTGTCAAATACTATTATTTTACAAGTGAACATCTACTAACGCATGCAATATACAAACATCAGCACGATTCTAAATCCTCGTCTCTATTTTCTAAGCTAGCTGTCACATGTTAACGCTAGTTCGACGCTGTTAGTTATATCTTTTTCAATGACGATGGCACTAAACAAACAGCCTTAGGCTAAAAGTGGCATAAATAAAAGGTGGATAGAAAATTGCGAAACGTGAAAAAACATTTCTATTTCTTCTTGTGCCAGATTTATATTTGTGTGTGCTACAATGGGAGTAAGAATGGTAAGTCACCGCAATTACATTGATTGACTAAATAATTGTTCTCCTAATGTGCGTGCGATTCATTTTTGCTTAGTCCCACTGCATCACATATTATATTATATATTCAATAGTTTCATTACCGTTTCTCACACTACTTGTCCATACAAATCGATAATTTCAAGGTTAAGCAACCAAAGAGGATTTAGTTCTTACATTATAGTAATAAGTCTTCTCAAACTTAGGAGTTCCTTCAGAGAGACATTGCTGCATGGCATATAAATGAAGCAATTTGCCAAAGCCAACAAAACAGGAGACCTAAATTATGTGTCGCATTCCTAATAAAGGAGATGTCCCACAATCCATACAAAATTGCCCCACGTCCTATAACAAAGTGACATATCTCAAAAAAAAGATAAAAATTTATAAAAAAATATGGCGTACTTCCCAAGTTTATTTTTTTACACCTTCATATGAAAAAATTGCTATGAAAGTAGTTCAGGCGCTGTTATGAAAAATTCGGTCGTATGAGTATTTATGGACCGATTTTAAAAATTATTTTTTTGTTTGGAAGAGTACCCCCAAGGTAGTCCCACTGCCATAAAGTCAGGTCTCCGGCCTCCAGGATCCCGGAAAAATTAAAGTACTTAATATCTCAAAAATAAGCCAAGGAAGGAATGCCGTGGTTGAATACTGTTGTTCTTGTATACATGGGCTCAGGACATTGGCGGTATGCGCCCATGTTATGACTGTAATATTTTATTTGGACTAGATGCAGAACCAGCCCGAAGAAATGAACCACCCGGCAGGTTTGTTGGACCATGTTTTAAGGGATTTATAAAATGAATAAATCAATGTCGAGAAAAAGCACGTCATTTTCTCAACATTCATTTTCTATGTATCGAAATCGAACTATGAGTTATGCTCGCCATTTATTGCCTATGTATATATAATAATCAATATATTTTTTTCTTTGTATCCTTAAATTCGCAGTCCACTCATTTGTTAAACTAAATCACTAAAAGCGCCTTTCTTATTGCACATAAAAATACAATTTCAGTATTATTATATAGTATTCAAAGAAATATTTGAATTCTGTATAATAATATAGTATAGTATTCAAACATTGACGACCGGTTGGCGCAGCGGTAGTGTAAGCGACTGCTACGCCGAAGGTCGCGGGTTCGATTCCCGCTCAATTCAAACATTTGTGTGCATGAACATGGATGTTTGTCTTGGTCTGGGTGTTACTATGTATAATATGTATGTATTTACAAAAAAAAAGTATATTATGTATGTTTATCCATTATCTAGTACCCATAACACAAGCTCTGCTTAGCTTGGGACTAGATGGTGATGTGTGTATGTGGTAAAATATTATATTATTATTATTCAAGCACACGCTTTTATTCTTACGTTTTCATAATCAGATGAATAAGGAGATAGTCCTCAGTTGATCGTTTATTGAACAAAATAAATATAATATATTAAAAACTACCTTAATAGAAAAAAAGAGCTTATTTTTGAGATTTTACTTTCATTTCTCCGGGATCCTGGAGATCAGAGACCTGACTTTATGGCAGTGGGACTACCTTGGGGGTACCCCTCGAAACAAAAAAAGAATTTTTAAAATCGGTCCATAAATACTCATACGAACGAATTTTTCATAACAGCGCAACAACTATTTTCATAGCAATTTTTTCATACGAAGGTGTAAAAAAATGAACTTGGGAAGTATGCCATATTTTTTAATAAATTTTTATCTTTTTTTTGAGATATGTCACTTTGCTATAGGACGTGGGGCAATTTTGGGACACCTCCTTTGGCTTACAAGCTTCTTTAAGGAAGTACTGTGTCATTACGCACGCACGCATATTCAATAATATTCCGAAAGAGATTAGAATGATAACAAACATAAATACATTTAAAAATAAACTACATGATTTGCTAATAAACAAATGTTATTATACAGTAACAGATTACTTAGCAGACAAATGTGTGCGTCAGGATGGCTGGACCATGAGTGATTTTGGAAGTTTGATCAATACCAAACTTTTGTACCTATTTTATACTATTTGGTACCAGACGTAAAAAAATTAGTACCTCGCTAAAGAGGGAAAACTATTACGAGGAAAGTGGCCAGCCATTCTGACTTCAGAATGGCTGCACCAAACCGGTTTCACCTAGTTGTAGGCGTTATAACTAGTTCATCTTTTTGTTAAAATATAGTACCTCATTGGTACCTGAACATATTTTTTTCTTATATTTTTTAGATAAGCCATAAATAAGTTACACCTGCAAGAAGAATTCGCACTTGCCCGGTTTTTCTACACGACAGCGGCGAGGCCCAAAAGGAGTGTCATTTAAGCTAGTAGTGAAAAATGTTGTTGCCACTATAACAACAAATACTAAAAAACAGAATATAATAAATATTTAAGGGGCTCCCATGCAACAAACGTGATTTTTTCTTGCTCGATATTGATAACGACAACAGGTAGACCAAAGAAATATTTAGTTATATTCACTTTAAAAATACAGGCAGCGATAGCCTAATGGAGATACCAACAGACTGCCATGCAGAGGGTATCGGGTTCGAATCCACGGCGCGCACCAATGACTTTTCAGAGTTATGTGCGTATTGAATTGTTAATTATCGTCCCGTACCTCGGAGAACATGTTAAGCTGTCGGTCCCGGTTGTCATGAAGATCTTTGGCAGTCGTTACAGGGCGTCAGTACCTACTAAATAAACTGACACTAGTCTAACCTATGGAATATCGCTATCCCTTCGGGTTGCGGAGGTCTGACAGGTAGTCGCTCTGTGGAAAAACTAATATTCAGCCAAATCCGGTTGGACTAGGAAGCGGACCCTAAATTGAAACTGGGTTAGCACTAATATTAGAGAATGATGATCGCTTTAAAAATAAATAATTAAATTAAAATAAAACAAATATTTAAGGGGGGCTCCCATACAACAATCGTGTTTTTTTTTGCAGTTTTTTATAGATAATGGTACGGAACCTTTCGTGCGCGAGTCCGACTCGCACTCGGTGTTTATTTTTGTTGTCTTTATCCTATTTAGTTATTTTAAACATGTTTAGTTTCGTTATTAAGTATATCTACTGGCTTTAAAAAACCGGGCAAGTGCGAGGTCTTCTTCTTGTAGGTGTAACTTATTTATGGCTTATCTAAAAAATATAAGAAAAAAATATGTTCAGGTACCAATGAGGTACTATATTTTAACAAAAAGATGAACTAGTTATAACGCCTACAACTAGGTGAAACCGGTTTGGTCCAGCCATTCTGAAGCCAGAATGGCAGGCCACTTTCCTCGTAATAGTTTTCCCTCTTTAGCGAGGTACTAATTTTTTTATGTCTGGTACCAAATAGTATAAAATAGGTACAAAAGTTTGGTATTGCTCAAACCTCCAAAATCACTCATGGTCCAGCCATCCTGACGCACACCAGACAAATCTCTACTCAGTTACTCTGTTTGCCTTGCCGACGCAAAGCCGCCCTGATAGGTATTTCCCAATTACAAACTGTTTCCACTGTTTCTACAAGTTCTTGTTTTTAATTTGGTACTGTGATTACGCATCTTGGAGTGAGACAGGGTGTCTCGCTTCAGTGTAATTTCATGTTTATGATATAATCGATCAAATGTCACGTAACATACATAATGCAAAAATTCTGCAAGCTCGTTGGACGCTTCGAAAAATTACTCAAATCCAATAGCTATACGTAACGAATCACGTTTTTAAATTAACTGGAATTATAGTCTGCATTTTGCAAAAGATGCACACCATAATTCTGAGTCATGGATACTTACGAGTTCAAGAAATAATAACTTAATTTGCAAAATTAAACCTAGTGCGACTGCGCTTATGACGTCGTGGTTCAAGTGGTCACCTCGTTACTATCAGTACATTGTGTGTCCTGAGTTTGATTCCCACAGGACAGCCGATTGTGTGGCACCTACACAAATTTTGATTGTAGTCTAGATGTTCTCTGGGTCAGTTTTTTTAATGTATACATATATTTAAGTCATTCACGGCACAAAATTTTGCCTGACTGTTGCTAAACTTTAAAAGAATCGAGGTGGCGGATTGAAACTTCATAAACAAAGTACTTACATACTATAGTGTCCAGCATGACTGTTTGCCGTGTGACACATGCATGACTACAAGAGACAGGTGCCATTTTAAAATAAGTGATACGTCCTGCTTACACGAGCGACTTTAGACTTCTATAAGCTGAACAACCGCACTAAAGACACTACCGTACGGCGTACCCTGAACATACGCGAACTTTCCCATACATTGTACTTAATTACCGTTCACGGTGTTCGAGACATTAATGGTGCCTATAATACGGCCTGTCTAACAAGATAAATCGCGGACACAGTCGACACCGCCCGCCATAATTGAAACCCTGAATGAGAGTCAACTAGTAAGCGACAAAGCAAATTAATCTTTCTACACTTCATTTATCAAATGTTATGATAGCTCTGTTATTACATTAGCCATGTTATTCGCGCGGACAGTCACGATTTGTATATAAACCTTCATAAACTTAATTATTATTTTCACTCTGGGTGAATAACGGCGTGGGTATATGAAATATTGGTATATAAAGGAATAACTGGGTGAATGAGGCGGCGATAGCCGAGTGGATATACCAACAGACTGCCATGCAGAGGGTATTGGGTTCGAATCCACGACGCGCACCAATTACTTTTAGGAGTTATGTGCGTATTGAATGGTTAATTATCGCTTGTCCCGTGCCTCGGAAAGCACGTTAAGCCGTCGGTCCCGGTTGTCATGAAGATCTTTGACAGTCGTTACAGGGCGTCAGTACCTTCTAAACAAACTGACACTAGTCTTTAACCATGGAATATCGCTATCCCTTCGGGTTGCGGAGGTCAGACAGGCAGTCGCTCTGTGGTAAAGCTAATATTCAGCCAAATCCGGTTAGACTAGAAAGCAGACCCCAGGCTGAAACTGGGATAACGCTAAGAGGATGGATGACTCTGGGTGAATAACGATGTTCGAGCTACTAACTATGCAATAGGTGTTTGAAAGGTGCAGTCAATAATCTAATATGCCTAATAGGTTTCTTTATAATAGGCTAAATTTTAAGTAAATTTAATCAAAAAAGCAACCATGAATTGTAAGTTTGCTGGCACATTCATATCTACAAGTTTAGCGGACTCCGGGGTCTAAAGAGACGTTCTTGGATCACAACTTGGAAAAGTGGTCAACGCTAAGATAAAAAATGATGACATTGATGACATAATATCTACATGCTTGTGTACGATCGTGAAGTAGGAGCGAGTGGCTCCTGGATCAGGCAGTGTTATTTGGTTTTCTTACAGTAATCTATTCTACGTGGTGGAGAGAGACCCGCATGTAGGAGAGGATCGAAACATAGTTAATATAGGCTTGGGAGGATAGATAAGCACACCTTCCTAGGTCTGCTACTTTATGTGGCTATGAAACCTTTGCGTCTTTTAAAAGCAGCACCCTGCGGTGCTGTTTCGAAATTAGCTCAGTAGAGTCTATACTCCTACGGGAGGCGGATTTGTAACCTAAGTTTTGAAGCTTACATTAGTCGGTCCTATGATGCCCCATCTTCGTAGCATACCAGAAGTTTCTCAACAGGTACACAGCTAAATGTAATATAGGTAATACTTTTTCCTATAACCGCGAGTGATTAGTAGAAATTATCAATAAGCTAGCCACAAACCAAAGCGTACAACCGGATATGTGTAATGCCGCCAATAGCCGTACAACTGTGGTCACATTCAATTAATTTGATGCGTGCGACCGCAATGCGGTAGGGCAGCAAGGCTTTTATATGTCATATTGCAGACCTCTGAACGTTTGGAAATTAATTATTATGACCTGCTTTCATACTTGTTTTTTTTCTATTCGTGATTCAATGCGTCAACTTCATACCTATCGAAAAGCAAACATACTCTTATTGCAAATATTGAAGTGATTGCAAAGAAACAATAAAAATACAACTAATTCATGACGAGCGAAATAGACCTGGTTTTCCTTCCAGGCCATCAAGTCTAGTCGATCCCAAATAATAGTGACCTGCAAGCAAAGTTTACTTCTCTAAATGACGTCCATAATTTTACCTGAGAATACTTAACGTCACAACAAGAGCCACCCAACACCTGCCCCGTGAACCCACATTTCCTCAACGGCCACCCATCCACAATTTAACCTGACACACCGCCCAACTGAAACAGTCACGTGCACCCCACATTTGATAAGTACAAGATGATATAATACGCGAGTGAATGTATGACTATCTGATCTCACGACATCTAAGCTCAGGTCTCACAGATAGCGGGCTGTCGGACTAGGTGACGACAAACGATTAAAGAACGATTGCGTAATTCGCGGTGTGAAAGAGATGAAACGATTTGCGTTCACCAGAACGCAATGTTTTAAATTCAAAAAGCGTTTTATCTCTTTCACACCGCGAATTACGTAGCGAACCAAAGCTGAACTAAGCTACGTGAACAATATATCCGTCCCTACCGCGCTCTACTTATACTAAAGTTCGGCAAAAGTCCCCTTCATCATGATCTAACCTATTTCAGTCCACTGCTGGACATAAGCCTCTCCTTATTTGCATCACAATTGCATCTTGAGTCAAAAGGTGAATTTGGTCATTACTTATACCACTCCGGTCAGACGAGTTGGTACAGGGATCGATGTCGATATTTCGTTTCAAAATGATATTTTAAGATACTAAGTATAGTCCGTTCACAGTTATTTTACCTCTAGCTGTTAGATTGGCCAAACTGGGCGTTGTGTTGCTATATTTGGTATATAATACTCCCATTTTAAATATACATTATTGCTAAAAATGTACTTATTTTTTTCATTGCCAAAGCGATCGTCTTAAATATTTGGAAGTAATGTTTGTAACAAAACCTCTTGATATTGGCATGGCTATATGCATGTACATTTATTTTCTTACGAAATAACTAATTTCCTATGAAGATAAGTAGTTATAATAAAAATGTTGTCTATTTAATATATAAAGGTAAACGCATCATAATTACCTACGCCAACGTGAGGTTCTAATTATCAAATACAAAAACTGCAAATTTAATTTTCATATTTATTTTGAATAAGAATGATGTGGGTGTAATATTACACCTCTGCCTACCCCTGCATGGAAACAGGCGTGAATCTATAAGAATAATCCATGTGGACTGCCAATGTTATGATGATTCGTAACTACTGTCAAATTCTGTATCAGACTCAGAATTTAATTCTATTATGTTATGAACCTGTCCATTTCAGCATCCGTAGACCCATCTGTTTCACGAAGCTTGTCTTCAATGTGGCGCTCATGTTTGCATTGTTTTTGTCAGTCTTCTGCAGTGATAGATTGAAAAGCTTCTTCAGCTAAATTCACAATGTTGGTTGCCTCTTGTCCTAAATTTTTGCTTGTGACTCGCCTTTTAATGAGATTCCACATAAGTTCAATTGCGTTTAGCTCGCAGTGGTATGGCGGTAATCTAACCACGTTGCGGCCATGAGCTTCAAGCATTTGAATTTTTGAAGCATTTCCACAAATATTGGGTAAAATGTTTTGCACGGGTAACCCTATTTTACATTCCTGTCATCACAGAGTACAATTCCAACATAAAGAAAATAAACACCGACATCTGTCAGAGGTAAAATAACTGTGAACGGACTGTATGTAATACATACTATGTATAAGCTTAGTCTATTGTCCTTAGTGGGCTATTGCGGCACCCTCAGAATGTAATGGGGAGGAGACACTATATATTCTTAGTCTGTCACCACATTGAGCAACTCCGCTTAGCTTATCATATGTAGCTTAGCACGCCCGCCCGCTGTCAGTATGAACTTAGCTCTAGAGCGCGAACGATGTGAATCTATGGCCAAACCGTGACTGCAAGGCTACAATCGTGATTGCACCTTACTTTTTATCAAGAGCACTTCTTAGAAGCCCCGCTGCCGTATGACGTATGATTACGCCCCGCAATGGTTTGCTATGCAAATTACATAATGACGGAATATCGTAATGCTTGTTATACAAATGTATGACTTAGCATGTCGTCTTGTTGGCCAATGTGACAAGCTGGTGAGAACTATCAACACCTAGAAGGTATGACGGTGTAGCTACTTTTATCTTATCTATACTAATATAATAAAGCGGAAGAGTTAGTTTGTTTGTTTGATCGCGCTAATCTCAGGAACTACCGGTCGGATCTGAAAAATTATTTTTGGATACGATAGCCTAGTTATTCCGGCAGGCTATAGGCTATTTAATATAACGCTTCGACCCTTTGCGGCCGGGCAAAAGGCTAAAAAGGCTAAAAGATAATATCGGCTAATCTCAGTCGGATTTCAAAAATTGTTATTCCCTATGATAGCCCAATTATTCCGAAAGCCTATATAAAATTACGCCACAACTTTTAGGGGCCAGACAAAAATAATAAAATGGTCAAACGAGAAGGGGGAGGGTTGGGTCAAAGGCAAAAAAGGCTAAACGAATAGGATACAATCTATACTTAAGGGTATCGCTTTCGAGATTTTCGGGACGCTGATTAATAATATGAAATTTATTTAGTGATCCAAGATGGCGGACGGGAAATCAAAGATGGCGGATGAGAAAATTTTAAAAATTAATATGGGTATCGCCTTCGATATTTTAAGGGGTGGGGAATCGAAATACAACATCTATTTTGTGATCAAAGATAGCGGATGGGAAATCAAAGATGGCGGATGGGATTTTTTTTTTAAATCTATACTTATTGGTATCGTCTGCGATGTTAAAAGGGATGGGGAATCCAAATACAACATCTGGTTCGTGATTCAAGATGGTGGATGGGAAATCGAAGATGGCGGACGGGATTTTTTTTAAAGTCGCTATGGTTATCGACTATGATATTTTAAGGAACGGGGAATTCAATATTATATAAAAATCTCTTTGTTTGTTCATCATTTATAGACTTAAATGATAAGAGATTAAGCGCTAAGTCAATGGTAACTTTGGAAAAGGGGCTTGGAAAAAAGGGAATTAAATAAAAACTCTTAAAAAGGCGATACGGAGTTCGCTGGGCCAGCTAGTACTAATATATAAAGTTGAAGAGTTTGTTTGTTTGGTTGAACGCGCGAATCTCAAGAACTACTGCCCCGATTTGCAAAAATTCTTTCAGTTTTAAATAGCCCATTGATCGCGGCAGGCTATAGGCTATATAACATCACGCTATGAGCGACGGGAGCAGAGCAGTAGCCTTAAATAACGCGGGTGTAACCGCGCGCATCCTCTAGTATCCTATATTTGGGACGAAATATATAGTATCTTTTTTGGGCATGGTAATCTTGTATTGCAAGCACATTACAAATATTCAAAATAGAGAGACAACAGTTTTTGAATCACACAAAGTATATGTTTCCTGTGGGGATCGAACCCCGGAAACATTTTATTGATGTAAATAGTAATACTTACATCAGATAAATATAGAAATAGTTTATTATTATAAAAATAAACCTCTATAAAATATATCTTCCTCGGTCTACAAAGCCTGTATTCATTATAATACATATTGTCTAGAATTCGGGCTATGAATGGGTAAGTTTTATACAGAGATCAGTGGAAGCGATTAATTCATCCAGTCTTAGCCCAAGGCAAAGGATCTAAACACATGGACCAAGTTTCTTGGCGCTAAGAATTAAACAATGTACAATTACCTGTATCTTCACTGATGTCAGGCCTGGAACTAAGTTAGGGAAAAACAAACAAAACTAAGGTGGCCACGATAGATTGAATGAATTATCCACTTAGCTGTTCCTTCCAACTTGATGTCCTCTCCGTTGGTACGAGGGCACGATGCACGTTCACAGGATTCACAATTCAGCTTTGCAAATGTCAATGTTCAACTGAACTTTTGCCGGGCAAACCAAAGGCGGCAGTTTATGAGAATTCACAATACAAATTCGCGAAGCTGGTTTATGTGCTTTCAAAAGGCGATCAATTTATTAATTAGGTACAAGGCACGCGAGAGAGAGCAAACGGCGTGTTAATTTTTCAAGGCGGCAACGGAAGTGAGAGTTCAGTGTGACCATTGTCAGAAATTTTCAATAGACTAAACAAAATGTTACTTAATCGATATAATCGATTTGACTTATAATAAAAACTAATTCTATTTCAAACATCCACCCGCCCCGGACCGGCCTACCGGTCCGCTAATCGGTTGGTAGACGTGACAATGTTGCAACCGCTCTCCTCAGAATCGAACCGTCCACCAAGACCTCAGCAAATCGGGGGACTCCATCAGCCCCAGTTACCAAATGAAGGATGCGCCCCCTGTGCCATCTGAGTGGCGGAAGGTTAGCCTCCTTGATCAAAACGAGGTCACCAATCTTGGGTGGATCGGTCTTGTCGGTCCACTTAACGCGTTGCTGGAGTATGTGCAAATATTCCAAATTCCAGCGTTTCCAAAAGCTCTGAGTAATCTGGCATACCAATTCAAAACGCAAGAGACGACCAGGTCTCGTATCAATGTAGGAGTACTCAGGCAAGGCGACAAGTGGGCGAACAATCAAAAAATGGCCCGGCGCAAGGGCCTCCAAATCATTCGGATCCGACGAGATCGGGCACAATGGCCGAGAGCTCAAAACGGCCTCAATCTTACAAAACACAGTTGCGAGTTCCTCAAATGCAAGGACAGACTCACCGATCGTCCCGCGCAAGCGTGTTTTGGCCGATTTTACGGCGGCCTCAAATATACCACCCCAGTGTGGACAATTTGGTGGGGAAAACAACCAATTTATCCCACGTCGGGCAAGCCCATCACCTATATCAGCCTTGTTGGCTTCAAGAAAATTAAAAACATCATTCAAACAATTACACGTGCCCCCGAAGTTAGTGCCGCAGTCAGAACGGATCAAGGAAGGCAGCCCTCTGCGGGATACAAATCCGTCAAATGTGGCTACAAACGCCTCGGTCGTAAGCGAGGAGACCAGTTCCAAATGAACGGCCTTTGCGGAGAGGCAAACAAAAACACACAAGTAGGCCTTAACAGTCTTGCTGCTTCGAAGCGTCCACGTTTTCACCAAAAAGGGACCAGCGAAGTCCGCGCCAACACCGTCAAACGTCCCGCCCTCAGTTACGCGATCCGCCGGCAAGTCCCCCATCAAGGGCTGCATGGTAGAAGCCTTGAGCCTATAGCAAAGGATGCAGCGAAAGACTACACTCCGAACAATTCTTCGGGCAGACAAGATCCAAAACTCGCGCTGCAAAATGGCCAAGAGCGCATTACAACCAGCATGCGAATTTTTAAGGTGACGGTCAGCCACCAACAAGCGTACCAAATGACCGTCCTTAGGTAACAAAAGGGGGTGACGTGCCCCGTAAGGGAGGCTGGCGCTCTCGAGACGCCCTCCAACGCGCAAGAGACCCGCATCGTCCAAAAAGGGGTTCAATTTAGAGACAGCTCCCGACAATTTCGATCTCCCTGATTTAAGGATAGCAATCTCCTTTTCAAAATGCGCCAATTGCACAGAACGAACCCAAAAGGTGAGGGACTCCTGTCGTTCCTGTGGTGAGATAAACGGTGCCAGTCGTTTCTGTTGTGGGTGCCTAAAGTTAAAAACAAAACGCTTTATCCAAGCAGTAACACCTAACAACTTGTCAAGGGAGCTGTAGCGATTCAACAGGAAATCGGGGTCGAAGGCGCATTCCAACTTCTCAAGAGCGAGTGTTCGTAGACCCGGCAAATTAAAAGTATTCAAAACTGGCGTTCGAGGCCAATCAACTTCTGGTCGACTCAACCATTCCGGACCCCGAATGTGCACAGCGAATGATCTATCAAACTAGTCGTCAAGCATCCGCGTGAGGCACAATCAGCGGGGCCGAACTCACCTGGCACGTGTCTCCAAACAAGTTTGACTTCGGATTTCTGGATTTGGGAAACGCGATTAGCGACAAATACCTCCAAGGTGTGGACACAAGCCTTCAACCAACAAAGAACAATTTGGCTGTCTGTCCAGGCGTAAGTCCCACCAACACAAATGCTTTTACCCAAAGTACTGGACACGTGGTTCAATAAGCGTACAAGTAGGGCTGCTCCCGAGAGCTCCAATTTCGGAATGGTCAGAGATGTCCGAAGGGGTGCAACCTTGCTCTTCGCCATGATCAGGGAAACTCTCACCTGACCTGAGGCACCGACTGTGCGCAAGTACACCACGGCCGCGTGACCACGCTCCGAGGCATCACAAAACCCGTGAAGGATGGCCTTGTACTTCCCGGGAGGAAGGATGGGACGAGGCAAGGAAATCTCGTTGACGGCAGGAAGTGAGGACACAAAAGAGGTCCATTCCTCAATAAGAGTACCGCGTAGAGGTTCGTCCCAAGTCAATCCTGCTGTCCAAAGCTTCTGCAAGAAGCATTTTGCCCAAAATATGATAGGACAAATTCAACCGTTCGGATCAAAGGCTCTGGCGACAGCAGACAACACGAGAAGCTTAGTCCAAGAACAAGGCAATTCCAAGTCTACGTTATACGTAAAGATGTCTTGGACCGGTCTGCGCTGGACGCCGAGAACAGCCATCATGGCGGGGCTGTCAACAATCTCAAATAAATGTGGATCCTGCTGATGATCCTCTGGCAAGCCTTCCAAAGGCGCTGGTGAGTTGGAAATCCATTTGCGCAACCCATAACCAGCGGAGGCCAAAATACCCATCAACTCGTCCCGCAGGAGGATCGCCTCGTCCGCTGTGGAGGCGCCCGAGCAAATGTCATCGACGTAAATATCGTCCTTCAAGATGGCGGAGGCTCGTGGGAAACGTAGGCCATCGCGGTCTGCGAGCTCCCAAAGAGAACGTATTGCCAAGTCCCTACTTGTACGTACGGGTACTAATACTAATACGTACGGGTTAAGGTCAAGCCCCTGCTTGACCTTAACCCGTACGTATTAGTATTGAGCTCGTAGACGACCATGGGATCACGAGGAGACTCTCTCCAAAGGATCAGCTGGGAGCGACGGTCATCAGGGTGGATAATCGTCTGCCTAAACATCATTTTTATATCGGCCACAAAGACAACCTGATGTCGTCGGAAGCTGGCGACGACGTCACAAAGGTCCCTGACGAACCTGGGACCAGAATGCAAGCACTGGTTCAAGGATACGCCTGTTGAAGTCTGCGCAGAACCATCAAACACTGTGCGCAGCCTGCCAGTTGATGGCTTCAACACCGCATGATGCGGGAGAAAGTAGTGCTCCAACGAACGCCAATCCAAATTTGACACGGACATGTGTCCCAATTGTTCATATACTCTCATGAACTCAATGTACTTCTGTCTGAGCTCCGGATCACGACCCATGCGACGCTCCATGGCCAACAATCTCTTTTCGCCTAAAGGTCGTGACTCACCAAGCGGAGGCCGAACAGACAGGAAGGGCAGCCTCGCAATAATCCGACCAGAACGGAGTCGACCAGTGCTGTTCCGAAAGAACAGCTCGCACTTCTCACGTTCCGGACTCAAACGGGCAGCTTGAGGGGGCTCCTCTACCTCCCAAAACCTCTGAACCGCATCAGAGAGAGCAGAGCCCACAACCAACAAATTATCAAGTTCAGGCGGAGGGGGGTCCCCAGGTACAAAGCAAATCCAAATATTGTCGGGATGGCAGTCAAACCATTTGGCACCAAGACCCGCTTCCCACCAATCAAAATTCCACCGAGGACATCAGAGCCAATCAACAAGTCGATTTGTCCCGGTGTGTCAAATTTGGGGTCTGCCAGTTCCAATACCGATGTCAAATTCACCACAGCAGCAGGTAGCTACTTCTGTGGATGCATACCCAAAATATTCTTCAGCACAATAGCCGAGGTTTTAATCCTCGGGTGTGAAGATTCAACAGGGCCAAACAAAACCTTAACTTGCCCTTCAACATTAGAGGCTACGTCACCTATGCCCCGTATACAATTTGGAAATAAACCCATATTTAATTTAACCTGCCCTACCAAATAAGTGGAAACAATGCAACCTTGTGAACCTGTGTCCAATATAGCACGGACAACAACAGAGGTCCCCGTGGGTCCCCAGACCCTAACAGCAACCGTTGGTAGGATAACGGTCTCAATGGGGGAGGTTGGCGTTATAGGGCAGGGGTCAATGACCTATTGTTGCCTGGGCGGCGACCGTTGGCCAGGACCTGGCAAGTCAAAATGAGGGTGCGGCTTGAAGTCCTCAAAAGCGCGATGACTCGATCCGCGCGCCATCTGTGGGGGATCATAATGACGCACCCGCCCAAAACGAGGTGGGCGCGAGTCAAGGCGGGGACGTTCCGCCAAAGGTGGGGAATATCTGGGGCAGCAGTCATGGTGCTGGTGACGTTGCGCGGTCGCACATTCAGGTGCGCGAGAGAGAGGAGGCGTGCGCACGCTACGGTTCTCCAAGCGGGGTGAGTGGCGATCAATTGAGCGAGGCGACTCTCGGCTACGCGCCGGTGAGCCTCGGCTGCCTCCTTCAAAACACCCGCCCGTGCGCGGCGTCGGCTGGTTGGACAAGCGGCCAACCTCTCTGGCATTCATACAGAGAATGTCCAAATGCTGTCCTCCACAGTGAGGACAGGGGCGAGAGTTTGGGCAGTCTCGCTGGTAGTGGGACCCCAAACAAGAGAAGCAAAGGCGGCGGGCATTCGCGATGCGCCTACGAGAGGCGACATGTAGGTCCAAGAATGCCCTACAACTGGCCGTTCTGTGCCCCGTGACCTTGCAGTAGGAGCACTCCGCTGGGCTCTGCATGACCGCAAAGCGAGGAGGGCGCCGGTCAACATTGCCTCGGGTGTGAACGCGAGCCTGCTCCTTGACCTTGGGCGGCTGCGACTTAGCCGGCGTGACACCACCGGAGTTGTCCAAGACCCGGCACTCGTCCTCCAGGAACCTCTCCAGGTCAGCAAAGGGGGGCAGATGGGTCGCGCTATCCCTACCAAAGCGCTGTTCAAAACGCGACCTCAGGTCGGCAGGCAGCTTTTTAAGGACAATGTGCACCAAGATTTGAGTTGATGGCCACCAAGAGTGGGTTCAAAAGTTGGGTGCGCAACCCAGAGACCCGGGTGAGCGTCGGCAAACCCAAAATCTGCTCGATGTGCGTGCCGGCGAGGCCACGCTTATTATGGTACCTACGGGTAATTAGGTCCCGAGCCGTCTGGTACGCCTCGTCAGAAACGGGCAGATGCTGGATGAGGCCCTTAGCCTCCCCATCCAGAACCGACATTAAATATGCCAATTTTTGTGCTGGCCGAAGGTCAGCCCTGTCATTGACCAGGCTGTCGAACAAATTAATGAAGCCCAGGTAGCTTCCTAGGCAGCCATCAAAATGGGGGAGGTCCAAAGTAGGGAGCCTACTCACCAACCCCGGTGCTGACCTAGGAAGCTCCTGCTTCAGGCCAGGTTGCCCTTCCCTATCAGCAACTAGTTGTCTCGCACTATTGGAGACAGCATCATACAGGTCTAAGACCTGGGCATAGTCTTCGCTGACCTTATTTCGCTGGTCAGCGGTGAAATCGTTGACTGACACTTCGAGACAGCAAGCGCTGAAAGTGCGGAATTGCTGTTCCACACTTGCCAGGCGATCGTCAATCCGCTCGTACCTTTGTAGTAAGGCCTGCTGGCGATCAGGCCGGTTCACTAAGGCACTGGCCGAGGCAAACCAGCGCAAATCTGATGCAATAGCACCAGCAGCCGCTTGCAAGTCCTTGATAGCTGACATAATCAAAATTCAAAAGAGCCCGGACAAGCGTTAAATAAAATTAACAATCAAAACTTAATTTTTCTTAATTCTTTGAAACCAACAAAGTATTAGCCTGTTTACTGCAAGTGCAGGCAAGTGACAGGTATCTACTGTCCAACAAAATTAATAGTTTCAATATATTGAAACAAACACAAAAGTTATCAAAAGTTGTAACTTATAACAAATTAAAAGTTGAACTTCAAATTAATTAATGAATTATTTGCAACAGACAGACTGGCTGTGTTATTTGAGATATACAATAGTAAGTAAGCACAGAATGTGTGTTACCTAGCAATATTATCTATATATTATAACAAACAAAGGTTTATCAAAAGTTTGGTTGTTATAAGTAATGATTCAAACTTAATATAATTATGAGATAAACTAAATTTACTAAATTTATTGATACATACAGCTGTTATATATCCAAACAAACTGACTTATTAATGCAACAACAAAGTTAAGTTAGATTTCAACAATACAAATCAACAATTACTGATTGAGGTTATGTATGACATGTGTTTCAAATTATCTAGGTGAACTTATACAATTAAATATTATGTATTTTAGACAATACTGACCTGACAAACACTACAATACTGTCTACAAGGTGATAAGATACAAGCTTATACCAATCTGAGGTTTGTACTCAGTAATGCAACAGCGGCTAAATTTCAACTACAGCTCTGCACCAAAAATTATGTCTAGAATTCGAGCTATGAATGGGTAAGTTTTATACAGAGATCAGTGGAAGCGATTAATTCATCCGGTCTTAGCCCAAGGCAAAGGATCTAAACACATGGACCAAGTTTCTTGGCGCTAAGAATTAAACAATGTACAATTACCTGTATCTTCACTGATGTCAGGCCTGGAACTAAGTTAGGGAAAAACAAACAAAACTAAGGTGGCCACGATAGATTGAATGAATTATCCACTTAGCTGTTCCTTTCAACTTGATGTCCTCTCCGTTGGTACGAGGGCACGATGCACGTTCACAGGATTCACAATTCAGCTTTGCAAATGTCAATGTTCAACTCAACTTTTGCCGGGCAAACCAAAGGCGGCAGTTTATGAGAATTCACAATACAAATTCGCGAAGCTGGTTTATGTGCTTTCAAAAGGCGATCAATTTATTAATTAGGTACAAGGCACGCGAGAGAGAGCAAACGGCGTGTTAATTTTTCAAGGCGGCAACGGAAGTGACAGTTCAGTGTGACCATTGTCAGAAATTTTCAATAGACTAAACAAAATGTTACTTAATCGATATAATCGATTTGACTTATAATAAAAACTAATTCTATTTCAAACACATATGACGGCGCGTTACCAGCGCCACTATAATATTTTACGTCGGAACGGGAATTACAGATGTCATGAAACGTCATCACGTCATTAGTATAGTCTGCCGACCGGTTGTGACGTATTACGGTGCAAGGACGGGGGTCAGCGCTGACAGTGTTTCGTGTGGACTTGTCTCGCGCGGTGCGAAGGACATTCAGTCGGGTCGCCTGGTTGACAGTACATCATGAATCTGTCCTCGGTTCGTTAATAGACTTGCAAGTGAAAGTGTTAGACTATAATTGTTAAGATAGTGCCTTTCGTGTTAAAGTAGTCAGTGTATTTTAGTTAGTGTGTATTCAATGCACAAGAACCCAGCTGCGCCCACTTAGTAGGAACTCTGAAGTGATTACATCGGCCAACAATCTAGCTACCCGCCTACACATACGTCAACTAGTGTTTTTTGATAATCCAGATATTATTTATTACGGAAGTTTACGATCCATCATACAATTCATATTGTTTAATTGTCAGATGGATTGTCTCAGGAAGAAATAAGCGATTGTTACATGTAATATCAAAACCTGCAATGGTAACACATTGATATAATATGCTTTTTAATTTGAGTAAATTAGTGATATTACAAGACTTGGACCGCGGCTCCGCTCAATAAATCCTCTATTTCTGCTTCGGAAATGTAGGGGACATTTCCCAAGGAACATTACATGTCAAATTCATTAAACAATCAGCCAGCTAAATTATGAAATGTTGTATTTATCGGTACGGCTGTATATCATTTAGGCCGCTGCCGCTGGTCGAACGGCGAATAAAGCGGCTAGGCTTTTTATTTAACGGCTGATTAAGCTATTTGGCTGCGACATTTATGTAAAGTATTTTCTATCGACGCCCGTTTTTTACTTTTGATAAAACTGATAATGAATAGAATTGGAATAGTAAAGAGTGGCTTATAGATGATAATATCCGTGAGGGGTTACCATACGTCAAGAATTATCTCTTGTCTCTCTCATAGCAAACATTTTGCAGCAAGAAATTTTATAAATAAGCATGCTCTTTCAGAGTTGATTTGGACATTTTATCTTTCTTTACGCCGAATTAACATTAACATCCCTAGTCCGAAAAAAAAATTTACGAACTTCTTTTGGAAGTTGCACATACTCCCTCCACCAAGCCCCAAGCTCTTTAGTTGAACTTGACTTTGAGTGGTGAAGGCAGACCTGCTAGTAGAGATTTCACATTGTACAATCACATTGACTGCTGGCCTAAGATTCGTAGACGGCCTTTTGCTATGCGGCATCCGGCCCCGCAGAGCGTGCCCAGCCTCTCGTCCTTAACGGCACACAGCGCGCGTGCAGGTCGAGCTTATGTCTGTGCTGACGCGACACGCGACATACGAGTTGCTATACAAAAAAGACACACATGAGTGGTCGTCAGCACATGTGTGGTATGGGTATGATTCACGCGTCGCATGTTTCGGCAGGACGTTTGTATATTTTTCTCTAAACACGACTATAATGGGCTAGCCGCATCGCAAAAACCGACACTTGGGGCACACCATATAAGTTTCCAGCAGTCAATGTGTTAAATAATAATACAATACAAATACATACCTGTAACGGCGTAAACGCGACCGAAGACGCAGTACCAGACACCTGTCTCCTTATACTAGTGGCACCTCCATACTGCTGCTGCTTCTGCAAATTCTTCTGCAGCGTCTTGCTGATGCGGACCTTCGTCTTCTCGTCTATCTGAGGCAGGCGTACACGGCCTGTGCTTGACTTGCCAATCGTACCCCGGGTGTAGCCTAAGTCTTCTTGGTAAGCGTCGTCTTCGATCTGCCGACAAAAGGAAGATTTAGAGTACTGAATAACATTTAAAATTATTACATCAGGTAGAATAATCTGAAGTTCTGAGCGGACCCCGGGCTCCAAGGTGTAGGTTTTGGATCGCAACATCGATCTAGGATGATGATGAATCTGAAGCTCTGAAGTATACAACCAAAGGTATATAAAGCAGCTTCATTTTTATGAGTGAGCCCGTGAGCCATGTTAAGCCTGGCGTCGACTACATTCGAACCGCGTCGAATCGCGCCGAGTCGCATTTTATCCGTGTGCGTTCATTACAGACGAATCGAATCGAAGCCAGCAGTCGGCGACTAGCTGCTGTAGGTTTTGCTTGTGTTGGTTTCTTGTTTCAAATTCTTTCATTATTCCCGCTATTTCTTTCCATATATTTTGTCTACGCTGCTCGTCATGATAATGAGTATCTTCATGATCATAATTTTTTTTTTGACTCACGCCTGTATCCCCGAAGGGGTAGGCAAAGGTGTAATATTACACCCACATTTCGCCATGAATTTTCAGGTCCCACGCAAATTTATGAACATTCGACCATTCAAACACAAATATTTCATCATCACATATTCACACCAAATATTTTTATTTCAGTAAAATTTAACAATAGGTATAAATATTTTAATAATTGCCGTGTGGTTGACGGCATAGAATACAAGTGTCACCACCCCCTATTTTCCCGTGGGTGTCGTAAGAGGCGACTAAGGGATAACACGATGCAAATACCATCTTTGCGTAGAGACGGAAAACTCGACATCAAACCCTATCCGACTGCCTCGTTGGTCTCGCGGCATAAATGTGCGCGTGGGATCGGGAGGTCCCGGGTTCGATTCCTGGGTCGGGCAGTGTTATTGGGTTTTTCTGTCACGAAATTCTCAGTAGCCGCACGGAGTCTGGAAATGTGCCCGGTACGACAATAGGCTCGCCCCTTATTACGTGGGACTAAACTATATCTGGCAAAAAGTGGGTGTGGAAATACACCTCTGCCTACCCCTTCGGGGATAAAAGGCGTGACGTTATGTATGTATGTAGATTTACTATAATAATAATAATTTTAAATGTTTAAGTTATTTATTGTGTTTAATACTACGACATATGAATTTAATCAATTTAGTGTAATAATTTTGTAATAAATTTAATGTGATATTTTTTTTTCTTTGTAATAATTTACTAATTTATTGTTATAATTAATGAGCATTTTTAATTTTATGGACTTTGGAATTGTCTGAAAATAAAGATTATTTAATTTAATTTTATAGTTTACCAGATAATCAAGAAAACTATCTGCACTCTTTCCAAGATGGCGGCCGAGGGACAAGAGGTACGTCCCCACAAATTTAAATCAAGCTTTACAATAGCCCTTTCCACACATCTGTAAAATAAAATTGCATCTTTTGAAAAATGCAACCCCAAATGTAACTTTTGAATGGACTATAAATATTTTTGTCATTGTCTGTACTCAAGACAGAGATAGTAAAACAAATACTAAGGTGTGACAGAAACGCATTATATCGCACTGAAAACTTCAAAAGTAAAAAAAGAGATCTACGTGTTTGACGCTCAATTTAATCGATTTTTATTGATATCGATTAAAATTAATTAGAAAAAATATACGTGTAGTCAATTACATATAAAGATTTTAAATGTGTTCCAACTCTTTTAATTTATGTCATCGTTAAAAGATAACTGATATATGTAAGTAAATTTGGTCTTTAAACCGAGATAATAAATTTTATTAGATTTGTTTTTTTACTAAAAACAAAACCTCACTATATTTATTATTTTAACTATTTATTTTTATTATATTATTTTTATTATTTTAACAAAAATACATGAATTCGAAATCAATTATAAAACTAATCGATTTAAATTTTTGATTGAATAAACTATTAATTTGTATTTACATAACGTGCATCACTGGCCTAGACTACCGCCCCGCGCACCCCGCTTCTTGCCACCGCGTTGTTCCTAAAAAGGATTACTGCGCCGCCTTCTGCGCGAACTTCAGACTCGCCATCGTTAAACGACCGTACTGTACATTGCTAATTAATTACTTAAATTCCAGGTAAGCATGGGCTATATGGAAACCCGTTCCTGTGCTAACTGCTAGACATAGCAAAACGTTGCCTCACACCTACCGGCTGGCGAAGTCATCAAGGCGCAATAAAATGCTCCTAAAATAAAATGGAAAGTATAACGGAATGCAAGAACTCGACATAAACGTCAATTTAAAAGATTCATTATAATTCTGATGACACCTACAGATCTCGGGGTTTCGATCATTAGCGAAATATATCATCGAGTTTCACAGATGGTAAAATTAACTCATTAGAGTCGCATTTAAATATGACCGAATATCAAAAACCATAAAAAGCGATTTAATAAAGGCCATACAATTTTCTAAAGTGTTCATAAATATTGAAAATTAATTGATTGATAGTAAACGAAACGTATAATATTAACACAGATGGGATGTATTAATACGTTTTTTTGATCGAAGCGCAATTAAGCGGGCCGACGACCGCGGTGCGATAATAATAATGTTCGCTATAATACACACGGATTTCGCGGATGGCTAACGTTTAAACCATAGATCACATACTTTTATTATATTCAGAAGGTACGAAAGGGTCCCCCCCATTGGATCTCCACCTTATCGTGGTGGTGGGGAGGGGCTCAGTAACCGGGGTTAGGTCACCCACGGTGAAGCTAAGCGAGATCCCAGGAGAGGACGCTCCGCGTGGGCTTGACGGAGGCCTGCGCAGAATGCGTCTAATGGTGCGGGTGCGAGGGACAGTTCTTCTGTCCCTCGCAGTCGGGCGCGGTCGCGGGAGGAGAGGCGTGTCGGTGTTGCGTTGCCGCGCGCCCTATCTCCCGCGACCAAATGGGGGCGCACCATCGTTGTTGCGTCGCGGTGGGGCCGCCAAGGAAGAGGAGATGCGGTGCGGACGGCAACGCATGCCGTCCTCCCTATCCTCTGCGGCCGCTGGGTGTTTTGGCGGCGGAGCCTAACACCTTCATCCGCCGCCAAGGGGGTTTTGTTCGGGGCCCGCCTGACCATCTGGCGGGTCAATACCCGTCGGGGGGTAGCGAGGAATGCTTCGGCGCCACCCGACCCTCCGACACACGGGTACATGAGGAATACGGGTTGGTTTTTAGCAGGGTTCAAGGATATATATCAATGGATATATATCAAGATATATATCCGATATATATCCGATATATATCAACCTCGATTTGACGATATATATCAAATGTTTTTTGTGATATATTGCAATACAAAAATGGTTTAAAAAGAATATTATTTTTGCGTTTGTAACTGTATTTCTACTTCCCAAATGTAGATGGCGTGGGAGTAGAGTTAAAACAGTCCCTAATGGTAAGTTCTAATCTAAAAATGGCAACACTTCTGCCGGTATTAATGGCGTCAGTCCGTCAGTGGTGTCAGAAAAAATTCGTTACGAAAAACTAAGTACTCAAATGAATAAAACATTAAAAACATTTCAGTTTTTTATTTTTTGATCATTTTAGTATGTTTATGAAACACATGCAAATAGTATTCATAAATAATACAATGAAATAATAATATGACTTTCATACAAAATTGATATATATCAAACTTGATATATATCCGATATATATCAAAAATATCCGATATTTTGATATTTATAATAAATATCGGATATTTTCGAACCCTGGTTTTTATTCAGTCAGAGTCTGACAGTCCCCTTCGCCCTTCTCCCCAGGGCGGAGGGACTCCATGAGGATTTTCCAACCCGACACAAAAAAAAAGAAAAAAAAATGGTACTAAAGGGTGTCCAATTGGCCATACCTGATTCGATGTGAACAAAAATGACGACCTAACTAATTATTTCATTGAATACCGAAAAGATAATTTCCTTTCTATTGTTGCAATGTGTCGGCATTTCAAAAGTATCTAGCAGTTGTGAAGATTGAATAACCAATACAATATTTCAGTATGTTGTTAAAACACAAATTAACGATACACAAATAATAATTACTTGCTAATTAATACCTAGCTTTGAATTCAAAAGCACCATTAAACAGATCGTAAACAGAACTAAATTTTCTTACGTTCATAATTTATCACTTATTTTACGAAATGAGGTCTTAAAACGACAAAAAGACTGAGTCATAAAACGAAATGACTTATTGTCTATGCACGTTCACGACGTTGCACATTTATTACGCGAGTGTTCTACATATAAATTGGAAATATTTTAGCATTATATAACTTATGATGGCCTTAACGGTAATTTTTACACACTTTCTTCTAATTTCAGTGGTAGCAAGGGAAAGCACGTACATTTATTTTAATATAAGTTAGCAAGGCCAAATGTGATACGCGTTGCCGAGTACTGGGCTAAAAGCATATGACAAGTGTTGCCATCGACATGAGAAGAAGTTTAGTATCTTCTTGGGTTTACGCGAATGTTACATATTGAAATTAAACTACAGTTTACGGATTTTATCGCTTTGTATTGGTTTCACTAAGTTATTACATTTGAAACTAAAGATCTAGAAACTATATATGAGAAGAAGTTACTAAACTTTACAACTTCCTTTGAGACAGGCATACTGGCAATTTCACTTAGTTTTACCTACTCACATGTTACACACAAATACCAAAGAACTCAAATTTATACATTGAAGCACATTTCCTATGGGCGCTCTGAAGACAAACTTTCTGCGACCCAAATTGCCGCTTGGCGGCGTAGCAGTCGTTTCCCCAGTGTAAGAGCAAGAGAGACGAACGTTCCCCCAGTGTATCTTAACTACGAGAGCAAGAGAGACGGAGAAACGACGCCAGCACCGCCAAGTACGAACTAAACTGGGGGCAGACTCCACTTGGAATCGACACACGAAGTCCTTCCTCCTCCTAAGGTCTGCGGTTTTATGTAAATCTAAATTCTTTTTCAATATTGACATGACACGATGAAGTATATAATATATAGTGTGTTACATCCATATTTAGTAAAAATTGCTTTAAATATGAATATTTGTTTACTGAACACGTTTTTCGAACCAAATATAGTTGTTACTATAATCTTCAAAAGAAAATGTACTTATGCTATTTATGCTAAGAAGAACAATCGGTTTCAATGATAATGAAGCTTTGAAACCGCCCATGACATACATACATACATATCGTCACGCCTTTTATCCCCGAAGGGGTAGGCAGAGGTGTATTTCTACACCCACTTTTCGCCAGATATACTTTAGTCCCACGTAATAAGGGGCGAGCCTATTGCCGTACCGGGCACATTTCCAGACTCCGTGCTGCTACTGAGAATTTCGTGACAGAAAAACCCAATAACACTGCTCGACCCAGGAATCGAACCCGGGACCTCCCGATCCCACGCGCACATTTATGCCGCGAGACCAACGAGGCAGTCGCATAGGGTTTGATGTCGAGTTTTCCGTCTCTACGCAAAGATGGTATTTGCATCGTGTTATTCCTTAGTCGCCTCTTACGACACCCACGGGAAGATAGGGGGTGGTGACACTTGTATTCTATGCCGTCAACCACACGGCTTGACACGGCACCGCCCATGATTGCTTTTTAAAACAACCTTTTTAATTACAGACAACCCTAGAACACTGATTTATTTTATGTGTGCAATAGTTCAGTTCGGACGAATGCTGAAAAATACCTCACGACATCAAGTGAAAATAAATATACCTACGCTCGTATAAACTATGCGATCCTAAATGCTCAACAACATAGACGTCAGTGTGTACAATTGCAAATGACAGCAGGCGCACGCGCAACGGGGCCGGCACGGACGTCCGCGCGCTTCAACAGGTCGTGTTCCGGTCTATTTGAGCGCGCGAAAAAAGCGCGGGCCACTTCGAACGAGCCATTTAAAATTCAAAGAATCAACGCATCTGCCGCGGCCCGCCGAGCGTGACGTCACATTTACTGTAAGGATTCCGCGAACACACCGCCACAGATTATAATTATGTATACCAGGGGTGGCCAACCGTTCGCGGTTATGTAAAGTCTATCGTGAAACAATAAGATTTTATCAACTGCTCCAATCGACTTACTACCAGGGATGCAGAAGACCGGGCGAGGTGGAGAAGATTAAGCGGAAAAGCGGACCCCGGTATTCCAAGAGGTCTTGGGGCCACGGCCGTAGCTAAGAGGGGGGCATTGTGTGGCAATGCCCTACCTTGAAATCACAATGCCCTACCTTAAAAATACCAAAAAGTAAGAAAAATTATTCCACCTTAGTTTTTGGTATTTTTAAGATTGGGCATTGAATACTAAGATAATATACATCACTGACCAGTCAGTGATATACATGGTGGTGGATTTAGGAGCCAGCGCTTGGGAGCAGATCAATTGTTATGATATTTTTTTTACTGCCGCCCTATCTGTAACCAATGCTGCCCTACCTTAAATTTGACTCTAGCTACAGCCCTGCTTGGGGCACGAAACGGCACGACCGGGATAGCGCTAGAAATGATGATGATCTGTTAAAATCAATCTCCTCGTATTACTTTTTATTCACTATCCATTAGAATATTGTATGGTATCTTTCTCTCACACCTTTTAATAAAAATACAAAATTAATAATATGCAGGTGCCTTTACAGTTTAATTTAACAAATGATTGAATCGGAAGATCCCACACGGTATCTGCGGTAGAAAAAGATCAAGTTGGCCACCGCTGCAATATACCATTAACTATTTCGACGTATTAACATCTCCATGTGCTAGTAATGCGGCTCTCACTCTATATAGCTGTTTCTTTAGAAGAATAATATGTTAGTATGTGATACTTCGCTAGTTAAAATGTCTACGTAATTGAGTTTATTATGGCGATAATTAGTTTTCAGAATAATGTACCGATTGTGCTGACGTTTGAGATTAACTTCATTTAATTTATTGATGTAACAAATTACAAATAATACGTGTAGTGCATATTTTTTTAAGATGTAGTTTGCTCGCTTCTGTATTATATTTAGTGTGTGGTATGGAGCATACCTAACACCTGATACCGGAAGTAATTAAATGGACAAACAAGAAAATTGTACAAGGTGGGACGTGGGTGTAACAGAGTAAGGTGAAACGATGGATCAACGTCTTCCCAGAGGTAGTGGACCTCAAGACCTACCCAATTTGACCCTATGTGTGTTCAGCAACTCTCAGTGGTCCAGCTGAATTTGGGAAATATGTGGTATTTTTGAAGAGTTCATATTCTATAGTAAGGCATCATATCCTAGTGGCAAACCATTGCGCGCAACGCTGGCTTTTCGGAGCTATGTGCGTATTGAATTGTGAATTGGCGCAATTTTCAGAGGTTCAGCTGATATGTGGAAATATGTGAAATTTTGAAGAATTCATATTTACTGGCACAGCATTAATACAAATAGTGTAAATAAACATCCAGAAGTCAAACGTTACACTCACGTCAGCGAAGTTGAGTCGGTTGGCGTTCTTCCTGAACTCCGTCATGGCGTATCGCTCCTTCATCTTGCGCACTCGCTTGCCGCCGCGCTTCTTGCGACTTTGTTCTATCGGCTTTGGTAGGGGCTTCACGAATTTTACTGGAGGCGGTTCCTGGGTGAACGTATAGTATTAGTAAGAAATTCATATTCTATATTCTATCACATACACACAACAACACCTAGTACTATGGGTACTAGTCAATGGATAAACATGCATCCCAACCAGCAAAAACTAGGCTTACAACAATCTCAAGACTACTGTTTTTTTGCTCTTACATCACTCCTATATAATGATACTAGAGGACGCCAGCAGCTACGCCTGCATTTTTTTAAATTTACCCGTTTTGGCCGATCCCGTGGGAATTTCGGGAAATCCCTTCTTAGTGCATCCCTACGGTCCCCAAGGAACATACATGCCAAATTTCAGCTTCCTGCGCCCAATAGTTTCGGCTGTCAGTCAGTCAGTAACGCAAGGATTTTATATATTAAGATAAGCCTGGTTTTGGGCACCAATTATAAGCGTATTTAGTTTAATATCGTTCTAATATCAGTCTAATTGAATGCTGTTTGCACTTACTGAAATTTAGCCAAATTTAATTTAAGCCGAATTAGGCTAATATTGCTTTTACGTATATACGTAAGTATGCTGTAAGCCTGCATAGCCTTATATTGGTCTAAGGATAGAATATTTTGAGAATTTTACGTCAGATCCAACTTTAAAGTTCGTTTGAGTGTTGGTTTGAAATTAAATGTAAACAAATTAAAGTTGCATAAAGTTAATGTTTATACTAAAGTGCCGTTATTATCAAGTGCGTGTATTTAAGTTTTACGGTAAGTAATCGTATTGGAATTTATTATTTACTGTTAATTAGACCTCGTTTTACGCTTCAAAATTCATGCGCCTTGTTAAATAAGGTGTTTCATGTTCTCGTTTAATTATTTTATTTGTTAATTTGTATTGATAGTGTCGCCATTAGTATAGCAGCATTTTACAAGCGCACTATTAGACTAATGTAAGATTGTTTACTCTAATTTTAGCATTCGGTACACTAAAGATAACTCCATATTGGAATAAATTAGGGTTCCTCGCAATTTTACATTAAGCCATAAATTGACAGAGAGAAAAAAAAGAACTTAATCTTAAGGCTATACGGACACGAAGTCGGCGCGCGCGGTTTTTGTAATCCATTATAACTATTAAATTTAAAAATTTAAATTAAATTATGGGCAGCAAAATTACTCTTAAAACTATTAAAATTAGTTATTCCCAAAATTGATCTAAGATCAAACGCTCTTTTATGGGTCTTGTCTTTTGTATTGTAAGTATGTTGATCCAAAATTACTCTAATATCATACTTATCCAGTGCTATTGGGCTTATAGTAGTTTTAAATAAGATCAGAAATGCACGTACTCACAGTGCTCTTATGCTATGCTGATATTAGTCTGACATCTTACAATAGCATTTAGCAAGTCTAATATAAAATCAAACGAGCTTAGAAAATACCCATATAAGAGCAAGCTTTTCTCAAGTGCAACTAGTCTTAGTAAATGCTCTTATATACATATATGAGACTATGTTATAAGACTGAGAGTTCTTGAGGCCATACCGGCTTGTCTAAAAGTAATATAGGATCGATGGTATGTTCTAAAATAAATATAAGAGCGCTTTAAGCCTACCACTCTTAAAAAGTGCGAGTTCTGAGACTGTTTTGCTGGTTGGGATATAATATCTACTTTTATTTTTTGTGGATACATACATATTATACAAAGAAACACCACATAGATTTTGACAATTTCCGAGAATATAAAGTTTTGTACTATACGAAGAATAAAGGTCGTGGGATCTTCTATACCGCGAACAGGCAGCGGCAAAGCATACCCAGGGCAAATCCCTAGGACCACAGCGAAACTTCGTAAGACATCCCTGTGGTTTTAGCGGGTAGTCCTAGTGGACCTTGCAAGGTCTCACACGTCCTCTTTACCTGTCTTAAATTGCGGTGGATAATACCTTGAATTGGTTTTGTAGTAAAAAAGAAGATTCCGCTAATGTTTTCTTTAGGTTTACCTGCATTTTGTCCAGTTTCTTCTCGATGGACTCCCTCAGCGCGCGTCCGATGCTGCCGTCCGTACTCTCGTGGCAGGCGTCCACTCGCGCAGCTAAGGTAATCTTCGTAGACACCAACTTCGCTGCTTTGTATCTTAACTCCTAATAACATTACATACATATATAGGTACATAGACTCACGCCTATTTTCTCCTAATAACATAAGGAAATAATTTTTAAGATGAATAATACCAGAGACAAGTAAAGAAGTCTCTGATAATACATATTTTAGGGGAACCCTGTATGGGTTATTTGTAAAACACCGTTAACCTCTCGGCACTCGTATATAATCAACTTTTATATGCTGCACAGTTTTTCCTACCAATTCAGTCAATAAAACAATCATTTCTGATTTCTTCGTCGAAATTACATGAACCTATTAAAAGTATTATTATTCTTGTCTTATTAGTTTATTAGTCCTATTAATTTCATGTTTTACTGGCAATTCGAGCGAACTTTAATTATTTTCCAATACTTCTTAGTACGATTTAAAACGTAATTAATTACTCTACTCAATAGAGTCAGTACTTACGGGCGGAGTGTCTTGTACTATTGAAGAGAAGTATATAAACCCGGTATGTGGCAGTGCTGCGGCCTGTGAGAATCCAGACAATGTTTTCTTTTGTTGACCAAGTGGTAAGATGTTGCAGGAAGGCATTTTGGCCAGTTTCGATAGGCCACCGGCCACACCTAAGATTTTGGCAGCTGTTGATGCACCTAAGGAACAGAATAGATGGAATAATTAAATCATCAAATGAAGTGGATGTTGCATTACATGTTAAGTTTTTATGGCGAAAAGGTCAAGAGGATGTAGTCCGCGCTATCCTGGACACCAAACTAGCTTCCTTCACAATCCCAAAGACAGAGGGCAGTTAGCTAGTTTAAATTGAGAATAGCTGCTGTAGCTAATAACTCGGACTCGAATATAGATATATTTTTTTATTTTGTTTATAATTATTTACTCATAATTTTGTTTCAGGCAATGAACCTTATTCTAAGCCTTCCGAATTTTAGAAGCAAGACATAATATATAGGCCTCAAACACATTAGGAATGCGCGTTCCTCGAGCGCTCGGCGTCCGTTCGGCGTGTGTCACGCTGACGTCACGTCAGGCGCCCGTTAAAGGAACGCGGCGCAAGCCCAATGTGAGGTCGGCCATACTATACAAAATCAATTCCATTATTCCTTAAAATGGTAAAATCATTTTTAATAACCTTGAAATATGGTGTCATCAATTCGTTACTTGGCATCTAATTTAACTTATGGTTATGTTTTTGAGGCAACATTTTGATGACCCTCAGACCAATAATCAAAACTATGCTATTAATTAACTTATAACTTAATTTGCCTAAAAAGTACAATATAATCTAAACAGATATCAACATTGCATTGTTCCGAATCGGAAATACGTATACATACATATTATACAACCTGACCTACATTCTTAATGGGATTCAAAGTCATCAATATAATTTGGTAACACCAAACATAGCACTTAATAGTCACTATTAAGTGCTATGTTTGGTGTTACTATTTATGGTTCTGCAATAAATGAGTCACCAACACTGATCTGCATATAATTTTGTAAGCCAAGGTTATTTAACTATAAGGCAATACCTAATACCTCATCATCATCCTAATGTTATTCCTGGTTACACCCAATTTTGCTTTGGAGCTCAAGGATTGTTAACTTAATAAAAATTGGGGATATACTTGATGATATGAGGCTCTTGTGAAGAGAACATAATGCGGCTATCTGGGTGAGGCTAAGTACTCAGCAATGGTGGAACGGATACAAAATAAGTATACTAGATTTATATATTTAAAGCTGTATGGAGTATATCCTGGGGAACCATTGTTATATCCGTCTTTGTTTGTTCTCGGCATGGTAGTTTATTATAAGTTAGAAGTAAGGCGCGAAGTGAAACTTGCTAATTATTTGTTAAAGGTTATGTGGTAGGATTGAAAATTCATCGATTTTGTCCCAATTTAGCTTTTGCGTTCCAAATGTTTACGTTGGGCGACGGCGGACGCCGCCGCTGCTTGTAGTACCGCGCGCACGCACCAATCTGCTCCAGAGGGCGCCACTCACGCGTGCGTTGCGTGCGCTCAATGCGGTGGCCGATGTTGTAGATATATTCACTTGTACACTGAGCAAATTCACTAATGTCACCTACCGTGTTCTTAATGATAATTAATAGTTTTATATAATTTTAAACCTAATTGTCTACATTAACCACATTGGAACTTTCTATAATGGTAGATCTAGTATGATCTAAATAAAAAAATAAAAATAATAAATAAATATTGCCAAGTGGTATGTATAATATATGAAATGTTTGCATGCATAGCAACAATATAATATAAACTTACCAACTATAGCAGTTATATTAGGAGCAATGAAAGCCATTCTGCTTTCAACATATTCATATATTTTAGATTTAAAATTATTCAGCTCTGATGCCATGTCACATGCTTCATATATCTCAGCAAGCTCATTTTCCGTCAATATTTTCCTGAAATGAAAACAAATTGTATAATTAATAAATAACATAAACATTTTAATTTACAATAATATGTAGAATTCACAGATACTGTTGATAAAACCTGAGAAGACAAATTTTGATAATATGCTTAGTAAGTTTTAGTAACACTCATCCATAAAAAAATTCTATCTTAGATCTATTACAATATACATAATAATATAAACAATCATATTTATAAAAAAATTCAATAATGAAAAATATTTCTTAAATAACAAAGTGCTTGCCTGGATCCACTCAACTATTTTCTCACCTGCATGATAAGGCTTAAACCTTGATAAATAAGCCACCCCTCTAAGGTTTTATCTTTTGTATAAAATACTATGATTGTATGCCCATCGACATTAGACTTTCTATTCATACACAAGCAGTATTTAATCAACACTATCCTACTACCTAATCAAACATGGTGTTATACAACAGAACATTTCCATGACAAATATGTAATCCTATAAATACTGTCCAAGAAAGTCATAACATGTAATAAAAGCCTATTATAGAGTGCTGGCTGAACACACAGTTGTTTTAGAAAACACAACACTTCTCAAACATTTGTGTGTTCAAGCAACCTTTAGGGGGACAATAATGCTTTCCTTACTCACCCTTGTGTTGTAGACGCAGTAACAGACACAATCATAATAGTTGCTTGAGTGAGGAAACTCTGCAGTATCTCATTGTTCTTGGCTTTATCCAGGTCATTACCAAGTTCTCTCACAGTTCTTATGTAGTCATGCGGCGATATAATTAAGGATTCCAGTTCAGGAAAACGTTTCTGGTACTTATCCCGAACATATCTGTGGATAATAGCTGAAAAGTAGAATTTGTGTCTTACGTATAAATAACCCTAACAACAAAATCAAGAACGACGAGAGCAGAGCAGTAGCCTTAAATAACGCATAGTCGCGTCTAGTAAACAATATAGAGTGAAGGGACTTGTAAGTTTTAGGTGGGTGTCCATTAGTTGTATGTTTGTAAAGCCCTAGTAATAATATCCATGTGATATTTTTACTGTCAGTAAGATCATTGATCTAAGAATCATTATGATATTATTGCTCCCAACTTACACAATGTGAAAACATTTTAAGTATTTATTAAGCAACTAGCTGTTACGGGCGGTTTTACTCGCCTCCTGAGAGAACTACTTTGCATACCCGGTTAATTTATAACCTAAGTTACTCCTCAGTACATGAGCTATCGGCCAGTGACAGTCCTAACAAAATCAGTTCAGCTGTTGCAGAGATCAGCGGGAACAAACAGATTTGGTATATCTACCATGTATACATCCAAATGCATTAAGTAAAAAGCAGTTATTTTAATATTACAAACAGACACTCCAATTTTATGTATGTGTATAGCAAAGGTCTAACTTAATAGTTTCAAGAACTATTCATATTATTACTTAATTATTATCATTTGACTTCAATGAATTGAAACTTACCAAATTCTCCATCAATTTCAACAGCTATATTGTTGGCTTCTACAATAAGCTGGTATTCAGGATCAGTTTCCATCAGGCCTGCTACTTCTACCTTTTGTCTTTTATTACCAACATTGTGTTCTATTTCGTTCATTACCTGAAATTGGAATGTAATAAACAATGTAGCAAGTAAAGATTCATTTTAGACTGATTATAGCAATTAGTATTTCGAAGAGTTATAATTACCCGTTTTAAGCGATCTGAATGCCTTAACTTCGCCAATTCTCTGATTGAAACATTCTTGATGTCTTCTTCTTTTGGTATGACAGGATTTGGCACAGCAAACTCATGGTCTACTTCCATCTTATTTTCGATAAGAGTTTCCAACTCTCCATCGTCATTTTCTTCTAGGTCAGCTAGTAACTCATCAGCTAACGACATTTTCTAAAAGATACGCCTAAACGCAAGCGAATAATACTGAAATACGCAAGTTCCTAGTTGTGAAATGAATTGTTTAATCACAGCAAATGTCACTGATATTTGCAGATATGTCAAAAACGTAAACAATTCCCTTTTTGACATTTAATTTGAATGAAATAGTTCTATGCCTTTATGGTTCTATACTAGAGGCACGACATAGCAAAACATACTATTTTGATCAAATTTCGCATATCTGTGGAAATAGTGGAAGAATGTATATATCTCTATAGTCTGTGGTATATATATATATAAATAATATACACGGCAACACTGGAAACCGTTTGCCATTTTTCTGAGCGACGAAAAGAAAGGCTCCGGGGTATGCGAAAGGCCCGTAAAATACCTGCATTTTATCATTGATAGTGTTTCTAGGTGTTTTTAGTGGAATTTAGGTAAATATAATTCGTCATAATGGCGCTCAATCCACAATACGATGCAATTGGAAAAGGGTTCGTCCAGCAATATTACACACTGTTCGACGATCCGGCACAACGACCAAACTTGGTGAATATGTACAATGTGAGTACTAATCTTTTACTATACGTGTACACTTAAATTTTAATGTATCTTCAAACTTCGAAATGTATTTTTCAACGCTACATATTATATATTATATTTTGAGGTTAACTTGTACGTCCCGCCGAAAATTGAATATTTACGTTAATTTTATTACAATTTCATGTTTTGTATATATTGCCTGAGTTGTTCGCTAAAAATAGCAGTCACAATACCTCCGTCGCAGGGTAATCAAAACATCTATGACTCATGTGTATACCAGCTAACCTTGTAGGAACCCCATGATCGTGACTATAAGTTTATATTTAATGTTGTCATCATTTCCTATTCCAGGTTGAAACCTCCTTCATGACCTTTGAAGGTGTACAATTGCAGGGTGCAGTCAAAATCATGGAAAAGTTAAATGTATGTATTACAGGTCATTTTCCTTATCATTAAAATTTGTATTTATCTGCCATGGTTTGATGACACTGGCTTGTCAATTTAAATAAAAGAAATTTCTACAATACCTCTTGAAGCATTTCTATTATAGCATTGGTATTGACTTGCATTGCATGTATTGTTCAGTTGCAAGTATGTTGTTGTTATTCTGAAGTTATTGACAGAAATATTTTTGTTTGTGTTATTTTCTGTTTATCACAAAATTGTGGTGGTATTTTATATAAACATGTTGATATGTATTTAGCTAGGTAACAAAGTGGATTATAGTGTAGCATACTTAGTGCAACCTAGTGGAGAGACTGACAAACTACTATACAAAGGGTCTCGGGTTCCAGTCCATGGTGCACACCTATGATTTTTCGAAATTAAGTGTGTATTAAAAGGTTTAATGCTTGGTTAGCCATGAAGGAAAACATCAAGAGGAAACCTGCATGTCTGAAAATTCTCCATAATGATCTTGAAAGAAATGGTCCGACTATGGCCATATCCTTCTCTTAGTGGGAAGAGGCCCATGCCCAGCAGTGGCACAGTATACAAATATATACAGGGCTGATAGTGATGATAGTGAAGTGTTAATTTTAGCTATCAACAGTCATATCTCTCTTCTAATTTGTATAACATACTGTGCTCAGAACAGTTATGTTGGTGTTTTGATGTTATCCTCAAGAGTTATTACTCATGATTCTCCATATTTGGATGCATTATGATGTTTCTACTGTACCATATACATATTTATACCACCTTTAGGGTTCTTTTCCTCCAAAGATGTAATATGCTGGGAGTGAATGATAAGCTACAACCATGACTGAAGCTAAACTATGTAGCAGGACAAGTAAGATGTTCTGTGAAGATACATTGATGCATTGCACAATATTAACTAGATATTTGGATCCACAATTGCATCACTACCTTCAATATCAAACACACTTCAACACCACTTGCATCTGTAGGAAGCATATAAGAAACCATAGCTTAGTTGAAACTGTATCCACCAGTGCCCCAGTAACATTGTGTTATTTAACATAGATAAAGATGGTATGTTTTTTACTTTCCAGAGTCTGACATTTCAAAAAATTGGCAGAATTATAACTGCAGTTGACTCACAGCCTATGTTTGATGGAGGAGTACTAATTAATGTACTGGGACAACTTCAGGTATGTTTCAAACATAGAAGTTACTATGTTAGATTTAATCTTTATGCTAAGCTAAATTGTGTATGTCTCAAGCTAAACTGATAGTTTTTAGCCAAGTTATATCCAAATCACAATATGTTTACATTTAGTCATCAAACATTCATCTTATCTATATAAGTATTATAATGATTAAATATAAATGTTTTTATTTTGTGTAAACGTCATATTAAAAGATGGATGTTCTGCAAAACTCATTGGCAAAATACAAAACAATAGGGTCAAAATTGGGGCGATACTAATAACTAGTTTTGGTAATCATTCTACTGAACCTATAATTTACCTCCCTATCTACTATATTATATAATTTCAATTTTAAAACTATTTATTAATTTATTTTCAAGTTTAGAAACATTTGCACAGCTCTCTGATTTTATTTCTGTAAGTTTGAAATAAGATACAGTATGTAACAATTGTAATAAAACTTGGTAACAAAGTAATGATTTTTTAATTTGAGATACTGTTCATTTCACAACAATAATATTAAAGAATATATTTTAATGTATTCAATTGTATTTATAACAGACAGATGACGACCTACCCCATGCATACTTTCAAACATTTGTACTGAAGCCAATAGGAACTTCATTCTATGTAGAGCACGACATGTTCAGACTGGCACTTCACAATGTCTAATTACTTTTATCTACAGATACAAAGTAAGATTTGACCCTAGTGCTTCTAGATATGCACTATGTACCCTGCTTTAGCACATAAGCCCATTTCTGACAGGGTTATTTTGTGTTTATCCCCTATCCCAATCAATATAATCAAACCATTTTGACATTTATTTATGCAATGGATGTGACCTGAATTGAGTATCAATATTGGGGAGTTGTTTTAGATGTATTAGTTTAATGTTCTAGATTGAACTGACTGGCAGCTTTTCAGATGATTTCAGATAGCCAGCCTTAGTATGTTCCTTTTGTAAAACTAGAACATTTTATATATTGAATTTATGTATGTAATACTCTTTAGTAATGTTTTTCTGTTTCTTTTTCTGAATATATATTACAATAATAAACAGTACCTAATTTATTGTATTGCGGAATATCACTAAAATCGCATTCATTTATATGGGATCTCTGCCTTTTCGCCGAAAATTGTTCAGCCGATTATCACTTGCCAACTAACGTTTCGCAGAATTTTATTTCGCAGAATAATCATTAGCCAACTTGTGATATAATTTTGTTTTTATTTCCCAACCTCACAGTTGCAGTGTTTCTATGTATAATATGTATGTATTTACAAAAAAAAAGTATATAAGTATGTTTATCCATTATCTAGTACCCATAGTACAAGCTCTGCTTAGTTTGGGACTAGATGGTGTTGTGTGAATGTGGTAGAATATATTATTATTATTATTAAGTTGCCAACTTTACGTTTGGTCTTCCTTTTATTGTCGCAGTTCTAACCTAACCGATGTAGCATATTTAAATGCCCTGTGTAGTGAAATAAAAGCGATTTGGTTCTGGCACTTCGCCGGCCGCTGCCGCGGCACGCTCGCTTCGCTCGCTCGGCTCGTGCCTTGTGGTCGCAGTTCTAACCTATCCAGCCATTGTTTCAGTTGACGTGCATTGTTTATCAGCATACTAACCTAACCAAACCGATTCCTTTCGATTTCACCTGAACTTCCCGAAACATCACCTGAACAGACGAAATATTATTCGTCTAAAAGTTGTCTGGCCTAATAATTTGACAAAAGATAAATGCCCCAAACGTTTTTTGTCATTACAATAATCAGCTTAACAATAATTCTACCAAATGAAACGTTGTCATACAAAAATTTTACAATCGTTAGTAGTCAAAGTGAAAAATAGGCGAAACATTGGTTGGCAAGTGATAATCGGCCAAACAATATTCGGCGAAAAAGCAGGATCCCGTTTATATGATTTATACATTTTAAATATTGTAGATTTTTGTCTCATCTAGTAGAATATAATATTAAAAGTAGTTGTTTAGTTACTGTGATTTAATTCCTAGCTGCATCCTATTGTAATTTCTATCTATCAATGCGGATTTTTTTGTGTGACGATTGTTGTTGATTGCCATGTGACTAAAATGAAAGACTAATCTAGAAATTTAGATTCAAAGTAATTTTGTCATTTGTAACTTACTCATAATCTCAACAATTATTTTAGATACAATGACTAATATATAAATACAGTTTGTGCAAAGTATTACCCACTGAATAAATTTGTAACAATTTATTAATTTCCTTTGCCAACTATACATCCGCCATTAATTAGTGATTTTGAAGATATTTGTGTAAGATCATATGTTTTATTCATTTGGAAGTCAATCCAGCGCCAGATATGGCCATACCTTAAATATATTCCTAAATAGGTATTTTCTCACTATTATTAGTTTGGAATTATATCCTCTATCTGTACATAGATTCTGTTAATAAACATAGAGCCAGAATATTGCCATTTGCAATCCAAGTCCCACAGTTCAATTTTATTAGTTTAATATCATCATATGTGCCC
Organism: Euclidia mi; assembly: GCA_944739405.2. Classification (NCBI taxonomy): domain Eukaryota; kingdom Metazoa; phylum Arthropoda; class Insecta; order Lepidoptera; family Erebidae; genus Euclidia; species Euclidia mi. The sequence continues at coordinate 12,002,634 of OX123198.2, read as the reverse complement.
GGTGACGGCAATAGGCTCGCCCCTATTACGTGGGATCTAAAAAATCATGGCGAAACGTGGGTGTAATGTTACACCTCTGCCTACCCCTTCGGGGATACAGGCGTGAGTCTATAAAAAAAAAAAAAAAAAATATTATCATTATCAGCCTGCCATAGTCCACTGCTGGATATAGGCCTCTCCAATGGCACACCACTGAGCTCAATTTTCTTGTGGATTGTGCTGATTACCCATGTTACACCTCTGCCTACCCCTTCGGGGATACAGGCGTGAGTCTATAAAAAAAATAAAAAAATATATTATCATTATCAGCCTGCCATAGTCCACTGCTGGATATAGGCCTCTCCAATGGCTCAATTTTCTTGTGGATTGTGCTGATTACCCATTACAGTTTTCAGTATTATCTATGTGTCGAGTGTGGTTAGTTAGGCTTACGCCCAAAAAATGTTAGTGAATATATAAATGGCAATCATCCCAAAGATATCAATACACCGTCATGAAGTTGGCACATCAAAAGATTTTGCTCTTGCACTGCTATGCATTCCATTATTAAGTCAGTGTCGAATCATGGAATGCACCTACAATTTTTTATTGACTATTCAACTTCTATGCCAAAATACAAGACACAAAAAGCAATTTTATCCGTTGTGGATCTGCATTTTTGTATATCTAAATATGTACATAGAGGTTTTAATTTTGCTGTTTGATGCTTGCCTCTAAGCCACTTACAAGTCCATATTCCGAAATTGCCTCAAGTCTAATATTTCGAAATTTTTGAATAAATCATTGTCTTTTTGTGAATAGAAATCTGTCTGGACCAAGCGAAAGAGAGCTTGAGAGAGAAAGACCTTCTTGAGTTTGACAAGAGTCAGGCTTTGCCCCTAAACAAAGGTATAGTAAAGATTCATGAGAGAGCCCAGAACCTTGCAGTTCATGGAAGTTTCGCTATGTATGCGTGAACTGCCATTTTAATTACCAAATAACGCTCTGCCAATCAGCATGCTATATTTAATCAATATTTTAATAAGTGTAATTTATTAATTTCAGTGCGACGACGATCCACCACACCCGTACATGCAAACGTTTGTATTGAAGCCACTTGGAGACTCGTTCTTTGTCCAACACGACATATTTCGCCTAGGCATTCACGATATCGCCGCCTAAGAAAAGACACATCACTTGTATCGATCAACATATAAATAACCACGTAACTACACGGTCGCTACGCTATTATGAACAGCTATTGTTTTGGTTATCTAGGTATAAGTAATGATCAATTGCCTATTTAATAAAAAATAAAATTCTAATTGTACATTACAAATATGGAATATTTGGCATTGTTTTCTGCTTAGATGTTTGAGATGGCTTGAGTGAAGTACGGCGGACTCTTTTTTTTCAGTTACATGTATACATTTTATAATAAATACATTATAATTTTTTATTTATAGTTGTTTCCTTTTAATTTAATTTTTATCCCACGAAATGAGTGCGTTTGTGCGTTGGACGTTTTTCTGTATCAGTAACATTTGGTGCCATTTGCAAGGAAATGTTGACTGCATAAACAACGGTTGGCTCTATACTATCTAAGATCTAGTCAATACATATAAATAATTTCAAGCTATTTTAAGTTGCAGTCAACACAACTGACTATATTATGTCCATAGGTAGAAGCGTGGTCTGAACTTATCAAATAATACACAAAAAATCGAGCTAATCATCCATCAGAATATGATTTGTGTTGATCATTGCAAATAAGTATGTTATTGAAAGTAAAATTAGTTAGAGCCTGTTCATCTAACTTATAAGTTACTAATATTATAAAGAGGAAAAATTTGTATTTTTGTTTGTTTGTAATGGATAAACTCAAAAATTACTGGACCGATTTAAAAAATTCTTTTTCCATTAGAAAGCTACGTTATCTGCGAGTAACATAGGCTATATTTTATTTTAGAAAAGATATGGGCCCGTAAGATATTTAGGTTTTTCGGGTACGCGAAGGAGTTCCTTCAGGAAGCGGGTGAAACCGCGGGAAACGGCTAGTAAGTTATAATGAGGTTGTAGTCTTTAGGCTAGTAAATCAAGTTATACATGTTTTAGTACATAGATTTAAGTCATAATACAATTATTATATATTGCATATTGTGTGTTTGAACTTTCTGTTTACTTTGTACCTCATTGCACTTCAAATAAGGTTCCAATAAAAGTGGCAATGTCACAAGTTACTCTCAGTTACTCTCACCTTTGATCTTAACAAACCATACATAATTAGATCAGAAGTGTAGCACCAAGTATAAATATGTCAGCAGTTTATCCATGTGGTCATAACTGGGCTAATAAAGACCACCCACTCCCATGGCTCCCAGTACTAGCGCACGTCCCAACAGCGGACCTGCGTAGGTGCAACGCGGCTGCAGCTCAGTGGCACAAGTGCTCGAGACCCAGCATGCCAATTCGTAAAACGCTTGACCATCTACCGGCGCACCGCCTGGCATCAAGACATCCAATTTGAACGGACGAACGTTTGAAGACCAATTTTGACGTCAAAGCGGAGTGGCGAGCCTTTTGGGAGCTCTTCGACCACCCCCAAAAGGAGCTGATCGCAGACCCAGACACAAAACCCCCTGGTTTTGATGCTCCTCGTCCATTGTGGGTGAGACTAAATACATTCAGAACCGGACGCGGACGATCCAACCATCATCTTCACAAATGGGGGCTCAGAGAGTCGCCATCCTGCGAGTGCGGAGAGCCCGACCAAACTCTAGCCCACGTCGTGAATGATTGTCCGCTCCACCGCTTCCCTGGCGGTATGTGCGAGTTGTACCAGCTCTCTGCAACGGTCAAAGACTGGCTAATAAACCTAAAAATAGACGTATAGAATCCAGCGCATAGAATGCTATACGAAATGATGACCCATGTGGTGACTAATTGGAATTCAAAAGTGGTGTGCGTTCGCGCAGCGGAATGTTGTTGAATTTAAAGATTTTAATTATGCAGATATTTAGTGTATGACGTCGTATAATTGTGTATGGTAATAAAAAATTTGTGCACGCAGCCATTGTGGAGAAATTCACCAAAAACTGATTCCGCTGGGCGAACGTTGTCCTGGCGGAACTTTTTTAAATCCATTGACTTTAGAAGAAAAGAGATGTGTCCAAAAATTAGTGTGTATTTGTGTGTAATTGTGTATGTATGAATAAAATTAGTGCATGCATAATCTTCGGAGAAATTCAAGTTTCCGCTAAGCGAACGTTTGGCCATTAGCTAGTTTTCATATAAAGCGCTTACATAGAGAGCTGTAGATTTTTACATACGTTGTTTTGAAGTTGTTTATATTTGTTTAAAAAACAGATTTAGAAAAAATCGTAGGACTTAAAAGATAAAAATATAAACGTAAAATACGCTTATTAGGTCTTAGTTCTTAAAGTATGTTCTTTGTGGTCTAGATTTTCACGCTTATACAAACCTCGTAAGTGTCTGCAACATGTTGCCAAGTATCAATGATGTTCCGTTAGTAATTAAAGAGTTATAGGACAATTTACCATGAATAGATCACTGTTTACAAAGCAGTCAAATATCACGACGTTCTAAAGGAATTGCATGGTAAAATGTATGCCAATAATTAGTGTATTCATTCAATTATTCACATGCAAAATTTCATGTCATTAAATTCAGTAATTAAAGAAAAACAATTATAATACTGACAAAGCATCGAAAACCTACATAACCCGACCAAGTTCGGATGGCTACAAAAAAGCGGCCGTGCCATATATCTAAAAAACGTTCTTAACCTTCCAATATAGTATTTATTAATACGGTACAGTTGCGTACACAAGCGTTAGGAAAAAATAAACCAATTGCATTTCTTGAATGAAAAATATATTTTTAATAATAACGCCACTATCTACGATAAAAATAAATCTTCAATTAACAAGTACTTCTCTATTTAAATATCCGTGTGCAAAAATATTTTTAATTACATAAAATACTTAATTATGTAATTATAATAACGTTAACAAACGCTTGCAACGAGAGCAATGGACTGTGTTTTAACTAAAAATGTGTTTCAATTAAAATAGGTTTAATAAACATATTGCCCTCTCTTTTCTTCAAGGATGGAAGTACCGTTTCAAGCGTGTAGCCGCCTATCGCTCGTTGCGCGCAGCGCGTTGTCTATTTTTTCACACTAGAATATTTTTGACAATTCATAACTACAATACTTAGACTATTTAACCAAAGAACTAGCGTACCGCTTCGAACAAAATAATTCTGCATATTTTGGTAGGGTGCGGGGAAACACGCTCACATACATAAGTCACTACCAGTACAACGGTATACATCAATAAAAAAATCGATTCCAGAAGTAGTTTTTTTTTAAGTTATTAGATTGTTTGATCCACTAAAGTTGCAAAGGGGAACGCTCGTGCATGCCTAGTCCATTGGTTAAATAGTGTAATAAGCTACAATATGATAAATATTTACCTAAACAGTAGTACTTACATGTGGTTATTATTTAATTTCCCTAAGGGATCTATAAGTTAGAATATATCTAGATTATATCTCAAGTCTCAAGCACACACTTAAATAAAGTACCTACCTACGTAAATAGTACCTACTTTCTGTCATAGTCAAATACATTTAAAAAAGTAGGTGTACAAAAGTAAATGACCTATAAATTATATCGAAACAACAATTGTGTTATCACCTATGCCAATTCAATACCGGTATTATACTGTAAATTTTGGGATGTTACCTAAATATATTGCACGGCCGCTTTTTTGTAGCTATCCGAACTTGGTCGGGTTATGTAGGTTTTCGATGCTTCGTCAGTATTATAATTGTTTTTTCTTTAATTACTGAATTTAATAACATGAAATTTTGCATATGAATAGTTGAATGAATACACTAATTATTGGCATACATTTTACCATGCAATTCCTTTAGAACGTCGTGATATTTGACTGCTTTGTAAACAGTGATCTATTCATGGTAAATTGTCCTATAACTCTTTAATTACTAACGGAACATCATTGATACTTGGCAACATGTTGCAGACACTGACAAGGTTTATATAAACGTGAAAATCTAAACCCCAAAGAGCATACTTTAAGAACTAAGACCTAATAAGCGTATTTTACGTTTATATTTTTATCTTTTAAGTCCTACGATTTTTTCTAAATCTGTTTTTTAAACAAATATAAACAAATTCAAAACAACGTATGTAAAAATCTACAGCTCTCTATGTAAGCGCTTTATATGAAAACTAGCTAATGGCCAAACGTTCGCGTAGCGGAAACTTGAATTTCTCCGAAGATTATGCATGCACTAATTTTATTCATACATACACAATTACACACAAATACACACTAATTTTTGGACACATCTCTTTTCTTCTAAAGTCAATGGATTTAAAAAAGTTCCGCCAGGACAACGTTCGCCCAGCGGAATCAGTTTTTGGTGAATTTCTCCACAATGGCTGCGTGCACAAATTTTTTATTACCATACACAATTATACGACGTCATACACTAAATATCTGCATAATTAAAATCTTTAAATTCAACAACATTCCGCTGCGCGAACGCACACCAAAAGTGTGACTTTTCATACCGTGGGTAACAGAGGCTAAGAAAAACTCGAAACAAATTGTATCTTTGGGAAAATATACGGCAAACTCGATATAGGCCGAATTCTTATATTGACTCACAATGTCATTGTGACGAAAACTAGAGCCCCATGTCAAGCAGTGGACTGATTATGGCTGTTTGGTGTCAACAGTTACTTTTTGAATATAAAAATTAATAGCATTTTTTTAAATTTTATTCTTTGTGTTTGCTTTCGACCAATGGACAGAGTTAATAATTACCGAACTCGACTCTAATTTGAGGATCACAGAATTCCCTCTTGTGGGGTCGATAACACTCGGCACAGTGTTATATGTACCTTGGCTACCGCTAAGCCACTAGCGCCATCTATAATCACAGTCTAATAGCCTTTCGCTATAGTTTTGATAATAAAATACTGACTCACTATAATATTATTAAAAGTTACGCTTACAAACAGATTTGGCTTAGTTAGGTCTTGTGTTATGTTGTGTTCTGTGTTATATGGTCACATTTAAATGTAACGAAATTGTATGTTTTATGAATTTTGGTGGATTGTTCTGTACAATTGTGGATAGTTCCTTAACATATGTAGATATGTAATTAAAAATAGCTTACCCTGTTATCATAGCTGGCATTTAGTCTTTCTGGCAAAAAATAGAGCAGTTTTACCTAAGTGAATACCGCCAATGTACACAGTGGTAGGATTAAGGATAAAATGTACTGTGAAACATTTTATCACACTTGTGTATCGCATCATTGAACAATAACGCGGGGTTAGGAAAGAAAATACAAAAAAGTAGATGCTAGGACAATCATGTATTATAAATAGTCAAAAATTAACAAAAGAACCACTGAAAACAGGTACATTTTTACCAATCTCGAATTTAAGACTTGCTCCTCCGTTTTTAAATCCTTAGACGCTACGAACACTTAACAAGTTTATTTTGCATGCACTACTAAACGACATACACACTCCGACCGGCGACGCGGTCCAACTTGTCTAAGTGAATGACTAGGTGGCAAAAAGTGATACGCTCATTGCAAGGCAACCGACCTCCTCAAACCTGCCGGGTTATAGACTCCTTATACATATCAGCTTTATTGTTCATTGTGGGAAGATTACGACGCACTGCGTAGTACATACTACACATATTCACACCGCTATTGAAACTTGAAATTCGAGCTTGTTCATTATTCGAATATTATTAACTATCTACAAATAGTATTTAACTATTATTGCTTACCAAAAGCATTTTCTCCTGTTTAAAAATAAGAACAATCTTATCTTAAGATACAAATATATTAAACGAGAACGGAGCGGATTTATTGTATGTAGATCGTATTTTTATAAAAGGTAAATATACTGAAAAGGCGTTTTTTTTAAACATTTCCAAACTGCTAAAAGGATACACCACATCTGTATCGCGACGTGATATAGACTACGAAGCAGAGATCAAATAAGACATGGCAAGACCGTTCTGGTCACATTCACATAAAGAATATTTGTACATTAGCCTCTATTGATAGTACTGTTCCATTAAATCGTAAATACATAAATATAATAATATTAATAAGTTATTAGCACAACCAGCCGTTAACATGTCGAAGCATCTCAAGTTAGTTATAATCACAACACAAAATAGGTACTTAGCTATATTTTCCATCAAGTTAACCGACATTTTTGTCTCTGGAAACTATAGATTTGGTTCACCTCTTTGGCGTAGACTTTTATTGTATGGCAACATTCATATTATTAAAATCTGCTTACTGTTGAAGTTGTAATGACACATAAAAATAAATAATATTTTTAAGTAAACGCCGCATGACATCTCAGCCAACATTGTATATAAATTTTTCTTGGAATAGGAGTTAGCTTGATGAAATATAAAATGTTATTTTTGGTACAACAAAAGAAAATTGTATATTCAACAGAACAGTACCACAATTCATCGGTTTCATCCCACTGATCACCATTAGCGATTAACGATAAAAACATTGTAGCTTTAAGATATCACTCGTAATTTTTTATCAAGCCTTAAATGTTTGCATTATGAACGTCGTCCATAATATCCTGAGTTCACAATCTCTACAAAATAAAAAATAAAAAAATGGATCCATCCAAGGTCTTAAAAACATACCGCCTCTATGGATCCGACCATTCGTTTAAAAATGTGAAAAGAAACTTAGGAACTAATTCAACTGGTATTTTGTTTCACCAAATACTGTCCTTACGATTAGAAAATTGTACGACTGGTACATAACAAAACAAAAAAAAAAACAGAAATTAAATTAGGAACACGTCCAGAGATCATAAACTCAGGCTATCGCTAGTGATGTGACGATGGGTTTAAGAACCGCCTTTCTTGCGACCGCGGGAGCCCGGTAGTGCGACACCACGCAGTGATCTCATCGCCATAGCTCGGTTGAAATGTCGTTGAGTTTTGTGTTCTTCGACATCACCACCGCTGTCCACTGATGATAATATCACCAATAACACTCCCATTACCTGTAACATACAATACAAACATTTAAAAAATTGATGTCAGTTGAATCAGCTCATTCAAGTAAACTCTTTAAAATAATCAATACAAAACTCTGCATAATTGACATTTTTGATAAATATGAGAAGGTAACAATATATCTAGCACACAGGGAAGTGCGGTAAATCTGGTCTCGGTATGTTTCCTTCCTCAAGTCCAACGCCGAGGGCCAATAAGGTTTATTATCTATTTCTCAACCGCAATTAGGTATATACCTAGTCATATTATAATAATTATAAATAAATATTCTAATATTATTGTATTTGGAATATTAATTTATTAAAGGTATACCTTAAATTGGTTATTAATTATTAAATTTTGCAGGCAATAGTATATGCGATAATTATTGAATAAGTACTACTTGAGAAAAGTAACATTTCTTATTCTTAGGTAGTCTGTCTCCAACAGGCTGTCAAATTTGAGTTTATAGCCTGGTGGAGAAAGTACGTGTGAAACCGAAAGATTCAGAACTGGACTTTGATTAGTGGCAGGGTAGCACTCCTTAAAGGGTAAGCTGTATGATGACGTAAATTATTAATTTATGACGTACTTTTAACAGCTTGGTTCTTTTTGTTATTCTCAGATAAAAATAGTAAACAAAAACCAGTGTGCTATAGAGCCTAGTAAGCTATTATTGCTAATATTGTTATAACATCTTCGGCCCGGCCAGTGGCGTAGCGTGGGTTTTCGCCGCCCGGGGCCGGTCGGAAATTTGCCGCCCCCTCTTCTTTTAGGTATCCCACTACATCTGCCAGAAGTGTAACGTTTTTCGGGTATATGTATGTTTGTATGTTCATTAGTTTGGCTTTACACCCCAAACAACCTGATGGATTTAAACAAATTAGCTTCCGTATTTGTTGGTTTACGGCCCTCCCATCCGGCGAAGACAGCTGACAGGATGGCAACTCGCGTCCTTTCCTCATCAGTCGGAGTTTACGCTCCTTGATTTTTTGAAGGCGGAGGACATTTTGTGACTGATCTCCTAGTACCGTGACCACTGTGTCTGTCTTCTGATTAATGCTGTCGGTGGTTTCTAACTGATTGAAAGGATTCTGCAGTTTTAGCTGGTACTGCAGTGTAGACTTCATTGACTGGGCTTTTTAGGACAAGGCTCGTAATAGCTGGTGAACGCATAAGATGTTTAGCCTATTGATCACCGAGATGTCTCTATGTATTTTCGGTGTGCCTGTGAGGCACACCGAAAATACATAGAGCTTCAAGGAAAATAACTAGCATTTGACTCTTACGGTTCTTGTGAATTTATTTTCGTTGGATCCCGGTTTATGCTGACATACCGTTTGCTCCGATTTTCGTTTCACTTTGGCATTAAAGTCCCTCATGATAAATTGTACTGAGCTTTGGTCCTACTGTGTATTGCCTTAGCAATGCACTCGTACATGGCCTCAGCTATCTCGTCAGGGTAAGTTGAGGTCGGCGCATATACCTACCTGTATCACCTTTAGGCAACGCCTATTGTTAAGTACGTGGTAGTTACGCTACCTGGGTCGACACACTATATACCGACTTCCACAACGTTGTTGACAAGTTTCCTCCTGACCTCCTGGTCAGGAGGAAACTTCCATTTATCAAACCCGACACCACCCATGAGTGCAGGTCGCCTTCCTGAAGTTAGAACAATTAAGACACCTGACTCTAGAGTTACCATGTTCTGCTCCTGTCTCGATCTTCTGATAACACCAGTGTGAGACTTAATTCTGCCTCGGGCTTGGCGAGACTTCTGTTCATTTAGTCGTAGATTGCGCTCATTGTAGGTGGCGAGGTATAATTGATTTTGGAAGCTTATCGTAGCCCGATGATGTTACAGACCCCATGCATCGCCGTTACCGCTACCGCGTCCTTAGCCAGGAATAACGAAGCTGCCGGGAACTGAAGTCCTTATTTTATGGCAATTAATTTTGGAGGGATAGACCATAGCAGTTCGTAGTCAGAGATAAAAGCAGCAGTTCGTGTGCGTTATGATGGGCGTAGATTCTCGCATCGGTGACGTTGCTGCTCGTCACCGGTATACGGCATTAACCGACTCCTTGTTCTCGCAAAATAAGGAGTTGAGAGGCGAAATCTGTAAGTTTATGGACAAATCCCGCGTCTCGACCCACAGTATGGCGCCCAAAAATTAGCAGAAGACGTTTGTAGTATGTGAAATAATCGGCTTTGATTTTAACGCAAATATCATAAATATTGGGGTCAAAGTTCAATTATCGTATAGGTCGGTTCACGAAAGATGACCACTGCGCAGAAATCATTTTTTAGGTCCCGTGGAGGTGCGGGGTGAGGTGCGGGTGGAGTGCCAATGGCGTGGCTTCGTTCTTGACGAACTAAATGCGTCAAGAATGGAGCAACGCCATTGGTGCACAAATGTACCTACATATGCGCGACGGCCGCCATTTGTGGTCAACTTTCGTGAATTTACCTATACCTATAGTTAAACCGCAGGTGTGACTATTGTCTTAGGAGACCTGTACCTGTTTTTCCCCTATTAAACTATAAAGATTATGTTATATTTTGGACCAAATCAAAAATAATTTCAATAATTTACGCTGGCATTTCATCTGACAGGCGGCGCCCCTATTGCCCTCGCGCCTATTTGCGCCAGTGCGCCACGGCAATAGGGGCGGCACATATCACACATAAGGGCGGCTGGGCCCTGATAATATGGATTAATAAATTACTCATAACAGGCTCGCAGATCACCGGAATATTGCATCCTATTTGAGAACTAATAAACCCGGACTACGGACACAATCAAGTCTTCACGTAATGACAGTAAGTATGATTTGTTTTCGATTGTTGTTCTTTCTACTGCGCCCGCGCCGCTGCGCGGTCCTTCTGGGATCGTGTCAGTGCGCGCGCCAAGTATTTTAAAATTTGTTTGATTTTATTTTATTTTTCGCAGCGGCTTTTGCCGCCCCCTTAAATGTGCCGCCCGGGGCCATGGCCCCCCCGGCCCCCCCCACGCTACGCCACTGGGCCCGGCCACGGGGACCGGCGACGCGACCTGCGACAAGCGATTTCGATGTACATGGCGATTGGCGCGCTTAACTACGCCGCGGCGACCGATGTCGCCTCACAGTAAACAACGCCATGTACATCGAAATCGCTTGTCGCAGGTCGCGTCGCCGGTCCCCGTGGCCAAGCGGTTAGAGAATAAAAAGGTACCTTCATAGCTGATACAAAAATGACTAAAATACTATACCTATCACTCTGACCCACCCAGAGAAGCGCCTAACAAGTGCCGCAGTGGTATACAATTTAGGGGAGAAGGGGGGAATTGGAGCCTACTAAGGAAAAAGTTCAATAAAAGTTAAATTTATGAATACATAAGAGATTCTTTATTACAAACTAAATCTTCAGTTATTTGACTATCATTTAATCACAGCGTCAACGTTACATTATCAGGCATTTGGCCACTGTCAGACATTTTTCAAAGAAATATAATCGCTCCCATTACCCAACTTTGCGGGCAATGAGAGCCTATAAATTCCCATATGTGTAATGGGAGCTACTTAATTATTAATTCAGTCTCTAAATGGTCGATTTCAGTCTAAAATCACACTTATTTATAGAAAATATTAATATAAACGTAACTGTCTAATAATTAACTTAAGGATCTAAGCAAAAAACGCACAACTAATCAACCGGGCTGTCAGAACCAGAGCATTCTTTATGAGCCCATTTACCGCAACCTCTGCAACGGTATCACATTTCGTTATTTTTTCCTTTGTCACAGCAAATAGCACACAAAGATTCTTCTTCTGAATATTCAGATTCATCGTTACAAAGATTCTCAACGTTCTCTTCCTCATACGTTGCGACACCAAATTTTTCAGCCATGGCGTAACATATCTTACAAAACTGAGCCTTCGTCAGTCCGTAAAATTTATTAGACATTTTACGAAGATGATCAGCCAGAATGTCTTCTTGTTCTTCAGTGACCACAGAGGGCCTTCCTAGCCTTGAAGCAATTTATAGCTAATATCATTGCGTTCCCATTTTCTTGGCATTTTAGTATCTGAAAAAAACAAAACAATATATTAAAATACGTATGGGGTAATCAGAGCTACAAGGGGTAATCAAAGCCTAATAAGCTCTGATTACCCGAACACGAACATCTTGAAATCAAATAAAATTATATCCTTAATATATCCTGGAATTAAATTATACGCACAGATACTCAAAATTGATAACATTAACTGTAAAATAAAATAGGTTTGATAGTAATATAGACATAATTTCGTACTTACCTGGTCGATAAAATTTTCAATTTTTTATAAGCGCGGAGCAAAATATGGACTAACGTCCGTCGTCACATAATGCAAGGCACTGTCAAGCTTAGCGCGGGCGCAAACATGGCGGCACGGTGTGACAAAGGCACCCGAGTGGCAACCGAATTAATACAAACTATAGTTTTGTCTCTAGTCGCACCGCTCCCATTACCCGCTGGCTCTCAATACCCTCCGTTTCCCTACAAAGAGGACTGTTATACCAGTAAGTAAATAACTTACGAAACAATTTAGATAAGTAAATATAGACGGCAACAGCCGTCTACAAAATACTTTTTACTTATCAAAGTACGGTTAATTGTTATTTATCAAACAGGGCATTTAGTGTAACATGATAAGTAAACAATAACTTTGCTTGTATACGCTACACAATCATAGTAACGCGGCGACGGCGGTAAACCGCGCATCCGTCGCGGTCTTGTTTATCATTTATTTTCCCGTCAAACAAATGCTTACTGTCCTATATCCTGAATCGAAAAACTGTGTAATGATTTAGCTATGTTAGTCATATTGCCGCCGTCGAGAATTTTTCTAGGGGTACGAAACATTCTTTGATGCCCAAAAACTGCTCATCACTCTGGCGACGCACGGCCGTGCACGAATCCAGAGCCATAACTAGGGTGAAGCATGCGACACAGGGCGCAGACCCAGAAAGGGCGCAAAAATGACCGAATTATCACATTCCTATTTTTTAAGGCGCAGTTCTTAAAACTCACCGGGCGCATAAAACCCCCGTACCACAGAATAAACAGTACTTACGTACCCGTACGTACATCTCCGAAATGGTTTCCTGGCTACATCCTTAGTTACTAACAGGGCACAGATATCGCAATGGTTAAAAGAGCCACGCTCTTTTAAATTTTTCCTTTCTTACTTCGAGAATTTTAATTACGAGACAAGATAGCAAGGAACTTGGTTTAGTAAAATTACATTACTTTTGCAAGAATTTAAAATTCATTGCTAACATTAGGTACAAAGGTTTCCTATCTAGGTTATTGTATCGCAAACAATAGCTATTGAACAATGGTAACTCATATGGTGGTTAATATTTTCACTGTATTGCTGCTGCCTAACAATTAAAGAATGTATAAAAATATTCAGAGCCACTTTACATATCGATATATTATTTTCAAAATTAAAATCTCTGCAGTATATTTATAATAAAAATGCGAAGAAAGGTAAAAAAAGTTATACTTATGTACTACTTACTATTTCTACCGATATTTCATGGATTTTTATGAGCTCTCAAGTTATTATTACCACATAAAAACACAAAAAGATATCAGTTTGTTGAATATCTAAAATGCCAGCTGTTACCGACATATTCACTGGTTTACTCTTTAAATATTTTCCTTAACCTTTCATCCTTCTCAAATAAAAGTTCCGACCCCGACCACCTGTCCCGTCAACAGACATTTCGATACATACCTACTAGCTACAACACTCATACATAACAAGTTATACCGCTTTTTTAACGTTGCATAATAGCTGGCTGCTGCAACATTGTTATGTAATGCGGAGGCTGGTTTGGATCACAACCAGACGATTCAGCACGTGCAATAATAGTGCGTGTTCGTCTCGAGAGAACGGAAATAAAGGCCTTGCCACACGGCACAATTTTACCACTGATAAAATTTTCAATCGAATTGGCTTTGCCCGTCTACACGACACTATCAAATCACTGATTTTCATTCCGTCCACCTGATTCGTTAAAATCTGATGGTACCGCCCACCCGATGAACTTGAGTTGGACGACTGGCGTCTACACATCACGATTTCATCAAGTGATTTAGTCAAGTTGGACGTAAAATCGTGTCGTGTGGCAAGGCCTTAAGAGTGGAATGTCCAAACTTGATGTTGCCATGAGACTAATAGTGCTATAGAGCAGATGAATATATGTTATGTTTCTGCTCTGCTATGGTTCCTAATCAGAAAATATTTACAGAACTATGGGAACTGCTTCGAAGATCATTGTAGTGGCATATTATGAATACAAAGTGTCACTACCCTAATTCGAAGTGTCGAAGGTAATAAAAGGAAAATATACCTAGTCAATAGTAGTCTCAGTCTTTAGGAGGAGACGACAAGCTCGACATCAGACCCTATACCAACTATGGCCAGCATGATATAAGTAGTAGGCGTAATCGTCCTATTGACTCACAATGTAACTGCGACGCAAATAAACAGATGCCAGGAAGCAGTGGAAGGCAAAATGCTGTAGTAGTGAGTTTGCGAAATGACTGATTTTGGGACTACTAATCTTATACTAATATATAAAACTGAAGAATTTGTTTGTTTGGTTGAACGCGCTAATCTCAGGAACTACTGGTCCGATTTGAAAAATTCTTTCAGTGTTTGATAGCCCATTTACCGAGGAAGGCTATAGGCTATAATTATAACATCATGCTATGAGCGACTGGAACAGAGCAGTAGCCTTAAATAACGCGGGTGGAACCGCGGGCATCCTCTAGTACAAAATAAAGAGTGGCATGAGTTCCTTCCCGGTTTTTTCAAAGCCCTACTATCTATCTGAATCAGCATGGAACAATAGATTTCGGCATTCATAAGTGTTACTCAATTAATTAATTGGATTGATGTGCGGGGAGGCAATCAAATCTTGGTAAAAGATGGCTAAAAGCCTTACTGTATCAATTGGCTTACTAAAATCCTTCCTGTATTAGCTATCTGGAAATAACTAACTACTAAAAAAAGCTTTATAAAATCATGCTTACCAAACACACAATAATAAGGAGCGTGTAAACATGCACAGATGCCTCTGGCGTGTTCTCGATGTCTTTCAGAGCGGCTAACGCGGGCTCGTAGTCCGGTTTCAAGTCCAATGCGTGCCTCAGGTGCATTGCCGCTTCCTGTACAACGTATCATCGTCTTACACATTTTTAAGCGGCAATGGATGTGCGTATGGGTAATACCTACGAAACGGGGGGTTAGGACAAAACAAAGTTGGTTATTGAGGTATAATGGGCCAGATGATTAGTAGCTTCAAGACTTCTTTTCAGATATTTAAGGATAGGGACAATCACACACGATTCATTTTACCGGAGAGGCCAACCTCCAAAATATTTTCGTAAACGGTAACAAATTACCTGCGCAGGCAGAACGGAGCATCACCTGCGCAAGTCAGCCTTTTCGATAAACTAGCTAGACCGTAGCGTCTGGCAAATTAAGCACAATTTTAAAATTTACTTTAATCAATGGAAAACTGGCAATTATATTCTTCAGTGATGTTGATGATTTCTACTCGAAACCCGCAACCAACATAAGCCGCGCGTAGCCAGTCGCAACGGCGGCGGTGAATAAAGATATATTTATACTTTAAATATGTTAGATAAATACACTTTTTTTTTTACTTTAATATGTAGGTACAAAATTACCTGATAATGTCCATACGCCTTGAATATCTCCCCCAGAGTGAAGTACTGTTGCCACGCGCTGCGGTCCGGAGGCTGCACCTCCAAGGACCGCCGCGTGAGGTAGATCGCGTCGTCCAAGTACTGCAGGGTGAACAGCACCCGCGCAAGGTTGAGGAGTACCTGGGTAATACGGTTATGTATCAGAAACAAAGCAACCGTATTTAGAAATGGAAGGAAAGGTAATTATTGAAAGCTGGTCACACCCGGTTGTCTGCATCCGGAAAAATCTACTGGAGTAGCAGTTCCTATGGACTGGTGTGGCCGGTCCCGCTGTTCGCTCGGTCCAGCGACGATCAGCACGATCGTTCAGCACTGTTGCCAACAGCAAAACTAGCCAGCCATCAGAAACCTCTAAAAAATTTCTTTAAGTAGGTAGGTACATATCTCTACAACATTCTAAAGAAGACACCAGGAGCTCATCTGAGCAATGGATATAAGAATATGGCAAAATCTTTTTCTTGCGATTGGCTCTAAAACTTCAGTGGTATTTAAAATTTAGAAGCCAGGTGGATAATTTTTATTACGATGGGAGGACATCGCGGGACTTAGTTCGGGACATAAATGAAGATAAACAATGTTTTGCCAAGGAGCCGAATATAAAATTACAGTGAAGTATTTTATACGTTACAATTAAAAAGCCTTGAACGGAGGTCGTACAGTTATTACGAATATAGGTACAAAAAACACATTGACCAGCTGTACAAAGATTAAGCGCACAACCTCGTAGTTGCATCGAGAATGTACCTGGCGAAAACCATCACAGCGATTGGCTAATGGCCTGTGCCAATATTTGATTTATCCATGAATTCGGCTAGGTACTACAAACACATACTAGTTGAAATATTTAGTATGGAGCTTATGCAAATATGTGTCTATAGCGAAACCATCACAGAGATTGGCTAATATTTGATTTAGCCATGATTTCTACTAGAGACACATATCTAGGTAAAAATTCAAGGTAGTAGAGCCTTGCTGATTTCAGCATGAATGGGCCGGCTCGACCGGGGAAGTACTACCCTCTCACAGAAAATCGACGTAAAGTAACAGTACCTAAACTGTTGCGTTTCGTTCGGTGAGTGAGAGTGCCGGAGGCCCTATCCCCTATTCCTTCTCCCTCATCCTATCCCTTTTCCCAACCTCAAGGGGCGGCAACACACCTGTGACTCCTGTGGTGTTGCTTGTGTCCATGGGTAGTCTAAGCCATGGATAGATCGGATATTAAAACCGGCCGTAAAATAATCCTTGGACGAAGATACGCTTGTTGAGCTTATCTCTGTTGAAGCGTATACTGACTGAACGAGGATATGCTTCACAAGGGTGCTCGCTCAATTATCACATGGCTAATGGCGCAGAAATCCGCTCCATGATGCTACATATGTCAATAGGTACATAATTCCTTGATCCCTACGTAAATTTGATGGTACACAACAGCTTTAACCGTCGCCTCAGCATTGCAATAATAATAATATTCTACCACATTCACACAACACCATCTATACTCCATTTGGTTAGGTAGGTACTTAACTAAAGGTAAACAATCTTGGTGTGACTTTTTAGGGTTCCGTACTTAAAAGGTAAAAAACGGAACCCTATTACTAAGCCTCCGCTGTCTGTCTGTCTGTCCGTCTGTCTGTCACCAGGCTGTATCTCATAAACCATGATAGCTAGAAAGCTGAAATTTTCACAAATTATGTATTTCGGTTGCCGCTATAACAACAAATACTAAAAATAAAAAAATGATAATATTAAGGGGGCTCCCATACAAAAAACGTGTTTTTTTTCGTATTTTTTGCTCAAAATTACTAACTGTAACAGGTAGACGCTTTAAATGTTCACAGAATATGTAGTTGTATAATTATTACCTTTCAAAATAAATAATTAAATTTAAAAAAAAGTAAATAATAAAGGGGGGCTCCCAGCATACAACAAACGTAATTTTAAGCAATTTGTTACTCGATCTTAATAAACAGGTAGAAACTTATAAAGTATTTAAGTATACATACAACGAACGTGATTTTCTTTTATAGATGATGGTACGGAACCCTTCGTGCGCGAGTCCGACTCGCACTTGCCCAATTTTTATATTATCACATGTTAAACAAATAAACTACTGCTTAAAATAATGGTTCAATTGATTTAGTAATCATTATTGTTGTATTTACCTTGATCTTTAGCACCATTGTGATTTTAAACACATTTTAGATAAAAAAGACACATCAAGATTGTTTACCTTTAGTTAAGTACCTAACCAAATGGAGTATACTCCCAAACTAAGCAGAGCTTTTACTATGGGTACTAGACAATGGATAAACATACATACTATATACTTTTTTTTTGTAAATACATACACATTATACATAGAAACACCCAGACCAAGACAAACATCTATGTTCATGTATACAAATGTTTGACTTGAGTGGAATCGAACCCGCGACCTTCGGCGTAGCAGTCGCTTACACTCCCGCTGCGCCAACCGGTCGTCAATGCCTGCAGCCTCAGCATGCCAATATTTATAATGCTGGGATATTAACTGCTTTATCTAATCGAATTGGGGATGTATTTATTTTATTGATTACTAGGACGCCAGCAGCTACGCCTGCATTTTTTTATATTTACCCGTTTTGGCCGATCCTGTGGGAATTTCGGTAAATCCCTTCTTAGTGCACCCCTACGGTCCCCAAGGAACATGCATGCCAAATTTCAGCTTCCTGCGCCCAATAGTTTCGGCTGTAGCGTGTCTGTCAGTCAGTCAGTAACGCAAGGATTTTATATATTAAGATTTCTTGAATAATAAATTATGGTAAGTAGTTGAAATTATATTTATTATTTAGAATTTATGAGAAATGATTGGGAAATAGTAATAATTAGTTTTTGGTAAAGAAATGCTGTTTGATCTGAATAATTTACGTTGGATAGCCCATTTATCGAGAACGGCATTAGGTTATATGACATCGCGTTATAATCCACGTGTGCTGAACTGCTGAGCAGTAGGCCTGATTTGCCGCGGATGTAATATACCTTTTAGTGACAGACAGAACGGCTGTTTTTCTAAACACAGCCAGATGATACAAATAAACCAATAAATCACATGCTGATGGCCATATAAAATATGTAAATTCATAATATAAACAAAATATTTTAATAGTAGGGTTTTCCTCGATGCTCTAATTTAAAGCAGCTTTTCCTGTGTTTGTTGTTACTGACACTCGCGTGATATTGAAAACATCGAATGTAAATAAATACGTAAATCTTAATAATATTATATCACTATTTGTCTTGACGTATTGTGTTCTGCCATATTTCCAAGGCACCTTAATCATCTAGGAGTATTAAAAAGCTTAAGAAGTTTCTCAATTGAATAAAAAAATCATAAATCGTCAAGTCGTTTCGGAGGAGTTTGATAACAAACACTGTGACACTAGTTTTAAAACTTTTCCTAAAATAATAACACATCTGCCACACGTCTTTCTGCTAATTAAAATACTATACAAATCAATCAACGAAACTTGTATTTTTATGAGTGCATATCGTGTTTTCATTATGCATTTTTAATATTAAAAACAAACACTTCAATATTATTTATTTAGCCCTTTTAGGAGCGAAATATTAAATAATCCTTAGTTAGCCTATGTCATAAACCAAACCAGTTTTACGTTAGTACTCTCTTTATTCTGTGCCACTGTCTAAATATCATTAGTTAAGGATCTGCGATGATACAAATTATGTGTTTCAGGACAAGCGATTTTATATTTTAAGGTGATGATGATGATTTGATGATAGAAATATAATAAGATAGATATTATATGAAAAGTTACCAAGGGTAAGTTACACGGTATAAGTTTTACATATTTTAAGTATTTACTCGCTATATGACATCATATGCAAATTTTTAATTTACGTCGTTTGTCTAGACAACTTTATCAACTGAACTAAGATAGCAATACTTACACTAGCTAATGTTATTTAATCAATACAACCTTGGTGTAAATAGGTAGTTAATCATCTACCTAGGTATTACGATTATGACATCATTTGAAAATAATATCTATCTACTTTTACTGATTATCTTGCGTTATTGACCGAGTGGTAGACTAAGCACAGTCAAGAGCATTGGATGCAAGAAGATATAATTTTACACGTATGTTCCTTGGGGACCGTATGCTTGGGAATGCGTTATGAAGGGATTTGCCGAAACTCCCAAAGGATCGTGAAGAAAATCTTTTACTAATATACAGGGTGTAAAAAAAAATATTTAAAGAAAAACAAAAAACCCGACTGCGTAAAAAATAATTAAAAAAAAATAACTTAAATAAAAAAAAATTAAAAAAATAACTTAAATAAAAACTAAAAAGAAAGAAACAAGGCCAGTAGTTTAGAATTCTAATGCAGAACAGAACGACTCACAGTCGGGGCCCATTCAAATTTTACCAATCACAAGTTCCCAAGGGGCCCCGACTGTGAGTCGTTCTGTTCTGCATTAGAATTCTTAACTACTGGCCTTGTTTCTTTCTTTTTAGTTTTTATTTAAGTTATTTTTTTTAATTATTTTTTACGCAGTCGGGTTTTTTTGTTTTTCTTTAAATATTTTTTTTATTTTATACTTTTTAGTTATTGACTGTTTTTTTTGTTTGTTTTTCGTTTATACTTGAAGTAAAAACTTAAATCAATAAGTAACAACATTAGCGAGAATGATTGTTTTGTTAAACAAATTTAAATCGTTATATATCCTAAACTATAATTTAAAATGAAAAATGATAAAAGGAACCTAAAGATGATTTTAAAATACCTATTCAACGACACCCCACATGACATATTTCATCGTCATTTTTTTTTTCATTTTGACAATATGGCGTCTGGTTGTCGCTGTGGTGATTTTTGATTACTGTCACGTCTTTAGTGACACTCGCAAGGTTAAGACGAATCGATTGACGTAAGAATCATCAAAATCGGCCTACGCATTTGGTCTCTAGAACGCCTAGACTAAGATCCCGCGACAAATTAGTGCACTCATCGAGTTTTTGCTTAAAACCAAATTTTTTAGTATATTTATGATTAGGAGAATACATATATACTAGGTTGCCTATTAAAATTTGGCCGCAAGTATGTTTAATTAAATGATTGTTAATTGATTTTTGGAAGATACTTTCGTTCATTCGTTTTATAAGTAAAATATCGTCTACATCACGGCTATACATATAAAGATTCTGAAAAACCACGGTTGCCATTGTTCATCTGGCCGCACCTCCTCGCAGCCAGGTGTAACCAGGTATGATTTCGATACATTTTTACGTTCATAACGTTTATTTATGATTTATATATCAAATGAAAGCTATTTTTTTTCTGATTCTGATGATATATGGTTGCCTAATTAAATCCAGCCGCAAATAAGGGTTGCCGGCTGTTGAAGATTGTAAATATTTAAAGTAGAGTAAAAGAGAGTTATAGGGGGAATTCCCGTAACGCCGGATGGCACCTAGCGCCGAACACTACACTATCTGGACAAGTAGTCTTCCACATATTTTTAAATCGTCAGCAACAATTTAAAACTAGAAGAGGTGCGGGATAACATTTCAATACAGGATCACACAACGCGGTTTTCTAGTGCTGCGGCTGGGCACAGCGGTAGCAGCATTTTGCTGTTTATAGCGGCAAAGCATTGCGTCACGTTACTCTATTATGTAATTATTCTATATAAGGTTATATATTATGATTTATTTTAATATGTCACTGAATATAGTGTGCCATCGGGATTCGTAAAATATGCCGGTTGGCGTAGCGGGAGTGAGAGCGACTGCTACGTCGAAGGTCGCGGGTTCGACTCCAGCTCAAGTCAAACATTTGTGTGGATGAAGATGGATGTTTGTCTTGGTCTGGGTGTTTCTATGTATAATATGTATGTATTTACAAAAAAAATATACTTATATGTATGTTTATCCATTATCTAGTACCCATAGTACAAGCTCTGCTTAGTTTGGGACTAGATAGTGTTGTGTGAATGTGAAATAAAAGTAACACACACCCTGCCATGAAAACCTGTCTAGTGATCAAATATCTTAACAACAAACCTGGAACCAGCAGTATAAAGACGTCGACTAGTTTTTGTTTAGCAGTTGGTCAGAATATTCTAAAATTGTTAAAATTATCTGCTTTCACGATGAACAGATTAGCAACTTGACAAATAAAATGTGTGAGAAAGTGAAATAAGTGAAATTTTAACGTCGTCACCGTCGTGTAGAATTGTAGCTGAAGAGACAAAAATCATGTTATCTCAGGAAAAAGGAAAGAAATGGGCATCAAGTACAAAAAGAACAATAAATTAAAAATGTAGACAAACCAAACTTATGAAAGATTATGGGAAAAGTGGAGGTAAGCTAACAAAAAGATGTCACTATCTCAAATATTCAACATACAAAAACACGTGTCACGACGAATCATGATGAAGACACATGGTCACAGTGCTCCAGATGCCAAGGGTGCGCTTTTGAAGCTTTTGCAGAAGTTCTTGAATGTGGAGACGTCGTCGAGATATACACGATCAATGGCCGATGTTTTGCAGATGTCCGGCGCTAGTCTGTAAACTAATTGTGTGTCCGGTACTAGGTGCCAGTTTTTACAATAACATTTTTCTTTATCTAAACTTAATTTAAGTTCCTGATTATATTTATACAGAAATCGTATTTTTGTTGATAGATTAAGAGTTCATACTTTGTTGAGTCAACAAATTAAAAATTAATTAAAGTTAAATGTCTTAAAATAGTTTTTATTTTATTTCCTAAAAACTTTAGGTTTCCGCCACTGGGGAACTTCACCCTACGCGTGACATCATTTGTCATACGAGAACGATTGACAGCTCTGCGACGCTTTTAAGCCATTGCGCATGCGTCAAATGCTAGTCAACTAGTCAACACTTAGATATATAACTATTAGATGGAGGCATACGACCCCAAGACCGTCACTAATAATCTGACATAGGTGGCCATATGGCCACCCATTACCCGTTAAAATGTAATAGAAGTTCATTTAAAACTTTGAGACTTCGGTCTTCGGTCATAGACATTTTGATAATTATTCGTATAAAGATTGTGACGAATTAACATAGTAACGTTATAACTTTATCGATACTTAAATTTTACAGACTAGCTTCAGTACACCGCGGGTCTTACTTATCGCATAAAAAGATAGTTTGCTATACTACAATATTTCAATAAAAATATTGTTTCACGATAGAGTATCCTCAATTTTTTTTTTTCGTTTATAAATGTTTTTTTGTAAAACCATCTGCCGCAAACAACTACTAAGCCATGCAATTTTGTCATGATGTTTTCCTTCATCATAGCAAGCCAAGCTTCTAGTAACCAGAGATTCATGCAGTAAATTTGAAAACTGATGCGTTAAAATGATATTTTCACAGACTTTGTCACTGCTTGGAGTGGTTACCGGTGTTACAATAAATATCGTTTGCTTTATTCATGTTAAAATATTAAGTAAAATAAAAAAAAGCATTTCAGTGCTCGTGTGAGGTTTGGTCATGGGAGAAATAATCTAACGGTTTATTTTTTTATTGCCAGTCTAATTAACTATACTGTACCTGGAGGCAAGCATACATTGAAGATACTGAGCTTCAAGGTCTGCTTGACTCAGCTAAGAACCACAATTTGTTTATTTGCTCCTGTAGTTGCTTACATAAATGCAGATGTATTTTTTGAACGGATGTATGTCATCAATACATCCGTTCAAAAAATAGATCTGCATTTATGTCCGTGTCCGTGTGGTGACGGATTAAGAATACGGATTGTCACCGCCCCATATCATCCCATGGGTGTCGTAAGAGCCGACAGAGGGAACATATTATGCAGAGAACAGCACTGTAAGAGAAGGAAAACTTGATACAAACCCTATACCAACCCGTTTGGCCAGCGTGGTATAGTAGGCCAATTCCTCCTTCCAAAGGAGAGGCATAGTCCAGCAGTGGACTGTTAAAGGCTGATGATGATGATGATGTCATCAATAACATTATTATGACTCTTTCCTACGTTAAAATTATTTTGTTGATATTTATATTTGATATATATTCCTTAATTTACTTGATTGAGGAATTATCATCATTCTTTCGATATGTATCCTGAGTAAACCAGATCTGATGATTTATTTCAAATTTTAACGATATTCTAACTTATCAAATTATAATGTAATGTTCAGTACATCCGTGAACATGGCGCTTGCAACAGTGCCGAAATATCGGTTACTCCAAACAAAGGTACGTGGTATATATCCCGAAAGACAATTTAAAACAAGTTTAAATGACCACGAAAGTTTAAATTCCTATATTATCAAATTAAGTGTGAACCGACGAAAATTCGAAACGTCTTTTGTATATATTATAATATCTTACTCTAACACTAGAAATAATTCATAAGTCAAAGTAAATATATTGGGTATAACTGCTGTATTTATGCGGTTTCTATGTATATTCCTTATTCTCAGGAGCTGTCTGACACATTATGTTACGCGTATAACTCTCTTTCACTCTACCTTAAATATTTACAATCTTCAACAGCCGGCAACCCTTATTTGCGGCTGGATTTAATTAGGCAACCATATATCATCAGAATGAGAAAAAAAATTGCTTTCATTTGATATATAAATCATAAATAAACGTTATGAACGTAAAAATGTATCGAAATCATACCTGGTTACACCTGGCTGCGAGGCGGTGCGGCCAGGTGAACAATGGCAACCGTGGTTTTTCAGAATCTTTATATGTATAGCCGTGATGTAGACGATATTTTACTTATAAAACGAATGAACGAAAGTATCTTCCAAAAATCAATTAACAATCACTTAATTAAACATACTTGCGGCCAAATTTTAATAGGCAACCTAGTAGATATGTATTCTCCTAATCATAAATATACTTAAACATTTGGTTTTAAGCAAAAACTCGATGGGTGCACTAATTTGTCGTGGGATCTCGTACTAGCCACATAGAAACAAACACACATACATACATACATAGATAGACTGATAAACACATTACCCTCCTTTGCGTCGCGCAGTCGGGTAAAAAGACCCTTAAAGAAAACTGAAATCCCATGTTGTACCAATTACTACGACCATTTTTTTACTTCGGTACCATACCTGGGATATTACTGGTTCAGGAGATATTGAGGCTCAAAGTTAGTATGGATTTTTTCTAATTAAGTACAAAATCGATGCATTTGCCCCGCCAATATGTTCTTTAGATGCCCTCTAATAACCCCATGGATAAGTAGGTATTTATATTACGAACATTGCACGCGCGCGCTTTTAATTGCGGTTTAAAAAATGTGAAAACTTAAAAAGAAATCGTTTCTCAGGTATTATTTTTGGTTAGTATGACTTGGCATGATGTCCACAACGAGTAGACTTCGGCTTGGTGATGGGTCTTGTGACACCCTGTATAAAGCTGAAGAGTTTGTTTGTTTGGTTGAACGCGCTAATCTCCGGAACTACTGGTCCGATTTAAAAATGCTTTCACTGTTAGATAGCCAATTTATCGAGGAAGGCTATATATGCTATATAACATCACGCTATGAGCGACGGGACTACCTACTAACCGTTGGCATCCTCTAGTTATAAATAAAATAAATTGCGGGTATCCTTCCATAAATAAAAGAATTTCGGTTGCCTTGTTGTTCTGGCGGCATTAGGTTTAAATTACTGTGATTACAAACAGAAAGTGATATTGGGTTTTTGTTTTAAGAATTATCCAATTTAAATTCTACGTGGCTGGCAGCCAGCGATGTTAAATACTGGTGCCTTGAAGAGCCTACGCCAAATCTAAGTTTAGTCGTCTCAAATAAGCATTCTCCTAAATATGAGAGTGAGGGAAAGAAAGAGGACTCTGCAAATAGTGCAAATACCTACTTGTGAGCTGAGTTATAATATCAAGCTTTCTTTAGGCTACTAGCAAAGTCCTCGCCAAAAACCGTAGTCCAAGTAGTCAAAAAAGTAGTGAAGTACGTGCCTACACCTACACTAGTACGCCCTCAAGATGCGCTCATTCGCTTGGAGCTCGCACGACACTTCGACTCTTCCGAGTTCTTTGACTTGGACGCAAAAACCGATAAGAAGCGGAAGCCTTAGGTGAAACGATATTGCACGAAGAGAGTCGAAGTGCATGTCCACCTTATTCGCCTTGCCCAACCTCAAACAACTTCACGAGCAGTGTAGTGGAGACTTATTTATTTATTTAGGAGAACCAGTAGTTGTTACCGCTTGGCCACGGGGACCGGCGACGCGACTTGCGATAAGCGATTTCGATGTACATAACGCGTTTACTGTGAGGCGACATCGGTCGCCGCGGCGCGGCGTAGTTAAGCGCGCCATGTACATCGAAATCGCTTGTCGCAGGTCGCGTCGCCGGTCCCCGTGGCCGGGCCGTTACATTGCAATAAATAATAAAAAACAGAAGTAATAAGATAAAAACTAAATGTACAACATTCTAAGGTGTCACAGCAAGCACCAAAAGGTAACATTTACGTATAAATATGAAAGAAAAGCAGACAATTAAATATTAAGGCGCTGTACTTAGTCAAAATAGCCTTCACAAAACAGTTTTTTAGCCAAATGTATACATTTTAGAGCAGCTAAAAAATATACGTTAATCTTGATCATATTTATGGGGATCATTGTGTTCAAAACACGTTTTCGGTAAATTTTCTCGATAAAAAAAAACATAAAATAACCATTTAAATTGAAATTGTAGCAATTGTAACTGTATTATTTATAAACAAATCTTGATAATATTAATAACAGTGATGTAATATATAATAATAAAGGGAACTGTTGTTTTTATTTATCGATTGGAATAAGATATTTGTAAGGATTAATGTATTTAATGATAAATAACTCGTTCTGAACGTCCCGTCGTCGTCGCGCTTCTCTTTCTTATGTATACAATCCGACAGTGACAGCAACAGCTGAACTCAGTAGCTGTACACCGCGCCTTAAGTAACTAAAAATTAAATGTCATCGACTAGTGACAAGCATCGAGAAAGGTATGCTAAGATGGTTTGGACACGTGGAGAGGATGGATGACGAAAGACTGACCAAGCAGATATATAAGGCAAGTGTGGAAGGGACAGGACGAAGGGGAAGACCTAGGCGGACGTTCTCTGACCAGCAGGCCGATTCAGAATGTCACGACAAGTAATCGTACGATATGTCAAATTATTGTCCTCGTCTTTTAGCCGCTTATCAGAGATATATTGAATAAATATTCATTGAATTCGGTTTATTTATTAATTTACTTCATACTGAATGCACAAAATTGATAGGAAATGCGATAGTTTTGACAAAAAATGAGGTAGCCCGTTTGACAATTAACGGAATCGAATGTCAAATGAGATATCGAACGATTCTGAATCGCCCCCCAGATTGGAGACATCCTTAAAACAGGACAGGTTAGAAGCACCCTGAACAGAAGAGCATGCATGAGGAATCTGATGGGAGTGAATGAAGCAAGAGAGATATGTCAAGATCGTTGCAAATGGCGCTCCGTAGTCTCTGCCTACCCCTCCGGGAAACAGGCGTGAGTCTATGTATGTATGTAAAAACTAAATTGGAAAACACAATGAGAAAAGAAAAAAGACTATTAGAATATTATAGTAATGAAATTTAATTAATCTTAATAACCTTAGAAGTGTTGCTCTAAATGTGGAGAGAGTTTTCCGAAAATATATCAATTTGACCCCACGACCTAATGCCCCACGCCACAGATTACTAAATAGTTACTGCCCACGCGGTCTCAAGTCTCAACCTATTGAGCGCGGCCAATCACCGGCCAACTCTGCAAATATCTATGGCCAAAGTTACCAGAATTCAACAATGTC
Source organism: Euclidia mi (assembly GCA_944739405.2). NCBI lineage: Eukaryota > Metazoa > Arthropoda > Insecta > Lepidoptera > Erebidae > Euclidia > Euclidia mi. Next base: position 11,974,891 of record OX123198.2, on the reverse strand, counting down.
TAGTCAACAGCAATAAATTCTTAGTTAACATCATCGTTATCATTGTTACATAATCATAACTACCAAAACACGTTGCATTATAACTGCAATTAGGTATTTAATCATCTATAATATAAAAATGAATCGCAAAATGTGTTGGTAAGCGCATAACTCAACAACGCCTGGACCAATTTGGCCAATTTTTTTTTCTAATGTTCGTTGAAGTTCAACGATGGTTTATACGGCGAGAAAATTCTAATAATTGCCGGAAAAACCCTAAAAACAGCCCTTTTCTTTTTCCCATACAAACGTTTTCTAACTAAAACGTAGAGTCAATTTGTAATTTATTACCGCTGCATAAAGTTCAAATTCGCGTGCGCGTCGATATACTTCTTTGTTTGATGGCAGTTTTGACAGGTTTCCGGACCAGCAGGCCGATTCAGAATGTCACGACAAGTAATCGTACGATATGTCAAATTATTGTCTTCGTCTTTTAGCCGCCTATGAGAGATATTTTGAACAAATATTCATTGAATTCGGTTTATTTATTAATTTACTTCATACTGAATGCATAAAATTGATAGGAAATGCGATAGTTTTGACAGAAAATGAGGTAGCCCGTTTGACAATTAACGGAATCGAATGTCAAATGAGATATCGAACGATTCTGAATCGCCCCCCTGAAGTCTCTCTCAGTGCGGCCGCCCAGCGGGCTTCATGTCAGAAGAAACCCATTGATAATCCCTACTTAATATTATAAATTCGAAATTGTGTATGTATGTATGTTCCGATTTCACGCTTAAACGGCTGAACCAATTTTGTTGAATTTTAATGTAGAGATACATATATTGGACCATGGAGACGGATATAGGCTACCATAAGTTGTAAAAATTAAACTGGAAGGGATTGTAGGGAGGATAGAAGTTTGTACGGCACAAATTTACCGCTTGGAAGTAAGACGCATGCGCTGATAATTAATTGCTGCGCATGTGCTATCATTACTGTCACGTCATACCTACATAATTTCATATTGTGCACGTTGATTAAATTGTTCGCATATCTATACTAATATAATAAAGCTAAGCGGCTAAAAGCGGCTAATCTCAGGAACTAGCAGTCGGATTTTAAAAATTGTTATTGCCTATGATGGCCCAATTATTCCGAAAAGCTATAAGGCTATTTAAAATTACGCTACAACTTTTAGGGGCCAGACAAAAATAATATAATGGTCAAACGAGAAGGGGGAGGGTTGGGTCAAAGGCAAAAAAAGGCTAAACGAATAAGATACAATCTATGTGGGTATCGTTTTCGAGATTTTCGGGACGCTGCACTATGGTTCGTCTAGAACAAGCTAGCTAGACAAAAACAGCTCTTAAATTCCTGGAAGTTAATTACTATTACGAACTCATTACCCCTATACATTGAGGATTACACCTATTAATTATCAATACTACCCTCATTAAGAGCGTCATTAAGGTATGTTTATAAGATGTTGACTATTTAAAGGGCATTCATTTGCATTTTTACATCATATTTGATAGCATTGTTTATGTCACTAAAAGAAATTTGTGAAAGTGTTTTTGTGATGGATTGTATACGTAAGGGTAAGTAGTTATATTTTATTTCATTTTCAACATGGGAACTTCATTCTTTAGTCTTATAAAATGAAATGTTTGAATTTTCACCCACTTTTTTACTCATTTTTTCAAATTCATCGGTCAAATAATAACATGTCCCCACTTGTCCCCACCGTAGAACCTATCATATACGATTCTCATAAGTGTCTAGTAGTTATACGTAAAAAAATTCATTGCGATATATTTGCACAACTAATTTTTATTTATTTTTTTCTTTCAACAGTTTTTACCGTCTCAAGAATGGATTTTTTCGAAGAATGGCTGAAACACCCGAAGGAAACGCGGAATGAGGAGCTCTTTCGGTTTATATCTTTGAGATATAATTTTGATGGTGTTACGGAGCAGTCTCTGCGAGATATTAAAGTACTAATCTCAAGATATTCAACGAAATTTGCTGAAAAGTGGAGCAGCTGTGGAAGAAATCGAGAGCGATTCCTACAAAAGTATTCGACGTGGCTGGAGGGTCTTGACATATCTTTCGATGTGTCCGTTTATTTATCTCTGCCAACTACATCTGGAGAACCGGGACCCGGAAGACCTACTAAAGATTTTGAACATTCTAGTCTCAAAACGAAGAGACGACGTGTAGACGATCTATTACAGTCCAGAAGTGCTAGTGAATTAATTTACGCCGCTGAAGTGTCAGCTCGAATCTCGGGTCAGAGAAGTGTAGCACGTCAAATTAAAGATGTGACTAGTGATCCTTCAATAACCAAGACCACGAGTGAAGAAAGTGCCCCCAGGAGTTTAACAAGTGAGGAAGCTTTAGCGTACTACGTTGATAGTAAATCAAGTAGCCATAGCTATAAGCAGACTCGGAAGTGGAGTATTAAAGCTGGACATAAGGTGTTTCCGTCAATGTACAGTGTTAGAAAGGCTAAAATAGCCTGCTACCCGTCAGGTGAACAAATTACAGTCAATGAAACGCATGCTGAAATCAAAGTTCAGGCAATTCTTGATAAGACTGCCGAACGTTTAGTTTCAGCACAACAAGAAGTTGTTCATAGTCTGTTACCTTGCACGTCATTCACTTTATTCAGTAAATGGGGTTGTGATGGAAGTTCCGGTCATAGTATGTACAAACAAAAATTCACTAATTGTGACGATAGTGACGAGTTTTTATTTGTATTTTCTTTCGTTCCTCTTCAATTGAAAGATGAAAGTGGTAATATTGTGTGGCAGAATCCTCGGCCCTGTTCTACAATGTATTGTCGGCCAATAAAGTTTATCTTTTCTAAGGAAACGAAAGATTTTACGATTTCGGAAACCAATAAGGTTTTAGAAGAGATAAACGCTATATTGCCGACAACCTGCAAGGTGATGGAGACCGAAGTATCTGTCACACATGTTATGCTTTTAACAATGATTGACGGAAAAGTTTGCAATGCTCTGACCGAAACTTCTTCCTCACAAAAATATTTTATTTGTGGGGCAACTCCAACAATGATGAATGATCTGTCAAAAGAGTTTGCTGCGGACAAAGATAATCTTGGTTTTGGTTTGTCTACGTTGCACGCTTGGATAAGGTGCTTTGAATGCTTGCTTCACATTAGCTATCGACTAAATATAAAAAAATGGCAGTTAAGAACAGCCGAAGACAAAGCTAGTGTGAAACAACGTTCAGATGACATTAAAAAACGATTTAAAAGCGAAATGGGCTTGATTGTAGACAAACCAAAACCAGGATTCGGTAACACTAATGACGGGAACACCGCGCGAAGATTTTTTGGAAATCCCGAGGCTAGTGCCGATATTACAGGGTTAGATGTTTCACTAATACAAAAATTTGGCATACTACTTCGCACTTTATCATCGGGATATGATATAAATATTGAAAAATTCGTTAACTTGGCTCAAGAAACTAGACAACTTTATGTAAATCTCTATTCATGGTATTACATGCCCGCTACTGTCCACAAAATACTTTTGCACAGTGGCGAAGTAATTAGATCGTCCCTTCTACCTATAGGCCAGCTTTCCGAGGAAGCACAGGAAGCTCGGAATAAGGACTGCAGAAGATTTCGTGAGCACAACACACGAAAGCGATCACGGGAGGCTACGAATAGAGATTTACTTAATATGTTATTGATAACATCTGACCCTGTAATAAACGGTTTACGAGAAGTTCCTCGGAAGAAAATAGGTACGCTTCCAACTGAAGTATTAGATTTAATTGTCCCACCTAGCTGTAAGGAACAAAATGTTAATATGATTTCTACTTTTCATAGTTCTGCCCCTCACGATCATGACTATTCAATGGATGATTCATCTCATGATAGTGATGATAATGAGTAATAGATTTAGTTCTTAGATATTTTATGCATCTGTTATTAGATTTTATAGCGACGTCGAGGGATAAATCACTTTATAAAATGTTCAAAAAATATATTATACACATATGCCCGATAAATGTTTTTTTTTTCATGATACCAGCTCAAATGACAAACTGCCTTGAAAAAAGTACCAAAAACCTTATATCTTTGCTTATTAACCGCATCTAGACATAAAAATCAAATAAAATAATTTTGTCTAGCTAGCTTGTTCTAGACGAACCATAGTGCGCTGATTAATAATATTAAATTTATTTAGTGATCCAAGATGGCGGACGGGAAAATCAAAGATGGCGGTTGAGAACCTTTTAAAAATCAATATGGGTATCGCCTTCCATATTTTAAGGGTTGGGGAATCGAAATACAACATCTATTTCGTGATCAAAGATGGCGGATGGGAAATCAAAGATGGCGGGTGGGAAAATTTAAAAATCAATATTGGTATCGTCTGCAATGTTAAAAGGGATGCGGAATCCAAATACAACATCTGTTTCGTGATTCAAGATGGTGGATGAGAAATCAAAGATGGCGGATGGGAACAATTTAAAAAATCAATATGGGTATCGTCTATGGTGATTTAAGGGATGGAGAATCCAAATACAACATCTATTTCGTGATCAAAGATGGCGCATAGGAATTCAAAGATGGCGGACGAGATTTTTTTTTTAAGTCGATATGGATATCGTGTCTGATATTTTAAGGAATGGGGAATTCATAAACACCATCTATTTCGTGATCAAAGATGGCGGATGGGAATTTTTTTTAACCCTTAACAGGAATCGTGGGTCAATTTGGACCCAACCAAAATAATAAAACCATATAACTTCGCAGCGTGCGACGCTAAAGTGTTGCGCGCCCGTGTATTCTCATTACGTCGCGAGGAGCGGCGGGGGCCGGACGTACGGCGCTTGAAAATTACTAGAAGAGCAGGTATGTACTAGCGCTGGGTCAATTTCGACCCACGATGCCAGTTGTGTGACTTTTTATTTTTGTTTTACAGATTTATTTTGTACTGTTTTAGGAACTTTATAGCAATAATGGCGATGAATCTCGGGGAAAAGGAAATTGCAGAGCTTTTGGAAGATGAAATTGATTCGGAACCGGAAGATTTAAGCGATTTTCAGCCATGTGATGATGAGAACATAAGCAATGATGAAAATTCGCCTCGTGAAATTTCTTCAGATTCGAGTGACTCTTCATCAGACCACGAGATTGTTGAAGAGGATGATCATCAGCCAACCAGTTCATACTATCGAGGCAAAAATAGGTACAAGTGGTCCATTCATCCCCCCAGCAGCTCTAGGGTAAGAAGTCACAACATCATTACTCACTTACCTGGTATCATCGGTCCAGCTCGTGATAAACAAAACATGTCACCAATCGAATCATGGCAGTTGCTGATACCAGATGAAATGATTGAAGGTATATGCACTCACACTAACCAAAAAATAACAGAATATTCTGAAAAATATAAGACAAAAGCATCCTACACTAATCTCACAAGTATGTTAGAAATGAAATCATTCTTTGGATTATTACTGTTATCTGGTGTTTTCAAGTCTGGTCATGAAGATATCGAAAGTTTATGGGCAACTGATGGAACGGGCAGAGATATATTCAGAATCACAATGTGTGTAAAGCGTTTTTTGTTTTTGCTATCTGCTTTGAGATTTGATGATGTCAATTCTAGAGATGAAAGAAAAACTAACAATCGAGCTGCTCTAATCTCTGAAGTATTCGATAATTTTATTCAGAATTGTCAAAAAAACTATAGCTGCTCTGAGTATTTGACAATTGACGAGATGCTTTGCCCTTTTAGAGGAAGGTGTATGTTTAGGATTTACATGAAATCCAAGCCTGCTAAATAGGGCATCAAGGTTATGTGCCTCTGTGACGCTAAAACTCACTATTTATATAATGCTTTTATTTATACCGGCAAAGAAGACTCTGGCCGAAGAAATAATGTTTCAATTCCTACACAAAATGTATTGCAACTTGCGGAACCTTTATTTGGAACTAACAGAAATATTACTGCTGATAATTGGTTTTCGTCTGTAGAGTTAGTTGACAAACTTCTCAAAAATGGTTTGACTTACGTGGGAACGATGCGCAAAAATAAGAGAGATATTCCACCAGAATTTCAAGCACATAAGCAAAGGGCTATAGGATCTACCTTATTTGGTTTTGTGAAAGATAAAACATTGGCATCATACGTTCCAAAAAAAAATAAGAGTGTAATAATGATATCATCAATGCACCATGACAATACAATCAACGAAGGTAGTGGAAAGCCTGAGATAATAGAATTTTATAATAGTACGAAAGGTGGTGTTGATGCTCTCGATCAAAAATGCGCGAATTATTCTGTATCTCGAAGAACTCAACGATGGCCATTTGTAATTTTTTGTGCAATACTGAACATTGCAAATGCGAATGCATTCGTTTTGTGGAAGGCATCAAATATTGGAAAGCGCATGAAACGTAATCAGTATATAAAAAAAATTGGTCAAAGTTTGATACAGCCTTTAATTACAGAAAGAAAGAAGCAGTCTTCTAAATTTTCAATAGAATTGAGAAGTAGAATCGACAATTTCCTAGGACCAGTTGAAGAATCGCATAGCGACACTTCTTCCGCTTCTGCCGCTCAAAGTGGACCAAAAAAACGGGGAAGATGCTATATATGTGGCCCTAAGATTGATAACAAGCAATCGCAAAAATGTGATAAATGTTTAAAATTCATATGCAAAAGACATTTTGAAAAAAAAACGTTATGTATCAAGTGCCATGCTTAGTGTAGTAACTAAGACTGAATTATTTTATACTTTTAGATTAGGATGTCATTTTTTTGTTTTTGAAGGATCTCGCAAGAAAGCTTTATTTTATATAAGGGGAAAATACGTAAAACCCCATAAAACACGTAGATGTCTTAATTTTTAATTTTTTATATATTTATTAGCGTTAAGAAGTGAGGGTGTCCTAAAATATGTTCAAACAGGGTACCTAAGACTAAATATAAAAAAAATACATTGTTTAATATTGTTACCAAATAAAAGTTGATTTATATTATATAAAAAAGTTGTTTTATTACATTTCTAAACCATTTTTATGTTACTTATAACCATGTTATTAGTTATGGGGATTTATATCTTCTGGGTCTATAAAGACCCACGATTCCAGTTACGTTGATTGTATTATCGATTCCGGTTAAGGGTTAAATCAATATGGGTATCGTCTCCGATGTTTAAAGGGATGGGGAATCCAAATACAACATCTATTTCGTGATTCAAGATAGCGGATGGGAAAATGATGTAAGGGATGGTGAATCCAAATGCAACATCTATTTCGTGATCAAAGAATGGTGGATAGGAAATCAAAGATGGCGGACGGGATTTTTTCGGGTCGAAGTCGATATGGGTAACGTCTCCGATATTTTAAGGAATGGGGAATTCAATATTATATAAAAATCTATGTTTGTTTGTTCATCATTTATAGAATCTGAGATGATAAGAGATCAAGCGCTAAGTCAATGGTAACTTTGAAAAAAGGGGCTTGGAATAAAGGGAATTAAATAAAAAGTCTTAAAAAGGCGATACGGAGTTCGCTGGGTCAGCTAGTACATCCATAAAAACAAATAATTGCTGTTGATACGTGTGCATCTTTATGTAAACAGGAAGTGGGAGATATATTCTTAACTACAAAATAAATGTTGTGTGTTAACCTGCAGATTATAAAAGTAAAATGTTGCACTATAACTATAATTGTTTTTTTATGGCAGTCCGTGTCTATTTCTGCACTAACGTTGCGTTTAATTCAGATATATCGAGTTCGTTTTTTAACCAAATTTTCTGCAAGAAATCAGCGTTGAGTATGAGAATTGGAAGCCCAAGTCATTGCCACTGTTCGCCAAATAAGTTCGTTAAAACAACAATTGATAGAGTGATGGTTGAACTGATAATATCACCGTCATTGTCCGACAATGACCACAAAGTTACTGCAGTTTCAAAGAACGATGGCAATAAGCCTGTCTCCCTTTTCTTTTTCGGCCTAGGATAACTGAGTAAATAACTAGGTTAGGCAGGTTACAAGTTGCAATAACTGCTTACCTACCATTCTATGGATCTACAGTTCTACAAAATCAAATCCGGTTGGAGCGTAACTTAAAAAAAGAGCGACTGGATACAAAAGCCCGAGGGCAAAATGCAAATTAGTCTGCATATACTGAGCAGTGAACCAAAGACATGCTGACTGGAAACATGATTGAATGAATCGTATCCTTCACGATTAATAACACATACCACATGCCTATAAAGTAAATAAACCAATAAGTATTTTTGGACAAAAACAAATGTCTACTAAACATTAATTTAGGTATTTATTTTATAGATCATCTATGTTGTTCGAAAGTAGTTCTAATCCGGATTAAATATAGATTCTTATTTTAAACAAGTGATCCATTTTTATCTACCGACCGACTTTTGAATGAATAGTTTGAATACTGTACAAAGGATTATGCCGCTTTCCCTACAATTCACTCCTGGCTAGTGTGGTTATACCATTAGATATAAATAGCAAAAAAATCTATTAGCACAAAATATATCTAGCATCTACTAATATTGTAATCACAAATAAACTGGTCTCTATGTTAGGCCAATACTAGATGGACATAATTATGACAAGCCAGATTAGAAATTCAGAAAGTTTTATGTTTTTAAATTTTTAGACAGATTTTGGTATAGAGCTAAATTGGAAGCAGTAGATGTCACAATTGTCGAGAAAAGAAATTCCGACTGTCTGTCCATAAAGACCCATTTTCCTCAAACTAGGTGAACCTGGTGAACGCATCCAGTTAAAATTTTATAGGATCCTTAAGAGCCGAAATAAAACCTCCTACGTCAACGCAATAATATACCTTATGGTTAACATTAAGTATATTTAAATAATTTAACTCGTTCACACGCATTTTGTATAACAAACCCCGTAAACCCGAAATAAAACCTCCTACGTCAACGCAATAATATACCTTATGGTTAACATTAAGTATATTTAAATAATTTAACTCGTTCACACTATAACAAACCCCGTAAACTACTTCCCGTTGACCTAGAATCGATAAACTGGCACGAAATAAGGTCTTACAGCACAATATTGCATAAACGTGTGTAAGCTGTGTATGTAACTTATGTATGTAAGTATAAAGTATTTTTGCAATAACTAATTTGCAAAAAAACGTGGCGTTCCGTTGACTCTGCCTACCCCGACGGGAAAAAGGCGTGAGTGAGTGAGGCAATTGAGGCAGTGATAGCCTTGGTGTTACCAACAGACTGCCATGCAATGGGTATCGGATTCAAACCCACGACGAGACTACTCGAAGTTAGGTGTGAATGAAATAACAAATTATCGCTTGCTAATGGTGAAGGGAAACATTGTGAGGAAACTCTTAGGTATGTTTGGGTTCTTCATAATGTTCTTGAAAGAAAGGAGAAGGCTGCATTCCTGCACTTGGCCAGCATAATGGACTATGGCCTTACCTCTCTCTAGTAGTGAGATGCGGCCCGTGCCCAGTAGTGGGACATTTTATATGTTTATAAGTCTGATGCTGACAAATGTATAATATCAGTTGGAGAGTCAAACATGACCTGACGTATAGAATCGGTCTTTCGATTTGGCAAATCCAGTACATACAAACCTGCAAATCTCACAGGCTTCTGTGAATTTTTTTTTATAAAGTAGTAGGTATGCGATTCGAAAAATCAGTGGTGCGCGCCGTGGATTCGAACCCGATACCCTCTATATGGCAGTCTGTTGGTTTCTCCACTCGGCTATCGCTGCCGCGTGACCCACTACTAGCGGGACGTTAGGACACCGCGGTGGTTTTAATGAGTATGTACACAGGATGTTTATAGCAACGTGTCGCCACGTGAGGCTGAGGTTGCGGTTTGCGGTCAGCTACGAACTCATACCTTTAGATAGAACCTAGGTTTTGTCCTAAATCAAGACAAAATAGGTCACCTATAAAGGTACAATTCTGAGTTGGGCTGCAGACTGCAACCGCAGGCGACTCTGCGGCTAGTGGATGCGGTCGACCGCAGTTGCTTCCAAGCGCGGCGGCATGCCGCGACTGCACTAGTTACAGAACCATTACTTTTCACCAAATTATTCCGATATTTTGGATTCGATGTATCATAATTAATAAATGACTGGATGACCAGAAACAAAGTTAATTAATTTTTCTTCATCATCCTCTGAAAATGTGGACATTTTTTGTGCGTGTGAACTGTCTGCTGTCCGTGACATCACTGGACCTGCAGCGTGCGGACGCTGCGTGCTGCGATCGCACGCGGCGCGCCGCGACTGCAGGCCGCAGTGTTGCCGCGCTTGGAATCAATTTCATAGAGATTCAAAGGAACTAGTGGTGTCGCTTGCAGTCTGCGGTTGCAGTTTGTGGTCTGCAGCCCATCTCGGACTTGCACCTTAAGTCTTTACAGAATGGGCAGCAGCAACAGCACATGAGGCAGACAATACAGTCAATATAAGTTTTATTTAGTATGTACTTACCTCTGCATTATAAGGTGACACCGCGAGCGCGCGTCTGAAGCACTCTATCGACTGTCTTGTGTCTCCCTTGATCCTCCAAAAGTTCCCTATTTGGTTATAAAGTTGTACAGACTTTGGCTTTTCCCTCTTTGCTTTCTTCAGACGTTTCTCAAAGCCATTTATTTCGGACGGCGATAGACCATTCGATTTCTTCTTTGGGAATATAAGGGACACCTACAAGGAAATACATTGTTGAATAACAAGAATAATCAAAGATACACCATATTACATTAAATTTGTGCCTTATAGTTCAAGGGCAATCAAAGGACAAGTGCCAAGGCTACTTGTATGAAATATTTTTAAGTTTTTTTATGATTTAGTAATCTTATAAATCTTACAGTACATGCGATTTAATGCAAATGTGTATGGGTATAGTATTATGTATGTTGCAGTCAAAACTCTTAACCAGACAAAAGTACTATTGACTGGCAAAATCAGTCAAAAGTACTTTTGACTGAACAGGTTGGCCAAAAGTAATTTTGACTGAAAATTATTGCTTATTAGTACTTTTGACTGCAAATTTGCGGTTAAAAGTACTTTTGACTGACGCTCTTCGTCAAAAGTAGTTTTAACTGCAATAAAGCATCAGTCAAAAGCACTATTAACTCGTTAGATGTGAATAAAAATTACCTAGTCGCCCAATAAGCTTATTTTCGACTGCGGGATCACAAGAGAACCTAACATAACCTATTAGGTAAGTACCTACACATAACTAAGTATCCGGGGCGGACGAGAACCTTTCATAATACCTAATAGGTTATGTTAGGTTCTCTTGTGACCCCGCACTCGAAAATAGAAGCCCTGCGAAGCAGGGCTCCGTCTACTTAGCTTATTGGGCGACAGAACTTTTCATAATAAGTAGGTAGGTTAGTCAAAAGTACTTTTAACCAGCTCGATTGGGCAAAAGTACTTTTAACTGTTATTTTAGTCAAAAGTATTATAGACTAAAGCATAGGGTCAAAAGTACTTTTGACTTATTTTGCTAGTCAATAGTACTTTTGACTGGTTAAGAGTATTGACTGCAACATGTATATGAAATTAATTAATATAAGACATAAATAATGTTTTACAGGAAATATGGTATGCCAATGATAGTCTGTAAAATGTTTAATTATCTTGTCTGACAACTTTTTAATTCACATAAATTAATTGAATACCCAATTCGTAATTTTAAATTTTTCAGTACAATTACATGTCTTTCTAGTATAAATAAATGGATTAAGGTGCTAGCTAGCTTCTAACCATGAGGAATTAAGATCATAATAATCTATTAGAGAGTAGAGGCCAAGGCTAATTATTAGCAGTTATACAGCTTATATACATATCTAACTCTGTTCATTATCAACTATATGTTAGAAAACCAAGGACTGTGCATAGTAAAATTGAATACATTTGCTTTAAAAACAGCAGAAATCAAAAACATGAATTTAGCACAGATTAGCAATAAATCATCATAGATTGGTTATAATTATAGTTGATTTCTATAATCATTCAATAACATTGATCATTTTCATGAGAGGTCACTCCAAAGTCTCATAAACTGTTCATACAATCTGAAGTAGAAGCACTAAACAAGTCTTTTTAAAATAAGACATGTTGCTCTTGAAAATCTTGTATGGAATCTTTACAAATATTCAGGCAACAGATTAAAATCTTTCAAACAACTTTGTGGATGATGCAGTATCATCTTCATGAGAGTATTGAACCTACAACACCCATTGTGGAGTTAAGCAGCAAGATAACCACTTAAACCACTTTGTGCAGACACATAGCCCATATAATTGTAGTGGTAGCTACATACAAATGAGGCCATCTAGCGAGCGATGATGAAAGTCTCAAAGTCTCAACAATAATCCGGCAACATCTATCAGACACAATGCGACGGAAAACAAGGTGATGAATCGCGCAAGCAGAGTTCGCACGCTGAGTTGTATATATATACAACATTTGAAATACATCCCACGGACTGACAGTCCACCAGGCATGATCACCCAGCCTGGTTAGAGGATCCCTCTAGTTGGAGGAACACCAGACCATTCTTCCTCCACATAATAATAACTGTGTCTGTTTATATTTGTGAGCAAATTCAAAAATCTTTTCAATTTTACTAGAATATTAGCTATGCCAAAAAAATTAAAATATGTTCCCTTACCTGTGGTTCAGGCACATTTGGATGTCTGTGACGTCGAGCTACACCAACCAAGTTGTCATAGTAAGTAAAGTTAACAGCTTTACCACAGTCTAAGTACTCATCGTCCACATCACCGTTTATCTCAGCTGGTGTAGTCTCATCACTATTTTCAACACCCGCTCTGAAAAACAAATGTTTGATATAATTTAAAAATATTTTATGAGGTTTAGTGAGGTGATAAGTTTGTTACTTTCATGAAACGTATACTGACTGATGACTCCTTACAAAGGAAAATGTTGACCTAAAATTTTACATAAAATGGATGGGACATGAACACCTTGAATTTGTTCTGTTTGGGAGACCTAGTTTTGTTATGGCTAGATATATGGTAGTATAACAGGCAGAATAGCTAACTGTTTCATCTCTAGTAAATCTATACAAAAATTAGATAAAAAAATGTAATAGCTTGAACATGTTTGTTTTATAGTAAGAAAATAACATTTTAATTTATAAAAATAATAAACTATGGCTTTTTTGTTGTTTTATGGCTGATCAGAGCAATTACACAAATTATGACAGAACTTCCACTAGCAGTGAGCAGATATTGTAGGGAGTGACTAAAGAATCTTTAAGTAATGTACAAATTATTATAAATCCATTCTGGCTTAGTTTGAAACAGACAAAATCACTGCTAGTTTTCAAACAAAAAAACAATACATAGTTTATTATGATGTTTGGGCTGCAAGCTACTGATTTTGTTTATAATTACTTATTTTTACCTATTTATTTGTTTATAATATCATTAACATTTAAAAACAATATCTTGTTTCTTATTTCTGCTAATTTTTGTATATGTTATGTTTACAAAGTGATCAAAACAATGAGTTAGTTACCTTTGCTGTTCATATATTTGGCAGTCTGTGCAAAACATATCAAAACCATGTTTAGTCCATGTGTTCCCATAGTACACAGTTGATGTTATTATATTGAAAACAGGGTCTTCCTCACCCATTCGTGGTTTATCAGAGTCATCCTAAAACAATCACACAGCATTTACAATATCACTAAGAATATTTATTAGCCTGACATGATTCTCACACAGTTTCTTCAATAATATAACAATGAAGATTTCTTTTTAATAATTCAAGGTAAACAAGGTATTAATAAGGTCTAGAATTACAGTATCAAACGTAAGTATATACGTATGTAGTAGAAAATCGAGTGCATTGATTATATAAATGTTTACGAACTTAATATAGAATTCTGACTGACCTGAGACAATGTGCTACCGTCAACAATTTGGTCTTCTTCCGCGTTCAATTTCCACACATTAGAAGTGCGAGAATTAGTGACAATAATTTGGAGAGAAAATATATACAGAAACAAACAAGTCAAGTATGGTGAGTCCCACATTTTGATAAATAAAGCCGAAAATAAACATGAAAAATGCTTTTTATGTATAACTTAACGAAACAACTTTCACAAAAATCACAAATCTTGAAGCACAGTTTCCAGAGGCTACGAATTTTACAATATTCCACCAATAATCGTAATCGCAATGGAACTCCTCATTCATTTCTTCTTCTCTTTCTTGTTTTGACATTTATAGAGATGCCCGTTCTTAAACTCTACTTATTTTAACCCTGCAAAGTGTCTTTAGTACCTATCTCAGGCAGGTAACTTTAGTTTTCTTTGATATAATTGAGCTAGTTCCTGTGGCTAGTTCAGTTCATTACCGTTTGCATAAAGCATTCTGGTTTTTATTGAGCTCATGAGCTGTAATGTATTTTTTTTAATTTTTTTGACGTGACAACGTCTTATAAATTGGTTTGCCGGGTGACACTTCAAGAAACTGCGTTACGCTCCGCTCACGTTATGCGCTCACAATGAGAGCGAGTGAGAGGCACGCGTCCCGCCTAAGAGCGAGAGAGACAGACATAAAAAGTGAAAGGCACGCGTCTTTCATCCTTCTTCCTACTATACGAATGAATATTCACATTAAAATTATTTTACCACTCAAAGTCGTTGTCACGTAAAACTTTCGTCCGTATACCGACTTTACAGGCAACCAATTTTTTTTTTGTAATTACTGAGTGTAAATAAATGAAAGATGATTAGATTGTATATCAAGCTTCGCACGTCGTGTAATTAGTTTTGTCTAAATAATTAACTAATAATGAGGAGATCCACAGGAGAACCAAAGTCACCACCATAGCTCTCCGAATAGCCAGGCTGAAGTGGCAATGGGCAGCGCACATAGCTCGAAGAACCGATAGCCGTTAAGGCAGGTGGTCCACCCCCGTGGGATCTCCACCTTGTCGTGGTGGGGGGGGGGCTCAGTAACCGTGGGTTTGAGGTACACCCACAGTGAAGCTAAGCGGGATCCCGGGAGGGGACGCTCCACGTGGGCTTGGGTGAGGCCTGCGTAGGATGCGTCCATAGGTGCGGGTGCGGTGGACAGTTTTGTCTGTCCCTCGCAGTCGGGTGCGGTCGCGGGAGGAGAGGCGTGTCGGTGTTGCGTTGCCGCGCGCCCTATCTCCCGCGACCAAATGGGGGCGCACCATCGTTGCGTCGCGATGGGGCCGCAGAGGAAGAGGAGATGCGGTGTTGCGTTGCCGTCCTCCCTATCCTCTGCGGCCGCTGGGTGTTTTGTCGGCGGAGCCCAACACCTTCATCCGCCGCCAAGGGGGTTTTGTTCGGGGCCCGCCTTACCATATGGCGGGCGAATACCCGTCGTGGGATAGCGACGAATGCTTCGGCGATACCCTACCCTCCGACACACGGGTACATGAGGAACACGGGTTGGTTTTTAGTCAGTAAGAGTCTGACAGTCCCCTTCGTCCTTCCCCCCAGGGCGGAGGGACTCCATGAGGATTTTCCAACCCGACACCAAAACAAAAATAAAAAAAGGGCAGGCGGGTTCTAGAAGGCGACCACGTACCGGACGACGCAGCAGGGACTCCCGCACGGTGGACCGACGATCTGGTTAAGATCGTGGGAAGTGGTTGGATGCGGGTGGCTCAAGATCGTTCTGTGAGAAGAACCTTGGGGGAGGCCTATGTCCAGCAGTTGACGACTCTAGGCTAACATAATGAAATAAATAACTAAAATAACTTTACAATTAAGTCAAATTGTGCCAGCAAGAATAACTATGTTGCAGGTTCAGATCCAGGGCCAGATTTAAGGGGGGGGCAGTCGGGGCAATGGCCTCGGGGCCCCCACAAGAGAGGGGTCTCCACACAAGAGATAAAATATATAATTTATAATTCTTTTCAAACATATTTTACCACATATTTACCAAAACTACTGGGACAAACATGAAAATAGTGTTCTTCACTACATAATATAAAACAAAGTCTGTCTTCTGTCTGTCCCTATGTATGCTGAAATCTTTAAAACTACGCAACTGATTTTAATGCGATTTATTTTAATAGATAGAATAATTCAAGAGGAAGGTTTATATGTATAATACATATATGGTGGTACGGAGTTCGCCGGGTCAGCTAGTGCATAATAAAATTAAAATAACCAGTACCTAAAAACTGCAATATTGTGATTAATCTCACTGCAGAATTCAGTCTTCCAAAATGACAGTCTTCAAAAAACGTCGCAATCAAATAAAGAGACCATATTTTGGCCTTGTTTTTTGACTCTTACTATTTTGGCCTCTGACTATGGGTGCACGTATACTTACATTAAATTCCATTCAAAAAACGAAGCTAAGCGGAGAAGGCTTCAGTTTCTAGAAGCATTCAACGGAGCGCCTATACGAGCATGAAACAACTCCCCGTTGCACGGTTGCACTCACTCTCCAAACTCATCCAAAGTCATAGGTTAGATCCACAGATCACTACTGGTAGATCGATCAAGTACTGGCGACACAAGAGGCACAACAAATTGAGTATTGGCGAAAAGAATATAATTTTTCTAAGGAGACGAGGAAATCATTGGATCACCGTAAATCCCCAAATTTCTGGGTATTTTAAAAAATTTTAGTTTTCTACGGTGCAATCTTGGCAACTCATTTAAATGGGCGTGCAAAAAAAAGAAGCCTTCACATCAATTTCTCTTTCTCCATAGTTTGCTAAGAACTGTAAATTACATGGGTCATCAAGAGATCACGCATGGAACGTTTACTGAAATCGTAGCGAATTTGTCGTCATATTGGGGAAGCCACAGTAAAATCATTATTAAAATTTTTAGGTGACCATCCTCAGTTGTCGCCGCCAATCGGACGATTATGCCACAAATATGAGTGGAAATACAAAGGGATGTTTCGGTTTCTCACTCAACTTAGTTCGAAAATCTGCTAATTCTTGTATTTCCGCAGCACATTTTTTTTTCTCTATACAAAAAAAAATTTATAGTTGCTGGACATATAAAGCTGCAGCTACCAAGGTCATTGTCGTTTAAGTCGAACAACCTTTTTCAAGCATTTTTACTCATAAGGAGCAGAAAGATATCGTAATAAATTTCTAAAGAAAAGATGTGTGGCCTCGGAACGGCTCTTTTTTCCATCTGTTGGACGACATCTTAGAGAGATCCGTAGTACGAGTATTCGTAGGAGCCGAAAATGCTTCTCGAACCTGCTGTGCGTGCATTGGAGTCGATAAAGTAATTCGTCGAGTCTAAAAAAGATGATTTTATTAAATATGAAGAAGCAACTAAACAAATACCAATTACTGACGAACAAATTCAATGACGCAACAGAAAAACAAGTGTTAAATGAAAACCCCTCGATGATACGTAAGCTTAACTCAAGACGTAAAGCCGTCACCAAGTGAAAAATTTAAAGTGTCCGCTTTGTCCCAATTATTGATCAACTTTGAGTTTCTCCCACTGAAAGATTGCAAGCTTAACAAGCAGATCGATAGAGATCCGGATTTCTCAATGAATTAGAAGAGGTGGACTCTGTAAATTTATATGCTGCTGCAAACGAATTCGTAAATTCCATGGCAATGAGATGGTTCAATTTGTATCCCTGATAGTCTTGTATAAAAAGACCTTGAAAATACCAATCTAAGAATCCACCTTTGCATCATCTGTGTCTGGAAATGTCAGAAGGCTTTCGACGTGTAACACGACTGAAGATCTGGTGAGCTCTAAGGTCCAAAGGAGTACCAGAAGCGTATATCCGAGACAGACATCATACGAGACGTGTAATCCAATGGCGATTCCGTAGTTAGGGATGCAAACGATACATCGATGTTTTAAAACATCGAGGTATCGTTCATAATCATCGATGTTAAAACATCGATGTTGGACTACAAGAAAACATCGATACATCGTTCATTAAGAACGATGTATCGACTTTGTATGTACGTTACTATCGTATGTGTCACATGACGTGACGAGAGAAAGAAACTTCGCATGTGACTTAAGTCGCGCCATTTTTTTCACACCTCTCGCGGTTCGCGTGCTTTTGATTCTAGTCATGGGTAGTTCATGCAAATCTGGATGTGTTTGTATGAAAGACTCATTCATTCCCAGACGTGAAGCGAGACAATGTACCGCTTCAAATGAGTCGCGAGTCCGGAGAATATAATTCAATTGTATTAGCATAAACTATGTGTCCGGAATCCGAGACATTTACAATAAGCTTATTAATTTGAACAGATAAAGATAATGTCCCGATTTGCTCTGGAGTTTCAAGTAGTTCAAACTCAGAAAGGTAGAAACTTATTAAAAAGACAGAAATACGAAAATAGGCAGTGATGAGAAATAATTAATATGTATTGTTTAATAACCTTCATTATAAATTTGATTATATTTGTCTATCTGATTGATATTTGTTTAATTTGTTGTTCTACCACTTCTACCACTGTTCATATTATTATCCTAATACATTGCACCTAACTGTATTATTTAAAGTTACAGACTGTTTGTCAGTAATCATTACTAAAATGAATGTAAGTATACTATTTTTTTTTAGAAATCGCCTTTTTGTCTGTATTTTAAGTCTGTATTTGGCAACCCTGCCAGTATATAAAAAACATCGGAAAAACATCGATATATCGTTTATAAAGACCGATATTTTAAACATCGATGTTTCTGTTTAAAAAACATCGATATTTTCATATCGATGTTTTTTATGAACGATGTTGCATCCCTATCCGTAGTTCGGACCGCTGTTAACGCAAAAAAATGTTCAGCGGGGTGGAACGTTTCATCAAAAAAAAAAAAATTGGTTGCCTGTAAAGTCGGTATACGGGCGAAAGTTTTACGTGACAACGACTTTGAGTGGTAAAATAATTTTAATGTGAATATTCATTCGTATAGTAGGAAGAAGGATGAAAGACGCGTGCCTTTCACTTTTTATGTCTGTCTCTCTCGCTTTTAGGCGGGACGCGTGCCTCTCACTCGCTCTCATTGTGAGCGCATAACGTGAGCGGAGCGTAACGCAGTTTCTTGAAGTGTCACCCGGCAAACCAATTTATAAGACGTTGTCACGTCAAAAAGTTCGTAAAGTACCGATCATTACCGCCGTAATTTAGTTTTAAATAAAAAGAAATAAAAACATTTTCAATTTAAATAAATTTTACTTGCTGAAAATAAATTATTGAAATAGTTCTCAGATAAATAGTTCCTTTTTTTTTTAATAATTAAATCCCACACCTACGTTGCCCCGGGGCTTCCAGGCCTCTAAATCCAGCCCTGTTCCGATCAAATAAAACATTAACTTGATATGAGTAAATATTAATCTAAATATTGTTACCACGGCTTTATTGAACATTTATTTTTCACGTGATTTGAGATCTAAATCACAGGCACTAAAGGAAATCTATACATGCCAGATAAGTGTAGATACATACACACTGAGTTCAAGTAAGTAAACAAATCCTCTTCACTGGACTTTTTTTACTTAGCAATCACTTGAGATGTTTTTAGTAAGAATGCATTATTTCTAAAAATATCAATGGGGTAAACCATAGAGTCATAGACTATATAGAACCATATGGAACCATAATTATATAGTCTGTTGATATTTTGTCACGTATTGTCAATTGTCATGGTTGTTGTGTGGTGTTGTGGATTTTGCAATTTTATTCAAAATATTTTAAAATAAAGCCTACTGAGACAAACATTGTAGCAATTAAAGTGTAGCAATGAAACACACCATTATTAAAAAATGAAGAAGGAACGGACGGGTGACAATTGTCGCCCATTTAAACTATAAGTATCAACAAATTTATTATTGTTTATAAACTTTTAACAATTATAGCAATTTATTTCAATTTTATTCTTTCTTTTATTTACAGCGCATCAAATTCTCAGTTTAACTGGGATTAGTTTTGAAAGAAGGAGTGTCATTGTAAGTTTTATTTTATCTGATTTTAAAGGTTAGTAAAAATATAGAACTCATATCATAGTATTCGGTTCTAGGGATTTGTGGAGTTAACGATTGTGCCGCTGAAAGATAATCTCCGCTACATTCGGCTCAACGGGAAGCAGTGTCGTATATACCGAGTGTGTCTCAATGACCAATATGAGGCTAATTTCCAGTATTTTGATCCATTCTTGGACATTTGTCAAGCTGACCCTAATACGTAAGTATATTAAAATAATATAATGTAGTCTTTTAACTCAGAATTATGTAAATTTTCATCTCTTCCATGCTATACTGGCTTCTAGAATATGTTATGTTGTGCCCTTTGCTTCAAGTTGACTGATCAAATATGTTATAATTAGATCCTAGTAAAATTAAGCCAAACTCTCAATATATTCAACATATCTGAAGTAGTAGTAATATAAAAATATCTACAGAAATAGTAGTGTAAATAATATCTACAGTAATTGTTATACAACACAAATATTGCTCCTGGAACTTTAACTACATTCAGTATTATGAATACAAAGATAGAAAAAAATACTTCCAGACATTGCATAACAAGCACTTTGTGATTTCTATGACTATGTCTTTACAGGCGGTCTCTTGAGGTCTTCTCCCAATGTCACTTAGCAGCAGCGCAGAAGATAGACCCAGATCACAATTCAGGAGAACTGCACATACAAATACCGGAAGAAGCAGCTCACTTGGTGGGAGAAGGGCGAGGACTGCGCATTGGAATTGAGTTCTCTCTAGAATCCCCTCAAGGAGGAATGCACTTTGTTGTGCCTGAGGGTGAAGGATCTTTAGTTGAGGTATTTACAAGTTACACAATATTATGTAAACAATAACTATAATATCAGCTGTATTTAAGGTGTCTCACTAATAGGCACAAGTTTTTTCTCTATGGCAAGGGAATTATGCTATATCCACTAAACAGGAGTGAAAGCGCTCATTCTATTGATTTCTGTATGTTACACAGAAGTTTGAAGAGTCAGTAAGTCAATAGTGTTGGTTTCCCTGTAGGCTTTTACCAAAGATCGGAATCAGGGAGCTAACATTGTCAAAAGTATGGATATGCCAAATTTTTTAATGTGTTTC
Source organism: Euclidia mi (assembly GCA_944739405.2). Classification (NCBI taxonomy): domain Eukaryota; kingdom Metazoa; phylum Arthropoda; class Insecta; order Lepidoptera; family Erebidae; genus Euclidia; species Euclidia mi. The sequence continues at coordinate 11,953,792 of OX123198.2, read as the reverse complement.
CGGAACTAGATTCTGGAAAATTTCGGATTTTTAATGAAGGCGTTTTAAACTGTTGAAAAAACCTTCATTAAAAATCCAAAATTTTCTGTAATCTAGTTCCGGAAACATTAAAAAATTAGGCATATCCATACTTTTGACAATATTAGCTCCCTTAATTCCGATCCCTGGCTATTACTGCGTTACTACTTGTACTGTCTTGTTTTTAAGGAAAGATAGTTTTTCATCATACATTTTGTTCATATGATCCACAAATACTTCCTCTGTACCTGTAACAGTATGATTATCAGTATTTTAATAATTTTATGTAATTTAGTTGTAAGAATACGAATTAATATAATATATTACAAATTATTTCAGAAATCAGCTCACATGTTTACATATGGCCACTCAGCAAGACTGTGGTTTCCTTGTGTAGACAGTTTTGCTGAGCCTTGCACTTGGAAGTTAGAATTCACAGTTGATGAGAGTCTTACGGCGGTATCTTGCGGAGAGCTTGTTGATGTTGTGTATACTCCCGATCATAGGAGAAAGACATTCCACTACCTTGTTAATACTCCAGCATGTGCTCCTAATATTGCTCTGGCTATTGGGTAAGTGACATTAATAGAAGATTATGTTCAGTCCTACTAATATTATAAATCAGGGTTCGAAAATATCCGATATTTATTATAAATATCAAAATATCGGATATTTACGATATATATCGGATATATATCAAGTTTGATATATATCAATTTTGTATAAAACTCATATTATTATTTCATTGTATTATTTATGAATACTATTTGCATACGTGTTTCATAAACATACTAAATTGATCAAAAACTAAAAACTTAAATGTTTTTAATGTTTTATTCATTTGAGTTTTTTCTGACACCACTGACGGACTGACGCCATTAATACCGGCAGAAGTGTTGCCATTTTTGGGGTTCCGTACCTAAAAGGTAAAAAACGGAACCCTATTACTAAGCCTCCGTCGTCTGTCTGTCTGTCTGTCTGTCTGTCTGTCTGTCTGTCTGTCACCAGGCTGTATCTCATAAACCATGATAGCTAGATAGCTGAAATTTTCACAAATTATGTATTTCGGTTGCCGCTATAACAACAAATACAAAAAATAAAAAAATAAGGGGGGGTCCCATACAAAAAACGTGTTTTTTTTCGTATATTTTGCTCAAAATTACTAACTGTTACAGGTAGACGCTTTAAATTTTTACAGAATATGTAGTTGTATATTACCTTTCAAAATAAATAATTAAATTTAAAAAAAGTAAATAATAAAGGGGGGCTCCCATACAACAAACGTAATTTTTAAGCAATTTGTTACTCGATCTTAATAAACAGGTAGAAACTTATAAAGTATTTAAGTATACATACAACGAACGTGATTTTCTTTTATATATGATGGTACGGAACCCTTTGTGCGCGAGTCCGACTCGCACTTGCCCAAATTTTTTAGATTATAACTTACCATTAGGGATAATGATTTAACTCTACTCCCATGTCATCTACATTTGGGAAGTAGAAATACAGTAACAAACGCAAAAATTATATTCTTTTTAAACCATCTTTATATTGCAATATTTCACAAGAAACATTTGATATATATCGACGAATCGAGGTTGATATATATCGGATATATATCGGATATATATCTTGATATATATCCATTGATATATATCCTCAAACCCTGTTATAAATGCAAAAGTTTGTAAAGATAAATCAAAGGATGTATGTATAGATGGATGTATATTTGTTACTTGTTCACACAAAAGTAACTGAATGGATTTAAACAAAACTTTACAGTAGTAAAGCTTATACATTCGAATAACATGAAGGTTACCTTATGACTGTCAACCATCATCTACAAGGCCAGAGCTGCAGGCAAAAGCTAGTTAACTAAAAATTATTGATTAATTTTATTCAATTAACCCTTCTCACAAGTTTACACTAAAGAGCTTTGATGCATCACACTCAATAGAAGGAGAATACTTTTAACAGACTTCTACTATATGCTTTAGCTTTGCGAGAAGTTGAATAGAGAAGTTTTTGCACAAAGTATGCTAACTCATTTTATCACATGATGCATTGAACATTTTGACAGTTTTTATTTAAGAGATATTGTCTTTGCAGGCCATTTGAAACTTATGTAGACCCACACATGAATGAAGTGACGCATTACTGCTTGCCACATCTAATGCAGATACTGAAGAATACTGTGAGATATTTGCATGAAGCTTTTGAGTTTTATGAAGAAACATTGTCAACTAGATATCCATATCCATGTTACAAACAAGTATTTGTTGATGAGGTGAGTATTATTGTAGTATATTGTTTCATTTTATAATTTTTATTATTGCTACTTTTTGTGTTTGAGAATCTATGTAGGGTTTATGTATCATATTTTATTTTAAAATCAAAGGAAAAGCATTTATGTAATTTTTGATAGCTTGATTTAGGATCTTCAATCGTTCTTCTTTGTTTCGTCGATATCCGGTAGATGTCACCAGTGTTTCTGTTTACGTTATTGTATGATCAATGTCAATAAGCAATTTAAGGAATAACCAAAACAGTTATGGAAAATATAAAAATAAATTATACTAGTTTAACACTTTCAATAAAACTTTAAAATAATGTCTTGTTTACTGAACCTCAAAGCATTTATTTAGTTCAAAGTACATAACAGTAGTTTAATATTATTCAAAATATTTTTTCTAGGTGGAAGACGACGCGACGGCGTACACAACAATGTCTATAATGAGTACCCATCTTCTCCACTCAATCGCCATCATAGACCAGACGTACATCAGTCGTAAAGCGATGGCGCAAGCGGTTGCTGAACAATTCTTTGGCTGTTTCATCACTATGCAGAACTGGTCAGATCTGTGGCTAGCTAAGGGTATACCAGACTATCTATGTGGATTGTACTCAAAGAAATGTTTTGGGAATAATGAATATAGGTACTGGATACATCAAGAGTTGCAAGAGGTGAGAAACTGAGAATAACAGTGCTTTTTGTTAATTCAAACCTGATAAGTATTTGCTATTATTAAAATTGAAAAAATATATGCTTTAAGGATATGTCATAGACTAACCTCTTTTGATAGACATATTCTTAACTAAAAAATTGAGATTCTAACAAAAAAAAAATGTGTATTATTCCATTACTCAACATTTGTGAACAGTGACTTTTTCATTTCAATTTTCCATTACTTGATAATATAGACAATAATTAAAAGAAAGGACAATGGCAGATCTCCATACATCAAAATGTCTGAATTTAAATTGAAACATACAGTAATAAAAAATATATCAAAAAAATCGGCGTAAGTAACAGAGTCTATAAATGATTCTATTTTCACTCGGGAAATATGCGAAAAGAAGATATTGGTGTTTAAATTTTTAGTTTTTAAATCGATTTTATGTGAAATCGATACAATATTAAAAAGATGCTGTGAAGTTTTAAAAGTTGCTTTTGTTCAAAAATATTAGCTTATTGATATAATGTTGTTTAAAGATTAAATAACTGCATTTTAATAATTATATTTTAAACCAAATCAACCCTATAAAGGTCGATCGTATTGATTACTTATTTAATAATCAATATGGATCAATGTCAAACATCTATTCCTGTCACACCATTGTCTATGGCAACAATCAAATAATAAAGTAGGTACCTAGTTCGTAATCAATTGGAATGCTTTTTATCATCATAAAATACTCCAGATTTAACGAGACAAAGTGAAAATATTAAAAATCATTGAAAAAAAAAATCAAATTGTTTTGTTCATATGAAGTTTAAGGTCGCTACAACAAACCTAGACAAATTCTGCCATTGTCCTTTAAAACTGAGAATGAAATGTAACTGTAAAGAGTAAGATGGGCTATCTTTTCTATCCCTAGGTTGTGGCTTATGAAGAGCAGTATGGAGGCATAGTGCTAGATCCGTGGCAACCCCCGGCGAGCGGGGCGCGTGTGGAGGCTAAAGACGTCTTCTACTTCCCGGTCCGCAATGTTCAAACTATGTCGCCACGGTATATTGAAGTAAGTTAAGATTATATAATATTTCCAGTAATGAGTAAAAGAATAGAGAGATATACATAATAACATAACGCAATCAAAATAAAACTGTTGATTCCTTTCATATAAATCGTATATCTTCAAATAATTAAGAAGGCTAATAGGGAACATTACGCAAAGCTAGATGCAGATGGCAGCACAAGCAACTACAGTAAACAAACTTACGTAGCGCGCTTTTCTAATATTGTCATCAACAAGACAACAATATTTCTATACTTATTAATATAGGCAAAACAGTTAACTATGGAGTAATTATCAATAACAATAAAAATGGTACAGTTTTTCTGTTTTAGTGACTTGTTTGAGATGAGATAATGAGATTTATGAGATCGCGCATCCAAAGTTTGAAGTCTAAACGACTTGTCAAGTTGTCACTCAAATGTCATACTTGCCAAAATTCACTGTTTACTGTAGTCGGTGATACCGCCATCTGGTGGTTTAACTTGGCAGTAATCTTCCCTATTGGGTGAACTTGTTATCACCTCTGTAGTTATTCTTATTAACATCTTGCATGCCAACGAAAAACAGATTCGATTGATTGACTCATCATCGTCTACAAACGGCGTATACGTTTTTAATGGAATAGCATAGTTACATAGTAGGATGGTGAGTATTGTGAGTATGACACGATCTGGGCTGAAACTGAAGCCGATGTTGGCCATTGCACATCTGATCCTTAGGCAATGTTTCTGTGACGCCAGAACGAACAAAGAACACGATAAGTACCTACTTGCTGCGTTCTTTGCTGATAGCACTATACAATAATATTTAGAGTATCATTTAAAATGTGCATTTCTTTCAGATAATGCGCAAAAAGTCTCACCTAGTCCTCCGAATGTTAGAACAACGCATAGGCCAGGAGCTGTTACTGCAAGTATTCAACAAACAGCTATCCCTAGCCACAAACGCAGCTAACACGAAGATAGGCAGCGGGCTATGGGGGCACTTGCTGCTGTCGACCAATCTGTTCGTCAAGGCGATATTCACCGTGACGGGGAAGGACATGGCTGTGTTCGTAGACCAATGGGTGCGCACCGGTGGTCACGCTAAGTTTCAACTTACCTCCGTGTTCAATCGTAAGCGGTAAGTTATAGTAAAGTAGTTTTATGCTATTCAAAGAATATTTCGTCTGTTTAAGTTTACGTTACTGGTAACAGAGTCCAGCTTTAAACCTTGTTAGTTGGGTACAGGAAGTACAGGTGCCAGGACACGAGCGCCATCTGCACAGCTATCCTCATGACCCGAATAGACGACATTATATCAATGTTCAATAAGTCAGAATATGCTGTCATGTATCATGTGGTCTTTCTCTTTTTGACAAAGTCGGCCCTGAGATGATGACCAAGCATGGCCTCGGACACACTGCTTGTTCTATTTTGTGTATCGTTAGTCAAATAACAGATACGGCATCCTGGTACAAAGGCTTCACGCTGGTGGTGTACTAATGGCGAGCAATTGTTAATGCAGTAGGCATGGGCGTTTTCGGATTTTTTCGCAAACCGATACAAATCCGATTTCAGTTTTGAAAACGATTTCAAAAACCGATTTTTGAAATCGATTTCAGTTGCGGATATTGGAGCGTAGATACTATTTAGTATATTATTCGACAAACGCAAACAATCGAAATCTTGTTGAATTGTAGGCATGAGACCAATCAATTCAAACAAAACTTTTCAAACAGTCATAAATTCTTAATAAATATTTGCAATTCTCAAAATAAACATTAAATAGTTGCAATCTGAATTAGATATTATCGCCTCGATTTTTAGTTTTATTTTTTATTCAATCTACAATTCATAAAAATCCAAATCGATTCGCTTGCTTGACGACAATTCGCTTCATCTCTTTTGCTCATTCAACGGCTCACTAAGTTAGCTAGAAAAGGAAATGAAATTCGCCCTCTCTCGTTCTAACTACATAGTCGTTTGGTAGAGTGAAAGAGAGCAAATGAATATGAAAACTATCGAAAACGTAAGCTTTACATTTACTTTATAGTTTGGTTAGCGAAACCATAACTACAAAAACTTAAGTCAAACAAATGCGCTTGCACCGTTTGGTTCGGATTAGATTGTTTGCATTAACGTGGTATTGTTTTGCGTTTTCTAAAATCGGTTTTCTCATATTGGAATATCAATACTATACGATTTCTGACTGAAACCAGATTTTAGATCCGTTTTGATATATCGGTCTCGTGCCTATAATGCAGGCATAAGTTTTTAAGTGGCCTACAGTCGGTGTACGAATAGTGGTTTTTCTCGCTTCCATTTACCTATCATTGAACCTACTAAACAATATGTCTTCTCATTCCATTTTCCAGAAACACAGTAGAACTAGAAATCCGTCAAGACTGCGTGCACGAACGTGGTATCCGCAAGTACGTTGGGCCGCTACTAGTCCAGCTACAAGAGTTAGACGGCACGTTCAAGCACATGCTGCAGATAGAGAACACGGTCGTGAAGGCGGACATCACTTGCCACAGCAAGAGCAGAAGGAATAAGAAGAAGAAGATACCACTATGTACTGGGGAGGAGGTCGATATGGATCTGTCGGCTATGGAGTAAGTTATTTTGCCTTATTATTAAATGGTTCATCACTAAGTGTTACTAGACCATTTCATTACGTGGGTCTCGTAAGAGGTGACTAAGGATATACAATAAGGCAGTAGGCTCAGGTATAAGTGATATTTATTTGACAAGTATATGTACGTGTTTAGGGTACGATGGGACCGACATTTACAATGTATAAAGAGTCCCTTTAAATAAAATAGAATAAAAAAAAATAAGGCAGTAGTATATTTCGAAAGAGACGGGCAACTCGATATCACACCTTATACCATCCCATATGGCCAGAGTAGTAAATTAGGCTAAATCTAATAGTGCTGACAAAATATTAGCTTTTTCACGGAGCAACTCTCGTTAGACCTTCGCTACCCATAAGGATTAAGAAATTCCTTTGTGTAGACCGGTGTCAGTACGTTTTAGAGTACTAACGCACTATATAGGTTATCGAAGGGCTTTGACCGCACTAAAGGCTTAACGTGGTTTCCGAGGCACAGGCCAAACGATAATTAACGATTTAATATGCACATAACTTTGAAAGTCGGTGGTGCATGTGATGTGTTTTGTACATCCGTTCATGATCATTTCGAATTTAATATAAATGCATTCCATTTTATTAACCTTACTTAATACTTATTTTATCCGTTCGTTTCCAGCGACTCACCCGTCCTGTGGATCCGTTTAGACCCCGAGATGTCGCTCTTACGCAGCACAGTGATATCCCAGCCTGACTACCAGTGGCAGTTCCAGTTGCGTCACGAGCGCGACGTCACGGCGCAGAGCGAGGCTATAGACGCGCTACATAACTACCCAGAACCCGCCACTAGGAAGGCCTTGACTGATGTCATTGAGAATGAACAGACTTATTACAAGATTAGGTGCAGAGCTGCGCATTGTCTGACGAAGGTATACTATTACTATAGGCTTTATTTTTTTCATTTTTCTTTTTTGAAGAAGAGAGAACATCGACGATATCGCCCTATATTTCCAGATACATTACCAGTAAGCATTACCATTATTTGTATACTTAAAGCCTAGTTTTACACATGATTATAACAGGTAACTAAGATGAACATAATATATACCATTTTGAGAATTGTATATTTTTGCGATGCGTAATATTAAGCAAGTATAGAAATAGTAAGACAATATTATGGAAGATAAAAGTAAGATATATCTTACTTTTATCTATAATTATTTTTCAAAAGAAACTACATTACTATAACATTACTAAACACGGCTATGGCTGATTACGGCTATTCACGTCTAGATGCCAATGCGCTCTGGCAACTAAAACACTTGTAATGTGTACAAAGGTGTACATGTTCTTCTATTTTGTAGACTGTATGTAGTGTATGGAACTGTAAAAGACGGCAAATCTTATTATGCAATTTTATACGGTTACATGTAAGTAATTTGTATCATATCATACAGTTGTACAATTTATAAACCATTAGACACGTGCACGTATACGTACTGTGAACGTAGTTAGTACGTACGTATAAATGCGTACACATCTTATCTTATTAAAAGTAAGGCAGCCAAGTAAAAATCAACCTTTACCCTATCTGTTTAGGTGGCGAATGCAATGATAAGTTCATGGGCGGGTCCGCCGGCCATGTTGACGATCTTCCGCAAGATGTTCGGCTCGTTCGCGGCGCCGCACATAATCAAACAGAACAACTTTGACAACTTGCAGCATTACTTCTTGCAGAAGACTATACCCGTCGCTATGGCAGGTAAATACTAACGAGCTTATTTTTGTTATATGAAAGACTTAAAGGGACGTATCACAAAATACAACGAGGACTAATTATTATAGTACATAATAATATACAGCCTAAAGTCTTCTCTAATACGTATCGTACGTAACATATATAGAAAGTCTATATTGGACTAAATCTACTTTTAATTTTATATTTATTCCTTGTTTTTCACCGACTTTAGAAAAAAGAGAAGGCTCCCAGAACTCCGTCATTTATTAACCAACTTCGATGCATCTTTTTTGTTTGAAAGAACTTTCTTCAAACAAAATCTCCATCGAAGTTCCATAGAAGTTCGAAGAATTACTTTAAATTTATTTTTCTTAAAATGATCTACTAAGTCTTTGCTTGTTTAGTATTTACATAGGTACCATAAGCCGAAACCACAAGATTTCTTTATTTTATTTTGTCCAGGTCTCCGCAACATCCACGGCATTTGCCCTCCTGAAGTGGTGCGTTTCCTTCTAGACTTGTTCAAGTACAACGACAACTCCAAGAACCACTTCTCAGACAACTACTATAAGGCGGCGCTCGTGGACGCGTTAGCCGCCACTATAACGCCGGTTATATCGGTGTTACAGCCTGTAAGTATATAATTATTAGTTTCTTTTTAATTATTAATTTCTTTTACTTATTATTTCGTAAAAAATCTAAACTTACGTGTAAAGTTTTTATTTTCATTCCCTGGGTGATATCCTCAAGCCTCCCTAATCGTACCTAAAGCGTGGCACTTTGATAATTTTCTGTTTTTTATTTTATTTTTGTGTATATCGTTTTTGTCGTCGCGTGCTATGTTTATCTGGCATAGATGGGGCAGTTGTGTAAATAATAATTTTACATGAAAACTAAGATAGTTCGTTTAGGATTTTCTATACAGTTGAGAGGCGTTACTTACAGCGATATCTTTTATTTGTAAATTTTATTAACACTGCAAGATTTTAAGATTATTACAGTACATGTTTTTTTTTACTATAGCATTATCCAAAGTTTTATTACTTTCTCAGGGTGCCCCAATAACAGCAGACTCCCTATCAGCGGATACTCGACTAGTGCTAGAAGAGATCACGCGGGTGCTGAACTTGGAGAAAGTGTTGCCATGCTACAAAAACACGGTGACCGTCAGCTGTCTCCGCGCAATAAGGAGGCTACAACAGTGCGGCCATCTGCCCAGCACGCCGATGATATTTAGAGCGTACGCTCAATATGGACAGTATATCGGTAAGTAGGTTGAATTATTTAATTTACTATAAAGTTGTAGTATAGTGTTTAAAAATGAGATGTCGTAATATCAGTATTTGACGACGGGTAGCTTGATTTTTGGCCGGTATTAACGCTTCACAGTTCTATGTTGGCACTGCTGGCTCTCTTTACAATGAATACACACTAAGTACAATACACTGAGTACATTCTAGAGCACAAAATACAGTATCTTCACAATTATAGTCCAACATCAAAACATTTTCACTTAAAGTCTTGTAACGGACCGAGGACAGATTCACGAGCTTCTTAAGACTCGACACTTCGAGCCTGAATGCTGTTCGTTCACCAGGCAAGTTCTCAGGAACACTTGTCAAGCGCCACGCCTTCATCGCACCGCGAGTCGTTTAGCGACAATACTAATGACGAATACGAATGCTACGAAATGACGAGTCGAGATAATTGGCTGATCGTTATGATAGATCATATCTGAGGGCCTAGCCAATGAATACAGATTTACATAGAAGCGGGATTTCGTGTGCCGATTCCAAGTGAGGACTGTCTCCAGTTTAGTTCGTACTTGGCGCCCTTGGCGGCGCAGGCGTTGTTCTCCGTCTCTCTAGCTCTCGCAGTTAAGATACACTCGAGGAACGTTCGTCTGTCTTGCTCTCGTAGAGACAGCTGTCACAGCGTGACTGCCACGCCGCCAAGCGGTAATTTGGGTCACAGAAACTTTGTCTTCAGAGGGCCCATAGGAAATGCGCCTCTATGTAAATTTCTGAGCTCTTTGGCCTAGTCAAATGGCATTCGCTTTGGTTTCTACTTTTGCTAACGCTTGGTTGCCATGGCAACATAAGGAAATTCTATGCTAATCGCCAAGCCTATGTCAATTCCATAAATTTTTGCACTTATCGATTGGCTATAGACTGCCTCCGTGGTCCAGTGGAAAGCGTATGCGACTGCTGATCAGAGGTCCCTGGTTACTGGGTTTTTCCAAATTATCAGTAGCACGGAGTCTGGTGATGTGCCCGGTAACGGCAATAGGCTTGCCCCCTATTACGTGGGACCTAAAAATTCATGGCGAAATTTGGGTGTAATATTACACCTCTGCCTACCCTTTCGGAGATACAGGCGTGAGACTATAAATAAAAAGATTAGCGATATCACTAATCGAATGCCGTTTGGCCGCAGGCCCTGGTCAGATATGAAACTATCACATTTATCTGCACAGACGTGCGGCTGGCCGCATTCGAGTGCTTGGTGGACTTCGTGCGCGTGGACGGCAAGCCCGAAGACCTCGCGTCGTTACTGACGGCCGTCGAGAGCGACGCCGACCCCGGCGTGCGCCACGGGCTCGCGCGACTGCTCGTCAACATGCCGCCCTTCGAGCCCGCCCAGCGACACCGCCTCGACACCGAGGCCGTCGTGCACAGGTACGCATCACGTACTACACAGCTCGCTACATGCCGCCTGCGACCTTCGAGCCCGCCCAGCGACACCGCCTCGACACCGAGGCCGTCGTGCACAGGTACGCATCACGTACTACACAGCTCGCTACATGCCGCCTGCGACCTTCGAGCCCGCCCAGCGACACCGCCTCGACACCGAGGCCGTCGTGCACAGGTACGCATCACGTACTACACAGCTCGCTACATGCCGCCTGCGACCTTCGAGCCCGCCCAGCGACACCGCCTCGACACCGAGGCCGTCGTGCACAGGTACGCATCACGTACTACACAGCTCGCTACATGCCGCCTGCGACCTTCGAGCCCGCCCAGCGACACCGCCTCGACACCGAGGCCGTCGTGCACAGGTACGCATCACGTACTACACAGCTCGCTACATGCCGCCTGCGACCTTCGAGCCCGCCCAGCGACACCGCCTCGACACCGAGGCCGTCGTGCACAGGTACGCATCACGTACTACACAGCTCGCTACATGCCGCCTGCGACCTTCGAGCCCGCCCAGCGACACCGCCTCGACACCGAGGCCGTCGTGCACAGGTACGCATCACGTACTACACAGCTCGCTACATGCCGCCTGCGACCTTCGAGCCCGCCCAGCGACACCGCCTCGACACCGAGGCCGTCGTGCACAGGTACGCATCACGTACTACACAGCTCGCTACATGCCGCCTGCGACCTTCGAGCCCGCCCAGCGACACCGCCTCGACACCGAGGCCGTCGTGCACAGGTACGCATCACGTACTACACAGCTCGCTACATGCCGCCTGCGACCTTCGAGCCCGCCCAGCGACACCGCCTCGACACCGAGGCCGTCGTGCACAGGTACGCATCACGTACTACACAGCTCGCTACATGCCGCCTGCGACCTTCGAGCCCGCCCAGCGACACCGCCTCGACACCGAGGCCGTCGTGCACAGGTACGCATCACGTACTACACAGCTCGCTACATGCCGCCTGCGACCTTCGAGCCCGCCCAGCGACACCGCCTCGACACCGAGGCCGTCGTGCACAGGTACGCATCACGTACTACACAGCTCGCTACATGCCGCCTGCGACCTTCGAGCCCGCCCAGCGACACCGCCTCGACACCGAGGCCGTCGTGCACAGGTACGCATCACGTACTACACAGCTCGCTACATGCCGCCTGCGACCTTCGAGCCCGCCCAGCGACACCGCCTCGACACCGAGGCCGTCGTGCACAGGTACGCATCACGTACTACACAGCTCGCTACATGCCGCCTGCGACCTTCGAGCCCGCCCAGCGACACCGCCTCGACACCGAGGCCGTCGTGCACAGGTACGCATCACGTACTACACAGCTCGCTACATGCCGCCTGCGACCTTCGAGCCCGCCCAGCGACACCGCCTCGACACCGAGGCCGTCGTGCACAGGTACGCATCACGTACTACACAGCTCGCTACATGCCGCCTGCGACCTTCGAGCCCGCCCAGCGACACCGCCTCGACACCGAGGCCGTCGTGCACAGGTACGCATCACGTACTACACAGCTCGCTACATGCCGCCTGCGACCTTCGAGCCCGCCCAGCGACACCGCCTCGACACCGAGGCCGTCGTGCACAGGTACATGTATTTTAGAAACGGAAATGGTACTACGACCCGCACCATAACATAATGCATAATTGTACCTCAGAGACATCCTCTAGCAAAGGTGAAAGAAAAAGACGGAAGCCAACAGCATTCTTTTCTCACCAATCAAATGGGGAGGGGTTAAGATGCCATCTGTGCCTCTTCATCATCTCACTGTATGAGTCTCTTGCTTCAGCCGAGCCAGACCATTAATGCTGTAACCAGCTTAGCTTTACCACTCGTGTGTACATGACATATTCTTCTGTAATACTCTTGAAAAGCGGCTTTGGCGACAAACGTTTTGTTACTGTCACAGACTTCATTCATTTTGAAATTACTACATTGCCTAAACTTTGTCTCTATACTGGCCGTCTTTTTCGCTCAAAACTGCTCCTTAGCTTTTCAAGTCTTTATTCCTGTAATTGTTTTCTGTTAACAGAATCTGGACAAACATAAACTGCAATTTATCAAACGACGCAAGACTGAGATGTGATCTCGTAGATCTATACTACACATTGTACGGACTGAAGAGGCCGATATGTGTACCGCTCCCTGAGATACAGGCTATGATGAAGCAAATGCACCATAAAGAGAGGGAGAGACTGGAGAGGGAAAGGGAAAGAGAACGTGAACGGGAGAAGGAGAAAGAGAGGGAAAGAGAAAGACTGGTGGAGTTGGAAGTGAAGCCGCTTATCAAACAGGAGGTTGAAGATGTGAGTAAAATGTTATTGTTGTGTTTCTTATTGAGGAATATTTTTTTTTCTAATATAGACAAACACATTTTCCGACGCTGTCTTAGTGTCAGTTTCTGTCTTGTAGAATTTGCGTGGCACAGTAAGATTGTACTGTAGATGTTTAGCGAAAGCAAATTGGTCTATATATTAAGTGTCAGATAAGAATATATTCCATTCATTTGGAAAAAAATATATTTTATTTTAGTTTTATTTCACTTCATTCAAGATAAAAGTTGCAAAATAACGTCTATATATGGCAGCTTCATATTATTTCCGTTAGGGTCACGGTAAAGTATGCTATCCGCGTGACCCGCCACAACACGAGACTTGAGTGGACACAGCGGTGGTTTTTGTGAGTACGCCTTTAGGGGAGAGCCTCACACACCTCCGCCAGCCCCCTACTCGATCGTACGATATGATCGAGTAGCGGAGTCGAGACGGCTCGTAAGGAGATTCCACCGCGCAATATAAAAAAATGGTATTTCCGTTAGACCACCTTACAAATGTTGAAACTGAGCACAGTACACTATAGTGGAGTTTGGTGCAATATTTACCTTACCTAACAAATACATGCTTAAGCCCTAAAACCCTTTTCTTTTTTTATTCCAGGTAACCTACATGACGAGCTACGACCCAGGTCGCAGCTCTACAGAAATTCCATTAGACACGGGACTGTCAATGTCAACGTTAGATCGAATAAAGGACCCGCCTTTGGACGACCTACTGCCGGTACCACTGTCCAATATAAAGGAGGAAGATGTGAAGATAGATGTCACCACTGTACCTGCGGAAATGCCTATTAGAGTTTACAGTGTAAGTTTATTAAAACCCTATAATCGTCTTGCCCCGAAAGCCTAGACAAGTTGCATTTGTTCAACATCATAAATGTATGGAACTAAGTACTGAGAAGAAGAACAGAGTCCATCCATCTTAGCCAAATTTTTTTCTGCCCTTACGTCGTTCTTCCTTCATTATATATCACATATTGTTTACCTTCATACAATATCATATGTTTTATTAAAAGCCTATGCTGTTTCTTAGTAAATACCTTACGCAAGAACTGGGTTACTCCTGTTTAAATTACACGATTAAGAAGCAAAAATGTTTTTTGTCCTTTGTAGACCTTTAGAAGATAATAATTTGATCAACTTTGATACACTATTGCGCCTGATGTTCATCTTACTAATGAATTAGTAAAGATCGTATGACGCTTTAAAATGTACTATTGTTATATTTTCATAGGATGATAATAAACGGGAATTCATATCGGACAACGCGGCGCCGCTGCCGGGTATTCCTGGCACGTCGGGACCCATCGGCTTCGAACCTGGCATGTTCCGACACGATAAAGATGACATGGGCGCTCCTAAGGTATAACTGTTTTTTTTTATTATTATTCTGCTATTAGTGTATACCTGGAATCTACACGTGAACTTCACTTAACTCTTAAACATTGACATATATGATGTCATATATGTCAATGTTTAAGAGTTAATAGCATATCGTAACATGTATGTACTTGTTAATAAATGGTTTGAACAAACCGGTTGGCTGAACTCTGGCGAGCCTCCACAGGTCCAGGGAGGGCCCTAGATGGTTTCTCTTTGGAGGAAATCTGAAAAGCAGATAACAAAAATGTTAGTTAACATAAAAATGGAAAGCTAATCTAACGAACTAAAGATGCAAATACAGGCTCAATATAAAAACGTAATAAATTTGTATCTAAGGGTAGATTAAAAAGATAACATGCAGGCGAATCTGAAGTCTTCCCTTAGGTAGCCCATATATTACCTTAAAGCAAACATATTATATAAAAAGAAAGAAGAATTATTTATTCATAACACGCCCAATCAAAAAGAAGAAATATAAGCAATATGCTATCAACGATATGCTATCAACGATATGCTATAAACGATATGCTATTAACGATATGCTATTCAGGATATGCTATTTACGATCTATCAACCAACAGGCAAAGAAGAAGAAGAAGGAAAAGAAGAAGCACAAACACAAGCACAAGCACAAACACAGCAGTAAAGACAAAGCGAAGGACCACAAGGACAAAGATCGATCGCTGCTATCGCGACCGCCGTCAAGCACCGAACACTTGAAGATCAAAGAAGAAACTAGAGAGACGCTTAGCTCTTTCAGTTCTAGCCAAAGTCCGTCAGAAGATGTGTCTTCTATGCCTAGTAATATGAGTTTCTAAGATGTGCTGGGCTGTGGGTAGAAATGGAGAATATGTTAGGCAGGGGAAAATCATTTTTGGTTTATTTTTGCTTGACGTATGTATTTTCTTATAAGGTCTGGTAACAAAATATTAATAAAATTAATAGGAAGGTATAGGTATCGCCAAATTTCTAGTTCTCTCTGAAGTTGCTGCGTATAGCTGCGCAGTAATCGAAAATTAGGTGTTAGCGGGACGGGGGCGTGTAGCGGGAGGGGGACTTCACGATTCGTAGCGGGACTCGGAACTGTTCGGCCGCTTTCGGATATGTCCGGTCGCATTTGGCTATGATAGGTTGCATTCGGATTCGGATATGTGCTATTGCATAAATTGCATTTGAAATTTGAATTTGTGTTCGAATCATTCGAAAAGTACAGTCACTAAGAAACGCGCCACGCAACTTTATATGATCTATTTGTTATAATTTCGCTTGTAGTTGTTTTAGTTACGATTGTTGATTGTTATTTTAAACGTAGCTATATACTCGTATACGCCTGTGATGTTCACTTACTATTTTGTTTAATTGTTTGTCATTCACCAAGAATATTCCTCAACTCTACCGTGAATCGTATATATGTTTACAGTTTTCAACATCTTTTTGCCTAAATATTACACCCTGGTTCACATTTGGTTCATCACTGTCACAATAAACTAAAACTTAATTTATTTATCATTATGGTAACAAAAATATGTAGTTATATTGAAATGTATGTTTTTGTAAAGATTTTCATTTTGACTGTACCTGCGCAGTCACCTGTGTGGTTCAACTTCAGAGAGTACTAGAAGTTTGGCGAAGACTATACTAGGCTACAAGTCAGTGCCAAAGCTATTAGTCGCAGAGTTTTGTATCAAGTGCCGTACACGTAATATCTAGCGGATTAATCAGCTAATATAATAGAATACAGTTATTATACGGTTATAATATAAACAATACTCTACTAGGTACTACATTATTGTTTATATCGGAATGGCTAAAAATAAAGCTAAAATAATTCTATACTCCATTTGGTTAGGTACTTAACTAAAGGTAAACAATCTTGATGTGACTTTTTATATTATCACATGTTAAACAAATAAACTACTGCTTAAAATAATGGTTCAATTGATTTAGTAATCATTATTGGTGTATTTACCTTGATCTTTAGCAGCATTGTGATTTTAAACACAATTTAGATAAAAAAGACACATCAAGATTGTTTACCTTTAGTTAAGTCACATGAGTAAATAAACCGAACAGAGAGACAGCTTCTTAAGAGCTTGTAAATTTGTTACCTATTTTGGTAGGGTTGTCACAATAGGTTAAGACAAATCGCTTGTTCGGTATACGACAGATTCTGGATTGGACAGATTCGTGATTTGACACAACTCGACAGATTCGTGGATTGGGCAGATTCTTGGACTCGACGGATTCGCTATACGGCAGAAGTACAGTTGTAAATAAAATAGCGAGTGGAACCAAAAAAGGCATGCACCTGAAACTTTTAAAAGCACGGAATAAAAATATACATTTGTTACCAAGGATACGACGTGACGACGTGATTTATTTGACATTCCCAACGATACCACTAATAGTGTTGAATATTTTCTGGTTATATGATCTATTTTGCTAATAAACATAGGCATCTCCTTTAGCTATTATGGCCACTAGTTTTACCACGGGGATAGGTATCTAAAATAAGTTTAAAAATAAATTGTGTAAGACAAATGAACGTCTACAAAACAAATTACTATAAAATGATCAACCATCGATAGGACTTACAAAAAACAGGTGCATGCGATTTTCGACCTTATTGACAATTATTCATGACAGACTTTTTTTATTATATAGGTATTTTCTTGCTTTCTGACATTGATACGTTATTAAAATTATAAATTCTGAGTTACGTCAATAAGGTCGAAAATCGCATGCACCTGTTTTTTGTGATCCCTATTGATGGCTGATCACTTTCTGATAGTCATTGGTCTTGTAAACATCAATTGCTTTTACACAATTTCACAACTAATGAGTTGTTAAGTATTTCGTTGCCAACCTTGACAATATCTATTTCAAGATCGAAATATTCGCGAAACTTTCGACAAAATTATCAGGAGTTATACCTATTTAAAAAACCCAATTGTACGTTACCATTGTTAAAAACTTTATAATGATTTAATTATTTCATCTAGTATTATTCATACACACAGTACAATAAACAACCATTATTAATAATAAAACACCACTTTTTTACATTAAAATATTAAAACTTGAAACGTACAAAACAAACAACGTGCGTCGTAATAACCCTAAGATTGTCAACTGCCTGTGCCTACGTAAACCGGTTCTTTCCAGTCTCGCCGCGTACACGACAAGCGGCCAGTGGTCACGCACACATAAGCCGCGTGCTTGTAGTAGTGCAACCGATTCGCGCTGTTGTATGAAGTTGTGTCTCTGTTCCGTTTATCTACTCATGTGGTTAAGTACCTAACCAAATGGAATATAGACATGTTAATAAAACGAGTCAAGTAAGAGACATTTCTAAACTAAATAAAAGGCAACTCAAGGCTGTCTTCGTATTTGCCATTTTTACCTACAGTGCGAGCTTGATCCGATGTATGTATTTAAAAGTGTACAGAATCTTTGTATGTGTAGTGCAGGTCTAGTTTACGCTAGTGTGACAAAATAAAACCGATAGAATATGTACCTACGACATGTGGCATTCAAAATGATAAACTACTTCTCTTATCTCAAGGTTCAAATTGGTTAACCGTGATGCGATACTGAGCCAAAAAATGCATTCCCATAGTTTGTATCAACAAAAGTCGTTCAGGCCTACGTTATGTGGTCTACATACCTACGGTATGGCCTACGTACTACAGTTAAAGTTTCTATCAGTCTTATTAATAAACTAGGATTAGCGTCAGAACAACTTTACTCCAAGACTTAAGCCAAGATTAGGCAATTATGGTATTAATAAACTAGGAGTAAGGACGGAGTTAACTATTCATAATTTACTCCGGGAATAAAAGTTACTCCGCGGAGACCCATGGTTTAACGCTGGAGTAAGCAAGGAGTGAGCATCTATTTGTCACGGGGTACGGTAGACTAGATCGAAACTTTACCTGAATACTAAAACATAAAAAATAAAGATTTCGAGTCGACAACATATATCCGCAAAATTCGGATTGTCGAGTATTTTGTTAATTTCTAATGCTTCTGACAGTATTAGAAATTATAATAATAAAAAAAGACAGAAAAGTCACTGTCACCGAATAACAGTCATGTTGAGTATCTACTATGTAGTTTGTATACCATGTGTAAATACTTCTTGCAGTTAGATATATTTCTTATCGGTATAAACAGTTTGTTTAAACGACAATGATTATTAAAGTATCCGTCTATTATGAGATAATTGTGTTCTTCGAATTTACATGAGCAAAGCCGCGGGCAAAAGCTCGTAGATTTATATTGTATTTCCAACTTTAATTGAGATTTATATACATAACCCAAATATATTTTCACATTTGTTTGGTGTTCGTTAGAGTACTTACTAGTATCTGACTTTGTAATTTTATTATTGATGGTTAAAATTAATAGAGATTATTTCATTGAAGATTGCCAACCAACACAAACGCTTGCCCTTGCAAAGGGTAGAAGTTTGTACGGCACAAATTTACCTCTTGGAAGTAAGAATGCATGCGCTATGATAATTTTGAGTGCGCTGTGCGTATATATATTTATATTGTATGTATCTGTCAGTACTGACACATCATACAATATAATGTCATATTGTGCACGGTGATTACATTATTCGGATATATAAACTAATAATTATATAAGTACTACGCTTAAACGGCTGAAACAGTTTTCTCTACTAATATTATAAACGCGAAAGTGTTTAGGGTAAGGTTGCGATCATTGGACCAGCGTGCAGCGCTTTGATTGGACCACCTCTATAACTCACGAACGATTTGGTTTAAAAATCGTTAGTAACATCGAAACGCTAGCTTTATGACCATAGACACAGCTCGTGTACCGCCTGTGTCGTCGGAGGCTTGGTTGAGAAGACACGCGTGTCATTTCATTGTAAGCGCTTTTGATACAAAATTGTCGCAATATATTTCTCCATGTAAATACAGTTCTATTAAGTACTATAACGTATAATATATTTGATAACGTTGAGCATTTATTGGTGTAGCTTATTACCAAAATAAGTTGTTGACAACTATTTAATTTATTTTTTTATAATTTTTTAATGAGGTTGTAGTGTGTTGCCATCAATGAACCAGTGCCTGGCTCTTCGATTGAACCGGTCCAATCATAGCAACTTCTCGAATTGTCGATATCATTATTTGTTTTTTTCTTTTTGAATGGCTAAAAGAGTATTATTCATGGAATGAGACAAGTATGGATTTAGTGTTACAAGCATTACGTAAATGTAAGGTGGGCTTAAATGAAGCAAGCAGGATTTACGGCGTGCCTAAAGCGACACTGAAAATACGAAGGCCAAAGGTTGCAAGCAAATTGTTGGTTCAACGGGAGATCTGACTTCAGAGTTGGAGGAAAAACTAGTTGGACACATTTTTTTATTGGGACGATGTTTATATGGTGTAATACCAACTGTCATGTTAACGTTCGGTGCACGAGGTGTATGCTTGTGTAAAAAAGGGTAAAAAGAAATGCGTAGAAATAAGTGATGAATAATTATGAGAGTTGATGGATATAAGCCAAGAGGAAGATCAAAGAAAAGATGGATGGATTGTGTGAAAGCTGACATGAATGAAAAGGGAGTGAATAATCGGATGACGGCTGATAGCAGAGAATGGAAGAGAAATACATTCTGCACCGACCCCAGGTGATATGGGTACAGGGCAGGAAGGGGAGAAGTATAAATTTTAGATTTGACTGTAGGTAGGTACTTGTCTTTCAAGTGTTGAATAAAAATGTGATTAAAAGAAACGTTGTCTTTTGTGTTATCTAAAAATAACACATTTTTCTTAGGCACTTTGGATAATGGACCAGTAGGCCAATATTGTCTAAGTCCACTGATAGCAACTGAGTGGTCCAATCAAAGATACAGTGGTCCAAACAAGGCGACCATATTTTATTTATTTATTGCTCTTTTGGCACTAATCGCTTAATTTTAAAAATAAAATACAAATACTGCGGATACTTCAATAAAAGTACAATTCATTTAACCAATTTCTATATTGCCTACTGCTATAGTTTTGATTTTATGACCGTCCAAAGTTAAGTGGTCCAATAGTAGCAACCTTACCCTATAGATATTATTTATTAGATATTATATTGGACATGTATTGGAACATGGCTTTGACATTTGACTGTATGCAAGGCGATGTTATTATGTAGATATAATACTAGGTATATAGTGTCATGAATACCTACTGACCGAGCTACTTTGTACCCAATAGTTTCTGAAGTCTTTAGAATAATACGCGCGCGAAGCCGCGGGCAAAATCTAGTTGTCAAATAAAAGTGTTTAATAAAAAGTTTATTCGACCAGGTCATTTTGTTCATTCTTTTTACTTTTAATATCAGTGGGTTGCCATAACGTATACCTTAATCTCAGGGTAAGAATACTATTGTTACTCCGAACTTACTTCGTATTTATTAATACCGTTATTAACACGTAGCTATTCCATAACTAATCTAGAATTAACTACCCCCGGTGTTACTTTGAAGTAAGAGAAGAATAAGCATTTTTTATTAATAAGACCGTATTAAGTTTTATGACCTAATAGGCGTCTTAAATACAAATTATAACTATTCTAAAACTTACTAAGAATACTTTTTTGTCACATTAGCGTAGGACTATCTAGTGAGAGTTGACGTTGTTGTGTTGAAGTACATGCAAAATATTTTTTTAAAGCTTCAAATAGTTAGTTTTTATTTCCACTAGCTTTCCCCATACTCTTTTTAATGCACGGTAAATGCATGCACTGCAGTATCTGCTCTTGCATGAAGCCGTACAAAAATCCTGTTTAAAATTTACAATAGGTTTTCGTAATATCTATTTATCAACTCTCATTTTCACATATTTTAAAAGCTCTAATTGTGTATTATATGGTATTTCAAAGTAACGTAATGAAGAAATATGTGTTTTTATTTTGGTTAATATTGACTGGAATTGTATCATCAAAAGAATCTAGTTCTATATCGGTAATAATAATTTTAGTTTAAGTGAAAATGATTAGATACCTAGAATATGATAAGCTAATAAAATTTGTATGATAGTAATATACTTTTGAGTTTTATTTTAATTAGAAATCAGCAAAGCTAAATACAATTTTTTTATATTTTTTTTTCGAAATTGAAATAAAAACAGTAAAAGTAGGCTGATGCTTTTCTTACCTTGAGCCCTCTAGCCCCTGCGTGGATATGCCCCTGCTTTAGCGTCAGCGCACACCAAGAGCAGAGCAGAGCATTTTGTGATTTCATTGAAAAATTAATCTTATGTCAATTCCATTCATTTTAAAATTGATTACACGTCCTAACTTGATTCTAGTATATGTTCGAGTCAGGGGCGTAGCTACCGCCGTATTTGCCGTATCAATTATACGGGGCCCCCGGGCCACGGGGGCCCCCAAAGTGTGTAAGGAAAAAGAATAAAAACTTTCTAATTTATTTTATTTTACAAATGACAAAATTCTATAAAGCAATTCCTTTTTTTCCCGCCTTAAGCGTGCGTTCAAAAGTTGGCAACACTACATCGTTATGGCGGGCTGCGGGACTTCCCCGTTTTACTTACTTCATCTTCAACTCAGCGGGGAATCCCCGGGAATCCTTCATCGATATCGCGATGTACGTGTACGTTGTTTTGCATTGGATGTTAAACCACGGAGTGCAGTGCACTGTTTATTTACGCGCTTTATATAAATGTGCATTACATTGTAATTCAGCACAAACAATATTGTTCTTCTGGTTTAGCAGTATTAGTAACGATTTGTAAAAGAAATGAGTGAAAGGAAAAGAGATTATCCCAGCGGCGCTGAGAAAAGAAAAATTAAACAGAAAAGGGACGAGGTTATAAAAAAAGTGCCCAAAATTTCTTCATTTTTTCAGAGACAAGATACTGTGAGTGATTTAGATTGGAAAGGTAAGTACTACACTACTACCCAACCCATTTATTAGGGGCCCGTAGTGATAAACAAGGAAATCTTTTAATTTCGGTCTGTCCATCTGTCCGTCACAAAAAGTTGTCTCCCCCCTCGATTTTCACAATTATACTGTTTTTAGGGTTCCGTGCCTTGATTAAAAAAAACAAAATTCTAACTTATCTATAGGATCGATTTGTTTTGTTGTTTGTTTATCAGTCTGTATCGTATCGTTAATTGCGTGTTGAGAACTTCAGATGTGCAGACTCGCTTTCGGGTTCTCGTTTTGTATGGCCACTACACTACGCGCTGCGTTTAAATAGCACGCAGGTGTATAGTAATGCACGGACGGGCTGCAGGTGATTTTGTATCTACTAATAGGTACGAGCACAATCCGCGTAGAATCTGTGTGCGTCTGAACTGAACACTCTCTAACTGTGACCCTTAGTAACGTTATTTATTTATATATAACTCTTTTTAGTTTAGTATCAAAGCATTCGTATTTATTTTTTAGCAATTACTCGTTTATTTTTAGATTCTTCTGAAGCATGTTCTTCGTCACATATCCATCCGGAAATAAAAGAAAGCCAAGCACATACTTTATCGGATGTCCATCCAGAAATCGAGGAACCCCAAGTCAACGATTCTGATATATCTGCAGATAATGCAGATTGTAATATAATTTCATCAGATAGAGGAAATTTTGGTGACAATTTAACTGAATGCGAACGAAAAATAATTTTTAAATTGGGTCCATTTAAACCACAAGGACCATTTCCAAAAGTTTCAGAAAATAACCGACCTTTTTCAGCTTATTATTATTCATATTTCAATCAGGCAGGCATAAAAATTATAAGACCATGGTTATGTTATTCTAACGTTTTAAACAAACCGTACTGTCACTTCTGTTGGTTATTAGCAGATCGTCAAAACAAATCGTACTCCTCTGCTTGGGTTAACGGTGTTTCGGTTAGAAGCAATTTCACACAAACTATTCTTGACCATGAAAAGTCACAGCAGCATATTAGTGCCTCACTCTCTTATAATAATTGGTTGCAAGGAAATACCATCGATACTCTATTGAAAAGTGAAATCGATAGTAAAATTACATTCTGTACTGCATCGTATAATTAATGTTATAATTACTTTAGTATCTTGTAATCTACCTTTGAGGGGGCATGATTCTGATTCTGGCAATTTTATGGCAATTTCACGTCTGCTATCTAACTATGATGCAACTTTAAAAGAACTTTTTCTAAAACCGAAAGGTGAAATAAATTATTTAAGCCCTACGATTCAAAACGAAATTATTAGTTTGCTTGGTACTAACGTTAGGAACAGTATTATCTCAGAAATTAAAAAAGCTCCATTTCTGACAATAATTCTGGATACAACACAAGACTTGTCAAAAATTGACCAACTATCTGTAGTTTTTCGATATATCTCGGTTACAGAAAATGATGATAATGTGCCGAAAGAAATAAAAATCTGTGAGTCCTTTTTAGGATTCATAGCAGTAACCGATTGCAGTGCTGCAGGTCTGAAAAGTGTCATTTTAAATTTGACTAAAGAATATGGAATTGATTTGACTAAATGTAGAGGACAGGGATACGAGTGAGCAAATGTTATGTCGGGTGTGTATGGAGGATTACAAACCCTAATAAAAGAGCATGCTCCAAATGCCGATTATGTTCATTGTGCTGCGCACGCTTTAAACTTGGTTTTGAACGATGCTGCGAGCGAGACATGTTCGTGAAGTATCGACTTTTTTCGATAATTTAGAAAAAATATACCTATACTTTTTTTGGCAATAGTATAAAACGCTGGGCTATGCTAAGTGACGATTTATCTGAAAAATATTTGATTACCCTTAAAAAGGTATGTCCTACCAGATGGTCTTCTAGGAACGACGCTTTATTAGCAGTAAAGAAAAATTTGTTACTAATCATGAAAACTTTGTACCAACTAAATTTAATTTCAAATAAAAAAGATGAACGTGAAGAATGTAAAAGTATAATTAATATTTTAGAGTGTTTTGATTTCTTAGTGCTCGTTACATTTTTTTCTTCACTATTTGAAATTATTAATCCTGTTTCTAAAGCTCTACAGCATGAAAATAATGACTTACAGAAATCTAGTATTTTATTAAGTAATCTTTTAAATAGACTGTGCCAATTAAGAAATCAGAATTAATTTAATAGTTTGCTAAATGAATCCAAAGATTTAGCAAAAAAGTGGGGGGTAACAACTGTTTTTAAAAACAGTAGGCGAAAGATAACGAAGCGTTTTTTTGATGAGTTATCACAAGATGAGAGAATTTCCGACCCGGAATCCTATTTCAAAGTCAATGTATACTATTGCTGTTTAGATATATTAATTTCTCAAACTAAAGAAAGATTTCAGAGCCTTTGCAACCTGAGTAGTATATTCGAAATATTACAACCGGAGAAACTCCTATCTTCTTCAAGCGAAGAGATATTAAACGCTTCCGGAAAACTGTCTGCTAAATACAGTAAAGACATCTCACTTAATCTTTGTGACCAATTAAAGGCTCTAAAAACATGCTTAAATTCTGAAATTAAAAAAATTTATTCCATTAAAGAACTCATTGAATTATTGCTAGTAAAATTCAATAGTCTTGCATCCAGTTTTCCCGAGGTAATCACAGCATGCTTTTTATTCTTGACCCTTCCAGTTACAACCGCAACGGCAGAAAGAAGTTTTTCAAAATTAAAACTAATAAAAAATTACTTAAGAACTTCGATGGGACAAGAACGGCTGTCAGACATCTCACTATTGTCCATAGAGGCAGAAACTTTAGAAAAACTAAAATCATCTTCAGCCATAAATGATTTAATAAATCAGTTTGCCGATAAAAAGGCAAGGAGAGTGAATATTTAAAATTCGATTTTTATTTGTAAAATGGGTAAATTATGTGATAAATAAATATTACTTCTCACAATATTTTTTTTCTTTCGTGAAAAATCTTTACCTCCATATAAGGGCCTCCAAAAAAATTTTTATACGGGGCCCCGACAAGGCACGCTACGCCACTGGTTCGAGTATACGTTCTACAAACGCGAGCGTGCTCGAGCCGGCGCCGCCGCGTGTCGCTAACGCTCAGTATGCCGCAGCAAGAAGACTGCGTGGACGTAGGACGTGCGTTTATTACTTATGGCGCGGCCAGCGTCAGTTGGAAATCATGGACGAAGAAAAGTTGATCATACACTCCCGCCTGGCAACACAGAGCATTTTCAACGGAGCTTGCTCACCATGCGGCATCATGCTCGAGCAATCAAAAGTTTGCTCGATCATGCGCGAGGATTTTGCAGTTCGGTGTGCGCTGACCCTTACGTATTATAAATACGCCTTAAAGGCTCAAATACGTGAGTTCCATTATTGTAACTCACGTATTTGAGCCTTTAGGGTCTATAATTATTGGGAAGGCTTGAAAGTTTGGCCACAAGCAAGTGGAATCTCTAGTATCTACATCCTTGCTGGTTACTTGCAAACCATGAATGACATTGTGCAATCAGGCAACTACCCTGATCGAATTACTTCATATTAAAGGATTTTTATTTAAAAAGAAAGCACTGCATTGAAGAAGTAGGTACTTTACTTACATTAAAACAATGGATAAGCGTCCTAATCAGAGTTTGCACCCGGAGTTAGTCATCGACAAACACAATTTACAAAGCGCCCCTAACGGTCTTACTAAACGTTACTTTTGCGTCGATGATCCACTCAAATTAAGTAATAACTCTGGGCCTAAAGTAACCAGAAATAAAGACCTAAAAAGAACAACTTGTGAAACATAATATAAAGTGTAGTCACGTGAGGGAATATCACATATCGGCGTACCTATAGTAACAATATCTGTACCACAGTCAAATAATGTCTTTATACTGTGTCTGTACTATCGCATTGTTTTCGGTGAGTGGTGAGTGAATGAGCGCCGGACAGTGTCGGATCCAGTGTGAGGGTAAGGGGCTCAAGCCTCCCCAATATTAAACGTTTTCCTTCGAAGACAAATAACTTTTTAGTGTTATCCTTGATAAAACCTCGCATAACCAAGTTCAAGACGAGGAGGGTGCTCCTACAAACCAAAGTAATCCCTAACAACAAAATTTTGGACCTGCCCAATCTTCGCATGCATAGTCGAAGGCAACGACTTGTTGTTTGTGAATCCCCAGGATTCACAAACAACTTATCTGATTCTAGGATAACACAGCTATATCTATACCAAGCCAGGCTACATTCCGTCAGGTTGGTACAAGCCAGTCGCGGACTACAATAACGTGAAGGATATTTACATGCGAATACACTTCACAATTGGTTGGTTTTATTCTAGTAACACTAATTACTAGCGATCGATAGTTCACGAAACTAGTGGCGACATAAGGCGGATCCTAGTGCGGTCAACCGAACCATACATAATTCACTGTAACCTTAGATCGCGGCTTTGTATCGGATTACCAACAACAACAGAGTTTCTAATTTATAAGGTATTGCGCTACCAGGGGTCCTACGTAATGATGCCAGACTTAGGTCTAGCATTTTGATATTACCTATCTACCAAAACGCATCGAAATGGGTGGATGGAACGGGGTGGAACTGGCTAGTGAGCCGCCAGTAGTTTGCGTTCATAAGTGAAAATATTCTACAATTTCTCATTTTGATCCGATTCGCCCACTGATCCGATTCGCCTCGGTCTACCTACCCTACGTCACGTTTATGCAAACATCATCAGTTCGAGTCCTTGATCATGATTTTTATATAGCACCTAACATTTTAAATCCTTTTATATCATTATCTAAGCAAAACCTAAGTTTGGATGCAACCACGATAACGCTAGGACCATTCCTAGCGTTATCGTGGTTGCATCCAAACTTAGGTGCACGCCTTAGAGCCCGGTGTCCGCTTACTCGTCTTGGTAACCAGATATAGATAACATTAACAGCTTTTCCGTAAAGCGACTGCCGTCTGACCTCACAACCCAAAGCGATATTCCATGATTTAGACCAGTATCAGTTTATTTGAGGGTACTGACTCCCCGTAAAGACTCTCAAAGATCTTCACAGCAAACGTTCCCTCCGAGGAACGAGGTGACAGGTGGTACCTACGCGCGTGGATTCCTACCCGATACCCTCTCATGGCAGTCTGTTGGTACCTATCTCCGCTAGGCTATTACTTTAAAAATATCGTTGTATCAAACAATATCAAATTATCATATGTAGGTAGGTACACAATTCTGTGGTAGGTACATATTATTACACAATATTATGTAACTTTAACATTGATATAAAAATATATAGGTACTTAAGATCAAAGCAGAGATGGTTTCTACCCTTCATTCACTCTACTTTTCAATAAAATAATTAAGGCTCTCATTACCTTTATGCTCTATGGCTCCGTCGCGGTCTACAACGTTCCATAGACTTTGTTTGTGTTAATTTTTTGTCGCAACTGGAGTGCCATGCTGACCCTAACCACTAGTAGTATATCTGCATAATCTACGCTCACCACCGGGTTTAGACCTCTAGCGCGCACCACTGCCGGTTTGAATACTTAGTGCGCGTAATTGTCGCTTGCCCTATGTTTCATATGTAGGTATATGGCATGATTAGTCTTCTGTCGCAGCTGTCCTAGATCTTTGACTATCGTTTGGAATTGACAATACAATCAAATTTCTTGGGTGGTCTAGGTCTAACTATTGAATATCTTAGCTTATGCATCAGAAAGAAAGAAGAGAAGAAAGACAACTATTTATTTGTCACAGAACACAGAAAAAGTTCAACATATAAAATAAAACATCGCAAGCCATAGGAGTAATCTGTGACAGATAGGTGCACACTCAGCTTTATTGTTGCATTGTGGTAGTATCCACAATACAACGCTGGTATTCTGTGTGCACCTTATCATAATTATATCAGCTCATCTGTTTCTATGTATATTTATTTATTTATCTTTGGAAAACCAGCAGCCTATAAAAGTAGTAAGTATGAAACAAACACAGTACCTATGATACAAATGGCCAGTTACAGGTCTTCACGATGAAATAATATCTAGTTTAGAAAACAGTTAGTGAACATATTGGCTATTATAACGTTATTGATATGTTGAGAAACACATATTAACTAAGTATTATGTTTTGTGAAAAAATTAAGGCTAAGCATCCGTCTCGCCGATTCCACATTGGAGTTAAATATATCTATATAAATTTCTTTGCATTCGTAATTAAGATTTCTGCTCGCTCGCCACAGGAAGGCATTCTGCCGGTAATTGGTTGTTACTACAGGAAGATGAATGGGATTGTGGTGTCTAGT
Source organism: Euclidia mi (assembly GCA_944739405.2). NCBI lineage: Eukaryota > Metazoa > Arthropoda > Insecta > Lepidoptera > Erebidae > Euclidia > Euclidia mi. The sequence continues at coordinate 11,924,764 of OX123198.2, read as the reverse complement.
AACTTTACCAGGTATCTACATTAAATATGATTTTTGATTTAAGAGATCACGACAGTCAACCGTACCATTTAATATGTTTAAAATGTAAGTCACATCGGCTATGTTGCGGCGTGTAACCAGAGGAAGGTTGTAGAACCTAGCGCACAATTTCAGATAATTTTCCGACCTGTACTCTAGTTTCAAACGGCAGCATAAATATTTTATAAATTTCATCTGAACATTTTCTATGCGGGATATATATTATCGTACCTGGGGTTCCACACTTGACTAGCGTACCTGTTCTAATATGCTGCGTACAAAAGTGCAATACAACATTTTGAATGTTTTTGCCTGTGTGAAACTGGATGATAAACGCATAACAAACCCTAAAGCCTGGAAAGCCATTTTCGTGATATTTTCTATGTGGTCTTGAAATAGCAATTTCGAATCATGAGTAGGTAACACCCAGGTTTCGTATTGTATGACATCTTTCGAGTTGTAATCCCTTTAAAAAGTATGGGGATGGAATGATGTTAGATTTTCTGCTAAAAATAACAACTGAGCATTTAGATGGATTGAGGTCGAGTTTATTGATTGCACAGTACAGTTGTCCGTGTGGTGACGGATTAAGAATACGAATTGTCACCACCCCATATCATCCCATGGGTGTCGCAAGAGCCGACAGAGGGAGCATATTATGCAGAGAACAGCACTGTAAGAGAAGGAAAACTTGATACAAACCCTATACCAACCCGCTTGGCCAGCGTGGTATAGTAGGCCAATTCCTCCTTTCAAAGGAGAGGCCTAGTCGAGCAGTGGACTATTAAAAGCTGATGATGATGATGATGACAGTACTCAGATAAACGAGTTAAATCACTTTGGGGGGCGCAAACATCAGTACTGTCTGAGATGGCTGAAAAAATCTTCATATCATCCGCGAAGCACAATAGCTGAGAGTAGTGGAAGCATTGATCGATATCATTTACAAATATGAGGAATAAAAAGGCCCAAGTAATGAACCCTGAGGAACACCACTCGGCACCAAAACCCAGCTAGAAATGTAGTTTTTGACCACAACTGCCTGAGAGCGATTAGATACGTAAGATGAGAACCATCTTGGCAAGTCTCCTCTTATCCCGATATGCTCTTATTTACAAATTAGCCTGTTGTGGTCAATTCTATCAAAACACCTGGAATAGGCAGTGTAAATGTCATCAACCTGCCTCCCTCTACTCATGGCGTCAGATATATAGGTAGTCATTCATCAGTACAAGATTGGAAGTTGTTGAACGTCCTTTGAGAAACCCATGTTGAAAAGTACTAAAACTATTAGTTAACTATTAACTAGTATAGTTGATTGTATACGATCTTTTCCATTACCTTACCTTATAGACAGAATTACTGACTTGTAAACCCAATTTACAACAAGCAATATTTAACTAAATGTCATATCACTCGCCAACAGCAATAAAATATTAGAACCACATTCTAATAGTCCATATTAGAACCATTTTAAATGTTCTTGGCAGATTAATTTGTGCCGTGTGCTTAATAAGCATACTTACCTACATCACAAATTAATATGCCAATCAAAAAACATAAGCACTGCATAATATGTTATTAGTAATCCTAAGCAGTCAATGAGAATGCAGAGAAAACTGGGGGTATTAAACTATCGCAAATTTGACGTTCCTACGCAAATCGTGCCGACGTACCAAACTACCTGTATAGCAGGTTTTTTACAAATGTGATAATATTTAACGTTTGCTATCATTGCGTTCTAAAAAAGGATGTCATTGGCATTCATAATGGTATTTATATATGGATACAATATGAAATAGCCGGTTAGTTAACAGATTTTGTAGGTTATACTTTTTATCAATGCTGGCCACCTCGTTTCCTTGGTGGGCAGTAAGTTTGTTTTCATGTTAGCTGGACAGTTAGTAAATAAGTGCTTACGCGAGAACCATCTTGAAGATTAGGTGTAGAATATGTATACTTCCGATAGAGGAAAACATAGTTAGACGAATAAATAATTAATTTATGAAATATGGTGCAATAGGTAGGTAGGTATCTTATGCAAATTTGTTCTCCAAAATAGTTTTAGGTATTTGTCTACCTTCCAGAAGGAAACTGGTCAATCGATAGTTGACGGCCACCAAAGAAATGTTCCTAATAATATTCGTGAGATGAATCATCGGGATTCTTTTTTACTATAACTTCTAATTTACTTATAAAAAAGGCATCAACAAAATGATTGTATCTTACTGACACGATATAAAAATATTTTACTGTCTCGCACCTTAGCTCTATTTTTTATAGCCATTTTTTGCCAAGTTACTACTAGCACAGATTTATCCTGCGCTAGATTACTAATAAGTATATGTTTTTCTAGCTTGTTCATCACTTCCGTAAGTTTTTTGTTAACTAGACGGCAACAAACTTATTAAGTATTTATCATTCGATGAGTCTGCTTGGTGTCTGTGTAATGCGCCGCTTGAGAAAATGTGATCGTTATTCGTTATCATAAAGATTATTGCATAATTGACATCAATATTACTACAAAGATCCACTGTACAATAAATTGCTACGTTCATTGACTGAACTTTACCGAAACTAATTTCTTCCTTGTTGGTCGATAGACGTCAATTGAATGAAACCTTATCTCGTCGGTTGGAGCGTAGTATACCGGTATTATATTGTCCATCGAAGAGGGCCATTCGTGCTGAGACCACTTGTGAGAAACATCGTTGGATCAATTTTTATTGTTGTATACCAATTTTTCTTTTTTTGTTGAGTTTTGTAAATAAACAGTGATGGCAGTTAATGGGAATGGACATTTAAAATATACCAATGGACACTCGAAGAAAAAATTGGATGTGGTCATCGTTGGTGGTGGATTGGTAAGTGGCAAATTAATTTGTTTTTCTTAATATATTTTTTATTATTTAATTTTTTTTATTACTTGCTTGTTCAATAGGTAATTTAAATATACTATAAAAAATGTTGTTGTTATTCAAGTATCGTAACGTTTCTTTGCTTCTGTTGATGAAGGTAGGCGCCGCAAGTAGGTATTGTAGTATCTTCATTTTGCTTTTTTGTAATTTATTCAATTCATTGCACTATTATTAGGATACTGTAGGTTCCTTACATATTTTAATTATGTACCTAGATATAACTCTTATATCGATAATTCAAATTGTATCATAAATTAGTTATTTTTATTACAATTAAATACCAATATCTTTTTTTGAAATTATTGCGAATTTAAACCCGCTAGTTATAGGTTTATTGTCAATAAACCGGTGAAATAATTAACCGCATATCGGCATATAATTTTTGTTAGTTGGGAAACAACCAAATCCTGCGGATACTTGCATCCTTATAAGGAGGTGTTTTAATAATATGTATCTATAATGTTAATGAATAAAACATTAAACATTTTTGGTAGGATCCGGTTGTGAGCGATATAGAACAATTAATGTATCTACTATGTTTTATTATTAAATATAATTTTATAATGCCTAATTATAATATTAATCGTTTTTATAATCATAGCTTAGTATGTCTTTAGTAAAATATACGTGGGTCTTCAGAATCTCAAATTTATGAAATGTTGCATAATAATATAATTATTTAGTGTGTGTGTGTGTTTCAACTGTACTGCGACTCACCATAGTTCGAATGTACGTTTACATTCTGCGAAGCTTTGAAGCTCGAAATCACGCTAACGCAACATGACATGAAGTAATTGGTACTTAACAAATCATTAAATGATAATGTTTAATATTAGAAGACTTTTCTTATGGGTTAGCTATATAGACAGATTCCTGCTTCGCATGGCTCCTATTTTTAGGTGTGCGGTCACAAGAAAATCTCAAACTAACCTAACGTCGAGCTTCAGTGTATTGCTAAAGCGTGCAGTTATTAAAAACTGAATTGAGTCTTATGTCGCACAAGACTTAATAGCACTTCCATTTGTCGAGCTCACGTAGTACCTACTACTCCTACAATTTTAATATTTTTATGAGTTATCAATACTTAAACAAAATACGACGTCTACATATTATGTCTTAATTTTTTCTGTAACACCTGTCTGTAGGGCGCAGCACAGTAGGTATATGAGTGCCAGGCAAAGATGACGCATTAGGCACGCTTACACACTACACAGGCACCTAGTTATCAGCTAGAATCCCGAGTCCCAAGAATATACACAATAAATCGAACACTTAAAGACTGTGGGGCCACCAGGAATTCTCTAGCTACGCTACAGACATAAGATCGCTAGGTTGTGGTAGGTAGGAACCATCAAGCCGCAGTCTATGACGATCTTCTTGAAGAATGGCAATGTCGATGGAACACATCAACTAAGGGCCGTCACCTCTACCAGTTCTTCCCATGCGTCCGAGAGCGACTGGCGAGGAACTGGTTGGAGGAGGATCACTGTGTTGCCCAATTTCTTATAGGTCATGATAACTTTAACAGCAAGTTGTATTCTTTTAAGCTAGTTGATTCACCGTTATGCCAATGTTCAACATCTGGCAACAATTATGAACAATCTGCTCATCACATTCTATGGGAGTGTAGTCTTTGGCAAATCGAACGTAATATCATGCTTAACGATTTAGAGGTAACTTCTGGAGTAGTATACTATACGGATATTGTGGCAAATAGGACGAATTTTCGTGCGTTTAAGCGTTTCTGCCATATTACTGGAAACAGGTTTAGTTCACAATTTAGGCCCCCTTAATGCTCATGTCCGTGGTGCTCTTCTCACCATTAGGTACCTATAACTCTTCGTTGCTTGTCTCCCGCTTTATTAAGGAGGGAAGTGGATTGTTTATTTTCCGACTCCTCCAATATACTTCTGATTAAGTTCGTTGCGGGTTCCAAGACAGTTTAACTGTCCCCGGGACCACACGAGTGTCAAAACTCGTTGTCATCAATGGTCACTGCTGCTCTGGCCTGGTGTCACCTGGCTACACAGGTGACCCAGTAGTGGGAATAAGGGTGGGTCTAGTCCCATTAAAAAATACTGAGGCCACTTCCTGCAAAATGTTCTGATTATATAGCAATCAAAGTTCTATGCATAACCATAATCAACATAAGCGGACCAATAATTAAATATTGTTACGATCTGCACAACGTGCCTTAGGGCGCAAAGTGAGAACCAGTCAGACCTTTCAAGCTTTTTTACTTCGATCCATCCAACGTCTTGATGACTCATTCTACCGTTGCGTATTTTTATATATTGGTAGGCCGCAAGAAAACCACTGCGGTGTCCTCCAATTTCCTGACGGGGAATCATATGCTTTAACTTGTCTTCGTCCGCTATGTTAGTAGCACTTATGATACAGACAAATTAATTATAAAGTAAGATATTATCAGAGTAGGTACGGAATTTATTTAATTGGTCTGTGGTATTATTTATTTATTCTGGTTAGTTAAATATCGATAGGTATCTACGAATGTTTATGTTATTGCCCTCATTGTATATTCGTTTATTATAGTTAAATCTATAGAATCAATTTTTTACTATTTTTGTCATTTTGATCAACTATGCACACAACAATATGTGTATGTGAATATTTTTTGTTTAACATTATAGAAATGCGATGATTCTGTTGTTTATATGTATTACCTATTAGCGATACAAGTCTGGTATACTAAATGCTTCTAAATGCCACGAGGATCTACATCTTTAATGGGTTGTTGTGGCTTACTATTAAATTAAGAAGATTATTCTTGAGTAGCTAGATAACTTATTGTTATCCTAAAAAAATACTACTGGGTATATCCGAATTCTCAGTAGCAGCACGGAGTCTGGTGATGTGCCCGGTAACGGCAATAGGTTCGCTCCCTATTACGTGGGACCTAAAAATTCATGGCGAAATGTGGGTGTAATATTACGCCTCTGCCTACGTCTTCGGGGATACAGGCGTGAGTCTATAAATAAATTAAAAAATATATTTTTAGGGTTACGTAGTAAACTACTAGGTACGCTTATAGTTTGGCTATGTCCGTCCGTCCGTGGTCCGTCTATCCGACCGCAGTTTTATGCGAAGATTATAAAACTGTGGACAAAACTATAGAATAATATACGTAAATGCAAAGGTATTTTTTTCGATAATATCGTGTAGGGTATCGTAAATAGGATTTCCTTTAACCGTTTTTTAGGATTCCGTACCTAAAATGTATAAAAAACGGGACCCTATTACTAATAAGCCTCCGCTGTCTGTCTGTCTGTCACCAGGCTGTATCTCATAAACCGTGATAGCTAGAAAGCTGAGATTTTCACAAATTATGTGTTTGGTTGCCGCTACAACAACAAATACTAAAAATATAAAAAATGATAATATTAGGGGGGGGGGGTCCTATACAATAAACGTGTTTTTTTCGTATTTTTTGCTCAAAATTACTAACGGTAACAGGTAGACGCTTAAAATTTTCACAGAATATGTAGTTGTATATTACCTTTCAAAATAAATAATTAAATTTAAAAAAGTAAATAATAATGGGGGGCTCCCATACAACAAACGTATTTTTTAAGCAAATTGTTACTCGAGGTAGAAACTTAAAAAATATTTAACTATACATACAACAAACATGATTTTCTTTTATAGATGCTGGTACGGAACCCTTCGTGCGCGAGTCCGACTCGCACTTGCCCAATTTTTTTTATTGAAGGATCCGTTTGCGAAATAATTTGCTAAAACCGCCAATGGCACAGAGTCAACCCCTCTGCTTTGTTAGCCATTAGTACACCTAAACTATGCTTAATAGTTGCATACATTTCTTTGTATCTGGTGTACAATAAATATATTTAATAATATTATTATTAATTTGCAGGTGGGCTCCCTGGAAGCGTTATACTTAGCCAAAAGAGGACACCGTGTGCGACTTTACGAATACCGTGAAGGTATGTTTTACTCATCTATTATTTCTATAAAAAATATACATCTATTTACGTGCATAAATAATTAACACTTTGAACGCCAATCACGGGACGTTCACGTGATGAATAAAATGATCTCATACGCCGATCACGTGAGGGTGACGTGATCCGATTTCAATATTTTTTTGTTCTAAAATTACGGGCCGTTCACGTGTTTGGCTGTTATTGGTCATTAGCTACATTCATAATGCACACATGTGCAAAATTATAGACACGTAGCTCTTTTCATGTGTGTGTCAAGTCGACAGGAACGAACGCGCTCCGTCGGTCAGTACGCCGTCCCACTTCGTTTCGAGTTGTTAAGTGCACTATTCACCTGTTTTTGAAAATGTCGAATAAATACATTTCATTATATATTGAATAATTTTATTTCATAAATAACAAATATAAACCTCAATTTACAATGTATAAAAAGAAATTGTAGGTATCCGTAATAGACTATTATTTACAAATTTTCAAAATAATGCAAAAATTGCCGGCGTACGGTATTAGACTAGTTCAAAAACGCGCGGCGTTCAAAGTGTTAAGAGCATCACAGACGACGCGAACTCTATATCTTTTCTCAACTCAATTATGCATTTCTAATCTTTATTATGCATTTCTGACCTTTATTATGCCTTTCTAAACTTTATTAGGTATATCGTAGGCAGAGGTGGAATATTACACCCACATTTCGTCATGATATGAGTTTTTAGGTCCCACGTAATAGGGGGCGAACATATTACCTCTACCGGCCACATTGCCAGACTCCGTGCTGCTACTGAAAATTCGGAAAACCTCTGTAACACCTTTGCCCGACCCAGGAATCGAACCTGGGACCGCCTGTTCAGCAGCCGTATGCACTGCAGACAGTCTGCATATTACACCCCTGCCTACTCTGGGATACATGCGTGAATCTATAATAAATAAATATCACTCCCAATTAATGTTAATGGACCATCACATATGTCGGTAGCGCTGGTTTTCTTTTTGGGTTTCGTTCAGGCGGCAATCGCTATGTGAAGTAGCTAATATTCTGCCAATCTGGATAAACTAGAAAGTGTACCACAGCACGGCAATATAGATATTATTACCGTGACCACAGGCTCCTAATCCAAAGTTTTGAATGCAACTGAGATAAAGCTCGATAAATGACGATCGGCAGGCAATCACATTATCATCTATGTCTTCATGTTGGTGAGGCTATAGTTGCTCAAACGAAAAACTAACATTTGTTCGCCCGGCTTCTGGAAATTTGTATTCCTGTATAATTGGATTATGTACCTCAACTTGAGTCGCATACAGAAGCCTCCAGCTTTACGCCCATCTTGTAAGTAGGTGTCTACACTAGCCAACACGAGACGTGGCAACTACATACATATACCAGCTGTCGCACTTCAGCATCATCATCTCCGCCAAGGCTTATATAGTGACTGATCTTGAGTCAACCGTTTCCCGCGATTGCCACAAGATCTTCGGTCTACCATGCGGGAGGGCTACCCACAGGGTCTACCCCTGCTGCGTCGTCCGGAGCGTTGCCGCTAGTTAAGTACCTTCCTATCCAACTGCCAATGGTCACACACTGCCCTACCCTGTCACAGTTAATATAAGAGGATAGGGGCTTTATGGAGGTACTACAAGCAAATATATGCAGATACTAGCTGACCCGGCAAACGTTGTTTTGCAAATTTTTTTTGAAAAATAGATGTTGGCCGATTCTTATATGTAGATACCGGATAAGCACAAAAAAATTCATCAAAATCGGTCAAGCCGTTTCGGAGGAGTATGGGAACGAAAACTGTGACACGAGAATTTTATATATTAGATAAAATTCTTCCGTTACTGAATAACTCACAGACAACGCCCAGCAAATACTACTAGACGCAAGAAACTGATATGTATGTCCCTTGGGGAGCGTCAGTGTGCACTAGAAAGGGATTTGCCAAAATGCCCGTGAGATCGATCAGACATAGTTAAATCAAAAATGTATGTGAGAACGTAGTTGCGAGCATTCTCTAGTTTAAAATATAGTAGACTAGAATGGTGTTGCCGGATACTATATATTAGTTTATTGAACTACGACACACAATAATTATGTGTCATGATTATACAGATAAGGATATTTATGATGCAGTTGAGTAATAGATTTGACGTGCTACTCGTAGACTTGAGGTCGACTTTGATAACCTTTGCTATGATAAATAAATAATTTTAACAATAGGTACTACTAGTGCTGTACTTGATTGTGGCTCGGTTCAAATTTATTGATTCCATTTTATTTTCTGTGTAGCGCTATCACTATCCCATCTCATTCCGTGGGTGTCGAAGGAGACTTAGCAAAAGAAACGAAGCAAATAATATCTTGGCGAAGAGACCGACCACTTGGAATCAAACCCAAAAATACAATTCTCTCTATACAAAGGCCAGCGTGTATACCACGTTGGCCATATCCTCCTTTTGACTCCCAGTGATACTGTGAAGCGAATTAAGAGAGGCTTCGACCAGCAGTCCACTGCTAGTTCTGTTTTCCCTCGTGCAGGCTACAGCCGAGGGAAAACATAAGTATCCTCTGGTACCTAATGTACTCTCACCTACCTGATGTAGGTGTCACAGATGTCACTGTAATAAGCTGTGTGCCACAGAGTGCGTAATGTAACTTGTTATATTAAATGATAATGAGTTGACTAGGTATTTCTTCTTTTTAGCTTACTATAATTATGTCTTTACCATCATTGTCCTAGCGTTATCCCGGTTGTATCCAAGACGTACACGCATTGGAGCCCGAGGTCCACTTGCTGGCCTAGCCAGATATGACAGAGTATTAACTTTAGCTTACTAAGGCCCTGTTTCACCACCTCAAAGTAAGCGTTACCTTCAAGTAATTTAAATTTGTATGAATTTACTTGCTAAGTCAGCAGCTACCAGAACTTATTAGACAGTGGTGAAACTGGCGCTAAATGTATTAGCGTGGATTTACTCTAGGCGTTGCGATAGCTTTCGTTATAATTACTTGGTACATTACAAATATTAAAAAATGACAATAACGGATTGTTTTAAAATTGAATTGTAGTAAAATCGGTAGGTAGTTATTCGTAATTTTCTTATGTCACAGATATCAGAAAGACTCCCCAAGCGAGAGGCCGATCCATAAACCTGGCTTTATCAGTCCGTGGAAGACAGGCATTAAAGGATGTGGGTCTTGAAACACACATGATCAAGAACCATGGGATCCCAATGACAGGCAGACGAATCCATAGGCTCGACGGTTCAACATACGCCATACCTTATGACGCAAGAACAAAACAGGTTTGTCATAAATACAACTATAAAATGATCTTATAAATACAATCAACGATTTGGATATGGTAAACAAACTTTGATTGCACAATATTCATATTAAGTTACGAAATTAACTGTGGATTTTTTGTCTTTAGAGTCACTAGGAACGTAAAAAACCGTACCATTTTTTTTAATTTTTCATATATATAGTTAGTTATAATGCTCTTTTAGGGCAGGATATTTGCCTAATTGGAATAGTGCCCTACCGAATGCTAGCATTCCGTACTTAGCTATTTGAACATTTAAGCCTATAATCATATCTGATTATAGGCTTAAATGTTCAAATCACATGAAAATTGTAAATAAATATTTAAGTACTTTTATTTTTCTTAAACGTCGTGATTTAATAACTAAACTAGGCTGACAAGGCGTAAAGTAAAATGGCAATGTGCAATAAAACAACTAGTTGTGCAATGAACTTATTGGATGGTACTTAGACTACTTAGCTACTACCTACTATGTACATTGATGTACAAAACAGCCATGTATTATAAACTTTGCATGCCTACTATCAACTCTATAATAAGAATCAATTGGAACATTTTAGATAATGATTGATGATATAATAACAACTATGTAGGCTGTGTGAGACACGTGGCATCGAGCATGAATTGACCCGTAAAAATGAGGTACCAAGGTCGCATATCTACTTCACTATAATATACGATATAAGAGTTCACATTCAAAGTTTATTATTGTTGATATGACAAAGAAAAGCACTAATAGTCTAGTGCTAGAGTTCACAGACTCGGGTGCAATATGGATTCTGCAAATGTGTATGTTATGCCAACGGATCTTTTGATTCATGTGGCTTACGCGTGGCTCGATACACCAACTTACCTACTTACTAGAGGTAGTAGAGATCAATCATATTTCGTCCAAAAGATCGTCGAATTAATTCAGTTTTTGTTACGGTTCATTGCTTTGTTTTACGCACAAGTTTATTTCTGTACCGCCGCAAATATTGTTACCCCAGAAGTTTCGTTACAGCTAGAAACTTTGTTATGGATTATTTTATTTTTCTGCTTGGTTATTCCATTCAATAATTCATGACATTGAATGATTATTAAACTCGAGACTAGTCGTTGCGTCAATTTCATTTCACTGTCTTCTACATTTTAGACAGTACTTGAATTTGTATTGCTAATAAAATCTTCAGAAGATATATTGCCCTTTATAACTTACTCGCAAATGTAAAGAAAGATAAAGTATAAGTGTAATAAGTTGGTAAAGATTTAAAGAATAATAAAGCTCTATTTCTAGCTGTACAAGCTTTGTGACTTTAATATTGTATTAGGTTTTTATACAGATTAGAAGTCTTATTTTTTATTCAGAGGTATAATACACTCCAGTCAAGAAAAAATTACGACGTTTCATAAATTCTTAGGTAGACACAGAACTCTGTATGATGACAAATTGTATTAAATATTCAGATAGGTATAATATTAGATACCTAAATTCTTCTAAGACTACCAGTTTCTTATAAATATAATAATATGAATAGTATAAATTGTTATTTGAGAGTTTCAATTAAGAAAACAAAGGTCAATATTATTGCTATCAGCCATGTTATTATTGTTACTGACATGTATCGATCCTAAATGGCAAATTTAGTAATTAATATTTTTTTAAGAAGCTCGACAATCCAACATTATTGACTATAAACCATTTATTAGGTTACATATTTGTTTTATTTCTGTTGATTTCAGTGTATTTATTCGGTGGGAAGAAATTATCTGAACAGTCAACTGCTACAAGGTAATACTTATTTATAATTTACCTAACGAACAACCCGACGATCTCGTCAAGATCGCGGGAGGCGGTTGGATGCGGGCGGCTCAAGACCGGTCTGTGTGGAGAACCTTGGGGGAGGCCTATGTCCAGCAGTGGACGTCGTTTGGCTGATATGATGAACGAACAAAAAAACAACTTATTCTACAAATAAATATATCGAATATTCACTCTCAACTATAATAGGACTATAATAGGCAGAGGAGGTAAAAGGTATCAAGTAGAAAATAATAAGGTTTAAAATAAAATGTAACATAATATTTCAGAATCAGAGAAATACGAAAACGTCGAGAGGTTTTTCAACCACAAACTTATGGATGCACATCTGAGCAAAGGATCATTAACTTTCCAAAAGTAAGTACCACACAGCATATTACACTTTTAATTTTCAAAGCAAGCAGATACATGTATATTAATTTCAAATATTTGGCTTACAGGACAGACACCAAAGAAACTGTACAAGTTATTGCAGATTTGGTCATCGGTGCCGATGGAGCTTTCTCAGGAGTTCGTAAAGCGATGATGAAGCAACCACTCTTCAACTACAGTCAAACCTACATTGAACACGGTTACCTCGAGCTCTGCATACCAGCAGACGAAAATGGAGGCGTAAGTCAACACTACTTAGATTTTATCTTGACTTTCTCATCCTGTGTCACATAATTGTACCATATTTCAAACAATAAACATATAATTGACAGAATATGCCCCGATATAAGAATGTAAAAGTGCAGCTTTAAATCTGATAGCGTTGTATTTCTGAAGTTCTTCGGATATCTCTTAAGCACACTGTAGCTTCTCAAATGAATAGTTTTCAAATGGTTCTTTATCAATCCAGCTTCGTACATCCATCTCGCATACTGCTGGAATTTCTCCTTGAACGGGAAACCTCTTACTAAGTACATAACAATTATATTTATATTAGCAAAGCTCCAAGATTCCAATTTATGCCTGCCTTCGCGATCTATATATTCATACTCTCTCAACGTGTAACTATATTCCATTTCAATGGTATAATATTTTTTGTTAGAGGCAACGTATGCCAAAGAACCGTCTGTAAAGGTACAATTATGTATTGGCTCTCCTTCTGGTAGAGTTTGGTTGTACGCAAATTGGAAAAACATACGAGTATTATTACTGATGCATGGTTTGAAAGGTAACGTTCTTAAATTTTCAGCGCTGATTGAGTGTGGTGTCTCATGAACGTGAACAGTTATCAAACTAAACAAAGCCGTATTGTAAAAGCTTGATATGAAGAATGTAAACCAAGACCAGCAAAGGATTATAATCCTGAATTTATGGTTTTGGGACGCTCCTCTGTTAGCGTTACCGAAGAAATATCCCCATATGTTAAGAATCGAAGTCGATTTGTCTTTGAGAATGGTTTTTAATATTTGACAAACGAACATAACGGAAGCTGTTGAAACACCTATTAGTAACCAAGTTGAAAGACTAAATTCTCTGTATACTCTTTTCCACGCGTAGTTACTATAGGCGGGTGTATACAAATTGTATGACGCATAGTTGAAACCGTAAAGGTAATCAAATAATTGAACTCTGTTCTCCATTAACGAATATCCTCCTGCCGCCACGTCCGCAGCATCTCGGTCAATGTAGTTTAGTAGTCCTGTTGATGTTCGATTCGGTAGGACTATGCCATAAAATACTTCATCTTCACTAAAAATTTCGTAATCTATGTAGAAACCCTCACGAGTTGCGATTGTATCCAGTACATATTGTTCCAAGCCTGGTACGAATTTTCCATAGACAGTGTAATTACTTGCTTCCGAAATGAAATTCGGTATGTCGTCACTAGCCACCACTTTTATGGTGCAATTTTTTAATTCACTGGGCACATTGTTAGGAAAATAATCTGTTATGTTTCCAGCAGTTTCACATGTACCGAGAGTAACAACCTTATCAAATTTCTTACCACAATTATTATTGCGGAAAGGATAGTAGGTATAGATCGTAGCATCATTTTCATGAACTTGTAAAAGGATGACTTCATAGACCTTGTATTTCACCAATACTTTAAATAGTTCTTCAATTCCTTCTTCGTTATAAAGTTTGTTTAGTTGAATGATGAACTTCGCTCTAGGGTTCCAAAACACGTCTCGTGTTAAGTCTAGCATTCCGGACCAGAATTCAAGCAAGTCTTCTGTTGTTATAACGTACACATTTGTCCAGATTAACCATTCACGGTCATCAAACGTTCTAATTATCACACTGTGACAAGCTTTGTCTCCATTCACAGTTTTTATCAGTTGATTTACATTTGCTTTTGGATTGACAAAAGTGGTTAATGTACCACAAGGGAAATACTCCGTCAGTATGTTGTTTATACATTTAACTGTATTATAGTTATCTCGAGTGGCGATATTGTATATTAAATTCTCGTTGCAGAAAATACATTTTATTAGACAAATATGCAAAATTATTAAAGGGATAACAAACCATTTTTGTTCTGACATGGTATTTTAGTCAAGTACCTGGTAAAACTAACACTTTGGAAATTCAATTTTGAGTACCTATGTATCTAATCTGTAGTGATAATTTATTTTATTTTAATGGCAGAACATGAATTTAACGTTATCGGTTGCCCAGCGATTGTTGTCATTAGGGTTTACGGCGTTTTAATGAAAAATTTGAGTATAATAACTAGCCATTTACTTAAACTAAAACACATTATCATTAATAAAATATTGAATGCTTGGAGCATTCGATATTGAATGGTTAATGATTATTAATTGTGTAAAATCCATCATACTGTCGAAACAATGATTTCTGTTCGAACTACATACATACATAGACTCACGCCTGTTTCCCCGAAGGGGTAGGCAGAGGCATATAAAACGCCCACTTTTCGCCAGTGTTTTGATCCCACATAATAGGTGGCGAGCCCATTACCGCTTATCGGGATATTTTGTTTGCCAGAGCCTCGTCCGTTGATCGGCAGGTGAAGTTGGCTTGGGACCCTAAGTTCTTGGTGGGAACCCTATGCACCCGTATTCTGTTCGAACTAATCAAATATATATATTTTTTACCAAATTAAAAATAAATAATGCATATTAGTATTTCCCTAATCAAAAAGTATGTAGGTAGGTAGATTTTATTTATACAAAACATAAGTTTTTGTCATTAAGGATCTAGTTACATTAATGTTGTTCCGACCACAGATCATATCATTCGATATGATCTGTGGTCAACACGGTACCGATACACCACATTTGTTTGTTGGTGTAATGAATATAAATGTAACATAACTTATTTTTTTAAATACAGTGTGGCTAGTACGAGCATACATATGTATATTAAAATTACTAACACAAAGTATTCATATTATCAAGTTTGTATAATCCCTTTTTACTAAAATAAGTATGTGATAGCGACAGCACCTAGCCCATAGCCTCTTACTTATGCCCAAATGTATAAAGTTTGCTTTTAAAACTTGCTTAACCGTTACCCTAAGAAAGCTATATCTACTAATATATCAAACAATTTCGGAGATATGGGGTTGTTTTCCAAGAGGCACGTCATTGGTCATCATTTTTGTATATAGGCACTCGACTTAAAACCGAATAAGGCCGACCAATTTTCTGCCTGCTACTTTGCAATACATACATACATTTATTTTTTCATTTCGTTGACTTTAGTTTCAGATGCCAGCGAACTACCTGCACATCTGGCCAAGAGGCGAGTTCATGATGATCGCCTTGCCGAACCAGGACTGTTCATGGACCGTCACACTCTTCATGCCGTTCACCAAGTTTAAGAGCTTAGATACAACAGAAAAGCTCCTTGCTTTCTTCCAAAAGTATTTCCCCGATTCGATCGAGTTGATAGGAGAAAAGAAACTTATTGAGGACTTCTTTGCTGGTTCGCCTTCGCCTTTGGTTGCTGTTAAGGTAAGATATGTTGAAGCGCAATTGACTGCACGGGTGGCGTTGTGGTTTAGGCGTCTGCCTCACCGCTTGACACTGTATCGAGTGTTGTGAGATCGTGGCCCAAATCAGATAGCATTTCGTGTAAACTAAATTGTTCTTTGGAGACTGTGTCGTTATAAGGTCTTTCTAAAGTCCCCCGCGACACAGGATTTATTCCCGATGCGAATATTTACTATATTTATAGAAAACAAAATTAACACCTCAATACATTGGTGTACAACATGTGTACAACCACGTTCTAGTTTTAAATTTTCGAACGATCTCTGCATTGGAGTCAGGTCTGAAAGGACCGGGTTACGGGTATTTTCCTAACGTGTTTAGGAGAATTTCAATAAAGAAAAATATACATAATATAAACATAAGTGCAAACACTTTTTTTCATTCTTCCTAAAGAAGTAACTAGTAACCAATAGTTATCTATAAACAGATAAATTATGTCAATTTAATCGAAAATTAAAGATTGTTATCTCATCGAACGGGTTTTAAAGTTTGATAATATTAATACCTACGTAAGCCTTTATTATATTTAGATTATTATGCAAACAATTAATTTAAATGCAAATCATGACGTTATTATTGTACGTACGTACGGCCGTAATCAATTATAATCTACTGTCTATAATGCTTCATCCAAATCGCAGTTACTTTTGTTTTGCGCAACATTTTCGAATTTTAGAGACCAAATCAATCTATAACAAAAACACTTGAGGTTGCTCCAAAAATTCTTGCTAAAAGTTATTAAATGTTACCCGAGTTAACGGAGTTAAGTAATTGTGGTTGTGATGCACCATACGACTTACTTACTCCAATGGCTCATCGACCCAAAATGTGCCTTGGCCTCCAATGCGAGAGAACGCCACTTCACCCGATCTTTGGCCACTTCTCACCAATCACCAGCTTGAAGCTCCCTCAGATCTTGCTCTACTACGTCTACGATGCACCATACGAAGTAAGGTTTTATTAAATACCAGCATGTTTATTTGAAATACAATTTTTGTGTTAGTCCTCTTTTAAATTGTTAACGAAATATCTTTATCTTTTCTTTTGCAATTGAGCATCCTCTTGTGTAGCACGGCCTTATTATAATATAGGTATTTTTTGTGAAGAATCTGTCTCTAAAATGTTTCATAAGAGCTTATGACGAATTGAGATAATAAAGAACCTTCTTTCTTAGATGGTCTAAGTCCGAGTCCGGTGTAATGAGTCCTTTTTTTGTAACCAGGCTTGAGAGATTTATCCCTTTTATTAGATGTTATCTATCTTGTATATTCCTTTTTAATTAATCCAAGCTCTATGTTACAGTGCCGTCCATACCACGTACAAGAAAAAGCGCTAATCATTGGCGATGCAGCGCATGCTGTAGTACCTTTTTACGGCCAGGGCATGAACGCCGGGTTTGAAGACTGCACACTGCTCGACAAATTGTTTCAGAAACATAACGATAACTTAGAAGATATTCTCAATGAGTTCTCTAGAACGAGGTGGGAGGATACGTTTGCTATCAGCGATTTGGCAATGTACAACTACATAGAGGTGAGTAGCGACAATATTATAAATGCTTGTATAAGGCTTGGTGTCGCTCAGGGCAATGTTTTGGGGCCTTTTTACGTACTTGGTAGGTTATTAAAACAAGTCTATTTTTTGTTACTTTTTAGTTGATGATTATAAAATGTCTTTTCAGATGCGGGACTTGGTAACACGCCCATCATATCGACTTAGGAAGGCGATGGATGATTTCATATACTGGTTGTTGCCGAGTTTTTGGGTTCCCCTTTACAACTCTGTCACATTTACGACTATGCCATATCATGAGTGCGTGAAGAATCGCGAATGGCAAGACAAGGTTGGTAATAGTACCTTTCTCAAAATGTCCAGGCAAAAACTCTATTTAAATTATAAGTGAACTTAGCTCTACTCCTGGGCGAATATATTGTATTTGTCGGGTAGAGCATAGACCAGTTTTTGTCAGATCACTGACGCTCGAATAATGTCGGGGTAACGGATTATGGACTAGGCCTCTCCTTTGAAATGAGGAATTGGCCTACCTATACCACGCTGGCCAAACGTGTTGGTATAGGGTTTGTATCAAGTGACTTTCAAAGGAGATGCCTAGTCCAGCAGTGGTCTGATAAAGGCTGATGATGATGATGAACGGATTATGAATACAAAGTAACACTACCACAATGCACAGTGTGGGTGGCGTAAGAGGTGACTTAGGAAAATACACGAAGCAAGTAGTATTGAATGTTAGTATTATTTGACTGCACGGTTGGCGTAGTTTAAGCGGCCGCCTCGCCGCTTGACACCGCGCCGAGTGTTGTGTGATCGGTCCCCACACGAGACAAGACTTTGTGTGATTCATAAATTGTTGTTTCGAGTCTGGGTGTACATTGTGTCCGTTAGATGCATGTTTGTAAAATCATCCGCGACACAGGATTTAGTCCTACTGCGAAAGTTTTCTTTTTTTTAAAGAAAAAAAAGTATCTTTAGGAAGAAACAGAGTTTAAGCCCTAGGCCTCATATTGACTCACATTGCTATTGTGACACAAATTAAGATACGCCTAAGTTCAGCAGTGAACTGTGTTAACTACTTACGTAACTTGTGTGAACGCTGTATTATGATGGTGGAATAGTATAATTATACGTCCAACTTCAAAGCCTGAACCTTAAACGAGGCTCTGGATTTAGCTGGATAATAATATTTTCGTAATTTTAGGTTATTGGGATATTTCCCCTCCGTGGAATCTCCACCTTGTCGTGGTGGGGGGAGGCTTGGTAACCGTGGATTTGATTTTCTCCCACGGTGAAGCTAAGCGGGATCCCGGGAGGGGACGCTTCACGTGGGCTGGCGTGAGGCCTGCGTAGGATGCGTCCATAGGTGCGGGTGCGGGGGACAGTTCTGTCTGTCCCTTGCAGTATAATATGTATTTATCTACAAAAAAAGTATATATGTATGTTTATCCATTATCTAGTACCCATAGTAGGTACAAGCTCTGCTTGGTTTGGGACTAGATGGTAATGTGTGTAAGTGGTGGAATCTTATTATATTTAGGTGTGGCTAACGGTAGCTTTATTCTATTATACAAAGATATTTTGCGGGTCATACTCGCGATTAATAAGACATATTACGTCATAAATACCTCGGTATTTGCCAACGTTACGACCGACTTGCTCAGTGGTCGCGGCGGGACAGCTTTATTATATTTTTTTATTTACGTATGTGGGTTTATTTTACAGGTGTTGAAGAGAACCTTATCTATCGGTGGATTAGCTGTAGCTGCGCTGGCTGCAACTGCTTTTGCTATAAAACAGAATATGCTTTAGTTGAAATGATGTTTTTGATGTAATATCTGAATTCACCGTGATTTTATACAATTTTAATTTTCCGTTAAGTATTGAAAAATTTAATAAAATGTATTGTTTCATTTCTTGCGTTTGATTGACAGTAGGCCCTTATGAAACCTAGCTAGAGTTTTATATATATATTAGAGTTTATTACCCTAGTCCTTTAGAAATACATGTTACTTCTTGTTGTTCGTATTTTATTTTGATTTGAATTCGTTAAAAGTAGATATGTAATTACAGTTGATATAGATCTTAATGCATAAGTAAATTTTATTTACCTGGAGGGTGAATGTTTAACGTATAGGCATGAGACCGATATATCAAAACGAAACTGAAATCCGATTGCAGTCAGAAATCATATCGTATCGATATTCCAATATGAGAAAACCGATTTTAGAAAACGTAAAATAATACCATGATAAACGATAACGCAAACAATCTAATCCAAACCAAACGGAAACTGTGCAAGCGCAATCAAACTACAAAGTAAATCTAAAGCTTACGTTTTCGATAGTTTTCATATTCATTCGTTCTCTTTCACTCTACCCAACGACTACTTAGTTAGAATGAGAGAGAGCGAATTTCATATCCTTTTCTTTCTTACTTAGTGATCCGTTTAAAGAGCAAAAGAGATGAAGCGAATATCGATCGTTGCCAAGCAAGCCAGTCGTAGTACCTAGTGCGTTATGGATTTTGGCGGTTTTATGAATTGCAGATTGAATAGAAAAAATAAAACTAAACATCGAGGCGATAAGATCTAATTCAGATTGCAACTATTTAATGTTTGTTTTGAAAATTGCAAATAGTTTTAATAGTTATTAGGGATTTATGTTTGGAGAGTGTGTATGTTTTTGACTTGATCAATGTTTATTTGTTCACTTGACCTAGGTGACACGTGCAGTGCGGTGCGCGCGTAATAATAATAAAATTAAGTACCTATATTTGGTTTTCGTGAAAGTTATACTATTAGGATTTAAAAAGTTTTATTGTTACGTTGTTAGGATTGTAAAGTGTAAATAAATAGAAACAATTGGTGTTGCGTAATTTTAGTTTGTTTGGCGACTGAGTTTTTTTAACAATTAGTTTTAGGTAGTTAGTAGGTTAGGATTGTAAAGTGTAAATAAATAGAAACAATTCGTGTTGTGTAATTTTAGTTTGTTTGGCGACTGAGTTTTTTAACAATTAGTTTTAGGTAGTTAGTAGGTTTTCTTTTTCAATATGTCACGCAAACCAAGCGAAATATGGACGCATGACATGACAATACAATAAGAATTCGATTGTTTGCGTTTGTCTACGCAACTAGTAACTACGCTCGTCGCTCCGACATCCGCTACAGAAATCGATTTCTAAAATCGGTTTTTGAAATCGATTTCAGTATCTGAAATCGAATTTGTATCGGTTTGCGGAAAAATCCGAAAACCCCCTAGCGTACCTACATTACATCGCTAGCG
This sequence comes from Euclidia mi, assembly GCA_944739405.2. Taxonomy (NCBI): domain Eukaryota; kingdom Metazoa; phylum Arthropoda; class Insecta; order Lepidoptera; family Erebidae; genus Euclidia; species Euclidia mi. Next base: position 11,903,978 of record OX123198.2, on the reverse strand, counting down.
TTTCTTCGTTTTTCATACTTTAATTTGATAATGTAATGAATTCAATGAGTAAATATGTAAGTAGCGGGGGTACAAAACCAATTGCTTTGGTATTTTTCCCTGCAGAGTATATTTTAAAAGTACCTACTTAGCTGGCTATCAAATATTGTTCAAGACATATAACTATTATGAGCATTCGTTAATTCGTAGGGCATGGTCAATTGCCAGGTACAGACACACGTCTTGTTTTGAAACCATGAATCACAAAGAATTTGATATTCAATCGACATTGGTTTGCTTTTTTTTTATAGACTCACTCCTGTATTGAATTTATTTATTATATATATTATTTTATTAAATTGGATACAAGCGTGAGTCTGAAGGGGTAGGCAGAGGTGTAATATTACACCCACATTTCGCCATGAATTTTTAGGTCCCACGTAACAGGGGGCGAGCCTATTGCCGTACCGGGCACATTACCAGACTCCGTGCTGCTACTGCGAATTTCCTAATGGAAAAACCCAATAACACTTTGCCCGACCCGCGAATCGAACCCGAGACCTCCCAATCAAACGCGCACATTTATGCCCCGAGATCAACGAGGCAGTGACACATTGGTTTTCCCAAGCAAAACTTTTTAAAAAATGCATCATATCTTTGTATTTCGTAGGGCTAATGATTATACTGTCTTTTGTTGATTCTCTAGATTTTATCTCGTTACTGCGTCAAAATCATCATTCGTGTGAAGCGTTTATTGGCACAGCAAGTATAAGTCGAGTTATCTATTGGTGTTTCACCAGTGTTTCTCGGAAAGATCAGATGTTGCGCTAATACGCTTTGCTACAGTATCTTCAGAAGGCGTATTTTGTACACTGACATAAAAGTTATATTCTCTGATTACTAGACGTATTTTAAACAGAATATTGCATTTAAACGTTTCACCAAAGAGTATACAAATACCGTTTCACAGTATACGATTTTTTCAGAAAGATCTTTTAAGTGCATAACCTAAAAAATAAAACGGTGCAGACCTCCTTCCTTTTAAATAATATTTGAAGGAAACCGTTTCCATTTGTTTAAAACTAAGATAGAAACTAAAAGCACTCGATGTTGAAACGCAAGTTTCAGCATTGGATAATAGCTGGGATCTGTGCATTCAATATGAGATTCTCGTGGTTGGAATAATGGACGTTCAGCGAAAGAGGGAACATGCGGAATGAGTGCACCCGGCTTATCTACGCTTTAGCTCTAATCTTGGTGGGTTGAGAGTAGTTTGAAATTTGCATGCGGCTAGTTTTCGTGAATTTCATTTATTGAAAACAGACAGCCGCAAAATGGTCTCAGCACTTCTCAAAATTTATAACAATGCTTTGTTTTATATCTACTAAAAAAACCTAATATGAGTAGGTACACTATACCTACTTAATAAATTGAATCGATAAAACGCTGAGAATGAATTTTAATTTATACAATTATAAATCCTTTAGTTTAAGCTCGGCAAAATATGACAAGGGAATAAGTAGGCTAAGACTACAGAACAAAAGTGTTTGTTAAATCTGTGTAAGTAGGTATATAAGTTAGGTCATTGAGTGGAGTGGTTTTGAAAGCAACATCATACTTACTCTTTGGATTAAATTGGCTCATATAAAATTCAGAGAGACCATAACTTGTGCTATAGCTATTTAAAAAAAAGAAGCTTATGCTAGGTTTGAAAAACGAATGCTGTGGCCGTGGCTATGGCCGGACACTATTTTGGCGGGGCGTTCTCAACAAACGTTCCGCGCCCGCATACCACGTTTCGACGAATCGAAAGTGTTCCCACAAAATTAATTGGCTTCCGATTTGACATCAAAAAAGAAGATTGCGAACTGCTCTGACATTAATGAAAATTTATCGCTCCGTTTATTGGCGGTCGTCGGCCCCTTTTCAGAACTAGTTGGTCCCTTTTGTTTTTCAAGGATTAGTTTACCTACTCACATACATGGTTGTGCTGCGAAGTTACAGATAAAAATTATATGTTGATATCTATACCTACAAAACGTTTTGTATGTCTAACCCAGCTGTTTCCCGCGGTTTCACCCGCGTCCTGAGGGAACTACTTCGCGTACCCGGATAATTTATAGCCTAGGTTAATCCTTGGTACATCAGCTATCTACCAGTGAAAGTCCCGTCAAAATCGGTCCAGCTGTTCCAGAGATTAGCGAGAACAAACAGACAGACAGACTGACAGACTGACAGACAAAATTTAAAAAAAAAGTCATTTCGGTATATGTACTCAGTATACATCGATGTGCATATAGTAAAAAGCGGTTATTTTAATATTACAAACAGACACTCCAATTTTGTTTATGTGTATAGATGTATAGATATAGTGTGCTGAACTATCCGAGAAGGCAAAGCTCACACACAATATAATACAGTATGAAAGACTAATTGAGTATAGTAAAAATATATTGTTACCTTCTTATCTGTATTCTGTCGTTTAATGTCAAGTAGAAAGAAGATATCACAATTTTGTAGCACGTTTCCGTAACCACTATGAGGGAGGTTTTAATAATAAGACTGCATCCCGGTATAAGCAACTTTATGAATGTTCGTTAACTCGGAATCGTACCTGGAACCTCAAGATCGGTTAAAACGAACGCCATCTTGTCCCACAGTCATCTCAAATTTGTAATAAAATAATTAATTGTAACGCCTTTAATAGCAGACAGCATTTTCCACTACTATTAATAATTACGAACGTATTAGGTAAGTACTCGAAATATCCAGAACGCTATTAAACCGATAGTATCAACGCATTAAAATTTCGATAATATCGACATGCCGTCAATTTCCATTTGCAATATTAATTAAACATCAACTGATTATACTCAGAGCTGTGTATTCGCAAACAGGATTATACATACTGAAGAGACATGAAGACAAATATATGTTATATCTGCATTTCATTGGAGGCATTTTTAAAAGTGGCGCATGTTGGGAGAAGCCTATGTTCAGCAGTGGACTACGATAGGCTGATTGATGATTTTTAGGGTTCCGTACCTAAAAGGTAAAAATCGGAACCCTATTACTAAGCCTCCGCTGTCTGTCTGTCTGTCTGTCACCAGGCTGTATCTCATAAACCGTGATAGCTAGAAAGCTGAAATTGTCACAAATTATGTATTTCGGTTGCCGCTATAACAACAAATACTAAAAATAAAAAAAAAATAAATATTAAGGGGGGGTCCCATACAATAAAAGTGTCTTTTTTCGTATTTTTGCTCAAAATTACTAACGGTAACAGGTAGACGCTTAAAATTTTCACGGAATATGTAGTTGTATATAACAATAATTAATTAAATTAAAAAAAGTAAATAATAAAGGGGGGCTCCCATACAACAAATATACAATAAACGTGATTTTCTTTTATAGATGATGGTACGGAACCCTTCGTGCGCGAGTCCGACTCGCACTAGCCCAATTTTTTAAAAGTGTCTTAGGTATAATATAAAAAATCGATTGTGTCCATTTCTAGATCCAGTGCTGCTATTGATATTTTGTTAAAAGGTCAAAATATCACAAATGACCATTTCATAAATAGCACGTAATAAGTCTCTATCATCGGAAAGTACATCTTTTGTATCAGTCAAATTTTGCAATATTTTTTCAGAACATATTGAGATAGGATCTAAAGATAGGTACTATGAACTTTTTAACATAACCGATAAACGGCACCTTGATAGATTTGACGCTTTAATAGAAGATTAGAACTGTAAGACAGCAATGAGACTATAACTCATGAGTCTTAACACGCAAAGGATACCGGGTTCGAATTCACGGCGCGCTCCAATGTCTTTTCGGAGTTATGTGCGTATTGAATTGTTAATTATCGCTTGTCTCGTGCCTCGGAGAGCACTTTAAGCTGTCGGTCCCGGTTGTCATGAAGATCTTTGACAGTCGTTACAGGGCGTCAGTACCTTCTAAATAAACTGTCACTAGTCTAAACCATGGAATATCGATACCCCTTCGGGTTGCGGAGGTCAGATAGGCAGTCGCTCTGTAGAAAAGCTAATATTCAGCCAAATCCGGTTAGACTAGTAAGCGGACCCCAGATTGAAACTGGGATAACGCTAAGAGGATGATGAACCTGGCCGGAGGGCATCCTAAGCTACGTTTGCCAATACGCAGTCTGTACACTGGAACTGTATGTATTTTACACAAATTGTTGTCGCCTGTAGCAAATCGAAACAATCTGCTATTGGTTCGCTCCGGTTATACCATTCCGTTATTCTAGCAGTACAATTATCTCGTATTTTACGCAATAGTCTTATCACACCACACCTTCTAGTTGCGCATTGAAAACCTTGTTTACAATAGTTCCGTATTGCGTTTGGTCGTACTGCAGTGCAGACAGCCTTGTAACTGGTGTAACGGACCCATTTACAAGAGCGATTACTATCGGATGCCATGAGTCTACATATTTTAGTATTACAGTTCGCGTCTTTCTGGCAATATTTACGTAAAATAAACAATGAAATACGTTTATAAATATTTTTGTAGACGATATTTTTTTTTCTTTCGAAGAAATTACATGTTTGAGATTCGTTGCATAAATATGTTAACCTTTAATATTTATTCAAAACAGTTGCAGCTAGGATTCCTTTATTAACAACGGTACCAAGGGAAAAGACACCAAAATAACTCTAAATGCTACTTACTTCTTTTTCTCTCTACTCAATATACTGTCAGCGTCACTACCTGCAAAATGACTGTGTGCGCTTTCCTCTCCTTGCAGAAGTAACGCCTGTGAAATTGTCTTTTAGATCGCTCATCCTACAGAATCATAGAGACTAGACAAGTTAGACTAGAGAGCTCCACAGAGTGCCGATATTTTTGGCAATAACTCCAAACATTATATTTTACTTTTTTATGAGAATTGCTAATCGCCATATTTGAATCTTAGAGCTTTTGTTTCGTTTTCGAATTGTTCTACGTTCTATTTTCTTCAGTGATTTTCTTGGAGTTTTCCGTAACATTCGACTGCCATATTATGCCATAGCCGTGACCACAGTAAAACACGTTTTTCCAGTAATTTCGTGATAAAATATACAAAGATGGTTCCCATAATTACGAGTAGTGAGCACGTAAACGAGCCATGTGTTCCTGGTCACATCAGAATAAACAAGCGGTATATTCCTGATGTGGCCATGTTCCTGAAATGGTGTCATATGACATTAATAAAGATAAAGGGAGTGCATTTAATCCAAGATAACGAGTTACAAATCGAATGACCCTTGAGCAGCACCTTCCTGAATTTGTTACTAATGGGGTAGACTCGACCGACGGAGTACTAGCCTATATTGGGCATAAATATATCGACTTAAAATAACAATATTTGTACTCTGGAGTTTTATTCAGCGAGAAGAGAGGCCCAATTGACATTTTCTACAGTCACGCACTGAGCCTTCTTTTCGACTACTCCTTGCTTTCATCTGTTTGGTAGCTGCGAAGTGCGATGTAATCTTTACTTTGACGTCTTTCACACTATCTACGTATCCACTCAGTTTAGTACATAAACGAGCCAGTATGCTAAATAGACCTGTCGTCAAACGTTCACTTCCAATACGTACACGAGCTCCGAAATACCTTATGTAAAATAACTAAGATTGCATAGGTTGCCTACAACAGGTCGACGTATAAAATTCAGCAGTGAACTATGCGGCACGGTACAGTGGAATACAGAATTAAAACTGACACATTGTAGAGTAAAGTCGAGTTCAACAAGCCTATTGTGATCGGCATCGTGCCTGGTCCGCCGTCCGACGGTATCCCGACCAATTATTATCGTTAGTGCATAGTTTTCGGTCCTACCGGCAGACATTCCCGGGCCGAACGGCTGAATATTCACAAAGCATCGCCTTAATTGCTTTTGGCATGTTTGATTGTATAGCTAAATTGTCTAATCTTTTGTGTACAGGCAGGTGGAGCGAGCCGTTTAAATAAACCTTTAGTTTGAACACTCGTTCGAAAGTTAAATTTATTTTACGAAACTCGTAACCCTCTATCGATTTTGCGCAAACTTATTATTTCACCTATCTGTGGAACTGTCATAGAGTGGTAGTAAAGCAAAATAAAGCAACATGAAAATAACGAGTTTTGTAAGATTAAGCTCAGTGGCGAGCCATTGGAGTGGCCTATATCCAGCAGTGGACTAAGGCAGGCTGATGATGATGATGATGACAGGTTTAGGTATAGAAAAAAGAACGGGTTGAAGCCTGTTTCTGATCGTTAGGTATTCACATTAATCCAATCCGGAAAACCTGTCTCTGGCTTTGTTCATTAGGTAGGTATGCTTTCTTCGTCTTCAAACTATTCACTAATAAGTATTCATTTCGTATTTCGAATCTACATACAAATACATAAAAATGTATCTGAGTCAACGGTCTGATTTCGGCACTTTCGCAAGCGCAATACACAAAGATGGGGACTCCCCATAATGATTGTTAAAGATTTAGAAGTAAGGCTGTCAGCTGAGGGTTCTTCTAAAGGTCGACTAGCATAATCGCCCAACTGTCGGCAAGGCCAAATCGACCTCTAGAAGATATTCAAGAGTTACTGACTAGTGAACCTCGAACTACTGACTCTGTTCTAAACCGTGGAATATCGTTTTCCCTTTGCGGAGGTTAGACGGCAGTCGCTCTGTAGAAAAACATATAGATTCGGTCAAATCTGGGTAGAGTAGAAAGAGCACCACAGTCTGTTAGGCGGTAAGTCTTGGACGCAACCGAGATAACGCTAGGAGGATGATTGGTTATCTTATCTAATACTAATATATGAAGCTGAAGAGTTTGTTTGTTTGTTTGGTTGAACGCGCTAATCTCAGGAACTACTGCACCGATTTCAAATTCAATCAGTGTTTAGATAGGCCATTTATTGAGGAAGGCTGTAGGCTATATAAAATCACGCTATGAGCCACGGGAGCGGCGTAGTAGCCTTAAATAACGCGGGTGTAACCGCGGCTTCATCTAGTCCTTATATTTTTCCCCATAGGTAGTGTAGGTTAATGGCCATACCTATACAATTTTGAGCAAAATGAACATTTCCTAAATTTATCAAAACGGAACTCAGTGCCTCTGGGTGAGTCATACCTAACTATTGTAAGCAGGCGTTGTTCACAAGTTTTTACCATGTTGTTAATGAATGCGTTGAAAATAACGTTTACTGTTGTTACTGTGGGAATGGGAACCTCCTAGAATACACGCCGCTTGCTGTTTCTGCACTGAATAATTATCACTCTAATGGTACAATTTGCGAGTTTCGGTGGTAGGTGCTTGTGAATTGAAAATAATATTCCTAGCCTAATGAGGATGAGCTGTAAATACAAAGAGGTTTTTGTTCTGCTGTTCATTTGCCTTATTTTCAAATAAACGAATATTTAAGATTTTGTTTCTTTTCTGGAATAGATCAGTACTGTAAGTCAGATCAGAAAAGCATTACGCTTTCAAGTAAGAAATGTATAAGGAAAATCTGTTTTTTGACACGTAAGTTGTGTTGAGGACATATTGAACCAATACGAATAAACCAAAACTAGATATGTGGACAACGGAAAAGCAGTCAGATGTTTACAGCCAACGCGATACGTACAATAGTCAACAAATAAATTTGAATCGAGTGGAACAACAGTGGAACAAACTAAGTACCTACAATCAATATTGGCGGCGGCGGCGGCGGCTCTGTCACTTCGATAACGAAGCGGAGTTTCCTTGTGGCACGGTAATATAATCTAACAGTATTGTAACTCGGCCGTCTTCGTGAGTTATATACCTACCAGACGCGCCGCATGCGAGCTGCGGCACGATAGCGGCTGCGGGTACTGTAGGTACAGTCCGTCCAGTCTAATGGGTACTCTGCTCGCGGCGCGTAGGTATAACTCGAGTTTCGTGCGTTTGTATGGAGTTACAATACTGTTAGATATTATTACCGTGCTTGTGGCGTCGATCTATGCGCTGATAACAGCTGCAGCCACGCGCTATCGGACAACGAACCTGCTGACATCGTTGCAGCTGTGTTGCGACACTGCAACCACCTGCGGATTTGAATTCTAATTCAAGTTCTAGATAAAGCGCAGACTTGTTTCGAATAATGTGCTTCGATGTACGGTTATGTTTGAGTTTGAGTTCTATTTCCTATTTGCACAACGTTCTGAAACTGTTTTCTATATCTATAAAAGATATCTGAAATGCATAGTTTGATGTTTACTATAAGTAAAGAGGTAGATACTTATAAATTTTTTTTTTTTGCAGTTTATACTAGGACCAAATCCTGTGTCACGAGAGGCTTTGCAAACGTTCTATTAACGGACAATAGCGAACTCGAAACATCAGAGGGTCTAGTACGAGTTTTACACGGTGACGATAGACTAGTTGACAGGAACAATTACATACATTTCCTAAATGCGCCCCCTAGCGGACTCTATTGCTCGCTACTCTCCAACATCCGCTATTATCCGTTTTTAGAAAATGTATAGAAATTGTTCCCGTCGACTAGTCTATCGTCACCGTGACGATCGAGTGCAAACCTCGTGGTAGACCCTCAATTCCTGGATAACACAAAGTGTTGTCACGTGTCTCTACACGTGACAACACTTTGTCTCACAAACTCAGGAGTGTCGTGCACGGCGACCACTACACCATACCCAGTCGTTGATGTAATATTTATCATTTTCGAGTTTTTGAACTTTAGATAAAGTTACTTTTTGTAAAGTTCGCACGTGCTTCGGCTAAAACATCATAGATGGCGTTACTAGCTACAGTTTTTGCCAGCATATAATATAATTTTAGCAAAACAAAAGTAATATGTATTACTTTTGTTTTGCTAAAATTATCATCGGTTTATTTGGGCAATAATACGAAGTACTACCTATTTAGGGCGAGCCTATTGCCGTACTGGGCACATTACCAGACTCCGTGCTGCTACTGAGAATTTCCTAACGGAAAAACCCAGTAACACTTTGCCCGACCCGGGGATCGAACCCGAGACCTCCCAATCCCACGCGCACATTTATGCCGCGAGACCAACGAGGTAGTCGTTTATTATATATCTATTACGTGGGACTAAAATAAATCTGGCGAAAAGTGGGTGTAACAATATACCTCTGCCTACCGCTTCGGGGATAAAGGCGTGAGATTATGTATGTATGTACTACCTATTTAAATTCGCTTTTCGATCTCTAACTGGTCATCACATCGTCCTAACGTTATCCAAGTTGCATCCAGAGATTCGCATTGGAGTCCGGAATTTGCCAAAATATTACTAGCTTTTTGCCACAGAGTGACTGCTGTCTAATGTCTGCAACTTAAAAGGATAACGGTGGGCACCGACAGCTTAACGTGCTCTCCGAGGGACGGGGCGAGCGGTCATTAGCAGTAAAATCAATAAAATAGTAATATTATAAAGCAGCTTGAACGCGCTAATCTCAGTAACGACTGGCCCGATATGAAAAAATATTCTTAAGTGTTAGATAGCCCATTTATCGAGGAAGGCTATATAACATCACGCTATGAGCCACTGGAGCGGAGCAGTAGCTCTCTAGTATTACGAAAAGTCAGTGGTGCGCCCCGTGTGTTTAAATCAGCTAACCTCTGTATGATGTCATGTCCACTGGGCTATCGCCTTAAAAATCAATTCATCATATCAGCCTAGAGACGTCCACTGCTGGGCATAGGCCTCCCCCAAGGTTCTCCACACAGACCGATTTTGAGCCGCCCGCACCCAACCGCTTCCTGGACGACGCAGCAGGGGTAGGCCTCCCGCAAGGTGGACCGAAGATTAATTAATCCTATCTAAATCCCATAAAACAATTGAAGGTTCTAATATGTCAAATTGATAAATTAAAGGAACAGATAATCATAAATTATTCAAATAATCTAAATTGAATTGTTAAATATTCAAATAATTTAACGTGAATATTTAATTGCATGTAATTAAATTAAAATGTATTGTGAATGAATGCAGACAACCATACCTGAATTACAATGCGTATATTGTAGTGTAAACTGTTGGTAAAAACAATTTTATTGGTAGTTTACACTACACGGCGGCGAGCTACGGAAAATAAATAAATTTAAATATCAGAAACTCATAGTCATCTGTAAAAACGACTTCAGGACTTAGAAAACCAACTTTACAAAAATGAAACGTAATATAATAGTTTGAGCTTTCTGACGTGTCATGTAGCGCTCATATCGACAAATTTTAAAATGTCAAAGTCAAAATCATATAGTCATCATCAACATCATCCTAACGGCCTGGTCACAAGATCGGTCTAAGCGGACGACGATTTGGATATGGTAAACAAACTTTGATTGCACAATATTCATATTAAGTTACGAAATTAACTGTGGAATTTTTAGGAAACAATAGTTCGTATTCAGGTTGTCTTTAGAGTCACTGGGAACGTAACAGACCATACCATTATTTAACTTTTCAATTAAATAATCTATATATATAAATAATTTATAATACTCATTTAGGATATGATACATATTTGCCTACAAATTTCGCCACATGCATATTATTTAATTACAGTTTTCTTTAGCTTTTACAATTGATATACCTACTGCCTTAGGCTGGTTTCAGAGTCACGCGTTTGGCCGGCGCCGGCCACACGCGCGCGCTTACAACTACACTGGATTAGTAGTAGCGTTTCATAGTCACGCAGTTCAAACGCGCCGCGTGTGAGACGCGCGCGCCGGCCGCGCTGCCGAAGCTTCATACATTGCAATGAGAAACGCGAACTCGTTTCACAGTGGTCCGCGCGCCAAACGCGCTGTTGAGACGCGTTGGCCGACGGCGCGTGCCGCGCGCGTCACTCTGAAACCAGCCTTACCGAATGCTAGCATTCTGTACTTAGCTATTTGAAAATTTTAGCCTATAATCAGATATCACATGAAAATTATAAAATTTTAATTTAAGTACTTTCCATTAAGTTGTTAATATTTAAAACGTCGTGATTTAATAACTAAACTAGGCTGACAAGGCGTAAAGTAAAATGGCACCGTGCAATAAAACGTCTAGTTGTGCAATGAACTTATTAGATGATACTTAGTAAGTGGTATCTATCTACTATGTATAGTATAGGCTTTGCATACCTACTATCAACTCTTTATTGAGAATCAATTGGAACGTTTTAGATAATGATTGATGATATAATAACAACTATGTAGGCTGTGTGAGACACGTGGCATCGAGCATGAATTGACCCGTAATAATGAGGTACCAAGGTCGCATATCTACTTCACTACAATATACGATATAAGAGTTCACATTCAAAGTTTATTATTGTGTATATGACAAAGAAAAGCACTAAAAGTCTAGTGTTGGAGTTCTCAAACTCGGGTGCAATATGGATTCTGCAAATGTGTATGTTATGCCAACGGATCTTTTGATTCATGTGTCTTACGCGTGGCTTGATACACCAACTTACTTAGAGGTAGTAGAGATCAATCATATTTCGTCCAAAAGGTCGTCGAATTAATTCAGTTTTTGTTACGGTACAGTGCTTTGTTTTACGCACAAGTTTATTTCTGTACCGCCGCAAATATTGTTACCCCAGAAGTTACGTTACAGCTAAAAACTTTGTTACGGATTCTTTTATTTTTCTGTTTGGTTATTCCATTCATTAATTCATGACATTGAATGATATCTAGTCGTTGCGTCAATTTCATTTCACAGTCTTCTACATTTTAGACAGTACTTGAATTTGTATTGCTAATAAAATCTTCAGAAGATATATTGCCCTTTATAACTTACTCGCAAATATAAAGATAAAATATGAGTGTAATCAGTTATTAAAGAATGAAAGACTAATAAAGCTCTATGTCTAGCTGTCCAAGCTTTGTGACTTTAATATTGTATAAGGTTTTTATACAGATTAGAAGTCTTATTTTTTATTCAGAGGTATAATACACTCCAGTCAAGAAAAATGAACGACGTTTCATAAATTCTTAGGTAGAAACAGAACTCTGTATGATGACAAATTGTATTAAATATTCAGATAGGTATAATATTAGATATCTAAATTCTTCTAAGACTACCAGTTTCTTATAAATATAATAATATGAATAGTATAAATTGTTATTTGAGAGTTTCAATTGAAAAAACAAAGGCACTATTATTGTTATCAGCTATGTTATTATTGATACCGACATGTATCGATCCTAAATGGCAAATTTAGTAATGAATATTTTTTTAAGAAGCTCGACAATCGAACATTATTGACTATAAACCATTTATTATGTTACATATTTGTTTTATTTCTGTTGATTTCAGTGTATTTATTCGGTGGGAAGAAATTATCTGAACAGTCAACTGCTACAAGGTAATACTTATTTATAATATACCTAACGAACAAAAAAATAACTTATTCTACAAATAAATATATCGAATATTCACTCTCAACTATAATAGGACTATAATAGGCAGAGGAGGTAAAAGATAATAATAAGGTTTAAAATATAATGTAACATAATATTTCAGAATCAGAGAAATACGAAAACGTCGAGAGGTTTTTCAACCACAAACTTATGGATGCACATCTGAGCAAAGGATCATTAACTTTCCAAAAGTAAGTACCACACAGCATATTACACTTTTATTTTCAAAGCAAGTAGATACATTTATGTTAATTTCAAATATTTGGCTTACAGGACAGACACCAAAGAAACTGTACAAGTTACTGCAGATTTGGTAATCGGTGCTGATGGAGCTTTCTCAGGAGTTCGTAAAGCGATGATGAAGCAACCACTCTTTAACTACAGTCAAACCTACATTGAACACGGTTACCTCGAGCTCTGCATACCAGCAGACGAAAATGGCGGCGTAAGTCAACACTATTTAGATTTCTTCTTAGCTTTCACATCCTGTGTTACATAATTATACAATATTTCAAACAACAAACATATGATTGACAGAAAATGCCCCGATATAAGAATGAAAAAGTGCAGCTTCAAATCTGAAAGCGTTGTGTTTCTGAAGTTCTTCGGATATCTCTTAAGCACACTGTAGCTTCTCAAATGAATAGTTTTCAAATGGTTCTTTATTAATCCAGCTTCATACATCCATCTCGCATACTGCTGGAATTTCTCCTTGAACGGGAAACCTCTTACTAAGTACATAACAATTATATTTATATTAGCGAAGCTCCAAGATTCCAATTTATGCCTGCCTTCGCGATCTATATATTCATACTCTCTCAACGTGTAACTATATTCCATTTCAATGGTATAATATTTTTTGGTAGAGGCAACGTATGCCAAAGAACCGTCTGTAAAGGTACAATTATGTATTGGCTCTCCTTCTGGTAGAGTTTGGTTGTACGCAAATTGGAAAAACATACGAGTATTATTACTGATGCATGGTTTGAAAGGTAACGTTCTTAAATTTTCAGCGCTGATTGAGTGTGGTGTCTCATGAACGTGAACAGTTATCAAACTAAACAAAGCCGTATTGTAAAAGCTTGATATGAAGAATGTAAACCAAGACCAGCAAAGGATTATAATCCTGAACTTATGGTTTTGGGACGCTCCTCTGTTAGCGTTACCGAAGAAATATCCCCATATGTTTAGAATCGAGGTCGATTTGTCTTTGAGTATGGTTTTTAATATTTGACAAACCAACATAACGGAAGCTGATGAAACACCTATTAGTAACCAAGTTGAAAGACTAAATTCTCTGTATACCCTTTTCCACGCGTAGTTACTATAGGCGGGTGTATACAAATTGTATGACGCATAGTTGAAACCGTAAAGGTAATCAAATAATTGAACTCTGTTCTCCATTAACGAATATCCTCCTGCCGCCACGTCCGCAACATCTCGGTCAATGTAGTTTAGTAGTCCAGTTGACGTTCGATTCGGTAGGACTATGCCATAAAATACTTCATCTTCACTAAAAATTTCGTAATCTATGTAGAAACCCTCACGAGCTGCGATTGTATCCAGTACGTATTGTTCCAAGCCTGGTACAAATTTTCCATAGACAGTGTAATTACTTGCTTCCGAAATGAAATTCGGTATGTCGTCACTAGCCACCACTTTTATGGTGCAATTTTTTAATTCACTGGGCACATTGTTAGGAAAATAATCTGTTATGTTTGCAGAATTTTCACATGTACCGAGAGTAACAACCTTATCAAATTTCTTACCACAATTATTATTGTGGAAAGGATAGTAGGTATAGATCGTAGCATCATTTTCATGAACTTGTAAAAGGATGACTTCATAGACCTTGTATTTTACCAATACTTTAAATAGTTCTTCAATTCCTTCTTCGTTATAAAGTTTGTTTAGTTGAATGATGAACTTCGCTCTAGGGTTCCAAAACACGTCTCGTGTTAAGTCTAGCATGCCGGACCAGAATTCAAGTAAGTCTTCTGCGGTTATAACGTACACATTTGTCCAGATTAACCATTCACGGTCATCAAACGTTCTAATTATCACACTGTGACAAGCTTTGTCTCCATTCACAGTTTTTATCAGTTGATCTACATTTGCTTTTGGATTGACAAAAGTGGTTAAAGTGCCACAAGGGAAATACACCGTCAGTATGTTGTTTATACACTTTACTGTATTATAGTTATCTTGAGTGGCGATATTGTATATTAAATTCTCGTTGCAGAAACTACATCTTATTAGACAAATATGCAAAATTATAGAACGGATAACAAACCATTTGTGTTCTGACATGGTATTTGAGTCAAGTACCTGGTAAAACTAACACTTTAAAAATTCAATTTTGAGTACCTATGTATCTAATCTGTAGCGATGATTTATTTTATTTTAATGGCAGAACATGAATTTAACGTTATCGTTTTCCCAGCTATTGTTGTCATTAGGGTTTACGGCATTTCAATGAAAAATTTGAATATAATAACTAGCCATTTACTAAACTAAAACACATTATCATTAATAAAATATTGAATGCTACAAATATTGAATGGTAAATGATTATTAATTGTGTAAAATCCATCATACTGTCGAAACAATGATTTCTGTTCGAACTGATCAAATATATATATATTTTTAACCAAAATAGAAACAAATATTAGTATTTCCCTAACCAAAAAGTATGTAGGTAGATTTTATTTATACAAAACATAAATTTTTGTGTCACATTAAGGATCTAGTTCAAAGTTACATTAATGTTGTCATTCGATATGATCTGTGGTCGACACGGTACCCATACACCACATTTGTTTGTTGGTGTAATTAATATGTATGTAATATAGCTTATTTTTTAAAATACAGCGTAGCTAGTACGAGCATACATATGTATATTAAAATTACAACACAAAGTATTCATATTATCAAGTATTGTATAACCCTTTTTACTAAAATAGGTGATAGCGACAGCACTTAGCCCATAGCCTCTTACTTATGCTCAAATGTATAAAGTTTGCTTTTAAAACTTGCTTAACAGTTACCCTAAGAAAGTTATACCTACTAATATATCAAACAATTTTAGAGATATGGGGTTGTGTTCCGAGAGGCACAGTCATGGGCTCATGGGTCATCATTTTTGTATATAGGCACTCGACTTAAAACCGAATAAGGCCGACCAATTTTCTACCTGCTACTTTGCAATACATACATACATGAGAATTGTTGACTTTAGTTTCAGATGCCAGCGAACTACCTGCACATCTGGCCAAGAGGCGAGTTCATGATGATCGCCTTGCCGAACCAGGACTGTTCCTGGACCGTCACACTCTTCATGCCGTTCACCAAGTTTAAGAGCTTAGATACAACAGAAAAGCTCATTGCTTTCTTTCAAAAGTATTTCCCCGATTCGATCGAATTGATCGGCGAAAAGAAACTTATTGAAGACTTTTTTGCTGGTTCACCTTCGCCTTTGGTTGCTGTTAAGGTAAGATATGTTATGGTGTAATTGACTGGTTGCATGTAGTCCTCAGCAAAAAATAATTTATTCCTGATGCGAATATTTACTAAGAGAAAAAAATATGGACCACCTCAATAAATTGGTGTCCTATCACGTTCTGCTTTTTAAATTCGAATTGACTCCCCTGCATTGGAGTTATATTTCCCTGTAAGCCTCTGAAAATACCGAGTATTTACTAACGCGTTGACGATAAGAGTATTTCAATTTAGAAAATACATAATATAAAAATAACGACAAATACTTTTTTCATTCTTCCTAAAGAAATAACTGGTAACCGATAGTTATCTATAAACAGATAAATTATGTAAATTTACATATCATCGAACGGGTTTTAAATTTTTATAATATTAATACCTAAATAAGTCTTTAATAGGTTGATTTTAATGCAAACAACTAAATTATCTACTGACGTGTTGAGCAATATTTCAGAATGTTACAGCATGCCATAACAACACAATCCAGGTAGCTCCAAAATTGTTTGCTAAAAGTGTATATGTTGGCTGTGTTTCTAAATGGTGCCCAACAAAAAATTACTGCGGTTGTGATACCACACGAAGTAGCCCTTTATTAAATACCAGCATGTTTGGTTGAAATAAGGATTTGTGTCGGTCCTCTTTTAAATTGTTTACAAAATCTTTTCTTTTGCCATCCTCTTGTGCAGCACGGCCCTATTATAATATATTTTTTGGGAAGATTCTGTCTCTAAAATGCTTCATAAGAGGTTATGACGAATTGAGATAATAAAGACCTTTCTTTCTTCGATGGTCGAAATAGCAAAATCTAGAACTGAGTCCGGTGTAATAAGTCCTTTTTTGATACAAGGCTTGTGAGATATATCCCTTTCATTAGATCTTATCTATCCTGTATACACCTTTTTGAATATAATCCAAGTTCTATGTTTCAGTGCCGTCCATACCACGTACAAGAAAAAGCGCTAATCATTGGCGATGCAGCGCATGCTGTAGTACCTTTTTACGGCCAGGGCATGAACGCCGGGTTTGAAGACTGCACACTGCTCGACAAACTGTTTCAGAAACATAACGATAACTTAGAAGATATTCTCAATGAGTTCTCTAGAACAAGGTGGGAGGATACGTTTGCTATCAGCGATTTGGCAATGTATAACTACATAGAGGTGAGTGGCGACAATATTATAAATGCTTGTATAAGGCTTGGTGTCGCTCAGGGCAATGTTTTGGGGCCTTTTCACGTAATTGGTAGTGTATTAAAACAAGTCGATTTTTTGTTACATTTTAGTTGATGATTTTAAAATGTCTTTTCAGATGCGGGACTTGGTAACACGCCCATCATATCGACTTAGGAAGGCGATGGATGATTTCATATACTGGTTGTTGCCGAGTTTTTGGGTTCCCCTTTACAACTCTGTCACATTTACGACTATGCCATATCATGAGTGCGTGAAGAATCGCGAATGGCAAGACAAGGTTGGTAATAGTACCTTGCTCTATTATTATATCCAGGCAAAAACTCTATTTAAATTATAAGTGAACTTAGCTCTACTCCTGGGCTTGAGTATATTGTATTTGTCGGGTAGAGCATAGACCAGTTTTTGTCAGATAACTGACGCTCGAATAATGTCCGGGTAACGGATTATGAATACAAAGACGTATCACTACCTCATTGCACAGTGTGAATGGCGTAAGAGGTGACTTAGGAAAATACAGGAACCAAATAGTATATTTTGGAAGAGACGGACTTTAAGCCCTATAACAACCAAGTTGTCCGTGTGGTGACGGATAAAGAATACGGAATGTCACCACCCCATATCATCCCATGGGAGTCGTAAGAGCCGACAGAGGGAGCATATTATGCAGAGAACAGCACTGTAAGAGAAGGAAAACTTGATACAAACCTTATACCAACCCGTTTGGCCAGCGTGGTATAGTAGGCCAAGTCCTCCTTTCAAAGGAGAGGCCTAGTCCAGCAGTGGACTGTTAAAGGCTGATGATGATGATAATGATGAACAACCAAGGCCTCCTATTGACTCACATTGCTATTAATCGATTTTAAACTTTCGCGATTTGTATACATCATACAAAATAATTTAGCGGGTCTTAATCGCGTTAACATAACTTATTTAAGGTATAATTATTAACTATTTGTTTTCGACGTTTCTCTCGTCTTGCACCGAGCGTGGTCGCGGAGAAACTGATGAGAGCTCAGCGCTGTCTTGTGTGTCTCATCAGTCTCTCCGCGATCACGCTCGGCGCAAAACGAGCGAAACGTCGGAAACAAATAGGTATTTATACCTTAAATAAGTTATATTAACGCGATTAAGACCCGCTAAATTATTTTGTATCAGATTGCTATTGTGACACAAATTAAGATACGCCTAGCCAGCAGTGAACTGTGAAAGGCTGTATGATGATGGTGGAATAGCTCAATCCTAAATGAGGCTCTGGATTTCGCTGGATAATAATATTTTCGTAATTTTCGCCGAGGAAAGAACCACGAGACGGTTATTGGGATATTTGTGGACCGGTTGGCGCAGCGGGAATGTAAGGGACTGCTACGCCGAAGGTCGCGGGTTCGATTCCCACTCTAGTCAAATATTTATGTGCATGAACATGGATTTTTGTCTTGGTCTGGGTGTTTCTATGTATAATATGTATGTATTAACAAAAGAAAAAGTATATAATGTACTATGTTTATCCATTATCTAGTACCCAAAGTACAAGCTCTGCTTAGTTTGGGACTAGATGGTAATGTGTGTAAGTGGTGGAATCTTATTATTATTAAGGTGTGGCTAACGATAACTTTATTCTATTAAACAAAGTTATTTAGCGGGTCTTACTCGCGATAAATAAGATATATTACGTCATAAATACCTCGGTATTTGCCAACGTTTCGACCGACTTGCCCAGGTCGTGGTCGCGGCGGGACAGCTTTATTATATTTCTTATTTATGTATGTGGGTTTATTTTACAGGTGTTGAAGAGAACCTTAACGATCGGTGGATTAGCTGCGCTGGCTGCAACTGCTTTTGCTATAAAACAGAATCTGCTTTAGTTGAACTGATGATTTTGATATAATATCTGAATTCACCGCGATTTTATTCAATTATATTTTTTCCGTTATTGAAAAATTACGTATATATAATATCGTATGTATATATATAATAAAATGTATTGTTTCATTTCTTGCGTTTGATTGACAGTAGGCCCTTATGAAACCTAGCTAGAGTTTTTTTTAACCGACTTCAAAAAAGGAGGAGGTTTTCAATTCGTCGGAATCTTTTTTATATATTAGAGTTTATTACGCTGAGTCCTTTAGAAATACATGTTACTTCTTGTTGTTCATATTTTATTTTCATTTGAATTCGTTAAAAGTAGATATATGTGATTACAGTTGATATAGAACTTAATGCTTAAGTAAATTTTATTTACCTGGAGGGTGAATGTTTAACATAGCGTACATTACATCGCTAGCGTTTCTTCGTTTTTCATACTTTAATTTGATAATGTAATGAATTCAATGAGTAAATATGTAAGTAGCGGGGGTACAAAACCAATTCATTTGGTATTTTTTCCTGCAGAGTATATTTTAAAAGTACGTAGCCGGCTATCAAATATTGTTCAAGACATATAACTATTATGAGCATTCGTTAATCCGTAGGGCATGGTCAATTGCCAGGTACATACACACGTCATTTTTTGAAACCATGAATCACAAGTATTTGATATTCAATCGACATTGGTTTTACCATGCAATAATTTTGGAAGATGCATATCATATCTTTGTATTTCATAGGGCTAAAGATTATACAGTCTTTTGTTGATTCTCTAGATTTTATCTCTTTACTGTGTCAAAATCATCATTCGTTTGAAACGTTTATTGGCACAGCAAGTTAAAGTTGAGTTATCTATTGGTGTTTCACCAGTGTTTCTCGGAAAGATCAGATGTTGCGCTAATACGTTTTGCTACAGTATCTTCAGAAGGCGTATTTTGTATACTGACATGAAAGTTATATTCTCTGATTACTAGACGTATTTTAAATAGATTTTATTGCATTTAAATGTTTCACAGTATACGATTTGAAATATTCCAAAGATCCTTTAAGTGCATAACCTACAAAATAAAACAGTGCAGACCTCCTTCCTTTTAAATAATATTTGAAGGAAACCGTTTCTATTTGTTTAAAACTAAGATAGAAACTAAAAGCACTAGATGTTGAAACGCAAGTTTATTCAGCATTGGATAATAGCTGGGATCTGTGCATTCAATATGAAATTCTCGTGGTTGGAATAATGGACGTTCAGCGAGAGAGGGAACATGCGGAATGAGTGCACCCGGCTTATCTACGCTTAGGCTCTAATCTTGATGGGTTGAGAGTAGTTTAAAATATGCATGCGGCTAGTTTTCGTGAATTTCATTTATTGAAAACAGACTGCCGCAAAATCCTCTTTGCACTTCTTAAACTTTATAACAATGCTTTGTTTTATACTAATAAAAACCTAATA
Source organism: Euclidia mi (assembly GCA_944739405.2). Taxonomy (NCBI): domain Eukaryota; kingdom Metazoa; phylum Arthropoda; class Insecta; order Lepidoptera; family Erebidae; genus Euclidia; species Euclidia mi. The sequence continues at coordinate 11,883,579 of OX123198.2, read as the reverse complement.
TAAGTACACTAAGTATACCTACTTAATAAATTGAATCGACAAAACGCTGAGAATGAATTTTAATTTATACTTATAAATCCTTTAGTTTAAGCTCGGCAAAATATGACAAGGGAATAATAATAGGTAGGTACATAAGTTAGGTCATTGAGTGGAGTGGTTTTGAAAGCAACATCATACTTACTCTTTGGATTAGATAGGCTCACCTGTTGACATAAAATTCAGAGAGACCATAACTTGTGCCATAGCTATTTTAAAAAAAGAAGCTAATGCTAGGTTTGAAAAACGAATGCTATAGCCGAACACTATTTTGGCGGGGCGTTCTCAACAAACGTTCCGCGCCCGCATACCACGTTTCGACGAATCGAAAGTGTTCCCACAAAATTAATTGGCCTCCGATTTGACATCAAAAAAGAAGATTGCGAACTGCTCTGACATTAATGAAAATTTATCGCTCCGTTTATTGGTGGCGGTCGTCGGCCCCTTTTCCTCTCAGAACTAGTTGGTCCCTTTTGTTTTTCAAGGATTAGTTTACCTACTCACATACATGGTTGTGCTACGAAGTTACAGATAACAATTATATGTTGATATCTATATCTACAATACATTTTGTATGTCTAACCCAGCTGTTTCCCGCGGTTTCACCCGCGTCCTGAAGGAACTACTTCGCGTACCCGGTTGATTTATAGCCTAAGTTAATCCTTGGTACATCAGCTATCCGCCCGTGAGTCTCGTCAAAATCGGTCTAGCTGTTCCAGAGATTAGCGAGAACAAACAGACAGACAGACAGACAAAAATTGTAAAAAAAATCATTTCGACATATGTACTGAGTATACATCCATATGCATATAGTAAAAAAGCGGTTATTTTAATATTACAAACAGACACTCCAATTTTATTTATGTGTGTATAGATATAGTGTGCTGAACTATCCGAGAAGGCAAAGCTCACACACAATATAATACAGTATGAAAAACTAATTGATTATAGTAAAAATATATTGTTACCTTCTTATCTGTATTTTGTCGTTTAATGTCAAGTAGAAAGAAGATATCCCAATTTTGTAGCATGCTCCCGTAACCACTATGAGGTAGGTTTTAATAGTAAGACTGCATCCCGGTATAAGCAACTTTATGAATGTTCGTTAACTCGGAATCGTACCTGGAACCCCAAGATCGGTTAAAACGAACGCTATCTTGTCCCACGGTCTTCTCAAATTTGTAATAAAATAATAAATTGTAACGCCTTTAATAGCAGAAAGCATTTTCCACCACTATTAATAATTACGAACATATTAGGTAAGTACTCGAAATATCCAGAACGCTATTAAACCGATAGTATCAACGCATTAAAATTTCGATAATATCGACATGCCGTCAATTTCCATTTGCAATATTAATTAAACATCAACTGATTATACGCAGAGCTGTGTATTCACAAACGGGATTATAGATACTGAAGAGACATGAAGACAAATATATGTTACTAGAGGACGCTCGCAGCTACGCTCGTATTTTTTTTTAATTTAACTGTCCCAGCCCGATCCCGTCTGATTTTCAGGAAATCCCTTCTTAGTGCGGCCTTACGATCCCCAAGGAACATACATGCCAAATTTCAGCTTCCTGCGCCTTTTAGTTTTGGCTGTAGCTTGTCTGTCACTCAGTCAGTAGCGCAAGGATTTTATATATACAGATATCTGCATTTCATTGCAGGCATTTTTAAAAGTGTCGCATGTTGGGAGAAGCCTATGTTCAGCAGTGGACTGCGATAGGCTGATTGAGATTTTTAAAAGTGTCTTAGAATATTTAAAAATCTATTGTGCCCTTTTCTAGATCCAGTGCTGCTTTTTCTAAGATAAAAATATCACAAAATTACCCTTTCTTAAATAACACGTAAAATGTCACCATCGTAAAGTATCTCCTTTGTATCGGTAAAATTTTGCAATAAGAATATTTTAAGATGAGATCTAAAAATGGCCACCATGTACTTTTTAACAAAACCGATAAACGGCACCTTGATAGATACAAGATTAGAACTGTAAGTCAGCAACGACGCTATAATCATACATAAATACATATGCTCACGCCTTTTTCCCGTCAGTGTAGGCAGAGACAACAGAACGCCACTTGATTCTATCCTAGCAAACCTCACGCACTTCCTCTACATTCATTACTCTTTTCATACATGCTCGCCGGTTATGGGTGCTTCGGAGTTTTCCGGTTTTCAAGACGTCCCTAATTTGGTTGACGAACGTCATAATCATTTACTCGCGATTTGCTACCTCTCGGTCACCTTGCTTGTTTGCGTTGTTCTACTGCTGGACATAGGCCTATCCTCTCCACAGAGTACCTTTGTATATAGGACTTCTCTCCAATAGCACGCCTCTCATCTCGATTTTTATCTCTTCGTGTCCGCTGCTGCCAGCTTCTTTGCCTATATCGTTACTCAACCTGGCCGGAGGCTACGTTTGCCAATAAGCAGTCTGCACATTGGGACACTATGTATTTTACACAAAATGTTGTCGCATGTGGCATCGAACCAATAGCAGTTCGCTACGGTTATACCATGCCGTTATTTTAGCAGTACAATTCTCTTTCTCTCGTAATTTACACAATAGTCTCAATACAGCACCACACCTTCTAGTTGCGCATTGAAAACCTTGTTTACAATAGTTCCGTATTGCGTTCGATTGTACTGCAGTGCAGACAGGCTTGTAACCTGTGTAACGGACCCATTTACAAGAGCGATTACTATCAGATGCCATGAATCTACATATTTTAGTATTACAGTTCTCGTCTTTCTGGGAATATTTATGTAAAAGAAACGGTGAAATACTTTTTTTAATATTTTCGTAGGCTATATTTTATTTTTCGAAGGAATTATTTAGAATAATATTAATTTAAAACAGTTGCAGCTAGGACTCCTTTATTAACAAGGGACAAGACACCAAAATAACTCTAGGATGCTACTAACTTATTTTTCTTCTCTCTACTCAATATACTGTCAGCGTCACTACCTGTAAAATGATTCTGTGTGCTTTCCTCTCCTTGCAGAAGTAACGCCTGTGAAATTGTCTTTTTAGATCGGCTCATCCTACAGAATCATAGAGACTAGACAAGTTAGACTAGAGAGTTGCACAGAGTGTCGAGATTTTTGGCAATAACTCCAAACCAGTTTCTTTGCTCCAAACATTCTATTTTCCTATTTTTACTTTTTTATGAGAATTGCTAATCACCTCATTTGAATCTTAGAGCTTTTGTTTCGTTTTCGTATTGTACTACGTTATCTTTTGTTTGGATTTCCCATAACATTTGACTGTCATATTATGCCATAGCCGTGACCATAGTATAAGACGTTTTTTCCAGTAATTTCGAGGTAAAATATACAAAGATGGTTCCCATAGTTACGAGTAGTGAGCACGTAAACGAGCCATGTGTTCCTGGTCACATCAGAATAAACAAGCGGGATATTCCAGATGTGGCCATGTTCCTTGAAGTGGTGTCATATGACATTAATAAAGATAAAGGTAAGAGTGCATTTAATCCAAGTTAACGAGTTACAAATCGAATGACCCTGGAGCAGCACCTTCCTGAATTTGTTACTAATGGGGTAGACTTGACTGACGGAGTTCTAGCCTATATTGGGCATGAATATCATCATCAGCTCTGTATATATATACTGTCCCACTGCTGGGCACGGGCCTCTTCTGACTACGAGAAGGGTAAGGCCATAGTCCGCCACGCTGGCCTAGTGCGGGTTGGCTGACTTCACATGTCTTTCGAGAACATTATGGAGAACTCTCAGACATGCAGGGTTCCTCCCGATGTTTTCCTTCACCGTTTAGCAAGCGATAATTAACAATTTAATACGCACATAACTCCGAAAAGTCCTTGGTGCGCGCCGTGGATTCGAACCCATACCCCCCGGGCATAAATATATCGACTTAAAATAACAATATTTGTACTCTGGGGTTTTATTCAGCGAGAAGAGAGGCCCAATTGATATTTTCCACAGTCACGCACTGAGCCTTCTTTTCGACTACTCTTTGCTTTCTCCTGTTCGGCAGCTGCGATGGAATCTTTACTTTGACGTCTTTCACACTATCTACGTATCCTCTTAGTTTAGTACATAAACGAGCCAGTATGCTAAATAGACCTGTCGTCAAACGTTCACTTCCAATACGTACACGAGCTCCGAAATACCTTATGTAAAATAACTAAGATTGCATAGGTTGCCAACAACAGGTCGACGTATAAAATTCAGCAGTGAACTATGCGGCACGGTACAGTGGAATACAGAATTAAAACTGACACATTGTAGAGTATAGTCGAGGTCAACAAGCCTATTGTGATCGGCATCGTGCTTCGCCCGCCGTCCGGCGTCCGACGGTATCCCGACCAATTATTATCGTTAGTGCATAGTTTTCGGTCCTACCGGCAGACATTCCCGTGCCGAACGGCTGAATATTCACAAAGCATCGCCTTAATTGCTTTTGGCATGTTTGATTGTATAGCTAAATTGTCTAATCTTTTGTCTACAGACAGGTGGAGCGAGCCGTTTAAATAAACCTTTAGTTTGAACACTTGTTATAAGGTTAAAATTATTTTGCGAAACTCGTAACCCTTTAAGGATTTTGCGAAAATCTATTATCTATTATTTCACCTATCTGTAAAGCAAAATAAAGCAACATGAAAATAATTATTTTCCTAAGATTAAGTTGCATACACGTTTATAGGCCACAAAATCGGGCTCAGTGGCGCGTGGCGTGCCATTGGAGAGGCTTGAATCCAGATCCAGCAGTGGACTATGGCAGGCTGATGATGATGATGGCACGTTTATAGAAAAAAGAACTGATTCTGATCCTTAGGTAGTCATATTTACGCAGACCGGAAAGCCTGTCTCTGGCTTTGTTCATTAGGTATGCTTTCGTCGTCTTCAAACTATTCACTAATGATTAATTTTATTCCGAATCTCGAATCTACGTACAAATACATAAAAAATATCTGAGTCAACTGTCTGATTTCGGCACTTTGGCAAGCGCAATACACTAAGAAGAGGACTCCCCATAATGATTGTTAAAGATTTAGAAGTAAGGCTGACAGCTGAGGGTTCTTCTAAAGGTCGACTAGCAAAATCGCCCAACTGTCGGCAAGGCCAAACCGAACTCTAGAAGATATTCAAGAGTTACTGACTAGTGAACCTCGAATATACTAACTCTGCTCTAAGCCGTGGAATACAGTTTTCCCTTTGCGGAGGTTAGAAGGCAGTCGTTCTGTAGAAAAACATAGATTCAGTCAAATGTGACTAGAAAGAGGACCACAGTCTGTTAGGCAGTAAGTCTTGGACGCAACCGAGATAACGCTAGGAGGATGATTGGTTATCTTATCTATAATAATATATAAAGCTGAAGAATTTGTTTGTTTGGTTGAACGCGCTTATCTCAGGAACTACTGCACCGATTTCAAAAATTCTATCAGCGTTAGATAGCCCATTTATTGAGGAAGGCTTTAGGCTATATAAAATCACGCTATGACCCACGGGAGCGGAGCAGTAGCCTTAAACAACGCGGGTGTAACCGCGGGCTCATCTAGTCCTCATATCTTTCTCCATAGGCAGTGTAGGTTAATGGCCATTATACAATTTAGATCAAAATGAACTTTTCCTAAATTTATCAAAACGGAACTCAGTGCCTCTGGGTGAGTCATACCTAACTATTGTAAGCAGGCGTTGTTCACAAGTTTTTACCATGTTGTTAATGAATGCGTTGAAAATAACGTTTACTGTTGTTACTGTGGGAATGGGAACCTCCTAGAATACACGCCGCTTGCTGTTTCTGCACTGAATAATTATCACTCTAATGGCACAATTTGCGAGTTTCGGTGGTAGGTGCTTGTGAATTGAAGAAAATTATATTCTTGTCTTAATGAGTATGAGGTGGCAAATGCAAAGAGGTTTTTGTTCTGTTGTTCATTTGCCTTATTTTCAAATAAACGAAAATTTAATATTTTGTTTCTTTTCTGGAATAGATCAGTAAGGCAGATCAGAAAAGCATTACGCTTTCAAGTAAGAAATGTATAAGGAATAGTTATTTGTGCAACAAGAGAGCAAAGTTGTTTTTTGTTTCGAGTGCTTATTTTGAGTCCCGAGCAAGCGAAGGATTCTATGATTGATTCACGAGCGTAGCGAGTGAATCAAAGTTAGAATCCTGAGCGTGGAGAGGGACTCAACAGCACGAGATACAAAAAACTTTGCTCTCGTGTAGCACACATAGCTTTTCACCACAGCAGTGAGAACACATATTACTTAGGAGACAGAAATGAACAGGAATAGATTGAATTCTGCATAATCACTTGTTGATTTAACTCTTCTGGTGTTAAAGTACAGTCATCATCGCTAGTTTCACTCATCTTTTTAGATTATTATATATTTTAATATAATTTAACACGTTACGCTATAGGTATCAGCGAAATTTTTATTCCCGCTACTTTTTTAAATCGCGTTTTAATACTGCGTCCCTGATGTTTATTTTTCAAATGTATCATTGTTGTAATTCTAAATAAAAATGTATTGGTTAAATACTAATTTTATACTATTAATTAGACTTATTTTTATTAAAATCCAATAATAAATTAAACATGTAAACAATAAAATATAAAAAAAAACAAATATCTTTTTTTTTGCGTTGCCGTAGGTGTTTTCTTTGAGGTCGAATTTCCAAAATCGAATTTCGAATTCGAAGGAGTTTGTTTTTTCACTCACTTTTTATATGCATGTGAAAGAGACAGTGCACAGTAAAATTCGAATGTTTCAAATTTGTGGCTGAACAATGTCAATTCGTGGCACTGAAGATTGAAAAATTAAAAAGCTACTTTGCCTCACGCTCGAATCAAAATCGCGTTTTGTTCACTGTTGTCTCGCAGCAAAAGCGGCATGTTTGAGCTGCTGTGGTGAAAAATCTGTTTTTTGACACGTGTGTTGACGCTATATTGAACCAATACGAATAAACCAAAACTAGATATGTGGGCAACGGAAAAGCAGTCAGATGTTTACAGCCAACGCGATACGTACAATAAAATAGTCAACAAATAAATTTGAATCGAGTGGAACAAGTAACAGTGGAACAAACTAAGCACAATCAATATTGGCGGCGGCGGCGGCTCTGTCACCTCGATAACGAAGCGGAGTTTCCTTGTGGCGTCGATCTGCGCGACGATAACAGCTGCAGCCACGCGCTATCGGACAACGAACCTGCTGACATCGTTGCAGCTGTGTTGCGACACTGCAACCACCTGCGGATTTGAATTCTAATTCAAGTTCTAGATAAAGCGCAGACTTGTTTCGAATAATGTGGTTCGATGTACGGTTATGTTTGAGTTTGAATTCTATGGCCTATTTGCAATGTTCTGAAACTGGTTTCTGTATACATATATATCAGATATCTAAAATACATGGTTTGGTGCTTACTATGAGTACAGACGTAGATACTTATAAATTTATAATTTTGTTTGTACTAGGACCGAATCCTGTGTCACGAGGGGCTTTACAAACATTCTATTAACGGATAATAGCGAACTCGAAACATCAGAGGGTCTAGTACGAGTTTTACACGGTGACGATAGACTAGTCGATGGGAACAATTTTCATACATATCCTAAATGCGCCCCCTAGCGGACTCTATCGCTCGCTACTCACCGATATCCGCTACTATCCTAGTATCCACTTCTTAGAAAATGTATGGAAATTGGTCCTGTCGACTAGTCTATCGTCACCGTGACGATCGAGTGCAAAACTCGTGGTAGACCTTCAGCTCCTGGATAACACAAAGTGTTGTCAAATGTAGAGAACTCAGGAGTGTCGTTAGAAAAGGTAACTTTTTGTAAAGTTCGGTCGTGCTTTGCCTAAAACATCATAGATGGCGTTACCTACTAGTTACAGCTTCTGCCAGCTATTATCAGTTTGGTTGGGCCAATAATACGAGGTACTACCTATTTAAATTCGCTTTTTCGAGTTCTAACTTACGTAGATCACAGCAGGTCATCCAAGTTGCATCCAGAGATTCGCATTGGAGTCCGGAATTTGCCAAAATATTACTAGCTTTTTGCCACAGAGTGACTGCTGTCTGATGTCCGCAACTTAAAAGGATATGGGCACCGACAGCTTAACGTGCTCTCTGAGGGACGGGGCGAGTGGTAATTAGCAGTAAAATCTATAGTAATGTTATAAAGCTGAAGAGTTTGTTTGTTAGCTTGAACGCGCTAATCTGAGAAACGACTGGCCCGATTTGAAAAAATATTCTTCAGTGTTAGATAGCCTATTTATCGAGGAAGGCTATATAACATCACGCTATGAGCCACTGGAGCGGAGCAGTAGCTCGCTAGTATTACGAGAAGTCAGTGGTGCGCCCCGTGTGTTTATCAGCTAACCTCTGTATGATGTCATGTCCACTGGACTATCACCTTAAAAATCAATTCATCATGTCAGCCTAGAGACGTCCCCTGCTGGACATAGGCCTCCCCCAAGGTTCTCCATACAGACCGATTTTGAGCCGCCCGCATCCAACCGCTTCCTGGACGACGCAGCAGGGGTAGGCCTCCCGCAAGGTGGACCGACGATCTGGTTAAAAATCAATTAATCCTATCTAAATCACATAAAACAATTGAAGGTTCTAATATGTCAAATTGATAAATGAAACAAACAGATAATTATAAATTATTCAAATAATCTAAATTGAATTGTTAAATATTCAAATAATTTAACGTGAATATTTAAATGCATGTAATTAAATTAAAATGTATTGTGAATTAATGCAAATGCAGACAACCTTACTTGAATTACAATGCGTATATTGTAGTGTAAACTATGAGTAAAAACAATTTTATTGGTAGTTTACACTACACGGCGACGGGACCGGGACGACGAAATAAATAAATTGAAACATCAGAAACTCAGAGTTATCTATAAAGACGACTTCAGGACTTAGAAAACCAACTTTATAAAAATGTAATATTATAGTTTGAGCTTCCTGACGTGTCATGTAGCGCTCATATCGACAAATTTTAAAATGTCAAAGTCAAAATCATATCGTCATCATCAACATCATCCTAACGGCCTGGTCACAAGATCGGTCTAAGCGGCAAGCGGCCCAGCTGGGGCGATGTACATGGCGCGTTTACCTACTCTGAGGCGGCCGCGCACCGCGTCACAGTAAACGCGCCATGTACATCGAAAACGCTCGCCGCTGCCGCCCGCCGCTGTAGGCCGTGACCGGGCCGTAATGCTGTCCCACTTGCGATCCAAGATTTTCGCCTGGTACCAGATCCGCTTTCCTGCTGTACTTTCTCCACTTTGCATGGTCGTCGACATCCCTGATAAAACATAAGACGCTGCAACTCTCACAATTTCTAAATTACTTGTAAAAACGTAATGCTGTCCCACTTGCGATCCAAGATTTTCGCCTGGTACCAGATCCGCTTTCCTGCTGTACTTTCTCCACTTTGCATGGTCGTCGACATCCCTGATAAAACATAAGACGCTGCAACTCTCACAATTTCTAAATTACTTGTAAAAACGTAATAAGACTAAAGCTGTTATTGAAAAGGAAGAAGGTAAGATACCTCGTTGCTTTCCAAAAACACAGCTTTAGTTGATAAATGATGATGTAAAAAAATGTTGTAAAAAGGTGATCAAAATTAAATATTGAATTGAAGTAAATAAAGTCCTATTAAAAATATGACGTCTTAAACTGATGTAACGACTAATTAAATGTTTGACCTACATATTACTTACTTTTTATTAACTTATATAAGTCGTGGAGGCCTTGGGATTAAAAGTTTATTAAAGCTTTTAGGTAGGCTCCGCAAACATTTTCTCCCGGGCAAGTTAGGAGCGGTTATGTGGGCACCATTTGTCTTTTGAATTAAGGACACAGGTAAATATTATTATACATATATATATATATATATATATATATATATATATTTACATCACGCTATCTATTTGCCGCCCTTTTACATCGCATTATTATGACGTCCACCAGTTCCACTTAAAAAATATGAACTACTACAGCGAATATTAGTCGCTAAGGCAATGTCAAATACTGTGTGCATATTATTTTTCTGAAATGTTGACACATATTGATATACAAATATACGTATATTAACAACCATAGTGAAATCAATTAGGACTCCAGCCAACACTATCAATTATCTGGCTTCCCGTGATATACATAATTTAATTTTCGTTTTCCTATCTATCGCAACTCCTATGAACAGTGCAACGTTGCCGCTCTTCTTTCTTTAATATTTAATAAGTAGGTGGATAAATATTATTTCTATGTTATAGTGCAGGTATGCTAGCGTAAGCGTGAAGTTTAAAGTTATGAAAATAAAACAAATATTGAGATCAATGCAATTTATTACGATAATATCACAAGAAATACTTACTTAAATGTAAGGTACCTATTTACTTATTTCTAAATTATGAGAAGTATTGGCACATATAAAAAATAGTACTATCGTAGTATTGGAGAGAATCATACGCATATCTAAGCATACGCTTAGCCTCAAACGTCCATATATGTAATCATTTGCAAGTTTTACAGGTATTTAGATACATACGAGTATACGGACGTGGCAATATCGTAAAAGTTTCAAACTATTAATCATTTGACATCTTGGACGTCAAATGACAGATATTGTGAAACTTTTACGATATTATAACGTCCGTATAAGTACATATATGTGTAAATAACTGTGAATCGCACAAGTCATTTGTTTAAACCCTGCTAAACAATAAACAAAAAATAAAATCTAACACAAATTAAATCGCCGCGCCGATTGAAAAATAACATTTAGATTTAAATCACAGTCACAAGAAATAGTAACTTATATTAAAGGTACCTGTCTACTTACTTCTGATTTCAAATCATTATTATTTAGGAACACTTTTGATGAGGTAGATATGATATTTACTGATAAGTAATAATCAGGTCACTTAAAATACAAAATTATCTTAAATAAACTCAAGTCGAACACAGTAGGCTATACCAACCTACGTTTATAAAACGGATATACGGACGTCAGTAATCCAATTTGATATAAACGGACGTTGAAAATCCCATGATTTAAATATATTTCAATTACCTGACATCCGTATAATATTAAAGTTTACAATATTAACTAACACAATGAAATATACCAAGATAAGATTTACACGATTTTACGTGGTGAACATAAAAACGGTGGCTCTCATTAAGTTAGCAGTACCCTAATTAAGCATCATAAACTTACAACATTTTTATATACGTATATAGATATACGAAATTAAAATCATGAAAATTCACGATATTGTAACATCCGTATACTCGTAGTATACGCATATCTACGCAAAAGCATACGCTTAGCCTCAAACGTTCATATATGTAAACATTTGCAAGTTTTACAGGTATTAAGATAAATACGAGTATACGGACGTGGCAATATCGTAAATGTTTCAAACTATTAATCATTTGACATCTTGGACGTCAAATGACAGATTATGTGAAACTTTTACGACATTATAACGTAGGTATAAGTAAATATGTGTCTAAATAACTGTGAATCGCACAAGTGCTTAGTTTAAACCCTCTTGAACAATTAACGAAAAATAAAATATAACACAAATTAAATCGCCGCGCCGATTGAAAAATAACATTTAGATTTTTTTTGGTAATAAGGCGCATTTGACATTTCGTTTTGGTGTAAAATTAGGGATATAAATCACAGTCACAAGAAATAGTCGCTTAAATTGAAGGTATCTACTTACTTCTAATTTCAAATTATTATTATTTAGGAACAATTTTAATAAGGTAGGTATGATAGTTAAGTGCTGATAAGTAAATTATCTCAAATAAACTCAAGTCGAACACAGTGGGCTTTACCAACCTACATACATGATATACAGACGTCAGTAATCGAATTTGATTCAAATTATAAACGGACGCCAAATATCCCACGATTTAAATATATTTCCATTATCTGACATCCGTATAATTTTAAAGTTCGCAATATTAACTAACACAATGAAATATACCAAGATAAGATTTTACACGATTTTACGTGGTGAGCATAAAAACGGTGGCTCTTATTAGGTTAGCAGAACCCTAATTAAGCATCTTACACTAACAACATTTTTATATACCTATTTAGATATACGAAATTAAAATCGTGAAAATTTACGATATTGTAACGTCCGTATACTCGTAGTATACGGACGTTACAATATCGTAAATTTTCAAACTATTTGTCATTTAACATCCTGGACGTCAAATGATAGATAGTATCAAACTTGTAACGAAATTGTGGCTAAGCGTATGCTGAGATTTGGGTGACGCAACGATTATTTAATACCGGAACATACTGACAGCTGCATATGCTGCGGCTCAGGTTCTGCTCTGGCAGAAGCTGACTACCTGTGTCTGCATCAACTGCACTGAGTTACAAAGTCATACGCATATCTACGTAAAAGCATAAGCTTAGCCTCAAACGTCCATATAATAATATGTAATCATTTGCAAGTTTTACAGGTATTTAGGTAAATACGGGTATACGGACGTGGCAATATTGTAAAAGTTTTAAACTATTAATCTTTTGACGTCTTGGACGTCAAATGACAGATATTGTGAAACTTTTACGACATTATAACGTCCGTATTAGTACATATATGTCTAAATAACTGTGATTCGCACAAGTGATTTGTATAAATAACCTGCTAAACAATAAACAAAAAATAAAATCTAACACAAATTAAATCACTGCGCCGATTGAAAAATAACATTTAGGTAATTTTTTTGTAATTAGACGCTTTTGTCATTTTGTTATGGTGTAAAATTAGGGACATAAATCATGACACAAGAAATAGTTACTTAAATTAAAGTTACCTATCTACTTACTTCTACTTTAAAATTATCATTATTTAGGAACACTTTTAATGAGGTAGTTATGATAGTTACTATTAAGTAATAACCAGGTCACTTGAGAAAATACAAAATTATATCAAATAAACTCAAAACGAACACAGTGGCCTACACCAAACTACGTTTATAAAACGGATATACGGACGTCAGTAATCAAATTTGACTCAAATTATAAACGGACGTCGAATATCCCACGATTTAAATATATTTTATCTATCTGACATCCGTATAATATTTAAGTTCACAGTACTCGCTGCTATGGAACAGGCTCCCTCCTGAAGTTAGAATTGCCACCAACCGTTATGCATTTAAAACGAAACTACGGAATCTTCTCTTTGATAAGTTGAAGGAATTGGCTCATTACTCTCATCAGCTATAGCATAATTATGTATTTATATATGTAATATATTTATGTATTATATTTATGTGTGTATCTATGAATAATTATATATATATCTATAGTATATTTATGGTTAATAATATGTATATAAATTATTAATATGTATTTAATAGATATCATATTTTCACCACATGGCTAATGTACCTACCTCATTTATCTCTGCACCACCAAAAGGTTGACTGGCAGAAAATGCCACTAGGCATTAAGTCCACCTGTGTACTATTTTTGTGCATAAAGAATAAATTAAAAAAAAATATATGAATTATTATGAAATATACCAAGATAAGATTTTACATGATCCACAAAGATGGAAGTAGAGTATACTCTCTCTTACCACTACACTGTACACAAACAAATGTACCAGCTAATACAAAAACTAAACAAACTAAAATAAAATATTTTATAACTATACAACCACCAAAAAAGGCCCAAAATACTATTTGTTTTCGCAGATAAAATTAAGCCAAGAACTACTACAATAATACACCAAAATATAGCAGGCGTAATAAATAAACAAGAGCTTATTGAGGTAGCCATAAATGATTTATCGGATAATATAGGTAATATTGACATTATCTGCTTAACAGAAACCTTTTTAAAACAAGGATCTGAACCCAACCTTAGAATAGGCAATTACAAATTAGCTTTGTTTTTCTCACGCCATAACTAACGCAGAGGAGGCTCATGCATACTAATAAATCATGACCTGGCATACAAACATATTAGCAACTTACCACCTTCAGTCCCCCTTCATTTTGAATGTAGTGCTAAAGAAATTACTACTTTTAATCTTGTAATAATATGCATTTACAGAACACCCTCATCCAGCACAAGTATATTCTTAAATAAATTTGAAAAACTCACTGATAAGCTATGCAAAAAGTCTAATAAAACGTTATTATCTGTGTAGATTGGAACATTGATACATTAAAGTAGGTAAAAGGTATCCAGTGAATTACAATCCATACTAAAACAATAACTTAAAAAGCCACATAACATTACCGACGCGAAAATCATCTTGTTTAGATCAAATTGTAAGTAACGTTCACGAAGGTAAATCTAATATTCATTACCTAGCATTATCTGACCATGAAACTGCCCAATCTTTGACTATCAACAATGAGACCTACAGTGTAAATAACAAATTTTATAACTATCAATACAAACCCATTAGAGATCTTAGCCAGGAAAACATGGTGAAATTCAAAAACTGCATTAATAATTTGCACTTCACTGAGGTATACGAACAACAAAGTACAAATGAAGCATTTAACACCTTCCATGACACTATCACCATGTTTTATACTTTATGTTTCCCCAAAATAACGATAAAAAGTGTAAGTGTAGTCAAACACGTAAAAAATAGAAAACTAACTAAAAATATAAAACGATGTTGTATAAGAAAAAGAATGCTATACTTGAAATATCATCTTGATAGACACAATAAAAGACAGAATAAGACAAGGTATAACAATTATACAACAATATTAAAACAATGTATCAACAAAGCGCAACAAATAAACAATTTGACGACCGGTTGGCGCAGCGGGAGTGTAAGCGACTGCTACGCCGATGGTCGCGGGTTCGATTCCCGCTCAAGTCAAACATTTGTGTGCATGAACATGGATGTTTGTCTTGGTCTGGGTGTTTCTATGTATAATATGTATGTATTTACAAAAAAAAAGTATATATGTATGTTTATCCATTATCTAGTACCCATAGTACAAGCTCTGCTTAGTTTGGGACTAGATGGTGATGTGTGTATGTGGTAGAATATTATATTATTATAATCTAAACTTCATTAAAAACGCAAAAAATGCCTGCTCAGCTGCATGGAAAATTATTAAAGAAAACAATAATAAAGCAATAACTAGCGCATACATAGAATCAATAGAATTTAACAAAAAGATCTACACCAAGCCTATTAAAATTTGTAATTTATTTAACAATTACTATGTATCACTGTGCAGCAATGTTAAAAAATACGAAGATACAGGCCCACCTAACCATATCACCAAAATATCTCAAAATACTAAGACCCTTATTTCTCACACCAATAGACAACTCTGACACATTAAAGATAATAAACTCCTTAAAAAATACTCATTCTACTGGCTATGATGATATAAGTACAAGGGTATTAAAAACCTGCGCACACTCTTTAGTAGCACCATTTACCTATATCATTAACCTGTCACTCGTAGAAGGTAAATTCCCTGATCGTCTTTAACTGTCAATTGTTAAGCCAATGCACAAAAAAGGAGCCAAAACTAACATCAATAATTACAGACCAATTACACTCATACCTTTACTATCAAAAATATTCGAGAAAGTTATGTACATCAAAATAGAGAATTTCTAACTTCTTGTAATATCTTAAATAAAAAACCGTTCAGTTTTCGGAAACAAAGCTCCACTGCATTGGCATATTTTTCTTTAATAAAGCATATTACAGAAGCCTTAAATAATAAATCTATAGTCGCATGTCTGTTTCTAGACATGACAAAAGCTGTTGACTTCGTCTGTCACCAAAAACTGCTCTCTAAGCTCTCAAATTATGGGTTACGTGGAAATGTTTATAACTGGATTGAGAGTTATCTAGAAAATCGAATACAATATGTCGAATTAAACAGAACTTATAAAAATAAACAAAAGCAATACAGATCGATGTACAAAATAAACAATTATGGTACGCCCTAAGGGAGTATTTTAGCCCCTCTTTTGTTTCTGTTATACATTAACGATTTCCCGGATGCAATCAACCAGGAAATTATACTATTTTCTGATGATACAACAATAATAATTAAAGATAAACATAAACTTAATCTAGAAATAAATATAAAAGCGACACACGACATGCCATAAGCTGGCTTAATTAAAACAACCTTAAGATAAACATGACAAAAACAAATATTATTCAGTTCCAAACATATGCAACAAATACAATAAATAAAATCATAATGACACGAACATAAACTTTGTTGATAATTGCGTATTTTTAGGTATCAGGGTCGATAAATATTGTAATTGGAAACCTCATTTAGAAAAACTAGTCAATAAAATAGATCGATTTATAAATGTTAAAAAAAAAGTTAGACTGACATTAAACATTAATGCTGCACTATCTGCATACCCTGCTTACGTATCCTCCCTGCTCAGATACGGCATTGTTGTATGGGGTAACTCGGTTGAAGTTGACAGAGTTCTTATAACCCAAAAGAAGTGTATTCGAGCAGTATGTGGAGTCGATACACTGACAAGCTGTAAACCTCTATTTAAAAAACACAAGATTTTACCTGTTCCATGCTTATACATATTAGAAATAGGTTTACTAGTAAAACATCATGCTGAATAGTTTTTAAAATTTGATGATACATAACTGCCATATATTAAATTGGAATTATTTAGAAGAAATGCATACTGTATGGCAATTAAAATATATAACCATATTCCGCTAAGTTTCAAAATGTTACCTATATCCCAATTTAAAAAACAACTTTTTAATATACTATTAAATAAAACTTATAATAGTGTCAAGGAATATCTAGAAGATAAGGCCCTAGGCAACTAATATTATCACCGATGCATATTAGTAAAATGTTATTTTGTTTCATGTGCCACTCATTGTTATATTTCTAATATATTTGTTCTTTATATTCCCATGTAGTACCCGTTTACTGCACTCAATTCGCACGCCCCAAGGGACAGAATATGCTGTAACCAACCATTTATAAACACCTGTTAATGTACCATTTTCTTGCGAATAAATGAATTATTATTATTATTCGTAAGTGACTCTGTTACACGACTATTCTTCTAACATTTAGTGTTAAAAGAATAACCGGACCTTTGGGAGGCTTACACGGGGATATGGATCCAACGCGCAGAGGCCCGTAGAGAGCTTTAATCTAAAATGGGATGGGACACATGCAGCGAAGCCTCCACAACTGCACTACTGAGAACAGCTATGGACTAGCCGCAGCATATGTAAGACTATTGTAATATGTGGAGCCTTATTTAATTGGTTTATGGGATTGGGTGTTTGATGGACTTGTAATTTTTATGGATGAAAAATGGCACCTGCCAGTAATACTCTAATAGTATCCGTCCGGATGGCAGGTGGTGACTCGCCAACTCACTGGATGGGCCCTCTCTTAACAGCCACCCAAAGCAAACAAACTCTGCCATAGAGGCAGCCAGAGGGTGAACACCGGTGCGAGTGGCTAGGGGTGTTGAGCGGTGCGGCACCGGTTTCACCATCGCGGGTCTCGTGACAACGGAGACTCGGAGCGGGTTTCCCCGTAGTTACGCCCTTGAGAATGACACTTCCACCCCCGAGCTGGTAGCTCTTGCGGATCCCTCTGGCCGGCCGACCAAGGCAAGCCAGTGTTGAGAGTCCTGCGGGTGCTCTTGGAAATCCACTCCGACCAGCCAGTAAAGGCAAGCTGGAGACGAGGCCCTGAACGACTCTCTCAAAGCATTCGGGACCGCAGTGTCGCCACACACATTCAGCTCGCCACAAAGCTGCCCTGCGGTTGTAAGGTTTCTTTTCATCTTGTAATATATTTTTTGAAATGAAATGAAATGAAATGAAATGAAATGAAATGAAATATTTATTGCATCAAATATGGTTATAAAATCAGATGTTACAATATTATAATTTATATGAATCACATATCTGGCCGTTTAACAGCATGCAAAGTGAGTAAGTAAGGCACATAGTAACTTACTGTCTAATAAAATATATGTTTATATTACTCGATGAAGGTGATGTTTGAAAGCTGTTATTATTATTATTACACCATTTTACGTGGAGAGCATGAAAACGGTGGCTCTCATTAGGTTAGCAGTACCCTAATTAAGCATCGCCTAATTAAGGGGTGCATAGGGTTCCCACCAAGATCTTAGGGCCCAAGCCAACCTCACCTGCAAGTGGTGCACCTGCCGATCAACGGACGAGGCTCTGGCAAACAAAATATCCCGATAAGCGGCAATAGGCTCGCTACCTATTACGTGGGATCAAAACACTGGCGAAAAGTGGGCGTTTAATATGCCTCTGCCTAGCCCTTCGGGGAAACAGGCGTGAGTCTATGTATGTATGTATAATTAAGCATCATAAACCAACAACATTTTTATATACGTATTTAGACATACAAAATTAAAATCATGAAAATTTACGATATTGTAACGTTCGTTTACTTGAAGTTTTATATTATGTTCGTATACCAGTATACGACTGTATACTTGTAGTCGTATACTCGTAGTCGTATACTACGAGTATACGGACGTTACAATATCGTAAATTTTCAAACTATTTTTCATTGGGATATTTTTAACAGCGTATCAAAAATGTTATGTAACACACTAAAGTGAGTTAGGCAAAAATCTTTATTATTTCACTAGAATACTGACTTGCACACTAAAATACTATTTGTACACCAAATATGATGATCTTTTTACAAAATATCATTTGATATGAAAAGTTTCGTCCGCTCGGGAAACTTATCCACTCAGAAAACTTAATAGGTTATGTTAGGTTCTCTTGTGACCCTGCTTCCAAAAATAGGAGCCCTGCGAAGCAGCAGGGCTCCGTCAACTTAGCTTAGTGGTGCAATTAGTATTTTTGGTGAAAAATTAGTATTTTTGACTAACAGTTAAATACAACCCTTTTTCATTTAACACCCTGGACGTCAAATGATACATAGTGTCAAACTTGTAACGAAATTTTATTTTGGCTAAGCGTACGCTGAGACTCGGGTGACGCCACGCAGGGTAGATCCGATTGTTTAATACCTGAACATACTGACAGCTGCGTATGCTGCGGCTCAGGTGCAATGTGGACATGCGTCTGTTCTGCTCTGGCAGAAGCTGACTACCTGTATCTGCGTCAACTGCACTGAGTTACAAAGTCATACGCATATCTACGTAAAAGTATACGCTTAGCCTCAAACGTCCATATCTGTAATCATTTGCAAGTTTTACAGGTATTTAGATACATACGAGTATACGGACGTGGCAATATCGTAAAAGTTACAAACTATTAATCATTTGACATGTTGGACGTCAAATGACAGATATTTTGAAACTTCTGAGACATTATAACGTCCGTATATTTATTTATTTAGGAAAGCTTACAGACTAATAACAACACATTTAATTAAATAAAAAAGAAGTTGCTAATTACAAGCTACCACATATAAATGCAATGTAACAAAGATTAATTACATCAGTTACTGTTGTAAGTATACCTACTTGCTCAATCATATAATATATACAATGTTGCAGCCATGTTCCGCCATAAAAAAGTAACTAAAAATGAGATTCATAATACACAAGTTAGTATATTTATATATTATTATAACAAAAAAAGTCAAGAAAATAATAATGAAAAGGTACACAGGAAAAAAACCGCAATCTAGGCTATATATGCCGATCGCTGCTAAAGAAGTCACAATTTATACGTTTTTTTTATTTTTGGTCAAGTTAGTGCACAATAAATCCAAATCTAATTTCCGTGACATTTGATTAAATGATTCGGCGCAACGTAAAAGAAAAGAGTTACGTCTGTATTTCGTTGTAGCAAAGGGAACGTGTAAGATCGGACGTTGTCGAAAAACTAATTGATTCATTCCAAGCTTGATGTTACTATGTTTATAATGGTTCTTCTGAGTTCCAGAAGTAAAATATGATACCGTTTACAACGCTCGTCATAGTCAATAGAATATTGATTCGCTTTAAAATCTAAGTATCGCAAAAACTTTCTTTATACACCTTCAATGCATGATATATATACCTGGTATTGAGGGTTCCATACCTGTGACGCATATGCTAGATTGCTACGTACGTACATAGGCACAGTACAAAACGTTTACTGTCTTAAGAGACCGAAAACATGAAGACATTCTTATCACAAAACCAAGTGCCTTCGACGCCGTGTTCGTAATGTGATTGATGTGCATATCGAATAAAAGCTTTGAGTCCATGATAACACCAAGGTCTTTAACGTAGTCAACTTTCCTAATAAACTTATCATGTAGTTTGTAACCCGATCCTATGGTAAGTTTTTGACGACTAAATGTTATGTAACAAAACTTTGCGATATTTAACTGTAGTTTGTTAAGTGTGCAACTGTGCAGTATGCTACAAATTTATTAAGGTCGTTTTGGAGTTTCCCTACATCCGATGCATCGTTAATAATTTTGTGAATGTTCATGTCATCCGCGTATAGAAGTATATAAGAATTTAGGAAACAAGAATTTATATCTCCAGTGAATAGAGTAAACAATAGTGGGGTCAAAAGCGAACCCTGAGGAATTCCAGATGGCATTGAACACCAACCGAGAATTGAGAATGGAGAGCGACTTTCAATGTACGAGCTGAACCAGCGGTACAAATTACCATGTATGCCGGCAGCAAAAAAAATCTGTAACAGTATTTTGTGGTCAATTCGGTCAAAACATTTTTGTTAATCTGTATAGATCACTACACACACAATCTACCTAACTAACCTTTAGAAATAAAATTATGAGATAGGATTAGATTTGATGTAGTGGATCGGCCGCATAAGAACCTATGTTGCTCAGCACCAAATGATAATATAAATAATACGTTCTAGTACTTTAGAAAACAAACATAACTTTGAGATTGGACGATAATTCTCTACATTAGATTTATCACCTTTTTTAAATACTGGTGTAATGAACGCCGATTTTCATTTTAATGGAACTAAACCTTCTGTTACCGACCTATTATAAAAAGCATGCAGAGCGGTAAAACCAAACTATCGGCTAAACTTGTTATAAATTATGGAGGGATGTAATCTGCCCCACCAGATTTAGTAAGATCCAAACCTTTTAAATATTTCATAACCTTTCCAGGAGAAAAATGTATTGTACTGATGTAATTTGTGCTTCTGCTGTTACCATTTAAAGTACTATACTCAAGTAGACAAGGCATATTGTCTACTTCTGGCTCCTGAAAAGTTGATCTAAAATATATGCGAATTAATTACTAATTTCTAGACCCATATTAGCTGATACATTCTTATTATATAGTAATAGTACAGTGTACTAGGCAGTGAGGAGGTATTTTTTCTACTTTTAATAAAAGACCAAAAGGCCCTCGGCTTATTTAGGTTTGTGTATTCTACGTTAGTAATGTATTCGTCAAAACAAGTTTGTTCTAAGTCCACAGCTCGCCGGCGTAATGAAGATACCGTCAGATAGTCACTCCACCTCCGGTGGTACTTTGACATTTTTTTTTACCACTTTTATAAGGCCTGAACTATACCAACGCGGATGAGAAGTTTGCCTGATAGATTTCCTAGGTATAAATTTATCTCTGAGAGAATATAATCTGTCGTAAAAATGTTTAACTGACTGTTCCAACGGCTCAGTGCATAACAATAAATGTCAGTCTGTTTTATTAAGAGCAGATTTAATTGCATCGTAGTTACCCTTATGGACAAGATATTTTGAAGTTATTTTGTCTGCAAACCGATGAATTTCTACAAAACCTACCTCCACAATCAAAAGTTTATGGTGCGGGTCTACGGGGATAACCAACGGGTCATCGCACTCCGCAACGCTTAAGAAGTCAGAGATCAAGTTAATCACAACTGTTTTATTACACATTATAATAATATTACAATGTTTTACTAATAAATGCTAAAATATACTTATTAAAATATAATTGCAGTCACTTATTACGCTATAGCGGGTATTAAGTAAAAACATCTTCTTCTGCCTGCCCTGGTCTCATATTACTTGGGGTCGGCGCAGAATGTCTTTCTCTTCCATTCTCTCCAATCAGACGTCATCTCATCATTCACTCCCTTTTCATTCATGTCTCCTCTCACACAATCCATCCATCTTTTCTTTGGTCTTCCTCTTGCCTTATATCCCTCAACTCTCATCTTCATCACCTTTCTAGTCACATGATTTTCATCCCTCCTCATTACATGCCCATACCAGGTTAGACGATTTCCTTTCAGCTTTACTTGCACCAGTGCAACTTTAAAAACATACGAGTTTTAAATGGACACAGTCAAACACAGAGCACTTCAATCATACAAATACAAAGAGTGACAAAAGCCGGTACGGCCGGACAGTGATTAGTCATAACGGGCAATACGATGCGCAGAATTATATACACTATGTGGCTTAAATTATATCTGACTAAAAAAGTTAGTAAAATGTTTTTAATAGAAACATAACACGGCAGTATGAACATCGATAGACTAAGTTGGAATACGTGAATAGCACAACTCGACCAATAGTATCTCGCACAAGAACATTATTAAGAGATTGTAATATAATTGACAAATAATCATACGATTCTTGCAAGGTCCATTTCTGACTTCACTATAATCACGTGCGATGAATCGGTTTTCTTTTTTTTTCTTGGCGTGCTTGACCCAGACGTAACGAAAGTCCTTATTCGCGGCTGCCTTTTTTGTTTTCGATAAAAGCAATTTATTTTCGGCGTAAGTGTGGGGTGATCATTGACATGTATTTTCTGATTGCCCATCAAACCTATGCGTCTTACTGTCAAAGGACTGCTTTTGGATGCTTGTCTAGCTGCTGCAATAGAATCCTCTTTCACGTAGCGATTACAGAAACTCACTATAATCGGTTTCGCACGCTCCTTTTCACGGATCGGTACTCTTGTTATAAAGTTGACTTGGGTCTTGTTAACAGCTTAGTAGCTTATCTGATAACCAAGACTCGAGAGCATGTTGAACAAATTTTCGTTGTTTGGTTGAGGAACGCCTTTGATTTCCACGTTGTTCATACGCGCCCACTCATGTTCATACGCGTAGTCAGTACCCTTAAATAAACTGATACTGGTCTAGATAAGCGGACAAGCGACCGGTCTCCGCTTACTAGTCTAACCAGATGTGACTTAATATCAGCTTTTCCTCAGAGCGACTGCCGTTTGACCTACGCAACCCAAAGGGATAGCGGTATTACATGGTTTAGACCAATAACAACAGTTATTTAAGGGTACTGACGCCGCGTAGCGACTGTCAACAACTGTTCACGAGAGCCAAGAGTGATGGTTTAACATGCTTGAGGCACGAGGCGAGCGATAATTAACAATTAAATACCAAATAACTCCGAAAAGTCAGTAGCGCGCGCGGTGGTTTCGAACTCCCCGCACGGCAGTCTGTTGGTATATCCTACTGTCTACTGGCTGTCGTTGCCTGCTTTTTGGTTATTTAAGTTTTTTTAGTTAAATCATGATGGGGAAGCTGTCCTCATTAGATTTAATAACATACGGCAATGAATTGTCATAATAAAATTAGTACAATTAGAAGAAAATAATATTCTTCAAACATCCTCAAATCAAGGTGAACAAATACTTTTGAGCGGTAGTGTATGTCTAAATAACTGTGAATCGCACAAGTGATTAGTTTATTTAAATCCTGCTAAACAATAAACAAAAAATAAAATGTAACACAAATTAAATCACCGATTGTAAAATATTATTTAGTTTTTTTTGTAATTTGACCCATGTACCTAACAGTTTTGGTGTAAAATTAGGAACAAAATCACATTCATCTTTGGGGTAATGATCATACATAAAAATATTCGCAATAAAGGCACCAAAACATGGAAAGTTCAAGAAAATAAATCAAATTTTCAGGTTCATTAATGTCAGCAACAATATGCGACGGTCGATGGTGAAAATAAATAGTAATATTATTAAAATTGATGCAGTGGGATCTTAAAATAAAATGGGTTTCATCTCAAGGCTATCTAAGGTTGTAAGTCAAAATATGATAAATTAAACTTTTGTTTAAAAAACGTGTCGACATAAATAACCTCCATTTTAGAATCAAATCAAAATTTAACATCACAATGTCAGCAATAGTTACGAATTGACGAGCTCTCTATTAAGCTGAACTATTTTATATATCACAATAGTGACGAATACACTCCAGACGTGAATTGATTTGATGAAAACAATAATTTAGGGGTTTTCCAAGGCAGCGGCAAATTACCATATATATATGCATTATTGCGTGTTTAATAAAGTTATTAAGTATTTTTTTATAAATTAACTCCCTTGATGTTCCAGTAGAGGCAACGAAGAATTGAGACCTATGAATATAAAATAAGATGCGTGTGATATAAAAACATGAGAAATACGGCTTAGTAAGGTAAAAAAAATGAATTTTACAAAATACAGATCTTATATACGGGTATACGTAATCCTTAGGTATTCTGTTTCTTTTCACTTCGATTGTTTTTCCAGACATTTCGCTTAAAAAGGCAGAGGCTACATCACATATCAACTGAAAACGTGTAAATACTTACTCACAAATTGTGAATAAAATAACCGATAAATAGAATCCTGCAAATTCAGATCTATTGTGTGCACGAAGTGGCAACGTAGCATTGAGAGCTTTCGTTGGACGTCACATACGGCTAGCAATGAACGTATAGAATAAAGACGAAAGCGCCACTAGTTTTTGCGACGAAAATCAACGGAACTACGAAAATATTCTGTGCAGCAAGATTGGAAGAAAAATGACGTCCAATTTATTTTTCATATTTTGACTTTTCTAGTATCAGGGGGACATTTCGCAAGCATTGCACGTAGTCTCCTATTTGACGTCCGATATACGGACGACTCAAGCAGGTGGACGCCACATTAGATGCAAAAATGGCCATAGTGGACGTACAATAGATTACGGGATATATATATATATATATATATATATATATATATATATATATATATATATATATATATTTAAATCGCGGCAGACTTCTTGCGTCATTTCAAAGTCGAACCTTGTGGCGTCCACCACTGTCAATGAGATTTCAATTGTTATTTGTGCGAATATAGGTACACTTTAGTCATGTGAATTCAATTATCAACAAGAAATTTTGATTAAACATGAAATGAAGATATTCAATTTCAAATAATTCTCGCTGGTTTCTGGCGTCCGTTCATGATGGAAATAATGTGACGCACTGTATATTTCTGAATATGTTCTATGTGTTTTACAGATTATCCTACATCCATCTAAATTTAAGTTTATATCGCATCCGTATATTTTCCTGTATTTAATATAAGAATTCCATTAATTAAATGACTTCCTACTACATTAGAGGTTATATTGATACCGAATATTTTTTCTGTATATAGTCCATATATTGTGTTGAGAATGCTGCTTCCTCCTAAACTGATATATTTATCGTTACCGTAACCTCTCGTATTCCTGCCGTCATGACCGTTTTGAATGGTACCTACCATTAGTTGCCATATTTGATCTCACAACTATATACTGAAGAAGTGTTGCTCAAGTTGTTGTTCTTTTTACATGAAATGTTTTTGTTGAAATCTAACTTCTTTTTGCTAGTGATCTTTTGATCATTTTATCTTTTTTTGTGAGTCTTTATGAAACATCTCTCCTCATGGGGTACTATTCTGACCCCTGCACCCACCGTGACCACCATCCGTGAAGCTCCATCCGTACCCCATCCGTGCCCCCAACAGTGCCCACACCCGTGAACCCCCACCCGTGCCCTCACCCGTAAACCCCAACCCGTGCCCTCACCAGTGAACCACCACCCATGGCCTCACCCATGTACCCCCACCCTTGGCCTCATCCGTGAACCCCTACCCTTGCCCTCATCCGTGAACCCCAACCCGTGCCTACACCCGTGAACAAATGAGTTCGCACCTGCATCCCCACTTATGTACTCCACCCGTGAACCCCCCAGTGCCCTCACCAGTGAACCCCCACCCTTGTACTCACCCGTAAACCCCCACCCGTGTCCTCACCTTTGAACCCCAACCTATGCCCTCCACCCGGGCCGCGACTTATGCACCTCCACCCGTGCTCCTCGCCGGTCCCTTCCCGGTGCCTGCCCGTTCCCTACCCTGATCCTACCCTACGAGTACTTCTAGATAGCCAAAAATATTTGAATCTAGTAGGGACATAAACTGAATTCCGAATTCTAAACAGCAAAGTTATCTTGGTGGAGTAATTAATACCTAATCCACGTACTACAAAGGTTCACAAACTTATTTGTGTAGATTCTAAAATATGAAAACTAGACCAAAATTAAAAAGGTACATTTGTTTGAATTTTTCCTAAAGGTTTAAGGATGTTTTTATTTTTTAGGCTTAATGATAATGATCATCAAAATCACAAGCTTGTAACTATGTCTGCTAGAAATACTTTAGAATTTTATGAAGACCGTTGAGTGAGTGTGACAATCAATAATTTTTAAAGTACTAGTTCGATTTGGATGAAACTCTGTAATATATTTTTTATCCCTTCTATTCGAAAAGTGTCGCTTTGTTCCTCTTTTAGTTGGAGCAAAATAGCTCTTTTCTGTTAAGCATTTTTTAGCGGGCGGAAAAGTGATTTGAATTTGGAACGTATATCATTCATAGAAATCGAACGTAAATTGTGTAAATAACTGGCTGGTACGTGTTGGCTGCACGGGCGTGACCCGCGCTAACAAAAAAACAGCGCGCGAATTACGACTCTGTTCTCGTAATCAGTAGGTACATACTTTATTGAATTTTGCAAAAATAATGAGTTCTACGTCGAGTTGTGAAAGAGGAAAATATAAATTTGTAATTGTTTTAACTTATATTCACACGTCTAATTTTATGAAATATATTCATTAATTACATAACACCGTCTCTTATTTATTTTCTCATAGAAAGGGGATGGAAAGTAGAGTATATGACTCGAGAGCAAATTATTTTTTCCTCGGGCAATGTATTTTGAACCCCTCGCTGCGCTCAGGATTCTACGTTAGAATCCTTCGCTTCGCTCGTGGTTCAAAGTAGCGCCCTCACAGTAAAAATACCATTTTGCTCCCTTGTCATACAATCTACTATTATTATAAAGATTTTCTCTTGATATGAAATGTTCATATTTCTAGCTTTATCCAGAACGAAGTTACAGAGACTTGAAAATGGCCTGAATGGCTTCGGTAAAAGTAAAACTAACGACTGAGCTTTTTTGCTCAACTTTTTTGGGTTCAATGCCGTGCACCCTGATTAAATACGAGCGTTATCCAGGATAAAAAAAGCTTATTACAGTCATAATTGAGTTGGCATTTGTGTTCTAACCATATTGATGTACTACGTATTGCCTGATGTTAAGCAAATATGTTGTCGAGGTTGTAGCACACTAACGCAGAAGATACCTGCCTACCTATTTACTCGAGATTGGATAACCTTCTTCTCGCATCGGTTTCCTCAATGCTGAGGGTCGTGACCACCTCGTGGAAACAGTCTATTGCGGACCACTTCCTGCCATCTATTCCTATCTGCTGCTGAGTGGAGAGCGATCCGCACGACTCGTAACGCCACGGTACGCGATACCGTGGTGTTAAGAGTCGTGCGGATCTGGTCGATCCAACGTATCGGCCTTCTGCCTCTCGGTCTTTTTACTTCCACTTTGCCAGTGATTATTAACTTTTCCAAGTTATCACTGTCTTTCCTCGCAATGTAACTGAAGTACTTTAGACCTCTACGCAGGCAGATGGTGGAAAGCCTCGTCTGGATCTTGAGCTCCTGTATGATCGATACGTTCGTGCGGTGTGCTGTCCAGGGGATGTCCAGCATCTTCCTCCAGCACCACATCTCGAAAGCATCAGTGCGATCACGGTCATCTTTCTTCAAGTACCATGTGTCTGCGCCATACAAGAATATGGAGAACACCGAGTGCATACAAGATTGATCTCGGTTTTCAGAGAGATATTCTTGACATATCTTTGACAGCAGTGCCATGGCTCCTTTTGCCATCCCGATCCTTCTTCGCACCTCAGATTCACAAGAACCATTATTACTAATGCTTGAACCCAGGTATATAAAGCTGTCGTCTCTAAATTGAGTGACCCAGAGGGCTCAAGCTTGCCTGTGCGATCTATGACCATGATCTTCGTTTTGAACCTGTTTATAGAGAGACCTAGTTCACTGCTGATGCGCTCCATCCTATCCAGTTAGGTGATCATCTCGGCGTCATCTGACGCTAGCAAGGCGGTGTCGTCTGCATAACGCAAATTACAGATTTTGCGTCCACTAACGGTGATGCCTCCCTCCCAGCTATCGGAAGTACGCCTTAGCGATGGGCGTTCAATGAACGAACTAGTTAATTCGACCGTCGACATACGATGAACGAATCGACGGTTCACAATCGAGCGATGGACTAGTTGAATCCGTAGACGATTAAATTGAAAATAACTAAACTTGCTTTCGAACTGACAACGCGAAGACGACGCTTGAACATAGACGGGTAATACACGTTGATACGTCCATCGTTCATACAAACAAGTTTGAACTTTAAAGGTAGAGCTATAAGTTGATGCGAAAGAAATCTAATAAGATTTCTTTGAATATGGACTAGACATAGACGAGTTATACACGTTGATATGTCCATCGTTCATACAAACAAATTTTATCCTTAAAAATGGAGCTATAAGTTGATATTTCTTTGAATAAGGACTAGATGGCGTCAAATAGACGTGATGTTTATATAGACCATCTACTATGTAATGAAGTTTACACGTAGATGACGTAGACCGGTCCACATATTCAACTAGTCCATCGACGCGTCGACGAACGGGAATGAACGGTCTAGTTTCGTTAACGAAAAAAGCGTCGACGACCCATCACTAGTACGCCTCACTATATATTCACCGTTTATATTGAATAGGATGGGTGAAAGGACGCAGCCATGTCAAACTCCTTTTTCAAAACTGAATGGTTTAGATTTCGTACTGTCTATCCTCACCACACTTTGGTTCTTGTGATATAAAGATTGCAGAAGTGCAATCAAGTGATGAGGTACACCCAGTTCTGATAAGACCCTCCATAGAAAAATTATGTATGTACGGATTTGGTGGACCAATCTACAAGTGGATAAAATCATACTTAAGCTATCGTGACTCCAAGGTTGTATTGAATGGCTTCAAATCATCCACACGCTCCATAACTTCAGGAGTGCCTCAAGGATCACACTTAGGGCCATTATTATTTAATATGTTTATCAATGACCTGCCGGACTGCTTTCACCCCTGCCCTGCTATTCGCATATGACCTTAAAATCTTTAAGGCTGTAGAGTCACTAATGAGGCCCTACTTCTTCAGAAAAATCTGGATTCGTTGTCTATATGGTGTCATAACAATGGTATAATCCAAATAAATGTCAGTTTATGAAGTTTACTCGTGAGATTGACCAAATAACATCAAAATACTCGATCAACGGCGTAGAATTAAATGAATGTGATTGTGTTGGAGATTTAGGCGTTTTGTTAGACAAAAAGTTAACCTTTGTACCTCATATGGAAATGATCATTAGGAAAGCATCTAGATCTCTGGGCTATATTGTAAGAAATGGAAAGGATTTTCGCAAGCCTCATTCAACATTTTTTGTTATACAATAGTTTTGTGAGAAGTCATTTAGAATACTGTAGTGGAGTTTGGCGACCGCATTATGCCGTTCATATTTTCAGGCTAAAAAGAATTAAAAAAAGATTTCTGTGGCACTTGTCGCCCCCGCGTTTCCCAAGAATGGTTGATTATCAGGATAAACTTAAAAAATACAGAATGGAAACTTGATGAAAAATTGACTGTACACAACCCCTTCATAGAATAAATTTTAGAGTGCCATACAAATATCCTAGAGTATACAACAGTCTCCTTTATCCGCCACTCAGAAAAACTGTTTCAGGCTCTACCTCTCCTGTCCCTCGCATGTGCAAGCTACTTAACCTCTGCAATGACTGCACGGTTGGCGTAATGGTTTAAGCGGCCGCGTCGCCGCTTGACAGTGCGCCGAGTGTCGTGGGTTCGATTCCAACACGAGACAACACTTTGTGTGATTCATAAATTGTTGTTTCGAGTCTGGGTATTCATTGTGTCCGTTTGTTGTATGTTTGTAAAGTCCCCCGCGACACAGGTTTTATTCCGAGTGCGGGAGTTGTCTTAAAAAAAAAAAACACGGTGTTGATATATTTGCTGATTCTCTTACTAAATATCGCAAAAATATAAAATGTAATATTTTCTTATAAATGTTTCTGTATGCTTGGCGAATTTTTGTATCAGGAAAAGGTATGCTATGTAAAAAAAAAACTGAACTGTTATCCGTACTTTTTTAACTTGTTATTAGTAATACTTACTTATGTTTGTCATTGTAAGTGGAAGTGGTGTTTGCTTATAATTGGATGTAACTGTTACTCTAGATCGTATGATGTTTATAATATTTGCTTGTATGACTGTTACAATTGTTAGCAAACCTAAATAAATAAAAATAGACAGTCCCAGTTGACACAGTCAAATGCCTTTCTATAGTCGACGAAGCACATTATGACAGGTGTGTCGAACTCGTAGCATTTTTCCACAATTCACCTGACGTTTAATATTTGTACACGCGTGCCTTTTCCCTTGACAAAACCGGCCCGTTCTTGCGGGATCTGCCAGTCAAGATAATACCGGACCTGGTTGTTTATGATGTCTAACAGGACTTTGCTTGCGTGACAAATTAAAGCGAGTGTGCGATAATTGTCACATTTTTTGGTCGAACCTTTTTTATGGGCCTTGGGCCACTTGCCGTTCCATTAAACGTGGTTGCAGATGTTGTGCAGTGTGTCAACACCTTTTTCACCCAGAGCCTTCAACACTTTAGCTGTAATTTGATCCAGAGCTGGCGCTTGGTTAGTTTTTAACGACCCAATGGCCAAACTATCTCCGATCTTAGGATGTCGGGTTCCAGGTGCAATTTAGCGCATATGGATAACCTAGACGTCTGAATGTTTTATACCTAACTAAGAGAATATCGTATGACGAGGTACATTTCCAAATTTCATTTAAATCGTACTAGTAGTTTAAGAATTATATTGCAAGTCAAAGTTATTTGATTTATAATCCACTTGAAGAAGGAGGTTATCAATTCGACTGTACGTTTTTTTGTATATTTTATTTCGCGGATTACTCAATACTACAATAAGGAACCGTTTTCAATGGTTCTTTTTTTCATATGTCATACTTCAATGTTGGTCCCTTTCAAATTTTTATCGAAATCAGCTGAGCTGTTTTTGAAAAATTAAGAATAATTAAAAGATATATATATATATATATATATATATATATATATATACTCACACACTCACTCCATCGTGGAGTGAGTGGGTCATCATAACAGGTAAGACGAGTAAAAAAATATATAAAGACAACCAGTGGATATCGGGCGAGGCATCAAGGGAAGCAACCAGAAAATAATAAGGGACGTATAAGCCGCGCCACACAAGTTGGTGAATGTGAAGTTAGCTACAAGCTGCGCAATATCCAATCCTGACTGAACCTCACATAAAGCTCTGCGTTGATTGGATATTGCGCAGCTTGTAGCTTATTTAACATCCGCCAACTTGTGTGGCGCGACCTATAACCAAGGTGGCATCAAGGGAAGTAACCAAGGGCCATCAAGGGGCCCAACTAAGGAAGCATCAAAAAGAAAGGAATTGTATCGGTAATACCATCAAGCTTTATTTTTGCCGAGTTATTAAGTACAATATTAAGACCATAATCATAAAATTACAAATTTTTTCGCGATTCAATCAAGTCAATCAACAACACTTGACATATTTTTGTTGTAAATTTGACCCAAACAAACAAATAAACTGGTCAAGCTAAATAAAACCGTAAAATATGCGTAAAAAAAATTGAGGTAAAAAGTAGGAAATTCACTTAAAGAAGGAATGTTGTTACATCGTTTGATAGTTATGTTTATTATTGTCAATTATATGTAGGTAAAGCTTTTGTTGATAGCTTTACCTAATTCAGCAAAAAATTGTTTTATTGAAGGAAGTACGAGTTACGTAGACAAAACATACTCTACATTTCTTGGTATATTTTCAAGAAATATAATATTTATTTTTTGCCGTGTGATCTTCTCGTGTCGTAAGAGGCGACTAAGGGATAACTCGATGCAAATACCATATTTGCGTAGAGACGGAAAACTCGACATCAAACCCTATACGACTGCCTCGTTGGTCTCGCGACATAAATGTGCGCGTGGGATCGGGAGGTCCCGGGTTCAATTCCTGGGTCGGGCAGTGTTATTGGGTTTTTCTGTCACGAAATTCTCAGTAGCAGCACGGCGTCTGGAAATGTGCCCGGTACGGCAATAGGCTCGCCCCTTATTACGTGGGACTAAAGTATATCTGGCGAAAAGTGGGTGTAGAAATACACCTCTGCCTATCCCTTCGAAGATAAAAGGCGTGACGATATGTATGTATGTATGTTTAATATTTACTCTCAGCTTACAATTTGATAACAAGTTATTTACTTAATAAATTATTTACTTAAAAATACTCATTTACCTATTACCTATTAATCATTTTAATTGAACTTTATGATACTAGTTACTTGCAAATGAATGTAACTTGGCACTTCTTTTCATGTTGCTGGTTATTTTACTTCCATTTCACAACACAAGTGTTTTTGCATCCGCCCCGGCTGGCTAGTTAAAACGGTGTAAACAAAATTACGCTGCGGGCCTCTAACAGGTTGCAACCCGCGTGCTGACTCCGCCCCCTCACAATAGCCATCTCCGTATTTGCGCCGTTTTGTTGGACGCAATTAAATCGGTAATTAGAATCGATAAAAACTTTTTATTATACTGAATAAGAATTACGGAAGCAATATTATCGGCATGATGTATGTAACCAAAATAATGAATATACGCCATTAATATACATCTCTCAGTAGCGGCCTCTAAAATTCACGCGGCGCACTGCGGAACTAAAAAATACGCCGAAATTCACTCTCGTGACAAAACTACGTCCATGCCAATATTTCACCCATGCATTGTACTGATCATTTGATGGCTCCTGGCTGAATTTGAGAGATGGTCAATCTTGCGTCCATATACAGGACGCAACAAGTCAGTCGGACGCAACATCATCGGTAAAAACCGCCATGTAGGACGCAATATCAACATGGGGATGTAAATATATATATATATATATATATATATATATATATATATATATATCTAATCTACCTACTAGATAAAACCCTATGGTATAAGTACTATTTACGGAATGCAGCCATTTTAAATGGCAATTATATCGTTCGTGTGAACTAGGTATTTCTTGCAATAGCAAATATGGCTATCGAAATACCTCAAGGAAACGTGCTTACCAGTGAATTAAATACTTATAAATAAATTATTTGCTTAGCATAAATATAGATTAAAATATACTACGATATGACGAAGTTTACATTATACCTGGCTGTAAATTTACTTGATCACCTGTCCTATCAATGATTCTTTAAAATCAATAACTATTTATTGATCTAAAGCATTTTTTGTACTAAATAATTTATTGAAATTAAACTACGGTTTATGGATTTTATCGCGATATATTTTTCTGACAATATATTTAAACCGAATGATCTAGAAATTATATACACATACATACATAGATTCACGCCTGTTTCACCGAAGGTGTAGGCAGAGGCATATTAAACGCCCACTTTTCGCCAGTGTTTTGATCCCACGTAAATAGGTGGCGAGCCTATTGCCTATTGCCTAGAAATTATATTAGTAATTATAATCCGACGTCTCGGCTATTTTAATGTGTAACATTTGCGTAAAACCTAAGAAAATACCTACTATGCAGACAATAGGGATGTTTCCTGCAAGTGAAATAAATTATACAAGTATTTTTATGTAGTGAAACTTGTCAAAATAATAGTAGTTTCATTCATCAATTAATGTTAAAACTTAATTTAAAAATTGTTATCCTCAATTTATTACAAGAAGAAAATAAGTATTCTACTTGACAGCAAAACACTATGACGTCACTACGTCATATTTCATACAAAACCCTTACCCTTAGCAAAGGTCGTTTTTGACTTTTCTTTAAAAGTGCTTGATTTGACTTGTTGGAAACAACCCTATTGATTGACCATTCTAGTTGCATAGCATTTCGTTAAAAGGTGCTTGCAGCACGTATAACTTACACACATACACATATATACATAACAAAGAGAAGCGTAATCAACTATTTTACATTATCAGATAAAACAGCGGCTAGCCGCCTGTAATGTATTCACGAATGAATAATTAGACCATTCATACATCACGGGATCTCATCTGAAGCACAGCTAGTTGGATGCTGCACGGACAGACTACCGTTTTAAATTGATTGCATTATTCATTTGCATACAATTATCATTTCAAAACTAAAAACGCAGTGGAAATACAAACACAAAGGCGTTAAAGAGATACGACTTATTAGTTTTTCTGTTATATTCTATGCATTTGTTGGTTGTGTTGACCCAGGCAGGTAATTTATAGAATTCATTACTATTTAAATAGTGATTGTAAGAAAATTACGACTTTTATGATTCTGCATTTGAATGTCAATTTATGTGTTTTTAAATTGAATACTTATTTGAATGACCGTCTTATAATAATTCGTTGATTAATTTATGTGCTGTGTATTAACGGTGCAACGGTGCAATATTATTTTAGAAACGAACGAAAATGCAAAACGCTATTCGCAATATTCAGCTAATATAATAGGTATCTGCGTTACTTTTACATTTATAGCTCCACATCAGATTGTCACTTGTCACCCACTTGATCATGTTGCTAAAGGCTACTGCTACGGCAATTTTAGTTATGAAATATAAAAAATCATTAATTCAATCATACAAAATAATTTAGCGGGTCTTAATCGCGTTAACCTAACATATTTAAGGTATAAATACCTTTTTGTTTCCGACGTTTCGCTCGAGTCGAAGAGTCTCTCCGCGACCACGCTCGGTGCAAGACGAGCGAAACGTCGGAAACAAAAAAGGTATTTATACCTTAAATAAGTTAGGTTAACGCGATTAAGACCCGCTAAATTATTTTGTATGATGTATTCAAATCGCGAAAGTTTAAAATCGATCATTAATTCAATGTTCGGAAAATCACCAGTTGTGTGATTTAGCTTGCCGTTCGTAATAGGTCGGCAAAGTTAAGTAACAATTTCACAGGTCGCCATTTGGATGGATCACCGAGACTTCGGAGGGCATGTAAAGGAGTTCAAACAGGTCCCGGTTCATGATTTTGTAGATCATATATATAAGTACTAGGGTTAAGTCTGGCTGTCAAATAGATGCTGTATATTTTGATTTTAAAAAGGCCTTCGATCTTGTAGACAATGATGTGCTAATGAACAAATTTTCTGTACTGGGATTCTCATCATGTCTTTTAAAATTTATGGCCCATTACCTAAAAGATCGAAAACAGTTCGTTAAAGCAGAAGGATATAAATCAGAAGAATATTATACCAGATCAGGTGTTAGTCAAGGTAGTACCTTAGGTCCTTTGCAATTTTTAGTAATGATCAATGGTTTACCCAGCGTCATTTCTAAAGCTAAATGCCTAATGTTTGCCGACGACTTAAAACTGTACCTTTCCGTAAAAGAGGCTAATGATTGTTTAGACTTACAGAATGATATTGACGCTGTAATTGAATGGGCTGTCAGAAATAAACTACCTTTAAATAATTCTAAATGCAAAACTATTACTTTTACTCGATCCCGAAATCCGATAGCAAATATTTATGCTATTGATGACGCACCAATAGAACGTGTGTTTTCAATTAAGGACCTCGGAGTTATAATGGACAGCAAATTAAATTTTCATGACCAAATTCTCGAAACTTGCAAAGACGCTAATAAATCTCTTGGTTTTATTATTAGAATATCGACACAATTTAAGAACACACAAGTTATATAACAATTATACAATGCTTATGTTCGTAGTAAATTAGAATATAATGCAATAGTTTGGAGTCCTAAAGAGTCAATGTACAATGTAATTTTAGAAAAAATTCAACGTAAATTCTGTAGATATTTATACAAAAGGCAATATGGTTATTACCCGTTTCTCTATCCATCTTTGTTTGTGTCGGGAATGGTAGGTTTCGATACACTCAAACTCAGGCGGGAATCCACACATATAGTAACGTATTATCTTGTACTAACAAATAAAATAGATAGCCCTGCAATACGGGAATCAATTCATTTTTATATTCCTGACCAGTATATGCATGGTGTAGGCAGAAGACAGCATAAACTTCTTTGCTATCCACCTATGTGGCGCTCTCCACAAGCCGACAATAGTCCTACGGCTAGAGCGACTAAACTTATTAATGAGCATCTTATATATAGTCCAGATGCAGACATATTTTTTAACACACAGAGTGTAATATTAAAACATATTTATAACTATCTAAATTTAAAAAAATAAGTTATCTGTTCTATTATGTTCCTATTTCTAGTTAAGTTTATTGTTGTTTTTGTTTACAAATTTTATATTGTTACTAGCTGACCCGGCAAACGTTGTTTTGCAAAATTTTTTTTTTTTGAAAAATAGATGTTGGCCTATTCTCATAGATACCGGATAAGCACAAAAAATTTCATCAAAATCGGTCCAGCCGTTTCGGAGGAGTATGGGAACGAAAACTGTGACACGAGAATTTTATATATATTAGATTATTAATTTTAGGCTTAGTTTTGGTAATATTGTAGTACTTAGTGTTTAATTTAATTATGTATATTTAGTATAGATATAAGTGATTTGGTGTACTATATGCTGTAAGCTTATATTCTTATAAATAACGACGAGACGAGAATTGTTAGGCCATGCTAACGGCCTAAAAATTCCGATATCAGAGTTGGCAACACACTCACACGAAAGAGAAAAATAATGAAAGTTAAATTAGCTTTATTGCAGCAAAGATAAAATCTATTCACATCAATAGAAAAAGTAAATACCACCCCTAACCGTGGGACGAATCTATTTGGACCAATATTATCAACACATTGTTCAACCATTTTTGACTCACCACTCACAAAAGTGTATTATCACAGTATTATGGTTACACGACCCCTAAAATGAAATAAAACAGACATACTAAATGTGTCATTGTTTGTTAAGAGCGGCACGCGCCCTTCCGTAGGGCGACTGAAAAGGGTGAGGTGTTCCCACAGGAACTCAGAACCCTATGTGATTTGGTGGAATGACAATTGCGTCGCGAATTGACTTCCTGTTTAGGGATTTTGACTCTGAATAGAGAATTTGATTGACATGGAAATTGTACGCGGTGGAAATATTCCAGAAATATGAAAACTGGAAATGTTTTTTATCAGTGGTCCAATATGTCGAATATACGAATGTAGGTAGATATATTAAGGTCTCCTTAGTCCCAAGAGGAAATAAGTGCGCATGGCTTCAGAAGATATTGAGGTAGAAAGGTACTGTGATGACATATACCATGCGTAAATCTCTACTGCTGAAACTAGTTTTGAATCAATGTACTAGCGTAACATTAGAATAAATTAAAATAACAGACAGACTAACAGAATACCAGCTGGAGGAAATGCTGCATTGATGCAGATTTTGAAAACGGGATAAACGTAGTCTGCAAAATCTACGGAGCGCATTATGTGTTCCAAATAGCTTTGAATCTACGAATTTGCATTTAAACTTTAAAATAGCGAAATGTCTGCGGCATTTTCGTTATTTCAGAGTTTTACATTTTCGTTTACGTGGAGTATGAATCTAAAAACCAACGACTGTCTTTAGAACGGTTAGAAAGAACATCAACACTGTTTAAAATCAGTATTCATTTAAATTAATTTAAATTTCACCAATATTTCTGGGCACATCGTTCAAATATTTCGAAGTAAACGTATTTTGTCAAAGCTATGAATCATAATGAAAGTCGGTTTCGACAAACAAAGTCGGTGGAGGTTCGTTGAAAGCCTTTATGAAGTCAATAAGAGAATTGGCAGGCCTTCCACAATAGATTCACACCCGCTTTGTCCATTTCGACGGCGAGCGGCTGACATTCGGTTCAATTTTGTGCTGGCATTTAGCGCAGAATATTAGAGGCTGTGCTTTTCCATTTAAAATTTGCTGGTAACCGTTTTTCGAGCACTCCAGTTTGTATCCGTTTGTTTGATAGTTTAGACACGAATTGTTGTTAAAAAGAAAGAGCCAGTTACCAATTTGCTCGAAAAATAAGCTACGGATAATTGTTTTGAGTCATTTCCATAGCTTCCAGTTTATAAAAGCAACATTAGTTACTGTTATTCTTTTGTTGTTACAAAATGATGTTGTCTTGATAGACAGTGACATAATTACCTACATATATTATTATCATTTGTAAACACAATAGCGGTGATTTGGTCGACTCACAAACAATTTCTGTTTAGTTTTTTATCACGTCGTACTGACCTATATTATAGAAAACTATGCTGCCGTTCTTTTCATGAATATTATACAAAATTCTTAATTGATTTCCTTTCCTTAAATCTAAGCCATTAAATTACTTACTAGAGCTAAAACCTGGACGTGACATTGATTTCTAATACTTTATCGTTTTCAGTTTGAGATATGAATATAAACAATGTTGGTACGTTCTTGCAACAATATTTTGGACCGAGCCTCATAGAGATTATCTTTAAAAATATGTAAGTACTTACTTGGCATAGTTTAATATTATAAAAAAACATTACGGGCTTTATACCCATATTACTTTGTACAACCGTCGAGACTGCTCCAGATAAAAATATTGTTCATTTGCTCCAGCATTCCACTCTTTTGACGTAAGATAGTTTCTTACAGACTTACTTATTGTAAAGAATACCACCCGCTTAATTAAAGATGAAAAATATATTACAGACGGTAGAGAGCACCTAGTCTTCTTCAGTCGCATTTAATTCATTTCCATCTCTCGTGCTCATTTCCTTAAGTGCCTTTAAGATGTGACTTTGCATGTAGACATAATGTATTTCGTATCATGCCTTTTACGTCGCCCAAAAGGGTGACTTTGAGTAAATTGAACCAAATGCCATTCCTTTTACTGTTTCAATACACTCCTTTGGTGGTATAAAATAGGATTATTTCCGAAGGTTTCGCTGTACGTAAGTAAGTATATATTATTTTAATAAAATCAAAAATGTTGCTTGCCCCGAGTTTCATCAGCTAAGTGCTTACCGTGCCAGTTTTTTTCGTGATATGTTACCACGACGATATCAAATGGGAATTCATTTTACACTGAAATTTCAACACGGTTATCATTGGATGGTTTAATTATCGGTGTGAACCGACGTAAATTGATTAAAAGGGAAATGATCACCATATTGTATCGATGTCGCTTTTTTAGTCTTGAAATGATAATTAATTTTCGCTGCTGTTTTTACTATAAAATATGATGGACGTTTAATAAAGTTGAGCGCGCCGCTGCTTGCGTCACGTAAATTAAATTGAGAGCTGCTTTTATTTCCTTATTATATTTTAAGTAATCTTACTTTGTCATGAATCTTTTATAAGATTTTCTAGGTGTATACAGTGTATACTAAGTAAGGATAAACTTTGTTGGATGTTTTCTAGGATTTTATGTATCGTGCCATGCCGTGCCGTGTCATGACGTGCCGTATCGTGACATGCCGTATCGTGACATGCCGCATCGTGTCGTGCCATGCCGTGACGTGATGTGCCGTGTCGTGCCGTGCCATATCGTGTCGTGACGTGCCGTATCGTAGCGTGTCGTGCCGTGCCGTATCGTGCGCTGTCGTGACGTGACGCGTCGTGACGTTCCGTATCGTGACGTGCCGTATGGTGTCGTGCCGTGCCGTGTCGTGACTTGAATTGACGTGCCGTATCGTTTCGAGCCGTGTCATGACGTGCCGTATCGTGTTGTCCCGTGTCATGACTTGACGCGTCATGTCACGAAACGATACCGTATCGTTTCGGGACTTGACTTCACATGCGTTTTCGTTTCGTGCCGTGTCGTGACGTGCCGTATCGTACGCTGCCGTGTCACACCGTGTCGTATCGTGACGTGCCGTATCGTGGCGTGTCGTACCGTATCGTGAGCCTCCGTGTCATGACGTGCCATATCGTGGCACGTCATTCCCGTGCCGTGGCGTAACGTGTCGTGACGTGACGTGACGTAAACTGCCGTACCGGGACTTAACGTGACGTGCCGTGTTCTTTTAATTGTTACATAATATAAACATATTAGTACCCAAGTAATATGGTGCTGGTTTCTAAAAAGCTTTGTTATATTCCAGTGAAAATGACCCAATCAATGACATTGCTGATCTGAGATCCCACACAAGACGAAGATCATAACTTCTATATAACTTCCAATTACATCATCATCGTCCTAGCGCACTACTGGTTGCATCTAAGACTTTTTGTCTTGGAGGCTGTTCCAGTTACTGGTTCAACTCGATTTGCCTTTGACAGATGATTAGTTCAGATAATCATAACTGTTGTATGGTCAGCAAGTAAGTGGTCTACCAGTTTTGTCAAAACTTTAGGTTTAGGATATAAC
Organism: Euclidia mi; assembly: GCA_944739405.2. Classification (NCBI taxonomy): domain Eukaryota; kingdom Metazoa; phylum Arthropoda; class Insecta; order Lepidoptera; family Erebidae; genus Euclidia; species Euclidia mi. The sequence goes on along the minus strand of OX123198.2, from coordinate 11,842,841 downwards.
TTTCAGAATATTGTATCAAAGGAAAATTTACCTTGTTTCATCATCATCATCATATCTGCCGAAAGACGTCCACCGCTGGACGTGCTCCTCCAATTCTCTCTACATGCACCGATCTTGAGCCGCCCGCATCCATTCACAATATGTTAATAAATTTAGAGTGTAAGTTGTTAAGCTTTTTTGTTTGCTGACCGTATGTGATTGTTTGAATCGTGATGTATGAATAATTAGTGTCAGACGACACGTTCCCCATGGCTTCTACGGCGGCGCAGTTGTGCACGCTGATGCCGCTGCCCACCTGCTTCTGAAGACCCTTCGATTCCGTGGACAGCATCATGCAGCTATTCAACAGGATCAGCCTGCCTGATAAACGTAAGTGTGGATACGACTACTTTTTATTCACGGGCGGATACGGGTACGGGTCGACGTGCCTTATCGTGACGTGACGTGCTGTGACCTGTACTGACGTGACGTGCCGCATCGTGTCGTGAGGTGCCGTGCCATGTTGTGGCATATCGTATTGTGACGTGCCGTGTCGTGTCGTGACGTGACGTGCCGTGTCGTGTCGTGACGTGACGTGCCGTGCCGTGTCTTGCCGTATTGTGTCGTGACCTGCTGTGTCATGTCGTAACGTGACGCTACACGTTAATTGTGACGTGTCCGGTATTCTGACGTGCCGTATCGAGCAGTGACGTGACGTGCCGTGTCGTGCCGTGTCGTACCGTATCGTGTTGCGACGTGCCGTGCCGTATCGTGTAACTACACGATATGGCACGGCACGTAACTACGTGTCATGCCATATCGAACAGTGATGAGAAATTTCGTATCGTGTACCGTATTGTGTAGAAGTGGCGTGCCGTATCGTGCCGTGTCGAGACGTAATGCATCGTGTCGTGACTTGTCTTGCCGTATCGGGCAGTGACGTGAAATGCTGCATCGTGTACTGTAGTGTAGACCTGACGTGACGTGACATGACGTGCCGTGACGTGACGTGCCGTATTGTACATTGTCGTGACGTATCCAGTCTCGATTTGCCGTGTCATATCGTGTAGTGACGTGCCGTGCCGTATCGCGCAGTAACGTGAAATGCCGTATCGTGTACCGTATTGTGACATGACTTGCCGTATCGTGTTGTAACTTGTCGTGACGTGCCGTATCGTGTCGTGACTTGTCGTGACGAGCCGTATCGTGTCGTGACGTACCGTGCCGTGTTGTGACGTGCCGTATCATTTCGTGACGTGCCGTATCGTGTCGTCTTGTGCCGTGACGTGCCGAATCATGTCGTGACGTGCCGAATCATGTCGTGACGTGTCGTATCGTGTCGTGACGTGCTGTATCGTGTCATGACGTGCCGTATCGTGCAATGTCGTGACGTACCGTATCGTGTCGTGACGTGCTGTAGCGTGTCGTGACGTGCCGTATCATGTCGTCACTTGTCGTGACGTGCCGTATCATGTCGTGACGTACCGTGCCGTGTCGTGACGTGCTGTATCGTGTCGTGACGTGCCGTATCGTGCAATGTCGTCTCGTGACGTGTCATGCAGTGCCGTGTCGGGTCGTGACGTGCTGTATCGTGCAATGTCGTTATATACCGTGCCGCGTTGTGACTTGTCGAGTCGTGACGTATCATGCCGTGCCGCGTAATGCAGTGACGTGTGGGTTCGTGACCTGTCATGTCGTGACTAACCGTGTCGTGTCGTGCCGTGTCATGCCATGCCGTGCCGTGTCGTGAATAGTTGTGTCGACAATCTTAGTAAGGAGTATATTTTGACGTGACAACGTCTTATAAATTGGTTTGCCGGGTGACACTTCAAGAAACTGCGTTACGCTCCGCTCACGTTATGCGCTCACAATGAGAGCGAGTGAGAGGCACGCGTCCCGCCTAAGAGCGAGAGAGACAGACATAAAAAGTGAAAGGCACGCGTCTTTCATCCTTCTTCCTACTATACGAATGAATATTCACTTTAAAATTATTTTACCACTCAAAGTCGTTGTCACGTAAAACTTTCGCCCGTATACCGACTTTACAGGCAACCAATTTTTTTATACAGATTCGAGATAGCTAAGACCAGTATTTCTATTTGCTCATCAATAAAATATATTCAATTCTCTGATTACCAATACAATAATTACTATGCTGGGTTCATCAATTAGATTTGTAGAAATTTGTCATCTTGTTAACGTTTGTAATGTTTGCTAAACTGTTCTTATTGGCAATTAAAAATAAAACAATTTGGATTTACAATTTGAGATAACGCACTCTTGAGCTTAGTAATATTACTAGATACAGATTTAATTTCGATACGCCATGTTATTACCAACACCGCTATTTAATTATCGGAGCCCGGCCTATAAACAGCAATACTTAATTGACACCACGTCCAATATCAAATCCCATTCGCCGTACCCTAACCCTATTAGAAAGTTTAGTTGACAACGATACACAACAGTTGTTTGAGAGAAAAGGTTCAACATTCTAAAATAACAGTAATAACAAACATTTATCCAATTTCACTGTTCATTTACTGGGGCATAACAATCTAGGTTCCCTGCGGGTGGTCATTATCTGTCCTGGTTGAATGACGGCGGAGGGATTGGAGCATCTGGACGGAGCCCCGGGGCGACCGCCTGAAATCTAACGATATGAAACACTGGGGCAATAGCAGACGTATTATCCTAGCTCTCACTTCTGATACATTGCTTTAGTTTCAATGTAAAAGCTCGCATAACTCTGAAATGCGCCGTTTCGTTTGCAAATTTGTATTGTGTGCAGTTCGCTTTGTTATACTGGAGTTTTGGTTGGACGTGTATTTGTTATAGATTTAAGTCCATTTTGTAAGGCAGACCTGCATGTTTAATAGAAGGTAAGCATTAACGCGTATTTTGTGGGGTAACTTGTTATACCTACCCATAATATCTCGTCGTAATAGAGTATATTGCTAGACCACATTTAAAAGTGAATATTCAAAAGTATATGTATGAATAATCTGCAATGGTGTGTATGTTTGATTTTATTCCCTAACTGATATCCTTCGATCTGGAGTATCGATGCAAACTTCATTCACCTTGGAAAGATGCCGTAAGCTCCATAGTGCATTTCCACTCTGCATTTACTTTATAAACTTATGTTTGATACATCCAGCAAAAATAACTATCTCTAGTAAAATACTATTCAAAAAAATAAATATAGTGTAGTGGATTGTTGTTGGTGAATATAATATTGTGATGCTACAGACCTCGTTGGTAGCCCAAACACGTCTGCGGAGTCACTTGTTCCTACTTGCTGCAGCATCCAATGCATTGTGAATCATATCAGTGTTATTACGAAACTTTTGATTTATTCGCGCCTCCGTATGTTTTGTATTGGAATAATATATTTTGCGTTTCGATTTGGTTGTTCGAATATGAATGGTTTTGATTCGTATACATATATTCGTAGCTGAGATAGCTGTTAGCATATAAAGTTTCGATCAAGTGAACTGCTGGATCGATTCTGATGATTGATAATCATAATCAGCGTTTCTTCTCCCGCTAGGGAAATGCATTTACGCATACAAGTAAGATGAAAAGTGGGGGGTATTTGGGACTCGACGGCTGGAATGCAAGGCCGTAATATCCACTAAAACCACAGCGCATATATCCACGCCATTTTGGGGGCGCCAGGTCGCGTTAGCATTCTACCCTGGCAGTCCTGGCACACCGGCGGATAGCCCGAAGGCCACGACCTTCTTGCGGCGGATGAAGGTGTTGGGCTCCGACACCAAAACACCCAGCGGCCGCAGAGGATAGGTGTTGTCAGGTTGCCGTCCAACCTAACAACACTGGATGTGCTCTTCCTCTGCGGCCCCACCGCAGATGGTGCGCCCCCATTTGGTCGCGGCAGATAGGGCGCGCGGCAACGCAATACCGACACGCCTCTCCTCCCGCGACCGCGCCCGACTGCGAGGGACAGACCGAACTGTCACCTTGGGACGCATCCTACGCAGGCCTCACCCAAGCCCACGTGGAGCGTCCACTCCCGGGATCCCGCTTAGCTTCACCGTGGGTGACCAAGTCACGGTTACTGAGCCTCCCCACCACAACAAGGTGGAGATCCCACGGGGTAGATTATAATCAGCCTGCCATCCACTTCTAGATATAACCCTCTCCAATCCTCTGATAACATGGTGGCTTATTATTTTCAAATAATAATATTTCATTCTGAAATTTCGTTTTGTTAGTAATAATTAGTAAGATGAAGTTAGCCGTGTGGTTGACGGCATAGAATACAAGTGTCACGGCCCCCTATCTTCCCGTGGGTGTCGTAAGAGGCGACTAAGGGATAACACGATGCAAATACCATCTTTGCGTAGAGACGGAAAACTCGACATCAAACCCTATACGACTGCCTCGTTGGTCTTGCGGCATAAATGTGCGCGTGGGATTGGGAGGTCCCGGGTTCGATTCCTGGGTCGGGCAGTGTTATTGGGTTTTTCTGTCACGAAATTCTCAGTAGCAGCACGGAGTCTGGAAATGTGCCCGGTACGGCAATAGGCTCGCCCCTTATTACGTGGGACTAAAGTATATCTGGCGAAAAGTGGGTGTAGAAATACACCTCTGCCTACCTATTCGGGGTTATAGGCGTGAAACTATGTATGTATGTATGTAATTAGTAAGTTGTAAGTAAATCGTATACGATTTGAGTCCTAATGTAAAACTTATCATTATTTAAATTGGCTTTGTAATGACATAGTTTACCTGTAGAAAAGTTTAAGCTTAGGTATATTATGAACTATTTATCTTCCAAGCTAGAATAGATAACGTAGTCAAAAAATATAACAGTTTAAAGCTCGTATATAAACAAAATTGGGCAGGAGATAAATTATTCCAAGAATTTCCTTTGAATATTTACATCAGATACGCCCCTTCATTAGTTTGCAACTTGAAGACCACGGTGAGAGCAGTGGACGGGACGTTTTATATTATTTACCAGTATGAAAAGAACTCTACACTCTTAAGTTTTTGCTCTTGTGCTATCGTAGAATTGTACGGTTGGAGGAGGCGGGGTAGGTCTAGACAAAATGGCTTTGTTTAACTAATGATGCTGGTGAAAGATGAGGGCTATTTGTTGACTGACTATATTACTTGTAAATTCTGCGTCACACTAAGTTTCGTGTGACACTCGGGTCAGTAAGCTCGTTAGAACCCTTCTATAGAAGGTCGTGTATAGACGCCGTCTGAATAAGCTTAATTACTTAGTATCGATATAAAGGATAACAGTCCCTTGACCTTAAGGCAAAAGAGATGACATTTTGAATGTGTGTTTCATATAAAATATGTCCAGGCAGAGACCTTTAGTACTAGAGTATAAAAATAAATGTTATTTTTCTTGACTCATTTGTGAATACCTTTAACTTTAAGTACTTTTAGAAGACAGATTGTGAATCACGCTGAGAATTTATTTTCTAACCAAAAGCCGGTAAATAAAAATAATGGCAGCTTTTTGAAAAATGACGGTTCGCTTTTACACGTTCATATCTTTTTCAAAGAGTAACATTTTGAACATTTCTTCTTATCTATTACAAACAACAAAGCACCAACTGCCGAAATGCATTTTTTTTACCACTGGCTGTGTTTAAAAGAGTAGCGCCCGGCAACCCGCGGCATAGCTATCTACTCTGTGGAAAACCGCTTCAAACGTTTGACACATGCCGTATTCCCATAAGTTATGAGGACAGTTATTATGATCATATCGCGTTCTCTTTGTTCTGTAATTGTTCATTCGGGCATCGCGTTACCCCTTTAAATATTCAATGTTAACAAGTGAAATTGTGACAACACGCGACAACGCGTAATTGGGAATAAATTGGGCGCGCTATTTAATTTACGCTTCACACTTTCTCTTTTGAAACGCACACGAAATCCAGCAAGCGTTTAACGATTAATTAATACGCTTATTAATATGCTTACCAAGTTATCCCAGAGTAATTAAAGTGATGCAACTGCAACTGAATGTAAATATTTAAAATGCATAAAATTATGTTTACAGTTTATTTATATGCATATTTGGACAATTTTCATTATTATGATAATTTGATTACGTGTCTATTTACTTTTTCTACATTTTTTGTGTCGTGGGTCATTTTTTCTTTCCCATAATTCCGATCGTAAATTGCCCATTCAAAGATAGTTGTAAAATAAATGGTCGCAATCATTATTATGTTATGGCTTTAGCGGTGACCACTGGCTGTGCACTGACCACATTTCTTGTTTTATAGCTTCGTACAAGCGTTTCGGCTAACAAGTGGACGATTTGACAGTGGGCTTAGTGGATATTATAGCGGATTTCATAGAGAAAGTCGATGTAGATTCATTAGATTATAAACGGGCTTGGAACTTATGAGTAGGGAATTAGGTAAAGCCCACAGATGAGAGCAATAGACTGCCCCACGGAGAGTCTGTTCATTCGAAACTATATGATGTGATGAGCACTGAATGCAGTGAAATAATTATTTATTGCTTGCTCCAAAGGTTGACGATTATATTAAGATTCGCATAGAAAGAAGACTTTTAGGTTAGTCTTAACAGCTGGGACACCATTAGGTTGATTATGGTTTCTGAAACAAAAAGACGAATACACAGAATGTATTTATTTAAAAGATTAGTGTTATTTACATCGATTGAATTTTGTGTTAATGATTTTTGGCACATTTCTTATGTGTATTTCATTGAAAATTATAAAATGTTAATAAACTTACTTGGTGACAGCTGGTCGAAACGTCGGAGAAAAAAAGAGGTATCTAAATTTAAAAAAGAAAAGAAAAAAAAGAAAAACACATTTATTCTATTTTTAAAGGCACATAAAACATATATAGAAGGATTAATAACAGTATTAACTTATGCACTAACTTACCTAACATAAACAAAATCGGATCCCAACTCAGCATAATGCCATCTTACAACACAAGATGGCGCTGGTATTCTGTTGGGACCGTTTTTATATACAATAAATAAGTAAAATAAATAATAATATATAATGGTCACCAGTCAATAAAATAGTTCGTCGTTATATTAATAAGTCATTTATCACGAATAAGACTCGTTTATTATGAGATTGTTTGATGTACATACAAATCGCTAAAGATTAAAATCGTTCATTGATAATAATATGGGTTGGGTAAATATGTTGTAATCGCTAATGCCTGAAAATCTGTTTGTATACGGATTATACTGAGTAATGAGGTACAATCCAAATTAATGGCACGGGTAAACAGGTTTAATCTTAACGACGTCAATTTAAACCATAGTTATGATGTATTAGTATAGATTCCACATCAATACATTATTATTTCTGTTTTGAAGTTTTAATGAGCTGATTTATTTATCTCTCTATATTACCTACATATTTAGGTTTTAACTGGTAGGACTGTAATATAATACTTTATTTACAAATGATTTTACTTATCTATTATTATGTTTATAATCCAACCCACCAAAAACAAATTTAAACGTTCGCTATTTGTATAAATCATACAATTTTATGGAAACTAGCAGACGGCCGAAACGTCCACGAAAATCTCGATGGAGCTGTATGTTTATCTCTAAAAAGTAATGAAATCTCTGGACAAAGTTGAGCTAAGTCTAAGGTTCCTTACTGCAATTTATTTATTATTAGGTATATTTAATGTTGGCCTTTGAATAACACAAACGTGCAAATAATGTTCAACCGTTGATCGAATTTTTTTTAAACCTAGAGCGTGAAAAAATAAGTAATGACTTATTTCTGTGGCTGAAAGCTGCTAGAGAATAACGCAGCAGATAGAATTAAGTCTATAAAATCAAACAAGTTTCCTTTAGACCCTAAGTCGCGTAACCGCACAAGAGTGTCCATATCCGCCTCCGCTAGTAGAGTAGTAGCCTCCTTATCGCGGTTAGTTCAATTGTCCGGAACGGTTTAGTTCGAATGGCGAGTTAATATGGCATTGTTTATGTACTCCCTGTTTATGCACTTATGCGGCCACAGTTTTATGGCCGAACCAAACTTTGTACATCAATAAAAAGTGAGTAATATGCTGTTTAATTATTTTGTTATAGCCCCTCGCTATTTTATTGTATGGATTCGCCTGGGACGCTCTTCTTGTCTACGGAGTTCATTCAATGTTAATAGTGTCGTAAATTTTGCCACGATGCTTTTGGTTTTTTTAAGAGAGTTATAAAGTAGTAAATTTTGATTATGTTTGGATAGTATAAAATGTACTTACCTATATCATGGTGACATTAAATTTAGGGAGAGTTTCCTCCGCTACTGAATGGAACTAATTTACGTTCAGGAATAAAATTGCGCTGCATTACTTCATTATTATCTCAATTTTTCGCGACCTAATCTTACACCAATTATTTATTATCTACCTATAATGAATTTATGTCAAGATATGCACTAAATTGTAGGTAGAGGTACCAGCTATTAACGTAATGAGGGTATATGTTATTCTTATTGTATCACTTTTTATCTACTCTGGATGTATTTAGAGGGGCAGCGATAGCTGAGTGGAGACACCGACAGACTGCTATGCAGAGGGTCTCGGGTTCGAATCCACGGCACGCACCAATGACTTTTCGGAGTTAAATGCGTATTAAATTGTTAATTATCGCTTGCTAAACGGTGAAGGAAAACATCGTGAGGAAACCTGCATGTCTGAGAGTTCTCCATAATGTTCTCAAAAGACATGTGAAGTCTGCCAACCCGCACTTGGCCAGCGTGGTGGACTATGGCCTTACCCTTGTCATAGTGAGAAGAGGCCCGTGCCCAGCAGTGGCACAGTATAAAGGGCTGATGATGATGATGATGGATGTATTTTGTTTATAGGTCAGGTAGCAAATAAGACTGACAAGGTTTGGAGTTTGCTGACCAGTGCCTTGATGCTTGGAGTACTTGATGTCTAATGTATCTCTGTTTAGGTACTACTGGAGAGTACGAATACGTATCTTCTCTGGAGTTGAAATACTATCTCTACCTACTGGCTTCAGTCATAATACAACCATGCTGATTGATTAACATTTGAGTATTCGTGACATATCCATTCGTAAGTTCGATGCCTTAATTTGACCTTGGCAAGCCACGTCCAATATTGTATCGGTATTGACAAAGCGCCCAAATATAATTATTTAACTATTGCTAGGATTAAGGAGTATGAAATGCTATATATTTGTGTTTGTTTGTGTGAGGACTGACGACAAATATTAGGCAGCAATGGTATGTTTGCATTGTCCGCAGAACAAATACTAATGTTTATACAGCACACATATAGTTGTACAGTACGTGTGAATATGCTGGTAGTTGGTAGATACAGGTATTAAAATATGAACGTGTATTTTGTTATATATTTGTATAGCAGTATGTTGAGGTTTATCGTATAAACCTATAGGAATGCAACAAAGAAAATGCCTCAATCATTTTATGCTCCCTCAGCCATCCGGGCTACTTAAACTGAATTACCGCAGATGCCTTACCATCTTACTTGTTACAGAGATTTCAGATCAGAGCTCATTCCTTCTATTCCTACAGATATTGCATCTGAGATCAATCTAATAGTCACATGTACTTATGTCCGTGTGGTGACGGATTAAGAATACGGAATGTCATCACCCCATATCATCCCATGGGTGTCGTAAGAGCCGACAAAGGGAGCATATTATGCAGAGAACAGCGCTGTAAGAGAAGGAAAACTTGATACAAACCCTATACCAACACGTTTGGCCAGCGTGGTATAGTATGCCAATTCCTCCTTTCAAAGGAGAGGCGTAGTCCAGCAGTGGACTGTTAAAGGCAGATGATAATGATTTTTTTATGTAATAGGCGGCAAACGAGCAGACATTTGCCTGATGGTAAGCCGCCGCGCCACCCATGGACACAAGCAACGCCAGAGATCACAAGTGCGTTGCCACTTTTTGGGTTGGATAAAGGAAAAGGAGAAGGAGTAGGATGAGGGAAAAGGAATAGGGGTAGATCGAGCCGGTCTATTTATGCTAAAATCAGCAAGGCTCTTCAATCTAATGAACTATTTATTATCTCAAGCAATAATGAGGGTGCTCGCAAATATTTTAGTAGGTAGTCATCTTCTCATCAGGTGCCTACATTGCATACAGAAAAGATTCTTGACACGAAGAAGAATTGCGAGTGGTTTCAAATCGGGGTATTCGTTGTCTCTATATTAATATGTACCTATAGTTTGAGTTCATTGATTCATTAATGATTTTGTATAATTAGGAAATTAACATTTTACAATGTCTGCGAATCTATCTAGACATTGCTATCATTTAAGTCGTTTTAATTATTGGAGATAAATTTTAATTGCTACTTTAAGCTTGGAATTATGATCTAATGGTACGTTAAATATTTGTCTTATAAAGAAGAAATAACGATAAAACTCGCTGGGCTGTTTTGTATATCTTGTGTTTAAATTTCTATTACCGCTGTTACTGTCGTGGCATACCTAAGTACATTTGTTCTTACGCTTACAGGGAATTGGATTCGTCTATTTGGAAAGCGAAGTTATCTGCGACATTTATTATTGTTACGTATTTGAAATTCTTTTGTAGGTGTGTCTTACCGAACTGCACCTAAATACTGGGCCGATTATGATTAAATTGTTGAGTGGGTCGCTGAATTATTTAGATTCACACTTGGAACCAGCAGGTGGTGGTATTGTCGAGCTGTAAAAACACGGATAGAACCGTTAGCGACATGTTGTACTAGTGCTGATAGCATGATAAATTGCCCACAAATACTCAATAATTACATAAACAACAAATATTCAACGATGAATAATACAAAAGTACAGAAAATTACAATTTAAAATTTTATTCACCGGCATTTCATGCGAGTACGGCTCGCGCCGCTTGACATTTCTTTTTCGTTTTACAAGAATATTTCACGCTGTTTCTGGATAGTAATCAAAGTAGTTACAGATGTCACCACTTCGGTATTTTAATTACCAAACGAGTGAGCATGAATATTTATGAAGCGTACAATTTATTCATAGTAGTATATTTTCAATGCGACATTTAATCAACACTGCGATTATGTTGGCATTTAAAATGCTTGTACGGAATGTGATACCTAATTAATATCCTATATTAAGACAGTGGTATGCTTAGCAGATCCGTTCGGTTCTCACACACCGGTTCTTGAGGACCGTTTACATGAAGTGTTGTACGTAGCGCCGACATTCACGCTTATGTGATGACCACATAGAAGACCAAGCTTGCACCTTTATTTGTTTACTATTTTAAATGAAATGTATTATCCTAACGTGATTGTGATTGCATCTAAGATTTTTTCATTAGAGCCCGGAGTACTTTAGTCTCACTAGATTTGACAGACTCTAAATGACCCAAGAGATTGTACATAAATACAAAATACAATAGAAAACAAACGGGAGATTCGATACCATGAAAATCGTTACAGAGACATTATCTCACACTTGTGTTGAATGAAACGATAAATGTTTGAATCAGTCTATCACCTAGAGTTTTGATTGCAGCTCTCCTTCATGCAGCGGGAGATGTAATAGGGGTAGCCAACACGGTGTACAGACGACTATTTGAAAGTATCGTTTAAATACTCGTCCACTTGTAGGAGACTTGTTGTGTCTACAGTGGACATATTTCACCTAAAATAATTAATACCGTTATTTGCAAGACATACCTACAGCAATATATTCTACAAGAGGATGCGCGCAGCTTTTATTTATTTTTCTTTTTTTATATAACATTTTCTTCTGATCCCGTGGGAATTTCGGGAAATCGCTTCTTAGTGCACCCTTACAGTCCCCAAGAAACATACATTAATTTCAGCTTCATGCACCCTATAGTTATGGCTGTAGCTTGTTTGTCAGTCAGCCAGTAACACAAAACATTAAATTAAATTAAATATAACATTAAATAAATATTTATATATAAAATTCGTTATATATAAATATTTATTTAATGTTATATTTAATTAACTCGAACATTGGGTATATATTATTATTTTGCAATATTTGTGCTTCAGCGAATTAATTAATGAAACCTGGAGGGAGAAAAGCAATATTGTGCACCATTATTCACGCAATATCCGATCAATACCTTGCGGTTATTGTAAATGTCGCGGACGTAGAGATTAATCGAATTATTATGCGGGCAATTTCACACCGCACCCGTAATTTTGCGGTATTAATGTTGCCCGGTTTGGGTATCACCGTATAGGAGTTAGAATTATACTTATGAGTATGTTGAGTTTTGGTTTTTGCTTTATAATACATTCACGAAACATTGTTTTTATACTTATGCCAGTATATAAACTTTCTTTTAAACTATCGTGCCTTTATACACCAGTCATCACTTGACCACAGCTAGATTAATGCATGCGGAAACGTCGAGGCAAGTATGCGGTTTTTACTTTTATATTTGGATGATTCCGCCTTTTGTCCCATACTAGTACGTACTAGTCTTTACGTATATTACTTCTTATAACGACAGCATTTTGGGTTTGTAAGTATCTACAATCGTAAAGTTCATGAATAACTGAAAACTACGTCACAGTCCCATCATTATACCTTTTTAATATTCTTGTTAGGGATGTCGTTTAGTTACGAAATTAGTTCACTGAATTTGATTTGGTATTATTTCTCACATACATGGACTTTCTAAAGAATGTTATACAAAGTGTACCTAATAGAATATTACCCTTTGCATAGAATGGTTGACAATTTATCAGTACGAAGTCTACAGCTGAGCCTTAATATTTCTAGAAGTCGTGCAGTGATAGGAGTGGAAACCAATTCCACAGGTTTCAAGAAGTAGGATAAGTTGCTTTTTTGACTATAGCATTGGCAACATACTTACATAGTGTAAGTATGTTGCCAATGCGAACGAATTCTGTTGCCAAGAATAAACAATCAAAAATCAATAGGTACGTTCTGTATTGATTGTTTATTCTTAGCAACAGAATTATCCATCTAATAAATTGCACCATCATTGACTTAACGCAGGCAGTCTAAAATTACCTCTGACTGGAGATTTTGAAAATAGAAAGTATTCATACATTACAATTTTAACAAGTAGGTTCGTCTCCTCTAAACCAGAGTTTCTTAAACTTTTCTCAGACACGGTCCGTGTCTTCTTCCAGAATGTAAAAAATTCCATGGACTCCTACTAACGAATAACTTAGGGTAAAAAAGAAGCCATTTTTATATAAAAAAATACATTCGCTGCCCGACGCTCGTCGCTGCGAGTTCTTTCAAGGCGGGAGTTTAATACACAAATTCCAAATAATATGTTGAGTATTTACTGCAGACACTGCGGACCCCTGTTACTCATGCTACGGACCACTAAGGGGTCCATTTAAGATACCCTGCTCTAAACCCAAAAGTCACAGAACTCGATGTAATCAAATGTAACCAAAAGTCTCGAGACCGGGGACGTCACGGGACCCAATTCCGAATGCCATCGCGGTATAGTATACCCCAAACGCAGTGTACAAGAGCCTTTACTTAATAAAGTATATGAAAATCCACCCAGCGGGGTAACCGCAGCTAAGGTGTTACTTTTTATGGCCCATGTTTTTATAAGTAATCAAACGACTAAGGTAAATATTAGTATGAATAAATATAAGATTAAAGCAATTATTTATTACTGTTGGCTGCATCGTAAGCTCCCGCGATTAAGAAGCGTGGTCTGATGAATGCGACTCGGAAATTAATATCAGTGTTGATTATGTGGATTAATTAATATGGATTTGGTTTAGTCACTGGGTGGCTTTCGTTTCCGTGCTTGTTAATTTCTATTCACACTGATATTATTGAGTAGGTACACATACATGTTATTATTTAGATTAGTTGCGGTCGTAAATATGTATACACAAGTTGTAATGTCGCACCTGTTCATATTCGCAATAATTGAAACGGATGGAAGTTACTGGCAGGTAAAAGAGGGTAGTGATTTTATGTTCATTCTATGGAGGAATATATTTTTGCAACCCATAATAAATTTTTGTGGGATTGAGTGTCAGGGGCAAACCAACGGGTGGGCGAAGACTTTCTGGAGGCTAGGCGGTTCCCTGGCTACTATGTGATTATCACAATTTAAAGAACAAAGCTTATAACAGTTTCGCCAACTCCATAACTCACGTGCCGCAATAATGCTTCTTTGACCGAACCGAAGAGGTCAACAACTGCTAAATACATATAATAACAGCAGTTATCATATTGTCTGTTTGTGTTGCCCACTCATGTAATTACAGGGACAGATTAATAGGCGTGACCATCGAACGAGAAGTCTGATCCTAGCCAACATAAGTCTTCAACCGAAATTATAGGCGATGACCAACAATTACTATAATCGTTCTATTCATCAAGCTTGACGCCGAATGTCATATAGATTTTAAAAGTCAAGCCTTAGGGAGTAATTAAAGTCGATGCTCGGACTCAAATCTATGGACGCGGTGGTAGGGCCAGCATGAAAACTTGTATTTATAAAACTGTCCGACTTTTTCGGTTGGTTGGACTTTATTGTAAATGTTTCATATTTTACAGGTTGCATAGCTTATTATTCAATCTGGTTGGAAGCGAAGTGCCCAAAATCTGTCTTCGGCTGAAATGAAAGAACAATGGCAGAATTTGGTCTGGGTTTGTTGTGGCGACCATAAACTTCATATGAACGAAACAAATAATTATTTATTTATTTAAATAACAAAATAAATTAATATTAGGATAACACAATTAATTATAACTACTTAAATACTACAACTAAAATTAAATTAAATATTATAGTACAATACAAATAAATAAGAAAATGCATATTCAAAGGGCGTCGTGAAAGTCCTCCACATCGCCGTCTATTGGGAATGTGCCCAGAAGACTGGCAGCATTGCCACGCTGTATGGCAATGCTAATTTTTTGTGCTAGATACATGCCAGCCTTCTGGTCACGCGAGGCGTCGACAAGTCTCTTCGCAAGCTCTCTATAGAGAGATCTAGCACTTGGACCCCATGACCCCAACGTTTCGACTCCAAACGGCTCAAATACATAATCCCCTACGAGATTTACATATTTGCGCCGTTTCAAAGTCTCCGCTGTGGCAGCAGCAGCGCCCGCACAACCCGCTGTGCTAGAAAGATGAGATGGCGCAAGGGTATCGACACACGTTGCGTCCCATACCAAAGGCCTACCCAACTTCCAAGGCAGTAGAGACATTCCATCTGGTCTTTTACCATCGTTGCGTGCCAAACCCTGAGGTTCAAGTTGGGCTGGAACGCCAGCGGTGACAAGAGCCCGGCGGAGAATGTCATTCAGGTTGCTATGTCGTGAAATACGACCTGCGCTCCTGCTGCATGATAGGCCATGGTGACCAAGGCTGTCGACCGCCTCCCCACAGTGACAACGATGTGGAGCGACACACGGCGCACCTAAACGGAGGCAAGAAGCGAGGCGGAAGGTCGTATCGTCCAACATGGTACCTATGTTGGACGATGGCAGTGCTTGAAGCCAGAGCCCCGACTCCCACTCTCCCACAGCCAGCAAACGAGCACGCTCTGCAGCATTGTACGATGTGCTTAGGAGATTTTCTCGTACTGCACTGCAAAGCGGCCCGTCCCACTGCCTCTGAGAGGATAAATTTCGGGGCAACTCAGTGCTTGGACAAGCCATTTTCCAAGCATTAATGGCATCGATCTTACACGGCACCTCAGAATCGACCAGTGTGGGTGCTAAGATTTTCCTGGTCAATTCTGCAGTGCTGTGGACCGATGACAGAAATGCTGGTAAGCTCACGTCGGAAATTTTGCGTACGCCAAGCCCACCCAGGCGAACAGGTAATGTCGCCTGTAGCCATGCTCGGTCGTTCAGAGCCACATTTAAAATGTTGCTTAGGGTGTTTTGTAAAATTTTGTCAATATTGACTAGTGGGCTTGGGTTTTTACGAAACAAATTGTTATTTTTTCTACGATTTTTTATATTTTCACTTTGTCTCGTTACAGTCGAAGTATTTTATGATGATAAAAAGCATTCCAATTGATTACGAACTAGGTACGTACTCTATGACTTATTCGATTGTTGCCATAGACAATGGTGTGACAGGATAACATTATATCAATAAGCTAATATTTTTGAAGCAAAAGAACTTTTAAATCAAATAAAAACGTCACAGCATCGTTTTAATGTTGTATCGATTTCACATGAAATCGATTTATAATGTGCATCTCTGGTTTTGTCTTTGGCTGTGACAGTTAGATACTTCTGCGTTTTGATGTCAATCTGACATAAGCCATTTGATAATTCAAACGCACGTACCTACATTGTTCATTCTTAACTTAAAAATAAAACACCGATATCTTCTTTTTCCGGCTTTCCCGAGTGAAAATAGAATCATTTATAAACTCTGTTATCTACGCCGAATTTTTTTGATATATTTTTTATTACTGTAAGCTTCAATTTAATTTCAGACATTTTGATGTATGGAGTTCTGCCATTGTCCTTACTCCTTAGTATTATATACTCCTATGCAAAGTATAGTATTTCTAATAATCAAATAAAATAATGTATAAAGGCACTCCTACTATTGTAATACAAGACTTATCGGCAAGTTGTTAAGTTCCTAAATTATGTTAAAAAAATATAGGATTCAACATTTCTGAAACTAGGAAACGAAATTTCCAGTACCAGATAACAAACAATCCTTTTATTTCCTTAAATGTTTGAATTTTGAATTTCGAATGGAGATAAATCATTTTTTTATCCTGAACACAGATTGAAATAAACTCAGGACAGGTACAGTACCTAGTAAAGCGACCACTACACAAAAAGTTAATCCGATGCGTTTGTTGCAGATGACTGCACCGATCAGGCAGTCACAATATAGTCGCTATAGTATGAAGGAAGGGTTAGTAGTTGTTTTGGTGCTTATTTGTTTCTTATGTTATCATTACTTTACTGTTTATCCGAACAAAAAGGTAGCTAAAGTCCAAATCTGATGGACAACATTTATATACTGAAAAGTTTTATCAAAAGCCGTTGATAAGTTAAAAAGTAACAAACACCCATCTTCGCAAATTAATTTTCGCGTTCAAATTAAATATTGAGATTTATATATAAAGATAATAATAATGAGATTGAGTCTCCTGTGATCCTCACATTATTATTACAGTAGAAAAATAGCTCTAGAATTTATTTTATATTAATATTTATTAATATTATAATCCGTTTGTCCGTGTGGTGACGGATGTCCGTGTGGTGACGGATTAAGAATATGGAATGTCACCACCCCATATCATCCCATGGGTGTCGTAAGAGCCGACAGAGGGAGCATATTATGCAGATAACAACACTGTAAGAGAAGGAAAACTTGATACACACTGTTTGAAATAGAATTAGTTTTTATTATAAGTCAAATCGATTAGATCGATTGAGTAACATTTTGTTTAGTCTATTGAAAATTTCTGACAATGGTCACACTGAACTGTCACTTCCGCCTTCCGCTTGAAAAAATTATCTCGCCGGGTATCGTCTCGTACGTAAAATATCGCCTTTTGAATTAACGCGAATTGAATTAAATTGAGTAAACCGTTTTGAACGCCGCCTGATCTAGTGCTGGCAACGGTAAATTGATTGTGAACTATTGATTGACATTTGTGAAAATTGTGAATCTGGTATCGACTTCCACGTGCCAACGTGTCCTGAAAACGTCGCGTTTGAAGCTTAATAGCTAAGTATAAGATACTTCATTCATTTATTTTGGCCAATATACTTGTATGAATGTGTCTAATTTAGCTCAAGCCTGACATCAGCAAGGATAGCGGGTAAGTGAAACATAATATTGATATTGATTGATTTCAATTCATCACTGTGCAACGCAGTGCATTGTGTCTGGATCATTGTCTATCGTGGTCAGGTAGATGTATTACATCTTCCACTGCGCACTTCTGATACACCTTCCTGCCTGGCTACGGTAATTCTAGACATAAATTTTTGGTAGCAGAGCGTGGTTGAATGTAGCCGCTGTTGCATTACTGAGTACAAACCTCAGATTGGTATAAGCTTGTACCTTATCACCTTGTAGACAGTATTGTAGTGTTTGTGAGGTCATTTCTTGTCTAAAATACATAATATTTAATTGTATAAGTTGACCTAGATAATTTGAAACACATTGTCACATAACCTCAATCAGTAATTGTTGATTTGTATTGTTGAAAAATCTAACTTAAGTTTGTTGTTGCATTAATAAGTCAGTTTGTTTGGATACATAACAGCTGTATGTATCAATAAATTTAGTAAATTTAGTTTATTGCATATATTCATAAACATAACAACCAACTTGACCTTGCCACTTGGGCGGGTCACATTAATAAACTTTGTTTTGTTATAATATAGATAATATTGTTAGGTAACACATACTCTGTGCTTACTTACTATTGTATATCTCAAATAATACAGCCAGTCTGTCTGTTGCAAGTAATTAGTTAATTTATTTGAATATTTAACTTTAATTAACTTATTCGAAGGTTCAACTTTGATAACTTTGACTTTGTTTTGTGTCAATATATATTGAAACTATTAATTTTGTTGGACAGTAGATACCTGTCACTTGCCTGCACTTGCAGTAAACAGGCTAATACTTTGTTGGTTTCAAAGAATTAAGAAAAATTAAGTTTTGATTGTTAATTTTATTTAGCGCTTGTCCGGGCTCTTTTGAATTTTGATTATGTCAGCTATCAAGGACTTGCGTGCGGCTGCTGGTGCTATTGCATCAGATTTGCGCTGGTTTGCCTCGGCCAATGCTTTAGTGAACCGGCCTGATCGCCAGCAGGCCTTACTTCAGAGGTACGAGCGGATTGACGATCGCCTGGCAAGTGTGGAACAGCAATTCCGCACTTTCAGCACTTGCTGTCTTGAAGTGTCAATCAATGAATTCACCGCTGACCAGCGAAATAAGGTCAGCGAAGACTATGCCCAGGTCTTAGACCTGTATGATGCTGTCTCCAATACTGCGAGACAACTAGTTGCCGATAGGGAAGGGCAACCCGGCCTGAAGCAGGAGCTTCCTAGGTCAGCACCGGGGCTGGTGAGTAGGCTCCCTACTTTGGACCTCCCCCATTTTGATGGCTGCCTAGGAAGCTACCTGGGCTTCATTAACTTGTTCGACAGCCTGGTCAATGATAGGGCTGACCTTCGGCCGGCACAAAAATTGGCCTATTTGATGTCGGTTCTGGATGGGGAGGCCAAGGGCCTCATCCAGCATCTGCCCGTGTCTGACGAGGCGTGCCAGATGGCTCGGGACTTAATTACCCGTAGGTGACATAACAAGCGTGGCCTCGCCGACACGCATATAGAACAGATTTTGGGTTTGCCGATGCTCACCCGGGTCTTTGGGTTGCGCACCCAACTTTTGAACCCGCTTTTGGTGGCCATCAACGCACTTAAGTGCCTTGACCTGCCCGTGGACCAATGATCCTATCTATTGGTGCACATTGTGCTGAAGAAGCTGCCTGCCGACCTGAGGTCGCGTTTTGAGTAGCGCTTTGGTGGGGATAGCGCGACCCGTCTGCCCCCCTTTGCTGACCTGGAGGGGTTCCTCGAGGATGAGTGCCGGGTCTTGGTCAACTCCGGTGGTGACACGGCTGAGACGCAGCCGCCCAAGGTCGGGGAGCGCGCTCGCGTTCACACCCGAGCCGGTGTTGACCGGTGCCCTCCTCGCTTTGCAGTCACGCGGAGCCCAGCGGAGTGCTCTTACTGCGGGGTCGCGGGGCGCGGAGCGGCCGGTTGTAGGGCATTCTTGGACCTACATGTCGCCTCTCGTAGGCGCGTCGCGAATGCCCGCCGCCTTTGCTTCTTTTCCTTGGGGTCCCACTACCAACGAGACTGCCCAAACTCTCGCCCCTGTCCTCACTGTAGAGGACAGCATTTGGACATTCTCTGCATGAATGCCAAAGAGGTAGGCCGCTTGTCCAACCAGCCGACGCCGCGCACGGGCGGGTGTTTTGAAGGTGGCAGCCGAGGCTCACCGGCGCGTAGCCGAGAGTCGCCTGGCTCAATTGATCGCCACTCACCCCGCTTGGAGAACCGTGGCGTGCGCACGCCTCTTCTCTCTCGCGCACCTGAATGTGCTGTTCAACGTCACCAGCACCATGACTGCTGCCCCAGGTATTCCCCTCCTTTGGCGGAGCGTCCCCGCCTTGACTCGCGCCCACTTCGTTTTGGGCGGGTGCGTCGTTGTGACCCCCCACAGATGGCGCGCGGATCGAGTCATCGCGCCTTTGAGGACTTCAAGCCGCACCCCCATTTTGATTTGCCTGGTCCTGGCCAACGGTCGCCGCCCAGGCAACAATAGGTCATTGACACCTGCCCTATAACGCCAACCTCCCCCATTGAGACCGTTATCCTACCAACGGTTGCTGTTGGGGTCTGGGGACCCACGGGGACCTCTGTTGTTGTCCGTGCTATATTGGACGCGGGTTCGCAGGGTTGCATTGTTTCCACTTATTTGGTAGGGCAGGTTAAGTTAAATATGGGTTCCTTTCCAAATTGTATACGGGGAATAGGTGACGTAGCCACTGATGTTGAAGGGCAAGTTGGGGTTTTGTTTGGCCCTGTTGAGTCTTCACACCCGGGGATGAAAGCCTCGGCTATTGTGCTGAGGAATATTTTGGGTGTGCATCCGCAGAAGCAGCTGCCCGCTGCTGTGGTGAATTTGACATCGGGATTGGAGGTGGCGGACCCCAAATTTGACACACCAGGACAAATCGACTTGTAGATTGGCTCTGATGTCCTCGGTGGAATTTTGATTGGTGGAAAACGGGTCTTGGTGCCAAATGGTTTGACTGCTATCCCGACCATATTTGGATTTGCTTTAATGGGACCTGTACCTAGGGACCCCCCCCCACCCGAACTTGATAATTTGTTGGCTGTAGGCTCCGCTCTCTCTGATGCGGTTCAGAGGTTTTTGGAGGTAGAAGAGCCCCCTCAAGTTGCCCGTTTGAGTCCAGAACATGAGGAGTGCTAGCTGTTCTTCCAGAGCAACACTGGTCGACTCCGTTCTGGTCGGATTATTACGAGGGTACCCTTCCTGTCTGTTCGGCCTTCACTTGGTGAGTCGCGACCTTTATCCGAAAAGAGATTGTAAGCTATGGAGCGTCGCATGGGTCGTGATCCGGAGCTCGGACAGAGGTGCATTGGGTTCATGAGAGAGTATGAACAGTTGGGACACATGTCCGTGTCAAATTTGGATTGGCGTTCGGTGGAGCATTGGTTTCTCCCGCATCATGCGGTATTGTAGCCGTCAGCTGGCGGGCTGCGCACAGTGTTTGGTGGTTCTGCGCAGATTTCTACAGGCGTATCCTTGAACCAGTGCTTGCATTCTGGTCCAAAGTTGGTCAAGGACCTTTGTGACGTCATCACCAGCTTCCGACGACATCAGGTTGTCTTTGTGGCCGACATAAAAATGTTTAGGCAGACGATTATCCACCCTGATGACCGTCGCTTCCAGCTGATCCTTTGGAGAGAGTCTCCTCGTAATCCCATGGTCGTCTACGAGCTCAGTACTAATACGTACGGGTTAAGGTCAAGCCCCTACTTGGCAATGCGTTCTCTTTGGGAGCTCGCGGACCGCGAGGGCTTGCGTTTCCCACGAGCCTCCGCCATCTTGAAGGACGATATTTGCGTCGATGACATTTGCTCGCGCGCCTCCACAGCGGACGAGGCGATCCTCTTGCGGGACGAATTGATAGGTATTTTGGCCTCCGCTGGTTATGAGTTGCGCAAATGGATTATCAACTCGCCAGCGCTTTTGGAAGGCTTGCCAGAGGATCGTCAGCGCGATCCACATATGTTTGAGATTGTCGACAGCTCCGCCATGATGGCTGTTCTCGGCGTCCAGTACAGACCAGTCCAAGACATCTTTACTTATAACGTAGACTTGAAATTGCCTTGTTCTTGGACTAAACGTCTCGTGTTGTCTACTGTCGCCAGAGCCTTTGATCCAGGCGGTTGGGTCTGTCCAGTTATATCTTGGGCAAGGTGCTTCTTGCAGAAGCTTTGGACGGCAGGATTGACCTGGGTCGAGCCTCTACACGGCGCTCTTGTTGAGGAGTGGACCTCTTTTGTATCCTCACTTCCTGCCGTCAACGAGATCTCCTTGCCTCGTCCCATCCTTCCTCCCGGGAAGTACAAGGCCACCCTTCACGGGTTTTGTGATGCCTCGGATCGTGGTCGCGCGGCCGTGGTGTACTTGCGCGCAGTTGGTGCCTCGGGTCGGGTGAGGGTTTCCCTGATCATGGCGAGGAGCAGGGTGGCACCCCTTCGGACGTCTCTGACCATCCCAAAATTGGAGCTCTCGGGAGCAGCACTACTTGTACGCTTATTGAACCACGTGTCTAGTACTTTGGGTAAAAGCATTTGTATTAATGGGACCTACGCCTGGACAGACAGCCAAATTGTTCTCTGTTAGTTGAAGGCTTCTGTCCACACCTTGGAGGTATTTGTCGCTAATCGCGTCTCCCAAATCCAGGAATCTGAAGTCAAGCTTGTTTGGAGACACGTGCCAGGTGAGCTCAACCCCGCTGATTGTGCCTCGCGCGGATGCTTGACGCCTAGTTTAATAGGCCATTCGCTGTGGTGGGGTCCGGAATGGTTGAGTCGACCAGAAATTGATTGGCCTCGAACGCCAGTTTTGAATACTTCTAATTTGCAGGGTCTGCGAACGCTCGCTCTTGAGAAGGTGGAATGCGCCTTCGACCCCGATTTCTTGTTGAATCGCTACAGCTCCCTTGACAAGTTGTTGGGTGTTACTGCTTGGATAAAGCGTTTTTTTTTCAACTTTACGCACCCACAACAGAAACGTCTGACACCGTTGTTTTCACCACAGGAACGACAGGAGTCCCTCACCATTTGGGTTCGTTCTGTGCAATTGGGGCATTTTGAGAGGGAGATTGCTGTCCTTAAGTCGGGGAGATCGAAACTATCGGGAGCTGTATCTAAATTGAACCCGTTTTTGGACGATGCGGGTCTCTTGCGCGTTGGAACGTCTCAGGAACGCCAACCTCCCTTACGGAGCACGTCACCCCCTTTTGTTACCTAAGGACGATCATTTGGTGCGCTTGTTGGTAACTGACCGTCACTTTAAAAATTCGCATGCTGGTTGTAATGCGCTCTTGGCCATTTTGCAACGCGAGTTTTGGATCTTGTCTGCACGAAGAATTATTCGGAGTGTAGTCTTTTGCTGCATCCCTTGCTATAAGCTCAAGGCTTCTACCATGCAGCCGTTGATGGGAGACTTACCGGCAGATCGCGTAACGGAGAGCAGGACATTTGACAGTGTTGGCACGGACTTCGCTGGTCCCTTCTTGGTGAAAACGTCGACACTTCGAAACAGCAAGACTGTCAAGGCCTACTTGTGTGTTTTTGTTTGTCTTTCCACAAAGGCCGTACACTTAGAACTGGTCTCCTCGCTTACGACCGAGGCGTTTGTAGCCACATTTGACAGATTTGTATCCCGCAGAGGGCTGCCTTCCTTGATCCGTTCTGACTGCGGCACTAACTTCAAGGGCACCTATAATTATTTGAATGATGTTGTTAATTTCCTTGAAACCAAGATGGCTGATATAGGTGATAGGCTTGCCCGACGTGGGATAAATTGGTTGTTTTCCCCACCAAATTGTCCATACTGGGGTGGTATATTTGAGGCCGCCGTAAAATCGGCCAAAACACACTTGCGCAGGACAATCGGTGAGTCTGTCCTTACATTTGAGGAACTCGCAACTGTGTTTTGTAAGATTGAGGCCGTTTTGAACTCTCGGCCATTGTGCCCGATCTCCTCAGATCCGAATGATTTGGAGGCCCTTACGCCGGGCCATTTTTTGATTGGTCGCCCACTTGTCGCCTTGCCTGAGTACCCCTATATTGATACGAGACCTGGTCGTCTCTCGCGTTTTGAATTGGTACGCCAGATTACTCAGAGCTTTTGGAAACGCTGGAATTTGGAATATTTGCACATACTCCAGCAACGCGTTAAGTGGACCGACAAGACCGATCCACCCAAGATTGGAGACCTCGTTTTGATCAAGGAGGCTAACCTTCCGCCACTCAGATGGCGCAGGGGGCGCATCCTTCATTTGGTAACTGGGGCTGATGGAGTTCCCCGATTTGCTGAGGTCTTGGTGGACGGTTCGGTTCTAAGGAGAGCGGTTGCAACATTGTCACGTCTACCAACCGATTAGCGGACCGGTAGGCCGGTCCGGGGCGGGTGGATGTTTGAAATAGAATTAGTTTTTATTATAAGTCAAATCGATTAGATCGATTGAGTAACATTTTGTTTAGTCTATTGAAAATTTCTGACAATGGTCACACTGAACTGTCACTTCCGCCTTCCGCTTGAAAAAATTATCTCGCCGGGTGTCGTCTCGTACGTAAAATATCGCCTTTTGAATTAACGCGAATTGAATTTAATTGAGTAAACCGTTTTGAACGCCGCCTGATCTAGTGCTGGCAACGGTAAATTGATTGTGAACTATTGATTGACATTTGTGAAAATTGTGAATCTGGTATCGACTTCCACGTGCCAACGTGTCCTGAAAACGTTGCGTTTGAAGCTTAATAGCTAAGTATAAGATACTTCATTCATTTATTTTGGCCAATATACGGTCGCGGTCTAAAAATGTTTACCACTTTTCAAATTACATTCTTTGTCACGCTGTGTTCAGCAAGGTCTAAAATGCTATATCTGAGTACTTATTACTTTTCAATCATTGGTAAGGCATCGCTTCAAACCATGCTTCAAACAAAAAGAGTATGAATATTTTCAGGTCGATGAAATAATTTGACATAATGACAGAATTGCATTTATTTTGCTATAAAAGTTCTGTATATTATTATTATTATAAAAACACTTATTGTAATAAAATGGCAAGTTTAACGGTGCAACAAAGAGCTGAAATAATATTGCTTCATGAAGATGTCTTAAATATAAATGCTATTTCACTGGAATTAAACATATCTCGATGGACTGTGAGGTTTTGGATTCGGCGTCACGGCGAAGAAGGGCAAATTACAGATCACAGGAGCAATTCAGGACGTCGGCCAATACTAACCGCCACGCAAATAAGGCAAATGGTCCAAAATTATAGGCTGTATTCGTTATTAAAACTTTTATTAACAAAAAAACATGTGTTGAATTTATTTTTGATTATTTCTGCCTATTTTTTTATAAAGCACGATTCGCCTGGTTAAGGGCGCACACTATCTAAACAAAAGCTCACTTATGTCATCATCATGCGCTTTAACGTGACTAGCATACCATCCACTATCATTATAGCTCACAGTCTGATCGCACCCTGATTTTCGCTAGACGATATCATCATCATCATCACCCTAGCATTTTCTTAGTTGCATCCCAAGCTTGCGCTTCGGAGCCCAGGGCCTGCTATAACTGGTCTACCGAGATTTGACGGAATATCAGTTTTTACACGGTGTGAATGCCATCTCATATCATTCTAAGGTTAGACCAGTAGTCAGTTGGTATATTTGAGGACACTGACTTCCCACTAATGACTGCCATAGATCATGACAGCCGGGGCTACTTAACGTGCTTTCTGATGCACGGGGGTGAAACACCGCCAACTTCGGGCTAATTATTAAGGATTTCTTGACAGAAATTTCTAATAATTTGTCACTAAGAAATTCTTAACAGAAAACCTTTGAAACATTTGCCGAGCCCGACCCGCGAATCGAACCCGAGACCTCATGATCAGCTGTCGTATGCACTACCGCTAGACCAACGAGGCAGTCTTACACTAGACGATATAAATATTGTATTTTTTTCAAAAAGTTTTTATATTCAGGATGTCGTATTTTCGCCATCCCTTTCATTATAATCTGTCAATGTAAAAGTCATTTGATAAACTTATTAATTACAAATACCAAAATCGTAAATAGCAAGTTTAAAATTGCATTACTTGAAGACTACAAATATTTTAGTTTCAGTGTAAATATCACGCTTGTAATTAAATGAACGTATATTATAAATGTGGAATAATAAATCGTTTTTGACACTAGTTGCTACGCAACGCATGTTATCATAGATTGGTTGCCTAGTACAATATCGTCGTCCTTGTGTCATTGATGTGTTCATGCAATTATAAGCCTTAAGGTGGTAAACACTTTCAGACCGCGACTGTACTTGTATGAATGTGTCTAATTTAGCTCAAGCCTGACATCAGCAAGGATAGCGGGTAAGTGAAACATAATATTGATATTGATTGATTTCAATTCATCACTGTGCAACGCAGTGCATTGTGTCTGGATCATTGTCTATCGTGGTCAGGTAGATGTATTACATCTTCCACTGCGCACTTCTGATACACCTTCCTGCCTGGCTACGGTAATTCTAGACACACACCCTATACCAACTCGTTTGGCCAGCGTGGTATAGTAGGCCAATTCCTCCTTTCAAAGGAGAGGCCTAAGTCCAGCAGTGGACTGTTAAATGCTGATGATGATGATGAATATGATAATCTACAAAATATAAGAAACGAAGCACAGAATATCTACTACCATAGACCGTTTCCGAATCATAAATCATATATGTCCAATTACATACAGACGCTTGGTAACCCTACTCCCAGATAGCCTGAGGCATTAAAGAAACAATGCAGGTTTAATTTTCAGTTGATCTATGCACATGCAATACACTCTACGATAGATAACATCTAAGAAAGTAGGAAGAGCTTTATCGAACCATAATTTAATATCAATTTAATTTCGACAACTTCATTAATTTTTATGTTGTTAATGTTCCGGATGCGATTCGGAGCGCTATCTGATTACGTTTTTATTGAAGACTAACTTCTGCCCGCGGGTTTGCCCGCATGGGTGTCAATTATCGCACCAAAAGATAGCTCATGTGTTGTTGCGATGTATAAACTATATTACTGCAAATATTGATCAAAATACGTTTAGTAGTTCTTGCTTGAAAAAATAAACAAACATCAATCTATCCTCACAAATTTTTGCGTTTAGAATAGTAGTAGCAACAAAAATCAACCTGTATACGATAGACAGATTTTTAGTTAATAGCGTGTGTGTTAGTGAAAGTATTACCTAAGCATTTCCTTTAGTATTTCTCACGAAGGACTCCTTGAACAAGTAATGATTTTTTGCCAATGCTAAGCTCTGCTTAACATTATTTAAAGTTTCAAATGTTTTAATGTTTATTAATACTGTGTTCAGTACCGTGTACAAAAAGTAAACAAAAAAAAGATTTGAGTTTATAGTATGACAACAGCCCTATAGCCTTCCGCATGTGGCTATCGTATACCTATGCAAAAAGATTTTCAAACCTGATATGTGGACTAGTCTAGTAGTTCCCGAGATTAGCACGTTCCAGGAGACAGTAAATCTCTTTAGTTTTGCTATATTTCATGAGTGAGCCGGTATATCACACTATGTACACAATCAGTACTGTAAGGGTTGTATGTAGGTCGCCGGGAAGTTTCTGCAAGTTCTGATAAACGATCAGTGCACCACTTTGTATTGCATACGTGTTAAAAAGCCATAATAGAGTTATAAACTTGATTTTATTACAATACTATGTACTCGTAGGACTTATTGTTTCCTACATATTTTATTGGCAACCAAGTACCTATTGACCCACAACATGATGCCATGAAACAAAGAAGTAAAAGGACCACTCGTATTCTGAACTGGAAATAACGTCTTTTTGAGGGGCGTTTTATTTTAAAATACGAATTGACGGACACAAGAACTCTGATCCCGGTAAAAGACTTGCTTTTGTCGGGTGTGATGAACTGATGACTACGATGAGCATAAACAAAATAATTTTCGCGGTGGAATATGAATTATTATTTAAGTCGTTTTAGTAAGGACAAAAATTGTGATTCATAAGATGTATTATTTTTCAACCATATTATGTTGCTGAAACAAAATACCGACACAGCATTTCTTTGACGACAATAGGGTTGTTTCCAACTAGACAAATCAAGCACTTAAAATGAAATGTCAAAAACGACCTTTACCAAGGGTTTTGTATGAAATATGACGGAGTGATGTCATAGTGTTTTGCTGTCAAGTAGAATACTTATTATCAAAAAATTGACGATAAAAAGATTAAATAAAGTTTTAACATTTATTGATGAATGTAATTACTATTATTTTGAGATGTTTCACTAGATAAAATTACTTGTATAACTTATTTCACTTGCGGGATACTTCCCTATTATTTTATTTTTTTTTCCTTCTTGATATTTAATATTCATCACCCAATGGTTGGATGACATGAAAAACTGTCGTGGTGTTCAGAGTAATCATTACCATTTTACGTTATAGCTAGGCAAAAAATAATATTTCTAACAAAAAAATATAAACTCCTCTCTTTAGTTTACTGGTCGGGCTCGGGGACGTTTATCATTCTCAGTTGATCAATCAGCAACGAATCACTCGTTTCTCATATCACCTGTACTGATAATAATCAGATATTAATGAAGAGTGAAACGAAACGGCTAATAGATGTTATTATTTTATCTGATTGCCTACAAAGTGCGCTGATAGGAAAGTAGTAGTAGCAACATTTTAGTTGTTTATACGATACTTTCTCTGCGTGATAGTGGTCAGTTGAGTTCGCAATCTACAACGTGCCTGTACTATAAGTACTGGCTTCTAGTGCGAATACACTTTTCCCTATCAACTTGCCGGAGAAATTTATTAGAACGTAAATATCTTATATAGATTATTGCAAGATTTCTATCTTTAATCGTAATACAGGTCGCAAATGGTTTATGTCTTTCTCTAAATAGATAAAGCTGCACTGTAAAGCTATAGGTACAAGTCTTTGTTTTGAACAATAGGTTTGATGATCAGATTGGGCAAAACAATTTTTTTATGATCGCTGATGTTCTTAAAGTAAGATGTGATGACGTCTGAGACTTTCTCAATCCGTTTAGGACTCCAAATAGCGTATATTTACAAGGATAATATATACATAAAATCACGTAGGCACTAACTACTAATTAGTAGTTAGTGCCTAAGTTATTTTATGTATCTTCTCAAAAGTAATAAGCACAATATTTATTGTATTCAGCATTCCGCTGTCTTTTCACACTCAAGCTTTCTCAGGAACATTCGAGCGAGGTCTGCCAAATTGGAAACTAGAACTGGGAGTCACAACGTGTCACAAGTGTCGTCTGCGTGAGAAATATTCGTACGTCAATCGACCAACACGCTCACAATTTTCGCAAAAACGTGTTTGACGAATTTCGCACCGTTTTATTATTCTGTCATAGTTTTCTTTACGTTTACTACTAAAATTGTAACAGAATTTCAGCCAAATACTAGATTACGTCCAAATAGATCAACCCTTGAGATTATTAACACCATTCCTCGCAATTTTATACCGCATATAATAACCGTATAATGTAATAGAATACTGAAGACATTACACAGTCTCGCTACATAAACACGCATTTCCACCCCTAACTCATAATAAGTCGCTTGGGGAGTATGAGACGTACAAGTGAGTTCACGATGCGTGAAAATTGTCGGCCACCGAGTTTTTACGCACTGTGAAGCCGAGAATCGCATGTTTTTAATATAGCTAAGTAAATATTGACGATGAGAATACCTTTGATACAAAAACTATCCAATTATATTTTCGTCTGTCCAGCAGTGGACTACGGCAGGTTAATGATGATGATGATGTGTCATAATCAGCAGTGGATGTCTCTACTTCTCTAGGCTGACATAGAGACTTCTATTGCTGGCCATAGGCCTCCCCCAAGGTTCTCCACACAGACCGATCTTGTAATTTTTGTATTTATTAGGAAACTAATATATTAGGTACTGACGAAAATAATATTATAGCTATATAATATATCCTTAAAGGCAGTTGGGTAAGTAATAACGTTACAAATCGCCTTAGGACGACGGACCAGCGTTAAACCTATTAGAGTGCGCACGCGATGTAATATGAAGAAAAACTTTTATTTAGTACCCGCCGTTCTACTGAGCGAGTATTAATTTCCTTAGAAAAATTACTGGCAATATTTCACAACGGGCTGGGAGTGAAATCTCCACCGTTTTGTATAGGCTTCGTTGCAGCAACGAGTTAGGGTCAGAACGCACTTCGGGCTTTTTTTTGTTACGCAAATTTTCACCCATTTACAAGGTTCAATCAATATCCGAGACTCGCTTGCATTTAAATAGAAAAAGTATCTATGTATAACGGATAATTTGCGGATAACCTGCATGTGTACTATAAAACCACATTCGCCATGTCACACAAGCATGCATTTGAACTGTGGTGTGCAGTACAGTTTTGTACAAAAGCGTTAACCAGACTTCTATTTGTCGAACTCACGATATCGAAGACGTGAAGTCTGTCAACCCGCACTTGACCAGCGTGGTGGACTAAGGCTTGGCTCTTCTCATGACAAAAAGACACCTGTGACCTTGTCCATATCGCTTCTTTGGTATGATTAAACAGTATGGACAACTTTTGACCCAAAAGTTTAGTTCCGATGAAAAAATATGCGCTACCCCGTAGTGTGTTCATATCCTTACTTGGGTCAGCTAACTGTTAATAAAAAAGAGTCAGCGAGAACGCTGACGTCACGGATGAACGGACAATAAGTGGGACAGCGAGGACGTTCAGTCATATTTTGTTGTGACGATATTACTATTTTTGACTGCCCGGAAGTGACAATCTTTATATACATATACCTACATATAATATTTGTTAAATGAACTGAAAAACGACTTAATGGTTGAATTTTATGGGTGTTGTTTTTAATCATCAGGGACAATCATAGTTTGGAACTATTGTCCCTGATGATTTATTCGAAAAATTAGTTAACGGTGACTAGAGATTCGAGAGAAAGTGATACATTAATTATGATTACCTCTGGGGATGTGGGGTATTATTTCTTTAATTATCGTTTGTCGAATAAATAGTCGCTACGAAATATCAATATAAGTTCCAAAAGAATAAACCAACACATATATTCAATCTATTTATTTCTTAAAATTAAATTCCACGTGCTTATTGAACTATAATGCTGATTAAAATAAAATTAAAGCAAATCAGATCCTTTATATCGCTGCAACATCATCATCAGAATTATCCAGAGTGGACCGAAAGCGTTCGGCGATCGGGTTCTTTAGAATACGACATAAGTGGGTTCAGTGGCGATTCCGCAGTTGTTGTCGCGAGACGAGATGTACATGTATCCACCGATACCCCAGCTGGGTCCCCAAGAGTTCTTGATGATCCAGAAAGTATCGCCATCTCTTTCACCGTAGCCGACTAGGGTCACCTCGTGGTTCAGGCTCGTTTCGTCACTAGAATAAGTTCAATAATTAATAAGGTTCTTCTGAAGTAAGTCAACATACTGACTCTGAATCACCCAAAGTGTTGTCCCGTTTCGGGATTGAACTTCGAACCTACTACACCCGAAATAGTTTCGTGGCCTACCGTGCAGTCATTTATTTACAAACAGACGTAGGTACAATATCAAATAGAATAATGAGTTTAATTCCCGCTCTAATCAAAGAAACAATTTTGAACCGATACATTTTTTGCGTTTCATTATGCTCCTTCATATAGCAGCATAGTAATATCATCGAATTTAGCAAGTGTTGACAATTTATGAGAGTCCATTTTGTCGCAATTTCATTTTACGTCGCATTTAATTCTCCACTCATTGTACTCACCATTCAATGTCGTAGAATACTCCAGAAGAGTACAGCGAAAAGTTGGGTGTGACGTGCACTGACACGGAGAGAGGGCCGTGGTTGATCAGGGCAATTTTCAGGGCACCGATGCTCAATGGTGTAACGTCAGTGTATCCGCGAATTGGGTACAGGTTGGTCATGTTTAAGATTCTGCAAGGAGCATCCTGTGAAATGAAGTCAAAAATATTGAATTTGCGTATTGCTTTGTACCTTATTTCTTGTATATAGTGTTCTGTTTTAACGCTGTGAATACAACGCGCAACGTGTGCTACCAGCGTAAACCATGCATTATATTTTTAAACGGTGACACGGTCTCCTTTAAGAACATGAAATGTACTGTGTAGGAAAATGATTATACACTTTTCTTCATAGAGTGACCAAATTCATACCTATACCTAGGGACGAGCTGACCGAACAAAATGCATATAGTGCAGTCTCAGTTTTACTATTTTCCATCTAGATTCGTTCAATGATTACCTGGTTCAGGTAAGATCCATACTCAGCTTCAGTGGGCAGACCGTATTTTTTCATCCATTCGTAAGCCGCGTTGTCAGTACCACCGTTACAACCAGCAGCTCCGAATCTATTTATAACAAATACAAGTACAGTAGAAGTAAAACTTAAGCGAATATGAAAATAAATAAAAGGAAGGAGTACTAGTAGAGGATATATTCCTAAATATTGTAAGGAGATCCGAATGTTGTCAGTACCACCGTTACAACCAGCAGCTCCGAATCTGTTTATAACAAATACAAGTAAAGTAAAAGTAAAACTTAAGCGAATATGAAAATACAAGGAAGGAGTACTAGTAGAGGATATATTCCTGAATATTGTAAGGAGATCCGAATAATGATTAATATGAATTCAATATAACTTCGTGTACTAAAAGACTTTATTTTTA
The DNA here is from genome assembly GCA_944739405.2 of Euclidia mi. NCBI lineage: Eukaryota > Metazoa > Arthropoda > Insecta > Lepidoptera > Erebidae > Euclidia > Euclidia mi. Next base: position 11,810,198 of record OX123198.2, on the reverse strand, counting down.
TATAAAAAATAAAAATACTGTCAAATGTATATCACTGAGACATTGTGATTGATACTGTGTACCGATCGCAAGGACATTAAACGAATTCACGGATTTTTTTATATGTTTCGATGATTGGCATTGACAATGACTACAACCCAAAAGTGAGTGACACTTACGACCATGCGCAGTCGACGAGCGCCTAGTTGCTGAGGGTCAATAATTTTCCTCCGTTAACGCGAGCGAGAGCGCCCTCTACAGCAGCGGTGGTTCCAAAAGTCCAGCAAGATCCGCAGTCCTCTTGGTCTGAAACAAGATTTTTTAGAGAAGCTGCATATGGACAGAAGCTCACTCCTAGGCTCTCTCTTAAATTTTCATTTGGATTTGACCCATGGGAACAATAAAAGTTAACAATAGTTACGACCAGAAGAGAGAGAAGAAAGAAAAACTATTTATTAGACACACCAATAAAAACACAAAAAAGTTTGAAAGTAAAACAAAAACAAAATACAAAGAAAACAAAACAGACAAGAGAAGAGAGACTACAGACCATCTATATATATCGAAGAATAAAAGCTGCTACTTACTCTTAACTTTGGTGACGTATCCCAACAGTCTTAAATCGTACTCTGCTGGTATATTTTCAGTCAGCTCGTCCAATTTTTCCTGGTCGTATGGGAAAGGTATGTTGCCAACTTTGCCTTCGGGACGCCTTAGGAGACCCATGTGTCTGTTCATTTCTTCGGTTGTTTTGTCAGCAAAGTGGTTCAGGGCAAGCTTGTAGCCAAGGTTGCGGCGGTTGTGTTGCACGACACGTCTGTAAATATCATGATGAATTTATTGCATCAATCAGTTGGACGATCACTTATAAAACGACGAAGTGATGTATTGGTTACTCTTTCTTGTTTGTCAGCGTAATATTTAAGAACTGAATCATCAGTAGCGATATAGGTACATTTAATAGACGCAAGCATTTCCAAGAAATAGGTGAATGAAAGTTTGTACGATCGTTTTTTGCGACGGAGTGATGGCAACTTGGAAACAAAGAGGAGGTCCTCAACTCGATTAGGTTTTTTAAATGTTTTCTACCTTCAAACAGTAGTCATTAATTAACTAACTTGGAAAATTATTTCACCTGTAATGTCTAAGTAAATACCAGTTCAGCTGAAGTACCTGGAAATAAATAAGATATGTAGTAAATGTTACCTCAGATTCTTCTTAAAGATGCTCTTCCTGACGGTATGTTCATGTTTATCGGCGTATACCTTGTTGTGCTCTTTCTTGAAGCTGAAAATGTTTACAAAATTATAAACTTTGCTAAAAGAATGGTACGACTTTACTAGAATAGCTCTTCTAGGTATTCTAGAAAAGAAAGCAGCCAAATATTGTCACGTCGTGATCAGCATCAAACCCCAGTTTTAAACCCAAAAATTCTAATAATATATTTGTTTCATACAAAATTCTCATACGAGTGTTTCTATCATAATAAAAACATTAAGATTATATTTAGAAAGAATTATCTTAATACGTTTTGTTTAATATTAAATGAATATTGTGCATTATGGTTAGACCACCCGATATTTTGACACTAGTGAATAGCATTTATGTGAACTAGAAGTGAGATAAACGAAGGACTTTAGAGTAATCGAGGCCTAACAATTCAAAATGGAATGTACTTTAGTACAGACTAGAGGTTTTTTCAAATTAGCTTTTGAGCTTTATAAGCTTGTACTTACTTGTTGAACTCGTGCTCTACATGGGCGTCGTTATCGGGGTTGACTAGCAGTAAGTGCTTCTTCAAAGTCATTTGTTTGGTGTCATCTGGTCCACTTTGGTTTGATTCTTCGCAATCATCTAGAATGATATAGTCAATAAATAATTATGTTTTGTAATTATTATTGAGTGAGATTAAGTATTCTACTAGTCGATTCTATTGCATTGCTGTATATTTTTCGGGACTATCATCATCAGCCCTGTATATATACTGTCCCACTACTGTGAACGGGCCTCTTCTCACTATGGGAAGAGTAAGGCTGCGGCCTTACTCTTGAACTATGGTTCACCAAGCTGGCTAAGTGTGGGTTGGCAAAATTCACATGTTTTCGAGAACATTATGGAGAACTTTCAGACATGCAGGTTGCCTCACGATGTTTTCCTACACCGTTAAGCAAGCGGTAATCAACAATTTAATACACAGTTAACTTCGAAAAGTCATTGGTGGATTCGAACACGAGCACCTTTGCGTAGCAATCTGTCGGTCTACACACTAGGCTATCGCGCGCTGTTTTTTTTTATTAATGTAAGTTGTTTGATTATTTTTCTTCTCCTTTGTAGGTTTTGTATTGACTGATTTCGGACAATACGGGATATTATAGTAGTAGCCTGTATGATATTCTGATTTAGGTACACCAATATTACTATTATTGAAAATCTCATTAAAATATGATCAGTATTTTTTTCGTGAAAGAGTAACAAAGGTTCATAGAGTCTCAGTTTTCGCGCTGACAATGGATGTATTTAGATGTGAATGAAAATATTTATTTATGAAACAAAGTCAAAATCCTTTATTCATTTGGGTCACAATGTGACGCGTATGAACGTCAAAATAATAAATTTATAAAATAATTACTTAAAGATTCTACATTTACATTTACTGCCACGTTCGCAAAGCAAGGGCCGTCATCGACCAGTCATCGCAAGTAGCACCCGTTCACTAGTATGACGCATGGGCCAGCCATCATCCCTCTCGCCATATTTGAGGGACAGGGATGACCCGACACACGAAGCCACCACAAGAAATGACATTTTAGTGAGCATGACGACAACGGTATACGAACGGGCAGTAAGAAACAATCTATTAGTATACGAGTACTGACCATGACCGCCAATTACCTCTATTTTCCAGATAGTTATTATTAACATAAATTAGCGGAACGCGTGAAGGAATGCAAATGTAGAAAGAATTTTTTGAAGGTGACAAGTGAACAATGATATGATCAGGGATAAATAATGTTAAACTACATTCAACAAATCATAAATATATCCAAATCCTGCAAAAATCATGTGTTCACGAGGCACCTCCACTTAACATGTAAATAAAATAATCGTGAGTTAAACAAGCCTAAGCTTATCCCCATGGTGTCTTATCATTTAAAAATTCCTTAATAGTGTAAAAACTCTTTTGTAAAAGAAAGTTCCTAATTGTCCGTTTGTATTTGTGCATGGGTAAACTCATTATTTCAAGAGGCAATTTGTTGAAAATCGTAAACCAATCCTCGTAAATGAGTTCTGAACTTTATGTACACGGTAGTTAGTTCCCACCAGGTTATGCTATTTTCCTTGTGTTCACTTTGTGCAAATCACTATTTTTGCGGTATAGAATTAGTTTTTCTTAATGTACATTAAGTTATTATATATATATATATATATATATATATATATATATATATATATATATATATATATATATATATATATATATATATATGCAATGCAACTGTCAATTCAATCAATATTCAATCAAAAAAGTCAATAGAAAAACTGTAAAGAATCTCTAGCACGTAACTTATAAATTGCGCTCTTTTGAATGACAAAATAGTCTGTATATCAGCAGCTGTACCCCATAAGATTATACCGTAAGACATTACGCTGTGAAAATAACTAAAGTAAATTAGTCTAGCAGTATCTATATCTGTGAATTTCCTAACTTTTCTAACTGCAAACGCTGCAGAAGTAAGTTTTACTGCGAGACAGGATATTTGACAAACAATATGTGACTGCTGTTTTGTTACAATGAAACTTATATCTATAATATAAAAATGAATCGCAAAATGTGTTGGTAAGCGCATAACTCAACAACGCCTGGACCAATTTGGCCAATTATTTTTTTTAAATGTTCGTTGAAGTTCAAAGATGGTTTTTAATACGAGAAAAATTCTAATAATTGCCGGAAAACCCCTAAAAACAGCTCTTTTCTTTTTCCCATATGAATGTTTTCTAACTAAAACGCAGAGACAATTTGTAATTTATTACCGCTGCATAAAGTTCAAATTTGCGTGCGCGTTGATATACTTCTTTGTTTGATGGCAGTTTTGACAGGTTTCCGGACCTGAAGTCTCAGTGCTGCCGCCCAGCAGGCTTCATGTCAGAAGATAACCCACAGAAGAACCCATTGATAATCTCTACTTAATATTATAAATTCGAAATTGTGTATGTATGTATGTTCCGTTTTCACGCTAAAACGGCTGAACCAATTTTGTTAAATTTTAATATAGAGATACATTATATTGGACCATGGAAACGGATATAGGCTACCATAAGTTGTAAAAATTCAACTGGGAGGGATTGTAGGGAGGGTAGAAGTTTGTACGGCACAAATTTACCTCTTGGAAGTAAGAACGTATGCGCTGATAATTGATTGCTGCGCATGTGCTATCGCATATCTGTCAGTACTGTCACGTCATACCTACATAATGTCATATTGTGCACGTTGATTAAATTGTTCGCATATCTATACTAATATAATAAAGCGGAAGAGTTTGTTTGTTTGTTTGAACGCGCTAATCTCAGGAACTACCGGTCGGATCTGAAAAAATATTTTTGTACGCTACGATATACGATACGATACGATAGCCCAGTTATTCCGGAAGCCTATAGGCTATAGAACATAACGCTTCGACCCTTTGGGGACGGGCCAAAGCCTAAAAAGGCTAAAAGATAATGTCGGCTAATCTCAGGAACTAGCAGTCGGATTTTAAAAATTGTTATTGGCTATGATAGCCCAATTATTTCGAAAGGCTATAGGCTATATAAAATTACGCCACAACTTTTAGGGGCTAGACAAAAATAATAAAATGGTCAAACGAGAAGAGGGAGGGTTGAGTCAAAGGCAAAAAAAGGCTAATCGAACAGGATACAATGTATATGGGTATCCTTCTCGAGATTTTTGGGACACTGATTAATAATATGAAATTTATTTAGTGATCCAAGATGGCGGACGGGAAATCAAAGAAAGCGGATGAGAAAATTTTAAAAATCAATATGGGTATCGCCTTCGATATTTTAAGGGGTGGGGAATCGAAATACAACATATATTTCGTGAACAAAGATGGCGGATGGGAAAATTAAAAAAAAACAGTATTGGTATCGTCTGCGATGTTAAAAGGGATGGGGAATCCAAATACAACATCTGTTTCGGATAAATTTAAAAAATCAATATGGGTATCGGCTTTGATGACTTAAGGGTTGGTAAATCCAAATACAACATCTATGTATATCGTGATCAAAGATGGCGGATAGGAAATCACAGATGGCGGATAGGAAATCAAAGATGGCGGACGGGATTTTTTTAAAGTCGATATGGGTATCGTGTCCGATATTTTAGGGAATGGGGAATTCAATTTTATATAAAAACCTGTGTTTGTTTGTTCATCATTTATAGACTCTGAAATGATAAGAGATTAAGCGCTAAGTCAATGGTAACTTTGGAAAAGGGGCTTGGAAAAAGGGAATTAAATAAAAACTCTTAAAAAGGCGATACGGAGTTCGCTGGGTCAGCTAGTTTAAAATAAATATAAGTTTCATTGTAACAATACTACTAGAAGAGTGTACTCTGTCTACTTCTTGTGTGATGATGCCCCAGTTTCGCCACCCCAAAAATATATATTTGTGTATATTAATGTTATGTAAATCTAAATAATAATGTCGTTGACTACTTACAGGGATCTACGTCGAATACAGTCCGCACAGAGAACGCAGTATCGAAATCGTAGAAGTCCCAGATCTCGTGCTTGTCCTTTGATCCAAGCCAGACGTTGAATTCCAGTACTTCGTATCTAATAATAAAAAAACAACATAACTTATATAATCGGTATTTTGGGATCTTGTTGTACTTACACAGAATAAATGAATTGCGCCTTGTATGTCATATATCGAAGATAATTTTATAAGTACATTCTAAGTTGTGTCACAAAACACACTCTGCCTTAAAATTAATCTTTGTGAATCGTTCAAAGTTTTGTCCAGTATGGGAATCGAACCCGCAACATTAGTCGCAGTGCCATACGCTGAGATGACTTCTTAAACTACAAAGTCATTCAGTCATATAGCTTGCTGGCAAACCCAATATCTCTTCTAAATATTATAGAACCGAAACGATAAACTAGTTCCAAATAACATTCACTGAGTGCTCGGCCAGAGTAAAACGCGGGTGCGGGCGCAGGCGCGGGCGCGGTGCGGGAAACTCAAACATATGAAACTCTATTGGAGTGTCCGCAGTGGGCGAGCGGGCGCGGCGAGCGCTTCATTGCGGACAAGTGAAGACGGGCGCGACGCCGCGCGCGGGCCGCCCCGCTGACGCTCTACCACTCTGGGCAAGCACTGAGAGTAATAAATTATATAAAGCAAACAATCCAAAAAACTTACAAAGTCATAATTATTTTCTGAAAACTTGTTTAAGAAAATTATATCACCTGACTGGAATCCAAATCTTCTTGCTTTCATCAAAAGTGGCCCACACAGTGTTCCTCTTGTCGGCTTGCTCGTCCTTATCATCGTATGTGAACTTTGTGCATTCCTTGTCGTTGATGGTTTCGGTACCTGAATTTATATAATAGCATTACATTTAATTCTTAATTAAAAAAAATAATGTCCTTCGGCCGATTACGGCTACGGCGCGCTGCGCGGCGACTTGTCTTCTTATGACATTTACCAACTGCTCGGTACATATAGGGCTGCCATCTCCAAAATTGCCAACACCGGATAAACAATGTAAAAATCCCGGACATTTGGGCGAAATAGGGTTTTTTACAGGGACACCTCTAGAAAAGTACTTATCTATTAAAAAAATGGATTTCCCCTGACAACAAAAGTTCACACTTTCAAAAAGCGGCTTTTCAAAGTGGACACTTTAAAAAACCGCGGCCGGACGGGCCCCGGACGCCCTTCCAACTAGGACAAATCCGGGGAAATCCGGACGGATGGCAGCCCTAGATACATATAATATTACCTATAGTACACAAACACAAGTGCACTCTCTATTCCCTCACTCACATAGTCCGATGGGGTGGGACGCCATATGCGACACGATCAGAGAGAGATTGGGCGCAGGACTAACGGCTTAATATGCTTTCCGAGGCACGGGGATGTAACATCGCTAACTCTCTGACTCCGATCTTTTATTGTATGATTCTTAACTGAAAAAATCATTATCGTGCTACTTTTTGCTTGACCCGGGAATCGAACCCGAGAATGGAGGATCTGCTGACACTACCGCAAGACCACAGAGGCAGTCAATCTGAATATTATGAAGACTCTTTCAACTTGCGGTTGTACCCATGTTGAACTATTCTATATTCTAGTTTCTTCGTTTGAACCTTTAAAGACCGAATTTTGAAAACCCGTTCGTTTAATAACTAATGGGTTTTCGAAATTTGTCAGCTAATATTGATTTGCATGCAATATCTCCTACTTCTACTGTTAGTACTATCTATTCTGTGCTTCTACTACCTGTCTGCCAGATTCCAGCTTTAAAGATTAGTTTTGTCAGTATATGAATTATTTTGGTTTATTATTTATAATTTGGTATATTAGTTATTTGTTATAAAATAAATAAAAAGACTTGTCCTGATTGCTACTGAAGTTTAAAATAAGATAAAAGTGGGTTTCTTATGTAGCGTAACCACGGACTAAGGATGTTTTTATATTAGGATTCTTTTTAACCCATTTTAGAAAAAGCCATAGAGGGAAATAGAGGTTGAAAGAAGTATTTTCAAAAAAGCGAGCTACTACTAGTAGATTTAAATAATTTTCTTACAGACGGGTTCGTAATAGTATTCATCTTCAGGCAGTATGTTCTCAGGGGTCACCCTATCGTATTTGTCACCTTCGTTACTCATGCACGCTATCTCAACTTCCTGATCAGCGTCCGCTACTGGGAATACCTAAAAGATACAATGCGTTGTTTTTAGATTTACCTACAAAAAACCTTACCTTAAAGAAAAATGGTGGTTAATTTTTATTTTTGTTTATTTTTATTTTGGGACTGAGAAAATTCATTAATGCCACTGTCAACATTTTAAAATGATTGTAGCGATCAAAAGCATGCAGCTTCTCACAACTGAGATGCCTAAAATTATACGGGATTGAAATATTCTTAAACAATTAAATTATTTAAATCATTGTTCATTTGGTTTTAGTTTTATTTGTGTGCTCATAGTTTTTATAACTAAAGATGAATTTAATAGTAAAATAGTCCAAATTTATAAATATAAAATAATTTATAAATATTAAAATAATTTATATGACTTATATTTTAATATAATAACATTAAAATGTGAAATGACATACCGAGTACATAACACCAAAGCGGAAAGGTTTCCCGTATTTCACAATTTTCTTTACATATCCTTCGTTGTAGTCAATTCTTGAACGCTGTTGAGTCCTCCTATAAATGAAATAAAATAAATTTAATTATCTCTTTTATTTGGAAAAGCCCATGGCAAAGTAGCAAACACACAATACTATCGATTCCCGAGGAAAAGCGCGTTCTCGACACTGTCTACTTTAGAATATGGGTGATCATAGTAGTAGCCTTACTGCGGTCGCATCCGAGACTTTTTCCTTGGACCCTTAGGTACGCTTTCTAGGCAATGCAAGCTCCAGTATGATGATGATCTGTAAATATTTGTAATCTGGCAAACCTTAAGCTCATGGAAGCTTAAGGTTTGCTGGCTTAAGGCTGACTACTATCTGCATTACTTACCAAATCTCGTAGTTTTCAACGACGTGGTCCGTGAGCGATGTCCGTAAAGCCTTTACCGTGAATTGTGATGGCCATTCCAAACTGTCGGAATCAGCACGCAGTTTCTTCACTGAAATTAAAATATGATGATAATTTCATACGGCTACCGTGTAAAGTATTTAGGTACAGTTTTGACCAAATCTTCCTAACGGTATAAACGGAAGACTTAAGTACAATCAAACATGTCGGCGTTGCACCAGTTTGAGGCACACTAGAAACTGGTTTTGTATACGAGTGTCAATGTGCGTGTAAAGTAGTACTGGAAGCGACGATGTCTTGCTGAGCGATTCTCGCCCTTATGGTGGTCAAGCGGGAAGTTGTTCGACTGTACATAATAATATGCGGGCGGCTCAAGATCGGTCTGTGTGGAGCACATTGTCGCCAATGTCCCAGCAGTCGACGTCTCTAGGCTAACGTGATGATGATGCGGGCAAGGCTGCTGGCCCTGTGGCATGCGATAGCGTAGTACAACGTAGTAATATGTCATGGTGGCAATTATTCATCAATTATTTAAGTTCAAAGGAGTATGCTTACATCAAGGTCTCTTACAATCAGCAGTAAAATGAAAAGTTTGCATGACCATTGCTTTAATACCAGATCGGATAATTATTTTGGAGCTAACATTTATGCAACTTGTTTGTATCGCGAATTTTTTTTTAATATTTATAATATTAATTCTTCTCAACGAATTAGTGCCAGAAAAATATTTCAAAACGGTGCTAATGAAAAATATAAAATTCGAGGCTGGAAGTAAGTAGAAATAAATAATAAAGAACTTACCAACATGCGTCTGCGCCACCACGGCGAGCCCTAGCAATAACCAAATGGATGTCATTGTGGACACCCAATATTCCAGCGAAAACTGCCCTAAAACTGCCAGCTATTCCTGGTTCGCGTGTGTTTTATACATCAGATTACGTGTTCATTAACCTAATTAATGGTCACTTGATAAGGAAATCGAAAAAAGTATGGATATTCGCATTTTAATATTGTGTATAAAATCTATTGATTTCACTAGAAAACCGACTAAAGAGCTATTTTACTGATACTAGACTGTACTTACAATGGCTTTCAGATGCCTAGTTGTGTTGATGACGAAGTGCTTTCGGGAATTGACCATCTAGTATGGTCGGCAGCAAGATTTTAGAAAAATAGTTAGCTGAACGAGAACGGATGATAAGGAGGGACAATAAAGAGCCTGGTGGTTACTAAATCAGATTTTAGCCATAAATAGCAAATATATTTTAGTTAGTATAGTTTAGTTTGTTGTTGGTGATTATTTGTTTTGACGAAATAAACACAATGGGTGACGTGAAATTTTAGCTATATGAATTGGAATGATCACTGATGTATGCAACCGCTTGAGGGGTAAGTGGTCAAAGTGCGCCATTACCAGAACAGTGCCAATGTTAGGAATCCAAAATCGTTGCATCTCTGGCGCATGGAAAGAGAAGCTGATGTTTTATTTAAAGACTACAATGACAATGTACATTTTTTCGGTAATTAATGGTGCTCAATGCATTTGAGGCACTTTCTCTTAAGGAGAAGCAATGCACCAAATACAGATAACGGGACAGTTCGTAAAATTCCTGACAAAATACGGCTTATCCATAACATTATTTTTATGTTCCTTACTCATTAATTAAAATAAAATTATCAATGAATGATCTTGCTTGATAAACATCTATATGGACATGTAAATTTACACGACGCACAGTTTGGTTTTCAGCCCAAACTATCAACTGAGTCTGCCATCTTGTGTCTCAAGCATGCGGTTCAGTACTATACCAGTAGAAATACTCCTGTATACGCCTGTTTTTTGGACCTGTCAAAGGCGTTCGATCTTGTGTCATATGACGTCCTGTGGGACAAACTGTTGACAGAGACGACTGTATCGACGGAGCTTATAGATTTGTTTAAGGCGAGGATTTCCGAGCGCTCAAAGCTTTTGAGGCTCCCCTCTTCCCCAGTTCGCGAGTATAGTTACGATCAATCGCGACGCGAGACGCGACGCACCTGCCGCCATATTATGTAGGTATAACACTTTCGCGCAACAGTATAGAAAATTGAAGCAGTATATCAATTGAAATATAAACTTACTTATCGAGTATAAATAATTTGCAAAGTTTTGTTTTGAATAAACCTTTATGAAATTCGAAAGTAGTTTTACAAAATTGCTTTTGTTTATAGTGACAATAGTAATCAGTAGATAATTTATGAACATTGTTTGTTGTTAATTATAAAAAAAACTTATGATCGCTCGCAATCCGAAAGTATCGCTTGTTCGATATCAATCTTAGGGAAAAGGATTAGATTAATATAAATTAATTATTTCGTTGCTACTGTCAGCAAAACAACGGCATAGAACCAATAATACACATAAAGGGTAAGATAATAGCTACTTTTAATCACCAATAATTACATTTTGTTATATTTATTTTAACTGTGCAATCTCTAAGATACTACTCTGTCAAAAAAGTACCGGAAAAGATCAATAATACACAAGATTTTTATTACAGGGTAATAGTTATAGCAATATATACTCGTACTCATGCAAACACACGTGCATGCATAATAAAGGAGATCACCCAGCTCCATACAAATTTAGGCTATTCTAGTGCCGGCCATCGATATATATGTACTAAATATATGTCAATGGTGCCGGCCAACTAAAATAAACCTATAGAATATTACGAAATAAACATTTTTTATTACTACACTAAGGTTCTAAGTGCAGTCTGTGAGATCATATTCCAGCTCAAAGAATCTATTCTGTTCCTAAAATAAATCCTAAGTAATTACTGTTATTTTTTTTGCCTAAAATAACGTGCATGTTGCAATTTAAATGGCATCAGGTAATGACAGGTAGTAAGCCAAGAGCGAAATCTCTGATTGATAAGCATTACTGCCTCACAGAAAGAGACGCTGACGTTCCAAGCCATCACGCACCAGACTATGGGCAGGGCAGGTAGTGAGGGTACGACTGTTAGACTACAGGCCCATGTCCAAAATGGATGGGTCGTATGAACCACCAGGTGACGTATATAGGACGATATAAGAGCATAAAATAATAAGATTCAGCACTATGCCGTCACTTGTAAGCTGTCCCAACTGAGTGCTGATGAGAATTGAAAAGTGCAGGTAGAGTGAGTACGCATTTCGGTCATATATTTTTGTACGGCATTATGACCTTCGATAGATCCATGATAAATAATAAGAAAGCGCGCAGTGCCGTAAAAAAATGGTGCGCTACAAAGTCGGTAATTTTTTGGAAATTGTCAGAAAATCAAATTCTCACCAGCACTCAGTTGGACAGCTTACAAGTGACGGCATAGTGCTGAATCTTATTATTTGATGCTCTTATATCGTCCTATATACGTCACCTGGTGGTTCATATGACCCATCCATTTTGATCATGGGCCTGTAGTCTATGTAACAATTGCCGTGATCAGTTTACGGCCAATTCGAAACATGACCAGTGAAAAGTCCAGCGGAATAACAATTGCAGTAGGATGTACCCGATTAGAATTCTTCAATAAGTAGTATATTATACCTAGGGCAAGAAATAAAGATGGGCAAAGCAAACCAAGTGAACAGGATTGATACACGTATCCATTTGGGTTGGGCTGTTTTCGATAAACTGGCATTTGCTTTTACGAAGCAACAAAAAGCAAGAATATTCAACCAGTGCGTCCTGCCAGTGCTCACCTACGGAGCCGAAACTTGGGTTACTACAGAGGCAGCGCTACAGAAACTTGAAGTTGTTCAAAGAACAATGGAGAGAAAACTGGCAGGAGTGACACTCAGAGACAGAAAGAAGAATAAATAGCTCTGAAAAGAAAGTCTAGTACCAGATGTTGCCAAAAACTTGAGTTACTACAGAGGCAGCGCTACAGAAACTTGAAGTTGTTCAAAGAACAATGGAGAGAAAACTGGCAGGAGTGACACTCAGAGACAGAAAGAAGAATAAATAGCTCCGAAAAGAAAGTCTAGTACCAGATGTTGCCAAAAGAGTAGCGGCCGGACATGTAGCCAGAAATCCCGAAACATGGTGCAAGCAAATATTAAAATGGCAACCATGGGATTGTAAATGACTAGCTGGAACGGCAAATGAGATGGAAAGAAGACATCATAAAGATAGCAGGCAGTAATTGGTTGAAGACTGCCCAAAACAGAACGTAAAGGAATTTGTTGTAGAGGTCTACACCAAAATGGTCGGAAAAGGCTTAAGATGGTGATGTTCACGGCGCTGGGACGCATAAGCGGGGCATTCCGCCAACATTTGTAGCGCCGTTTCTTGGACAGGGTTGCGGCTGCTGTCACTATAGTGATATCCAGGTGTTTCCGACTGGCCTTTTCTCTACAAGAACCGGCCGAAACATTGGAAAGTGAGAACGTCGCGACGCAACATCTTTTCAACCACATGGTGCCATGCCTGTACATCATGCAAGACATCTGTACCTGACCGGTACTAAAGGTTTAGACGATATTTTTATATTTTGTCAGGAGTATTTAAAAATATGTTTTTTACTTTTTAATGAGTCCACTGCATTTTAAGGCTCACGTATTTCACGTTAGGCTGAAAACGTATAGTTGACTACCGTTACACCTCTTTGATTTACCACTTTTGTCAAAACAAAACTGCTCTACGGTACTTTGAGACATACATTCAAACCTAAATATTGTCTCAGAGAATACGCTTGTATCCTAAAATGTAATTAGCGATTGATTCGTTCCTTTATTAGATGTTAAACTGAAATACCTGATTTTCTTCAAAAAACAATCAGCAATATTACTAATTACGGCTTTTTAAAAACACTTTTTTAAATTTGACACGAAAACGCTGTAAACCATCATAGCGGTTGAGTGATATCACAAAGTACAAAACAAAACAATCCGTGAATGAAGTCTGGTCTGATGCACCCACTTTTATTTTGTTATATTCAATTTGACAGGTAGAAACTTTTTTAGTTGTATTTACTACTAAAACGTCAACAACATGAATGGTGGACGTACTGTTTGACGTAATGCTCTCTGATTGGTGTTCACTGTCACAAGAATAAGTAAAAACATTATTTTTTAGTTTTAGAATCCTAAAAATTACATTAATCTTACCATTTTATAATAAACTAGAGGACGCCAGCAGCTACGCCTGCATTTTTTTTTAATTTACCCGTTTTGGACGATCCCGTGGGAATTTCGGGAAATCCCTTCTTAGTGCACTCCTATGGTCCCCAAGGAACACACATGCCAAATTTCAGCTTCCTGCGCCCAATAGTTTCGGCTGTAGCGTGTCTGTCAGTCAGTCAGTAACGCAAGGATTTTATATATTAAGATAATAAACTTTATTGACATCTTAAAATCATAATGGATCTATAGATACTACAATCAAACCGATTTATTTTTAGTGGACACAAGCCTATTGACTTAGAAGTTTGGTGTAATAGTTAAAATGTTTACAACAGTGTGTTCTATTAAAATAACACAATTTATTGATTGGCCGGCAAAATAAAAATTAGCCCAATTTGGGTGATCTCCTTTAGGCGCTGCCATCGGCAAGTAGTAGTGAAAAAAAGTTAAAATTTTACATACATACATACGTACGAAATGATACTCCAACTCCTACACCCACAACGCTTATTTTCCGCCAACTAATAATAAACTCTAGTTTTCGTTATTATTTGTCGGTCAAATTGATATACTTACCTACCGAACACGTTACCTACCTTTCTAAGCTGTGACACAAGTGCATTCTTCCTCGGCGTGATAAATAATTACTATAATATTATTAGGTGTCCATTGTTCCGTGTTTTGTAATAGTGTGGAAATCAATGATATTATTAGTGGAAATAGTCAATAGAATTATTGAATAGACGGAAATTCATTTTTTTTGTTTTTGATCACGCTAGTCTTAGGAACTAGCAGGCCAATTTCTAAGATTTATTTGCTTTGCCCATTTGTTGAGGAAGGTTATACCAAATAACATCACGCTACTACCCACGAGGGTGGGGCAGTAACCATAAAAACCACTAAGTAGGTAACTGCGGATATTTGTATTTATTTAGGTAGGTAGGTACCTATAAAATTCGCTTGTATAGCTTTTAGGTACATCTCACATTTTATTTCCGTATATAGGTACACATAATAAAAGTGTGAATTATTGTATTAGGTAGGTACCCAATATAACAATAATAGGTACTATAAATCATCCACAATACACAACAAATCAATATTTTTCTAAAGTACTGTTACCTAACTATGCTGTTGTTATCAAGTCGTTATCTTGTCCAATAATCAAAACGATATTTTTAAAACTATACTTCTTACTTATGTACACTATTATTACTTAATAAAAATTTACAATACCTATTTACAAACTAAACCTAGATGTAATATATTTATCAATAAGTGATGATGACATTCGTAACTGACGATAAAATAATTCGTAATCCTGCGGTGCGCTCTGCAAACGAGCGATACGTCCTGTCTCCATTACATCCCGCTCGGGACTGAACGACGCCGGAGAGAGCGCGTCGGCAGTAGGAAATTACGTATTTTCGGTATTATATTTTTGTATATATTAAAATTCATAATGTGATTGCCGAGAACCATCCGCTTTTACATGACCTTTCTTTTGGTATACTTTTGAAAATTCTAATCTCAATACAACTCAAATGAAACGGGAAAAGTTGTTTAAACAGACCTATATTCGCGATTATTTTCTATCGTATCAAATGACAGTAATCGTGTTTCGAATGGCCGAAATATAAAGATCTAATGCTGTAGGATAACATATATTTTTTTCCGAATTTAAGTCTCTGTTATTTACAAATAAAACGCGTTTGACAACGCTAGATAACACTGTATTTTGGGAAATCCTCGCCTTAAATATTGGTACAGTAAGCAGATAAATATTGTTAGATGGGCAGGCTCATATTCTGATGAATTTAAGTTAGATTGTGGTGTCAGGCAGGGAGGTATTACATCACCAAAATTGTTTAATCTATACAGGGTGATTTATAATTGCTCGTATTCCCTTCGGGAAGTTATTCTAGGGTCATAATGGAGTATTTTTACCCCCTTCATATGGGGTCCAAAATGCACCAGTTTAGAATAAAACGGGTTTTAAGATTTTTCGAGCAAATTCCAAATTTTTGTTATAAACATCTTCAAAAATTTGCCTATTACTGGTAGCGAATTGGGCCTTGGCCTTGGCTTAAACTGGATGGGATTCCACTTGACTGGGTTAAGGAATTTACATACTTGGGTCACTGGGTTGCAGATAATTTATGTGATGACATAGATGTGGAAAGAGAACGTAGGGCATTGTCGGTAAGATGCAATATGGTGGCTCGCAGATTCGCACGTTGTACTGCACCAGTAAAATTAACGTTGTTCAGGTCATTCTGCCAGACCTTTTACTCATGCAGCCTGTGGGCTACATATACGCAGGTCCCCTGCGCAAAAGAACTGCATCCCTATGCGCCGAGTGCGGGATAGCGCCAAAAGTCTCCTGGCCGTTATAGCCGCAGACATGAGCGGCAAGTTATGGCGACACTGGCTTAACGTACACAAGTCAGTTGCACGTTCTGTTTTTAATTAAACGTTGATGTACTTTCATATGTTTTTTTTTGAAAGGCGTCGATAGCCGAGTGGATATTCCAACAGACTGCCATGCAGAGGGTATCGGGTTCGAATCCACGGCGCGCACCAATGACTTTTCGGAGTTATGTGCGTATTGAATGGTTAATTATCGCTTGTCCCGTGCCTCGGAGAGCACGTTAAGCCGTCGGTCCCGGTTGTCATGAAGATCTTTGACAGTCGTTACAGGTCGTCAGTACCTTCTAAATAAACTGACACTAGTCTAAACCATGGAATATCGCTATCCCTTCGGGTTGCGGAGGTCAGACAGGCAGTCGCTCCGTGGAAAAGCTAATATTTAGCCAAATTCGGTTAGACTAGTAAGCGGACCCCAGATTGAAACTGGGATAACGCTAAGAGGATGATGATGATGATGATCTGAAGTTAAAAAGTACTGTATTACATTTATAGTGGACAGCAGTACACAAATCCAGCAGGCAACTGTAAAAGCGAGATAATAAACATTAATATTATACGTTAATTGCAAAAAACTAAAATGCAGTAGGTACACGCAAAACCAAATCATAACGGAACGTAATTTTTGCAAGCATGATAGGAACTCACACGAAATTTTCGATAACAATTATTATTATCACAATTACTGTAAATGTATGTGATAGGCAGCGATAGCCTAGTGGAGATACCAACGGACCGCCATGCAGAGGGTATCGGGTTCGAATCCATAGCGCGCACCAATGACTTTTCGGAAATATGTGTGTATTAAATTGTAAATATTTTACAATTTAATACGCCCGTGCCTCGGCGAGCACGTTAAGCCGTCGGTCCCGGTTGTCATGAAGATTTTTGACAGTCGTTATAGGGAGTCAGTACCTATGTTACTTAGTTAGTTGGACAGGTGTTTTCCGCACTTAGCCTCTTAATTGGGCCATTGTGCCTTAGCAGTGACGCGGTAGTCGCCTGCTGAGTCAGTACCTATAAACAAACTGTCACCAAAGTAGTCTAAACCATGGTATATCGCTATCCCTTCGGGTTGCGGGGTTCAGATAGGCAATCGCTCCGTGGAAAAACTAATATTCAGCAAAATCCGGTTAGACTTGAAAGCGGATCCCAGATTGAAATTGGGATAACGCTAAGAGGATGATGACTTTCATATGTTTTTAAAACGAAATAAATGATTATTATTATAATTATTATTATTTCTATGACGACAATTCTTTAAAGAAAAATTCCTTCCATCAATGGTTAGATGACATGAAAAACTTAGTTGGTGTTCAGAGTATTCATTAATTTTTATTGTATAAATTATTAATTTTACGTATTAACTTATATTTCTAACTCAAAATATATAAACTCCTATTTAATAGTCTGTCCTAGTTTACTAGTCAGGGACGTTTATCATTCTCAGTTGATCAATCAGCAAGGAATCACTCGTTCCTCATACTAGTAGCACCTGTATTGATAATAATCATCAAATATTAATGAAGAGTTAAACGAAACGGCTAATATATGTTATTATTTTATCTGATTGGCTACAAAGTGCGCTGATTGGAAAGTAGTAGTAGCAACATTTTAGTTGTTTATACGATACTTT
The DNA here is from genome assembly GCA_944739405.2 of Euclidia mi. Classification (NCBI taxonomy): domain Eukaryota; kingdom Metazoa; phylum Arthropoda; class Insecta; order Lepidoptera; family Erebidae; genus Euclidia; species Euclidia mi. The sequence goes on along the minus strand of OX123198.2, from coordinate 11,792,226 downwards.
CTCTGCCTGATAGTGGTCACTTGAGTTCGCAATCTACAACGTGCCTGTACTATAAGTACTGGCTTCTAGTGTGAATACACTTTTCCCTATCAACTTGCCGGAGAAATTTATTAGAACGTAAATGTCTTATATAGATTATTGCAAGATTTCTATCTTTAATCGTAATACAGGTGGCAAATGTTTTATGTCTTTCTCTAGATAAAGCTGCACTGTAAAACTGCACAATAGAGTTTTTTTACAGTTTTGGTACAACAATACTTTGAATGTTCTTAAAGTATGAATATGGACGTGATGACGTCGTGTCATCACATCAAGTATTTATGAGTCTTTCTCATTTCATTTAGGACTTCAAATGGAGCGTCTATAGAAAGATGAGCAAATGCTCGTATCTTTCTGAAAGTAATAAGTACAATATTTATTGTATTCAGCATTCCGCTGCCTTGTTTTTTCACACCCAAGCTTTCTCAGAAACATTCGAGCGAGGTCTGCCAAATTGGAAACTAGAACTGGGAGTGACAACGTGTCACAAGTGTCGTCTGCGTGAGAAATAATCGTACGTGATTGACCGACACGCTCACAATTGTCGTAAAAACGTGTTTGACGAATTTCGCAGTGTTTTATTATTCTGTCATCGTTTTTCTTCACGGTTATTACTACAAGGGAAATCATTTAGCTTGTGTGTGAGTTCTTTAACTGAAAATATATGATGAGAATTACAACAGTAAGAATTTCACATCTCAAAAAAATGGTCCTTTGTAGGTTTTCTCGTCAAGGTATAATGTTTGTGACATATGTTTATAGACATATATCTAACAAAATAAGCTTCTTAACTGAAAGCAATGCTATTAGAAAACATTTTTATTCAGAGCTATAATTTCACTTCTTTCAAAGGCGGAGTACTAAATAAATTGGTAGTATAGTACATTATTATCCGGATAAATATAAAAATGTAACAGAATTTCAGCCAAATACTCTTACGTCCAAATAGATCAACCCTTGAGATTATTAACACCATTTCTCGCAATTTTATACCGCATATAATAAACGTATAATGTAATAGAATACTGAAGACATTACACAGTCTCGCTAGATAAACACGCATTTCCACCCCTAACTATTAATAAGTCGCTCGGGGAGTATAAGACGTACAACTGAGTTCACGATGCGTGAAAAATTGTCGGCTACCGAGTTTTTACGCATTGTGAAGCCGAGAATCTTGGGTTGACATAACTAAGTAAATATTGACGAAGAGAATACCTTTGATACAAAAACTAGCCAATTATATTTTCGTATTTCATCATCATCATCATGTCAGCCTAGAGACGTCCACTCCTGGCCATAGGCCGCCCCCGATCTCGAAATTTTCGTATTTATCAGGAAACTATTAGGTACTAACGAAAATAATATTATAGCTATATAATATATCCTTAAAGGCAGTTGGGTAAGTAACAACGTTACAAATCGCCTCAGGACGACGGACTAGCGTTAAACCTATTAGAGTGCGCACGCGATGTAATATGAAGAAAAACTTTTATTTAGTACTCGCCGTCCCACTGAGCGAGTATTAATTTCCTTAGAAAAATTACTGGCAATATTTCACAACGGGCTGGGAGTGAAATCTCCACCGTTTTGTATAGGCTTCGTTGCAGCAACGAGTTAGGGTCAGAACGCACCGCGGGCTTTCTTTTTTGGTACGCGAGTTTTCACCCATTTGCAAGGTTTAATGAATATTCGAGACTCGCTTGCATTAAATAGAAAAATTATCTATGTATAACGGATAATTTGCAGATAACCTGCATGTGTACTGACTACTACTACCACATTCGCCATGTCAAACAAGCATGCATTTGAACTGTCGCATGTCGTGTGCAGTACAGTTTTGTACAAAAGCGTTAATCAGACTTCTATTTGTCGAACTCACGATATCGAAGACGTGAAGTCTGTCAACCCGCACTTGACCAACGTGGTGGACTAAGGCTTGGCTCTTCTCATGACAAAAAGACACCTGTGACCTTGAAAGTGTCCATATCGCTTCTCTGGTATGATCAAACAATATGGACAACTTTTGACCCAAATGTTTAGTTCCGATGAAAAAATATGCGCTGCCCCGTAGTTTGTTCATATCCTTACTTGGGTCGGCTAACTGTTAATAAAAAAGGGTCAGCGAGAACGCTGACGTCACGGATGAACGGACAATAAATGGGACAGCGAGGACGTTCAGTCATATTTTGTTGTGACGATATTACTACTTTTGACTGCCCGGAAGTGACAATCTTTATATACATATACCTACATATAATATTTGTTAAATTAACTGAAAAACGACTTAATGGTTGAATTTTATGGGTGTTGTTTTTAATCATCAGGGACAATCATAGTTTGGAACTATTGTCCCTGATGATTTATTCGAAACATTAGTTAATGGTGCCTAGAGATTCGAGAGAAAGTGATACATTAATTATGATTACCCCTGGGGATGTGGGGTATTATTTCTTTAATTATCGTTTGTCGAATAAATAGTCGCTACGAAATATCAATATAAGTTCCAAAAAAATAAACCAACACATATATTCAATCTATTTATTTCTTAAAATTAAATTCCACGTGCTTATTGAACTATAATGCTGATTAAAATAAAATTAAAGCAAATCAGATCCTTTATATCGCTGCAACATCATCATCAGAATTGTCCAGAGTGTATCGAAGTTGGAATCGGGTTCTTTAGAATACCACGTATGTGGGTTCGGTGGCGACTCCGCAGTTGTTGTCGCGAGATGAGATGTACATGTATCCACCGATACCCCAGCTAGGTCCCCAAGAGTTCTTGATGATCCAGAAAGTATCGCCGTCTCTTTCACCGTAGCCGACTAGGGTCACCTCGTGGTTCAGGCTCGTTTCGTCGCTGGAATAAGTTCAATAATTAATAAGGTTCTTCTGAAGTAAGTCAACATTCTGACTCTGAATCACTCAAAGTGTTCTCACGTCTGGGGATCGAACTTCGAACCCGAACAACGGCAATAGTTATGAGGCAGTCATTTATTAACAAACAGACATAGGTACACCATCTAGAATAATGAAACAATTTTGAGCCGATATATTTTTTGCGTTTCATTATGCTCCTTCATATAGCAGCATAGTAATAATATCATCGAATTTAGCAAGTGTTGACAATTTATGAGAGTCCATTTTGTCGCAATTTCATTTTACGTCGCATTTAATTCTCCACTCATTGTACTCACCATTCAATGTCGTAGAATACACCAGAAGAGTACAGCGAGAAGTTAGGTGTAACGTGCACTGACACGGAGAGAGGGCCGTGGTTGATCAGAGCAATCTTCAGGGCACCGATGCTCAATGGTGTAACGTCAGTGTACCCACGAATTGGGTACAGGTTGGTCATGTTTAAGATTCTGCATGGAGCATCCTGTGAAATGAAGTAAACAATATTGAATTTGCGTATCGCTTTGCACATAATTTCTCACAGAACAGAACTCTCATACAATTTCTTGTATATAGTGTGCTGAAGCTGATGCTACACCGAACCGTGTGCTACTAGCGTAAAACCATACATCATTTTTTTAAACGGCGACACGGTCATCTGACGCTTATATTATTATGATCATAAAATGTACTGTGTAGGAAAATGATTATACACTTTTCTTCATAGAGTGACCAAATTCATACCTATACCTAGGGACGAGCTGACCGAACAAAATGCATATAGTGCAGTCTCAGTTTTACTATTTTCCATCTAGATTCATTCAATGATTACCTGGTTCAGGTAAGATCCATACTCAGCTTCAGTGGGCAGACCGTATTTCATCATCCAATCGTAAGCCGCGTTGTCAGTACCACCTTCACAACCAGCAGCTCCGAATCTGTTTATAACAAATACAAGTAAATTAGAAGTAAAACTTAAGCGAATCTGAAAATACAAGGAAGGATTACTAGTAGAGGATATAATTATATTCCTGAATATTGTAAGGAGATCCGAATAATTATTAATATGAATTAAATATAACTTCGTAAAAAAGAAGCAGCGATAGCTGAGTGGAGAGACCGACAAACTGCTACGCAGAGGGTCTCGAGTTCGAATCCACGGCACGCACACATGACTTTTCGGAGTTAAGTGCGTATTCAATTGTTAATTATCGCTTGCTAATCGATGAAGAAAAATATCGTGAGGAAACCTGCATGTCTGAGAGTTCTCCATAATGTTATGACAATGTAATAAAGACATGTGAAGTCTGCCAACCCGCACTTGGCCAGCGTGGTGGACTATGACCTTTCCCTTCTCATAGCGAGAAGAGGCCCGTGCCGAGCAGTGCGACAGCATAAAGGGCTGATGATGATGATAACTTCGTGTACTAAAAGACTGTCTAAAGTCTATAACTGAGACTTTGTGATTGATATTATGTAACGATGGCAAGGACGTAAACTAATTCATGGATTGCTTTAAATGTTTCGATTATTGTCAGTGATAATGCGAATCTACAACACAATAAGTGAGTGGCACTTACGACCATGCGCAGTCGACGAGCGCCTGGTTGCTGAGGGTCAATAATTTTCCTCCGTTAACACGTGCGAGAGCGCCCTCTACAGCAGCGGTGGTTCCAAAAGTCCAGCATGAACCGCAGTCCTCTTGGTCTGAAACAATTAGATTTTTTAGAAAAGCTGCATATGGACAGAAACTCACTGGTAGGCCCTCTCTTAAATTTTCATTTGCATTTGACCCATTAGAACAATAATAATTAACAATAGTTACGACAAGACGAGACAGAAGAAAGAAAGAAAAAAATTTAGACACACCAATAACAACACAACAAAGTTTGACAGTGAAACAAAAAAATACAAAGAAAACAAAAAAATACAAAGAAACAGAAAAGATAACAGAGACTAGAGACAAACAATTATGAACTGCTAACTAATAGATTGTAAATTGCTGCATTACTTTTCAGAACATACTGTTCCACCATAGATCAGAACAGTCATGTTCGCGAGTTGCTTACATCAAAAGACGTAAGTGGATGCTCCTGTTTCACCATATTCACTTTGGGAGGCTTAATAAATAACTATTAACTTTTGCAATAGTAGATAACTCACAATGTGAAACAGTTGCAGCTCCTTACAAATATAACATGTAAAACCATTATACTGGCAGTTAAAAAGAGTGGCCACGAGTTTTATTGCCCGTTCTTTCTCGTGGTTCTACCTATTGCATTGCGAACGTGGCAGTAAATGTAAATGTAGAATCATCTAGTAATTAACTTTAATTTTGACGTTCATAAGCGTCACTTTGTGGCCTTAATGAATAAATGATTCTGAGTTTGAGTTTCAATATATATCGAATATTATAAGGTGCTACTTACTCTTAACCTTGGTGACGTATCCCAACAGTCTTAAATCGTACTCTGCTGGTATATTTTCAGTCAGTTCGTCCAATTTCTCCTGGTCGTATGGGAAAGGTACGTTGCCAACTTTGCCTTCGGGACGCCTAAGGAGACCCATGTGTCTGTTCATTTCTTCGGCTGTTTTGTCAGCGAAGTGGTTCAGGGCAAGCTTGTAGCCAAGGTTGCGGCGGTTGTGTTGCACAACACGTCTGTAAAGATCATGACGAATTTATTGCATCAATGAGTTGGAGGATCATTCAACCGACGAAGTGATGAGTTGGTTAGGGACTCTTTCTTCCTCATCAATGTTATATTTAGGAACCGTATCTTTTGAAGACACATAATATAAATGAAACGTCTAAGATAGAATTAACACGTTGGCTGCGGTAAGTAAAATCATAAACCTTCAACTGGTGCGGCGGCAGGTCGAAATGTGCCCCCAACGATTTTTCTGCAAGTGCGTGGCAGGTCTTTTTCGACCTACCAGCACTAGGGTAGCTTAAAATGCTATAACTTTGCGAAAACATGGTGTATAAATTTTTTTTTATTCTGTTAGAATAACCTTGAACCCAGCTTCCTTAGGTTTGATTCGCCCCGGAATCTACCAAATAGGAAATGAGATATAAACCAGGAAGAGTGGCAGGCCGATATCGCCCTGAACCGCACTAGAAGGTATTTTTAGCAGTGATGGGACATACCAAAATAAAGGAATATCGAAAATAAAACCGATCTATCGTACATAAAAGAAATGAAGGTTTTTATTTCATTGTGGCTGTTTTGAAAACATGACACGCAAAGATTCATGTTGCATTGCCTGCAATATTTTTTTATTCTTTTTACTCTTTTTTTGTTTTGTCGCTACTGAAGGTTCGCCGCAATATCTTATAGCACCCTGCACAAATTCATACGATTGAAAAGAAACAAAATTATTAAAGAACGGGACTTTATACTTAATTAATATGTTTTTATTACATAGTAAATTCCATAAACATGTTATAAAATTCATTATCATCAGCATCGTGAACATTTGAAATGGGTACGTCACACTGCTAGCGCGATCGTCGTGAAGCGTCTGAGAGTAGGTAAGCTGTGCTAAAAATTGTAATTAGGCACTGTTTGATTGGTGCCGTTTTTTGAGCCGCGATCGTGCATCTTTTATATATTTGATCGAAGCTTTTAAATCGCCTTTCAAGCAAAAAAAACTAGATCAAAATCGTTTTAGCAAATAATATAAGTACTACTATAAATATACGTGTAGGTAGTAAGTAAAACTTACCGCTTTAACTTGGTTTTCCATGTTGTTTTGTTCCTAAATACTTTTTATTTTTCTTAATTGGAAATATTTTATCACTACTGTCACTATCAGTTATAATTGCAGGGCGAATAAAAATCTTCCAAAATTTGTATTATTCTTTTATTGTTTGCCATCGTCAATTTTATCGACAGAACACAACACTAACTGGCGGCGCGTGCGCTCTATGCAGTATCAGGTCACCGGCGGCCTGTTGGGTTGGCGGGCTGAAATAGACCCACTGCCGCACTGAGTGGATATATTTCACCGCTAGTGCGTGGTAGGTCGAAAAAGGCCTGCCGTGATGTTTTTATGGGGAATACCTACAATTTTGACTACAAGCCGAAATATATATTTGTCTCTGTCAAAACCTTAAAAACACCTAAAATAATCGTTCCGCACCAGCGAGAGGGACATAGTTTTCTTTGTCCGCACCAGCTGTACGTACAGCGGCAGGCCGAAATTGGCCTGTTCCGCAGTGAACGTGTTAAGCATTTCCAAGAAATAGGTGGATGAAAGGTAATGGAAGGTTTTCTACGATGGAGAAAAGGGAACTTAGAAACGAAGAGGAGGTCCTTAAGTTCCATTAGTCTTAATAATATTTTATCCGTGATGTTTAAGTAGATGCAGTTTCAGCTCAAGTACCTGGAAATAAATATTGAAATAAGGTATGTAGTAAATGTTACCTCAGATTCTTCTTAAAGATGCTTTTCCTGACGGAATGTTCTTGTTTATCGGCGTAAACCTTTTTGTGCTCTTTCTTGAAGCTGAAAATGTTTACAAAACATTATAAACATAACCAAAAGATAGGCACTCCATTAGGACAGTTTTCTTGGTTTTCTAGTAAAGATAATAGCCTACTAATGTCACGTTATGATCAGCATGTATTTTTTGGATTGCTTTTCGTAGAGCTTTACTTTCAGGAGCTATGATAAATTAATACCTCAGCGTCATTGAAAATAGTGACCATCGGATAGAGGTATGCCACCGAAGCCGTGGCGAACATTTGACCGATATTTTGTTTCATAATAAAAAAATTAGATAATGCTCTAAATACTTTTTGTTCAATTTCCAATTACCCAAGTGCGTTATAGTCAGAGCACCCAATACTTTGACACTTTTGTGAATGACAAATATTTATTTGTAACTGGGAGTGAGATAATATATGGACTTTAGAGGAGTCGAGCTCTAAGAATTCAAAATGGAATGTTCTTTAGTACACAGGGATGGATATTTAGTTAAATATATTTTGAGCTATAAGTACTTACTTGTTAAACTCGTGCTCAACATGCGCATCGTTGTCGGGGTTGACTAGCAATAAGTGCTTCTTCAAAGTAATTTGTTTGATGTCATCTGGTTGACTTTGTTCTATTGACTCGCAATCATCTAGAATTATATGGTCAATAAATAATTATGTTTTGAAATGATTATTGAGTGAGATAAAGTCTTCTACTATTCTATTCTATTCTATTGCATTGCTGTATATTTGTTAGGACTAATTATTTAATATATATTAAATAAAACTTAGTTAATGTTAATAAAATTGTTTGATTATTTTTCCGGCTTTCGACTGTATAGGTTTTGTATTGACTGATTCCGGACGCTTCTTCAACTATCAGGTATGACATTATGGTAGCCTTTATGATATTATGATTTAGATACACCAATTACTGAAAAATCTCATTAAAATCCGTATTTTTCCGTGAATCTTTCACGAAAAAATACGGATGACAGAAATTTTCACGGTAAGAAAGGAATGTATTTAGATGTGAATGAAAATGTTTCTTTATGAAATCAAACGTTACATTGCTGCTTATATTTTCTAGTAGAAATACTACCAGAAGTGAATGGTGATACATCTGTCTCACCAAAAAAAAAATATGTCTTGTTATATTAATGTTATGTAATACTACACCTCTGCCTGCCCTTTCGAGGATAAAGTGAATTTATAGTAATGTTATATAAATCTCAATAATAATGTCGTTGATTACTTACAGGGATCTACGTCGAATACGGTTCGCAGAGAGAACGCAGTATCGAACTCGTAGAAGTCCCAGATCTCGTGCTTGTCCTTTGATCCAAGCCAGACGTTGAATTCCAGTACTTCGTATCTAATAATAAAAAAGACAACATAACTTATATAATTGGTATTTCAGGATCTTGCTGTGCTTACACAGAATACATTATTTTACGGAAAAATTAACTGCGGCATGTCTTTGTACTATGTCACGTATCGAAGATAATTTTATAATTACATTCTAACTGGTGTTACAAAACACAAAAAATAATCTGCCTTAAAATATATCTCTGTGGATCATTCAAAGTTTTTTCCGGCATGGGCGTCGAACTCGCAATATTAGTCGCAGTGCTATAATTATGGTGAGATGTGTTCTTGAGCCACAAAGTCGTGCAGTCTTTTATTATGGCTTGATGTCAAACCCAAAAGCTCTTTTAAATATTCTAAACGGGTAGTATTTAACTCTTCCTCAATATATCTCTGATCTCTGCCAAACAATAGTCCTTTATTTCACCAAAAATACTAATTGCACACCAAAATATACTCACTAAAATATTTCATAAAGAACACCTGTTTATTGACCGTTGCAAATCTCTAATTATAAAAGTAATCCTTTCAATGAATAAGAAGCAATTCATATTTTAGTATCACTCAACAACCAATTGAAGAATAATCTGAGTTGACGGCGCCCTGCTTCGCAGGGCTCCTATTTTGGGTGCAGGGTCACAAGAGAACCTAACATAACCTATTAAGTTTGCTGAGTGGATAAGTTTCCTAAGCGGACGAGACTTTTCATATTAAATGATATTTTTAGAACGATCGGCATATTTGGTGAGCAATTAGTATTTTAGTGAAAGAATAGTTTTTTAGCGTAACGCACTTCAGTGTGTTACTTAAGATTTTTGATGCACTGTTAAAAATATCCTATTCTAAACTGTATGCTACACTAAACGCTATTTTCAAAAATTGGATCATAATATAATGCAAAAATCTGAAAACCATATGAAACGATAATGAATTTATTTTGAACGAATAAACTTGTTAAGAAAGATATATCACCTGACTGGAACCCAAATCTTCTTGCTTTCATCGAAAGTGGCCCATAAAGTGTTCCTCTTGTCAGCTTGTTCGTCCTTGTCATCGTATGTGAACTTTGTGCATTCCTTGTCGTTGATGGTTTCATTACCTGAATTATTTAAGAATTATTATAAATCTAAATGTAAATAAATAATGCCGTCCGACCAATTTCAGCCACGGCGTCTTGTCTTCTTAGGAGCCTAGCTAACTGCGCGGGACATATTATAGTGCATAAATGTGGGCGCAAATACAAGTGCACTCTCTATACCCTCACTCCCATACTCCGATGGGACGCCACATGCGACACGACCGGAGAGAGATGGGGCGCAGGACCAAGGGCTTAACGTGCCTTCTAAGGCATGGGGGTGCAACACTGCTACTGCTCTCCGGACTCTGACTCCTAACGTATATTAGATAATTCTTTACAGAAAAAAAATCACTTTTTGTTCGACCTGGGTTTTTTTTACACACCTCATAATCTAGTCTCAAACTAAGCAGAGCTTTTTTTCCTATGGGTACTAGATAATGGATAAACTTTCCTTTTTTTTTGTAAAAAAAAAGTAAAGATTTTTTGTCGAAAAGATTTTGCCAAAATTTCATTACCCAAACAAATTTTAGCAACCTTTTTTATATCATTGCAATATTTCGAATGATTTTAGTACGCATAGTTTTATTTGCTCAAATTTTTACTTCGCAAAATATTACCAAGTATATTTATGGCATTTGGTCTTTTATCAAATGATTTATTACAGCAAACAATCTTTAGACAATAAACGTTTGGTGATATTCGTTTATTTATGGAAGTAGTTAGAGTAGGTTAATTATTAAAAAAATGGTTAGGTTAGGTGAGGTTAGAACTGTGACCTACGCACGAGCCGAGCGAGCGAAGCGAGCGGTGCCAGAAATTCGGCGAGTGCCAGAAACGACTTGAATTAATAGAAAAAAGAGATTGTTTTTAGTAGGTTACCCGGAACTGAACTATTTAGATTAGTATAATTATTGGTTTTGCGTAAAAACTGTTATTCCAACTGAAATATTTTACTAAATAAAAAATGTTAAAAGTACTAGTTGTTAAACAAGTTATAGTTTAAACGTTCATTTCCCAAACATTAGGTATGCGTTACATTTTTTTGTGAATAGATTTTTTGCTTAGTAATAATTTGGGAAATGAAATTGTGCGAAAAATTTTTTGGGAAGTGAAAATTTGTCAAATTCCTTTTGGTCAAACAAGGGAGACCCGTACCTATAAAATATAGCTAGATGAGTTGCCGTTACACTTATGTAGAGTGACGTTTATTCTAGCTCTCCTCGTTTCAACCTTCACAGGCCAAATTTCGAAAACCCGTTCTTAGCTGTCATCTCCTACTTCTAGTACCTATCTGCCAGATTCCAGTTTCAAAGATTTTTGGGGGATGTTTTGTTTGTGTATTATACTCATTTGGTTTATATTCAATTATTATGTGTTCATATATTTTTTTTGTACTAAAATAAATAAAAAGACTTGTCCTGATTAACATCGTCTCAGGGCCTAACCTACTGAAACTGAACATAAAAGACCAGTGGGTTTCTTGACTTTTTGACTAAGAATGTTTTTATCTTAGGATTATTTTTATTCTAAAAATATTTTTGGCCATAGAGGTAAATAGAGGTTGAAAGTATGATTTTCGTTTTGAAGCTGACACTGATGAAAATGCGCGCTACAACTAGTAGGTAAACAATAATATTCTTACCGACGGGTTCGTATTCGTATTCGTCTTCAGGCAGTATGCTCTCAGGGGTCACTCTATCGTATTTGTCACCTTCCTTGCTCAAGCACGCTATCTCGACTTCCTGATCAGCGTCCGCTACTGGGAATACCTACAAGATACAATGCGTTGTTTTTAGATTTACCTACAAAAAACCTTACCTTAAAGAAAAATGGTGGTTGAATTTTATTTATTCTGATTTTCGGACTGAGGAAATTCATTAATGCCACTGTCAACATTTTAAAATGATTGTAGCGATCAAAAGCATGCAGCTTCTCACAACTGAGATGCCTAAAATTATACGGGATTGAAATATTCATAAATAATTAAATTATTTTAATCATTGTTCATTTGGTTTTAGTTTTATCTTTGTGCTGATAGTTTTTATAACTATAGATGAATTTAAAAGTAAAAGAGCACAATATTTATAAATAATAAAATAATTTATAAATATTAAAATACTTTATCCAACTTATATTTTAATATAATAAAAATTAAAATGTGAAATTACATACCGAGTACTTAATACCAAAGCGGAAAGGTTTCCCGTATCTCACAATTTTCTTTACATATCCTTCGTTGTAGTCAATTCTTGAACGCTGTTGAGTCTTCCTATAAATAAAATAAAATATATCTAATTACCTTCTATTTGAAGAAGCCCATGGCAAAGTAGCAAACACACAATATTATGGATTCCCGAGATAAAGCGCGTTCTCGACGCTGTCTACTTTAGAATATGGGTGATCATAGTAGTAGCCTTACTGCGGTCGCATCCAAGACTCCTTCCTTGGAGCCTTAGGTACGCTTTCTAGTCAATACAACCTCCGGTATGATGATGATCTCTAAATTGTAATCTGGTTAACCTTAAGCTTCCATGAGGCTGACTACTATCAGCATTACTTACCAAATCTCGTAGTTTTCGACGACGTGGTCCGTGAGCGATGTCCGTAAAGCCTTTACCGTGAATTGTGATGGCCATTCCAAACTGTCGGAATCAGCACGCAGTTTCTTCACTGAAATTAAAATATAATGATAATTTCATACGGCTGCCGTGTAAAGTATTTAGGTACAGTTTTGACCAAATCTTCCTAACGGTATAAACGGAAGACTTAGGTACAATCAAACAAGTCGGCGCTGGACCAGTTTGAGGCACACTAGAAACTGGTTTTGTATAGGAGTGTCAATGTGCGTGTAAAGTAGTACTGGAAGCGACGATGTCTTGCTGAGCGATTCTCGCCCTTATGGTGGTCAAGCGGGAAGTGGTTCGACTGTACATAATAATATGCGGGCGGCTCAAGATCGGTCTGTGTGGAGAACATTGGCAAAGGCCCAGCAGTCAACGTCTCTAGGCTAACGTGATGATGATGCGGGCAAAGCTGTTGGCCCCGTGGCATGCGATAGCGTAGTACAACGTAGTAATATGTCATGGTGGCATCGCGAGACAATGAGCAGTAAAATGAAAAGTTTGCATGACCATTGCTTTAATACCAGATCGGATAATGGTTTTGGAGCTAACATTTGTGCAACTTGTTTGTATTGCGTAATTATTTTTTAATATTGATAATATTAAGTCTTCTCAACGAATTTGTGTCAGAAAAATATTACAAAAAGGTTCTAATGAAAAATATAAAATTCGAGGCTGGAAGGTAAGTGCAAATAAATAATAAAGAACTTACCAACATGCGTCTGCGCCACCACGGCGAGCCCCAGCAATAACCAAATGGATGTCATTGTGGACACCCAATATTCCAGCGAAAACTGCCCTAAAACTGCCAGCTATTCCTGGTTCGCGTGTCTTTTATACATCAGATTACGTGTTCATTAACCTAATTAATGGTCACTTGATAAGGAAATCGAAAAAAGTATGGATATTCTAATTTTAATATTGTGTATAAAATCCATTGACTTCACAAAAATCCGACTAAACAACTATTTTACTGATACTAGACTGTACTTACAGAGGCTTTCAGATGCCTAGTTGTGTTGATGACGAAGTGCTTTAGGGAATTGCCCATCTAGTAAGGTCGCACCAAGATTTTAGAAAAATAGCTGGACGAGAATGGACGATAAGGAGGGACAACAAAGAGCCTGGTGGTTACGGAATCAGGTTTTAGCCATATATTTGCTGTTAGCTGTTGGTGATTATTTGTTTTGACGAAATAAACAACAATGGGTGACGTGAAATTTTAGCTATATACGAGTATGAATTAGAATGATCACTGATGTTTGTAAGTGGTCAAAGTGCACCAATACCAGAACAGTGCCAATTATAGGAATCGAAAATAGTTGCGTCTCTGGCGCATGGAAAGTTAAGGTGATGTTTTATTTAAAGGTTACTGTTACAATGTACATTTTTCCGGTAATTAATGGTGCTCAATACATTTGAGGCACTTTCTCTTAAGGAGAAACTATGCACCAAATACAGATAACGGGACAATTCGTAAAATCCCTGACAAAATACGGCTTATCCATAACATTATTTTTATGTTCCTTACTCATTAATTTAAATAAAATTATCAATGAATGATCAAAACCGATAAGTTTCAATTTAATTAAACTGTAATGAGATTACAATAATAATTAGATTAGGGATCCAGTAATTGATTGGCAGTTTGATAACAGAGTATATGGTTAAAATAGTAACAGAAATTACCAAAATTATGAATACGATTGTTAGTGGGTTCAGCGTTAATGTCAACCGGACTTCACACTATGAGCGACAGGGCTTATAGATAAAGTAAAATACATACGTCCGTGTGGTGACGGATTAAGAATACGTAATGTCACCACCCCATATCATCCCACGGGTGTCGTAAGAGCCGACAGAGGGAGCATATTATGCAGAGAACGGCACTGTAAGAGAAGGAAAGCTTGATACAAACTCTATACCAACACGTTTGGCCAGCGTCGTATAGTAGGCCAATTCCTCCTTTCAAAGGATTGCTTGTTAAAGGCTGATGATGAAACTAAATATGAAAATCTCATGCCATGGATGGAAGATGAGTTTTTACCATTCACAGGACATAATGCCATTGGCTTTATTATTAACACTTTATCTAGCAGTAATAGTTTCCATGTGTGGTGAACGGATAGCACTCAGTATGAAAACGCCTACCACTCAAACGAATATATCCATATAATAGCGCAAATAGCTGTTTTAAAGGTGTCTCCAAGTCTGTCTTTCTATTTTCCAACCACTGAATTGTATGGCTCATGTCAGGTACTTAGCGTTCGTCAGTTATATATTCTCTATGCAGTATTGAAGAAACAGTAACTAATTTCCCACCAACTCGTAACAACCCACAGGCCGGGACGTCGACATTATAGATTTTTTCCACCAGTTCGATATAAAAATAGCCTGTTACATAGAAAGTTCTGTTTTTTGGGCAGTCATTTATATATAATAAACTTAACTCTATTTTAAACATATATTCTCTTTCTAAATCTGAGTGCAAAGTTTCAGAATGGTTACAAAAGCTTAGTTACGATCAAACTGAAAATCTTCTGAAAACACTAATACCTATGACCAGTTACCATTTACGCATCCAAACACAAACACACACACACGCACACAAACACACACACACACACACACACTTTTCTTTCTAACTGCTTGAATGTTTTCAATTTTAAGCTACTGTCCTTGTGACACTTTTTATATGAAATTATGTGCGGGGAACCTGGTAATCTGTCTGACAGGATTTTCCTAGTTCAGATACCAGTCTCTCACAAAGGACTCTCTGTTTTTCTAGATATTAATCAATGTAGTTTGTAAGTTACCTTTGTGAAAAAAAAAAAAACATTATTATTACTTTTATTAATAATATAGTTAAACCAGTAGGCTTAGCCAAAACTCAAACGTATCGTTTCCATCGCCTTTCTCCGATTTCAAACGCAAACGCGTTTGCAATCGAAGAAAACGCAAAATTGGTAGCCAACACCACGCGTTAGTGTCACACGCACATTCTGCGACACAACATGGTTATTAGTACATGCCTTGCGTTGTTTGAAGCGTCAAGCGCGTCAAATATCAAGGTAATGTAAATATTTATGCTA
Organism: Euclidia mi; assembly: GCA_944739405.2. NCBI lineage: Eukaryota > Metazoa > Arthropoda > Insecta > Lepidoptera > Erebidae > Euclidia > Euclidia mi. The sequence continues at coordinate 11,776,650 of OX123198.2, read as the reverse complement.
GTGAAATAAACGTTCGAACCAGAAGATTTGTTTATTCGTTTTAAGTTTTATATAATCATATATAATCTTAAACATTTAGAGTTTTTTAAAGCTTAAATAATATTTATTACTTAAGAACTTTGACTCTCTAAGGAATTTGAAACATAAACAATGACGTGAATAGCGATAATCAACTTACTTGGCGAACACTTAAGTGGCCCCTTGCTGTATTAAATGGGCCCTTTGCGTCTGAAATAGCTAAACAATGTTTTAGGTATAGTGATTTAGCGAGGCCCTAACAAGGAGCTCTAGGCCGAGTACAGGCTGACCGTCTGTGGGATTCTTTTTTGCGTTTTCTGCAGGGTTCTATCATTCGATTGTTATCCGTGCGCAATCGACGCTAATAGCGTTAGTTTTGGCCGAAATTGGCAACTTGGCTACCATTTTGCGGTTGACATCGCAGAAACGATGAGTTTATTCTATCGATGCGAATGCTTTTTATCCGTTGTGTATTTGGCTACGACTTTTCTATTTGTTTGATTATATCACGTGACTTTGCGTTCACTCCATACATTTTTTTGCGTTAGCGTTTGCAGAAAGACGTCTTGGCTAAGCCTACAGGAATCTAAACTAACTTTTAGTTAATTTACAAAAAATTGTTTAAGGAATCTGAAATGTAGGTATATTTGACTCATCTGTTGATGTAATGATGACCTTGACTGATGACGTAAAAAAGAACAGAAATTAGACGACTATGTGTCATCATTATAAGATTTAATAGCATAATTTCACGATCTTTCATCATATTATATAACTACTAGAGGACGCCAGCAGCTACGCCTGCAATTTTTTTAAATTTACCCGTTTTGGCCGATCCCGTGGGAATTTCGGGAAATCCCTTCTTAGTGCAACCCTACGGTCCCCGAGGAACATACATGCCAAATTTCAGCTTCCTGCGCCCAATAGTTTCGGCTGTAGCATGTCTGTCAGTCAGTCAGTAACGCAAGGATTTTATATATTAAGATTTATTATATTCCAATAATTTTGATAGTTTTTATACATTATATATTTTAAGCAAAATGTGGAGCTGAAAGGTGAAAACTGAATTATTGAAGAGTTCCACTTAAGCAAAAAGCTCCACTTGCACTTAAAACATCTACAATGTAACCCGCACATTTCTGTTCCGCATCTTAGAGCTATAATGCCTGACGGTTATAAGAAGGGCAGTTATCTTAAACCCGGAAACCGCAGCAACAAATCTAAATAAATCGCAAAAGTTAAAAGAATCATCGCTTCTGCGCAGCTGGCGTACACCGCAAGCATTAATAGTGGGCGGTGCATCTTTTGTTTCAAAAACCACGGTCCGTTATTATCTCGAGTAACACTGCCAAGTGCGATTTTGTATTCAGTGTTCGTTGTTCGTCGCCTACGTGAGTACCAGTACCAAGGTGTTCGAACAAGCTTACTCGTGCTGTCTGCACCACCCTCCTGCTAAGGAACACGGTCCAAAACTCGTTGTGTACACCTCAACTAACACGACTCGTCCCACCTGACGCAATGCAGCTGTATAATTTTCGAGGACTATTGTTGAAATCTTGTTTATAAAACCGCAGATATTTTTGGTTAATTAATGCGGTGAACGGAGTGGATATGTGGTAAGCTCTACACTTTAAGCTCAGATAATGCATTGGGATAAAAGATCTCGCTGTAATGAAAAAAATATACGTATCTTACAGTTAGTACAGGTAAAACTGCATACCCGGGCCTAAACATTATTATCTACACCCACTCGCGTCTCCAATCAGAGACGAGATAGAATAGAACCGAAATACAAAACCATAACCATGTACAAGGGTGTACATGGTCATTGTAAAGTTACTTGAAACTTTATTGACCTTTTCCTCCATAAAATAAGTTGCTTCTGAACTCTTAATGTTATTCTATATTCGGCACAGTAGTATCAAACTACCATCAATTTCTTCTATCTGTAGTAATCCATCGAAAACAGCTCTTAAATTATCTGAGAAGCGAGTTGCAACCAAATCTCAATCCACCAAATTTACATACATCAGATGCGTCATTTGTGCCGATGACAGATTTGGTGGAAGGGAATGATGATGCTAATTCTAAGACTTTATCAACACAAATCACAAAGGAAACTAAGTTGTTGTAAACCAAACAGGATATTATCAATATTTGGGTTAAAAAGACGGCGCATAATGAACCCTGGAATATTCATAACAGAAATACTTTGACTGCACGGTTGGCGTAGTGGTTTAAGCGGCCGCCATACCGCTTGACACTGAGCCGAAGTGTTGTGGGTTCGATTCCCACACGAGACAACACTTTGTGTGATTCATAAATTGTTGTTTCGAGTCTGGGTGTTCATTGTGTCCGTTAGTTGTATGTTTGTAAAGTACCCCGCGACACAGGATTTAGTCCTAATGCGGGCGTTGTCTTTTTTAAAGAATAAAAAGAGTAGAATAAATAAAAACTTTAAACATGTGGCAGTTTGAAATAATTATGTTTTTATATCCTTGTATTATTTATAGCTTTATTTATATATCAAGATATTAAATAGAACAATACCTCACAAACAACTTGTCATTTCATAGTTAATGGTTCATTTAAACATCGATGCAGATAAATCAACAACGTACGAGGAGCTTAGATGAAACTCGTTCAGGCATTCGTCATACCAATTTATGGTGAGAAATGGTGTGAGGCATTAATCACTTAATAGTATGCAGACGCGCTTATTGAACTAACTGGGAGTAACGGTCCGATCTGTTCTGTGACTTATAGCCATTCGGCTGTCCTAAATTAAAACACAGTAAGGGACTTCGAACAAATTTTACAGGAGGGCAAAAAGACCTGATTTTATTATGCCTTACCAAACTATGAATCTACAACTGAATATGATTCTTGGAGATGGTAGATAAGATAACTGTCTACGCACATTTTTGCACACAAAATTTTTAAAAATATCATTCGGTGCACGTTGTATAACACTTACTAAGTTTGGAATGGGATCCAACACTAACTTACTGTGTTTTGAACTGGTTATCAGCTGTTACTTGGTTTTTGATTTGGGGTTTGCGGTTTAGTCTGTGTACTTACTAGGTTTTATGGTATCGCTATATTGGGAATGGAGGCCTTTATTGAAAAAAGGGTTCTTGCATATTGTGGGCATTTACTGTGTTAAAAGCATGGTGTAAAAATCTTGATTTCGACAAAAATGTCCCTTACTGTGTTTTGATTTGGGACAGCCGCATTGTCTGCACGGCATGCTATGGTAATCAAGCCTTTACTCCTCTTTAGAAACTGTGCAGAGATTGAGTCGTTACGGCAATCGATATCGATCGATCGCAGTCTGTCTACCTGGTCGATGAATTGATCTATGATCCTAATCTTATTGACGGATCTTGATTCTAGATGATAGACCCATTGAAGCAGTGGTCAGACTAGTTCGTTTCGTGTTATCAGCTTTTTTGGCTCTTACAGGCAAGCTTTGCTACATTGTAGCAGCGTTTATGTAACATTAAAAGTTAAAAGTACCCATAACCGACGCGCATTCATGATGAGGTTAATGAATGTGGAGGAAGTGAAAGAGGTATGTTTGAACCGAAGCATGTGGCGTTCTATAGTCTCTGCCTACCCCAACGGGAGACAGGCGTGACGATATAGATAGATAGATAGATTAGTTACATATCTGGCTCTTTAAACACAGCAAATAATAAGCAATGTAATCTTTGTCTCAAGGCAAACAGACGAAACTACGTTTTCAAACATTTACTATTTTATACTACATGGTGACGGAGTGACTTTGGTGTAGCCCATATCAGGCAAAAATATAATGTACATATCTAACTGACCTTAATTTTTTTTTTATAGACTCACGACGGTAAAGGGTAGGCAGAGGTGTAATATTACACACACATTTCGCCATGAATGGTCCCACGAAATAGGGGGCGAGCCTATTGGCGTTACCGGGCACATCACCAGACTCCGTGCTGCTACTGAGAATTCGGAAAACCCAGTATCACTTTTGCCCGACCCGGAAATCGAACCCGGGACCTCCGATCAGCAGTCGCATACGCTATCCACTGGACCACGGAGGCAGTCCCTTAATATTAAAATTATTATACGATACATTCATATTAGCAGTAAACTACATATATACGCATGAATTCAGGCTCTAAGATTAAAACATAATTCAAACTCGGAGCAAGTGAGCACCCTTTACATGTGTCTGCTTTGCATCTGACAAGAGTCTTATTACAAGCAGACATAGATATCGCTTAATTTACGTGTGTAGGTATAGGTATCTAGCGAATGCAATCTCGAAGCTGCGCATGAGTTAAACGTTGCAGCTGCACGGCCGGCGGTCGGCGCGCGCGTCTCCCCGTCAGCGAGGATTAGGTGGGAAACACACTGGATCATGATGTGTATCAATAATTTTCTTTCAATTGTGCATGTACATGGATGTTTGTCTTGGTCTTTCCATGTATAATATGCATGTATTTATTTACAAAAAAAAGAGTATATGTGTATGTTTATCCATTGTCTAGTACCCATAGTAAAAGCTCTGCTTAGTTTGGGACTAGATGGTGATGTGTGTAAGTGGTAGAATAATATAATATAATTATAATAAAATTGTAATCTTATTATAATTACAAATGTAAAAGTTCTTGAGAATAGATGGATGCTGGACTCACACAGAAGCTACTGAGCAAATTTTAATGAAACTGTGCAGTAATATAAATAGTTTATACATTAGAATGACACATTGGCTGCCTTTTAAGCAGCCGACACTGATGCGGGAAAAGCCGCGGGCAAAAGATAGCAATGCGTATAAATAATGATTCTTGAATGGAAGAATGTACTTTTTCCTGCAGCATTGGCAGTAAGTACTGACACGGTTACTGACCCGACGACCTCTGCTTGTGTTTGCTTGAAATTGTTTTATAGAAGCAATTTAAGCAAGCATAATTCAGATATTTATAACTCCAAAAGCTAGGAAAGCAAACAGTGCGTGCAAGAATGTGACAGAAAGAGGACGAAATGTGAAGCCTCTGGTCTTTTAGATCAATTGTCGTATTCATAACGGATACCGTCACTTTATTTAGATTTTCCTTTCTAAACATCAGCTAAGGTAATATTACTCAAAAATAATTCACTAATACACTTCGTGTCGTGAGTTTATGAGAGTTGTATAACAGCTTAACATAAAATACAGACACATTACAAAGCTCCAAAACCTGGAGCATCGTAGTAATGTTGCCAGTCTGCCGGTCTTTTATTTTCGGGGAGTGTGTAAAGGAACTGCATAACCTGATTCGTCCGTCCCCCTTTTACCATCATACGACCAGACAAACGAGTCAGCATCACCGTTACATGGTGAACATGGCATCTATACGTACGAAGCGCCTTGCTACCTGATTTATTATAAGTACTGAAAAGTTGGGAAACTTTTTGCCTGAGTCTGCGTTTCCTGATGAGTACAATCTGGGTATTTTCAAGTGGGTTCCTTCTATGCAAATGTGCTCCATCTACGGCTGTACCATCGCTTACCATTAGGCGAGATCACGGCCAATCGTTAGCCTATTTACAATATTTAAATAACAAAGAGTGCGTTATATAATTTACTTCAATTGTGTGACACGAAGTAAATGTATATAATTGATTGATTACTGTATCTATTAATCGAGCTCTTGAACAACGGATAACGGATTATGGAAACAATCGTGTCACGCAGAGAGGATTTGTTTTTAGAGAACCAAACACCTAGAAACTTTATGGTTTTAGGACAACGTAATTGTCCCAAATTGGTAAAACGGTCTTCATGGACCAATTAACGAAAAGCTGCTGCCAGCTGTTTTTAGTCCAATAATTGTTACGATAGCCATTACACAACCATTTTAAGTAGAAAATAAAGTCAAAAGGTTTCTTCTACGCGTATAAAATGTCTCAAACCACGTATAAACACTTGTTTAGTATAAATGCTTGATTGCGTATGCAAGCGACTCGCAGATGTGGTTCCGTGGCACGTGACAAGCAACGCTGCGACGCAACTCCTTATGAATGTAGTAAAGAAAATCTACTGAAATATTACCTTGTAAAGTGAAGCAGTTTTGTTTTGAAGTGGCAAAAGTTTGTAGCAGGTGAAGGGATATATTTTCTGGCACTGTGCCTCTGGTGTGGAGTTATATGTTTATCCCGTAAGAAGTAAAGTGCTTTGGTAAGCGGAGAACAGTTTTATTTTTGCAGAGCAATAGTTGTCTGATGGGGAAAGGTATTCGGGGCATTGCATCTGTTATAAATTCAGGTCATTTATCACCAGATGAACTGTAATATTTGTTTCCGACTATTTGTTTTCTTAGTTTTCGTGTGTGTGTGACCAAATCTGGCGTCGGAGTGTGCAGACTGCCTGAAGGCTTCCCCTGAACCTAAAACCGGTACCGCCAGCTATACCAGTCCTCCGAAGCACGGTAACGCTCTGGTGTAAATGTTACACGCGGGCTCTCCTCCAAATAGTGACCTGTGCAAGAACTGCTTCAATAGGGAATATGCGTGTGATTCAGATATAAGCGAATATATTTTTATGACATTATTTATCGGTAAAGAAAGACACCTCTAACATTATTTTATCTTTAAACACTCTAAAATCGCGAATATTAATTAATAAAAGGTGGAAAATTTACGCGCGAAATTTAAAATATCGAAAAGCAACGCTATTGCCTAGACACCAACGTGACGACACGGTTCGCAGAGGATATGTCAAAAGTGTCAAAACAGTACCAGACATTTGACAGAGTTGACAGTTAACAACCCAAACGTTGAGAACGCTGACGTCACAACCAAGCGCGCTAAAATGGGGGTGTTTAAACTAGCGTTATGTCATTGCAATTTTCAACGTTTAATTTAAAATAAATGTTAACTTCTCCACGACTAATATTTTTTACGGTATCATATTAACATAAATAAACGATAGCAACAATAAAAAAAATCATGCATATTCCCTATTAGCCGACCTATTTCGAATGCCAAGGCAAGTTACGCGCTAAGCGCTACTCCAACTTAGTAACCAACATTTTTAACAGTACCAGGGAAGAATAATCTCGAATGAAGAGTGTAGTGTATCCCCCGCCTGTCTTACTTGTTTATTTTATTCGCCGACACATCGGTCGTGGCCGCTCACGATAGCCTCCAGCCTGCTAGCCGCTACTTAGACTCCGGTAATTTTGCATCCAGGCCGACGCGCGCCTAGATTCACGCACACCACGCCACCAGATTATACACCTGTACTGTTTAAAGGAGGACAAGTAAATGAAACGTTGCCGATTTAGTTTGTTTGGAGTAGATAGAGTATACAGGTTGCCTTTAAGTCTGAGCTCTGTTTGAACTTGGTGAAAGTATGATGCAGCACATGATTTGTGTAATTCAGATGGAAATTGTTATAGAGTTGATCTTTGTGCATCAACTGCCAGCGGGGTACATTCCGACTGGGCATATCGTTTTGGCGCGAGTAAATGCAAGAAAGAACCTGAGTGTTTTATATATCTATACAGGCACAGATTTTAACATAATAATTATACTTAATTATACATATTTATATACCTTAATATTTTCTTTTATCGTCTACTACCATGGCTAGGTCTAAGTAAAACACTATTTTAATTTCGGTATTTCCGTCAGGAAATTCTCAGTAGCAGCCCGGAGTCTGGTGATGTGCCCGGTAACGGCAATAGGCTCGCCCCCTATTACGTGGCACCTAAAAATTCATGGCGAAATGTGGGTGTAATATTACACCTCTGCCTACCCCTTCGGGGATACAGGCATGTGTTTATAATATTACTATTTTTATATTACATACATACATACATAGACGGACCCTAAGTTCTTGGTGGGAACCCTATGCATTTGATATTATACCGACTTATTTGAAAATGTAGGTATGTTTACGTAACCTTCATCCCTTATATTGAATATTAGCGAAAGCTTGCAATACTGCTAACCTAACCTATCCAGATTTACTGCCACAAGTTCCTATTTTATGCTCAGTAGTTTAAGTTTTATGTTGATGAATGAGTCACAGGTACTAGCCAAATTATTAATTAGATATGTACCGAATTGCAATTTAGTTACACTGATAATACACTGAGACTGCCTCGTTGGTCTCGCGGCATAAATGTGCGCGTGGGATTGGGAGGTCTCGGGTTCGATTCCCGGGTCGGGCAAAGTGTTATTGGGTTTTTCCGTTAGGAAATTCTCAGTAGCAGCTCGAAGTCTGGTAATGTGCCCGGTACGGCAATAGGCTCGAGGCCCCTATTACGTGGGACCGTAAAAATTAATGGTGAAATGTGGGTGTAATATCTCTGCCTACCCCTTTGGGGGATACAAGCGTAAGTCTATAAAAAAAATATCATAGGTACCTAGGATGTACTACAAAACTGAATAAATACCACAACTATGTGTAGGCTGCATTTAGCTGTTTCAAGAGCTTTACTGCTGTGGATGACAAAAAAATACGTTATAATATTGTTAGTGTTTAAATGTTGAGTTTGGTCCACCATTACTTTGCAAGAGGCAAGAGAACAAAAAAGCAGGCAATAATTACAGCGTAAGACTATAATTAAGTACGGCGAGCACCGACAAAATAAAGAAATAAAAATTTATAATCACAAATTGTAGGGCAGACCATGGAAACAGCACACTGATCACAAATAGTCTAAGAAATAGCTAATTGCAAAGTAATTATTATATAAATTGCACAGGCGTACTAGCCGACCAAGTCAACCAGACGAATGTCAACGTGACAAAATTCAACAAAATTCAACAATTATAATCCAGAAATTATTTATCGTAACGTGTGAACGCGGCGTGTGAACGTACAATGCGCCTGCAATCGGTACTAGGAATTTCTGGATTATAATTATTGAATTTTGTTGAATTTTGTCACGTTGACATTCGTCTAGTTGGCTTGGTCGGCTAGTATTTTTTATGCAGAGGACACATTAAACGCCAGTCTATAGCGATTATGTAAAACGATGTTATATCATAACGACAGGTAATCGCTAAGAAATGGCACAAAATAATGGTAGTACCACAACTTCTTGGAGATATTATAAACTAGTTCTAACAGGGCATCAGCGCTTTGCATAATATAGCACTTTCCAACCAACCTATACTTTTATATAGAGACTACTCTCCCACAATGAATAAATCCAGCGTCGCTAAAGACTCAACAAATATTCAAGCAACGAACACTAATTTAATACATACATACATATTCTCACGCCTATAACCCCGAAGAGGTAGGCAGAGGTGTATTTCTACACCCACTTTTCACCAGATATACTTTAGTCCCACGTAATAAAGGGCGAGCCTATTGCCGTAGCGGGCACATTTCCAGACTCCGTGCTGCTACTGAGAATTTCGTGACAGAAAAACCCAATAACACTGCCCGACCCAGGAATCGAACCCGGGACCTCCCGGTCCCACGCGCACATTTATGCCGCGAGACCAACGAGGCAGTCGTATAGGATTTGATGTCGAGTTTTCCGTCTCTACGCAAAGATGGTATTTGCATTGTGTTATCCCTTAGTCGCCTCTTACAACACCCACAGGAAGATAGGGGGTGGTGACACTTGTATTCTATGCCGTCAACCACACGGATATTCATTTAAACAAAGACCAAGTATCGAAACTACAATTAGTGGAGCATACAAAGTTTTGTGTTTTTGTGTTGGTGACGTACTGCGGTGCTACTACTATAACTACCCATAACCAACGAGCATGCATGACGAGGTTAATGAATGTCGAGGAAGAGAAAGAGGTATGTTCGAACCGGAGTATTTGGCGTTCCATAGTCTTTGCCTACCCCAATGGGAGACAGGCGTGACGTTTAGATAGATAGATTTTAGAGATAGATACAAAGTTTTGTCTCATTTGGGGATTGAACCTACAACAATCGGCACAGTTCCCAATACTTATGCACATTTAATACAATAGTAATATTATAACAGTTTTACAATGTATTGTTATATGATCAGCCTACAACCAATCTTTAACTAATTTATACAATACTAGCAGTCCGCCTCAGCTTCGCAATTGTATTAACTAAATCAAAATGTGTGACATCCGGGCTGACCCGGGGATAGTGCAGCTTCCAAACAGCGAAAGATTTTTTCAAATTGGTTCAGTCCTTTCGGCCTATTTAATGTAAAAAAACAAACAATTAAATCTTGTCTCTTTATAATATTGGAGATCATCTAATTAATTAGCAATTGGGGCAAAAGATAGTAACTTTATTTTTAATCCATATCAAAACGTATTCATGCAACCTTGATTCAGTTGTATACCTTCTTCCGTCTGGGAGTCAATAATGTTACAGGGACTCAACTCTAGGATCGTTCGGGGTTGCGGTTAGTAATGAGCTGTGCGAGACTGCGATGGAATCAATAATGAACTAATTAGAGAGAACGTTTGGAAATGAACACAGCTTCACATACACACAGAGAAACATAATTAAACTAGTGTACTCACGTCTGTGGATAGTTTTAAGAGTAAGCAGAACTTAGTTTATTACAAAATTAGGAAATAGCTGTCATTTAAAGTGGATATGGTAGCCGTATAAAATCAAGCAAGTTACGTGTTTAGGGACTTTGTTTTTAGAAGCAGGTTACTATTTTGTATACAAAGATATTTTGATTTCAAGCGTTCAAATTCAAATTCTTATATTTGTACATTAAGGTATTACAAAATATGTATATGAAGTGCGCTGAATTATAACCTCAAAGAGGTGTGCAAATATTACAATCCCTAAAAAAAATACAATTCTAAACTAAATAAAAATAATTACAATTATTGCCAAAAACGAAAGAAAAATGTCATGATTACTATTAATGCTAAAATAAGTTTAATAACAAAATATACCACATAATATGAAAAATATGTCAAAGATGAATTAATTCATAAAAAAATTGGGCAAGTGCGTGTCAAACTCGCGCACGAAGGGTTCCGTACCATCATCTATAAAAGAAAATCACGTTTGTTGTATGTACATATACTTAAATACGTTTTATTTTTCTACCTGTTTATTAAGATCGAGTAACAAATTGCTTAAAAATTACGTTTGTTGTATGGGAGCCCCCTTTTTATTATTTACTTTTTTAAAATTTAGTTATTTATTTTGAAAGGTAATATACAACTACATATTCTGTGATAATTAAAAGCGTCTACCTGTTACAGTTGGTAATTTTGAGCAAAAAATACGAAAAAATACACATTTTTTGTATGGGACCCCCCTTACTATTTTCATTTTTTTTATGTTTAGTATTTGTTGTTATAGCGGCAACCAAAATACATAATTTGTAAAAAAAATCAGCTTTCTAGCTATCACGGTTTATGAGATACAGCCTGGTGACAGACAGACAGACAGACGGACAGACAGCGGAGGCTTAGTAATAGGGTTCCGAATTTTACCTTTTAGGTACGGAACCCTAAAAAATAATGATAACATGCGTATGTCTCATAATTTCATATATAAAATGTCCACATTCTATATGCCATAGTAAAATTATAAACTGTCAGTAAAAAAATCAGAGACATTATAATAACATTTTTCATTTAGAAGTTTTACTAGTCTTTGTTTAAATATGGTCACATTTGATTCCCTGATACTTCTTGGCAATTTATTATAAACTAGTGGACGCCCGCAGCTACGCCTGCAGATCCGTTTTGGCCGATCCCGTGGGAATTTCGGGAAATCCCTTCTTAGTGCACCTCTACGGTCCCCAAGGAACATACATGCCAAATTTCAGCTTCCTGCTCCCAATAGTTTCGGCTGTAGCGTGTCTGTCAGTCAGTCAGTAACGCAAGGATTTTATATATTAAGATTTTAGGAGCCATAGCGACAATACATATTTATGCATAAATGTCGTATTTGTTTTGCATAGGCAAAGCCGATGTGCATCTCATAGTACGCGTTTAGATGTAAGTATCTGAGGCAAGTAGAAATAAACCTAAATTTATTTTAACAAAGCGTTGTGGATTTAATCCCCATATGTCACAACACTGTGTGATTGACAATTATTGTTGCTCATAGTCTCAGGGCCGAACCTTCCCTATGTGCAATGTGCGCGGCGCACACAGGCGCCAGGGTGACAGGGGCGCCGCGCGCCGAGATATGCGTTAATTATAACACTTATTTTTGAAAAAGGATGCCAATAAAGGCGCTTCACAGATTTCGCACACAGGCGCAGTGGCGTAGGAGGGGCAAATAATTTAGGCCGGAATTGTTAGGTAACGACTAAAAAAAAAAAAAAAAAGGTCATCCGCCCTACGCCACTGTACAGGCGCACACAGGCGCTGCATTGGGTCGGAACGGCCCTGCATAGTCTGGGTATTGTGACTGTTAATAGAATTATTGTTCAAGGCTCCACTCCGCTTACTAAATACAGGATAATATATTAAAAGAGAAGAACTTGTTCACACAACACGATCTAGTCCCAAACTAAGCAGAAGCTTATACTATGGATACTAGATAATGGATAAACATACATATATACTTTTTTTTGTAAATACATACATATTATACATAGAAACACCCAGACCAAGACAAACATCCATGTTCATGTAGACAAATGTTTGACTTGAGCGGGAATCGAACCCGCGACGTTCGCCGTAGTAGTCACACTCCCACGGCGCCAACCGGTCGTCCAACTTGTCTCTTTATATTAAACAGATGAAGCTTTTCACTTAGCCATTACGCTGAACTAAATGTCATCAGTTGAATGTTCTAGTCACTAGATGCTTTGTGTGAACCTAAAACATTTGCTCGATACCTGGATACTCGATATAATCTCCGTTGACGCCGTTGACGTAGACAGAGGTGTAATATTACACGGAATAGGGGGCGAGCCTATTGCCGTACCGGGCACATTACCAGCCTGCGTGCTGCTACTGAGAATTTCCTAAGGGAAAAACCCAATAACACTTTGCCCGACCCGGGAATCGAACCCGAGACCTCCCAATCCCACGCGCACATTTATGCCGCGAGACCAACGCGGCAACGAGGCAGTTGTTCGTAAAGTTTCAAAAGGAGAAACAAGTTGATTTGCGACGTCTCGAACCAGTGGCGTAACTATACCGTTCGAGGCCCGTGGCAAATTCATCGGATGGGCCCCCTCCCCCCAATATAAAGAAGCTGAATCAACAATAATAATATTTTTTATTTTATAATACTTATTTATACACTTTTACTTGTAAGAGTAAAATAACAAATCACTACGTTAAGTAGGTACATACAAACTTTATAATTGAGGCCATGAGAACCATAGTGGCCTAATTCAATAGGCAAGCTTTTTGAGTACCATAGAAAATAAAAACAGTATTTTTTTAATCATCTAGCACTCTTCAGAATACATACTTTTTATTACTGTTTTGTTTTATTTGACCTATTTAAGTACCAATTTATGATTTTAGTAGTGACAAAATAGCTTTATTGCTATTTTTCTACATTTTATACACAGATAGGCCACTTTGGCAGTAGGTTTTTAGAAATAGATAAGAATAAAGCGGTTATTAGGCCAATTGTTTATTAAACATAACAGCTCAAAAATAAAACAAAACAACATAAGCAGCAAGTGCACTTAACAATAAAATTATTCTTAGCTACTATCATTGTCATCCTCAACATCTATGTTATTTGATCATTTCTTACTGACACATTATCTTTGATACTGATATAAAAGCTGTGATGCACTGGAGGTAAAAAGGGCAAAAGATCTAATAAGTCCTTTTTTTTCACAGCTGATGGGTTTTCCATCAGGGTATTAACGATCCAGCTTAATACCAGTCAAATCTGTAAAGTCCCTTTTCCGCGTATCCCAGAGCCACTTTTACCCGCCACTTCACGGAAGAGTTACCAGATGTCAGCTAGGACGTAATCGTGGTGGCCCTAAGGCAGCTCAAAAATGGGAAAGCCCCCGGGGACGATGGAATTACGACGGAGCTGCTAAAGGCAGGTGGGAAACATATACTTGTGCAGCTGGAGCTGCAGAGGACAGAATCAAATATGCGTTGGAGCGCATATTTAATTTTGTCCTCTTCTCGGAGAGAACTCCAAGGGAATAGCAAGAGCATTGTCGTTTTGTTCTTCCAAAAGGGAGACAAAACTTCTTTGAAGAACTATTGACCTATCTCGCTCTTGAGCCACGACTATAAGCTCTTCTCGCGCGTAGTCTTTACGAATTTCTGCCGCCTGAACTGGCCGGTTTTTTAGGAGGATACGACACAGAAGACAGAGGGCTATAATCTGTCCCTGTGTTTAACGTTTGTGTACTATGAGAAGGCCTTTCACTCCATTGAAACCTGGTCTGTTCTGGAGTCCTTGCAACAGTGCCAAGTCGATTGGCGATATGTTCAAGTGCTGAGAGGTCTGTATGATGCCGCGACTATGACCGTCCAATTATAAAACCGGCAGTCTGAACCTATCCACCTGCATCGAGGTGTGAGACAAGGGGATGTTATTTCCCCTGAATTGTACATAAATACAATGAAGAATATGTTCAAGACGCTGCACTGGAAAGGACCTCTCACACCTAAGATTTGCAGACGATATCGTCATCGTGGCTGTAAGCGTGCAGGACTTGCAGTATATGCTGAGCAGCCTAGCTGATTCTTCTGGTCGCATCGGTCTTCAGATGAACTTGGACAAAACCAAGATAATGTTCAATGAACATGTCTCTCCGGAATCGATAATCCTAAATGGGATCCCTCTCGAAGTTGTTCAGGAGTACGTCTACCTGGGGCAAACCGTGCATTTGGGTAGAAACAACTTCGAGAAGGAGGCTGGCAGAAGATATACGGCTGGGCTGGGCACCATATAGGAAACTCCGTCACGTCTTTTCGTCACCCCTACCGCAAAGCCTTAAGACCAAGGTCTTCAACAAGTGCCTCCTACCCGTTATGACTTACGGGGCTGAGACGTGGACACTAACGGTGCGACTGGTCCACCAATTTAAGGTCGCTCAGCGAGCTATGGAGAGGGCTATGCTCGGAGTTTCTCTGAAGAATTCGTAATGAAGTGATCCGACAGAGAATCAAGTAAATCGAAATAGCTCAAAGAATTAACAAGCTGAAGTGTATAAATAATGACGTTTATCTTGAACAGACTGTCAAAAAGTAGCCTAACTAATTTCATCATGACAGTGAAGTTTTAGAGGGCTTAAGCCATAGTGGCCTATCTTATTTAGGCCAGTATGGCACTTCAAGTTTAGATCGCAGACTAAAAACGGTAACAGTGATTATGTTGCCATCTAGTGAATATTCGTTGTATCACTTTTAGGCCACTCTGGTTCTATCAAAATGATCAATTTGAACTGGAAAAGATCATAAACTCAATATTGTAAAAAATGTAGTTAGGCCACTATGGTTCTCATGGCCTCAATTATACTTACTTAGATATTAATTTTCTAATAATTCACATGGGCACATAGAGTAGTCAAAATGATATGAAAAACAAAAAAGCAATTCGATATACGCAGTCCGAATCATCATATTGTCGTGGGTTACATTTTATATTTTGAACATACAAGGTGTTCAAAATATAAAATGTTAATTATGAAAATTCCTTCCTTCGGACTTTCTATTCAGCAAAAGTGGTAATGACATCATCAAAGTCCAAATTTCGGGCCATAGAATTTTCGATGGATAGAATCGCCAAGTTGCTTAACCTGTCTTGTCCCATAGAATTTCTTAAATACCTAAGTTTTTATCAATTTCAGCTTTCAAAATGATCGCTCGGCACTAGCCGTAGTCACCAGAATGGTGAGAAATAAAGGAAATGCAGTGCACACTTCAGGAAAGCTTGAAATGATTTTTTATAATTAAAATGATTTTTTATCATTAATAAGTTAGCAAGTTCTCTTATAGATGATGTTTCTATTTCGTGTCAAAAGAGGATCGAAAACTGAGAATTTCCTTGGAAAACGAGATGGATATATCTTCTTTATATAGATGGACAAATGCTAAAGCCTTTGCCAATAAATCAGTATCGTTCAAATTTTGCAAAGTGGCAGGTTGCAAGACACTGAAATTGGAAACAATTTCATTCATTCCAAGGAAACGCGATCTCAATTGATTAATGATTATGTCTTATATACACGATAGAATTCGTTCACTTTAAACAAGCTTTCAGTATCTTGGAGACGTTCATCCTCGCAAATTTCATCAAAATGACGTTTCACTTTTCTCTGACGAGTTTTAGGAAATTCAGGGTTTATAGACAATTTCACTGCAATAATATTTGGTTCCGTTTTTAAATCTTCAAATTCATGTCGATACTTTTCAAGTTGTTCTAGACAGACTTGCAAACGTTTTGAAGTTTTGAAGTTTTTTCAGCTTTAGACTGAAGTGCTTTAGAAGCCGCGTCTATAGTTTGTAAGACTTTACAATGAAACCAACAACATAATAAAATTGTAGTTTTCTATCTTCTTCTTATGCAAGATAGCTTCATTTCTCTCATCTGTTTTGGAATTTAATAAAATAGTTTTTGTAAGCGCTTTTTGAACATCAAGAAACCGAACTTTTAAAGCAAACATGGCATCAAAGCGTCCTGCCCATCTAGTTGGATTCATTGTTTTTAATGTTACTGAATTTGATGATACCCCAGTCTCTCCTTTATTGTCAGATATAAAAGTAGATAATATATTCCATCGTTTAATACTATGGCCAAAAAAAATATAAATTTGTTGCACAGTTTCGAATAATGTTTGTATTTCTATGACCTCTTTTACTGCATCATTTACCACCAAATTTAAATTATGCGCAGCACGTGTTCCATATAACTGCCACTGTCGATGTACAAAGCATGAATGTAAATGTTCTTTCGATGTCTCATGTCTTTCTATGGCTTCCACAATATGTTTCCAATCATCATAGCCTTCCATCCAAATATTTTGTTTATTTTTAGATGCCCTATTTGTGAATAACCAACATGGTCCACAATATGCTTTTTGAAGTAATAGGGAATAGCACAGCCACGTACGTTCTAACTTTACACCAGATTTAGAAATACTGTAATAATATCTATCCAAGAAAGATCTTTTGTTACTATCCCTTAAAAAGGGGCCTTTTGGTTTACAGGGTCCGTTTTCGATCGCAAACCGTTTTACTTGATCATTGAGTTCTTTGATTACCTTTATCAGTAACGTACGGTAAAGATTTTAATTTTTCTATATCCAAAAATGATTCGTTTGAAGATTTGCTCGTACTGGGTTGTGGTTGCTCTGAATCTAAATATTCACTGTTAACGGGCTCTGCAATATAGCCACTAATGACGACATCATTTTCTACCCTTTTTTTTACTAAACATGTACCTATAATAAATGTTGGGATTGGGATTCTCCTGTGACCGGGGGCCCCTTCCGGCTGGGGGCCCGTGGCATTTTGCCGACTTGCCACCCTGTAGTTACGCCACTGTCTCGAACAGTTGTTTTTATTTCTCGATATATAAATATGGAGTATTACATTGCTGTATTTTTATTACTCTTGTTAACAACTTCTACATACATGTTATTTTTTTAATTGTATGATTGTAGTGCCCCAATCAAATTCACATGTCAATAACATAATATAATGTATATCCAAACGAACATTTAATTTAATAATGGCTGGTTATAAAAATCAAGTGAAACTAAGGTCGCGTGCTCAATGTGTGTTTTGGTGTGAACATTCAACATACACAAATGTTTTCTTCTGTTACATTTTTAAATAACGTTTTTTTTCACCAGATTAAAGTTCTCGGCCAATCTAAATAGATGAACTGTCTGACTGTGAACCATTTTTGTTCAGTGAAAATAGTGCAATAACTTTTATCATTTAACGTGGAATTTTCATATGGAACAAATATTTTTTTTTACGTAGGTACATCAATACTTCCATTTTGTTTAAACATTTTAAATAAAGGATAAGTACTTAAAAACTAGTGCTGACAAACTTCTGGAAGCAAAAGCAGAAAAGTTATTTATCTGAGCTGTAGGCCACTAGGTACCCCCCAATGGGATCTCCATCTTGTCGTGGTGGGGGGTCTAAGTAACCGTGGCTTGGACACCCGCGGTGAAGCTATGAGAGATCGTGGGAGTGGACGCTCCGCATGGGCCTGCGCTGGATGCGTCCAAAGGTGCGGGTGCGGGGGACAGTTCTGTCTGTCCCTCGCAGTCAGGCGCGGTCGCGGGGGAGAGGCGTGTCGGTGTTGCGTTGCCGCGCACCCTATCTCCCGCGACCAAATGGGGGCGCACCATTGTTACGTCGCGGTGGGACCTGTGGGACAGCAGAGAAAGAGGAGATGCGGTGTTGCCAGGTTGCCGTTCGCCCTATCCTCTGCGGCCGCTGGGTGTTTTGGCGGCTGAGCCCAACACCTTCATCCGCCGCCAAGGGAGTTTTGTTCGGGGCCCGCCTGACCATCTGGCAAGCCAATACCCGTCGGGGGATAGTGACGAATGCTTCGGCGATACCCGACCCTCCGACACACGGGTACATGAGAAACACGGGTTGGTTTTTCCCCTTCGCCCTTCCCCCAGGGCGGAGGGACTCCATGAGGATATTCCAAGCCACAAAAACACACCAAAAAAAAATCTATAGGCCACTAGGAAAAGTACAGGAAAATCGTAATTTATTTTATGTCACTTTAATATAAAAATGTTTGAATAAATTATCACAGTTAATTTATGTATGAAATAAATAATGATTATAAAACAAATAATTTACGAATAAGCCAATTAATATACGCACACTGCGAATGGCTATTGATTCATGACTTTCGATTTTAAATACAAGTAAATAGGTATGTTTCAAAGTGATGTTCAGCTTTATCACATTATCATTTAGAACTATGAAACATAATATTAAAAAGACACGTTTAGAATGATTAAACTTACTTTTGTGTAGACGTTATTGTTGAATGTTGAAAGCAAAACATACATTGTAACCACAGCCTTAAACGCATTCATTCGAAAACGTATATCAGAATGGTAATAATTAAACGACTGGTTTCTGAACAGAACAAGTTTATCTGACCAATTCTAACGTATAAATAACTTTTAAATATATCAAAAGATATAAAACTATCTGTTAAGAATTATAATTAAATTAATCAAAGACATTTTATGACTGGTACTGAGTTATCTTTATTTCTCAATTTGAGTAAAATAAATTATGTTGATAATTGTTACTCGGCTAATGGCTTGGGGCACAATACGACATTCGATAAAATATAACGCTGCCTGTCAATATAGATAATGTGAAGGAATTTCTATTAATACTAGTTTTTGCCCGCGGTTTCGCCCGCGTAAATGACACGTGAAAGGCAGCCTGTGTGCTGTGCTAATATATAAGCTATATTACTACAAAGTTTCATCAAAATCCGTTTAGCCGGTTTTGTGTTGTCGTGACAGAGTAGCAAACACCCATCCATTCATCCTGGCAAACTGTTTCGTTTACAATTGCAGTAAAATTTTAATAAATGTTTTGAACCAGTGCATGGCTTTAAAAAATAAATAGAAAAGGATTGGTTGCAACTGGCTGCGGATTATACAGTATTATAATTACTGTTGTCAAAGCTCTGAAGGCGTTTATGAATAGCCAAAAAAAGTCGTCCGTGTGGTGACGGATTAAGAATACGGAATGTCACCCCCCATATCATCCCATGGGTGTCCTATACCAACCCGTTTGGCCAGCGTGGTATAGTACCTAGGCCAATTCCTCCTTTCAAAGGAGAGGCCTAGTCCAGCAGTGGACTGTTAAAGGCTGATGATGTGATGTGATGACAGTAAAAATAAAATGTGATTATTAAACTACAAGTTAAGTGCATTAGGAAAGAGTCGTGTTTGTTTGGGGTTTCCTACTTTAGAATCCTTGTATAAGATTGCACCACATGCTACCTTTTGACACAAGTTATGTAATGTAACAAATATTCTTTCTATGTAGGCTTGAACTACTCAGAGGATATAAGCGGAGATATTTTTGAGATTCCTTGCTGAAGGATGCCAATTTAGAATTGCACAAGGTTTTGTCTTTGATATTGTATCCTAGTCCTAAACTGCGAGACTACCGCTCGCATCCATTCATAGCATTCGACTTTAAAACTATAAATATTGGAAGTCATGTTGGCTAAAACATAAGCGACATGAAACTAAGACATCATCATCAGCCTTTAACAGTCCAGTGCTGGACTATGCCTCTCCTTTGAAAGGAGGAATTGGCCTACTATACCTCGCTGGCCAAACGGGTTGGTATAGGGTTTGTATCAAGTTTTCCTTCTTTTACAGTGCTGTTCTCTGCATAATATGCTCCGTCTGTCGGCTCTTACGACACCCATGGTATGATATGGGGTGGTGACATTCCGTATTCTTAATCCGTCACCACACGGACAACAATAATATTTATGATAGCTCTACACTATGTCCTTTCAATTTTTTTCAATAAATAGCTTATTACCTAAAAACATACGCGTTTTTTCGTTCAAGATAATTTAATACCTGTTTCAAATCAAACCTGCCCGCCCAACTGTAGGTTATATCATACACGCTTTCTACATGAAACCAATCTAACTGGCACATGAAAATCATTACTGTATCTCAAGAAACTTACTTTGTCAACAGAGTTGCAAGATACGGAGCTATATGTGGGTCACACAAATATTTTGCTCCGTTCAAAGATCTTACCCGAAGTTCGCTGATAATGGCTGAGGAACATCTCTGCCACTGGAACTTTATTGTGAATACAAAGATCTCGGTGCGAACTAATTTTAAATTTCACTGCGACTTTTAACACGATAAATATACCCAGTTTTTTTTTGTACATGTACCGTACTTTCAAGGCAGCGATAGCCTAGTGGAGATACCAACAGACTGTCATGCAGACTGTATCGGCATAGTGTAATAAAATCGTATCGGGTTCGAATCCACGGCGCGCACCACTGACTTTTCGGAGTTATGTGCGTATTGAGTTATTAATTATCGCTTGCCCCGTGCCTCGGAGAGCACTTTAAGCCGTCGGTCCCGGTTGTCATGAACGTCTTTGACAGCCGTTATAGGGAGTCAGTACCTATCTCTGAATAAACTGACACTAGTCTAAACCATGGAATATCTCTATCCCTTAGGGTTGCGGAGGTCAGACAGGCACTCGCTCTGTGGAAAAGCTAATATTCAGTCAAATGCGGTTAGACTGGTAAGCGGACCCCGGGTTGAAACTGGGATAACGCTAGGAAAAATAAAAATGTACCTACCGTACTTTCAAATATTTTTGTTTGTATGTGTACTAAGAATTATGGAAAGGGTTATTATGTAAAAAAAGGTCGTGTAATCTTCTAACAATCCCAACATTTTTCCATGATGGTAGCGTCCACTTAAACCACTTCGCCAACCGTGAATAAATTTTACGTCGGTCTCCTGTACAGGCTTGCCTATATAAGCAGACAGACCTCTTCGGTACTGCGCAGGTGAGATGGCTCAAGAAGCTTTTGATGGCTCAGTAGATCTTTGAGTCTCATTGCACGTACACAACAAAAGGCTTTAGGACTAAGTTCTTACGTATACGTATGCAGAAAAATGTAGTACATATACTTATATGGTTTTGAGTGTCATCATCATCATCAGCCCTGTATATATACTGTTCCACTGCTGGGCACGGGCCTCTTTTCTCTATGAAGGGTAAGGGCATAGTCCACCACGCTGACCAAGTGCGGGTTGGCAGACTTCACATATGTTTCGAGAACATTATGAAGAACTCTCAGACAAGTAGGTTTCCTCACGATGTTTTCCTTCACCGATGTTTTGAGTGTACTGGTATAATATTTATAGATTGTATTGTAATGAGTTTATGACAAAGACTATTAACATTAAGGGTGAATTTATTACGATTGTAATAAATCGCGAGGCAATCTCAGTGAAAGATAAATGGTAATTAACTATCTGCTAAGTTTAAGCCTTTTAATGGAGATATTAATTTAGTTTGTCTGCATTAATTTCTCTATAATTTGTAGAATTGTTGTATCATTGTGAAGTGAATACTATAATAATGAAAACTGTAGTAGAATACAATAAATTATGTACGCTTAGCATGATTTAAGTCTTTCATTTGTATTTCTCCTTTGAATACCAGGGTTATTTTACCTTTACTTACAAATTATTTTTTAGTAAAAGTATTTTAATGGAAGACAACGTTAAAGAGCTATCTGGTTATTACACGGTATCTGTTTAATACTGGCGACCTGATGGTGTATCGGGAGTGTAAACAACTGCCACCCCGAAGGTCGCGGGTTCGATTCCCGCTCAAATCAAACATTTGTGTGCATGAACAAGAACATTGATTTTTGTCTTGGTCTGGGTTTTTCTTTGTATAATATGTAATTATTTATAAAAAAAAGGTTATTTAAAAAAAATGTTTAATACTCATAGTAGGTACAAGTTCTGATTTCTTTGGGATTAGATAAACAGTGTGTACGTCGTAGAGTCATACAATAATTATGACGCAGAGAGCCGGTACACAAAAACCACGCCATCATACAAAGTAGAGCCTGTTAATTGCTACTGATTGCATTTTCATTCTGCAACGTGACACTGTCAGAAACAACCATGGATTCCTAATCCTGTCATCATGTGAATACCATAATAACATGAAGGTCCTGTCATCCTGCTAAATTAACCTTAATCTTCCATTAATATAACAGTAGGAACAATGAATGGTACCTAATAGTGTTTAAAATCGTTTGGAAAACTCATATAGAGTTCTGTCGCTACGAGACCACAGAAAGCCATCAGCACAAACAGATTCATAAACAACTCAATCCTTTTATTTTTCGTACACAAATATCGTGATTCCAGTAGATTTACGATCAGTCAAATGCACGGAACACAGCAATTAATATCGATATCAACAACAAAGTCGGCAACAGTTCACTTTCGAGATGATCGATGCCAGTTCGACGCTTTATAACATAACCGAATTAAACTGATACTCAATTTATTTCAAACCTTCCCCTTATCACGTTCTAAAACGACTGCAACGCTACAAAAAATACATCGACTGTTTTGCTAAGCGCGTCTATGTTAAAAGCTAAATAAAACAAGCAATGGTCAGTAAACAGGTTTTTAAAATTGTTGGTATATGTATCAAGTTTCGGGAGTCAGTGCATTTCGTTGAATAGCTCCACGAATTTGAGTGTGGGTGGCGAAGATATCGGTTTAATAGGGGTTTCTAATCTAATCAATTAATGGCCATAAGATTGATGACTACAAGTTGACGAAGATTCGGCTAGTTTTTGTACTCACTCACATCTTAGGTTGAGAAAGAGATAAAAGTTTTGACTTTAGTTTTTATCAAAATTTTATCCATCTAGTTAGCTGTGTCTTTGATAATAAGTTGAAATGAAACGTGGGTAGTAAGATCGGGCTTAATTGCCCGAGTTGTGAAACAAAGTTGTTCAAAGGAACTTAAAGGTCAGGTGTGAGACAATAAGAGTTATTAGTGTTCGCTGTAGTTTAAATGAATTAATTTATGGCACAGTGAATTTCTTTGAACATTTTTCTTTGTGGAATATTCTTGGGAAGTCTTGGTTGCTGAATTCATTACTCGCAGCAATGGGTAATTGAATGCGAGTAAAAACAATACAGACCGGACAAAAGAATAATGTAAAAATAAACCTAATTTTGAGAGTAAATAAATCTTATTAGATTCGTGTAATTTACTAATGAACAATTCATTTCCTAAAAAATAAAATACCTGGGAATCCTGTATCAAAACGCGACCGATTTAAAATTGTTCTGCTAGCATAAAAAATATATACTGTGTGTGTGACCGAGCTGTTTATTTATAATAATAACATATAATAATAACATATAAACGAACACTCAAGCTATTCAAGAATATAAATTGAAATTGAACATCGCAAACGCAGCCAATAATAGAATAGGTACCATTGATACAATGAATGCAAAACCTGAGGCTAATAAAGCATCGAGCCACATTTAATTTAACGGCACGAGGCATCTCATGTCCAATGCGGCAGAATCTGGAAGAGCATTGCATCTCGCTCTACCAAACAACATAGTCGATTCGTGTGAGAGAGAAGGCATGGTCGACGATGACGTAAAGTCAGTAGTAAAGTTCCTGTTATTGGAAATATCTGAGGTAAAATCCCTTCAAATATATTTAGTTATTTTGTTAGCAGTGCATATTGGCAATAAAGTTGGTTGTTGGTTGGTACTGATTTACTTAAATTAATCTCGGAGTAGATTTACCTAATCGCTGATCTAGTAACGGAATTAGTATTTACTGCTGTGGCGAACGACTAATTTACTGAGATTGTACGCTTAGCGCAGTGGTATTTGAACGATCGGCTGCTGTAATAAGTTAAGTACCGGCGATGGAATTCTCAGTACTTCTTAATACACTTCGATGAAACTTACATTATACTATCATATAATCATTATTATTATCAGGATCATCAGCGTGCCATACTCCACTAATGGATATAGGCTTCCCCAGTGGCATGCAACTGAGCCCAATTTTCGGCTCTTCGTGTCCAGCCGCTGCCAACCACTTTGCGTATATCGTCACTATTCGGAGAGCTTCCTACACTACTTTATACTAAGTCGATGTAAAATATTTTGTATGCTTATCTGAGTGATGCTGTCTTTCACACATAGTTATTTCAAATCTGATTGGTGCAAATGTCTGTCCAATAGAGCTTTTTGTGCCGGTTTAGGATGGAACCCACAGTCTTCGCAGTAGCAGTAACAAGGCCATCAATTCAATTACTGCGCCATCTCCAACTGGATGCATCATTATAATCGTAATATTATATAACTCACAAACCACATGTCTCATAAAATCTCATTTGATAAATAAGTATCAGTAAAATCGTTTTTTAATGTTTGATTGAGCAGATAATCAAATGACAGTTTTATGGAAAGTAATTTTATATTAATTAGGTAATAACATGATAATATAGATATTAATTAAGAGTCACTTCAAATTGGTTTTATCGGTTTATGATACGTGTTATCGCGGGCAGGTAGTTTTTACGTAGTAAAGTTCGATGAGCGAGTGTGCCATTGCCTTTAACCACTTATGAGTATCTCCCTCTTTTATTTGTGATCAGCAAGAGTGATGTCACTTAAGTCAGCGGCTTGGCTGTGTTGTTGTCATATTTTTTTATATTCCTAATAGAATACAGTCTTGCTAAGGAGTCACAGCTATTGTTATAATATATGATTATGGTTTTCCACCGTACCCATTATAGGCTTTGTACTGGACGTTATTAATGTGATCATTACCAACTCGTTACATAAGTGGAACAAGAGATTTGAATACAAGAACATGCTTATATGCGTTTGGTATACTGTAGGTATGTAATTTTTACAGGCGGATAATTGTTTAGGATACGCAGCAATAAAGTTTGCTTATTCGAATAGAGCAGCATTCAATTATGGGCAACGTATCAATAGAGTTTAATTACCACTTCTTGGGATCAGTGGGGACAAGCAAGTTGAAACTATCCTCGTGACCTTTGCCCAAACTCTTTTTCTTTTCCTCATTCTCTCTCCTTTTCTCGCATGGGAAGGGATGAGAGCCTTAGGTAGGGCCTAAAATGATCATACCCATGTTTCGGAAATTCTTTCTATTCTTCCTTATGATTGTAGCGTTAAGATGGGACGGGCGTCGGAACATATTCTCTGCGTACATTATTAAGATTCGTCTTGCGTGCGAGTCATCGTTCGAATGACACATTTACAGAAAATATAATTCTATTCCAGTGGAATAAGATACAATTTTATATGTCACACTTGTATTCATATGACGCGGTAAGCCTTTCAATTTCCAACAATGCTCAGTATGCGAAAATTGTTGTCGACCTTTGTACGTGTTTGACTCCTGTTAAGCGTCCATGTTTATTATGTTTGTACCTTCATAGGTGCTTTGGAATTCACTTTTCTTTGTCATTGTTGTACTATTCATGTAATAAATGTCTTGCTGGTGACAGTTGCAAATGTACAACGTACCTCAAAGGTACATTACGTGTTTGAAGAAGACAGTTCACAATTTGTGAGTGCTATTTTGTCATTATGTGTAGACACGAAACTTACATGCTATTTTTGGAATGGAGTTGAAGTATATTGCAGTATTAGCATATAGAATACATAAGTTCTGGCGTATGTTGGTTTTACAATAACCGTCAAATATAGGTAGATAGCGTTTTAGAGCTATTTTCACCTCCATAGCAAATATAAAATAGATTGATAAAAAAACTATACATGTATGATTTTTTCCATGGATAAATCAGCATTTAAACAAAACTTATCAGTGGGTGGTGCAGTTATCCAAAAAATATGATTTTATTTGTACCTAGCGCGCAAAGTTTCGAGGAAGATCCGCCATTTCAGTTTTTTTATTGTTGCAACTAAATGGATCATCCGTGTGGTGACGGATTAAGAATACGGAATGTCACCACCCCATATCATCCCATGGGTGTCGTAAGAGCTGACAGAGGGAGCATATTATGCAGAGAACAGCACTGCAAGAGAAGGAAAACTTGATACAAACCCTATACCAACCCGTTTGGCCAGCGTGGTATAGTAGGCCAATTCCTCCTTTCAAAGGAGAGGCCTAGTCCAGCAGTGGACTGTAAAAGGCTGATGATGATGAACTAAATGGATAATATTAAAAGCTAGCTCGAAGCAAATATACGTGGTAGGTATATACGTGGTAGGCCATAGGAAAATGTAAAAGTAAATAATAAGCAACTTATGATATGTTTGGTTGGACTGCACTTGAGATCAAATGACGTAATTTTGCATTTATGTTTACGGGTTTTTAAATATGATATCTCTCTTTCGATCACTCAGATGACTATTTATTCATACAAATGTCTCCCTGCTGACATTATTATTCTCAAATTATAAATGCTGATGTATAATCCTGCTCGTTATGATTCTGATCATGATAGTTATAAGTAATTGAAAATATAAACTTTTGTAGTCACAAAACGATTCTAAATCTCGCGCACATTAATTTTATATAGCTGACTGCCTTGCACGAATATTTCACATACATTGATCGTATAGTATTACACATCACAAAATATATTGCGAGGACCACCGCGGTTAAGCCGATCAAGCATTAAAGAAACTTAATCGGCGTTTAAAGGCTGACCTAAGAACGCGCCGCCAATATGAGGCTGCGCATTCACCAATGATAAGCGAGAAAGTTCTATCTTTCCGCTGTGTGTAAGTCATTTTAAGAAGAAAGATAACTTTTGTTTGGCCAACTAGGACGAGAATCATCTGATCGGGAATGGAGGATGTTATTGAAAACTGTATTAATCATGTGTGTAGCGCGGTGGAGATGAGAGCTTTGAGGAGTATGTGCGGAGTAAGGCTGATAGATAAAGTGAAAAATAGTGTGATACGAGAGAAGTGTGGTCTGAAAGAAGATATAGTGATAAAGGTTGAGAAAGGAATGTTGCGATGGTTTGGACATTTGGAACGGATGGATGAAAGAAGAAATACGAAAGAAGTGTATCGTGTAAGAATGAATGGAGATGTCGGTAGGGGACGCCCAAGACGGACGTACGCCGACCAAATAGGTGACGTACTAAAAAAGGGCCGAATTAAACGTACCCAGTCACCTATTTGGTCGGCGTACGTCACGCCGACCAAATAGGTGACGTACTAAAAAAGGGCCAAATTAAAAGTACCCATAACCGGCGAGCATGTATGATGAGGTTAATGAATGTCGAAGAAGCGAAAGAGGTGTGTTTGAACCGGAGCATTTGGCGTTCCATAGTCTCTGCCTACCCCAATGGGAGACAGGCGTGACGATAGATAGATAGATAGATGTAGCGCGGTACAGAATTACAACAATTTCTTGAGTACGCCTGGAAGACTCAAGCCCCGCTGTCTACATATCCTATCTTTGCAGGAAACGTAGATATGTTAAAAAAGAGATGATGATGGAAAGGGATTTTGGAAACGAGAGCGTCAACAATTATGCCATCTTTCTTTTTTTGTCACGCGCGAATTATGTCTGGCTTCACTGATAGCTGCTTAGCACCAGTCCATCTGCAGTCAATACAAATGTAGAAAAAAACAACTTACGTTGATGAGATAAAGGAAAATTAAATCTTATCTTAATACCGGTGGATACTTTCTTGAAACACCGCTCATCTTTCTCTCATATATTAAGTTCAGTGAAACCACATCCTTAAGGCTGACCTAAGACGCGCGCCGCCAATTTTACGACGGTATTATTTCATAGCGTGCAATCGACTCGCTTATCCTGTACTGACACTGATAATTTCAAACCTGCTATTAATCTGTGAACAAGCTTTTGCCGTCGACTCCGCATATAATGGCTACCATATTCGTCATATTGAAAGATCTTTAGTAAGTATATGACTAGCTTGTAAATATTACTTTTTTGTTTTTATATAGGTACCTAAGATAATACTAAAAAATGATTTACACTTTTACTAAATGTCTCTGTATCTATTTGATACTCATACAAATTGGACATAAAAATATACCTACACAATTATGTATACCTGGGCCCAATTCTGCTAAATAAATATAGTTTCGATCTCATGTCAGTGTCATACTGACGTCACAAAAAGCAAATTCTTCTAAATTATCATAATTGAACGAAGTTGTAACGAGATCGTAAATTGAAACAAGTGTCAAAATATGTGTCAAGGGCGAACTGTTTATGTCAAATTATGCGATAATGAATTAGGTTATCAGAATATCGCTTCTCAATCCAATCAAAAAGGAGAATTGGCCCCCAGATTGCATATCGCGTATCTTTTTTAAACACAACACACGCTTAGCACTACCAACACCTTGTTAGAACAAAACGTCTTCATTATTTTTAAAATAATATCCGAACTTCTTGTACTGAATTAATGTGTTCCAAAAATAAAACTAAGTGAATATAAAAAATGACAGCGTTGCCTTAGATGGCGCCAGTGTCTCGTCGCACGTGGGCGAAGCTGTGGGCATCAGCTAGTATTAGGTATATAAAAGTTATAATTATAAATTCTTCATTAGTTCGGTTTGTTTATTTTATGGATGATAATGTGGAGACTGTGAATCATCAAGATTGCGAAATTGATTTCTGATTTGTTGGGCATACTGATTAATGATAAATGATGATTAAAAAAAATGGCTAAACATTTTGCCTAGAGACATGCCACGGAGACAAAAAATTTGGTCAGTCACTACTACCACTCTGCTACTGAAGGAGAAGCAAAGGAGTTATAATTCCTTACAATTTCAGAATATGTACAATAAGTTATATTATACTTTACGTTTAGTTCAACAATTTTACTGGAACGGAGTATTTGTAGACAAAGTACCTACACTTTGTCTACAGTAAAATAGGAGTTGTGCATTTATTTATTTTATCGTACACAAAGCACAGCAATTTTATGTTTCAGAAATGTTCTTACACTATTCATGAGTTAAAAGAACAACCAACCTCAAAAAAGGGAGTAGCTTGTCATTTCGTCGCAATCTATTTCTTATGTAGGTATGTTTCCCCATTACTCAAAAACCGCTTTGAATTATTCTTCTTTTGATTAATAAAATATACTCCCCAGGTGGAGCCATGGTTACAAGTAAGAAACCTATGAACTCTTCAAATATGGGCACACCTTGATTAGTTTATTGTTTGTGGGTATTTATCCCGAGAGTCGTTACGTCTTAATTTTGGTTTATTCCGGTCTTCCCCTGCATGTCTCCCCCCGAATGGGGGAAAATGGTAATTTTTGTGTCATCTTCCCCCGAATTTGTAATCGGGGGAAGATAAGAAGATGCATTCCCATTTTCCCCCGCATGCCTGCCACCGAACGAGGGAAAATGGGAATGCTTGTTTCATCTTCCCCCGAACTTGTAATCGGGGGAAGATAGGAAGTTCTATTCCCAACTTCCCCCGCATGTCTGCTCCCGAAAAAAAGAAATTGGGAATGCTTGTGTCATCGCCGGCACATCACCAGGCTCTGAATATTCTGAAAAACCCAGTAACACTTTTGCCCGACCCAGGAATCGAACCTCCGATCCGCAGTCGCATACGCTATCCACTGGACCACGGAGGCAGTCAGTCTCTATCCTTTTTATACATACTTATTCCTTTATTTATAATATGCTTTACGTGTACAGTGTATGCTTCTCATACGTCAGATAGATAGTGACCTATATGACGTAGGAACGTGCCTGACGTCAATGCCGAAAACGTTGTAGCCATAGAAACTATGGTTGTAGCTATTTATGCACATACATAACTATATTACATAGCTGTTGGTTACACCTCTCTATGACCTTCTTCCTAACCAAATTCCTAGACTTGTTAACCTCGCGTTTCTCCTAACTGTTAGTTCACACTCCCTTTGTCAAAATTTTATACAAATTTATCTCTATTAACAAAATTAAACTACTACTAACGCTTTCTCCACCTTGACATTGGCAAAATCATCGATCCCCCCGATGAAGCCATTTTAACCAAAATTGAAGTTGAAGTTGACTACATAACTACTCTAAACAAAGGATGATCCAAGACGCGGGTATGTTTATGAACTTTCAAAGAAACTAAGTAAAATCTGTGTGTTGTAAAAGATAAAAAAATTATTCACACTTGTTTTATGGAACTGTGGACAGTTTAAGGAAATATACATATATTTGCAGATAAATTATTATTAATTGTACTAAATGAAATGTCTTAAAGCTAGAGGTACAAGAGCGGTCTTATCGCAAATTGTCACCATTAAAAAATAATTACAATCAAAACGGTTTTTGCCTGACGGCCATATTATATTGTTTTTCTGCAAAAAAATGGACGCAGGGTGTGATGACTCCTTAAGCAGTAGTTTCCGAAAAACAAAAAGAACAACAGACGTGATTAAAAGTTGCTGCAATATAAAAGCAATAAATAAAGACTCCGCCAATGTTACCGTAAAGAGCTTCATATAAGGCGTTCATTGATCTTAATAAAACGTGTATTAAAGATAGTTCGATTACTGCTAGCCTTTAGACGCGCTTCATAATTACACTGCAACAGTTTATTGAGTGCCATAAGGAGGATAGTATGGCAGCGATAGCCTAGTGGAGATACCAACGGACTGCCATGCAGAGGGTATCGGGTTCGTATCCACGGTACGCACCAATGACTTTTCGAAGTTAGGTGCGTATTAAATTGTTAATTATCGCTTGTCCCGTACCTCGGAGAGCACGTTAAACCGTCGGTCCAGGCTGTCATGAAGATCTTTGACAGTCGTTTGGGAAGTCAGTACCCTCAAATAAACTCATACTGGTCAAAACCATGGAATATCGCTATCCCTTTGGGTTGCGGAGGTCAGACGGCAGTCGCTCTGTGGAAAAGTTGATATTCTGTCATATCTGGTTCGACCAGTAAGCGGACCTCGGGCTCCAAGGCGTGTAAGTCTTGGATGCAACCGGTTTAACGCTAGGGCGATGATGAAGGAGGATAGTATGGAACATCGACAGGTAATATCGGCGACTATGAAGAGAACCAATGCACGGACCAACTGCTGTTACTTGCTTCTTTTTTGTCGGATATGGTTTAAGTAATATTTCCAATGATATTTTACGTAAAGACGCTTGACGGCAACTAAAGGTAATATTTCCTTTTTGTTTTCGCAGACGAAGACCGCTGTAGTGGGTTTGCTTTCACCACTAAAAGTTTAGCGGGGTAAGGCAACCTTGCGCAACCCCGCCGGGTCAAGCACCTTCCATTTTAAACCTTTAGTCTCATACAAAGATTTCATCTAACCTCTAGATTTTTAAAAATAAACATAAGATTATTTGGTTATTGGATTAGGTTATTGGGTTTTCTGTTAGGAAATTCTCAGTAGCAGCACGGAGTCTGATAATGTGCCCGGTACGGCAATAGGCTCGCCCCCTATTACGTGGGACCTAAAAATTCATGGCGAAATGTTGGTGTAATATTACACCTCTGCCTACCCCTTCGGGGATACAGGCGTGAGTCTATAAAAAAAAAGATTATTTCTACAATAATAAGCAAAATCATTAAATTAACATTCTAGGCATCCTAAGCCTGATGATGATGAGGCTTAGGATGTCTAGGAAGAGAATTTAATGATTTTTACCTTTAGTAGAAATCAAATAGCTTCTCTACTAACCAATGGGTCGCAGGCTTACGCGCGACCGTTATGATATTGGACTATACTGATAAAGCTATTGTGTCCATGGGTAAGTACCTATTGGTAATTGCAATAGCACTTTGGACGAACTGATGTGGTCACGATTTAAAGGGAACGATGCCATAAACGTGTGTTCTAATTTACTTATATAGGAGTATTAGCCCTGCATTGTTTTATTAGAATAGCTTCTTGCTAAACGCAATTGAGGAAAGCAATCTAATAGAATTGGAGGTAGGTAAAGCTTTTTAGTACGGTCTTCCGCCTTAGAGGGAAAATGTTGGGATGACATGACACCATTAGAAAAAACATCTTGCAAGGACAATTACTATTAAGGGGAAAGAACGGACCGGAGAAATACTTTTGGTTTGATCAGGTAAATTAGAAGTAAAGGTCATTATTGTATTTTTTATGAAGACGTCGCATGTCATTGACGTTAGGCCAATCATGGCCTAACGTCAGCGGGAATATTGTGCATATTTTGTAAAGTAACAAAATTTAAATATAGTTTTGTGTAGAAATAGGTTACTGCACCGTGTTTGAGCCTACATTTACCGCTGACAAATATAAAGTTGCGATTTATACACAGACTTCAGTCTGGGATTACAATATCATTCTATCCTGCCCGATCATCAGTCTGAGCTTACACACATAATTATAATAAGCTCAACCAATAGTTATGTTTCGGCTAGCCAAACCGATTATACAGGTTTGGCACAAACCCAGGTATCAATGAAGGAGTTGTCACCTAAACAGTCCAAAATGTATGAATATTGAACATCATATAAGGTACCTACCAGTCTATAGTTATCTACATATACCTATATTATATTGAAGCCAAAGCAATTTACTGGCCTTCTCTGCGCGAATAGATTGCCATTGAACCTAGATTCCTAGTTGTCAATGCCCAAAGCGATAGATAATTTAATAGGAGTCAGCCAATCAAATTAGATGGCGAACTAAATTGATTTGATTTGTAATATTGGAGATAGAATCTTCTATTCAGTAAATGACTTTAGACTTTAGGGGTCTATAAACATACTTATTTAATACCCTGTTAAGACTAATGTTTCATGCAATATTATTTAGCGGGTCTTAGTCGCGATAAATTACTTATTTCAAGGCATAAATACCTCTGTTATTCTCCTACGTATCTACCGGCTTGCAACAGCCGTAGTCGCGGAGGGACGCGGATATTGTATGATGTATACAAATCGCGAAAGTTTAAAATCGATTAAGACTAATATTATATTAAATATCTGTTTGTGGTATTGTAAAACACCTTTTAGAAAAAAAAGCTGCTTTATTTTTTCCTTGCCTGATAATTTGGGAAGCTTAGCATAAGGTTTACACAACCTCGTATGCGTTAACAAAAATGTCAAGTGTTAATTATAATAAAATTACTCTATGCAGAACACCGTTACTGTGATTTACGCAGAATGAGCCTCTCTTGTCGATGTGTTTTTGGTCTTCAGTAAGTCGGTGATAGAAGCTCAAACTATAGGAACACTTCTGGCACTTTTTCTACTGAAATCAGGATTACTAGAGCCTTGAAGATCACGCTTAGAAAGACTCAGTATTCTTTTATATTTATATATATAGTTTGATTTCCATGTAGTGATAGATCTCTTATGTATTCACACCCACAGCTCTTATAAAATATGATAAATTCGCAATTGGTACGTTCATTTCAATACGTACAGTCGAACAACTTCCTGCTAGACCACCATAAGGGTGAGAATCGCTCAGCAAAACATCGTCGCTTCCTGTGGTACTTTACACAAAAATTGACATACAGAACCAGTTTTTAGTGTGCCTCGACTCTATGAGCGAGCCAAGGGATTTTTTTCAAACTGGTCCACCGC
The DNA here is from genome assembly GCA_944739405.2 of Euclidia mi. Classification (NCBI taxonomy): domain Eukaryota; kingdom Metazoa; phylum Arthropoda; class Insecta; order Lepidoptera; family Erebidae; genus Euclidia; species Euclidia mi. The sequence goes on along the minus strand of OX123198.2, from coordinate 11,742,570 downwards.
CGACTTGTTTGATTGTACATATTCACGTAAATAGTTAACCCATTCCCAGTCCCATGAGCCACATGTGGCTCATAACAATTGAATTTCTATTGTGTCTGGCGTCGGACAGTGAAAGTGTTAAACGCGACTCACAAGTTCGCACGCAAATATTTATTCATGCTTCATTCATTATATTATAAATCTTAATTTAAAATTCATATGTGTATTAAATTCATATCTGTGTATGGTTATGGCTGCAAATAAATAGAAACATACTACACAAGGATAAATGACCCAGGAATAATAATAACATCAGAAGTAGTAGAGTAAATCGGTAACACATCGTACCCCTTCCAACACATTGAGGTACGGTGAATGCGCCCGCATGTATGAAGTAGGTACATTCAATATATGGAGGGGGGTATGGTGGGAACCGACAACACGTGTTCCCAATGTTCCTTCCCATCTCTCTTCGTGTGAACAACATGCAGTGCAGGTTATTGTTTAGGGGTTAAGAAACTTGTCTTATTAGAGGCGTGGATGTGTTGATAAATCGGATTTTGTCTTCTAATGTCCTATTAAACTTCGTGTATAGATTATGCAAGGATTTGAGATAGCAATGTTTAAGTTTATTTTTAAGAGATTAAGATTTTGGAATACCCTGTCATTCACATGTATTCACACTACTCATAAAAATAATGGTTTTCTTACTGACTGCCTAGCAACTCGAAGATAAAAATGCCCTCGAACACTTTTATTAAGATGCAGGGGCCTGGTACGTAAAAGATCATGCGTCACTTCAAACGCAATCCGATAAGTATTGAAAACATCGCCAAAACTTCAGATTAACCTCCGATACCTTTATTTTAAACTGTAACGATTTGTACAAAATACTAATAAACATTGATGTTAAGCTCATAACTCGAAAGTCAAAACCACAACAAAATTTCACGTAAGGCCGGACACTGACAGCTTAATACAGCTTATAAATCATAGGAATAGGAAATATATAAACCCTTAAACAAATAATATACCTGCTGAATGCTCCAGCATTATGTAATGTGTCATCCAACCAAGAAAGGGGTGTAAGTCAAAATTGGCAATTTATCCGCACTAGTCGAATGTCCGGCTCGTCGGGACTAGATAATGTCCGACCGTCCGAAATAACTGCCATAAATTGAGTTCGCCAACTATCGTCCCTTGTCCGGTACGCGACTTTGCTGTTTTATATGGCGCATCCAAGTTTTTATTGGCTGTTTGCGCTTTAGCGGGATTGGTGTTAATTTTAATGCGAACGGTATTAACGATTTTCAAGGCAATTGGTATTAAGAATAACATTTTGGTCGGACTGTGCAAAACCATCCTTTATTATTTTTCATATTTGTATAATAGTAATATTTTGGAGAAACGGGCTCTATTTGTCCCACTCACTATAAATTAAATAACGTTTTTTTAACGAAAACAGTTAATGAATCCTACGTGGCAGGACTCTTCGCAAACATTTAACCAACATTTAACTTGGTAAAATATAAGATTTTCTCGAGACAACACAGTGTCAAGGGTGTGTTAGTATCAGTCACTCAGGGTGTGTTAAAGTGTCGTCTGGGTGCAGATAACAAAGTGTAGATAACAAGCCTGCCTCACCTCCGTACACTGACAAGCGACGGCGGCTTTTGTTTGAACTTATTATCTAGAAGAATACACTAGTACGCCGACATATATGCACTAACTAGCTGTACCATAGGGCTGGGCTACATTGATTCTTCATAACAAGAATACGTTGTTTTTGTTGTTATGATAGCGTAAGTATTTATGTGTATTATCATCATCATTTCAGTGATTTCCCATTTGCGATCCAAGTCACTACCCTTGTACCCGTTGGTCCGCTGTATAAGTATCTACATTTCTTATAATATTCGTAAATTTTACCTGTATGTAACGAGGAGACAAAGACAGATACAGGGTGGCGCAAAAGTAATTACCCTATAGAAATATCTTCTATTTTTTGATGACATCTCCTGTCATTCTGATATTGAAAATTTTGTAGTCATCAAATGTAAAATTCACCTAAAAATAATCATGGATCGCTTTACTCCACAAGAATGTGGAATAATCGTGTCTTCAGTGATAAAAACACAACGTGAACTTGACTCTGCAGCGTATTTTGGTCAAAGAATTGAAGATGTTTTCGTGTAAAACTCAGATGACTCATCAGCTGCTGCCTACTGATCACCGAGATCGTCTAGAGTACAGTCAGCGCGACATAAACCTCAACCTTGAAGAGGATAATTTTTCTTCAAAATTAATTAATTTGGGATTATTTTGAATCTCGGGTGTATGTGAACAAACCACGGACTCTCGCAGCTTTAAAAGAAAACATACACCAAGAAATAAGAAACATTTCGCAGGAAGTGTTACGGCTTGTTAGGGCAAAATTCATAAATAGGGCTCCAATGTGCTTCGACTCTGGAGGTCAACATTTAATCGACATCATATACGAAGTTGTAGCTGAACCAAATAGGGTCATTACTTTTGCGCCACCCGTTACAAAAAGTGTCAGCTATCCTTTTTCGTAGAAAAAGACTGCCACAGGTTAAAATTATCTAATCAACGAAGTGATATCACGCCATGTCCACTGTTGTTGTTGTGTTAATTAAAGGATGTGTTAATTAAAGGAGCTATGCAATATTAGCTCCTTGGTCTAATTAGCAATATCAAACTTGTTCCATAAGAAAAAATCGATGAAATAAAAAACTATTCAATAAGTATAGCAAACTGTATACTTAAGTACTTTTTTACAATATTATGAAATGCCCCACGTCTGCGTTTTATACTTAAATTATTCATGAGAAAACTTTTCGACTTACCCTTAACTAAATATCTTGGACAATTTAAACTATTCATCACGAGTCCTCCTTTCCTGATGCTGGCTAATTATAGGTATGTACCTATGAATGGTTAAACCTTTACTGATGTCATTTTAGTAGGCGCTTACTTACGAGTACAACTAGTGTGCCAAATATCAGGGTTTAGATGTCTATTCTGTCATACAGAATTAACCTACGGATCTTTTTAGTAGGTCGGTCGGTCGCTATTTTTTTTTTGCCAATAAGCTTCGTCCAGCTTACATCGCCCTTGGTTACATTCTATGCTTAAAATAAGGACCAAAATTATTATAATGATACGTCTAGTGAAGCAGTTACGCTCGGACACCGTCTCTAGACAGACCCGTTACTGTGTGCTTGAAACATTTTATTCTAAATAGTTGTCAAAATCGTGCAAAAATACTTAATAATTAGACGAGTGTGTGCACTACCTAAATACGAACAAAATAGTGTATAAACCGCGTCCGTGCAGTGTCAACAGCAAAAGTTATCAACAAAAAACTGACTAAACATTTTATATAAACGGTTAAAAAAGTGTTCATGTTTAAGTGAATGACATTGAAAAACAAAAGTAAGGTCATTGCCGTTAATAAAGCTGTTTAAACTTTTCGCCTTAAGATCGAAATATTCATTGAACTCGTAACGAGTAAGCGTGGCGCAGTAGAGTCATCGCACGCTTTCAAAGCAGAGGGCTTGAGTTCGATCCTGACGAGTGGCGGATTACTTTTTGCGTTGTAAAACACATTTTACTAAGCGAAATTTGCTTATAAAAGCGAAATAAAACCACCAAAAACATTAAAATGAAATGCTATGGTTGTTTAAAAATTTCTAAGGACATTAACAGCATAAAATGTTGCTCTAGTACCTGTGAAAAACAATTTTGCTCCATGTGTATAAACATAACTTCAATTTCGTCAGAGAAGAGAAAGAACTGGCGATGTCCTGACTGCTGTGCCATGAAAAAGAAAGGTGGTGATAATACCCTAACCCCTGTACGATCAGCAGATGAGAACGTAACAATAAGAAGAAGGCATGATGAATCCTCTGAGGACAACCTTCAAGCCGAAGTTCGGGAGCTCACGGAGGAGGTACGTCTTCTTACTCGCGAAATTACTTCTTTAAAGGAACGCCTAGAAAACGCTACGTCATCCATGTCAAGCTGCCAGGCGAGATTAGAAGAATTAACGATTTCGATAGCCTCAAATGATTCTCGAATAAAAATCCTTGAAAATCGTGATAACGAATCCAAGTTACTCGAAAGAAGAGTTACGGAATTGCAACAGGAACTAAATACTCAATTGCAACAACATTTGTGCAACGAAATAGAGCTGGCGGGTATTCCCGAAACTAATAATGAAAACATACAGCATATTGCACTTTTAGCAGCGAAGATGGTGGGCGTCGAATTGACTGACGGCGATATCGACTGGGTTTCTAGAGCTGGACCTCGTATTAAGAGTGCTGTAGCTCCCAATGATGACATACACTTCTCCAGACCCATAGTGGTGCGCTTATTACGTCGTAGCAAAAGAGATCAACTAATAAAAGCGTCAAAAACTAGAAGAAATGTTACTAGTACTGACTTAAATTTACCAGGCAAATCGTATAAAATCTTCTACAACGAACGCTTAACGAAAGAAAATAGGTTGCTTTTTCGCGCCGCACGAGCAAAGGCAAAGGAGCATGAATATGCATACTGCTGGGTCACGCAAGGCAAAATATATGTCAAGCAAAAAGAAGGAAAACCAGCGCTTCAAGTACGTACATCTGACGATCTTTCTCGCATATTTTGTACTCCCAAAAACTGATATAAGCCAAGCGAAATATATCATTGGTAATAATGTACGATATAATCCTATGTTTTTAGAATCTAATGTTAGTTATTTTAATGTGCTTTATATAAACATATTATGTAATTTAAATTTAAAAGGTTGTTTATACATTTTTATATATTCTTTTTATTATACTATTTTATTGTATATTCTATCAAAATCATCTTTCTGTATAGATGTTAAGCTTATGTTTTGCTCCATTAGACATACATTAATGATTATAAAATTATATACGCGTCTCTTATGTGATGTAACTGTAAGCAATACTAAACTTTTCTATATTTGGGTGAAATGCGTTACATACTATTGTTATACCAAATGTATATTGTTTGGCAGTTATATTAATATCATATGCAAAGCCATAAAGTTGTACCATATTTTTTTGCACAACTATGAATAACAATAACATAAATGAGGAACTGGATTCATTATGCATAAACTGCCAAACAATACCTGAGCCTGAACAAATTCAAACAATAATTACATCACATCACAATTTTAGAATTATAACTTTTAACATAAGGAGCATACATAAAAATTTTGATTATTTCTTAATTACTCTAGGAAGATTTAAAATTAACTTTGATGTAATTATCTTAACCGAATGCTGGCTAGATGAATGTAGTGTTATACCGAAGATCACAGAATATACTTCATACAATACACTTAAAAAAATTAATCAAAATAGCGGTGTAGTTATTTATGTAAAAGATACATGGGAAGCCCGTGTAAGTGAGCCAGATATTCACGATGCCAACTGTCTGCAAGTGACATTATCAAAAACTTTCACTATTTTTGGTATCTATAGACCCCCCTCGTTCACTAACACAAATAATTTTTTAAACTCCCTTGATCACGTATTGTCAAACTTCTGCAATAAAAACATAACCCTAATTGTAGCGGGTGATATAAATATAAATCTACTTTCTACTACATCGAGCCATGACATAGAATACCAATGTCTTGCAGCTGAGCATGGTCTTTTCCCCGCGATAACCAAGGCGACAAGGGGTGATACCTGCATTGACCATATCTGGATAAACAATGTTTCTGACACTGTGGGTATCATCTGCTACACTGATATAACCGATCATAATATGGCAATACTGGGTTTAGCATCAAATAAAATAAAACAAAGACCTGGAAATAGAACAAAGGTGAAGCGAGATATTGAAGCAATAAAGAAAGAGCTTATCGAAATAAACTGGATGCAACTATTAGACAACAAAGATGTAAACCACACAGCAAGCCTTTTCTGTGATAAACTGGCTGAAATAATAGATAAAAATACGAAAATTATTCACGTAAGCCATTCCAAATATAACATCAAGCCATGGGTTACGCCCGGAATGATTCGATGCATGCAACATAGAGATAGGTTACACATTAAAACACGGAAATTTCCACACGACTCTGTACTGAAGACTATATACACGCGTTATAGGAATTTCTGTAGTGAACTCCTTCGAAAATTAAAATCAGACTATGAAAATCAGGAACTCCTAAGTAACGCGAAAGACACCAAAAAATTGTGGAAGACTATTAAAAGTGTGTGCCATCTAGAAAAGAAAAATAAAGAACCTACAGATTTACTATCGCTTGAAGACAGTACAAGCACTAATGATTCTCTGAACATGTGTAATACCTACTTCTCTAATGTGGGAAAGAAACTAGCGGACAATATCTTAAATAAATTGCAATTAGACCAGGACACATTGGCAAGGAAAATCAAACAGAAACAAATTTTACATTCCTTTTACATGCAACCAACAGATGAACAAGAGGTTGAATCTCTAATAGTTTCTTTACAAAATGATAAAGCCCCGGGCATAGACGGTCTCCCAAATGTCTTACTAAAAAACATCAAAGATGCCATCTTAAAACCACTAACTATTATATTTAACTCCAGTTTGGTACAGGGGGTCTATCCGGACATCTGGAAAATTGCATCTGTGTCACCGATACATAAGGAAGGCAATAAGGAACAAATAGAAAACTATCGGCCTATCTCGCTCCTACCAGCTCTTTCCAAACTATTGGAAAAAATAGTAAATAAGAGACTGCAAAGATATATAGAAGGCAATAGTCTTATTTCCCCGAAACAATTCGGCTTTAGAAGAGGCAAGTCAACCGAAGAAGCAGTTAGTCTTTTAACATCTACATTATCCGGTCACCTTGACAGCAAAAAGGCAAGTATAGGCGTTTTTCTGGATTTGGCAAAAGCCTTCGACACCGTGTCAATCCCGATACTCGTCCGAAAGCTGGAAAACTACTTTGGAATTAGAGGCATACCTTTAAACTGGTTCACGAGTTATTTAACAAACAGGAAACAGTGTGTTAAAGTGGGCTGCTACAAGAGTGATTTACAAACAACTAATTACGGTGTGCCACAGGGCAGTATTTTGGGACCCACACTTTTCATTATGTACATCAACGACATACATGACAGTATCGACGCAGAGATAATATGCTATGCGGATGATACTGTTATCTTATATAATGAACATACATGGAAGGGTGTTTTCTCTAAAGCTGAGACTGGCATGAGACAGGTAACTACATGGCTGCAACACAACTTACTAACTTTAAACGCTAAAAAAACAAAATACATTTGTTTTCACAAAACTAAGGCGTCAGCCATGAAACAAAATTTAACTATGCGGTTGCATGAATGTCTCGAACAGAGACAATCATGCAACTGTATAACATTGTCAAAAGCAGACAGCATTAAATATCTGGGCGTGGTAGTTGACCAAAGTCTTAATTTTAAGGAACACATAAGCTCACTCTCCTCTAGAATCCGTAGAACTGCAAATATTTTAAAATTACTTAGGTCATCCGCCACGACTTCTATCCTGAAGACTGTATATTGTGCGCTGAGTCAGTCTTTGATAACATACTGCTTAAGTTGCTGGGGTGCTGCGCATAAGACCGTAATGTTACAAGTGGAAAGAGCACAACGCTCAGTTCTTAAAACGATGCTGAAAAAGCCTTTTCGGTACCCAACAACAAAGTTATATCAGGACTCTCAAGTTTTGACTGTACGCCAGCTCTTCATCTTAAAAACAGTTCTCTCCGTTCACAAGCGAACCATAACCTCTAAAGATTATACAAAATTACTATTACTTCGGGTATACAGATTACCACTACCACAAATCAAAACCAGATTCGCTAGACGTTTCAGCCCGTTTAAGGATATTTACATATATAACAAGGCAGCAAGCGCGTGTAATATCAAGGAATGTTCTGTGACAGAGACGAAGCAAAAAATACTCAGGTGGCTCACTTCACTAACGTATGGCTCCACAGAAAGTCTTTTACTATCTCTACAGTAAAATGTATATATTTATGTTGGGAATAATATATAATTATGTGTATGTGTATATATATATATGTGTATATATGTATGGATATGTATGTATGTATGTGTGTATATGTGTAAATAACTTATATTCATTATTTTCTATATATTTATCTAGTATATACATACATGTACATTCACTGTAGATGCCTAGCACATGGTTTTTTTACTTCGCAAAAAAGAACATGTTATTAATAGTTGTATAATTCTTGATTTATTTCCTTTAACATTATTGTAATTCTTTTAGCAAACACTTGTAGTACGTAGTCTCTAAGCTAAGTTAAACAAAAGCTGTTGTCCGAGCAAACAAGGGAAACCAAAAAGTGTAATCGTGTCAGGTACCCACAGGACAGGCTCTGCCTAGTGTGGGACCACAGGGTATTGTAAAATATTGTAAAGATTACTTGGCAATAAACCATTTTTATTTTTATTTATTTTATTATTATTAAGAATACAATGTGTCGCTACCCCTTTCAAATCAGGGAGCAAAAATTTTTTTTAAAAGAGACGAATGCGAAGTACTTCGAATTCTATCCCATTTCATGTGTATGGCCAGCGTGGTAGTAGGCTAAATCCTCCTATTGACTCAAAACGCTATAGTAACGTAAATTATGGTCCATATAGGTATATGGCTAGCATTATTTTATTAGATTGTTTAATCGCTTGTCCCGTGCCTCGGATAACACGTTAAGCCGTCGGTCCCGGTTGTCATGTAGATCTTTGACAGTCGTTTCGGGGCGTCAGTACCTTCCAAATAAACTGACACTAGTCTAAACCATGGAATATCGCTATCCCTTCGGGTTGCGGAGGTCAGACAGGCAGTCGCTCTGTGGAAAAGCTAATATTCAGCCAAATCCGGTTAGACTAGAAAGCGGACCCCAGACTGAAACTGGGATAACGCTAAGAGGATGATGATGATAGGTATAAGGCCAGCAGTGGACTGCGAAAGGCCGCGTAACCTCGAATAACGAAAACACTAACGAAGAGACATAATGTATAATTTCAACTGAAAGCAAAGGCCTTAGTATATTCGGTCACATATGTAAAATCTCTGCTCTGCCACTTCATCTACTTATTTTATTATTTCGGATTCATATGAAGAAGCAATTTCGTTATCGTTCCCCGACACCCATAGTAATCACACATCGAAATAGCAACATTTGCAATTTCACCCCTAAAAAACCTATCAAAAGTATTCCGCCGCTAACTTTTCAATATAGAAAGCAACATAGGGCTAGTTAATCTTTGTCCTCGGAAATGGCCTTAATGAGATCCGACCCTGTTTAATTTGAGGCCCAAATATCTTGATGATGAAGCTTTCCGTTTGTGTTTCAAATTGCTGACAGTGTATTTGCAAGATTGTTTGTAATACGCAGAAAACTCGAAAGTAAGCAGCGTTAAAGAGATACCTAAATGTTTGAGTTGAGTATTTGTTTGGAAATTCAACATTTTGTGATACTTTTGTCTATAAAATAGCTTACCGTTTTACACAGTGGAAAATGTCTTAGATTTTGCTTAGATATACCTACGAAGCGGAACTGAGAAACTAATCGTACCTACAGAAAATTAAAACAACCTTTATTGGCGAGCTGGTTTAAGTGACTAGCTCCTGAATGGCAATGTATCGTGTCCCAAGGGCTATCTAGCCCTTAGTAACAAACAAAAGTGGAAAACTAGTTGGTGACATCGAATTGTTCAGGTTGTTTTCGTGCCCGTTAATGGAATGTTTAAGGTGTCCCCCGCGACCGGTTTAATTCTAGTACGGAAGTTGTATAAAGATCTCGATTTCATATAATTACTTACAAGAAAATATCGACAAGTAATATTTGCAAGCTAGGAACAAAACTCCAAAGGAAGATTTACACCGATTGGCGCGCATCGTGACATGCCGGCGTGCGGATGTGCGCGTATGTGCCAGTAGCCGACTGCGCTCGCCGGAACTTTGTCCTGTGTCGGAACCAAGAGTGATGTGAAGCGTCCGTTGGAATCGGAACGCATGCTCGCGCATCCGCCATACTGTACGCGCGCGAAGTCGGTCTTCCGCTGCGAAATGCGCGCGGATCCGAATGTGGCGGAAGCAGAGTGCGCACGCATCTGATCTGCTATAGTGGATTAGATATATAAGCCAATAAGAAAAACTTATATACATAAGACTATTTTGATTGGCCTTATCGGCCATTCAATTTAAAAGAATATCTGCAGACATTTTCAATTTAAATTGAAATATTCAGTAGCACTTATGAACACTTGCAATTAGCCAGTAGGGTTATAAGAAGAACCTGGAAGAAACTCATGCCCCAATAACTTTATACTAAAAATAACTAATACATATTCCTTATCATAATTCAATAGTTCATAAGCTATTTTGCGAAACGAAAGGATTTTTAAAGACCAGAGTTTCGCAAGTTCTCGTCTCCTATTCTAAAACAAGCTTTACATTTAAATAAACATTACAATGTAGTGCTTATATAAAAAAATCTCCATTACTATAATGGAGAATTCAAAGGTAAGGTCTAGGAAAAAAGATGGCGTAGCTTTTTGTCCAATTAGCTCACTCGTTAACTGGGAAGCACCTGAGTGGGCCGACACGACGTTTGAATGCAACCGTCACACTATCGACGCGCCACGAATATTAAATAAAGTAACCCAAATAACCAGAAATCTGTCTTTAGTGAGTCATCTTTACCTGAGTTTTATAGATCTCCAAGTACGTGGCAGAAACTGTGGAAAGTACATATGTAATAATTTGTTTCTATATAATCTGTGTCTACCTACATATCAAGGAGCAAGTATACTTGCTCCTTGCTACATATTGTTACGGGAACTCAAAACTGCAGTCCCACTTTTTACTAAAATGATGAGAACTGAGTAAGAATTTGACAGTTGAAGTTTTTATGGAGAAGGAACACAGAAATACATGTTCGTAGGGTACATTTAATTCTATAACGTCGACCACAATGACTTCTGGATCTTATGATGTAGGAAAATTAGAAACGATCAATGTTGTGAAAAAAGACGTTGATTTGCGACCTTTGCATCAGAATATGTTTTGACAGTATAATTATCATTTTAAGTGTATGGGTAGGATAGTACCTAATGCTGGTTTTTAATTTGCTTGGATACAATATAATCCATTTTATTTTATTGTGGTGGTGCCTATATGTATACAAAGGGGCGCTGCACCCGTAACTACAAATTGCACAGCCATTAAAACCAGTACAACGTATAAAAGGCGAAGCAGACATATAAATAAAAAGCAGTATGCAAAATGTAGCCAGTCACATATCTCTACGTGCTTGTAGGAGCGGAACGGAATTAAAATGCGCGCGATCGTAACAACGCCATCTGCGACAAGTCGTTGTCGTTTGTTTGTGAAATAGTGCATCACCCCGTCCTCTACCGACGTAATGCATTTTATCATAAAGAGAGAATGTATGTGAACATGTTAACCGAATTCAAAGTAATCTAATGAATTAATAAAAAATACGTGAAGCAAAATCTTTGTACAAAGTACCCCAGTACAAAGATTTATCTTTACTTACGTATTTTTACGAAAATAACGCAGTCGGAGGCGTAAAGTTTATATAGAGAAGGATTGCAATAAGGTAGTATTTCTTAACAAAACTCTTGCACTAGGAATAAACCCTTCGTCGTCCTATATTACAAATATACGTTCAAGGACACATAGTACACACAGGATTGTTACAACGATTGGAAGATCAATGAAGTGTTATCTCCTTTAGGGATCGAACCCGCATTACTCGCTCCGCTGGCCCTGTGCTTAGACTGAGTATATCAGCATCTCCTTGGTCATTGATTGTTACTAGCTTTCAGCTATCGACTACGTGATAATCCTACGTTTGGCAGTCCAATTGCACTTCGCATATTCCTTATGAGCCCGTTGGGAAACGCGGAGCCATAAACTTTGAAATATTTATGCAATAAGCGGCACTGAGCCGGCAGAATATTGCTGGGTCATTTCTAGATTTTACAATTTTACAACCGATCTTTAAGAAAAATATATGTAGGTACTATATTCCTGGTAACATCAGAATCGTTTAGGCTTATAGCTTTTCTTAAGGTATTTCTTTTGAATAAATTATCATTCCAGATAGATAAGGTAACTTAATGTAATAGCGAAGGCAGAATATGCGATGAAATTTTTAGAACAAACGACATGCATTGTTATTTTTGTGAATTTATTCTTAGATACTTTTTGAGATACTCATGTCAATCAATATTATACGACAAGGAGCAAAGAGGTCTTTTTCTATGCTGCATTGAACTCCAGTTACTACATCCACTCCATTATTAGTACTGGGTGTTTCCTTAGCCTCATGGCCATTTAGTGTTCCTAATGGACCGCACGCTTTTATCGTTCTCTGTTTAATGAACCGGTTAATATTAACATGGGTTATCGTTGCAATAACCCAACCGTAAGCCCGGTAATCTTAACGTTTTGGGTTCAAATCACGATTGGCGAGAATTGAACTTCGCGCAGTTAAAGTTTATATAAAGGAGTGCAGTAAGATAGTATATTTTTACGAAACTCTCGCACTTGGAATAATGGCTGTATCGCAAGGGACTTTATCAACTTTCCTAACACGGACATAAAGCACACCCAGGCTTGTTACAACAATTTGAGAATCAAATAAAATGTGTCTCGTGTGGGGATCAAACTCGCTACACTCGGCGTTACGCCAGCCCTGTAGTCAAATGTTTTTGTGCCTAGACTCTAAAGGAAATCTGAAAATCTATATATCGTCACGCCGCCGGTCTCCCAGGCAGATACTATTGAACACAAAATGCTTCGGTTCAAAAAAATTCTTTTGCTGCCTCGATGTGCATGTTATAATAATTTTGCCTCTTCGGCGACGGGGGCTTCACCTATTTGGTTGGCATAATTACGTCTGTTTTGGGCGTCCTCTACCGACATCTCCATTCTTTCTAACACGATACACTTCTTTCGTATTTCTTCTTTCATCCACCCGTCCCAAATGTCCTACAAGTCTATTGATTTACTAATACCGACGACATTAGCATCCTTGGTCATTGATTGCTACTAGCTTTCAGCTATCGACTACGTGATAATCCTACGTTCGACAGTCTAATTGCACTTCGCATATTCCTTACGAGCCCGTTGGGAAACGCAGTGCCATAAACTTTGAAATATATGTATATGCTATAACCGGCACTGAGCGGGCAGAATATTGCTGGGTCATTTCTAGATTTTACAATTTTACAACCGACCTTTAAGAAAAATATATGTGCTGTATTCCTGGTTAAAATTAAATACATCAGAATAGTTTAGGCTTTTCTTAAGGTATTTCTTTTGAATAAATTATTATTCCAAGTAGATAAGGTAACTTAATGCAATAGCGAAGGCAGAATGTGCGATGAAATTTTTAGAACAAACGACATGCTTTGTTACTTTTGTGAATTTATTCTTAGATACTTTTTGAGATACTCATGTCCATCAATATTATACGACAAGGCGCAAAGAGTAATTTTTTTGTACCTACTTATGTTGCATTGAACTCCATTTACTACATCCACTCCATTATTAGTACTGGGTGTTTCCTTAGCCTCATGGCCATTTAGTGTTCCTAATAGACCGCACGCTTTTATCGTTCTCTGTTAAATGAACCGGTTAATATTAACATGGGTTATCGCTGCAATAACCCAACCGTAAGCCCGGTAATCTTAACGTTTTGGGTTCAAATCACGATTGGCGAGAATCCAGTATACGCGTTTGCAACTTAACGAGTTCCTTAAATTCATGGGAATAATATGAAAGTTATTAAACTCGACATTCTTTGATATTTTACGATACTTGTCGGTACTTAATCTTGAAGATACTTATATACCATTTGAGCCAAGACGACGTATTGGACGACTTTCATCATCATCATCATCAGCATCCTGAGAAGAATGACATCTGAATAAAATATTACAAAACAAAACAAGTAGAAAACGAACATGACTTTTGACAACTATAAAGAGGTTGCCAAATGTTTTACTTATAGAGCTCGCATTTGTAAAATTATTTGGAGTCCATCTATGCCTATTGCTCTGTTGATAATAATACCATTTATAAGACACATTTTAGTACCGACACCCATTTATTCAGGGATCACAAAGAAACACCACGTTTAACTATAAAAATAGTCCAACAGCCCAAATCCAACATGGCATCAAAAAAAGGTATTGGAACTCAAAACCCTCCCATCTGCCCAATTCATCTTATAAGCGCAGCCATTTAATACTGTACACAAACAATGAGGTATCAGGTTGCATATCTGGTTGGTAACAAAGCGGACGATCCTTGAGCGTGAACGAATGGCTTAGATCGGACTAATCGGCCCTCTGCGCGGCCACAAGTCAATGCAAAAGTCTGCGTCACGCAAACCTCTCGTTATAGAATAGCTCTGCACTGATGTAGGGTTCTAGATGAGTCGCAAAATTTGTGCGAAATTAGATATTTTTTCATGCAATAGTTACCTACTACTTAGTTTTACGTAATATTTCATACTGCTGGACATATCAGCCGATAGACGTCCACTGATGGACGTAGGGTTCTCCCAAAGCTCTCTACATAGATAAATCTTAAACCACCCGCATCCATCCGCTGACTGCAATCCCAGAAATACCGTCGGTATACTTTATGGGAAGTTTATCGCTGCTGCGACGCCGACGTACGGTGCCTGACCGTCTCTAAAAAACATTTCTACTCCAACTGTCCTCGATTCTTCTATAATTAGTAGATATATTTTTTGCATTTATGTTATTATGATTTATGCGCATTCAAAAATCAATTTTAGAAATAATAATATAATGTAGGTATAAGTATCTAAATCATTTATGAGTTTATGACATAAGAGACATACCCACATATATTTACCTACTGACTCATAAGGCTAATAATTACAAAACGAAATGATTAAATGTAGCTGTAGTAAACTTTAGCTTCATAATAACTAGGTCCCGTACTATCATAATCTTAATTTGCAAAGCGTATAAAGCTATGCATATAAAGATATCCAGTTTATAAAGATAATGGGTACTGATAAGACCGAATACATATTTCATACGTTTTCCATTAAAGCTAATAAGAGTAAGAACAGTACTAACGGCAATCATTAATATCACTTAGCAACTTTCCAAAACGAGGTATAATGACATCTATTTATCTAATTCTATTGCACCATACTTACCCATTCACCTGTCCCTAAATGGCACCGCTAACGGTAATTAAGATTTTTACTTCACGATTACAAAATTAAGATATTAAGTCGGCATAATGGCGACATTTGTTTCAAACTTTACGTTTTTTGCTCGTGTGATGAAGAGGTTAATCTTGGCGTATTTCAAGTTTTATTTTTGTTTAACTTCTGGGCCTTTTTATGTTAGCTGCGTGTGAATTTTGGGCATGAATAAGCGTAAGGTTGACCCATTTTAGGTGGTGATTTATAATGCTGATTTACACATGAATATATTGCAATACATGATAATAAGATACTTTACCTTTTGTAATAATGTAGCCATATTATTTGCGATACATACATACATACATACATACATAGACTCACGCCTGTTTCCCGGAGGGGTAGGCAGAGACTACGGAACGCCATTTGCAACG
The DNA here is from genome assembly GCA_944739405.2 of Euclidia mi. Classification (NCBI taxonomy): domain Eukaryota; kingdom Metazoa; phylum Arthropoda; class Insecta; order Lepidoptera; family Erebidae; genus Euclidia; species Euclidia mi. Next base: position 11,726,874 of record OX123198.2, on the reverse strand, counting down.
ATCCAGACATATCTCTCTTGCTTCATTCACTCCCATCAGATTCCTCATGCATGCTCTTCTGTTCAGGGTACTTCTCACCTGTCCTGTTTTTAGGATGTCTCCAATCTGATCAGAGAACGTCCGTCTAGGTCTTCCCCTTCGTCCTGTCCCTTCCACACTTGCCTTATATATCTGCTTGGTCAGTCTTTCGTCATCCATCCTCTCCACGTGCCCAAACCATCTTAGCATACCTTTCTCGATGCTTGTCACTACATCTTCTTTTACCCCACAACACTCTCTTATCACACAATTCTTTACTCTGTCAGTCAGAGAGACACCACACATACTTCTCAGTGCTCTCATTTCTACAGCATTTATTCTACTTTCATGACTTTTCTGCCATACCCAACTATCACTACCATACATAAGAGTAGGTACTAACACCCCTCTATGCACAGCCAAACGTGCCTTTTTGGACACGTTTTGGCTATTCATAAACGCCTTTAGAGCTCCATTCACTCTATTACCTGGATTAACTCTTCTTTCAATGTCTTCTACATTCTTACCATCTCTTGTAAACAGCGTACCTAAATATACAAACTCATTCACTTGCTCCACTCGCTGTCCATCGATCATAACATTACAAGCCGTAACGCATTCCTCCTTTTCAAAAACCATAACTTTCGTTTTACTTACATTAACTTTCATTCCTTTCCTCTCTAACACACCATGCATGATTGTTACCATCTCCTGCAACTCCTCCACTGAAGACGCAAGTATAACCTGATCATCAGCATAAAGGAGGCATTTGACAAGTAACTCATTCATCCTTAATCCACAATTACTATGTTTCAAGTCTTGCAAACAACTGTCCATGAAGAGGTTGAACAGCCACGGCGACGCTACACATCCCTGTCTAACACCTGTGTTGATGGTAAACCAGTCAGTGTATGCCCCGTTTATCCTCACACAAGCTCTAGAATCCTCATAAAGGGATTTCAGAGCTTGAATTAGGCTGCTGCTCACCCCATACATCGACAGTACCGACCACATTTCATTCCTCACCACTTTATCGTAAGCCTTTTCCAAATCCACGAATGCGCAGTAGACCTTTCGACCTTTGGCCAAAAATTTCTCGGCTATGCATCGCAAGGAAAAGACTTGATCCGTACACCCCATACCCTTTCTGAATCCCGCTTGTACATCCCATATTTTCTTGTCGGTTACTTTCATAACTCTTTCAATCAGTACCTTCGCATACAATTTGCCAACAATGCTGAGAAGGCTAATGCCTCTATAGTTTTTGCAGTCTTGTTGCGAGCCTTTTCCTTTATAAAGAGGCACAACTACTGCTGTGGCCCAGTCATCAGGTACTCGGCCGGTGCTCCAGCACATGTTGAATAAACGCTGCAGCTGACTAACTATGATGCCCTGTCCAGCCTTCAGCATTTTGACTGTAATCCTGTCATACCCTGCAGCTTTACCTAATTTCATACTAGCCAGTGCCTTCAAAATTTCACCCACGCCAATATCGCTTTCATCGTTGCTATCATTACCATTCATTTCACCTGTTGATGTCTCTGTCGTCGTTCTTTCAAATAATCCTTCAAAATACTCTTTCCATCTCTTCAGCACACACGATTCGCCATTCAGTATCTTTCCATTCTTGTCTCTGATTGCTGTGTATTCTGAGGATTGAGTTTTTCCTCGAACTGCACGAACCGACTTCCAGAAAAACTTAATGTTTCTCCGAAAGTCGTCAGATAATCTTCTATTAAACTCATCTTTATTTTCCTCTTTTTTCCTTTTAACCATTTCTTTCACTATTCTTTTAGACCTAACAAACTCCTTTCTTGCTTCATCTATGTCATCACTCGTTGCCTTTCCCATTCTTTCATTTGCTCTGGCAGCCAACCAATCTAACCACGCTTTCTTCTTCTCTGATACTGCTGATTGTACATCCTTGTCCCACCATGTATTCTTAACCTTTCGTAGTTTCCTTCTCTTGATCACACCACATACTTCAGACGCTGCACATACTACCTCTTTTTTAAAGGAATGCCATAACTCTTCCATATCATTTATGCCATCGAACCTCTCAAATCTTACTATCAATCTTCGTTTATACTCATCTTTCACATCTTTCTCTTGCAGATTTTCTACTTTTATTCTTTCCAAGACCCTCTCTTGATTATTTTCTTGGTGTCGCCATCCTTTAAAGAGCCCACGTATCCGGCTTAACACCAAAAAGTGGTCTGTATGGATGCCGATCCCTCGAAAAACTCTCGTATCCAACACATTCTTTCTCAGTCGTTCATCTACTATTACAAAATCAATCATACTTCTTCTAACATTTTTCGCCTCACGTGTATACAAATGTATCCTTTTGTGATCAAACATGGTGTTTGTCACACAAAGGCTCCACTCCAAACAAACCTCAAGCAGTTCTTTCCCATTTTCGTTCACACTCTTATCACCCAATCCACCTAAAACCCTTTCAAATCCATCTCGCTTTACTCCCACCCCTCCATTGAAATCACCTAACAAAATCAATCTCTCGTTATCCTTACATGTCCTCAGAATCTCTCTTAAACTCTCCCAAAACTCCTGCCTTTCGACTTTTTCTTGTTGTGACATACCCGTTACTATATTGACCGGGGCGTAAACCCCTACAATAAGAAGACGAGTAAGTCCTACTTTCATTCTCATCCATAGTAGCCTTGCATTTACACATTCAAACTCTTTAACGCACTCATTTATTCGCGCAGACAATATTAAGCCAACTCCCTTGCAGGCTCTGCTGGTACTATCTACTCCGGACCAATACGCCGTGTAGCTGCCATGCTTTGTAGTGTCACATCCTTTCTTTTTCGTTTCATTCACACACAGAACATCAATCTTTCTATCATCCATCATCTGGCATACTTCATCCAATTTTCCGTCCATTCCACCGCCAACATTCAATGTTGCAAATCGGCTTTCCGTAGGCCGCTTTTCGCCCTCTTGCGATATAATAGTAAAATACAAACAAATATTTTGTCATAAATGTAATAAACTTGTTCTTCTTCTCAATCTTCGTAGTACCTACTATCTTGTCAGAGCGGCCGTGGTTGGTGGATGAAGTTTGCCTAAAGAACTCATCGAGTAAGTATTCTTACGCTCTTACGACGTTTCTTTGCTTCTGGCGTTCTCACAATGTTTCTTCTATGTATAAATTTCATATAGAATACAATACTAGCAGTAAAACAACTGTGAGTTTGTAAAGCATGTTTTGGTTTACCGATGTATTTCAAGATTTTATTCGGGCTAGAAACAAATCACCGTTCATAATATTAAATGAAATTACCTACACACCCACATGTATAATATTATGCATGTTTTAAAAAATGTCTCATCTGAGAACACTAAACCTTCAAAATAATGTCTCCACAAAGTCGATGCATATCAGAAAATGTACTACTTTTCACAAAACACTTAAGATTTTGGCGGTACGTTATCTTCATAATGTAAGCTTTCGACATCATTTAGCAACTTTATTTCTTTGGCGGTTCAGAGTGGTTCTATTTATCAGCCGTTGTTTATCGTAACGACTTTGCGCTTGCCAGGAAGCTCTTCACGTGCCTTTAAGTGCCGTATCTATTTTATTGTAAGAGCGATATATGAACAATAATGTAGGGATAATTATTTGGTTGAATTCGCCAAGGGAATAATTGTTCTACCGCTATCTAATTAGTGCGTTTGTTTGTAGAAACTCTATTGTTTCGTAGATGATGTTCAGTTAATATTTTGAAACTAGGGGGCCAATTCTCCTATTTTTATATGACATTGAAATGTACTCAGAAGCGGTATTCTGATAACGTAATGTCATTATCGTTTAATTTGAAATAAACAGTTCGTCGTTGACACATATTTTGACACTTGTTTCAATTTACGATCTCGTTACAACTTCGTTCAATTATCAAATTATTTAGAAGAATACGCTTTTTGTGACGTAAGTATCCAACAGACACTAACATGATATCGAAACTATATTTATTTAGGAGAATTTTGGGCCTTAGATCTTGCTGTCGAAATGGATTGGCACAAATAAGGAGTTTCGATTGTATAGAACAATTCTCCATTCATAATGTACTAGAGGATGCCCGCAGTTACACCCGCGTTATTTAAAGCTACTGCTCTGCTCCCGTCGCTCATAGCGTGATGTTATATAGCCTATAGCCTTCCTCAATAAATGGGCTATCTAACACTGAAAGAAATTTTCAAATCGGACCAGTAGTTCCTGAGATTAGCGCGTTCACCAAAAGAAACAAACAAACAAACAAATTCTTCAGCTTTATATATTAGTATAAGATTTTACTTTAATGCACGTGTTATTATTACATTCAACAATTTTTTCAGTCAAAAGTAGTGCACGTCCACAAATAAACCGGTCCAGTGCGAGTTGAACTCGCGCACCGAGGGTTCCGTACAAACCTGTAGGTATATAAAATTATTTAAAAAAATATGTGATATAACAAAAAAAGTCAGATTATGGGAATTTTTCCTATGTGCTATAAAACGTTGCTTTATGCCAAATTTCCAGATTCTATATCGACCAACCCCTGGGGGAGATCCCCAGGGGTTGGTCGATGGGATCTCCACCTTGTCGTGGGTGGGGGGCTCAGTAGCCGTGGCTTGGACACCTGCGGTGAAGCTAAGAGAGATCGCGGGAGTGAACGCTCCTCGTGGGCTTGGTGGGGCCTGCGCAGGACGCGTCCAAAGGTGCGGGTGCGGGGGACAGTTCTGTCTGTCCCTCGCAGTCGGGCGCGGTCGCGGGAGGAGAGGCGTGTCGGTGTTGCGTTGCCGCGCGCCCTATCTCCCGCGACCAAATGGGGGCGCACCATTGTTGCGTCGCCGTGAGGTCGCAGAGGAAGAGGAGATGCGATGTTGCGTTGCCGTCCTCCCTATCCTCTGCGGTCGCTGGACCCAACACCTTCATCCGCCGCCAAAAGGGTTTTGTTCGGGGCCCGCCTGACTATCTGGCGGGCCAATACCCGTCGTGGGGAAGCGACGAATGCTTCGGCGATACCCAACGCTCCGACACACGGGTACATGAGGAACACGGGTTGGTTTTTAGTCAGTAAGAGTCTGACAGTCCCCTTCGCCCTTCCCCCAGGGCGGAGGGACTCCATGTGGATTTTCCAACCCGAAACGATGATTGCGTTGGCTTAGATGATTTTGTTACAGCTTAAAGATATTATAGACCCTATTTGATATGAATTGCAATTTAATACATCTACACGTTCATAACGAAAGAGCTCGTAACTTTAATATTATTTGATATTATGATGTAACTAAAAAAATGCGGTTTTCGCAATTTTTCCTATATTTGTGCTGTAAGATGTTGCTTCGTGGCAAATTTCAAGATTCTGAGTTCAAGGGAAGTACCCTGTAGGTTTTGATTCCCTTGCGAGTTTCGCAAATAGTGGAAATTTGCAGCATAAACGGCTGTATCTTTTGATTGCGTTGGTTTAGGAGTTTGCTTTTTTCACAGCTTCATAGCACAGCAGATTCGACTATTTGATATAAATTTCAGTTTGATACAATTTTTATATTTATAATATTTTTATATTTACAATATTTCCGAGAAAAAGGGTCTTGACAGACGGACGGACAACAAAGTGATCCTGTAAGGGTTCCGTTTTTTCATTTCGAGGTACGGAACCCTAAAAAAGGTTTCAAGAGACCTATGACATGCTGCGGATATTTTCAGTGATTTACCTACTTCAGCGCTGTTCTAACTGCCAATAAAAGAGACTACATATTCCAAATAAATAACAAAGCTACAATGATTATGTAGATATTACTAGCTCTTTTAAGACCGGTGTTTGCATGGAATAATCAAAATAAAACGCGAAGAGAGGTATAGACACACTTTTGCATCTATAATACAAAGAATTTAATACATTAACAACAATATACGGAAGTAATTGTGAATGTACGACCGTAGTTTCAATTCTATTGCACCATTAACTTCGATGGATACCTATCACGTTTCGACTAAAAGGAAACTAATAGGACCCCTGATTGCAGTTCAGAAATAACTATTTTTCCTCGAACTGATTACGATTCCTGTCAGGACAATATTATGCCGGTTTATGGGTCATTTAAGGTACGTTATTTCTGAGAATGTAGTTCATTTCCTTGTGATGTTAAAGGTAGATTGGTTTTCCTGAAAGTATCAGACGATCGTAAATTGAAAACTCTTTTGCGGGATAGCGATCCTAGACTGAAATGATTGTGAAATGCATTTTATAATTATACGAGTAAATTTGTCTTAGCAGATAAAAAAAAAAGATTGAAGGTGTTACGAGATTAGCTTGATGATTCTAGATCAGTAATAGTCATCGGCGATGTTTAGGTATTCCGGAAAACTGAGTGATTTGCATCATTACTCTAGCTCTTGCCTCTCGCAAAGACAGCTCGCAGCTGTCTTTCTACCTGCAGGCAAACTAGAAGTCCTTTCCAAACGGACATTGATCGGAAATTTTTAAGAAATAAAGTTTAACTGGAGAACCGAACTTAATTAATATATTGCGGTAGTTAAACGGCTGATCTTTGAGCTGTCTTTGGATGACACAGTGAGGCATCCTTCCCCCCCCGTGGGATCTCCACCTTGTCGTGGTGGGGGGGCCTAGTAACCGTGGATTGGTGACCCGCGGTGAAGCTAAGAGGGATCCAGGAGGGGACGCTCCGCGTGGGCTTGACAGAGGCCTGCGCAGGATGCGTCCAAAGGGGCGGGTGCGAGGGACAGTTCTTCTGTCCCACGCAGTCGGGTGCGGTCGCGGGAGGAGAGGCGTGTCGGTGTTGCGTTGCCGCGCGCCCTATCTTCCGCAACCAAATGGGGGCGCACCATCGTTGCGTCGCGGTGGGGCCGTAGAGGAAGAGGAGATGCGGTGTTGCGTTGCCGTCCTCCCTATCCTCTGCGGCCGCTGGGTGTTTTGGCGGCGGAGCCCAACACCTTCATCCGCCGCCAAGGGGGTTTCGTTCGGGGCCCGCCTGACCATCTGGCGGGCCAATACCCGTCGGGGGGTAGCGAGGAATGCTTAGGTGAAACCCTACCCTCCGACACATGGGTACATGAGGAGCACTGGTTGGTTTTTAGTCAGTACGAGTCTGACAGTCCCCTTCGTCCTTCCCCCCCAGGGCGAAGGGACTCCATGAGGATTTTCCAACCCGACACCAAAAAAAAAAAAAAAAAAAGTGAGGCATCCTTCAGTGAATTTCATTATTTATTTTATAATAGAACAAAAATCTTGTACTCCAGATTATTTGCTTTGAATCTGGTTGTGTTTAAATTGTTCTATGTTCGTGAAATCTCAGGCAATATTGATATTGCTAGGTTTTAAAAAAGGAAAAATGTAAACCTCAGCCTGTCTACCAAAAAATGTTATCGCTCGTCTCCCAACCAAACATAAAATAAAAAAATTGTACCGCTGCTCTTTGATTGACCAAACCAACATACGCTGTGGTCACCTTAGTCAGTGCTACGGATAAATAGTACATACAGTTCAGACCATACGTAGACATACCGTGATAAATCGCGCCGTTCACTCAGCTGTCTCAGCCGACGAGCCTCTTTGAACTCTTATCAAAATATACCTACAGTAGGCGCTTGTTATCTGACGCTCGCCAATCCGGCACACTCAGTAAACCGGCACTCAGCGATACAAGTAACTCACTTGATGATCCGGCATTCTATACAGCCGATGCCGGATTACAGAGCGGTCAAGTCTTTTACAGTGAATACATTATGTACAAATCTTTTATACAAATTCGGTAATCCGGCATTTCCAATAATCCGGCATCGGCGAAAAAAACATGCCTGCCGGATTACTAAGCAAGCGCCTACTGTACTTATTTCATTGCTAATGCTGTACTGTCATAACTTTGAGAAGAATTTAAGACGATAGAAAACAAATAAGTAAATAATGCGTAGATTGGCGGATTGTGATAGATGATAATGTTTAGCTTTATGAATTTGTCTACGAGGGACGTATTAATATCCCGCCAAATTCCGATGGACTACTAATAGGCTAATTGTTGAGCTATAAGGCGCGCCTATTTGATTTACAACGGGGTTAAAGTGTAATAAGATATGATGGTATCGCACTTTCTCCCAACGCGCAACGTAGCAATGGTAAGACATTCGGATTGCAGAAATCACTGAATTTCAACAACACATTAAGATTCAAATCCGCAGGTGGTTACGGTGTCAGCAGGTTCGTTGTCCGATAGCGCGTGGCTGCAGCTGTTATCAGCGCATAGATCGACGCCACAAGGAAACTCTGCTTCGTTATCGAGGTGACAGAGCCGTCGCCGTCGCCAATATTGATTGTGCTTAGTTTGTTCCACTGTTACTTGTTCCACTTAAGTTTATTTGTTGACAACCGCTGTGCGTATCGCGTTGGATGTAGGCATCTGACCTGCTTTTTAGTTGGTATAGTATAGACTAACTCGACATGGTAAATTAAGTATACCTATTATAAGTGTTACATATTATTATTGATGCCGAGTAAGATCGGTTGTATAAATTCTTTGCTGTTCATGTGGTCAAATGATTTTACCTTTGATGGCTCTCAAGTATCCTCGCCGCAATACAAAATTGTTTCACCAGTGCTCCTCCATATTTAAGCATATATATACCTATGAAAATATGGTGATAATAATTATTATCTTGAAAAAACATACACACGGTTTCCTAATTCTTAGCGCAACCTGTAATATGTCAACTAGATGATTAAAGATTTTCTTATGTATTTCTAAATACCTTATAGATTAATTTATACTTATACACAGAACAAGTATTCGTGCTAATTACAAAATTCCGGACTAGATGGGAATCGAATCCTCGACCGCTACCATAGCAGTAATTAGGCACTAGACCAGCAGGTCAGTCACTTACAACAATAGTACAGTTTTTATTACTCAAAAGGCAGACCTGCCAGAACCTGAATAATTCCTAATAATAAAGCGGTAAGATATAGTTGTGTCATCTTTGTATTAGCAGAAATTATGTCAAGGCCACACGTTTCTTGAAGACGCGACAGGAAGAGACTTGAGCTGAGATGCTCTCGAATGCGGACAGATCATATCAAAATAAGTGACATAAATATCAGTTTTGATGGTGCTGTTTTACAAGCAACTATTTAAAGCTGTAAAATTTTAAGTATGCATAAATAAATTTCAGATATACAAGGTTCTCACGATGATATTATGACTAAACTTTTTATGGAGTGGTCGAACTAATACTTACAGGAAGAATGGTTTTAAGCGACCAGGCTAATTGAATCCTCTCCTAAAAGACGGAGCATTGTAGTAATTTGACTTCTGGTATCAGGTTGACTGAACGTATGGCGTAGCGCAGTCACCTCATCTTTTAGAACTATGCTGGGTGTTATAGGTTCGATCCCCACTTGAGACAACACTTTGTGTACCAACTACCACATATTGTTGTTTGGATGCTGAGTATTTTTTGTGATCGTTGGTCGAATGCGTGAGAGTACCCCACGACACATATTTAATCTTAGTGAACTAAATAAAACGATTGTTGCGTGTCGATCGGTGAAAGAGACAGACCATTCAAAGCCTAGGATCCGATGCCTATCTTGTTTTAAGTGTCTTTTGTCTCGTGTGGTTATCAGAACTACAACTCTCGGCGAGGTGGTAAGCGGCGACGGGACAAATCAGATGCTCACCTTATATTTATTGTGGGTGGGGGCGTATTTATATTAAAAAGGATACTCAGGTTATTAAAGGAAACCCTTCTAGGTACTTCTACAATATGTTAGTTATATTATTATATATAATATAAAATTACTTGCCCTGAAGTGATTTAATATTGACAGAACGGTTGCCGTAGTGGTTAAAGCGGCCGCCTCATCGCTTGAAACTACGCCGAGTGTTGTGGGTTCGATCGCCACACGAGACAACACTTTTTGTAATTCATAAATTGTTGTTTCGAGTCAGGGTGTTCATTGTGTCCGATCGTAGTATTTTTAAAAAGTCCCCAGCGAAACAGGATTTTGTAGTCCAAGTGCAGGATACGAAGAAAAACAAGATTATATCGGTCAAGTTATAGTCAGTACATCCAGATCTTCATGAGAACGGCAATACCAATAGTTCTTATCTCGCAAATGACTTTAGGTAATAACAAAACAACAATACTAAAAATATGCCAAACTAGGCCATCAAAAATTAGATCATCTAAACAAAAAATATCGTATATGGTAACCGCATGTTCAATAATAAGTATTTGTTGGCAACTAGGTCAGGCTTAAGCCGCCGACCTAACAACGCCTAAGTTGTTTTTAATAAGTTTTTATTGCTTTTAGTTATGACACCGTAATCATGGTTTTTATGCGCAAAGAAGTGGACTGCAAATTAAATAATTCTATGTAATTTGTACTGAACTGATTCTTGCCTTTCGAATTGACCTATATTAAATTTTTTATTTTTTTTATTTATATAGTCTCACGCCTGTATCAATATCAAGGGTTAGGCAGAGGTGTAAATATTACACCCACATTTCGCCATAAATTTTTAGGTCCCACGTAATATGGGGCGAGCCTATTGCCGTTACCGGGCACATCACCAGACCTCCTCCTCCAGGCTCCTACTGAGTAGGTATTCGGAAAAGCCCAGTAACACTTTTGCCCGACCCGGTACCTCCGATCAGCAATCGCATACGTTATCCACTGGACCACGGAGGCAGTCAATCTTTTTAGTTAAAAAATTCGTTTAAGTGTTATTGCTATTTAGAGCCGTGACGTTTGTGGACAATCGACAGTTGAATGCAAAGAGTGCTCTTGTCTTTTTACTTATATTCGATCTTACTTGAGCTTAGTAATAGCAAATATAGTAGGTCTATGTTTTTACTGTACCTCTAAATTAGTTTACGGTAAGTAAATAACCTAGGCGGTTATTTGATACCAGTGTATTTATTATAATTATTATTGCTATTATATTGTTTGCTAAAGTTACACGAACATTCTAAGATTAGGTCTAGAATCAGTTTGTGGGATACCTAGTGTATGGAATTTAATTTTAATAGCAACATTTTAGTTAGTATTACTACAATTAGTATCGGTTTTGTTGACGCTTGGCCACTTAGTAAACTGTCGAGTTATTTGTTATTCACGAATAATACAAAGATTTTTGTAACTCTCAGTAACATCTTAGCTGTAACTCTCTCAAAGGTGTAAAAACTGCCAGTTATGCAGGTAGAAGCAAGCTATCGATTTTTTTTATTTATTAAATAAACAAATATACTTTCTAATTTTAAGAAGAAATATTAACAAACTAGAATTGTACTGATACTTATTCTACATGATTAAAACTATAAAATATTCAATGCCTATAACAATAAGATGGCTGAAGAATATTCTAACATAATCCAAGATTTAAATTATTACTTCAAATTAAAGTACGCTATTGAAAGCTTTAAGTAGTCAATAGATAATCCTATTGGGATGGCGCTGTTCGTAATATTTGCTTTGACATGTTACAAATCCATACAACCGTTATTTTGATAAACGCCGTCCATCGGAAGTCGTAAAAAACTAGTTGTCGCCCACACGCGCGTATCCAAGACAGGTTAGTGTCAAATTTAACTAAACACCCTATAGAAACCGACTGTGGGTAAAGGTCCTTACATACAGGGTATGTGAAGTCGCGCGGTTGTGAATGCTTTGAGCCATATAAAGGTTTATAATATGTTTGTTTATTAAATTATTGGTCTCCCTTAGAGTACGTACGTTATGTTATTTAAAACATTAGATGTAATATTTACCGATTATTTTAGTGCTGTTGAATAAAAAGCCCTCTCGCGTAGATGAGGATATGCATATATGTATGTACGTATTTAATGCGGCGACAAAGTACTATGAATATATAGGTTTTAAAATAATATCGGTTTATGTTTAACTTACCACTAGATAAAGAAAAATATAACAGACAAAAATAAATGATCACCAAAATGAAACCCGCATTTTAATCTAAAATTATAACCAAAGTATTAACATTTCACTGTCCTATTTAAGCAAAATGACTCCAAATAAATCATTGTCCACCCAAAAGTAGTAAATGATCACCAAATTTAAACCAGCATTTTAATGTAAAATTATAACCAAAAGTTTTTTGTTAGTTGTATAAAATACCAACACATAAATTGGATTTGGTTACATCACCTACTTTAATAAACTTAGTTGATAGAGCCATGCTTCGCAGGGCTCCCATTTTTGAATTAAGGGTCCCAAGATAACCTAACATAACCTATTTATTTGGTGATCATTTACTACATTTGGTGTTCGAATACAATTTGAAGTGCAGTCGTAACTAAAATAGCTAGTACTATTGTAATTTTAGACTTTATTTTTCTGGTGTTAAGTATATATTTTTGGTTAAAGAACTAAGGGTATCAAAGCATTTTATGGTGGTCATCATATTTAACCCCAATAATATCTGTCATCTTCAAACCAAAAAATCCCTATTCCAATATACGTTAACTCGTATAGCGTTAAACTCTTGTGCATGGATTGCCTAGCTTACAATTTCTTTGTTACATTTTACCTTATTCTGCAGTTTTAGATAAGAATAACATCACAACAGAAATTGAAAATACAAAGTAGCCAGTTTAGTATATTAGAGTAAAACTATCGTGAGTTTATCATAATTAGAGTAACTAGTCGGGCTACTCCGACCAAAAATAATACATAAATACAACCGGTGATAGTTACTTTAGCCAGTTTGGTAGTTCTGAGATTCAATGTGCATGTCGTTCGTGCAGTGTGAAAGCACTTTACACGAACGCTGAACAAATCCATAGAGACGTCGCAACTACGCCATTATAAATATATTTATCGATCGTAAATTAGTATTAAATTTCTGGATTATGCTGCGATGAGATTTGATAGCACAGAATTAACATTTTAATATTACCAATATCAGAATAACACCTACTTAATAGCAGCCTATTCTCAGGATTAAATTAAAGTAAAATAGGATTTAGATCGCATAGAGCTAATCCAATAAACAATTTGATCAATGGATATAACTTCATTGTGTTGTCGTGTAGTGTAAAAAAGCTGACAGGCTTTTCAACGGATCTGGTTATGTCGGACTATAATAATATTTATAGTAAAATATAAAGCTGGTATTAACGGTCAGTGTTGCTAACATACCGAGTTTGTGTCCGCTTTTGGACGCATGAATTTTGTTAACAGCGTTGATGGTCGACAATGTTTATTTTGAATATGATGTCTTAGGCCTCCACAAATTGTTGTCCCTAATTTTTATTGGAGTGCAAAGTAATCATTGATATAAGATTTGATCCTAGCAAGAGCGTTTCGTGCAGAAAAAATGGCAAAATATTTTAAAGGTGCTTTATTGGAGTTTAGGTTTAGGTCGTATTTGTCCTTTGTATTGGTCATTTTTAGATAGTTTTAATTGACATGGTTCATATATCGATGCACCAAAATTAAATATTGTATAGATGTACATTTTTAAACGCTTGTTTTGTTGACAGTATGACACATAATAGAACCGTACTATTATTTGATTCACTCAACCCTACTTAATGATACACTATTATTGAATGGAAAAGAAATGATAAACTTTTACAAATACTTGGTTGTTCATCACCAAGTATCAGTAAAAGTTTATCATTTCTTTTACTATCTATACATCACATGTATAGATAGTATAACGATCTGTTTTAAGCTCTTAGGCTAAGGCTCTTACAAAACTTAATTAAAATCAATTAATGGGCATAACCACGAAATATATGATTTATCACAGCTACAGCGATTGCTGAAATTATGTATCAGGCACTCAGAATACAATAGTTTATTCATTTTAGTTTCGCAATTGACTTAATTTAGAAATAGTGGATCGCGTAGTGGTTTATGTCGTCGATTGACCGTTTAGCACTACGTCAAGTCTTGTGAGTTCGATTCCCATACAAGATAAAAATCTGTAGGTGGGCTTTTTGTGAATAATTTCATAGACCCATACGACACGTTACCTACTTATTCTTTGTTCAAGAGTTATATTAAATAATAAACTATCAAATTAATTCTAAGTGTTATTCAGTTCAAGTAAATATTTTGATAATCTCAACCACAAGTTCCTTTAATTTAGAAAATCTGCATTGCTATTCATCCATTCATAACTAATTCTCGCGCTGTATAAGGATATTTACACTGTAGTACCAAATGAATTTTCATTGAATACTAGACTTACAGCACTAATGAACGTATCATTAGCGTTGAAAGTCTAGACTGTGAGGTTTACAGCAGAGACTGTATATAATTATAGATTTTATATTAACTGATTACATAATCAAGTAAATCCTGATAGAAATCAAATATTATTATTGATAAATCGTTAAACAAATTACGCCAAAATAAACCGAAAACCTTTTTCTTTAAATTAAATTTAGATGCTAACGAATTCAATTTCCATCTAGTTTAATTTAAAATATGTAAAAAAGTTAACAAATTCGGTTTTATGTGATTCAAACAACTTGAAAAGGAATCGTTTGATTACCAAACGAAGTCGTAAATTCTGATTTGAAGTGATTCAAGATGGAGGAATGAAGTGCGGGCAAATCGCTGACGAGTCATTTTGCGTGAACACGCCGAATACAAATTACTAAATTCTGTATTGAGCAGTAAATATACCTAACTTGGTGTGAATTATTTATTCAATGTTTTGATTTGTTAGCTGAAGGAACAATGTATAAGATGGAAAATTCAAAAGGTATATTATAGGTATGAATTCATATTTACCCTTTTAGTAAATAAAAAAAAAATTTAGTTTGCTTTAGTTACCGTACTGCCTCCGTGGTCCAGTGGATAGCGTATGCGACTGCTGATCGGAGGTCCCGGGTTCGATTCCCGGGTCGGGCAAAAGTTTTACTCGGTTTTCCGAATTCTCAGTAACAGCACGGAGTCTGGTGATATGCCCGGTAACGGCAATAGGCTGGCCCCCTATTACGTGGGACCTAAAAAAACAACATGACGAAATGTGGGTGTAATATTACACCTCTGCCTACCCCTTCGGGGATAAAGGCGTGAGTCTATAAAAAATTGTTACTATGACTGATTTTCATTTAAACAGGAATGGTAAGACTGTATTAGCAAAAAAATAACAGACACACAGCATTTATGTTTTTGACTCTCACGAGTTACAGAATAGTCTTGTACTAGGTCCTTGTACGTAGAATTCGGACTTTTTCAAAATGTCAACAATGTCGAATAATCTGAAAGTGCAAAACTCTCCGCTGCGCTGTGCTGTGTGTGCGCCGACCCTAAGACTCAAATTAGTAAACAACTTTGATTATTGATCAATGTTTCTAGAGACCAAATAGGGCAGCGATAGCCGAGTGGATATACCAACAGACTGCCATGCAGAGGGTATCGGGTTCGAATCCACGGCGCGCACCAATGACTTTTCGGAGTTATGTGCGTATTGAATTGTTAATTATTATCGCTTGTCCCGTGCCTCGGAGAGCACGTTAAGCCGTCGATCCCGGTTGTCATGAAGATCTTTGACAGTCGTTACAGGGCGTCAGTACCTTCTAAATAAACTGACACTAGTCTAAACCATGGAATATCACTATCCCTTCGGGTTGCGGAGGTCAGACAGGCAGTCGCTCTGTGGAAAAGCTAATATTTAGCCAAATCCGGTAAGACTAGAAAGCGGACCCCAGATTGAAACTGGGATTACACTAAGAGGATGATGATGTTTTTAGAGACCAAAGTTGAATGATGAACATTTTTGTTTGCTGCTTAAGGGGAACTTTAGTTTATCAATGTCCCAGTCGGAGCAAGTAGCAGTAGTCTTTATTATTTCTACGCCCAGCTACAGGATCATTGTTTTCTGGCTGAACGGAACAAAGTTGTGATTTCCATAGCAAGTTTGAAACGAATGCAAATGTTTATCTCAGTTTGTACGACCAACAATGAAATGTATTGTTTAAACTATCGACCAACTGAATATACAGTTTTATTTTGTCTATGATTCTAGGTAACAATATAAGCCATAGTTCAACTTATGGATCGTATCGATTGTTAAGGATGTTTATATATTTGATTTAGTTATCCTAAACAAGCACTACTGTGCACTTTATGTATAATAAATCAAACCCAGTTCATAAAACTGTAACACATTGTTCAAACGTCACTCAATTTGAAATAAAACAGTCATATTAATCGATGAAGTACATCTTACTCTATCGATAGCAGGCATTACGAATTCAAAATTACGATTTGACTATCTAATGCACGGAACTCATTAAAAAGAAAAAATGATTACACCGAATCCTTTGTGGGCCAGCTAGAGTTTTCACTTGAGTTGGCGTTGAGATAAAATTACCGATTTCATCGTCATCAATCGATATGATTGGTGGGGATACGCTGACGCGACAATTTGTTAGCTCTCCTACCTATTATCGGGTAATGACTTGAAAGGCTATCGCTTATTTATTCATACACAAAAACAGATTAAAGGGAAACTTTTAACACAGTTTATTTTTCAAATTTGTGTTTGTTTTTACAGAGCTTGTCCTTTAATGGACGGTGTCTGAGAAAAACTTTCGGTTCTGTATAGTATTTATTTGCTGGCATTTGCCCGCATTGCGCTGTATTCTCCCGTGGGAATGAGATATTTTCAGTGTAAACTGTAATCTATTTTACTTGCCGTTCGAAGTTATTTCAGTTCATATTTTGTAAAAGTTTAGAATCACATGTGTCTGTTCGACTAGTTTGTCTATATTCGTAGCTGGGATTTAACACTATCAGAAGCCGATTTCTAGACTGATTGTTGTGATATACCTAGCTTTGAGCAACCTATCTTCTGTAAACAAACAAAAAATTAGTCGGGACCCAAACTATTATAACTGTATCAAAATAAATGAAGTATGAGTTGTTTTCAGAAGACCGTATAACAAATGGATGATATCAGTCTTGATTTCAATTCTTTCAATTTTTGTATGTGGGTACTTATTTAAGTATTTACCTACTTGTACGCATAATTACCTGAGAGGAAACATGAAATACCTTACATTACATAAGAGTTTTCGGCATGGGAACATCAGGCATGGTCACCATTTTATACTTTACCAAGTTAGGTTCAGATAAGAAAACATAAACAGTAGGTATAAGCACATTGCTTATAAACGAATAATCACGTCATTACGTTTCTACTTTTCCACCGGAATGAGAGGAACAACCATATTTCCATTTTATAATGTTAGTTTTGGATTAGGATTTGTAAATATCAAATCCTCAATTATTTGTAGATAAACGAAGCAGTTTGGTGTAACTGTCGTCGTTAGTTGGTATCTTCTGTTAACTGCGGCTTTAGTTTAATATCGATGACAATAAATGTAAAGTTGTCGATAAAGAGCTCTTCGATGTTTGAGAGAGTTTATCGAATTCGATGGCTTGTGTTAATGTTGTCTGTTCGAAATAATCTATCAAATCATATTTAACTGAAAGGTTATGATATACATTTCTGTTCAATTTATTCCGGTTCGAAGACAGTTAGTTTTTTTTGGAACTCAGAATATTGGTGAGTTCGATAGTCGCTTTTCTGGAGCTTGGCTACAGGTTAAACGTGTAAGCATAAAAGTTTTTGCTACTTGAATAATTACGTTCAACATAATAAAAATATTGTAAGAGATCAAAATAATAAAAAAATATCGTACATACATACATACATACATAGACTCACGCCTGTTTCCCCGAAGGGGTAGGCAGAGGCATGTTAAACGCCCACTTTTCGCCAGTGTTTTGATCCCACGTAATAGGTGGCGAGCCTATTGCCGCTTATTGGGACAAAAAAATCGTAATGGCTTGAAAATATATTTTGGGCATATTTCAGTAAAATACTCCTAGTAGACTCCCAGTCAGAAAAAAAAAACATATGGATATTCAATTGTTACGAATCATATGTAGAAGAGTAGGGAATAGGTTAAATAAGTCTTCTTTATGACTTGTACACTGTTCATACAACTGTTTAAATATCTAGTGTGCTAATAATAGTAAAGACAAATCAAATAAAGCAGTAGGTAGTACCGTTCACAAAGCCCACGTAGTACGAGTCACTTTAAACAAATTTAATCATCGTCCAGCTCGGCTATGCGATCTTACGCCATGTCCTATTTGAAACGTCTTAACTAATCAAGTGTATCCAATTCCGCCCATCAGCTCAATTGCTCTTAATACGGATTGCTCATGGCCGAAATACGATGCGAAATTTTTTAATTATACCCATCACAAACCGGGTGCCGGGGGCGTTGAACGTTTACTAATCGGTTTTGTCATCATGTGACGAGCGGTATGCATTTTTAATAAACGAAAATATCACAATAATGGCCTTCAACACCGGACAGACCACCGAGCAAGTAATTGTGAGGCTGACCACGGGCCATATCGGCCCACTTTGGGTATAGTGGCGTTTTTACTTATTCTGAAACTTCTAAGAACACTACAAAGGGCTTCTGATATTATTAAACTCAATTAGGTTGAGTATTTCTAGGGAATCTTGGACACATCAATAATACATAAACGAATGAAACGGGAACTACCATTTTTGTGAAGGAATGTAGTCTGACTGAAGTTGATATGATGAGATGGGTTTCAACGAAACGATGAAAGGTTGTGGGAAAATTGATCGTTATTTTAATTTGGGAGCAACAAGCATCATTGTTCGACGTCCTATAACAAGGTCCTATTGGAAGTCTAGCATAGTGCAGGTTAATTAAAAGTGGGCTTATGGATTTCATGCGGCAAGCTTACGTCATTTTGGTATAAAGAAAATGAGTTGGTTCCATTTTTTCTGTGTATAATGATTTAAGTTTACCAGCTTATTCCAAATTCATCAGGACTTCACGAGTGTCAAAAGTCATTGTTATCCCTGCTGCTGAACCTGGCTTCACAGTTGACACACGGAAACGGAAATATCGGAAAAATACGAAAAATCTAAGTCTTATTTAAAAACTGTAATTTTTATAAGAATTCTATGAATATAGTATGATTCTATCAATTCAAAAGAAAAGTATTCACCCGGGTTGCTATTCTTACCACGAATAATATAATTATATTATAATTTATACTTTTTTTTTATTTATAGACTCACGCCTGTATCCCTGAAGGCACTGTAGGCAGAGGTGTAATATTACACCCACATTTCACCATGAATTTTTAGGTCCCACGTAATAGGGGGCGAGCCTATTGGCGTACCGGGCACATTACCAGACTCCGTGCTGCTACTGAGAATTTCCTAACGCGAAACCCAATAACACTTTGCCCGACCCGGGAATCGAACCCGAGACCCCATGCGCACATTTATACCGCGAGACTAACGAGGCAGTCACTATATAGTAATTTATACATTGGTCTGAATACAAGGCTAGACTTGAATATAACGGGCGCCAGACACATGCAATCCCTTGAATGACATAATCCTGCTAGAAGCTCCTGGCCTACTTACGTAGTCTAGCTAAATCTAATCTATGAAGTCTGCATTAAAGCAATTATGGAGGTTGCGAGTGAGAGGGGCTAATTTGATTGGATGCTCCCCACGTCACCTTTCAACGTATCTAGAACATTTTATGTAATTAGATAGACTTTAGTGCTGTTGCTAAATCAGGAAATATCTCTATACGTATTATAAAATGAATTTTCCCAAAACGCGATAAACTCAAAACTGCTGAATATATTTTTTGTACGGTTTTCTCCAAGAGGTGGCGTTATGCCAGCTTTAGGTGTATATTTTACGCAGGCGGAGATGTGGGTGAAGTTCAGTTATTGATTAAGTTTGAACCTATATGTTAAGAACTTATAATGCTGTTCTTAACTTGATTTTAAATCGCACTCTTCGTTGTATATGACGGATTTGAACCGAACTAACTTTGATGAGATCCAAAAATGGATAATATCGGTTGCTATCTCGCCATACCATATTTTATTTATCATACCTCTACATATATTTATCATACCATTTTTGAATTTATTGCTGGCTGTTTATAAGTCGTTTCATGTGTACTGTTATTTTGGAGTAGATTGTTAGTTGTGCGGGATTGGAAGATAAATGAAATAGATGTGATTTGGCTTTTAAAGTCGTTTTTGCGAGTTTTGGGCCCTAATAGAGTAAGCATCGAGTGTGGTTTCGAGCACCGATTTGTGCCTGTTTTCTGCATCATTTGTGAGCCCCATATGCATTTATCCTATTATAAATGAGCTAATAAAGCAACAGGCTGGGCTGGTGGTGTGGGCAAGCATTAGCTGCTATTAGTTCTATAATATTATGGCATGACAAAAATGTCCCTTACATTGTGTTGTGCGAAAGGCTACCATAAAAATCCTTGGTATTTAGGTCGCGTAAGCACAGTTATATAATAATCACATTCCTCACTCATTAAAACACCATGCAATGACATCAGGGCGGCGATTAATTAATAAAAATGTTGCTCAATGTCATTCAGACGCCTTTTGATACAAAGCATTTTAACAAGCAAATATAGTCATTAAAACCTACAAGACTTAGAAGCTATCAAGAAACAACAATATATTCTCATTAATGTCAAAATACCGGCCCCTTTTTATCCGCCTTATCAAAATCGCCAACGATTAATTTAATTAGGGCATTCTTTAGAACACACCTATACATTCCAATACCTACTGTAACATTTTTAAACTTCCCATCTTTGTTTTACCTTGTTGGCGGTCTGTGAATGGTATTTTAATTAAAGATAAGTTTAAATGGGACTGCCATTATTTTAGTTTTAAAAAGGCAAAATGTATTTTTAGCTTTGTCTGTTTTACGATTATTTTCATTGTAACCTTCTATAGCAAATGGTAAATTAAATAAGTTTGTTTATCAATCTTGTCGTGACTATTCCGAGTTCTTCTCATAGTCCAAAATCTGTCTTTTAACCTGGTTCCACATAACATAAAACATAACTTCACGCCTTTTATCCCCGAAGGGGTAGGGCAGAGGTATATTACACACCCACTTTTCGCCAGTTATGTTTCGGTCCCAATGTAATAGGGGGCGAGCCTATTGCCATCTAACGGGCACATTATTACGCCAGCGATAATTAACGATACACACATAACTTCGAAAAGTCAGAGGTGTGTGCCAGGGATACCTGGGGATCGAACCCGAGACCATCGTCTCGGCAGTCCGTTACGTACACCACTGGGCTATCGCCGCTTTGTGATCTTTATCGTACCTACGATACTCAGCGCAAAGCGGTTTTACACCAGTATCCCAATTATAGTGTATAATCGGACTTAATGTAAAATTAATATTTGAACATATTTTCTGACATATTCGTAACATTGTATTATCAATACAGGTTAAAAACATAACATGCAATGTTTTTATTTTCCGCGTTAAACAGAAGTAAAGTAGCTTGGGAGGCAGTCAAACAACGCGTTCGCATTAAAATGTAAATAATTGCATTTACGGCCGGTGTGCCTTGTATTTAAATTTGTATTTTTTAAATATTTTATGCAGGTAAGCCTTGTTTTTATTGTATTTTAATAACCAGATATTATTTAAGTTATTGATGTTTCGTGGTGCAATCGTTTGTGACGCATTACCAAACTATGTATATCTAGTTGTAATGCATCCCAAACAATTGCATAAGGTGCATTGGGGTAATTCCGATAGAAATTTCTATGAGATGACTGAAGGTCTACAGTTTGATAAAATATTCTAAGAAGTTTTACATTTAGGTACTGCCGTTAGTTTTACATCAGCCTGTAATTAATGAAAATATTCGTGATAATTATACGTTAGATACTTTAATATATAGATGAGAATTGAAAATATGGCACTTAAAGTATCTGCTCAAGAATTTCAAGAATAGGGAAAATTACGAACTATCTCGGGGCAATTCCGAAATAGTTCAAAATTTGCTTTTATTAGAGTTTGGAAGAAGACTTACATGTTTTTTTCAATCGTTATCACTCCATAACCAAAACAACGCCCAATATTTTGGTAGTTTGACTAATCTCGATTTTTTTACTTTATATTTCGTAATTACAACAGGAAACAAAGCTCAGAAATCCAAGATTCTCAACATTTTTCCTAAAGTATTGATGGAAAAGTTGATGTGAAGTGGGCTGGGGCAGAGCATGGCAAAATAGGTTGTGGTAGAGCGGAACGGAGAAAAATCGAGAGTTCTTTTATCATTATATTATGAGTGAAAATTTCAAAATTAATAGATATTTAAGGTAAAATCAATCTTTTATTAGTATGTAAGAACATAAAAGCTCTTCGCAGTTCTCCATTTTTCACCTGTTCAACAGCCACAGCTAAATCTTGCGGTGTGTATGTTTTGGTTTTATTTCTAACGTAGGTTCGGGGCATGAGAACTCTGCAAAATATATTAATAGTGAAGGTAAGTGTTTATGTATAATAATTATTCTAAGCGAAACTAGGTCAAATTTGAAGAAATATGGTCAAACTCAAAAGAATTAATCGTCCGTACCGTAGTAGCATGCGGGTGATACCGTGCGGAACGTCATATACCGGATGACTTATATTACCATCCAGAAAAACAATAGGGCGTTATAGGTAAATGCCATAATAAACTTTGCCCGACCCGGGAATCGAATCCGGGACCGCACGTGCACATTTATGCCGCGAGACAAACATAGCAGCCAGCAAAGTGATAAGTAGGTAAGAAGTAATTTTTACAACATCACTTATGTAGGTATAAACCATTATAATTAAGTACTTGAATTCATTGGTACTTTTACGTAGATTGAGAATCACTGTCCATTACTATGAAAAATCTGTGTGGGGGGGTTATTGCGAAATTTGGTTATGCCGTAATAAACCCGTTGGGGTAATTCTGTTTTATTTGGTTAAAGAGGACTAAGACATTGTGTTTCAATCTGAAATACGGCAAAGCCGATAATCTATTAGAAAAACAAACAATTATTTAAATAACTTACCAGAATTAGAAGATATTGATGTTGGGGGGGGGGGGAGACTCGAAACAACAATTTATGAATCACACAAAGTATTGTCTCGCGTGGGAATTGAACCCACAACAGCCGGCACAGTGTCAAGCAGCGAGGCGACCGCTTAAACTATTACGCCAACTGAGCAGTCGCCTACCCCTAGTTTACCACTTTCAAACGGCCTTTCGCAGTCCACTCCTGGACGTGGACGTTGAATGGACGTCGACGATTGACTCTATTGTGACTCAAAGTCCAAGACCATTCTATGTATCTACATATGTCATATAGTATTTTGCTGTCAAGTGTCGTCTTAGTTGTTGTCACGAGATATTATTTTGTCAACTGTATTTTCATTAGTCGCCTCTTACAGCACCCACGGACTCATATGTGGTGGTGAGACTTTGTATTCTTAATTCGTCATTTGACAGTTTTATCAATAAACCCGGGTATCGAAAAAAAGACTTTTTGTTTAATAAAACATCATACAATATGAGCTTTGTACAATCAAACAAGTTCGTGGTCGATCAGTTTAAAAACGTTTCCTTTGGCTCGCTCATAGAGTCGATCACACTAATACAAAACCACTCCCCCATAATACGTTTGACTAGGGAACTGGACGCGACCATGTCTTGCTGAGCGATTTTCGCCTTTATGGTGTACTAGCGTCAAGTTTGGCCATTGTACATCCAATAACTGTTTTCAAAGTACGGTATTATATTAGTATGCAAGACAACATTTTCATTTATATTCTAAGTTTCTCACTACCTTCTTATCTCACGTTCGTAATATTTCAACAAACATTTCGTTCAAGATTCAACGAAAACAAACAGATTTACGATAAAAATAATATATGTAAACACATGCAGACAGTTATGATATGGAAATTCTCGTACAAACAAACCATCTTGTAGTAATAAATATATTTTTTGCATCCCTCGCGAATTTCGATGAAGCACTTAAAATTCAGACATTCTAAACAGTGCTCTAGCTCGCTATATATGGTGTAATGTGGACTGGTTGGCTCGTCCACTTGTAAATAAACTTGTGAATCCGGTTCCTCGAGAGATAATCTACCGAGAAATGGTTTAATACAAATAAAATTGGGCAAGTGCGAGTCGGACTCGCGCTCGAAGGGTTCCATACCATCATCTGTAAAAGAAAATCACGTTTCTTGTATTTAGGTATACTTAAATATTTTTTAAGTTTCTATCCGTTTATTAAGATCGAGTAACAAATTGCTTAACAATTAAGTTTGTAGCACGGGAGCCCCCTTAATTAATTACTTTTTTAATTTAATTATTTATTTTGAAATGTACCTAATATACAACTAAGTACATTATCTTTGAAAATTTTAAGCGTATTTTACCATTAGTCATTTTCAGCAAAAAATACGGAAAAATCACGTTTAGGGGACTATTGTGTGGGACCCCCCAAATATTTTTTATTTTTAGTATTGGTTATTATAGCGGCAACCGAAATATATAATTTGTGAAAATTTCAGCTTTCTACCTATCACTGTTTATGAGATACAGCCTGGTGACAGACAGACAGACAGACAGACAGCGGAGGCTTAGTAATAGAGTCCCGTTTTTTACGTTTTAGGTACGGAACCCTAAAAAGTATGTAATCGATGGAGTGGCCTAGACACACTACAGAAATAAATTGCATTGAATAAGTAAGTGCAGTAACGGTTACCTTAAGGTATTGATTTTAGCGACCTTGTTCTATATTGGCTCGGTTTGTCGTGGTGCATTAGAAAGTTCCAGTTTGCCTAGATAGGCTCCATTTGCATAGCGATAAAAAGCTTAGTTCAATAGGCAGTCGTGCTTGTTTTTATCTTTAGTGCACCGATAACGGTCGTTTCTTCGCAATTAGTAATGCTTTGCTTCGTCGATAAGCTATACCTGTAAATGTTTACGTTCTCATGGCAATTTAGTTAGCAGTTGTTTATTAATAGTAATTATTGAGCCGCTATGACAAGAATTCTCACTATGAGAAGGGTAAGGCCATAGTTCTCCACGCTGGCCAAGTGCGGGTTGGCAGACTTCACATGCCTTTCGACAACATTATGGAGAACTCTCACACATGCAGGTTTTCTCACGATGTTTTCCTTCACCGTTTAGCAAGCGATAAAAAATAATTTAATAAAGAGTGAGAAGAGGCCCGTGTCCAGCAGTGGGACAGTATAAAGGGCTGATGATGATGATGACAAGAATTATAGAAAATAATCTTGTAGAGCGCGCGATTCTTAAAATTGGGCATGGATATTGTAGCCACATAAGTTTCGGTAATAAATGTGATTATGCCCCTCTGTCGCTTAATAACCATAAGCAATGAATATTATTTTATTTTTATGTAGTTTTTGCGCATTAGTCTTTGAGTACGAGTGCGCTTATTATTTATGGTTTAATTACAAGAAACCATTTACAGCGGTACACATGGTGACACCGCAGTACCATTTACAATCTCATCCACACACGTGTGCTCAAAAACATGTGGACAAAATTATATCAAGTACTCAAAAGTGTGTCATGTTTTGCTTTTCGAAGAACAACATATCCTTGAACTGATTTGACGTGAATTGGTAGTAAGAATTCATTTTTTCGTATACCTATGTTTACAGAGAGTTTTAAAATTCTAATGACATTTTTCTGAGTGCTTCAAAGTAAAATACATTGTTACTAGAATGATGAAGGATAAGAATACCTAGTACTAAAATGCACTAAATAAATCGTTTGTAGTGTCTGTAGAAAGCTGGTATACTTATTGTAGAATCAATCCTGCATGTAGAGCTAGTAATTGAGTAAAAAATATGTATAATTTTTAAATTAAACCGCCATGTAAAATTTCAACTTCGTAGGATGTCAATTTTTTTTAAAGACACCGCATTAGGACTTAATCCTGTGTCGCGGGGGACTTTACCAACATACCTACAACTAACGGACACAATGAACACCTAGACTTGAAACAACAATTTGTAAATTACACAAAGTTTTGTCTCGTGTGCGAATCGAACCCACGACACTCGGCGCAGTGTCAAGCGGCGAGGCGGCCGCTTAAATCGCTACGCCAACCGTGTAGTCAAAATCGTTCTTTTTAGCTTACAAGATTTGTTCCTCGTTTAAAAAACAGGCTGTGCTGTTAATGCAGATAAAACTTCTCATCCAAATGCATTGACATCGAAACTAAACCACGGTAATATAATCTAACAGTATTGTAACTCAGCCGTCTCCCCAAGTTATATGCCTACAGACGCGCCCGGCGCAAAACAGCGATAGGGCTGCTCGCTTCAAGTATTTTAACTACATCTACCTACTCGAAGTTTTTTTTGTTTTGTGATTGTAAATATTACTTATTTTTATATACAAACAAATAAAAATGATGTAGGTATGTAAGCACCCCTAAGAAATGACCTATTGGCTGCACTGTCTACTGTTTTATTTTGTAGTAGACTAAGCAGTAACCTACACAAAGCTGATTCATATCCGCTTCAATTTTGAAAATTACCCTTAAGGTACTACTTAAGGCCTACTAATCATAGACTTCAATGAAATATGCGCTCGAGGCGCGTAGGTATAACTCGAGTTTTGTGCGTTTGTATGGAGTTAGAATACTGTTAGATATTATTACCGTGACTAAACCATAGTCGATGGTCGTATTAATTAATCTTGTACGATTTGACCCACATATACATACTAACTAACAAGGCAAGGTAAATAAAAGCTCGTAAAAATGGAACGATTCTTGTAAGGGTTTAAGTGCAGCGCGTGGTGATGTTGTTATACTTATGTGTCAAGGATCACAAATAATAATATAATAATATTCTACCACATTCACACAACACCATCTAGTCCCAACCTAAGCAGACGCTTGTACTATGGGTACTAGACAATGGATAGACATACTCACATACATTTTTTTGTAAATACTTACATATTATATATAGAAATACCCAGACCAAGACAAACATCCATGTTCATGCACACAAATGTTTGACTTGAGCGGGAATCGAACCCGCGACCTTCTGCGTAGCAGTCGCTCACACTCCCGCAGCGCCAACCGGTCGTCAACTACGTTTATCACATTTTAGTAAGTATAAAAGCCTTGTTGTGTGTTACTGGGTTTTTCCGAATACTCAGTAGCAGCCCGGAGTTTGATGTTGTGCCCGGTAACGGCAATAGGCTCGCCCCCTATTACGTGGGACCTAAAAAATCATGGCGAAATGTGGGTGTAATAGATAAAAAGAGCCGTGAGTCTAAAAAACAAAAAAATAGAGACGATAAAAATAAAAAGCCTTGTTTAAATAAACTTAACGATGAACAAGTTGCCGAAGGCTTAGTCAAGTAACTAATATTGTCTGACTTAAGACTTAAAGTAACTCATACCGGCTCATGAGTATCAGCGAAGCAAAAATTTTGCAGTCAACTTGCTTCATTTAATCGCATCCCAAAGACAAAAAATAGCTGATGGTGAGTTTTCCTTTACATACAGAATGCAGAAAAATGAAACCTAGTACGGAATTCAATATTCGATCTATAGATAGATCTGTAGATTTTAGAATCGTTTTTGACATAAGCTCTATACAAAATATGTCAAACACGAACCTCGAATCTCAAAATCCATGTATGGATCGAATATTGAAAATAGCCGTAAAGGAGATGTACCATTTGGCCATACATTATGGGCCTGGCACGGCCAAACACAACACCATGTGTGTTTTGAAGATAAATGACTACTCTATTAACCTGTATAATTTCTTTTTAAATAACTTTTGGTGGAAATAAGATACGAGATATTTGAAATGGAAATTATTCCGCAACTAAATATACCTCAAAATAGAATTTTAACATAAATATAATACCTAGATGTAAATAAAAGTATGTCTTTGCGTCTTAAAGAACAAAAACTACATAAAGAGTGGCCAATAATAATGAATAATCACCTGTGTACTAGGAAACCTCGTACTGTGTATACTCGTCCAAAAAAGCTAACCACAATCACAAACACCGCTGCATATTCTTAGCATGGGTAGAAGGTACTGATCATTATTATTGAATTTATATTCAATTACATTACATTAAAACCGTACCAAAACACCAATAAATCAGAGCAAAATATTTACGATACACAGTAGCAACACGAATGACATAACAGGTAAAAAAAGTGTTGCAAATGGTTTGAAAAAATATTTCTACTATCGATTAAAAAACAAAACGATTTTTACCGATTAATAATTATGGAATGTATAATAAATGATATATTTCTTGATTCTTTTTACAAATATATTTATAAAGTAAATAAAATATATTGTTTTCTAATATAGTAATAAAAATATTATTTCCTTAAAACAATTTCTGCATACTTCATTTTATTTTTAATGCTGGCAACATAAGACATTCATCCGCTATTACTATAGCTTATTCAAAATAATTAATCTTTAAAAACTAAATTCTTTCACCGATACTCTATCAAGAAACGAAAACGATGTAAAATTTTTAAAAAATATATGTTTAATTTCAACGATTCACAACTTTCTGGCCGCTACAGGCCGTATTTGGTCTTTCTCCTTTATTATTTAATAACTAGGCAAGCATAATCTCTGTGTGAAATCATGTTCACTCTCAATTAAAACACCTAATCAAGGTTATTAGCCTACAAAGTGATCATGTGAATTTTTTTTTCATTTAGCTTTACAATGCACAGGAAACTTAACTGCCGGAAGCGTTAGAGGCTTTTGTCGTGACACTGTTCGCACGACCAGCGACAATTAATTCGTGACACTCACTATTCGCGAGAATACCAATAACCAAAGGTGTTTAGAATTTTATATGACTACACGACATCGCTACAATTCCATTGCAAAGATACAATGTTGCATTAATGTATTTTAGATGATTGTATGGAGTAGTTGCCGCGTTGTACAGTATTGCGTTGCATGTTATGGGTTCGATCCCTGTACGGGACAAAAATTTGACTATCACAAAGGAGGGGTCGGGCAAAAAGTGTTACTGAGTTTTGCTGAATTCCCAGTAGCACCATAGAGTCGGGCAATGAGCCCGGTATCGACAACATTCATATGACACAAATTCATTACAGTGAAATGTGGGTGTAATATTACACCTTTGCCTAGACCTTCGGGGATACAGGCGAGAGTCTGTAAAAAAAATATCCTCAGTATCAGGCTTTACAAACCAGACAATTGAGAAATGCTTTTTTATATTAACCATTTTAAACTATTTACTTAAAATGCACCACTATGTTAATCGCTAACTCTTACAATATCATTAAGCAGAGCAGTACGAACTATTACAAGAAATTAGTGAGCTGCTCTTTAGAGATTACAACCAATTAAATAATCTTTGAGTATAAGTGCTGAGCATATGGAGTAAGGAACACTTTGAACTTGGATGCAGTCTAAAACTACTGGATCAGTTTTGATGTAATTTTTAGTCAATCTCCAGATTTAAACAGCGTGAAGGTAGGTTAAAATATCACCAAAACTGTTTGAATGATGAACCCATGTAAAAATGTTAGACCGCGGAAGGAATAAAAAAATGGTATTAGTATTTACAGCTCGTATCCCAACAGGCCTGAGTAATTGCTGCTAGTTTTAGTATTGGTAATGTTATACTGTACTTATTCGATTTTAAAGAACACAACCAAATACAAGAGTAAAAAGGGAAAGCTTTATCAGTTATCTGAACTTTTGAACATCAGAGACAATTCAAATGGACAATACGTAGTTTGTCAATTAATCGTCTTTCCAAAACTCATAACTTGACAAAGAATCCAAACTACCAATCAATCGACATCAACATAATGATTATGTCGTTACACGCCCAACAATATTTGTATAGAACATGTGTGAACGCCCCTTTAACTGTTTAAAGGAACTTATAGATAGAAGAAACATCTGGATCAAGTGGCGTGGCGATGCAGATGAAGACGTCATATGCACTCCCACGGTCCTCGTGTGTATGTCGTAGCTTTTAGTTTCAATTTAGATAAATATACGTACTTGAATCATGGCTTTACTTTGGTGCTTTGGTTTGGTGCTTTAGATAGTTCGATGATGGCTTTAATTCCTTCGTTGTAGATACTAGAATAAGATTAGCTCGTTGCTAGATTTTCAGTTAGAATATCTGATTGTATCTTATTGTGGTCTATTGTTATTTTATTATTAAACACAATACGCATATTGTAGGATGAGAGCTGCGAATTAGCAATGTCTTATTTGTCTTGTTATATCACCTAAAACTTTGCCAGTAAAATTGAATTCGACTGTTCTTATTTAGCAGCGATAGCCGAGTGGAGAGACCGACAGACTGCTACGCAGAGGGGTTCGAATCCATGGCACGCACCAATGACTTTTCGCAGTTAAGTGCGTATTCAATTGTTAATTATCGCTTGCTTATCGGTGAATGAAAATATCGTAAGGAAACTTGCATGTCTGAGAGTTCTCCATAATGTTCTCGAAAGGCATGTGAAGTCTGCCAACCCGACCCGCACTTAGCAAGCGTGGTGGACTATGGCCTTACCCTTCGCATAGTGAGAAAAGGCCGTGCCGAGCAGTGGGACAGTATAAAGGGCTGATGAGATGAGAGAGTTCTTATTTGTTCCGACCTCCTTATAGTTTTTTTAATTATCGTCAAAGCGAACGTGTTAGTTTACTAGGTCACTATACGTACTCTCTGTCTGATCAATAGGCCAGAGAAAATACGAAGATTCAGTATCATCAAGTTTGCAGCCTAGGAGGTTGATTTTTATATAGCAATGTATTTCTAGCGATATCATGAGTTGCTGCGAATTTCAGAAGTCTTCATCGTCAGCAAGGATTTTTCATAAAACCGTGCTGGTCACATCAACCTCCATCAAATGGCGCGATGTACAAAATCCCAAGTTTCAGCGAGAATCTCACTCACACATCTCCTCCATAAAATGCCTTCATGGAGTAGATATTCCTCTATACATTCCGTAGTTAGTAATTAACTGTGTTGTTTACACAGCTGCGGGTGTATTAGACATAACATCCACGACGTTGTTTTGGTGCCGGGCTCGTTGCCTTTTAATAGTCTTTCAAATTGTTTTCATTCAGGGTGTGTTTTATTATATGGTTGTAGTAGTCTCTGTCTGCGATGTTTTTCATTTGTAATTTTTGAACTTGTTCTATGAACAAGTATGCATGTGTAGGGCGATGGAGCAGCTGAGCGTTATCGAAGGAATTTGGCAAAGTAAAATATGACTGCAGGCTTACCTAATCTTAAGAAGGTGAATAAAATATATAGATTAAGCTAAAATATTACCAGGTGCTTCGACATACATAGGTAAATCAGCTTTTTGCTGTAAAATAACTTATTATTTGATGACTCCTAAACTAAAGCAATTTTGATAAATTTGTATTGATATTTCGATATATTGGATATATCGGCGATTCTAGTTTATAATATATTCTTAATTCGAAGACAGCTTTAAACGCAGCTTTCGAATTAATCTTATAATATAAACTAGTAAAACCATACGAAATCTGTGGTACGATTTCCGCTCAATTCTATAACCAGTTAGCAAAAAATATAAACAGTATTTTGATTTCAGAATTTCTAAACAGCCAGTATCAATTTGTCACAAAAAATAAATCCAATGTACAGATAGCATCGTTCCAATTTTATAACAGTACAGATTATATCAGATACTAGTTTCAACTTCCTACAACACAGTCGCTCACGATTGGTACAAAGCGACTCGTGCTAGCCCTCAAATGGCTTTAGAATTGGGTTAATAGTAGACGACATTACTCACGGCACTCGAGTAATTTATAACGTAAATTGTGACGCCGGGCATGGCCGTGATATTGTTTTGACCGAATATATTCTCAGTATAAGTATAAGGTCATGGTATTAAGTGGTCGGTTTGTACTTTGTCATTGTTGAAAATGTGTTTTAAATATATCTCAGTGAAGCTTGGTATTTATTATCTTTTTTTGAAGAGCTTTAGTATGTTCAGACCTACCATGATAAATTGATTCGATTGATTTAATATTAAGAATTATAATATTTATAGGAGATGACGTTAAGTTGAAAAATGTAAACGAACTCAAAGGCTCCTAAACAATTCCTAGACAGGGTTCTATCACAAATTATTGTTTCAAGTCGAAGTATCCTTTGGGTACGTCGGGTATTGGTTACATACGGGCTTAATCTTTAAAAACGAAGGAACGGACGTACAAGCATCTCTATTCTTTACTCCATTCATTATTCGCGTATTATAAGACGTACAAGTATGACAACTTTTGTAAGTATCCCTTATTGTTAATACTGAATCGTCTTTACACGTAAAAGATCAGTTTAAAACCAAATCCAGACAGAAAGATAACCCGAACAAATGACATCAACACAACATCTGGTCCGAAACCTTTTGTTGATACTCCTTCACTACATAATACTCCTTTTATACGAGCAAGGGTTGGCAGTAATATATACAAAGGCACACGTGGTCGCACTTTGTTTGTTTCACTAAGCCCAACATTGCATTGCCGACCACGCCCGCACACCACCTACCAAGTTCTCTTGGATATAACCCGACCAGATAAACAAGACACGTAATCCTACTCATACGGAATTACAAAATGTACCATTTAAAAGGTCAACACGGGTCAGCTTTAAATAGACGCTTTATATCAATCTATTGACACGATAATGCTACAGAATGGCCGTCAGTAACTTGATCTGGGCTAATCTATTTGATAGACAGTTGAAGTGAATGCAATTTTAGTTTATCAATTTGCGCGTCAATCATCATAAAGTTTTATAGCTGCAGTATCCTTTCTAAAATTATCTGCGATCTAGATTGATTCACTTCTCTTTTACAAATCTGTCGTTTAACACTACAAGAATACTACTTTTGATTTGATTGAAAATTACGTTTTGATTTCTATCTGTAGACGTGTGATGAAATTCTACTTACATTATAAACGTTTGTTGTTAGATGGGTATTATTATACTCGTACCTATATTAATATGTGGAAGATATTTTTTTGGCCTATATTGTCCACCTACTGAGCAAGGACCTCTTCCTGAACTTCCACAAATCTCTGTACGTTGCGATCTCTGGGCAGTCGCCTTCAAAATAGTGTAGGTCATCACTCCATCTCCGTTGTAATGTGGAACATGCTACGAAAACAATTTATTTCCTCGCAACTCCTCGAAAAAACATATATTCTTTAACTTTACCCATATAAATTACGACTATTTTTCTTACATATATTTCACGGGCCACTAAACTTTGCCTATCTGGTTCACCACACAATTGTGTAGAACAATGGTAAGTGGTAACTACCGTCAACTGGGCATAGCAGGAGCGTTCCGAGACAAATTGTCGGAACGAAGACGGTTCCTGTCATTGTCTATTGCCACTACTGTGAATTCACTCGACAGCGTAATGTTGATGTGTTACTGTTTCCCACGGTACTTCATACAACTTTGCATGACCGTAATGTTTTGCAAACTGTACTACAATACAAATACATTACCGCTTACCCATCCATACGATGTAGAAATTACGCATTAGTTGTAAGATAGTTGAGGTTTGTAAGTTTTGTTTTCACCTGGCTTAAATAATATGGTTTCCTAGAATTGCCTGTTAGTGTTCTAGCATGTGTAGCAAAGGTTTACAAAAATATAAAATTGAGACAGCATTTCACACTAACGATGACTTAGTTGTTGGTCTTCTGGTTAGTGATCTTCGATTTCGATCCAGGATACATCTCGGTGTAATGAACACAATTTTATTATTTATATTGTATCTGGGTGTAATTTCGTCCAATTTGTAGAAAAGCCATTGAAAGTAATAGAAGAGCCACTGCCAAATTTAATATCAGAAGACCCAGTTCCGTATTTCAAACCAACTGCGATTTGATTTTGAATTTACATACGATTGGTATTCTGCTGCACTGAATGTCATTATAGTCTAATTTAGCGCATAATTTAGATAGACGTTGACACATAGTTTGACACTTTATTTAAGTTTAGATTTAGCCGCGATATCATTCAAGTGTCAATTAATTTACGAGAATTTAATTTATGATATAGGTATGACACTGATACTAAATGGAAACTGAATTTTGCACAAATATTAAAACGACAAGTTTAGTGGCTTTCTTATAACCATGTGTGAACTATCAATATATTTAGTTATTAACAGACCTTCTTATGCTCAGAAATACCTGCAGTAACAGTTACAAATTAAACAGCTTTACGTATTAACGCTTTAATTTTTATACGTAACATGTTATTATGATAAATGTATACGCTTCATCATCACTACTTTTTGCTCTTCGGACTTTATAAAAGTCGAATCGGCAAATTAAAACAATTAAGCAACATTGTAAAGCAATTTCGAATATTGCAATCAAACTCCAGTTTCATAATACGCCGAGCACACCGATAATAACTTTGATTAGATCAGTATCTATATTGAAGTTAAAATGAAAGTAGCTTCCTGGAAATTTAACAGAAAGTTATTGGTAAAGCAATAAATATCAATATTATAGAGTGTTCCGGTTAGTTACTGGGCAAAGTGGGCAGAAAGTTTAAAGGGGTAGACTGAATTTCAACAATGCCTACTTTTTCTTACGCAATAAGCATACAACGTAACATGTACCTATAGGTCAGTTATTGATCCAGATTATGAGTTATGTTATACGAAAGAAAGAGGGTTCAACTGCAATGTGTTGAAGTTTATTGATTTAGACTTCAATCAAAACAAATCATTTTGCCTTGCCTCAACTGAAAGTGACGTTGTTAGATTAAAAATATATTTTAAAAATATATTTATTATAATGAAATGAAATGAAAAAAAAAGCATTTATTTTATAAATATATATAATGATATAAATCGATATTTACAAACTAATTATTACCGTGCTAATATACACTTTGAAGAAATATAATAATATATATTATTATTATGTCTTATTTGTATCATCCTGTTTACGCACATATTCCTATATGTTATTACAATTTATGTGTGCAAAGAAAAGAGTGAATGTGTGCGAATATCCATACTGTGCTCCTTATTTGCTTAGGCTGCGTTTCCACAGAAGCTGAGCTGCGCGGAGCTGCAGAGACTTATAAAAATTGACCAATCACATTGCTCAAAATACACATCTCATCTCCGCTCCGATTCAGTGGAAACGGTGTTAGCGGAGTTGAGAAGATTTACATTAAAATGTATGGTGCGCGGAGACAAGCGGGGCACATCGGTGTCGAGCTTAGTGGAGCTGTGCCGGGTGAAGCGGGGCTGTGCGGTGTAGAGCGGGGATGCGCGCGGTAGAGCGGGGTTGCGCGGGGTGGAGCAGGGCTGAGAGGGATAACGCGACGTCAGGCGCGGGAGTTTGTTTGTAGTAGTAGTAGAGACACCGTACTGACTGAAAACAAAATGTATTCACAGCCCCGTTCAGCTCATTTCTACTTCACAGCTCCGCTTCGCTAGACTCAGCTCTGGTCCGCCCCGGTGGTCTCAGCTCCGCTCGGCTCCACTTCAGCTACATAGCCCTGCCTGCACCGCTCATCTTTGCGCAGCTTTAGTGGAAACACCTACCTATTTACACGGCTCTGCTCCGCTGAACTCCGCGCAGCTCTGCTTCTTCTTTGTATTAGATTAGATTAGATTAAGCTTCACTTATATGCTACTTATAAATTATGTTACTTTAACCTCATTATCTAAATAAAACCATTTGTTAGAAATAAATAGAATTAATTTATACCTGTAAGATTATACATTTCTTTTTTGACCCGACCTTGCTGCCGAATTTCATTGGTCACGTTACCGAGGTAAGCTGGTCCTCGGAATAAATTATCCTATTATATATAAAAGTCGTGAAAGTTGCGTGTGTATAAAATTATGTATTATTAAAGCAAAGATAAATTTACTCTACAACATAAAGATAACATTTACTCAAAATCGTAAATAATTATGTTACCAACATTATGATTACTAAATGTCCAAAAAAGCGTTTATTTCTCAACACGTCAACATTCATACAAAAAAGGTGCTCGAGAAAGGACCACCATCCCCTAAGTATTGCGACAAATTTAGCCTTTTCATTGTGTCATTATATTTAAATGCAGCGGGGTGCCGACACATTTTACCAAAAAATAAAATCACCTGTCGTATTAGCATCGTAGAAAAATGTATCATAAATTCAGGGTTTTAAAGGACACATTGGCGTAAGAATATTAACAGACTCTTTAAGTTCCGCTTAAATAGAGAGATAATTTGGAGGTGGCTGTTTGTAACATAAATTTAGATCGTGGCGCCATAAAGATAAAGGATATTTTCGTTGTACAAGGACATTTTGTCGGACAAAGGAGTAAGTAGTTGGATTATTGCGGGTACAATATTTTCGCTTAGCATTTTGGGTTGTCAAAGACAAAATTGTTATGATGTTTCAGTGAGTGTGTAGCGTGCCGCTAAATGAATGGATAATAATCTCTTTTATCACAATAGAGGTCTTCTGTGGTAAGTGGAATGAATATTCGTGCATTCAAACGTTTCTGTAATTCGTGCTTAGGTATATGGAAATAGAGAAGCCCTTCTTTCAGCCTGTTTGACCCGTGAAGCGAATCTTCTAAATATACACAAAAAATATTTCGCTTTACTAAGAAGGGAACTTAATATTTTCCAACGCTTCCGGACTCTATGACACCAAATTTCCCCAGACTTCACGAGTGTCAGAATTTGGTGGGTGTATAATCTGTATAGCTATTGACTATACAGATTATACAATAGAAAATAAATAATCGCTTATCAATTAAAAATACTGATACACTAGGTCATCATCAGCCTTTAACAGTCCACTGCTGAACTAGGCCTCTCCTTTGAAAGGAGGAATTGGCCTACTATACCACACTGGCCAAACGGGTTGGTATAGGGTTTGTATCAAGTTTTCCTTCTCTTACAATGCTGTTCTCTGCATAATATGCTCCCTCTGTCGGCTCTTACGACACCCATGGGATGATATGGGTTGGCGACATTCCGTATTCTTAATCCGTCACCACACGGACAACAATCTAGGTCTGACTACCATAAAGAATCTGTCAGTCTCGCATTAAGTTTAAAATACGTTTTAAATCGGATAAACTTGAATCTTATGCATCAGGACGTCCTATATATCAAGCAGAACATATGGCTGTGCCGTGATGCTATCAAGATTGCATTGGGAGTTTGGGGATGGATAAACTCGTTACCGTTGCCGAATGTTCGGGAACTTGCACGTAAGATTTCTTTGAAATTTTAAGTGGGGCGAAGCTTATTACATATAACTGAATTTATGACCCGCATATTACATATCGCAGACTAGATTTTGGCCCGGTTTTGCTCGCTGATGCTTTGAACACTTATATTTTTCTCAGTACATAAAACGAGGTTGTGATACACCTTAACTTCTCCCTCTAGGGATAAGGTTATATCGAAAATGTATGTATCTATTAGTTAATGTAAACACAAGTAGCGATCTGTGAATATAATATCAATATATCTCCCGAGTTTGCGTGAAAAGAAGCGTTATGATTGTCGCATAATAAAAATTTTGTATTGCAAATACAGTGGCGTAATACTTGTGTACAGTTATGGTGGTATTATGTCTTTAGAGCATTGTTATAATGTGATCATCATCATCAGCCCTTTATACTGTCCCACTGCTGGGTACGGGCCTCTTCTCACTTATGAGAAGGGTAAGGCCATAGTCCACCACGCTGGTCAAGTGCAAGTTGGCAGACTTCACATGTCTTTCGAAAACATCATAGAGAAAACTCAGACATATGCAGGTTTCCTCACGATGTTTTCCTTCACCGATTAGCAAGCGATAATTAACAATTTAATACGCACTTAACTCCGAGTAGTCATTGGTGCGTGCCGTGGATTGGAACCCGAGATCCTCTGCATAGCAGGCTGTTGGTCTCTCCACTCGGCTATTGCTGCTTATTACATAGTTAAATCGTTTTAAATGTATCGCGAGAGGATCCGTAAACCGTAGTTTGATTTCAATGTGTAACAATCCCGTAAACCCAAGAAAATACTTATCTACTCATATTGAATACACACATTTAAAATTAAGCTGGAATAAATAACATCTCGTAACAATTTAAAGAATACAAATAGAAAAAACTTTCTATGGAGCAAACAAAGGCGTGCCATTGGAGAGGTCAATATCCAGCAGTGGACTCTTGCGGGGTGATGATGATGATGATGAAACAAAGGCGTGAGAAATGAAATCCCGAAATTTAATATTATTCTATAAGTAATCAAAATGAGTATTGCATATGGTTTACTACATACTTAATATAAGCAAACAAAATAGAATTAATAATCCGAAGAAAAATTCTGGCGATATTGGGCAAAGTAAAGAATCTCCAATATCATGATGGTAACAATTGACGCGAAAGGAAAACCCACAATGCAACAAGCTAAAAATGAAATCTTGAAATGATATTCCATGGCAGACAAAGATGTCTAAAATGACTGCCGACACGTTATTGTGGCAAACAATCAACTCGAAAATGTAGTCCTAAAATGTTTCCGTCCGTTGAACTTTTCCTTTGTGTAATTTTTTAGTTTTTTAATAGCTCCAGTTTTGCGCAGTGTTAAAAAACCTCACTCTGGTCACGGGACGTTTACCATATTAGACACGGTGATTACAATCAGTCACGTTTTTAATAAAAGTCACCATTATGTAGGCAAATTAAATTATATAGCTATTTACGCTTCGAAACGACATTAAAAGTATGCTAGAACATAGTTTCGCTTGTTTATTGTGCTACAATGTTATTTATTGTGACAATCGTATTTAGTTAATGATCTGTACGAGTTTTGAATAAATTATATTGGCCAGTTTGAATATGGTCGCGTTAGTTTAGAGTGTTTTTTAAATTCACTTATACTTATATTATTATTTAATTAAACAAAATGTGTAGATGTATATTGTAGTGAACTAGCTGTTGGACGTGGATTTACTTGATCTTGAATGAAATTTTTTTTGTAACTTTGACACGTTCATAATGATTATTATGAAAGCTCCCATTCACGTTGTAAGTTTCAATAAGATCGGTTCTGTAATTAAGGCGTGAAAGCGTAGAGAACTTAGTATTAGAAAGAAAGAAAGGATATAAATTTTCATCTCCTTATAAACTTATCTCATAAAACATTGTACAATAATGTGGATAGTGGTACAAGGAGACAAAAATATAGCACGTACAGTCCAACAACTTCCTGCTCGAGCACCATAAGGGCGAGAAACGCTCAGCAAGACATCGTCGCTTCCAGTGCTACTTTACACGCACATTGACACTCGTATACAAAACCAGTTTCTAGTGTGCCTCGACTCTATGAGCGAGCCAAGGGATTTTTTTCAAACTGGTCCAGCGCCGACTTGTTTGATTGTACGTAAGCATGTGTTGCAGTATAATCTGCAACAGTGGTATTCACGCCAGCCATTAAGATTTGTAATATAGGTACGTATTAATCAGGATAAATGGTTTGGTAGGACCCAGTCCATAGTTCACAGTCACAGTTTAGCTCCTCGGCTATGGAGGTATCTACC
The DNA here is from genome assembly GCA_944739405.2 of Euclidia mi. Taxonomy (NCBI): domain Eukaryota; kingdom Metazoa; phylum Arthropoda; class Insecta; order Lepidoptera; family Erebidae; genus Euclidia; species Euclidia mi. The sequence goes on along the minus strand of OX123198.2, from coordinate 11,687,277 downwards.
TTATTTCTATCAAGCAGTCCAACAATTTTGCTTTTTGGGGTGCAGGGTTTTACCATAGTAAAATTACGATATAATCAAAAGCTAAAAGTTGGAAAGTTTATATTCTGAAAATCATTTTTGTTCATTTTAGAGCTGTGCAACAAGTGTCGTAGTTTCAACATATACTCAAGCAGAAATTATTGTAAAATGCAAGTCGCTTTCGAAACTCCTCTACTAAAACGTCTTGCTTTACATTTTTAAGATTCACATCAATGATGGTGAATCCGTCAGATTAGTCTTATTATTCCTTAAAATTCCAAATAAGTACATTGATCGTATGAACGCTACCATCAAATCGCAAGCATATCACACAGCATATATTCTCCGTAAGTTCGTCCAACGTGTTTATGAAGAACGCACACCGGTTCATTTGATCGGTGGCTTCTAACGCAAGAACTTAATACCCAATAATGACAGCTAATTGCGCCGCGAACTATTGGATCGTCCGCATCGTGAGACACTCCACTTTTTTATTCCCTTTGCGATTTCTCAAAACTGACGTAGTTGTTATTTTTAATTGTTGTATTGAACAGATGTGGTTAAGGCGGTTTTTGCGCTGGATTAATGCTTGAGTCAATTATGCCTTAATGTGTTACAGATTTGTTCGCAATCTTGTTTGAGCATGCCTGTCCATGAGTTCAAATGGATGTTTTTAAAATTTCTTTTTGGCCAGTTCGTTTATTTTAAGCTTTCATCAATATGTAAGTTTCTCTTAGTTTATTTCAATCCATAAAAAATAGTATACAGCATTTTAAACTATAGACCTTCTTAAAGTAGGAGTTATCTCCACAGGTATAAGTGCTGATTACCTTAAAAGTTAACAGATAGAATATAATTTTATTATATCTTTTGAATGAAATCCTTCGAAATTTTACTGTGCACAAGGTATTAAATAGAAAAATAAAACGAGAAACCTGTCTGCAGACCGATACATTGTAAGCATCTACCTACTATAAAAATCATATTCTTCCAACGCAGATATACCGTGCAATTCAACTAGTTGATATCTTCTAGCCGATCCACATTTTATATTATTGATTCAATTCAAGTCATGAATGTAATCGTTCGTTTACTGTTCTCGCACTTTGTCACTTGATACCACCAGCGTCTTTCTTGTATACTCTGGCATCACAATCCATTTTCTTCGTCTGCCGCTCTTTCGAAATTCAAACATGACCGAAATTAATTACTTACAACGCAACCGTTCGCTCCAAAGACGTCCCGTCCCAGTCAGAGTGACGTATCACAACAATCAATTTGCTTTTTAAACCTGTCCATTTGTTTAATGCTTCAGCTATAGACAGCACTGCGGCTAAATGTTATCAGCCAGTGTCAATCTGAAGTTTAAAGTAGCCGTCTAAAAGTACCAGTTGGGTATAATATGTTCCATTTAAGTACGGAATTTGGATGTAGATCTAGTGATAACTGCTTTGAGTAATGCATCACTGTACATTTTGATGTGGCAGTCACTTTTGTAGTATATTATTTCATCTGTGTTGGTTTGTTTTGCTATTTAACGCAGAACACGTCATTAGAGTTCAATCTTGATTGCGTAAATTATACAACGTTGATAGAATCTTAATGTTTTGAATTAATGTAGCCTAGATTTAGGTTGAAGTTAATATGATGCTGGGCTTTATCGTGAAGTATTAGAATGTCTTGTCTTAACGTAAATTGCTTTGCCCGTTTAAGGTAGCTGATTGCATTGTAGGTGTGGTACTGCGAGAATAGGCGTGGATATTGTTAACAATTTAATTTCTGGATCAAATGTTCAAGTATCGTGTAATTAGAGATAGCAATACGATGTCTGCAACTATTTTGATAAGACGATGTTGCGTGGTAACATTTGTATATTGTTTAAGGATTTTTGGATGTAATTTCCCTCATGTTATGTAAAATAATATGTGCATGAATAACAATATTTTTATGTTATGTATAAACTTATTGTAACGAGTAAAAAGTGTACATAAATAATTGTAAATACAATAAGAAGAAAATAACCACATTAGGAATAGTATCCTTGATATAGAGTACCTAACTAGCGCGATTTGTCGTAAATTCACCGCTTCAAGCCGCAAAAATCCGTAACCCTCCAACACTTTCCATCATTATAACTACATGATATTCAATCATAAAACAAATACATCTCTCACACAAGATAGAGATCACAGAATCAGGTGCGCGCGATAAGGGCTAAGAAAACAGCCGTAAGGGTGGCCTCAGTAGATGTTATTGACTCGCGCGTCCGACCAATGAGATGCGCTCCCGCAAGCAGGTGCTGCGCACAGAAGTGAAGCGACGCAAAAAAAAACTTAAGCGGAACGTTTATAAATAGCGTCAACGATGCATGTTACCCTTTGAATCCTACTCAGCCTGTTTGGATGAAATACGTGATTAAAGATATAAGGAGATTTTAATACTTTTTGTTTTTTTTAATTTATATGGCCGCTTGTTAGTCAGACAAGATCGGCCTGTATTATTATCGCAATAGTATTGTAGCTTTATCGGTTTCAAACTGTTTTAACCAAGAACCTTTAAAAGCGTGCCTGATATAATAAAGGCATTTTGCGAAAACTAAAGGAGTAATTTCTAAACCGTCTCTCTCAATTCCGAGCTATTTTTTTGTCTTTGTTAATTCTTGTTATACATACTGTGTTAGACTCAGAAATTTAAATAACACAGAAAGAAAGTTAAACACAAATTTTGAACCAATCTAAACTAAATCCAAATAAGAGTTGCTAGTTGTTTACTACGGAACCCTAAAAAATCTGAAAACGTCATCGTTTAAGTCATAATATTTTAACCATTAAGCTTGGTTAGTAAATGATTAAAAATATAAATGATAAAACAGCAAAATATTAATATAATTGACAATAATTTGCATAATCGATATTCCATGCTGTAATTTTGCATATAAAAATCAATTTATAAAATGGATATTTACAAGAACATACATTTTTAATACTGCTATAAATATTTATGTTAAATACATAACGCCTTTTAAATACGAATACACACATTTTAAGCAGTGATTCATATAAATTATACGATAATTTTTGACATAAACTGTTTTATTTATTCTGCTATCATTTACATCTGACTCAACGTTACACCTAAAGATCAGTAGTAAACAATTTAGTTCAGGTCTAGTGAATCTAGCTTGACACTGTTCTGTCTGCTATTTGTTATAGAATTTAAATCAAAAGAACACTTCAGAAACCCAAGAAGATATGCCTGCCGGAACGATGAAGGTACAGGGAAGGGGACTGCTTACGGCCGCTTTCAATCTTATACTTACTTTAATGTACTAATACATAAAGCTGAAGAGTTTGTTTGTTTGGTTGAAAGCGCTAATCTCAAGAACTACTGGTCCGATTTGAAAAAATATTTCAGTTTTAGATAACCCATTTACCAAGGTAGGCTATAGACTATATAACATCGCGCTATGAGCGAACGGGAAAAGAGCAGTAGCCTTAAATAACGCGGGTGTAACCGCGGGCATCCTCTAGTATTTGGATTTGCCATACTTGCGATATTTTCTATGGATTGTGTGTTATGTATGTATCTCTAGTAGCCAATTCCATGGATAGATCGAGTATTGAAACCGGCCGTTACAGGACATAGATGAGCAGTATAGTGTGTGGGAAAGAGAAACTAAGAGGCGAAAGTCATTGAAACAAATGGTGAGAGGGGATTCCGAGACCTCCCCTCCTACCCCCCAATCACTCACAACCCCTAAAAACGGCGACGTATTTTGAAACCTTAACCAAAAACTGCACCTATTACATATTTCTCTGCATCGCCCAAAGGTTGACTGGTAGATAATGCCTTAGGCATTAAGTCCGCCTTTGTACTATTATGTGCATAAAGTTTTAAAATAAATAAACAAATAAATAAACATTGGCACTTACTAAAAGTTATATTTTTAGTAATAATAATAAAACCTGAAGAACTGGAGATACTGTAGATAGTTTAGTTTAGATAGTCAGAACCGTAAATGCGAATTGTAAACTAATAACTTTTAGAAGGCCGAGGTCAAGTCATCGTTGTGACTTTTCTTCATCATCTCTTTAAAAAATTAGCCTTTGAATTTAGATGGTTGTCTCACCACTGTCAATATGATTGATTTGGAGAAAAATATGTCAATGGATCAATAATTATTCTATATAATCGCTCTGAGAATTCATTAATAAATAAATAGCGTTCAACACAATATTTGCTAAAATATTGTAAGCCCCTGATAAATAATTTAAAAGCGTTCTGTTCGAAAGCGTAGTAACCCTATCAAGCTTTCCACAATTTAAGTAGCATTTTAAGTTTGCCGGCATTGTGACAAAACGAGAATACTATCATTTGAATCTGGAACTCAACTATCGTTCATAAACTAGCTACTGCTCGTAAAAAACACAAAACTTGAAGTACGAAGACATTCCTTGGCCAGTTGCCGACGTCGACTGTCAAACGATAAAATCAGATGGTAGAAATTGTTGGCATTCAAAGTGACCAGCACTTCGGAAAGCCAAGATCCGTATTGATTACTAATCAAAAGGTAGTAAAGTAAAATCCTAGTAATATACTATTTTAAAACATTCCAACCTGTAAATATACTGCGTATTTCAGTGGTCATAAAGCAAGGCATGTTATTTTTATGGAATTCGCTTTTAACCAGAATGCACATAAAATTTAAAGGCACCAGCTCAGTCAAAGCCATATATCATTTGGAAATCGGTATTGTTTTAAACAAGTTTCGCGCTATCGCTCGCAAGACATTCAATCAAGATGTTGTCAATGCCTTACCATAGGATGCATTGTGATAATCTGTGATCGATGTATCATCACAACTATGGCGATATTGTTTTTAATGGCATTGTCTTCAACTTCATATATGTAACCACTTCCCATTGTTTCCTCGTCACTGTCTCTTGCGTAAGGCCGTTATAAAATACAGAGCTGCCTTTTTGTCGCTTGATATAAAAGGTATTGTTACACATGACGTAAGTCTGAGAATATAGCGTCTATCGCTAGTTTCATTTTATAGAATGATAAATATATCCATGAATATCGTAATAATATTTGAAAATCAATGTCCCGTTTCGCCTTTCGTCATCTTAGATTTTGCATCACATGAACTTTGATACCTTAATATATGTACTTCTAATAGCATTCTTGGCAGAATCGCGAATGTATGGTGCCTTTGCTCTTCTCAAAACAAGGAACACATGGGAATATTATTTTCGAGTAGATCTTCTCTCTCATGTACTCTCAAAAAGCTCTTGTCCTTTTAACTGCATTACACAACACTATCTTTAGAAACAGCCACCATAATCTACCCCCCTTCAACTGCACACAATTTTCGTAATACCCCTTCATAACCCCAAATTAAAATTTTAATTAAGTACAAATGCAAGGGCAGCTACAAGCAGACCTCCCGTATAAAGTACAAGCTTAAATATGTTTGCAACCGACCAATTTCCTGTGAGTCTGGCGATAAGCCAGGGTCCACCTCTTTATTATTTTATAGGCCATAAATAACTTGCAAATTGCTTTCTTAATTAGACGCAGGAACCGGTCTGTCTGTTCCAATTTTACTTATTTTAACATATCTACTTTAAGAATTTTAACAGGCTGCGTCCGTTTTTCAAAAAGAAGATCTAAAATTCGTTAGCTCTTATCTTTGCCTTAATAACTGTGTGCCTTATCTGTCTTCAAGATTTTTGGCATTCTGTGTAGGATTTATGTAGTTGTTTACCATATTTTTAAAGATATAATACCGTAAATGGGAAGTCACTCATATCTTTATTTTATACATACATTTTTACTGTTACTTTAATATTTCCATTTCTCAAGATCAATAAAGCTAAGGTGATCATAAAGGTGCCGACATACATAATTGTGTATGTATATGTACAGTACATCTGTGATCACGGCGCTTGCAACAGTGCCGAAATATCGGATGCTCGTAATAAAGATACGTGGAATATATGTATAAGGACGAAGGACACTATAAAACTAACGTTAAAGACCGCAAAAGTTTCAATTCGAAGTGCCTGATAACTTATCAGGCACTTCGAATACTTATCAGTGATAACTTGATAAGTGTGTATGCCATACCTATGGCTGTTCTCAATTTTATATGTAAATATATGTACCATTATATAAAGTATTCAACTAAAATCTTGCAACTATTTTAAACTCGTGTTATTACTCTGATAATAATTATAGTTAAGGAGGGTTTTTCTACATTTAGCAAAATTTTAAATTATTTGTTTACCTTCGTCAAGCTTGCAGTGCGTACCCGTCGAAACATCCTCGTTTACCCCTGAGGGTAAGCGTGCCATTAATTGAAAACACTGATTATAGGAAACCGGGTATTTAAATTAATAATGAAAATGAAACATAAGGCACTTGACATTTAAATCAAACCTTTCTCAAAAAACGTCCAATTGATTTCGGTAACAAACCAATTAGGGCAAACCATTTTAGCGCAAACAAACTTTTTGATTTAAGCCATTTCTTTTAAATAATCCCACCCACATACAATATAATTCAGAAAAAGTGTCTTTGTGGGCGTTAATTATATTAAAGTAGTGGACGCAGTAAAAATACCGTTTTACTTGTTTATTACAAACAGATCGTAGATACAACACGGTAGCCATGGGAAATGTTCGGAATACCTATGTTTACTGCTGATCCATCAACTGATTGTTCAACTGCATTATATTGGAGTAACACTTCATTTTGGACACTTATGGAACGCTTGTAGTTCGGTTTATTTCTATCGTGTAATGGATCTAAGTTCCTATATTTATGGTTTGGCCATCTGGGAAAGTGTTGGATGTAATAAAATTGTTTGAATGTGAAATTTTTTAACACATCTAATCACTTTCCATCTTTCCAGATAGCTAATGGGCGGATACGCTGACCTGGGGGCACGGCAGGGCCCCCACCAAGTCAAGCAAAAAAGCGGCACGGCCGTACCATCCTTTTCTCGAAGCAATTCAGGCTATTTTCGACCGAACTTCGTTGTGGATAAAACTAGAAGTCTGATTTTTTTAGAACCATGCAGATATAGTATAAACATGGTGTATTTTAAATTTCATTCAATTTGAACGAGTACTTTAAGAATTATGATGAGTCAAAATTCTTAATTTTGTCACTCACTGACCGATCATCAAAAGTCTAAGGCACTTCTAGCAGACATAGAAGCTTCAAATTTAGAATACCATTAGTGTTTAGTATATGAATCAAGGAAAAATTAAAATAATCATCAATTTCTGTCCAGTTTTCGAGATACATTAACTGCATAAATTACATTGTAATCCCATATAAGTATATAGGATTACAAAATAACATTTGCAGTTAGAGCTTTAATTAAGAAAATTTATTGTTGCTGTACAAGAAGGACAAGGTACCGAAAAGGACAAAATTAAGGCTATCTACAAAAAGAAATGAGATCCCATAAAAACAATACTTGTCAAAAATACCGAGTCTCGCGACCGTAAAAAGTTGTGAGATCCATGTAATACCAAGTCGGTTAATTAAAAATCTTGAATGTTTTAAATAAATATATTGACTTGGCAAACGCATAAAACAATCTAATTTATATAATATATGTATTACTTATGAGATATATTGTGTTTTCATCCGATGGTCGAGTCAATCTATTTATTTAATACATTCAAGATTTTTAATTAACCGACTAGGTATTACATGGATCTCACAACTTTTTACGGTCGCGAGACTTGGTATTTTTGACAAGTATTGTTTTTATGGGATCTAGCTTATTCTGGTAGGATTACATTTTTCAGACACAAGAACTATTTTGAGTAAATTTCATGTAGGCGCTTTCTTCAATAAAGGAGTTCAAGTAAGTGACGTGTACATTTATGATTCTCAATACAACAGGACAGTATTACCTACTACAAGGAACAAAGAATACCAAAATGGATGCACTGACGACATAGAAGTTCGCTTATGCTTCAATTGAAGTCAGCGCCGGATAATATTTCATTCTCTCCCGTCCACCTCTTGCCCTGCCACGCAACGACCGCTGGAATAGCATACTTTCACTTCACTGGATCTCACCACCAGCTTGTTTGACTGGCAAATTGTTATATATCTCTAGTTTGAATATTAACTGTCTAAAGCAATTCTATTAATGTTCATTCTTCACAAAATCTCATAAAAATTCAACCTTATAGCTACTTTCTAACTTTCGTTAAGATTAATTTGTTCCCTTTCGTAATCGTACTCTTCTTTTGCGAGAACTTTGTTAACTTGGGCAAAATAAAAGCCTTTGTGTATCTAGTTACTTTTAGATAGCCGACCCTCGTAATCACCAGAGGTAATATTACAAATAGGTGAGCGCTTTCAACTTACTACAAAGATGTATTCTGAGATATAGAATTGCAGCATAAATGATTTAAGTTACAAACTCGTTGCTGCTAGTCTAAATTTAAGAGATTTTAGGTTTCTGATTACTGTTCGTGGTAGTTTTGTTAATTAAAACAGTGCTTAAATAGCGGTTTATTAAGAGAATACAACTGCTACAACAACGCTACGTGCCTTAGATAGGGGTTAAAAAATCTTTGAATGAAATATACTTATCCAAAACACTTTCATTATACTCATTATTTCAACGAATCCTTATGTAAAGATCTAAAGCAGTTTCTATGAAACAGTCATTTCAATTTTCTTCTGCAATGTTAAAGGTAAAATAACTTGCTTACTTTGTAATAATCTTTCTTTTGAACCTTCGTCTGATTCCTCGTATTTTAATCTTGTGCGCTTCCTTGCTATTCTCCTGATGCCTCCTGATTTCTTCGACTAGATACTATAAGGTTGGTGAAAGGAAACTGTGGATTTTTGTTTTGGCGAGGTCAAAACCTTATGAGCTTTTAAATGTTAGGTTTGTGTTTTTAGGTTATTGTTTTTTTATGTTAGGTCTGAAAGGAAGTCGCCAACTGTTTTGTGACTATTTCTATGAGGTTCATGTTTAAATAACAACAATAATCATCAAGATCAAAGCGATATCACTTGCGAGCCTTACGTCAGACCTATTTATGTCCTTGTCAATGTATAACCACCACTTTGTCGAAAAACTATCTATTGTTTATATTCCTGACTTGCAACAGCATTGTCTTTCTAAATTAGATTAGTTTTATGGCATCTCACCGATGTTAAAGCATCTGTAATTATTTTCCGTATCAACGTTTTAATTCCGTGAACAATTTATTGTGAGCGTCCACTTCAATATCCATTCGGGCCAGCTCACCTTTTTATCACTGCATCGGTTTTTGCCGGCGGCCTCCGGGCCTACCGACAATACGCGGCGCGTGACAGCCCGCGGGTGCGCTTTGCGCCTATCTCATCCCAACTACTACAAAAAGTAGCCAGAACCAGCACCCTAAAGTAAACTCTAAACCTTCCAATCAAGATCTGAATTAGCTTAGCAGTCTTACAAGAAAGCATAAAGGTTGTAACGTAAAATCTTTCCGCGCCGTATCACAAATTGGACCTTATCGCGTTAAATGTAAACACTATTTTAGATGCTCGGTAGAGTTTAAGGATTTGTTTTGGTGTAACGAAATGATCGGGCGCTGGGCCGTAATAAAACGACACAATGGAACGGTCAATGTGTCTCGTGCCACTATTTCAGTACGGGGCGAAGTCAAAAGTTTTTTGTTTGAGCTTCGCGGTATTTTTTGAGTTTGTCGAAATCACGTACCGGCGTGATTCACAATGCAATGGAATGGGCGCCCGGACGTTTTATAATTCACTATCATGTTCGGTGCACTGACCTCTGATTGAAGTAATACAGAACTTCAATGTTCACGTTTTGAATTACGTATAACAATTTTAGATTAATTTTGCCTGACTATCTATTTCTTAACGAAATTAAATTACAACAATATCGACAGATGAACTACTGACTAATTCTTAATTATGGAATACAAACATGATACAAGTTTCAATTTAAAATTACATTGTCTAGTTGGTCAAGAAAAATGCTACATAGATAAGATGCTAGACATCACCAGCGTCACAAAAGTTACATTCAAAATTGATTTGATTTCAAGCTTTTCCTTCTTCTAAATTGTCTCGTTTTTTTTGTTTACTAAGCTTACATTGTTTTACATTTAATAGACGATATTATGCTGAAAAATATCCCGCTATCTATCTTATAACATCTTAATCCGTCTCAGCCTAATTAGATAAGACAAAACTCCCATCTGATCCAACTTACGCAGCTCCATCATCTAATTAGCAAAATTCCACAAAATATTTGGGCAAAGAAAAGAAAAATAACAATATTCTCTTCACAAATGAACCGTTCCTATAGTAGGGAAAATTTAATATAAGGTTACTACGCCATCAAGCCAACCGCTTCATTATTAACGATTTAATTAAAATTTTCGTATATTGGTACTTAGATAGTTATATGTTATAATCAGCGGTAGGATAATGAAACGCTGCACATATTTTGATACACCCTTCAACTATATTAAGAACTGTATTTTGTCCCGCGGTTTCCTCTCTAGTGCGTCTGCAAACATTCAAGGTATTCTCTTGTATAAATATATTCAATATTTGGCCTACTGTGGCACTTCACGAGTTTGGGTAAATATTTATTCCGTTTGGGCAAAACGTTGTCAGGTCTGTAGTTTTGTATTTAAGATACAGTCCTAAGTTCGCTTTAGTAATAAAATATATTGTATAATATGTAACTAATATTATTATGTGATGGATCTGAAGCATGAATTATATAAAAACCTAGCTGTTTCCCGCGGTTTTACCCGCGTCCTGAGGGAACTACTTCGCGTGCCCGGTTTATTTATAGCCTAAGTTACTCCTTGATACATCAACTATCCGCCAGTGAACGTCCCGTCACAATCGGACCAGCCGTTCCAGAGATTAGAGTAACCAAACAGACAGACAGACAAAAATGGTAAAATATGTTATTTCGGTATATGTACCGTGTATACATCCATATGCATTTAGTAAAAAGCGGTTATTTTAATATTACAAACAGACACTCCAATTTTATATTTATATGTTTAGATATAAAAAGCTACGTGCCACTAAGTTTCGGCATGGGTGATACTAGCCGCGATCTAGATGATTGACTGGTCCCTGTTGAATGTTGAAGGATAATACATAGGATTATACATATCTACAAAAATAAAAAAGTTTGTAGCGAATTGTGAACGCCAATATGCCTGCATTTCATGACTTAGTTTAGTTCTAACTGCGCAACAAAACGAACAATCTATTCTTCTACATAATAACTGCGAGTTTTATAGACACTGATTTCAACTCGATTATACTTATCCCGCTGTCAATTTAAGGCCCGGCTTGAACGCCAAGTTAGTAAAAATTGGGCAAGTGCGAGTCGGACTCGCGCACGAAGGGTTCCGTACCATCATCTATAAAAGAAAATCACGTTTGTTGTATATATACTTAAATATTTTTTAAGTTTCTACTTGTTTATTAAGATCGAGTAACAAATTGCTTAAAAATTACGTTTGTTGTATGGGAGCCCCCCTTTATTATTTACTTTTTTTAATTTAATTATTTATTTATTAAAGGTAATATACAACTACATATTCCGTGAAAATTTTAAGCGTCTACCTGTTACCGTTAGTAATTTCGAGCAAAAATACGAAAAAAAAACACGTTTATTGTATGGGACCCCCCCTTAATATTTTAATTTTTAGTATTTGTTGTTATAGCGGCAACTGAAATACATAATTTGTGAAAATTTCAGCTTTCTAGCTATCACGGTTTATGAGATACAGCCTGGTGACAGACAGACAGACAGACAGACAGACAGACAGACAGCGGAGGCTTAGTAATAGGGTTCCGATTTTTACCTTTTAGGTACGGAACCCTAAAAAGGACAGGAAAATCAATTCTAATATCAAAAAACAAATATAATATAATTCTCTAAAAGTGCCTCCGTGCTTCAGTGGATAGCGTATGCGACTCCTGATTGGAGATCCCGGGTTCGATTCCCGGGTCGGGCAAAAGTGATACTGGGTTTTTCCGAATTCTCAGTAGCAGCACGGAGTCTGGTGATGTGCCCGGTAACGGCAATAGCTCCCTATTACGTGGGACCTAAAAATTCATGGCGATATGTGGGTGCACTACCTATTACGCCTCTGCCTAGTGCCTACCCCTTTGGGGATGCTGGCGTGAGTCTATAAAACTGTTAGGCTTATAGCCTTGGCCTAGAAAAGCCTAACTAAAGCTGACACAACGAAGTTTAAGTGGTAGCGTTAATTGTAGAGCTTTCGAAGGTGTTAAATGCGGGTGTGTCGACTAGACTATGGTTGGAATTTGCATACATTTTACACGGATATGCTGGAAAACGTCGTGATGTGGTCGTAAGAAGTTGGAAGTTGAAGAGGAAGAAACATTAAAAGCAAGGAAAAGGAGAAATAAGATTTTAAAAATAATGACTATGAAAATAAAAAAAAGCTGAGGAAAAGTACTACAGAGGAAAGATAAGAGAATGAGAATGAGATAAGATATAAAAGAATGAAAAAGAGTTTTCACACACGCACGTAAATCGCAACATAACATGTTTTTTTTTATTTAAAGACATATTTATTACTGCATTTTGGTTGTTTACAACATTTATACAACATACAAAATAAATTAGCGGGTCTTAATCGCGTACAATTAACTTATTTAAGGTATAAATACCTATTTGCTTCCGACATTTATACAATTCAAAACCCTATTTTAGATGAAGTCGAATTTCTATCCGTCAATATTCGTGATGTTATCTTGGTCAGTGGAGTATATTTATGCTAACACTAGCAAGGCTCATCCTTACCACTTGCAAAACTCATTTTCAAACCAATTTATTGTCAATATTGAAACTCTGAATGAGCTTGCTCGGCCGAGTAAAGTAATCCAACTGTAGTGTTTATTTTTTATAAGAAAATTATCGGGATTATTGAAATACTAGAGTTCGGCCGCGGCTTCGCTCGGGTGGGAGTCAGTTTACCCTAGAGATAACATGGATCCGATGCGGCGTGGAAGAAGGTCAAACAAACAAACGACACCGGCGCATTTATAATATTAGTATAGATTCAGGTCTCTTGGCGTGGTTTCCATAATAGCCTTAAAACAATTTATGCACCATTATTGTGAATTCGATACTCAACGAGAATAGTACATTGTTCACCGAGGGAGGAAAGGAACCGATTACTAGCGAGGGAGCAGTTTGTGGCCTGAAGGCGCAGCCTAGGGCCACAATACTCCCGAGGTAGGAATGGGACTTTCACCCGAGTGCTACACAGTGCTTTATACTACACCTGTGAGGAACATTTAAAGACTTGTATTGTAGAAAGTATTTAATAATATGAAATAAAAATGTATTACAAAGAACAAGACTAACCTAATTAAAAGTTATGTTACAATTTGTGCAATTATTTAAAGTAACGTCATTTCAACATCACTTTCACTGCTAGAAGTCGACATTTTACTTTATTTTTAAAATAAAATCAAAACGTAAGACACCAAGTAAGACACAATTTAGCTTAGAATTTGACCGATATTTCGCGCTTCTTTTGTTTTTTTTATTCTTCACAAAAGGATGTCAGTGGTACGGAGATTCCATATTTAAATTATGTGAAAACTCCTTGGGCAGGGGCGCGCCATAGATAAGATAACACATGAGAAATGAAAATTCATACAACTTTCTCTCCCGCTAAAACACGTTAGAAATGGATTTTCATACATTTTTTCCTACCGCTTATTCAGGTCAAGGAAAAGACTAAAGGTCAAGGAAAAGACTAACGTTCTCTTTTCATTTTCAGGGAATATTGACTACTGTTCCGATCAGGTGTAGTATAAAGTATTTTGGACACGTCACGAGACCATAGCATTTTTACGCTGTGGTCTGGGACTCTATATTATAGATCTCATATCATTAATACGCTGAAATTTTTTGCCTACATTCATACAACTAAACCCCTTTCTCTAACGTCGAAAGAAAAAGGACAACTATTTATTACATTGTATAAACAAAATTGACCGCGTCTACACACACAACCACAAACATCGCCATACATTTCGCATCAAAGATTCCAGCAGCGCTCCGCATTATTGCGATGTTATATCTTGAACTTTCATCCGTTAGTTGGTGCTCAGAGAATTCCAGATGATGGTTATTATAAAAGGATTTCGAATTTCTCATGGCAAGTGCACGTAGCGAGCGGACACTAGAAATGTTGTTGGGACAGTTTCTCTCCCAATCGAGACGAAATTTGCATTTGCGTGCCGAAGTTGCCTGCGAGGCCGGTTGATTTAAATAGAGCGCCTGTTTCATCGCGTGGCGCAAGTACGTGAATGTTAATACTATAAATTGTGACTTTATCTGTTGTAAACTAGGTGCGGTTGGTGAGCTAGAATAACATCGGCTCTGTTACTGTCTTACGTTTCAAGTGAATATTTTATTAAATATTATCGATGAGTTATGCATACTTAAATAAATTGTTGCTAATGAAAAGATTGACCAAGAAGATATATAAGGCAAGTGTGAATGGGACAGGACGAAGGGGAAGACCTAGGCGGACGTTCATGAGAAACTTGATGGGAGTGAATGATGAAAGGAAATATGTCAGGATTGTTGCAAATGGCGTTCCGTAGTTTCTGCCTATCCCTGCGGAAAACAGGTGTGAGTCTATTTTAGTTATAATATTTTTTAAAGTTTGTTTGTTCTTTTTCCACGTCGCAAATACCAATGAAAGGAAATTATGCAGCGCTTCTGGTTGGAGAGAATGGATGTATCCGTTGTTTCAATTTTAATAAACTCTTCTCTCCTTGGAATGAGATAAGGTATAAACTAACTATAAATCAAGGAAGAGTCAAACAAAAATAAAAGTGGAACATTAAAGTTGATATCTGTAGTGATCGGTGTTTGGCGATCATGCTGCAACTATAAACGGTGCCGGAGGCAAAACGACAATTCAAGTGAAAAATGTGGACGGCGACCGTTGAAAGATGACATTTCACGTTGATATTTGATATTGATAACGTGGCGACGTATCAAGACTTTAAATACATGAATGATTAGTTTAGTTTTTGTTTGTTTGCATGACGACTCCCGCAATACGAATAAATCCTGTATCGGGAACTTTACAACATGGGAATAAATTTACAGACACCTAGACTCGTAATAACAGTTTGTGGGTCACCCAAAATGTTGCTCCGTGTGAATCAAACCCTCAACACTAGGCGCAGTGTTAGTGCGGTCTACTGAAACCAAGATCGAAACAATCCGTGTAAGTATTATTTTTTATTTAATTATAGTCTTACGCCTGTATCCCCGAAGGGGTAGGCAGTGGTGTAAATATTACACCCACATTTCGCCATGAATTTTTAGGTCCCACGTAATAGGGGGCAAGCCTATTGCCGTTACCGGGCACATCACCAGACCCCCGGCTGCTACTGAGTACTCGGAAAAACCCAGTAACACTTTTGCTCGACCCGGGAATCGAACCTGGGACCTCCGATCAGCAGTAGCATACGCTATCCACTGGACCACGGAGGCAATCCGTGTAATGTAAAAAAATTGAAATAAATGTTTTTACATTTTAATTAACACACCATCGCAACATCATCGTCGGTTCCAGGTATAGTTCCAAGCAAGTACTAATTAGTAGGACTGCGTGTATGGTGTAGTGATTTCAGTCAACGCCACGCCGGCAGTACGTCGAATATTGTGGCTTCGATCCTTGTACGGAACAACAATTTGGGTGCTTCACAAATTGTTCTTTCAAGCCTGGCTTCCCTTTGTGTCCGTTGATTGAAGGTTTTTAAAGTTCCCCGGGACACATAATTTATTCCTAGTACAGAAGGTGTATTTTTGGAAAAGAAGGGGTAGGTACCGAAAACAACATTAAATTTTATGTATCGTTGCACATAATTATGTAAAAAAAAGATGTTTGTTTTGAATGTTTTAATACAAACATTGTAAAAAAGTACAAAGTGTTTAGGTCTAAGTGGTTTTTGTAGTCAATGGATTTGCAACACTAACGGCATTATTCCCCCGTTGCCCAGCGTCAGTGACGTAATTACTTTGCACTTACAAGTGCGAATCCAATATAATCCTTCCCTGATAACATTACAACATATCTAGGCACGTGCTTTCGAAACTCTACCTGCAGAACATTGTTGGTACAGTAGCTTTGGGTCTGATCGGTTATCAGACTGTTTTAGAATACAGGCTATATGAAAGAAAATAAAGAATACAGGCTAAAGAAACAATATATCGAATACTGGTTGTAGGCAAAAAGATAAAGAATGCGGGTAAGGATAGGAACATAGGATTTAAATTCCGGCCGATTCGATCGCTTCAAACTTTATCCTACCCCATTATTTTTTCCTATTAATCAATGGTCTTGATTTTCACGTCAGTTGCCAAGCTTTGGAGCGAATGTTCATTTATCTCCAGGCAAAAGAGAGATAGAGAGTCGTCCGTGTGGTGACGGATTAAGAATACGGAATGTCACCACCCCATACCATCCCATGGATGTCGTAAGAGCCGACAGAGGGAGCATATTATGCAGAGAACAGCACTGTAAGAGAAGGAAAATTTTATACAAACCATATACCAACCCGTTTGACCAGCGTGGTATAGTAGGCCAATTCCTTCTTTCAAAGGAGAGGCCTAGTCCAGAAGTGGACTGTTAAAGGCTGATGATGATGATGATGATGATTAGAGAAAAATGTGTCATTCCGTGGTACCAACAAAGATATTTTATAAATGCGTTCGACTCCTGGGGCAAAAAAAACGTGATACGTTATTTCTCTAGTATTGTAAAATGTCCAAGGAACACCGGAGTTGCAGAGCAGTAGCTCCGAGTCAGAAAATTACCATACTTCTGAAAACTCTACAAGCCGACCCACTTTCTCGTTTTAATGCCGTCCCATCAGAATCTCAGAGTGAGAAATTATCTCTTGCGCGTTGTAGACTTCACTAAAAGTACTACTAGCCTCCTTGGCTGAAAAATTTACTAGGAGTAATACAGGGTATAAAAAGACTCTTAAGGAAAACTGAAATCCCATGTTGTACCAATCACTACGACCGTTTTTTACTTCGGCACCATACCTGGGAAATTACTGGTTCAGGAGATATTGAGGCTCAAAGTTAGTATAGAATTTTTCTAATTAGATACAAAATCGATGCATTTACCAAGCCAATATGTTCTTTAGATGCCCTATAACCCCATGGATAAGTAGGTATTTCGAGCATTGCACGCGCCCGCTTTTAATTGCGGCTTAAAAAAATTGAGAACTCAAAAAAAAAAGTAGTTTCCCAGGTATTATTTTTGTTTAGTATGACTTGGCATGTTGTCTACAACGAGTAGACTTCAGCTTGGTGATGGGTCTTGTGACACCCTGTATAGTAACTGTGCAGAAAGAAACTTCCATCAGCTCAGACATATTATGTCATTATCGGGTTTCGACCAACTTCATTAGAAATCGCTGTAATACGCAGTAATGCTATTTGTCGCTATACATACATAAGTACTCTACATTAAATCGTTGAAATGGCTCATGAAATTTTTATACGCTGAATATGAACGCCACCTCTTTTAAATCACACTACTGCACAATAGGTATGTAACAGCTGTTCAGCCTACCACAATCAGGTCATGGAACACCTTTCTAATGCTAATCGACGCTCTCGGACCGAACGCTCGCCGGCGGACAATACAGGGTAGCGACGAGCATACTTGCACATTAATACAGCACACTTTGAACTGCACACTGCAAATGCACCCATTTAGTTGAATAGGTAGATACCTAGAAAGGAAATTGGATACAAGGGAGAATACCATTTTTCTTCATTTATGGCCCTTTTATTGAAAATGGTGTTTCTAATTCTCTTGCCTATATATTTTCATGACCGCATTCACGTTCTCGCATTCGTTTTTAGTTCTTAGTTATGTCCACTGTTGTTTAAAGTTTTAATTGTTATAGATAAAGATAAAGATCAATTTTATGTGAAACATATGTACTTCTGGTGTTACATTAAAATTATTACCTATAGTATCAATATGTTTTGCTCTGCCTCGTTGGTCTCGCGGCATAAATGTGCGCGTGGGATTGGGAGGTCTCGGATTCGATTCCCGGGTCGGGCAAAAGTGTTACTGAGTTTTCCCGAGTTCTCAGTAGCAGCACGGAGTCTGGTGATGTGCCCGGTAACGGCAATAGGCTCTCCCCCTATTACGTGGGATCTAAAAATTCATGGCGAAATGTGGGTGTATTATTACACCTCTGCCTACCCCTTCGGGGATACAGGCGTGAGTCTACAATATGTTTAGTCCGTTCAATTAGACATAGGTACATACAAATACAGTTCGTTTTCAAATTATAAACGTAATGATGACGTTAACAAAACTCGTTATGAAAGATGTGTTATATTATTATTTAATTGTATATTAGATTGAACGAATAATTTGTTTACTGAATTGGTCATTTACAGTAAAAAATATGCATTATGTAATAAAAAATTACCACCAATATACCTAAATGTACCCATTTAAGTATATCGCCTAACAATCACATTGGTTGAATATAAAAACATTATTGTTTAACGGACAAGTAGCCACAAGAGTTTCGGAACCATTATCAAATATTAAAATATAGTACTTGTAGCCTAGTGCGTGTCCACACGATTTCATAAATTACAATTGGACTTGGCTGGATTGTAAATGCGATCTTGGTCGCCACGAAACATAGTGATTAAACGCTATACTGCCAATAAATGACAGTCGTGGTTAGATTATACCTTCATAGTAGTATTGTTCACGATACATTGTGTATCAGGTATATTTATTAATTTGGTATATTCTCACAGGTAGTAGAGACTTGCTGATTTCAGCATGAATGGGCCGGCTCGACCGGGGAAGTACTACACTCTCACAGAAAATCGACGTAAAGTAACAGTACCTAAGCTGTTGCGTTTTGTTCGGTGAGTGAGAGTTCCGGAGGCCCTATCCCCTATTCCTTCTTCCTCCTCCCACTCCTCATCCTATCCCTTTTCCCAATCCCAAGCGGCGGCAACGCATTGTGTTTTGCATGGATAGCACAATAATTCGGGTGTATCTCTCTTTGCATTCTAGTCCCAGTGACACCATCGGGCATTAGTGATCTTTATAGGGGTCGGTACCCGCTGGTCCCCTAATATTCGTCTCCCGGAATAAAAGTTGTAGATTGGTCCCCTATTTAGGTGCCGATTGGTACCCCGGTAGGGGACCAGATTATTTTCATTGTTTTTTCAGGTACCCACTCGTGCCTTGGCATAAAATTAAAGATTCGGTACGTACTCAGGTGCGTTTTGGGCCCCTAATAAAAACCATTTTAATTTTTAGGTAAAAAGTATTGTCATCGTTGTACATTAGTGTACAATATTTTTACGATATTAATTATTAAGTAATATCAATCATTTAAAGTATGTACTATAATAATCAAATTATATTACGTCGTTCAAAAATAAAAGTCTAATACTCTGCAAGATACAGTATTTCTAAATGTTCATCATATTGAGCAGCGATTTTGCGCGTATTTTTCTTGATCTCTACATACAAAAATAAAACGAAGAGTTGATTATTTATCTATTGTTGATATTGGATTTATTGTTTCTAAATGTGACTGTGAATCTTTAGATGAGCACGAACTTTAGTTTGTTAATTATCTCTTTAAGTAAGTTTGAAAATAACAAATAAAAACGAATCGCTTGTTATCTAGAAGACTGATTGTCCTTAATATTATAATATTGCACGTATTTTTGTTGAATTTTATTTACAAAAAAAAGCTAAGACTTACGTAATTGTTTATCTATTTTTAATATTTGTTTAAGTGTGACTGTGAATGTACAGATGAACACGACGTTTAATTTGTTAAAAATATCTGTGAGTATGTATAAAAAGTACATACAAATAAATACGAATTGTTTGATATCTAAAAGACTGATTGTCACTAACCCTTATTAATAAATGTGATATCAACTTATTTACTTGTTTGTTTAAGTTTTACCTTTAGTACGTGACTGTACCACAAGCACAGGTACTGAAAATAAATATCTAATTATTAGAGTAAATGGGAAATATAAATTATTTTAAATAAAAAATAGAGCAGGGTACGAGTGGGCACTGGGCACCACAAAAATTTGAGGGTACTAGTGGGCACAGGGTCCGAATTTCAGGGAACCAATGGGTACCGACCCCTTTATAGTCTATTAATTTTGTAGGTAGTTATTTGTATAATTCGTATCAATATTTATTTATTCATTCAACTCATAAAGTAATAGTTATGAACGTCATAAAATGTAACAGCAGGGTACGTAGTTGTGACCGTTCGTTAGCCACAGCGTGTGTTTGTCTGCTGAGTGCAGTCTTTTGTATGAAATGTTATGACTGTAGTATATCATACAGGTTCCATAAGGTGATGTGTAAAGAATAAAAAGTGTCACTACCGTATTTCATTCCGTATTCCGATCGTCACAGGTGACTTAAGAAAAATTATGAAGCAAATAGTGTCTTTGTCCGTGTGGTGACGGATTAAGAATACGGATTGTCACCACCCCATATCATTCCATGGGTGTCGTAAGAGCCGACAGAGGGAGCATATTATGCAGAGAACAGCACTGTAAGAGAAGGAAAACTTGATACAAACCCTTTACCAACCCGTTTGGCCAGCGTGGTATAGTAGGCCAATTCCTCCTTTCAAAGGAGAGGCCTAGTCCAGCAGTGGACTGTTAAAGGCTGATGATGATGATGATGATGATGAAATAGTGTCTTTCTGAAGAGCAGGAAACCTCGAGGTTTGGGGACCGGTTTGGGGTTCAATGTCGACAACGAACACATAGCCATACGGTATGGGGCCATACCAGGCCCCATACCGTATTGCTAGCATGACATAGTAGTATATTATTTTGTTGCTATTGGATTATAATAGTCACAATGCTATTGTGACACAAATTACGAGAGGCCTGCGGTCTAGTAGTGGATGATGATGATATACTACATATATACCTACCTTTAATCTCTGCACCACCCTAAGGTAGACTGGCGGAAAATGCCTAAGGCATTAAGTCCACCTTGTTGTATACGCATTGTGTATATAAAGTTTTAAAATAAATAAATATACATTTATATCCAATTATGGGTCACTTGAGCTGTGGTTTTGATCCTCGCATGGGACAGAACATGTCATTGTTATTTCTTCTGAAGCCCGAGTCAAAGAGCTCAGATATTTACATAGAGGCGCATTTCCTATGGGCGCTCTGAAGACAAACTTCCTGTGACCCAAATTGCTGCTTGGCGGCGTGGCAGTCGCGCTGTGATAGCTGTCTCTACGAGAGCAAGAGAGACGAACGTTCCTCTTGTGTAACTTTACTACGAGAGCAAGACAGACGGAGAAAGACCCAAGCGCCGCCAACGGCGCCAACTACGAACTAAACTAGAGACAGTCCCCACTTGGAATCGGCACCAGTGATCCTTAAGAACTGCGCTTCTATGTTAATCTGTATTCATTGCCCGGGTCCAATTTGTATGCAAGATTTGACAATATATTATTACTTTGTCACACAACGAGTGTCGCCTAACCTTCGCAACCCAAAAGGAAAGCGATGAGTATATTCAAGAGTACTACCTCCTGATAACGACTGTCAAAAGATCTTCATGACAGACGGCGGCCAGGCAATGAGTTGAATTAAAAACATAAGACACACATGATTTCTTCTTTTGTAATAGGCGGCAATCGAGGTAGCGAACTTGACTTCGCCTGAGACTCTACCTACACGGGAGTTGGCTATCGCTGTAAATGTCTACGTCACTTTCCAGCCTCCTAACTACGGCAATCGAGGTAGCGAACTTGACTTCGCCTGAGACTCTACCTACGTGGGGTTGGCTATCGCTGTAAATGTCTACGTCACTCTCCAGCCTCCTAACTACCTCCCGTCACACGAAAATCATACCATAACATCTTTTTGTTGTTACGTTGAAAGACATCAAAATAAACACACTTGCCCATTCAGTAAATGCATATGCCATTTACATATACCTAATATCACAGACAATATAATACCCAAGACTGCCTCGTTGTTCTCGCGGCATAAATATGCGCGGAGATTGGGAGGTTTCGGGTTTGATCCCTGGGTCGGGCAAAGTGTTATTGGGTTTTTTCCGTTAAGAAATTCTCAGTAGCAGCTCGGAGTCTGGTAATGTGCCCGGTACGGCAACAGGCTCGCCCCCTATTACGTGCGACTAAAATAAATCAGGCGAAAAGTGGGTGTAGCAATATACCCCTGCCTACCTATTCGGCGATATAGGCGTGAGACTATGTATGTTAATAACAAGACTGTACAAAACCTATGCTGAGTACTCAAAACAAAGTGTATACATAAAATGTCTCTCTCTATTCGTTCTCAAATAAAACAAATTAAAACTTGTCAAAAAACCCGCTGCCCTTTTCATCTCTCCATCATCAACCGAATACCAAATCCATTATTGATAAAAAATCAACCCATACGTGAATTCTCACCTGTACATTTCAATAACTGCTCAAATTGAAATCGGTGATCGGCCCGCGAGCGATATTGGCCGAAACACAATTGCCTTTTGGCGTCCATTGCGGGAGAGAAATAAAGTTTCACAAAACGGGAGCACAATTTTGCTTATTATTTTTGGTGTTTCAATTTTATACTGACACTGGTGAACACCTGTTTTGTTTACGATAGCTTTGATTTATTATCAACTGTCGAACTCACAAAATTTATTGTGAATTTTGATCAAATAGGGAATAAGGTGCTAATATTGGATTAATATCGAAACCAGTAGCCAATTATGTGATAGTAAATAAGAATTGACAGTTATCTCGTAAATATTCTTAATAGTCAAGGAATCATTTAAAACGAATATTCAATATTGGCTGAATATACATAAATTATAAGAGCGCGTTTGGGCTTAAAGACATAATGCGCTATTAATTTAATATTTTATAGTTATTTAAAAACCAAAATTTACTGAAATTTAAAATTAATACAGCAAAATCAAAGACCATCAATAAACTCGCTACTTTGGCTTGAGTAACTCTGTCTATTACTTGAGTGAAGTAGAAAGATAGTCTAGGATGAAAATAAAATTAAAAACAAGTGAGGGTAGTTGCTGAAACCCGCGCTTCACAAGGACGACAATGAGATGACATCAGTTCTGCCGCGACCATAGCTGTTGTAAGACGGCCGAAACGTCGGTAAAACAGAGGTATTTATACCTTAAATTAATTAAATATCGCGAATAAGACCCGTTTTAATAAAATTGTATGATGTATACAAATCGCGAAAGTTTTAAAATAACGCTTAAATCCATACTTGCCTATTTCTTAGAGTTTATTTTATAAAGACACACAAGAAAACCGACACCTTCAGACATTGGTTATCAAATCTAAGATCCCACGAACAATCGTCGCCCAACTTTCGTTCCCATATCAGTTCGTGGGTGGTAAACACAGTTCTGCTATCGCCCGCTTGTATTACCAGCTCTTAAATTACGTACACCACGTTAACAATCAAAAAGCGAATTGTTATTCGATCACGAAAACTTCAATAACGGTGGAAATCATCGTAACATTGGATAATTTTCACATAAATAGCAAAATTATACGCATTGTCGTTGCTTTCGTATTTCGATAGAATGTTTATGACCTCAAGCGGGATTCGAAGCGGCGTTGAGCGACGAATCTATTCATTAGGTTTTTTATATCCCATTGTGATCGCTCACGAATGGGGACGACAGAGGCGGTGGATCTGAATGCCGTTGGGCAATGTCGTGTCACGCTAGTGATCGGATATCCGATGGTTACTTGGACAACAATTATTTAGTACTAGTACTTATTTATTACAGTTTGTGTGGAATGATAAGGTACTTCTATAGGGGCAATCTTTTGCTCACAATGTTGAATAAGTAAACTAAAGAAGACTAGAGATTTAAGTATGTAGATATGACGTTAAATCTCTGTTATAATATGTCATACATACATACATACATAGACTCACGCCTGTTTCCCGGAGGGGTAGGCAGAGACTACTGAACGCCATTTGCAACGATCTTGACATACTTCTCGTGTTTCATTCACTCCCATCAAGTTTCTCATGCATGCTTCTGTTTAGGGTACTTCTGACCTGTCCCTTTTTTAGGATGTCTCCGATCTGGTCAGAATCGTTATAATAATTATGTCGTGCCTGACAATTTATATTAGCATATTTAATAAACACCTATTAAATATGAATATACTAGGAATGATTTCAGTAAGTTTTGTGCGATGAGGTATAACAAACAATATTTTAGGTTAAGATCCCCTTAAAAATTAAAATAATTAATAAACAGGAATTCAAAGTCCTTGTTTTTTTCTACACACCATAATTTTTTGCTATAATTGTCTTTATATATGAGGATGAATTTTTATACAAATATCACGTCGGCAAATAGCTCACAAGGTCAAATGTAACCTGACACCAGAGGTGGGGTCACACCCTTCGTATCAACATGCATGTGACATTGTGACCTACTTAAGGGAAATAAAAAGTAAAACATCAGTGACAATTTTTATATAATGCAAGTATGGGGCACTTAGATTTTGGTTTCTAGAGACAGAATAGGAGTCCTGTGCTACAAATGATTTGCCAAAATGTCGTCTGTAGTTAGGGTTGCCAACCGTACTCTAAAATAGAGTATTGTACTCTATATCATGTAACCGTACTCTATAATCTAGAACACTAATAGAGTACGCTAAAATACTCTTTTTAACACATTTTTTACTAAACTAATGCCAGTCATATAATATTATGCAAAAACCCATAATCAAAACCAAAAAAATTACTGTTAATAGGGGAACGGAGGGTATTGAGAGCCAGCGGGTAATGGGAGCGGTGCGACTAGAGACAAAACTGTAGTTCGTATTAACTCGGTTGCCACTCGGGTGACTTCGTCACACCGCGCCGCCATGTTTGCGCCCGCGCTAAGCTTGACAGTGCCTTGCATTATGTGACGACGGACGTTTGTCCATTTTTGGCTCCGCGCTTGTAAAAATATTAAAATTTGAACGACCAGGTAAGTACGAAATTATGTCTATATTACTATCAAACCTATTTTATTTTACAGTTAATGTTATCAATTTTGAGGATCTGTGCGTATAGTTTCATTACAGGCTATAATTTTATTTGATTTCAAGATGGTCGTGTTCGGGTAATCAGAGCTTATTAGGCTTTGATTACCCCATACGTATTTTAATATATTGTTTTGTTTTTCCAGATACTAAAATGCCAAGAAAATGGGAACGCAATGATATTGGCTATGGAAGGCCCTCTGTGGTTACTGAAGAACAAGAAGCCATTCTGGCTGATCATATTCGTAAAATGTCTAAAAAATTTTACGGACTGACGAAGGCTCAGTTTTGTAAGATATGTTACGCCATGGCTGAAAAAATTGGTGTCGCAACGTATGAGGAAGAGAATGTTGAGAATCTTTGCAACGATGAATCTGAATATTCAGAAAAGAATCTTTGTGTGCTATTTGCTGTGACACAGGAAAAATAACGAAATGTGATACCGTTGCAGAGGTTGTGGTAAATGAGCTCATAAAGAATGTTCTGGTTCTGACAGCCCGGTTGATTAATTGTGCGTTGTTTTGCTTAGATCCTTAAGTTAATTATTAGACAGTTACGTTTATATTAATATTTTCTATAAATAAGTGAGATTTCAGACTGATATCGACAACTTAGAGACTGAATTAATAATTAAGTAGCTCCCATTACACATATGGAAATTTATAGGCTCTCATTGCCCACAAAGTTGGGTAATGGGAGCGATTATATTTCTTTGAAAAATGTCTGTCAGTGGCCAAATACCCGTTAATGTAACGTTGACGCTGTGATTAAATGATAGTCAAATAACTGAAGATTTAGTTTGTAATAAAGAATCTCTTATGTGTTCATAAATTTAACTTTTATTGAACTTTTTCCTTAGTAGGCTCCAATTCCCCCCTCCTCCCCTATGTTGGTATCCCCAATTCCATTCCATTCGGACATCACAAGTCACAAGTTGTTTCGAGAAGTTTCGGATAGGTCAGTCTTTTCGGACATGAATGGAAGTGGCGAGAAGAGAGAAACAGAGCTTCATTGAAATTAATTAAGAATGAGCTCTTGATCTACATAAATTTAGAGTTAGAATGTTTGGACTCATACAATTGTTTTAAAAACAATTAAAAATTGTTATGTGCTGCAAAAAGTACAAAAAAATACCTTTTTAAAAATAAAAAATACATGATACTCTTTTTTAAAGTCCATACTCTTTATTTACCTCCTTTGAAATCAGATATACTCTATTTCTTCTAAAAAATGTTGGCAACCCTATCTGTAGTTGACGGCTGAAGGGCGTGATAGTGCTGTAATGATCATGATGGAGTTATACATAAGAAATTAATAAGTCCAATTTATTATCCAGTTGAGTAAGAATTTGAAATTATAACGTTAGTTTCACTACCTCTTGATACGTAGGCCTTAACTTCCAGCCAAATTCACAATAGGGAATCTTACTGCCACATTATCCCGCTAGGGGGCACATTGTATTATAACGTAAATAAAAGAACACATTGGACGACTGTTGACGTTTCTCTTTGGGGTTGCCTATCATGCCTTTCAATAAGGTTAGATATAGTAGGCATTTTTATCATTCAGCTAAGTAGTATTCTTTTTAACTCAAGGATAGTTAAATATCCGTAATTTTTATCCATTATGTATTACATACGCAAGGCCAGATAGGTAATGCAAAGTTGAAAAAAAACCGCGCAACTTTGACGATTTTATTTACGTCATGTTTACGTGGCGCCATCTGCACCTAGCTTTGCGTAGGGTTCCTAATTGGAGTGAAATTTGTATGAGTTATCAAATAAATTTATTTAACAGGAACTTATCAAACAGCGGTAAAACTGGCCAGTAGCTTTGTAAATTAGAAACGTGGGATATATGCTGTTTAAAATGTAAGTAGAAAACATAGACATTGAAGAAAAATTAAAATTATTTGCGTATAGATCGGATGGACCCATAAGACATATAAGACATTACTTTACAGAATGTAAAAACAAATTATTTAAATCTTTACTACATTTAAAATAAGTAATTACTAATTAATGTAATTAATTATTATACAAGTAAATAATTTGGTTTCCCAGGGGCGTCGTGATTGGCGCGTAGAGAACGCACAGTAAACACGGGCCGGCGTGTGTGTAGACTAATTATGACCCTCAAGGATCATTAATTATGGCTGACATAAGGAAGATAATGATCTAATACAAAAGAGTTTGACCTTCATGTGTTTGTCTATAGCTGTTGATGGCAGGCAAGCGGTCCTCTTTGGTGCTCTAGACGAGCTAATGTGATGTACTAAGAGCCGTATTGATTTTAGCATGAATGGGCTGGTTCGGAAAGCGATAGCCTAGTGGAGATACCAACGGACTGCCATGCAGAGGGTATCGGGTTCGAATCCACGGCACGCACCACTGAATTTTAGAGTTATGTGCGTATTGAATTGTTAATTATCGCTTATTCCGTGCCTCGGAGAGCACGTGAAGCCGTCGGTCCCGGCTGTCATGAAGATTTTTGACTGTCGTTATAGGGCGTCAGTACTCTAAAATAAACTGACACTAGTCTAAACCATGAAATATCGCTATCCCTTCGGGGTGCGGAGGTCAGACAGGCAGTCGCTCCGTGGAAAAGCTAATATTCAGGTAAATCCGGTTAGACTAGAAAGCGGACCCCGGGTTAAAACTGGGATAACGCTAGGATGATGATGGGCTGGCTCGGAAAGTACTACCCTCTCACAGAATATCCCTCTGAAGTTACAATACCTATTGCGTTTCTTTTGGTGAGTGCGAGTGCCAGTGCCCTCCCCCCATTTCCTTCTCTATCATTCCACTTTTTCTCCTATTCCTTTTTCCATCCCATATGGCTGCAACATACTCGTGATTCCTTTGGTGTTGCTTATTTTGTAAGTAATCGCTTATCATCATGCGAACCGCCTGCTTGTATGCCTATAACAAAAAGTTTTAATAGCGGTCTCGCTTTTAATCTAGACTGTGTTATTTTAATGCCATTAAGCCAATCCCAAGGCAGCAGACGACAAGAAGCAGAGCTAAAGTTTGCTGGTGAAGGGAGGATGGTTCAGACCATAGATTATCAGATATGTTCAGACTCAACGCTCTCGTACTTATGTTGATATTTGTTATAAAATTAGTCTTTTGCTTAGTTCTTGAAGCGGCGATAGCCCAGTGGTATACGTAACGGACTGCCGAGACGATGGCCTCGGGTTCGATCCCCAGGTAGATACCCTGGGCACACACCTCTGTCATTTCGAAGTTACGTGTGTATTAAAAACGTTAATTATCGCTCACTTAATAATGTGCCCGGTAGATGGCAATAGGCTCGCCCCCTATTACAATGAGACCGAAACATAACTGGCGAAAAGTGTGTGTGTAATACTCCTCTGCCTACCCCTTCGGATGAAAGGCGTGAAGTTATGTATGTAGGTAATTAGTCTTATGCCCAATGCCAAGTGCTAGCCTGTTCATGCTGGGACGAAGAGGACTGTCACTTAAAATACCGAAGCCTTAAATGTGATCTTAGGGATCGAATCCGGAACGAAATTATTCGGCAGAGAACTAAAGTAACCGACATAGCTCAGCGAATAAGTAAGCTGAAGTGGCAGTGGGCAGGTCATATATGCCGCAGAACCGATGATCGCTGGAGCGGTCAGGTTCTTGAGTGGCGACCGCGTCTCGGCAAACGTAGTGAAGGGCGTCCTGTAGCTAGGTGGGGCGATGATATTCGAAGGGCAGCGGGCAGGGATTGGAAGAGGAAAGCTGAAGACCGAGCTCATTGGCGCGCAGCAGCCAGCATGGCATTATGGCATGGTGGCCCTCACCTTGACGGCCTTGAGTAAAGCTTTTTCACGCCCCGCTTAAAGGACCCGGGATCATAAGAGGAGGGAAACACGTGGACTGGTAAAGAGTTCCACATCTTAATGGTACGGCAGAGATAAGAGGCGCCATACCGTTTGGTGCGTGACGGTTTCAGTTATACCGTGTAAGAGTGGCACCTCAACCCAGCACGTGTCGTTCGGGATAGGAAAGGAGAGGGTGGGATTAGTTGAAAGAGCTCTTCGGAGCACTCATCGCGATAGATACGGTAGAAGACAGCCATTAAGGCCACGTCTCTGCGGAATTGCAGTGACTCAAGAGTCTTAGTGGCCTCTGGATCCCCGATGATACAGACAGCACACCGGTGCAACCTATCGAGGGCCTCCAATAAGTACTGAGCGGAGCCATTCCAAAGGTGAGAGCAGTATTCCACGCAGGAGCGAACCTGGGTCTTGCATAACAGACACAATTGCTCCGGCGTGAAAAACCTCCTCACCTTGTTCAGGACTCCGAGTTTCCGAGATGCGGATTTGATGACACCCTCGATGTAGTTCTTCTGGTTGAGATTTCTGCGTATGTCCATACCTAGGATATTGAGGCTGTCTCGAATCGGTAGTGGAGTGTCCAAAAGAGAGGGATGGGGGAGGGAATGGAGATACCTTGGCTGAGAATGCGCACACCTGTAGTTTCTTGGCGTTGAACTCGACCAGGTTCTTGTCACCCCAATGCGAGATGCAATTCAGAACCCGGTCAAGCTAAGCAACAAGTGTTCGCCTATACTCCTCAGTATCGGCTTGCTTAGCCGCAGGGTGTCCGAGATATCGCCCATGTACAGTACTGTCATCTGCATAGCAATGTATAGCCCCAAAAGTGAGCATATCATTGATATGCAGAAGAAAAAGCGTGGGCGATAACACGGACCCCTGAGGTACACCAGCATTCACCTGGAGAAACTTCGATGATTCATCGTCACAAAGGACTCGATACGGCGCTCATTTAGGAAGCTGGCAACCCAGTTGCACAATCGAGGCGGCAAGCCGTAGGCTGGAAGCTTGGAAAGAAGCGCACGATGCCAGACTCTATCGAAGGCTTTGGAGATGTCAAGACTAATAGCCAACGACTCCCCATGCCTGTCCATCGCCTCACCCCAAAGGTGAGTGACATACGCTAGAAGATCACCCGTTGATCGTTTCGGTCTGAAGCCATACTGACGATCACTGATGAGAGAGTGATCTTCTAGGTAGCGAACGAGTTGGTTGTTGATTAGTCGTTCAAACACCTTGCAGAGGATAGGGGTGATAGCAATGGGTCGATAGTTGCCCGGATCAGAACGTTCCCCTTTCTTGGGAATCGGTTGTACGTTCGCCTCTTTCCAAGCCTGCGGCACTACGCCAGAGGCATATGATAGGCGATACAGGCGTGTAAGCATTGGAGACAACTCGGCTGCGCCTTTCCTAAGCACAACCGCTGGAATTCCGTCAGGTCCACTGGCTTTCCGGAGTTTCCGGACATCGAGAGATCCCAGTGTCGCGCGAACATCGCATTGCCTGATTTTAATATCAGGCATGGAGTGGCCGCAGTAGGGAATCGAAGGCGGCTGCGCAAGTGCGCACTACGATCATCGATTCGGGAGTTGGCCGCAAAGAGATTGACAAGCAGGTCAGCTTTCTCTTGCGGCCCATGGGCCAGTGATCCATCAGGGCATCGCAACGGCGGCAGTGAAGGCTGGCAGAAATTAGATTGCACGGCTTTGGCTAATCGCCAGTATCCCCGGCTGCCCGTGGGGTGCGACAAGAGTTCTTGACCAAACCGTGCAATGCGCTGTGCTTTTATGTATGCCCTCTTGCAGACCTTAGTGGCTTTATAGGCTGCCTTGATGAGATGGACATTCGGATCGCGACGAGACCGAGCCCTGATCCAAACGCGGTAAGCCGACTGTTTTTGTTTAACAGCATCGGCGCACTCGCGATCGAACCAGGGCCGTAATCCGCTGCTGCTGGAGACGTCAGTGGATGGAATATAATATTCCATACCCAACATGATTTCCCCAGCAACAGCAAACGCACTCTCCGACAGATCCCTCCCACCAAAGCAGCGTTGAGACCACGGGATGGACGCATAATAGTCTCGCAGGCCATCCCAATCCGCTGACGAGTAGTGCCACAAGCGTCGCTTTGCCTGCACTGGTTGTGGAGGTGAAGCGAATGTCACTGTAGTGCGAACCAGACAGTGGTCGGAGGAACCCAAAGGGGCTTGTACCGTCACTGTACTGGGCCGGGTTATTCGTCAGCACAAGGTCTAACAACGAGGGCGCTTGACCCGATATATCTGGTATCCTGGTGGGCTGGAGTACCAGTTGAGTCAGGTCATGCGTTAGAGCGAATGCGTGAGCAGCTCGTCCCGCGTGGTCTGTTTTGGAAGAGCCCAGCCAGGTCTTATGGTGGGCATTGAAATCTCCCAAAAAGGCCAACTCGGCGGTCGGGAACTGCTCTCGCGCATTATACTGTGAGGTATAGCGGAGGCCGACCCGCCGGATGGAAGGGCCCCCGTACCCTCCCAGAAGTGGTCGCCGGGTCCCACCGACCGGTCACCAACCGGCACGACGAGCCACCCCGAGATTATGCGCGGCCTGGTGGGGCAGCCTCCCGAGATGGTTAGTCCCAGTTGGGCCCCTATACTATGCCGCGGGCGGCAAGCGGCACCACCGTTTCTACGGGTCTCCCTGGCCGGTGAGTCGACCCACACTACCCACACAATGACTCCACGGATACTCTACTGGTCCCACGTATGCTGCGGTAACTGTCCCCTCAGCTAATCCTCCTCATCCTCTCCTCCTTCCCCATATGGGCAATGAAGAGAGGATGGGGAGGGTATGGTTGGGCCTCCGGCTCTCCCACTCACCGAGCGAAACGCAACAGCATAGAACATCCGGTCGAGCCGGCCCATTCGTGGCTGATGATGATGATGAAATGTGATCACGCTTTTCTGCAGCAATGTACACAATATACACACATCAAAAAGTCTAGGGATATTTTATATTTCATCAAATATCTAAAAATCTATGAAGAATTTTCTGATACAGTAAATAGAAGAATCATAGATTATTTTAAGGTCTTTAATAAAAATAAAAAACATTTCGTGTTTTTTTTTGTTTTAAATAAAAAAAATATTTTTTTTAATCATCATGGAAAATTAGTATGATAACAACAAACATTTCTTCTTAAAAAACTATTAATTTTAATAAAAATGGAAAAAATCTTGTAAAATCTAATCATTAATAATCAGTGTTGCCACCTCTTACATTGATTACACATCGACATCAATTGTTAATACTTAAAATTAAATTGTCAATGTCTTGCTGCGGTATGAGGTCCCATGTCCTTTGCAAGTGTTCGTAAAGTTGTTGTTCAGTCGTCAAATTTGGTGGAAAATCTCTCAAAGCTTTTCGTTGTAACATGTCCCAGGCATGCTCGATAGGATTTAAGTCGGGCGACTGTGCAGGCCAATCCAAAACTTGAATATACGATACCAGCCGCGCCGTATGGCAAGGAGCATTATCGTGCATGAGTAGAAATTCATGGCCTATTTGAGTTCTGTGTGGGACAATAACGGGCTCTACTACCTCCTCGTGGTATTTTTGTGCAGTCATGCTGCCTTGGATCCAAACGAGTTGGGTTCGTCCGCCAAGACGAATTCCTGCCCACACCATGATTGTCCCGCCTTGGTATGGGTGGACCTCCTGAGGGTGCCGTAGACGGCTAACTCTCCCTGGAGCTCTCCAAACGCGTGTTCTTCGTGAATCCGGGTGAAACCCAAACCGGGACTCATCGGTGAACAGCACCAAAGACCATTGTTCGTCACTCCATGGTAAATGCTCCCGAGCCCACGAAAGCCGCCGACCGCGATTGCCACGTCGCAATGCTGGAACACGCAATGGTCTTCGAGCATGAAGATCAACTTCATGTAACCTTCTTCGCACGGTTTGGTCGCTTACCAGCAGCTGGTGGTCCTCCTGGAGCCTTTGCACTAGTTGCAGCGCTGTGATATTGGGTTGTCTTCTGGCGGTCATTTGGAGAAATCGATCCTGTCTCTGCGTAGTAACACTATATCTACCTGTGTGCTGTTCGGCCACATCTCCAGTACTGCGATAACGTGACCACAACCTTGATATCACATTTTGACTGGTATGTAGGGCCTCAGCAACGACGCGTTGAATTGCACCATTTTCTAACATGCCCACGGCTCGTAACATTTCATCTCGACTCAAATGACGACGTGACATGACTTTTAAAGTTCGTACGTCACGTTAAATTAAAAAAGAAAAACAATTAAAAACCCTTTTCATTAATAATTATAATAAAACAGTTTTAACTTTCTTTAATGTAACGAATTACTAGCAAATTTGCCGCCATATTTTGTTTATTATTTTGTTTTTTTTCTTTCCATGTTCAAATTTTGAAAATAGAATAAAAGAGGTTTTAATCTGTATATAAACTTTTTGTGCAAACTAACAAGGTTCTAAACTATAAACTCGTAAATAATTTAGGATTAAGATATCCCTAGACTTTGTTGATGTGTGTAGGTACAGACTGCATGCAGACCCCAGAATTACGCAACCGATTAAAATTTTGACAAGATACAGTCGCACTCAAATATGTGAAATGAGCGCCTATCTTAGTATATATAATGTGTAGCTATATTTATTATATTATAATT
Organism: Euclidia mi; assembly: GCA_944739405.2. Classification (NCBI taxonomy): domain Eukaryota; kingdom Metazoa; phylum Arthropoda; class Insecta; order Lepidoptera; family Erebidae; genus Euclidia; species Euclidia mi. The sequence continues at coordinate 11,653,531 of OX123198.2, read as the reverse complement.
TCAATGACCATTTCAAAATAGGTATCCACCTAATTAAAAATTAATTGCTTTTACGAGCAATAAAATCTTTGTGACATAACTTGTGGCACTACGAAAAAAACATAATTAGGCTATGTTCACACTATAGTTATCCCACACGAAATAGAATGTTTTGGATATAAAATCTTGTGATAAAATCGAAGTTGTGCAGTCGATCATTTTAGATTTTTTGTAGATTGTACTCGTAACTCCTTTAAATCGAATTGCTTGTTAATTTGTTATAAATAGCCCGTGTGTCTGTAAGTTAGTAGTGACGGATTAAGAATACGGAATATCACCACCCCATATCATCCCACGGGTGTCGTAAGAGCCGACAGAGGGAGCATTGATACAAACCCTATACCAACCCGTTTGGCCAGTGTGGTATAGTAGGCCAATTTCTCCTTTCAAAGGAGAGGCCTAGTCCAGCAGTGGACTGTTAAAAAAATCCTCGAATAAAATAAGTAGATAAGTTGTAAATTTACTAATAGGAAACATTTGCGAGGCAGGCATGTTTATTTTTTTCTACTAATAATGTACTGTTTATGATGTATCAATCTAGAAACATCTGCATAGGCATCACTGCCATTTCATTCATAAACCATTCCAACAGACGATAATAGGTAACAATAAAGTAGAACTCTTTATTATTATTTATTAGTGTGCCGTGGGTGGCCTACGTATTCGACAATATAGACATCGATATCGAACGTCCAGTTGGACCTGATCAAATATCAAAATGTTTATCATTCAACAGCACAAATCACTATTGGCTGCTTTCGAGTTCTGAAGACTTGAACAATGCAATGAGTGATCTGCAGTCAGGTTTTTTGAATGTGGGTGTCGAAACTGCTCGTTAGTTTCATGTTTATAAGGCCCTCCGCAACTGAAGCATTTTGGCGAGTAACATAAATTTCGTAACACAGAAACTAGTTCATATCGTGGCACCACCTTTATAAAGACATAGTATGGCGTTACGGCTACGTTGTGGGCGTGAACTACATGAATTCTGGTAATAATATCACAGGTGATATTAAAAATAATTTATACCATAACGCTACCGCCCATTCAATATTAAATTAGTTTCACGTAAAATAAATATAAAAATTATAATAATTATGTTGACTTAATTCGGGCCTGTCGTGTTTTATTGATGTGATTTATGGTTGATTAAAATTTGAATTTTATGGGTGTACGATGAGTGGTGTTTTATTAAAATTGAAAGATTTATGACACCATAGATTCAAAATTTCTATTTCACATATGTCCACTACAATCATCAGTAGGTAAAGAAGTAATTGCATATAGATAACGTATCAAAAAAGAAAAATGCAACTATTGTAATGGAAATCCTGATGGACCAATCCCTAGATGAAATGTACCTATAAAAAATGAAACCCAACGGGTACCTATTGCGGTAGAATAAAATAAAATGTAACAAGACTTGTAAAATAACCGTATAAATTTAAAATGCGGGAGCCGGCAGCCGTCGACTGCACTTGTAAAACCATCGGCCATCAATCAAGTGGTTTCGTGTTTACACATTAACGCGTGTTAAACGGGGAGCACCAGAAAATTGGTGTAGCCAGTCGAGATACCGCTTTATTTATTATACATTTTATTTATTTAATACGTGAATAGCGCAATGTGGAAATGTCGTAGGCTCGTTATTTCAAGTTCTTCTAATTCCACAAATCGTGTAATTAATGAATAACGCGTAATGTAGAAACTTAAGTTATAACTCGAAGTACTGGATGTTTGACTTTGGCTTATATTTAGATTTATCTGGGACTTCTTTTAGAAATATCTTAATATGCTTTCAAGTTTCTATTTATTAAATTTTGGTAGCTTATAATTTATAGATCTATACTTTTTATATTTATATTACATATTATTTACTTATTATATTACCAATTCAGGGAGTTGTAACAAATTCTATCATAAATGAAAATCAAGCCTATGTAACACAAGTCCTATTAACACAGGCACGAAACGTGCACGAAACAGTGATATTCTAGATTACACTTTTGTTTTGTTTCTGAAGCTGTTACTGTTCGTCTTGAAAATATCTTAGTTGTTTGATTCTACGGGATGGACAACCCACAATTATTTTTGTTGAGTACCACCACAAAGTAAAATTCCAACTAGTTAAGGAGACATAGAGCTTTCGTTTGTCTATATTTATCGCTTACGTCTTAAGCTAGTAGGAGTTATTTATAATTTTAAAATAGTCGGTTGTTGTGGTTGTGGTTTTCGAAATGCAAGAATAAACGAAAAAAGTAACATGATTCCTGCTGACGGCGATCAAGATAAGTAGTCGCACTCGTATAAGTAACGGCATTTCTTTTGCTAATAAAAGGCATTGGCTATGAAAATGACTTCTATAAAGGCAATTAAAATTGTAAACTATTTGTCTGATATTCCATTTTTTTGATTGCATAAGGCGATGGTCACAGTTGCGTAGCGTGGGAGTAGACTCTTCTGTTTTCAATTATACTAAGTACTCTGCTTTAATCTTTCGAAGTTAAAAAAAATATTAAATAGTGCACTTACCATTACCGGATTAATTCGGCACGGACACATACCTTTTAGTGCTTGAACAGCAATGTACAATGTAGATGGGAATTCTATTTAGGGTTTAAGTTTGCGTAACAGTGTTATAGTACGGGGTGCTGGTCAGTAGCGGAACAATACATGATTTCGCGTTCATGGTCACTTGGTTCTGTATAATTTAGATCTGACATCGTATGTTCAAAATTGAATTTCTGATTTATGGTATATTTTATGGGAAGTATGAGAATGAATAAAACAAGGCATGTTTGTTTATTAATATTTCATTTTATGTGAAACACGTAACCAAGGTATACATTCAAATAACTAGTATACTATATTAAAAAGTTGATACTTGACGTTTCATTCCATAATGATGTGATTGTTTTCAGGATAGTGTGAATGAGCAGATCTTAATATATAAAATCCTTGCGTTACTGACTGACAGACACGCTGCAGCCGAAACTATTGGGCGCAGGAAGCTGAAATTTGGCATGTATGTTCCTTGGGGACCGTAGAGGTGCACTAAGAAGGGATTTCCCGAAATTACCACGGGATCGGCCAAAACTGGTAAATTAAAAAAAAATGCAGGCGTAGCTGCTGGCGTCCTCTAGTAAATTAATAAGACACTAGGAATATGAGAGCCTTTATACATCTTAAAAATCTTTTATTTTCTATTTTTTATATTTGCTAGCTCGAATCATGTTAATTGATTCGTAAAAGTGAATCAGAATCTCTAAGTTTTATGCCTCTTGATTTATATACAAGTAGGTAAATATTGTATAGGTAAATATATGGCAACCGCAAGTGTCATTGTCCAGCAGAGGGTTGGCAAATAGTTAAAACAAAATGATATCTATGAACTGGGCTTAGGCCTCAAGTCCCTCAACCACTGACCTCGCAAGCCTAGCCGACATTTTCTCGCACTCTGTCATCAGCGCAGACACGTATTTCGTAGAACAGCACTATCAAAGCTATTATTAACGTTCTCATTACTGGCCCACATTGTTCATAAGACAAAGGCACCGATCGCCTCTATTGATATTATCACGTCTCTTACTTCAGTTTTAATCAAGACAATGATTTGCGAAACGTTACTTGATTCACGTACATTCACTTTGCATTCATTCATAGACAATAGAACACGTTGTTTCTTTTCGTGTAAGCGTGGTCATATTTTGTGTGAGAGCTTAACGAACTAGGTCTAACAGCTGTCCTCCAAAGGGTTCGTCTTCTATGTCAATGCTAATTTACTAGAAGGACAGGTCACGCAAAGTGTATTTGGTTATTTACAATTCAATTTAATAAGATTTATTTCAGATCACAAACAATCTATATAGTAAATTCGTGTAAGTAAAACAAAAATAATAAAAATAATAAATGTATAAGCTAATGTTAGTAAACTTAATCTACGTTAGCAGCCGAACCCCATCTACCCACGTAATATATAGGCTATATTCGTCGATGCATGAAGTTCGACCCAATGACGTTACATTGAATTGTCCCATCCGTTACACAACGTGTTCAGGATGCTATGGGAGCTGGCGCGAGTTCTGCGCAGGATCGAGGCACTCCGCTTGTGTAAGATGGCATAGAAACCATCAATCCTCGCTTCAGCAAACATTACTGAAGCACTACTAAAACGCGGTATCTCCATAAGCATCCTGAACGCGTTGTTGTACTGAACACGCAGGGCATTGTATGTCTTCTGCGTATAACTAACCCACAGACTAGTAGTAGTAGTAGACTTAGCAATTTCTTTATTAAGTTCTTTTTCGCTGCCCTGTCTACAAAACACATGTATAAAAATCAACAATTTATACATAATTGTCCTTAAAGTGCCTATACGCTATTTAGCTCTTGGGTGTTAAACGTAACACCTGAATAGCACCTAATGCTACTCGAATCTGACCTGTCTGTCGGGTAGTGCAGTAAGCTGACAACGGGCGCCAAAACGAAGAGTCTTGGATGCAATCGGCTTAACAATAAGACGACGATGATACGGAATTAGGGTATCACTTCCAAATGTCGCCAGATTATTCTTGTGCCCTCAATAAGACTTTTTTATAATTCAAATGACAACTCCCGCACTAGGACTAAATCCTGTGTCGCGGGGGACTTTACAAACATACAACTAACGGACACAATGAACACCCAGACTCGAGACAACAATTTATGAATCGCACAAAGTGTTGTCTCATGTGGGGATCGAACCCACCACACGCAACGCATTGTCAAGCGGCGAGGCGGCCGCCTCAACCACACCGTGCAGTCAGACTATAATGATTCATCGATTTACCTTGCAGATTGATTGATTTGTGCGATCACCAGAGCTCCAATCTCGACCATACATTTCTATCACTGATTAAACAGGACATTACAGAACTCGTGGCGTATGTTTCTATCTCCTTAAACCTATTCGTACACAGTATCATTATTGTCGCTGCCCCGCCGTTGGTATGCGGTTGTAGTATCACCTACTTTATCTATTCACCAGGACATAGGTATTAGTAATTGGTACCACATCGAGCAAACCACACATTTTCATTAAGGGATTTCTGCGTAGTACCATTTTCGATTCGTGTGAGGTATGTTAACAGTAGTTCCATTAATTAAAGTTCCTACGTCGATCTTAGAATGTATAGATGGTCGTGTAGGGTAAGCAGGGGGAATGGCGTTCACTTAAGGAAAACATGGTTTATTTTTTAAATTATTTAATATAAATCTAAATTGAGAAAAATATCAAAGTCTTTAACTATCGAGTAACATACAATTTAACAACAAAAGCATAAATCTATGACCTACTACTAGTAGGAAAACATTAAAAAAAAAAACATGTTTGAGCGTCATTCCCCCGGACTTTGGGTAATGCCGCTCAGGGGACATGGTAACAACGCTCACTCATTTTGTTTAGGAATATAATTCTTAAGACACATTTTAATAAAACAAATATTAATAAGATCAACCTTATACAATAAAAGTTAAGTCTACAATCACAATGTAAGATTTTTGCTTCACTTGTTTGTTATTCTTTTCTTTGACACCTTTCTTTGGTTTGCATGTCCCGAAATTATTGCCATATCAAGAGATTGAACATCATTAAAGTTCTGAAAGTTTGAAAATCATAAAATTTATTGGCATATCTACAACAGTAAAAAATAAAGTTACTAAGGGGTAATGGCGCTCAGGTGAGCGGTATAACCCCAAACGGTGGTTTTGTAATAAATTTAAAATTAAAAAAATGTTTTACACTTTTGTTTACAATTGATTACATTAATACAAAATATAATAGTTTTATGGCCAGAAAAGTAAAATTAATAATTAAATAAACATTTGAATCTTGGACTTACCGACAAAAACAAATTACCAAAAATTACATCGCCGCAGCCGCAAACAAAGAAATGCGCTTCACTGTCGAACGACTCGAGCTCACTGTCAGTTTGAATCGTTGCATATTTGAGGAACTTCCCCTGCGCCCCTCACTCGACACTCGTGTTGCTACGTGCCGTTTTGACAGAGATACAGAGGTGCGCGCCATTACCCATTGCGCGCTATTACCCCTGCTTACCCTAATTGTGGTTGGGTAAACATTTGTTTGATTCGATGTGTTATGGGGGTTTGATGGAGGAGGCATAGCGAGGGCCTTACCGCTGTTATTATGGTCTTGTGTGTAAATTGCGTGTTAGTATGGGTGGTTAGTGAGTTTGTTATTTAAGACAATAATTATGATCATATCACCAAACTTAATGGTCCTGAAAACTACACATGTAGCAATATGTAGTACGCAATATGTTTTCCGTTGCGCGGAGCGTGCTGAAGGTACAATCTATCCTTAACACCTTTAAAGCCTTTAGCTTTAGATTCTTTATTTACATAGTTACTTGACGACAGATGAGGGACGAAAGTATCTTATCTATCTAAATAAAAGATTGCAAATCTATCAACAATTTACATATATATATATATTTTTTTTTAGAGACTCACGCCTACTTCTCCGAAGGGGTAGGCAGAGGTGTAATATTACACCCACATTTCGCAATGAACTTTTTAGGTCCCACGTAATAGGGGGCGAGCCTATTGCCGTACCGGGCACATTACCAGACTCCGTGCTGCTACTGAGAATTTCCTAACGGAAAAACCCAATAACACTTTGCCCGACTCGGGAATCGAACCCGAGACCTCCCAATCCCACGCGCACATTTATGCCGCGAGACCAATTTCCATTTAAAACTATACATACTATAGAATAAAGTCCCTACACGTCCTGTCTGCATGATCGCGATAAACTCAAATACTAGATACATATATATACTTACGCCTATTTCCCGACGGGGTAGGCAGAGACAACGGAACGCCACTTGCTTCTATCCTTACAAACCTCACGCGCTTCCTCTACTTTCATTACTCTTTTCATACATGCTCGCCGGTTCCGGGTGCTTCGGACCTTTCCGTTTTTCAGAACGACACCAATTTGGTCGACGAATGTCCTACGAGGTCGTCTGCGACCGTCTTGCCCATACACGTTCGTCTCATATATTTGGTGCGTCATTCTTTCTTCACTCATTCGCTCCACGTGTCCAAACCATCTTAGCATTCCTTTTATATTAAAGAACGGATTTTTGTATGGCTTTCATCAATAGATAGTGTGACTATTGAGGACGGTCTAAGTGAGAGAGAAGGAAGGTATAATTCACGCGGATGGAGCTACTGGCGAAGTATATTATATCTAGTAGCAATCTCGTGGTTGATTTCTAACAGGATCCTAGATTTGTAATTGTTCATCTTAATTCTATCGATGTTTGCTAGATGTCACCAGAATTATGTTCTGACCATTACATTCTACATACCAAAGATGCTATGATATATTTAGCTACTACCACACTAACATAACAAGTTCAATCATTAATTACTCAATCAATTGCTTTTTATGCCCTCTGCCTTCCACGGGTACATACAAAATCTCCATACATAATCAAGTTCTTTATCAATACGTGTTGTGGAACAAAACAAGCTCAACATTAATTACTCCGAAGCAGAGGTCAAGTCAGTCTATGTGAAAGAGATTCTAATGGGCCATTAAGCAAACTAAGCACCTTTAAAACTATACTGAAGTTTATAGCGTCTGCACACTCATTACGTTGTCATAATTTATGTTCTACGTAGTTAAGTAATCTATATTACAATGTTTATATACAAACGTATGAGTATGTATGTCTGTGTTTCGTTCATAAGAGGAAGAAAGTTTGTGGAATTTTTTAATAGCCAGTGTTTCCAATTGCCATATTTACAGTTTTTTGAGTGGTAGGTCATAGTGGTCGCAGCATAAATATACTAACTTAAGCTGGGTATTCTGCATAGACCTTCTCACAATAAGGTCGACGCAAATTATTATTTTGATGAAGATTGACGAAAAGTGTTTCATTTCGGTGAGCAAGAGTCCTGGAAACCGAATTGCCGACTTATCCTCTTTCGCTTTATCATAGGGGAAAAGATATATGTTGAGGAAAAATAGAATGATTTGCTAATCTTAATTGGCGTGTACAAACTATGGTTACGTTCGTGCGTACGGTCATTCAGAAGCCTTCAATTGCCGATCATTAAGTACGAAAAAAAGTTTAATATTATCAAACTTTCTGTAACTTGTATTATTGTGAAGTATGTCGCAAAGTTTATTTAATGGGTGTTAATCGCGTTCACTATAAATTTGTTTGTAAACTTGTAAAATAACCTTGTATGAAACAAATTACAAAAGTTTAAAGACAGCCTGTCAAGTGAACTGAAAAAGTATTCCAATTATTAGTAACTAGGTTTAATCGGCGCCTAATATAAAACCCAACAAAATTATCTATACAATGCACCGCTATCTCCCCAGTATTAACAGCATGATTGTCACCGTAAGTTGTCCAAATTTATATCAAAATTACATATACGCTTAGAGAGAACAAAACCACGGGATACAACTAGCTATTAGAATATATGAGTGTATATTGTAACAAGATACGGAACCGTCGTCTCGTCAGTGTGCCCATTATTGTGCCATGTAGGAAATATATTTTATGGAGTCATTAGTTTTGTTAAAAATATCGAGTTTAGGCTCTTTGTTTTAAATGTTGAAAGGTATTAAATTGTGCTGCTCGTGGTTTATTATCTAGGTGGGGTATGGGGCTTGTATTAAATTTAAGTTTATATCATTATGTTAAACTTTTTCAGATTTTCGGGCTTTTTAACAGCGGTCGCACGCATTTGTGTATTCATGTAGGTAAATGTTGGCATATATGTACCTACTACATAGGCATAACAAACTTATAATTATTTGCAACATTTGCAAGTATTTTTCAAACATACATACCTACTTTACATGAACTTCTTGAAACAAATTGATCATATTTTCTATTTTTTTTATAGACTCACGCCTGTATCGTGGAAGGGGTAGGCTCATAGGCTGAGGTGTAATATTACTCCCACATTTCGCCATGAATTTTAGGTCCCACGTAATAAGGGGCGAGCCTATTGCCTTTAACGGGCACATAACCAGACTACGGGCTGCTACTGAGAATTCGGAAAAGCTCAGTAACACTTTTTGCGCGACCCGGGAATCGAACCCGGGACCTCAGACCTATTTTCTTATTTGCTTTTGTGTGATCGCGAATTCCTTAATAGAAAACTTTGGCAGGACTCAAAAGGATATAACGACATTTCCGTCAAAATTTAAATACTCTAACATAATATAAATATACACTTTAATAAATTAAAACTATAGATCAACATCACTTTGGTTCTACTTAAAAAATAAAAGCTTTTACTAACAAGTATGAGGCGTTAGATGTATAGTACGATGTATAAGTTGTTATGTGCGTACCTACTGTGTATAATTAATAACGACTACCACAACCGCAAGATATAATATTTCATACATTAGGTATCTCAATAATATATGCGTCAAATTAAATTATGCGTCGAGATTATAACAATTTACAATAACCTTGAGGTGTCAATAGTGGTAATAGGTATACTAGGACAATTCACTTTAGGCAGAATTTGACGACCGGTTGGCGCAGCGGGAGTGTAAGCGCTACGCCGAAGGTCGCGGGTTCGATTCCCGCTCAAGTCAAACATTTGTGTGCATGAACATGGATGCTTGTCTTGGTCTGGGTGTTTCTATGTATAATATGTATGTATTTACAAAAAAAAGTATATATGTATGTTTATCCATTAGCTAGTACCTACTGCTTAGTTTGGGACTAGATGGTGATGTGTGTATGTGGTAGAATAGAATATTTACCATTTTAATTTACTTTAACCGTGTCTGGCCGATCCCGTAAAAAAATCGGTAAAGCCGTTTTTAGTGCATCCCTATGGTCCCTATGGAACATACATTTCAGGTTCTTCCGTCCAATTGTTTGGGCTGTGCGGTTTCTGTTATTCAGTCAGTAAGGCAATAATTTTATATATAAAGATTTATATATTGTATGTATAAGGTGTAATTAATATATAGCATATACCTAAATTACTGGCAGACATAACACAAAACATCCTGTTTATCACATAAAGATTTTTCCTGATCGGGAATCGACTTCATGGCCTTCGGGTCGCTCAAGGTCATTCACCACTAGACCAATAAGCTAGATGAAGATCTATGCGAGTATCTTGTCACTCTATTCCAGGTACATTCTCGGATACAGTGCTGGAGGTCAGAATTTTATAGATGAATTGCACCATTAATTTATCCAATGGCTTACATAGCCAAAAGGTCTTCCGCAAATATAAACTCTGATTTTCGTTTCGGCGAATACAAGACAGATAAAAATAATATGTCTTCTTATAATCAAAATTATATGCCTCAGAGGCATATATTTAGTAAAATTTATTTTATTACCTTATTATCATGATTATAAATCACCAAGAGTAAAGCCATGTCCACACTATAGCTCACATTAATTTGTATATTCGAAAGTTCCTGTCATTTTTCATTGTTAACGATTCGCCCTTTGAAATTTAATGATCTCAACGATAGCTTGTAATAATATGAGAATGTGATCATTCGTTATGATTATGGTCTCACAGTATGATACCCGTTGATGTATCGTTGCTATGAACTATATAAATTTATTGATATTTTATTAAAAAATTAGAAACGACAAAGTGAGGGCATTATATATAATTAATTTAACACAGATTTATGTTCATACATGCGACGTAAAAAAGTTGTACCCATGTTGTATATTTTTTGTGTAAGCGCCATGACAGATTGATGGTCCTTGGTCTGTCGCAAGCTGAGAGTCGCGCCATTTAAATGGCGTGTTTCGTATTAAAATATGGTAATCTAAAAATTTTGTAATAATGTTAGAATCTGCGATCTATTTAAGAAACTGCTCTTTAGTAGCACTTAATTACTTACGTGATCCCCGTCCATACAAAGGTTGTCAGGAAAAGCTACTAGTGACAAGCCCGCCAAATTGCACATAAAGTTATTACACTACGTAATCAAAACTATTATTATCTATATACTTATATAGCAATAGAGTATTAGAGTAAGAAACAATGAAAGGAGAACCAAAGTCACTGACATGGCTTTCCGAATAGCCACACTGAAGTGGGAGAGGGCAGCGCACATAGCTCAAAGAACCGATGGCCGCTGGGGCAGTAGGGTCCTGGAGTGGCGACCACGTACCGGAAGACTAGGCTTTTCACTAGGTGGACCTACGATCTGGTTAGGATAGCGGGAAGTGCTTGGATACGGGTGACTCAAGATCTCAGGATCGGTGTGAGAACCTTGCCGGGAGGCCTATGCCCAGCAGTGGACGTGTCTTGTCTGCCATGACGATGATGATGATTGGAGAAACTATCTCAGCAAAAATGCTAGTGGGTCTTGGAAAAACAGTCAAACGAGATCACCTATTTATTAATCTAGTTTGTTCCAATAAAAAAATCGATGAGAAATAGATGAACAAAAATACCTACCTAACTACATAGTTTCATTACCAATGGAATATTCTTAATATTGGATACGAAAACGGCAAATGTGCAGCAGTTACAGAGCTATCGTATGATTAATGGCTCTGGCAATTTCAATACAAACGTAGGTTGCAATCTCTTGGCACTTGCAGAATATTTACGTAGACACTCGATTAATGCAGTCTTTAAATCTATTTATCTGAAAATGTATCGCTGAAATGTATATACAAGCATAGCTTTAGAACATTGCACCGCATTTGTCTTTGTCTTGAATGCTGAAGTTATTTCAAAGTACCCGAACATTGTTCAACTATGTACTTGTGTTACTATTTGCGGAGAATGAGCTGACAGTGTCCAGTTACAAAATATAATAAAGCTACTCTGTGGCCATGAAGACACCAGAAGACATATTATATCATCACAGTCTTCCGTGAAAACGGTGCCTGTAAAGCAGTTGAAACGTAAAAACGCAGTAAACTTCCTTTATACATAATATTCGTGGTCAACAGAGAAGGACCTTTTTAAAAACCTTACCTTTTTTTTATTCGGTAGCCTCCGTGCTTTTTCTTATATGAGAAATACTCTTTATGGTGAATGACGATAGTATTAGCTGGTATAATTTGTGTTACTACTTCACCCCTAGGCAGTGTGGCAGTTTATATAACCGTTTTCAATTTATCAATCGCAAAAATATACGATACGATTCGAACCGGTAATTTATGAGATTTTATATTAACATTATTTCAGGATTTAATCAAATATTTAGACAGCAATAGCATTTCTCGAAAGCAACCAAAAATATCACGATTTTCTTATATCATTTCAATACCTTTTCAATCAGATTAGTCGGAACGTTCCCCAAGAGAAACGAAAGATGCTACCAAAACCTTTTGTCTATTGTAATAGAAAACCAATGTACAGAGTCAAGTGGCGACGGCCGCTATCTGTCGTATGCAAAGCGACTGAATGCATTGCTTTTAACTAATAAGTTGATCTGAGTAACAGTGGACCCCACACGATGCAGATGTATGGGCGATTGCGTTCTGTCGTAACTCTGGAAACCTTAGAACACATAAATCCAACTTACCGTGACCCACCTCCCTAAGGACGACTGTTTCCATCACAGGTCAGTTTACACTGGAGTTTAGCTTGATGTGTATTGTCGGAGTAATTGATACTGTTGTTTTATACAAGCACTATTAAACCTTATAACATGGTAATTACAGGGATATCAATGGCCCTTTCGTGAGTAACGGGATAGTACAATTTAAGGCCAAGAGTAGCCCAAGACAAGAGTATTTTGTATCAATCGGAATAACATTTTTTGGATGTAGGACTTACCATTAATTCACTATCTTTCTATTTTATTCTCGTGGTTTAGACATGTTGCCGTGGTATTGTTTTAATTCCGACTCTGTTTATCTAAGTAATATTAAATGAACGTATATGACATGCTAGCTACTTTACAATTTTTATCAATTCCTATAATTTCTCAATTTATAAACCTGATAAAAAGCACTGAGTATAACATAAATAATTTATTTTTTACGAAACAATATATGTTTTGCATTTGAGTAGGTACCTACTTTTAACCATCACGAAGATCACTTAATATATTTATTTATTTTATAAGCTTGGAACAATAATTTGTGGGTATAATGTTGTCTAACATGACGATCGAACCAGCAACACTCAGCGATATTGAGCAGTGAGGCGGCCCCTGTTACATTGTTGCAGGTTATCGATACTGTCATATATGCCTATTTCATTTGCTTCTGATTACTCCTACTATCTAAGAATTAGATTCTCATCACATGCTACCAACAGTAGCCTGACCAGTCCAGTCTACCATGACATAAAAAGAAATTTGAGATATGATCCGATTGGCCCTAATTTGGCTCCCTGTGCGTATCGTCCTACATGTGGTCATGGAGAAAGATCGTATCGAAGAATAGATAGTGACTGTTCCGTTAGTCTTGTAAGGTAAATATGCGGCTACACTAACTATCGATGGTATAGTTGATACTAGGCTCAAGTAATGATAATTTTATTATGATTATCGACAAGGGCCACGTTCGATCAATGATAAAAAGAATTGTGATTCTTCTGTCAAATGCGTTTAATATGTTATTTTAAATACTTTGAGAACGGTAATAATGTTATAAATTTTACATACTGACTAATTGTAAAGTATGGGTAATTTAACTATTTCATTAGTACGTTTACCTTTTTATTTTTTTAATCCTGACAAATCAAACACATACATAAGCATTTGTAATATTAGTCCTGATCATTTCCATCAGTAATTAGAATAATTTTAAATGCATGTAAATATAATTTTAAAATTCGCCTTCTGTCGGTAATCACAGCCACTATAAACGTTTTAGATCAATCCTGTGAGCGGTACTAAAACTCTATCGTGCAAAACTATGCTTCGAGCTAAGTTGTTAAATCTGTGGCTTCGAGTCTCGCAAAAATAGTACCTAGTATCCAGTTGACGGCCTGTCTGCTGTTGAAAACTTTAAACAGAAAATGTGTTTTAACTGGCAGGCTAGCAACAGGTGCAGTTGTAGATGACGGGTAGATCAAAAATCTGACTAAAGCCGACAGCATCGACGATAAAATATTCTATATTTTACCTTTGCTGAGCTTACATGCTCTAAATTAAATACGGATTTGATGGACAAGTCAAAACATTTTAGAAATATCCGTAGTACTTATAGGAAAAAAAATACGTTTTTTTTCTTTTTAAAGGGATGGAATTAACAGGACCGATATGCCGATATCGACATAAGTAAAAACATGGAATTATAAAAGCTAAAATCAATAAGTCTCTAAACAAGTAGGTGTTCAAGCAGTTTTAATGCAATATTTAAGTAAGGGTTGAAGCTGGTGAAAAGTCAACGTTGGTTTACGCCGCAGCAATGTTATTTTCTGCATATACATCACATTCTCAATGAGAACAGAATAAAGGCCATAAACGCTTTATCCAAAACTATCAAAACTCTATCAATAGGTATACTATGCCCTCTTCGATAGCGATCGGTCAAACGGTATCGTCGTTTGTCAATAATAAACCGATACGAAGATAAGATTAAAAGCGATTTCTACAAATAATTGACCAGTGCGCATATTGCGCAATAAAATAAAGCTTTTTATAATGAGAAATACGTTAAACAAACCGCTTTGAAGAACACTCATACATGGCCATATTAGTATAAACAGCTTCAACATATATTTTTTATTTTTCATTAATTCTCAGTTGGGTTGGACCGTGTTCATGCATAAGTAGTTTGTGTTTACTGCCTCGGGCCTTTAACCAGTTTTGCGTATATAGGTGAATATTAAAAACGTCATATTAAATATACGTTATATATAGTTTTGATGTTATGCTAATTGCTCTGGTGTGAGCGGGTGATAACAGCTTTTTATATATTCTTTATTATATGGAAATACCAGGGGGTATTTGGATATATTTTTTAACAAAATACGCTTACGCTAGGTTAGTTTGTTTCTTTTAGAGATTAGACTCTGGTTTAACTTTATGTAACATATAAATAAATTATACATTTGTGAATAGCCTAGTGGAGATACCTACAGACCGCCATGCAGAGGGTATCGGGTTCGAATCCACGGCGCGCACCAATGACTAATCGGAGTTATGTGCGTATTGAATTGTTAATAAAATTATCGCTTGTCCCGTGCCTCGGATAGCACGTTAAGCCGTCGGTCCCGGTTGTCATGAAGATCTTTGACAGTCGTTACAGGGCGTCAGTACCTTCTAAATAAACTGACACTAGTCTAAACCATGGAATATCGCTATCCCCTCGGGTTGCAGAGGTCAGGCAGGCAGTCGCTCTGTGGGAAAGCTAATATTCAGCCAAATCCGGTTAGACTAGGAAGCAGACCCTAGATTGAAAACTGGGATAACGCTAAAAGGATGACATAAACTGCTGAACAAAACATTATTTTGTAACATCTTTACGTAAGCTATTCAGGCATGAGACCATATACATACTATGTATCACACAGCGAAATAACAAAATTATTTAAAATATGAAGATGAATCTTCATTCACTGACGTTCAATACTGTTTTATTAAAACCACTCGTAAAGCAATTTTCTCGACGAGTAGTTTCCTGCTAGCGGACGAGAGCGAAACTGATAACGATCTGTATTATGTATAGATGGCACTGGTATATCATGATACAGTGCCATCTATATGAGTCCTGCATCCTATGTGAGTCATGACTCACAATGGAATGCACTCTTTCTTATTGACTGCACGGATGGCGTAGTGGTTCGAGGCTCACCTCGCCGCTTAGTACTGCACCGAGTGTCTTAGGTTCGATCTCCACATGGAACAACTTCTTTTTTATCTACATAATATGTATTATTGTTTTTAGTCTGAGTGTTCTGTTGCTTCATCGGATATGTTTGTAAAGTCTAATGCGATATATGATTTATTCTTAGTGCAAATATATTATTAGGTCTGTGGACGAAACAAAAAAGAGGATGCAGATTTGTGGAATATACATAATATATTATTATTCGTCAGTCGATTGGACACATCAAACAGTAAGAAATTATTTTATTAACCTGTGAAATACAGCGAAAATTCTATCATTATATTTTAATACAAAAGAAATTGCCTTCGATTCGAAATGAGAATCGACAACATTCCGATGAAAATGGCGAAGTTTTTAAAACCGCATCGCCTATTAGTGGTTTTATAGGAACTTCTAAAGATGTGGTTACGAATAAAAAGCCGGGATAGTATGACTGAGCATTGTGACGTCTGGTTCTGTACGATATTTTGTTTTTGCTTTGAAAATGTGTTCTTTCGAAACCTTATAATTTTGTCCTCAGTATAGTTCGATACGCCATGGCTACTAGTAATGGGTTTGATAGAAATACAGCCTTGAAAAGCATTCAGCCTTAGAAAATAGGAAGGAAAAGGAAGATGAAAGCCGTGTCAATTCACTGTGGTTCATTCGGGATCTACTATGGTATTCTCCTAAACACAACGTTGAGCTCGTCGTCTTCAAGGTCTTATTGTTTTGTAATTATGTAAATCAGAGGAAGCCAGTGCACCAATGCGTGAAACGCCCATTTGATGGATCTTTCGTCGTTCTTGAATATCACCGATACAGTAATTTTCTGATGACATTGGTCTGAATCGTCTTTACAATCGAGTCGATCCGTTCAAAAACATTTCATTAGATATTCTGAGATAATGCTAATAGACATTTAACTATTCTGAATACCTAAATGCTTTCAGGCAAATAATTTAGGAATTTCTACTGCTGCTGTACGGAATTCTAAAAAGTTAAATGAAAGAGATTGTGAGTACAAGAGCTGTGGTTTCAGCTTCCCGCAGCGACCTCGGTTCAATTTTAAGCTCGACGGACCTGCTTTTTGTCCATTCAACAATAAAAAGGTAAGACGGTGTCCCGAGTAGTATCTCAGTTAATGGAGCCATTGACTTTAAATTGTGCTTTCATAACGCCTCTCGAAAAACTTTATTTAAAGGTTCGCTTAAGCACCGATCTTATCAGGTAACAGGATAGTGATGTTACATGAATATTAGATTTGGGTACACAGGGATTTAAGTAATATTTACTTGGTTTCGTTGTTCCGTTTGTGGTTTTGGTCGGCTGATAATGGAAATAAAAGTATCTTAAATCGTTAGGTTTTAGTGCAGTTTTAGACAGAGTCACCATCATCATCAGCCTCTAATAGTCCATTACTGAACTAGGCCTCTCCTTTGAAAGGAGAAATTGGCCTACTATACCACGCTGGCATAACGGGTTGGTATAGGGTTGTATCAAGTTTGCCTTCTCTTACAGTGCTGTTCTCTGCATAATATGCTGCCTCTGTCGGCTCTTACGACACCCATGAGATGATACGGGGTGGTGACATTCCGTATTCTTAATCCGTCACCACACGGTCAGAGTGGTATTCTAAAATAATTTTTTTATGGCTATTTGAATTCTTGAAATGCCAATAGCATTTTCTTTGTTTCATTTTGGTTCTTATTTCTTTAATTTATTGTAAACATTTGTCTCATAATGAGAAGAGACATGTGCCCAGCAGTGGGACAGATAGAACAAGGCTGATATTAATATAATAACATAACTTCACGCCTTTTATCCGTGAAGGGGCAGGCAGAGGTGTATTACACACCCACACTTCGCCAGTCAATATTAATATATAATACTATATTAATTGATGTATCTTTATAGTTGCATAGTTGCAAAATGCAAGTTTTAAGCTAAAACACACATAACGTTATCTGGCTACATAATATAAAATTTAAATCAATAGGTATACTTAGTATAAAGAAAGTGAATAGATATCAAGATCGATAGAAACTTTGTTTACATTACATATTTTCTTTTGTATGTAAGTAAGCATATAATTTCATGTTCCATTGATTTTTCACAATGGTTATTTTGGAAATTATGTTTGAGCAGGAATTCAATCGAATAGAAAGCTGGTCACGATTACGGAACTATTGTTCCCGTTTGCTTTGTAGTTGCATCTCTTGCGACTAACAACGTTTATACATGGTATCTTTACGCCTGTTTGCTGGAAAATAGACAATAGAATCCTAGTTCTTATTTTGTAACAAGTAGAATTATAAAATCCTTAGGTACAAGAAGTCCTTTGTTTCAAAACTCTTAAAAATAAGTAAGTAGTGTCCATTTTCACAATCATCGTCTTTTCTATATTTGATCGTAGAATTGTCGTGCATTAGTATTAAAGGCTGGTATACATATTCTTGTACCATTTTTTTTATATTTTTTTTGTAAAAATTGTTGTTTTCATTTCATATCTTACCTACTTAGTTGTGGCTGCCATCGAAAAGCCTAGTGGAGATACCAACAGACTGCCATGCAGAGGGTATTGGGTTCGAATCCACGGCGCACACCAATGACTTTTCGGAGTTATGTGCGTATTGAATTGTTAATTATCGCTTGTACTGTGCCCAGGAGAGCACGTTATGCCGTCGGTCCCGGCTGTCATGGAGATCTTTGACAGTCGTTATAGGGCGTCAGTACCTACCTCTAACTAAACTGGCACTAGTCTAAACCATAGAATATCGCTATCCCTTCGGGTTGCGTAGGTCAAATGGCAGTCGCTCAGTGGAAAAGCTAATATTCAGCTAAATCCGATTAAACTAGTAAGCAGACCCCAGGTTGAAATTGGGATAACGCTGGGAGGATTGTTGACAGAGATGAGTTGTGGCTGCCATCGCAGAACATAGATGCAATGGGTATTTACCTATTACAGATTCAAAGTGCCTACTACTTTGCTATTATTTTGACACAATCACAATATTTACCTATTATTAACACGCGTCGTGCCACTGCTTATGATGCTAGTAGCTAGTTACTGTAAAAGTTATCAGTGGTCCGATACGGGTGTGCATAAATAATTTTAAATTACATACAACGAAGTTCACAGTTAATTATGTAACGTAACGTATGCGAAGAACTTATTAAGAAAAACAATATTTTTGCATGCTTCACAAGGCAGCTACATATTAAAATGTGTGTGGCAGCTCAGGTTATGAAATTATAATATAGGTAAACTTTTTATCATAACTTGTAATACAATATTACATGAAAACAGTAGCATGTTTTTATTTAATTACAAAAAGTGCTTTTAGTACATTGAATACTGCAAAACCTAGTGTTTTTTTTTATGTTAATAGGCGGCAAACGAGCAGACGGATTGCCTGATGGTAAACAATCACCGCCGCCCATGGACACGAGCAACACCACAGGAGTCACAAGTGCGTTGCCGCCCCTTGAGGTTGGGAAAAGGGATAGGATGAGGAGTGGGATCAGGGAGAAGGGATAGGGGATAGGGCCTCCGGCACTCTCACTCACCGAACGAAACGCAACAGTTTAGGTACTGTTACTTTACGACGATTTTCTGTGAGAGGGTAGTACTTCCCCGGTCGAGCCGGCCCATTCATGCTGAAATCAGCAAGGCTCTACTACCTATTAAATGCATGGTCATCTGGCTTATGTTAAAACCCTTGTTACACAGTACCCTTTTAGTTCGCATAAATGTTCTCAGAAATTTAGAACTCGACAGAGAGGTTAATATCATTCACTCGTTTTAGCAAACACTAGTAAAGTGGGTATAATCTTATTATTTCCCTCATGAATATATGAAACAAACTAAATCCAATTCATTATAAAACATTAACTTAATAGTTCAAAGTTTAGTAGCCCGTGTAAAATTTGTCTATAATTCACAAACATTGGAATGAAATAAACTACGATCTAACTCTACTAAACCAAGCTCTTGATCTGGTTTCATATTGAGTCCTTGTTTGTATTAATGCCTACTAGAATTACGCATTCCCTAACTATTCTAACAACTGATAGTAGCTTTAGTTTATGGTAAATTTCCGCCAGCGTTTGGATTGAGCCTCAGTGTACCGACACACCTGCTGAATGTTCCGCGCCGTGTCCTGAGCGACTGAACTATTGGTCATAGTATTCGCTTGGTATGACATACGTAACACACCAACAATCAGCATGATGTGACGGTGGCGGCTAAAATTCACTCGTAATCGCTAATATAAAGCCCACTTCCTACGGCGCATGGTATCGCGGGTGGAAGCGCGCGGCACTTTTGAAGTTAAATCGCGAATCGGGTAACTTCAAACGTACTGCGAAAGCCCGTCCGCAGAATCACCCATTGTGGGAAGCCGACTCATCATCCCACGCGACATGACGCTCGACGAAAGCTTCAGTACCGCACCATACGCTAGGTTATTTCGCACCTCTGCCTGTCAAGAGATTTGAAAAACACTACGAGCATATTCAACCGAACGTTCAGCGCGGTATTACGCAGATGTGTCACGATACTCAGATTTCTGGATCCGGCGATATTTAAAGTAATGTTCTTATTAATTTCCCGTGTGCCGTGTTGAAGTCCATTACCCTAACCGTTGATGATAGCCTGAATGTGAACAGATAGACTCTCTGTCTAATTATACTTCAACAGTGTCTGTGATAGTTGCCGGTCCAATTTCACTGAACGTTTATGTTCAATTTTCGGATCAAGTATTCAAGCGTTTTAGTCTAGGGTCAATGTACTTTGACAATTGTTGGATTGTGTGCTAATATTAGGTGCTCCTTTGCACGTGCTTATTACGTATAAGTATGAAATAAAATAGAGATTCTTGCAAATGCTTTTTGATCTGATAGCAAGTTTTTGAAATAGTTCTAAGGACAGTTCAGGGTGTTCCATCAAAGATGTATTGCGTTATAAATATGATTAGAGAAATCTAGTGTTAAGTTTTGACTTAAATGCAAATGTGCTACAAGTCACTTAAAATTCATCATCATCATCATATCAGCCAAACGAAGTCCACTGCTGGACATAGGCCTCCCCCAAGGCTCTCTACATAGACCGGTCCTGAGCCACCCGCATCCAACCGCCTCCCGCGATCTTTTCTCAAGGTGGACCGACGGTTCGGATCGTCGGTCCACCTTGCGGGGGGCCTACCTCTGCTGCTTCGTCCAGTACGTGGCCGCCACTGCAGAACCTTTCTGCCCCAACGGCCATCGGTTCTTCGAGCTATGCGCCCTGCCTACTGCTACTTCAGCTTGGTTATCCGGAGAGTTATGTCGGCGACTTTAGTTCTACTGCGGATCTCCTCATTTCTGATTCGATCTCGCAGGGAAACTCCAAGCATAGCTCTCTCCATCGCCCTCTGAGTGACCTTGAGCCTTTTGATAAGGCCCATAATGAGCGACCACGTCTCTGATCCGTAAGTCATCACTGGCAGCACACACTGGTCAAAGACTTTCGTCTTGAGACACTGCGGGATATCGGACGAGACGATATGTCGTAGCTTCCCGAACGCTGCCCAACCAAGTTGGATTCGACGATTGACCTCCTTCTCGAAGTTGGACCTACCTAATTGGACTACTTGTTCCAGGTAGATATAGTTGTCGACAACTTCGAGCGTAGAGTTCCCGACCTGAATAGGAGCAGGTACAACATGGACGTTTGACATGATTTTCGTCTTGTCCATGTTCATCTTAAGACCTAATTGATGGGAGACTCTACAAGTTTACAGAGGCCATCGAGCATTGTGCCTAGGTCTTCCATGGTCTCAGCCATGGCTATGATATCGTCTGCGAATCGAAGGTGAGTGATGTACTCGCCGATTCCGATCATGCCGAGTCCATTCCAGTCCAAAAGCTTGAAAACATCCTCCAGCGCAGTGGTAAACAGTTTCGGGGATATGACATCCCCCTGTCTCACCCGCTGGAGTTGAATAGGTTTCGAACTCTGGTCCTGGAGACGGACTGACATAGTAGCGTTTTCATACAAACAGTTCAGGACTTCGATATATCGGTAGTCAATCCGGCACCGTTGGAGAGACTGTAGCGCCGCCCAGGTTTCGATCGTATCAAAGGCATTCTCATAGTCCACAAATGCCAAGCATAGAGGCTGGTTATACTCCTCGGACTTCTGTAAAACCTGCTGCATAAGGTACGCTACCCTGCTCGACATACTCCCGATATTTACCACGTTGTCACGAGAGATTTGAGGACAATGAACCTGACACCACCTTGGGACTGTTGGTCGCCTTTCCGGTAGAAGAGCAAGTTACCGGAATTGAGAACTATCGAGTCCACCCCCTGTCTTCGGACAGATATGCCTATGATATCCCATCGCAACTTGCTCAATTCTTCTTCCAGCTCGACAATCAATTCAGTGTTGCCAGGGCCAATTGTTGTTGGTGGTGGTAGCCCGATCTCTTCCGGAGATTCTTCGTGCCCCTTGCCCCGCCGTTACCATGGCCGCTACCATAACCAGGACTAGCGGGGCCGCCGCGGACTAGGGGCCCGTTTTGATTGATGTGGTTCATGTTTGGAGGGATTTGCCGTAATCAACACGCTTGGCAGGCGTATTGGCGATCGCAGTGGCAGAAGTCTTTGGTGCTGGACGCTGCTGCCCATCTAGCATCTTGGGATTTACTTCCACCAGGTTCGGATGGTTTGACCACCATCTTCTTTGCTTGCGCTGGGGAAGATACTATGACGAGTATCTACTCGTCAGAGTAACTCCTCCGGTGTAACTTAAAATTATAGACACACAAATGCAAGTGGCTATTAAAATGTACAACTTGATCTCTAGCACCACTTCAGATTTCCAATTAGCTATTATAATATTACTGAATTCTTAAAAAAATATACAATTACAAATAGTAATCTACTTTTGTTTTCTTTTCCTATATTTTTATATTTCTGGCATGTATTTCCAAAAAGCGATTGTGTGTGAAATACCATACTTTCTTTTATAAGACGAGGTCTATGCAAAATTTCATGATTATTGGCTTAGTAGTTAAGACGTGAAAACATAACAAACAAACTTACGATGACATAAAATATTAGTAAGAAGTAAAGATCGACCTTCGTAGTACCTACATTTGTCAAACCAGTATATAACCTACTAGACTGCCTCGTTGGTCTCGCGGCATAAATGTGCGCGTGGGATTGGGAGGTCTCGGGTTCGATTCCCGGGTCGGGCCAAGTGTTATTGGGTTTTCCTTTAGGAAATTCCCAGTAACAGCACGGAATCTGGTAATGTGCCCGGTACGGCAATAGGTTCGCCCCCTATTACGTGGGACCTAAAAATTCATGGCGAAATGCACCTCTGCCTACCCCTTCGGGGATACAGGCGTGAGTTTATAAATAAATAAAATAAAAAATAAAAAAGTATATAACCTGTTAAGACTATAATCCAATTATTTAATGAGAGAACCAGACATGTGCAAATAAAAACACATTATTATTATAATCGTCTCGGACATTCGTAGAATGAATGATTTGTTACGGCAATTAAATTGATTTTGTATCAACATTCATGAATAAAATTATAAAATTATATAAAATGTAGCCATGACTACTAATTATGTGGTTCAATTAAGATTTGATACGTGAGAAGGAATGCTCTATTTTTTGTAGTTTGTTTTGTTTAAGTTTATTTGCACAATATCATTAATATCTTTATACTAATAATACGGAATCAATAAATAATGTAGTTATATAAATGTTTATTTATTTATTTTTATTTAAAACTTTATGCACAAAATATCTGTACAGAGGCGGACTTAATGCCGTAGGCATTTTCTCCCAGTCAACCTTTGGGTGGTGCAGAGACAAAATGAGCTATGAGATATAATGTTCAACTCTAGTAAACATTGTATAAAACCTGGTTGTACTATTTCATGCTCAATCTTCGACACGAAGTTTGGACAAAAACAATAAAATAAATCCCTGAACTTTTAATCATTTATCAGTTCGCATTTCAGATGCTCTGATTAATGATTAAGAGATTAAACGTTGCGTAAAAGGGGTTAGTACCAAATGGCTGAAAATGTTAACAAAATGTTTTTTTCAATCGGTAAGCAAACAAAGTTTTATAGTAATTGAATGAAAAGCCATCATAATCCTGCCTTGCCTTATGTCGCTCGTAAAAGGTTGACAATGTTAAGCAACGCTTGCACAGGCCACCACTAGGATAGGAGCTCGCATCTCACGTAATATTTACATTAGGGCGTTATCGTCCTTCGGAGGACACGTAAAGCTGTCCATACCGGTTCTTGTTTCAAAAAAGAATCGTTAGGACGCCAGAGGTGGCCAAACATTCACATGAAAACATAAAGCTCTCCTAGCACTAGCCAAAACTGTCGTCTAGGAGACCAGATCCCGCTGACTATTCTATCCAGATTTTTCCGAATATTTGGTTTGCCACAAATACCAGATACCTTACATCGCTTATCCTTTGAGTTGCGGCGGTCAGACAGGTAGTCATTCCGAGAAAAAGCTTAAAAAAATAAGTCAAATGGTTAGATTACTAAGCGTAACCCGGGTTGCTAATAGGACAACGTTAAGATAGTGATGAGGAATTGGTTTTCCACAGAATGACTGCCGTCTAGCACGACCCAAGGAGATAGAGATATAAGGTATCAAGCGTGGTAATAAAATACGGTTGAATAAATATTATTTACCTATTATATTAAACAAAACGCAGAAGAGACAGTAGGTACATTCCGTGAATAAAGCACCTTTCTCAAAAGTTCTGCCCAGTCACCGAGCTTTTGTTCATTTACCGTTTTTCCTTGTTTCTACGGGGAAAGGCAATGGCTTGGCTTTGTTTTTCTTCTTTTGTTAGGAAAACACACCTATTTATACGAACTAAGATATCCGCTTAAACAGGTGAGTTCGCAGATTTATTTATTACAGATGAAAACAATAAAAATATTATGACCAATATTAAATATATTAAAAAGTTGTTTGCATAACTAGTTATTAATAACTTTCATTACATCACTGTCCACACATTGGTTGGATTCAGTTTAGCTGTAAACGGCAAATAAGATGCACTTTATTTTGCACACACACAACAACATATATCACGTATTTTATTGCAGAAGACTAAACGAAAATTACAATAAAAGTCACATCAAAAATCAAACACCACCAATCTTGTCACACTCATACGAAGATTATATACTATACTCTGGGTGTTCTTAAGCGAAACCGGGGTTCCGAGGCATGTAAGTCTTGGATGCAACTGGGATAACGCTAGGAAGGTGATGATGATGATGATGATGAGTCTGTGTTTTATTGTGTGCGTTGATTACACGTTTGTAAACCTCTGTGATACAGATTTTACTGCAAGATCGTCAGTAGTCATTAAAAAAAAAGATCATAGAAATAAATAGGACAAGTTCAAAATTTTTAATGAGTTTATATATGAAGTTAAAACCCTTATTATTCTTACCAATCACTCATGAACTCAAAACCTTACTCGCACTGTCGTTACGGTGAAAACTCAAAAGGCTGTGCCAATCCAAAGTCCAATTAAAAGTCATTGGTTTCAGACACATAAAGTAATAAATTATGCGAAACTCTATTATGAAAAGGCAATCAACTGCAATCATAGTAAAAAACACTATTAATTTGCCAGCCAATAATGACAAGTCCATGTAGTCATTTTGGCGGAAACATACACGAAAAAGAATATTCTTCATTTGAATTGCTTCTTCTTCGCTAAATAGGCAGTTTGTGTCGTTCCAGGAAAAAGCAGAAACTTTAATAAGTATACCTATTTTGCTTTAATAGAAGGCTTTTGAAAAAGAAGGATATTGTTCTGAACTCCGTGGCTCAGGAATAAAAGGTACGTGGTAGTTCGTTCCTTTAAAATGTCGACAAATTTAGCTATCTAAACGATAAATACATGGTGACACAAGACCCATCACCAAGCCGAAGTCTACTCGTTTTGGACATCATGCCAAGTCATACTAAGCGAAAATAAAACCTGGGCAACGATTTTTTTTAAGGAAACACATTAATTAATTCGCAATTAAAAGTACGCGCGTGCAATTTTCGAAATCCATACTTATCCATGGGTGCATAAGACATCTATAGAATAGGTTGGCAGGGTAATTGTACCTAATTACAAAAATTACATAGTAACTTTGGGTCTTTTTACACTCTGTGTATTTTGGTGACCACAAGATACTATCTGTTCTTTTAAAAGTAATTTTAAATATTTTATCATTAATGAAGTGCTATAATATAATGTAACCTAAAAAAGAAAAGAAAAGGTTGTTTAAATACTAGAAGCGGGGCTAAAGTGACAAATTTAAAATTGTCCATTAATCCTACATTTTCTTAACAATGGCTAAGTAACTGAAACATTATTTTATTGATTAAATTTATTTCACGCATGGTGTAGTTGTTTAAGCAGTGGCCCACCGCTTAGAACTTGTTATGGTTTCGATTCCCACACGAGATTACACTTTGTGGGATCTACAAATTGCTGTTTCGAGTCAACGGAATTTTGGCTAAGTTTGACCTGTTAAAAAAGGCCCATGCTGCGGCAAAGCATTATTCTGAATTATAGCATAGCATAGGATTATTCAAATTTTGGGCTCATCTCTTAAATTTTAATTAGTGTAAAGTGTAGAAAGAAGAGATATTTAAAAATAGGTATGGTCTGTTACCACATTTTAATAATAGAAGTGAAGTAGATAAGGCAGTAACTACATAAATTTATTTAGACTGTTTTTTTATTTAGCTAAGGGCCTTGCTACTCTCATATCATGTCAAATGTATAGTATACATTTAGGTAGTTATGAGAATGGGATTTTTTTCTAACCCGCTATATGCCGTGCCATAAAAGCAAAGTCATAAGTACTAAAAATATAATCATTTGAATTTCAAATCAAATACTGCTAATCAATTTCAATTCTGCGAAACGAATGGTAGCTATATAACTTAATGTGATCGTAAATAAAACACAGTCATTAGTTTGAACATGATTTTAATTAGAAAAACTTCATAATAAATATTTATGATCATGTGGCATAAACAGATTCATAACTTGAATCACTCTTTTTGACACACGCACATGACTCGTCTGGTCTTAGTCAGACTTTCTGATTCTGGCAGACATAATGTATTCATTCGCTAACAGGCAGTCTCTAATATGTATGAAAATATTTAACTTGCTAATAATCAACAATATAATATTTTAACAAAGTCAAAGTCAAAATCCTTTATTCATTTGGGTCACAATGTGACGCTTATGAACGTCAAAATAATAAATTTTAAAATAATTACTTAAAGATTCTACATTTACATTTACTGCCACGTAGAACGGGCAATAAAACTCACGGTCACTCTTTTTCATCGCCAGGTTTTGCATAATACACATAATTTACATTTTGTAAGGTGCTGCAACTGTTACACCTTCTATATCCCTTGTTTATATTTATTGTACATAATAATACTCAAGCATAATACCTAATTTTGATGTTCATTTAGTTAGCCTTTTTAGAATAGACATGGTGAAACAGGAGCATCCACTTACATTATATATACCTAATAATGCAGGCAATCCGCGAAAGTGATCAGAACCATGATGGAAAAGATGCAGTTAAATATTAAAATTTAATACCAGCCCGCAAGACCGTCATCGACCAGGCATCGCAAGTAGCACCCGTTCACGAGTATGACGCATGTGTCAGCCATCATCCCTCTCGCCATAGTAGAGGGACAGGGATGACCCGACACACAAATTTTTTATACCACGTATATACATATTATTAATCAAAATAAACAATCTTATCTATAGTCTGCAGACGTATGTATGTAGGTTGAATGTAACAGTAGTAGTGCATGCAATTTGAACGGGTACCATGCACAAATAACCATTCAAAGTAAACCTCAATATAAAATCAGTATTATGAATGTCAAGATACTTAAACCCAATAAATTTGGATGTACAAACAACTTTCAATAAGGAATAATATTCTAGCAAGCTAGCCGCATCCAGCAACTCCAGAAATTACACATACATGTGTGTTTTCCTTTCTTATTAAATATCATGTCAATTGAAATACTAACGGCAACATGCTTTTAATCCATTGAAACCTATGCTTGTCATTTTTTGTATATTATATTTGGATAACCTGCAATGGACACTTCAGGACCTCGTGACAAAAACTCGGGCAAATGCTTAGGAAAACAATCTTTACAGAAAGGTGGAAAAGGGTCATCGGGATACTGAGGATACTTTGGCGGATACCCATTTTGTCTTAGCATATTTTGTCCGTCTATCTGCTGCATATATGGCCAGGGGTAGTCTGATGTAGACAGATCTATTGAAGATTGTAGCACCAGAATCCAAAAGATAGCTGTAAAGACAATATTTGATATTTTGTTAATATTTCGTATTTTGTTAATGTGACGTATTTGAATTCATACTCCTGGATTAAACGGACACTTCGTCATTAAGCGCTTTAGTGTATGTTTGATTAAATTTACGAAAGTGGTGTGGGGTAAAAGAAGATGTAGTGACAAGCATCGAGAAAGGCATGTTAAGATGGTTTGGGCACATGGAGAGGATGGATGACGAAAGACTGACAAAGAAGATATACAAGGCAAGTGTGAATGGGACAGGACGAAGGGGAAGACCTAGGAGGACGTTCTCTGACCAGATTGGAGACATCCTAAAAAAGGACAGGTCAGAAGTACCCTAAACAGAAGTGCATGCATGAGGAACTTGATGGGAGTGAATGAAGCAAGAGACGTATGTCAGGATCGTTGCAAATGGCGTTCCGTAGTCTCTGCCTACCCCTCCGGGAAACAGGCGTGAGTCTATGTATGTATGTTTGATCTATCCTCATCTTCAAGACTCATAACAAATCTTTGCTTGATCTACAAATTATCGTTTCCAGTCTAGAGGTACTATTTATTTCCGTAGTTTAACTATTTGAGAAGTTTCTAGCACGTAATACAGGATTTATTCCAAGAACAGGAGTCTTTTAAAAGGAAATAATTAAAGCTATTCCTGGTTTGAACGTGCAAATGAATAAAGTCTTATTAGAAGTACTGTATTGGTAATAAAATGATGTATTTTCTACAGATATTACATTAAAAAAAACTTCATTTTATAATTAAATCTCAGCAAATATAAAAAAAGCGTCTATAGCTAAGGTTATTCTATAGCGTAGTTTATAATTATATTGTTTAATTATTTATTTAGTAGCAGAAAACGTTATATCTATAAATCCATATTCTTATATAGCTAAATATAACTCCAGAAAAGAATATACTTTTACGAAGCAAAGTTGATATTTATTCGAGATAGAGTTTTGTTAACTAGTTTCTGTATGGATAGTATTCAAATCAAACTTTTGCTCTTGTAATTTATGAGATTTCTTTTGAAGACGAATTCTTTTCTTTATCCAGTTTTTTTTTTTTTTTTTTTTTTTTTTTTTTTTTTTTTTTTTTTTACATACACACATCACCATCTAGTCCCAAGCTAAGCAGAGCTTGTGTTATTGTGTATATTATTAATAATCGTTTCATAAAATTATGTTTAGGAACTACTTTTTCCTAAGCTAAAAGGCTTTATAGTGTATGAGTGACACATGACAATGTTATTAACACGTAACAAAAATGGAAATAAATGAATTATTTTTTAAATATAATTATAATTCTTAAGAAACTTACATAGCGTTGGCGACATTTTTTCAATCGCATCAGGCATCCAAATAAAAATGAACACTTCTAAGTCCATTCATTTGATCATCTATTATATACGTGCTATTAATTAGTTAATAATTAGTGATTTCACACCCTTCATCATTAGCCTCATATGCTACCTGAATAACCTGAATTTGTGCGTATTAATTATTTTTTTTACCTTTCGGAAATAATACCAAAGCCGTGCATTCGTAAAAGTAGATATGTGCACTAAAACACATAATTAAAAAAATAATAATTTTATTTTTATGATAAACTTCAATTTTGGGACATTGCCAAAATTACAAACAATCACTTCATACCTTTTTAGTCTTCATTTCGATAAGTTTTCGTTTATTTGATCGATCATTGTGGAATCGATAAAATAATTAAAATCCGAAGAGAATATCTTACGTGTTATGGTTACGAAGAAATTGTAAAAAATTATAATCGTCTCTGATGATTTAAGGGATGGAGAATCCAAATACAACATCTATTTTGTGATCAAAGATGGCGGATAGGAAATCAAAGATGGCGGATAGGAAATCAAAGATGGCGGTCGGGATTTTTTTTTAAGTCGATATGGGTATCGTCTCCGATATTTTAAGGAATGGGGAATTCAATATAATATAAAAATCTACGTTTGTTTGTTCATCATTTATAGACTCTGAAATGATAAGAGATTAAGCGCTAAGTCAATGGTAACTTTGGAAAAGGGGCTTGGAAAAAAGGGAATTAAATAAAAACTCTTAAAAAGGCGATACGGAGTTCGCTGGGTCAGCTAGTACATAAATAAACTATTGAGATAAATTGTCATTTAGGTTAGCATACTTTCGGTACGATACTTTCACAGGTAGATACATAAATAACATTATGATTTAAGAAAGGATTTTGTAGCTCAATTAACAGAAACCTCGAAGAGCTCAGGCATGTTGTTGATTTGTTTCTTCTTTTTAATGAAAGTGACGTTAAAGATTCTTCTCTTCAAATTTCTCGACCCTCGCGCTGCTTTTAATAGTGATAGCGCCATTTTTAGGACTGGGATTGTCCTGCATAGAAATGTTTAGAAATGAAAAACGAATCATAATAAATTTTATTAAAACTCTTTCGCAAAATGTATAATTTAAATTGTTTGTATTATGGGTGAACGATTTATATTTAAATAACATATATAAAAGCATCTTAATCTAAAATAATATTACCGCTTGCTGACCGTTGCTGTTTTACTCTAACAGCGCCACTTACCGGGTCCAATTGTGATTGTAACCCATCCAGACTTAAACTCACATATGTGTTACATAAAGATTTGTCCAGATAAACAGTAGATTTGTTAATATAAATATAGGATATAACACGGTAAAAAATTATTGAGGTATTTTGCTTCGTATTATACGTTTAATTTGTAATTCTTAATACGCACTATTTTTTAATAGTAGAACATTGAATATTAATTTTAACTATATACATACATTACTATACTAACATAATCATAATGTCTAAATATATGAATCAACACAAATCTAAAAATAAAAAGTGAAAATATGTACAAGTGTGTTTAGGCGTCGTAGAATGCCTCCGCATCAATACCATCAGGTAACGTTCGTAACCCAGAAGGCTGGCAGCATTGCCACGTTGGATGGCAATGCTGATTCTTTGAGCAAAGAATAAACCAGCCATCTGGTCATGACTGTAAATATGTAAATACTTCTAAATCTCCGACTACATTAATCATTTTTAACGCTCTTCTTCAAAAATCGTCACGTATAACATCGTACTCGTAGTTATCGCCAGTATAATATGTGAATGGCTTTAAGCCTTGCAGGGCTTTCATATTAAGACTAGAGGAATGAATATTGTTGTTAGGACTATGATGAAGACTATTCGGTGGGGGATGGCCATAGTTCGGACTTATAGGATGACTTTCCAGGGCATAGTTTTGGTCCGGACTATCGTGAGAACTTTGCATTGGGGTGTAAGCATAGCTCGGAGTAATGTGATGATTGTTGGTATCCTCGTGGTTTAGACTCTTATGAGGAATATGTGCCGGAATGTAAACGTAGTTAGGACTTATGTCTGAATTATGCGACGGGGCATCGTCTTGGTCCGGAATATCATGAGCACTATGCATCGGAGAGTAACCATAGCTATGACTCATGAGAGGTTTATGCAGCTTTGGATAGCGATAAATTGAACTAATATGCCGATGGTTCGATGGAGCATAACCATGATACGGATTAATTTCGGATTTGTAACGAGGTTTGTGATTCTCGTAGTATCGAAAAGGCCGTAAAGACCTTTCAGGGCCACTACGAGATATATAGCGAGTATGCTTGGACGAAATTCTATACTTATTCGAAGGAAACGGGGAGTCAAAATTTCGTAACAGGTGGTCATTTCTGTTTCTTCCAATATTGTGCTGTCCAGAAGGCCACAAATGGTACCTGAATGTGTGATTCAGGAAATTAAGGAGCTTCCACTTGTTTATTTTCTTAAGTGCATTAATGTTTGTCCTAAAATATGGCGAAGACTGTATTACATTTATAGTGGACAGCAGTACACAAATCCAGCAGGCAACTGAAAAAGCGAGATAATAAACATTAATATTATACGCTAATTGCAAAAAACTAAAATTCAGTAGGTACACGCAAAACCAAATCATAACGGAACGTAATTTTTGCAAGCATGATAGGCACTCACACGAAGTTTTCGATAACAATAATTATTATCACAATTACTGTAACTTTATGTGATAGGCAGCGATAGCCTAGTGGACTGCCCAAAGGACTGCCAAGTAGAGGGTATCGGGTTCGAATCCATAGCGCGCACCAATGACTTTTCGGAGTTATGTGCGTATTAAATTGTAAATAATTTACAATTTAATACGCTCGTGCCTCGGCG
Source organism: Euclidia mi (assembly GCA_944739405.2). Taxonomy (NCBI): domain Eukaryota; kingdom Metazoa; phylum Arthropoda; class Insecta; order Lepidoptera; family Erebidae; genus Euclidia; species Euclidia mi. Next base: position 11,621,027 of record OX123198.2, on the reverse strand, counting down.
AGCACGTTAAGCCGTCGGTCCCGGCCGTCATGAAGATCTTTGACAGTCGTTATAGGGAGTCAGTACCTATAAACAAACTGGCACCAAAGTAGTCTAAACCATGGTATATCGCTATCCCTTCGGGTTGCGGAGATCAGATAGGCAGTCGCTCCGTGGAAAAACTTATATTCAGCCAAATCCGGTTAGACTATAAAGCGGACCCCGGGTCGAGACTGGGATAACGCTAGGCGGATGACTGTAAATTTATGTGTTTACTTACATAATTTGAGAGTTATGACTCGCATTGTAGTGTATCTAATCATAAAGAACTTTACGTTCTACATAAATAATGATTTTAGATGATCAAACGTTTTCCTTTACAGTAACTTTTTACGCCCATGACTGAAGGCCATGACTGAAGTGAGAAACATCGAGCACTATGGCGCTAAGCTTTCTATTCTGTATTGCTTGAATTTCACGTATATACGTATGAATAATTAATAACAAATACTAGTGTTACATACGTATAGAAACAAAGAATTTGTTTTACATTAAACATAAGTCGTGTATTAATTATGTTTCCATTAAGATATCGTGGTAACTTTCAATTTCATAATTTCACAGACGAAATGGTCGTTACTAAATTAAATGAATTACGTTTGCATATCAATGACGTAATTTGCTAATAAAACTTGAAGTTAGAGGAAAAATAAGCTTATAAATAGAAGAATCACTATGATCCTTATCAGTCTTCACTGGCCGGGTAAAGACCAAGCACGGGAAAATTCTCGAAATTTTGAGTTAGAATTCATAGAAGTGCGTCACTGATCTACAGCGATCAAATGTGCAAATATAGCGTTAAGGGTCCGGAAAATTACTTTTTGGGAAACTGTTGGCAGTGTCATACTTACCGCAATTGACTTTTTTTCGAAAGAACTGTTGGACTGAAAAGTATGCACGGTCAAAAATTGTGTGTTTTGTACGCTAGTTTGAAAGAACAGCAGTGAGATGGATGAACCGTGGTATTGCAATGCTAAAGTTTAAACAAGGTACCTTAGTCTAGAATAAACACTTATCAATAGCTTGAGAGAGACTGATATTCCTAAGAAAGTGTAAAAATATGATAATTATATATATAGATATATTAGACTCACGCCTGTATCCCCGATGGGGTAGGCAGAGGTGTAATATTACACCCACATTTCGCCATAAATGGTCCCACGTAATAGGGGGCGAGCCTATTGCCGTACCGGGCACATTACCAGACTCCGTGCTGCTACTGAGAATTTCCTAACGGAAAACCCAACAACACTTTGCCCGACCCGGGAATCGAATCCAAGACCTCCCAATCCCACGCGCACATTTATGCCGCGATATTTATGATAATGTACATAATATGTATAATAATATATCGACACACGTAACAAGTGTATCTAAAATATGAATTTCGGTGTGGTTTTGTGCAATACTAATATGTTGTCTATATTTGTTACAGAAAGCATTGGATTTTGTGCTAAGTACAACAGGATGTCGACAGTAGAACAGGATATCAACTAAGACCTGCGTGTTCCAACATACCACTGACACAGGACTTCAGAAATTGCCAGTGTCGGTACGAACCGATCTCATTATCATAGCTAATAAGAGTATCAAACAAGATGGGGAAAGGGATGTTCACGGTCGTCTATAAGTTTTCGCAAATACATAAGTCAATGTCACGGGATATTTTCTTCAACAATATGCAAGTATTTATAAAATAAAGCACATGTAATGTGTCAAATGGCAACAGAACTCCGAGCTCCAGGTCGAAGGTCTTGCGACAACGATAAAGATGATGAAGATGCCATGACTACTGGTGACGGCTAAACAATTCTTACTGCTGATGTAAAGAAAGTCTGCGTTGAAGACTGCTGTATGTGTACTGATGCATGAAAAGGAAGACGAACTATTGTGATAAATTAAACACTAAAAACTACCCAGAGTAGGTACTGAAGATAAAGTGAAATCAAAGACCACTTTCAAGATATCAAGATTCTTTATGACCATGGTCATTGTGACGAAATTGAGTTTCGATTAAAACATAATTGACAGTAAGACAAATTGTAATAAAATCTATATAAAATAAATTAAATTGGAAAGGTGCCAACGACTGAGTTGATAATTTATCCATCTTTTTAGTGTGAATTGGAAATGAAAAGAAAATTATAGCTAGTAATTTATGCACGGTAATTTTTATAGTTTAATATAATACCTTTCTGTTATTGATGATTTGACGTTGATCATTGCATGTTCGTTCTTCTTCTGAGCTCCTAGTTCCCGACTCGCATTACAAAGTTACGTAAGATTCAAGATAGCCTATTTTTATTGTTAAGTACATACGTATAATTTCTAACACGACTAAGTGTTCGTATTTCTTTCGTAATTATATCTTCGCTTAAGTTTTTTATAATCGACTACGTACCTACTTAATTATAACATGCTAGATCTTAGAATGGCGTATCATGTAACGTGTATGACGGAAAGGAAGATTTGACTGCCCAATTTAAGTAAGTTTCTGATGAAATGTAAAATGGCATTATTAACTGTAGTGAAATCCGTCAATAATAAGCAAAGCTGTAGCTTTGCTTATTATTGACGGATTTCGCATACGACATATTATATATTTTAGTATCGTGCAGTTAGAAAAAAATGATGTAAATAACCTGACAGTTACCAAAGTTCTTTTAATAATTTAGTTAATGAAAAAATCAATTAACGACATAAAACAAAAGACTTCTATTAAAAAAAATCGGCAACGCACTTGTGATCCTTCGGGCATTGCAGGTTGCTCGTTTTTCTACCGATGTAGTAAAAAAAATACTTTTGCAATTGTAAAATAATGTTTTTGAGAAGAACATAAACTCGGCACAAAATATGTTTGTTTAATTCAAATTAAACATAAATCACAAAGCGATAAATGCTTTTGCGATTGCTAACTTTAAGTAAGTTAAGTAGAACTTCCCCAATAGTTAGTACCTATTTAAAATAAACTATTCCTATATTTATTCAATTCAATTCTTCTAGTTTTATGATCTACCTACATTATTTCCCTCTCAACTTTCTATCCACCCATTTCATAGTTTCTCTCTGCTGACTTTACTCACACTTCCTTACATTTCAGGTGCCTACGGGGTAGGTCTGTTCAAATGATGACCCGCAGAATGGCAGCTCTGGAGGACAAACTACAGACCACACTTAAGGAACTGGAATCCTCTAAAATCCTGTGTAACCAGCTGCTACAGGAAAGAGAGGACAGCGAAGAAGAAGTAAAGATAATAGTCGACAAGAACACTGAACTCAAGGCACAGTTGGCTGAAATGCACACACACCATCTCGAAATACTTGAGCAACATGAACAACTTCGATTGACGGTGTCCAACTTCCAACAGTGTATGGACACTCATGAAGAAGCTCTGAGACGTGTTGCTGAACTAGAACGAGAATTGAGTGAAGCTCATAACACCATCTCTAACTTAGAAACTCTTAAACACAGTGAACAGATAGCGAATACCTGCAGTCTATATCATGAGTTGGTTAGTAGTGAGCCTGATCATGTGTGTATTAGGGAGCCTGTTGTGACAATAGACCTGACCAGGGATGATACCATTATCATGAGACCCAGCTTTTCAAGTCACAAAAAACTTAAACGCTATATTAAAGTTAATAAACTAATTAAAAGATGTCATAAATCTATGAAGAAATATAATGTGCATAGGGTTAATTTAAATCTCAGAAAGGAGCGCATTTATTTACTTGATCAACTATCTAAGTACTCTAGAAGTTTAGAACATAGTAGGGTAGTGTATGATACTGACACTCATCGCTTGAGGGAAGAACTAGTACTTAGGGAGAGCACCTTAAATGAAATATTTAACAAATATCAAGCTTCTCAACAAGAGCTGAGCAAGCGTATAGTAGAGGCAGGTGAGCTAGTAGACTTGGTGAGATGTAATGCAGAAATGTATGAGTCTCTGACCAATAAGCTCTTATGTCCTTGTGCTCACACTCACACTCCAACCCCAGCAGAGCCATTGAGTACCATAGTACCTGAGAATTTTTCTGATAATCCACAAAACCAATCCTCTTCACAATCAAATATGATTAAATCTAGGTTTTCAACATCAACTAACAAAACATACATTTTTTCTGATAGGCTAGGTCATAATTTTGGTAGTCTTCTCTGTGAGTATACAAACCAGTGTGTTATAAATTATTGTAGGCCAGGGGATAGTTACAGTAGTTTAGTTAATCAGATTAAGTTGCACCCCTTAGATGAGAGTAGTACGGCCATATTGTTGTTTGGTAACAGTTTAACTGTAAAAAGACAGCATATCATAGAATGTGTTGAAATGTTATTAGACCTTAATTCCAGATTTAGTTGTAAATTTATTTTATGTGCTTTGCCATACTCAAATGACTTAACATATACACAAAACATGCACATACACAAATTAAATATGTTATTATATAATATAACTTGTCGTCATAGTGACGCAATATTGTTTTTTGACGCTAATAAATTTATTAGTAAATTTACTTTAACAAAAGATACAATGTATCTGCCATTTTATATTAAGCGACAGATTGCTAAACTATTAGCATACAATTTACAGCAAGGAAAAGACCCTTGTGTTTACAATTTATTTGATAGGGTTAGTACTTGTACTAACAACGTTTTTATTGACACGTCTTGTGATTTAAACTCCAAGATAGGACAACAGTTAGGCTGCAGTATTTGAATATAGTACACCAAAACATGCAGGGCCTATCTGGCAAAGAATTAGAGTTAAGTTTATTTCTAGAAAAATATGATGTTAAGGTTTTGTGCTTAACTGAACATTGGTTAAAGAATCATGAGCTTATTGTTATAAATGAATATTATATGGTGCAGAGTTCGTATATAAGAATGCAGGCTATTAGAGGCGGTTCTCTCATAATAACTTCAAATTTATTAAAATGTAAGGAACGTAAAGATATTGTTAATTTATCTATTGAGCGCACTATTGAGTTATCCTGTGTGGAACTAGACCTATATATAGTAATTTGTGTATATCGACCTCCTTCTGGTGACTATAATCTATTTGAGACTGTTATGGAAGATGCTATCAATAAAATTAAATGTAGTAATAAGAATATTTTAGTATGTGGAGATTTTAATATTAATATTTTAGAGAATTCTTCACAGAGTATTAGATTTCTGAATCTTTTCAAGTCATTTAATTTAAGTAACCTATTCTGTGAACCTACTAGAGTATCTGTAACATCTTCTACTTGTTTGGATAACATATTTAGTTCTTGTGCTGCCACAAACCCAGTAGTAATTAGTTCTCTCCCTTCTGATCACCGTGGACAGATAGCTAGTTTTCCCTGTTCAACATATGATAAATCACGTATAGTAGAATGTAGGCCTCAGACTACCAATCGTCTAATACGTTTCAAAAATAATATTATTGCTAAACTCAATACCTCAATATTAAACTCACAAAATCCAAATACAATTTATAACTCACTTTTTGGACTAGTAAATAATGAATTTCAAAATACTTTAAAGAGTAAAACTGTCACACTAAAGGGTACTATGGGATCTTTCAACCAGTGGGCCACTATAGGTATATACAAAAGTAGAGCCAAGTTATTTGAATTATATGGTATGAAACAACATAGATTTGACTCACCTTTTCGAGATTATGTAAAAAAGTACTCAAAAATTTTTAAACAAGTTTGTATTATGGCAAAATCTAAATTTATTAGTAGTAAAATTAAGCATTCAACAAATATAATTAAAGAAACGTGGAGCATTATAAATAATGAAACAGGAAGAGCTCGACCACGGGAAAACCAATTTGAACTAAAAGAAAACAATTTATTAGTCACTAACAAAACTCAAGTAGCGCATATGTTCAATAGTTTCTTTGCGAGCATACCTTTAACAACTACTAGCTCTTTACAATCATCATCTTTAGACGCTGGAAATTTTTTGCTTAGCAGTGTACCTGAATGCAAGAGCGTGTTTAGATTCGAGCACGTTACCCCGCGAGATATATTGATCGCATATAATTCAATTAATATTAAAAATACCGGCGACTTTTGGGGCATTTCAATTAAAATTTTAGGTACTATAGTTGAGACTGTTGCGCCTTACCTATCTATAATTTTTAATCAATGCTTTGACCTAGGCGTATTTCCGGATTTGATGAAATTAAGTAAAATTATACCCTTATTCAAATCTGGCAGTAAAAATGAAATTAATAATTTTAGGCCCATATCTATCTTGCCGGCATTTAGTAAAATATTTGAAAAGATACTTTTAAAGCAGCTATTAAGCCACTTCAATTTAAATAGTCTGCTTCACAAAGATCAATACGGGTTTACTAAAGGTAGATCCACTACTGATGCGGGTGTTGCTCTCATAAAACACGTTTATAGTGCTTGGGAGTCATCAAAGAATGCTATTGGAGTGTTCTGTGACCTATCTAAAGCATTTGACTGCGTTCAGCACGACACACTACTGCGTAAGCTCCGCCACTACGGCGTAGAGAAAACCGCACTTAGTGTTGTCGATTCGTACCTGCGGCAAAGATTTCAGTGTGTCGATGTAAATGGGACTACATCCTCTAAATTACCTATACAGCTAGGCGTTCCACAAGGCTCAATTTTAGGTCCTTTTCTATTTCTAGTATATATTAATGACTTACCTTTTTATTTAAAAAACATCTGTGATGTCGTACTTTTTGCAGATGATACGTCACTTATTTTTAAAGTAGATAGGAATAGAAATCAATTTGATGATGTAAATAATGCACTATTACAAGTTACACGATGGTTTACAGCAAACAACCTAGTACTTAATTCTAGGAAAACTAAATGCGTTAAATTTGCTTTACCTAACGTTAGACAACTGGGACCTAATATTATGCTAGATAGGGAGGAACTTGACACAGTAGACTCTACAGTGTTCTTAGGTATTACATTAGATAATAAGTTACAATGGGGTGCACATATAGCATGTCTAGCAGGAAAGCTCAGCTCTGCTGCGTATGCCGTCAGAAAAGTTAGGCAACTTACTGACATCGACACGGCTCGTTTAGTATATTTTAGCTATTTTCACAGTGTTATGTCCTACGGTATTTTGTTATGGGGCAAAGCAGCGGATATTCAGAATATCTTCGTTCTACAGAAACGAGCGGTACGAGCAATATACATGTTAGGTGCAAAAGATACTCTTAGGGAACGCTTTAAGTCTATAGGAATTCTTACAGTAGCCTCGCAATTTTTATTTGCTAATATTTTGTACATTAGGCAAAATATAAGTTTGTTTACCTCAAAAAGTGATATACATAATATAAATACTCGAAATAAGCATAGGTTATATGCCCCTTATCATCGTTTACATAAAGTTAATAATTCTTTTGTAGGGCTAGGTATTCGTATATACAATAAAATACCAATTAGTCTTTTAGAATTACCATTTAGTACATTTAAAGCTAAAATAAAAGACTGCCTTATTAAGAAAGGTTATTATACTATTAATGATTATTTCAGTGACAAGGATAGATGGTCACTTACACTAGACAACTCATGATCTACTACTTATTTAGAATTTATATAGATACTTAGCATTTTTCAGTTTATCATTATATAACATATCTAGTTCTTTTAAATTATTATTCGTTTATCATAATTAGGTCATTCTACTTACTACATCTACATTTGCATTGTTGTTCCACAATTTTTTTTTTTAAATTTACTGTACTGTAAGATGAAGATAACTCGTTATCATGGTCTGTGAACTAAAGTTTTTGTAATTTTGTGTATTCATATACCGTCACTTCTGTAACATACATTTCCACCATAGTTCTGAACATGGTCACGAGTTGTATACATTATAAGTCGTAAGTGGATGCTCCTGTTACACAATATTCGCATTGGAAGGCTAACTAAAACACATCATTTAGTAACTACATTAATTGCTTAAGTATTATGTCTGTAACTGATTACTATCTCCAAGTAATTTAGTACAATGTGTAACAGTTGCAGCTCCTTACAAAAATGAAAATATGTACCATAATATTGGCGATTTAAAAGAGTGGCCTCGAGTTTTATTGCCCGTTCTTTCTCGTGGCTCTACCTATTGCTTTGCGAACGAGGCAGTAAATGTAAATGTAGAAGCATTAAGTAATTTAATTTTAAAATTGACGTTCATAAGCGTCACATTGTGACCCAGATGAATAAATGATTTTGATTTTGATTTTTTGATTTTTTATGACGTCGCTTAGCAATATTTTTTGTTACATAACTTTGTATTAGTCGCGCTTTCGATTTCATAGGTTAATTAACTTTTGTTATTAAATTTGTAATATTTGACAATTTCTTTTTGTGCTTACATTTCACCCGCATGATTTATGCCCGTTGACCTAAACTAAAAATCTTAAGCAATTATATAATATAGACATACAGGACGTAACGGAAATTTGATTTCATCATATGTATAAAGGAGATCACCCAAATAGGGCTAATTTTTATTTTGCCGGCCAATCAATACAGTTATGTCATTTTAATAAAGTCAAAAGTCAAAAATATAAAAATGTAGTCTAAACAGAGAGGTTGGACTACGTTTAGACTAGAGAGAACATGCCCTATAAATTTCCTTATACCGAACGTGCAACATGTAATGTCAGTTGGTCTTAGTTGGTTAATCATAACGTCAAATTACGCGTCTCATTTAAAGAGGTATAGACTCTTTACATACTCAAATCTTTGACTACATTCTCTAAATAGCCGTGCTGTGATCTGTCATCAGTGTAAAATTTGTTGGACGTTTGCGTTTACATTTTTAATAACTTTTTGCATTTAAATAGTAAGTAAGCTTAAAATTATTAAATAGTGTACTCGTGAATTAATACACGTCGTGTATGTGATATAGGGATGTGGATTCTGCTATTCTCGGAACGGAAATAACAGGAGAAACTTTATCTTCTAGCAGTGAGTCGGCTTTTTCCAACAAATTTCTTTACTTTTCTCGTATTAATGCTATAATGAGTGTTAAGTTTACACAATATCATTGTATTGCAAATCAAAGGAACAGCTTGCATACGTATGTGTTATGAATTTAACTCACAAATTGATATTTTGTACATTTATTGATTTAATGGCCTTAGTGATGGGATTTGACAGTGAAAGGAGATATCGATGTTTTTTGAATGAGGGATAAATACGGAAACTAACTATCGGACATGAATGTAAAACTGTAGCTGGAAGCGACAGTGGGTAGCCGCGGTTGCTAAGTTGGCAATAAACAAAGACGTCCAGCGGTCTAATTTTCTATCGCGCGTTTGATAGTAAGCTCAGTTTAATGTACAATGTACATAATTTACTTAGATACCTACCTTAAAAGTAGCGTCTATTAACCTAAAGGCCTAAAGCCAAGTGTTTCAGTGTACGCGCGTACCTACTTCTATATTATTTATCATATTAGTGCTATCCTGACTGATCAAAGACGTCTTGCCTTGTAGTCCGCTACATAATGTTCTACCATAAAATATAATATTCTTCCACATTCACACAACATCATCTGGTCCCAAACTAAGCATATCTTGTACTACGGGTACTAGACAATCGCTAAACATGCATATATACTTTTCTGTAAATATATTACATATTATACATAGTACCATCCAGACCAAGGCAAACATCCATTTTCATGCACACAAATGTTTGACTTGAGCGGGAATCAAACCCGCAAGCTTCGGCGTGGCAGTCGGATTACCTACAACTCTAAAAAAATCGAGCAGTGTCCAACGTTAGCGATAGCAAGCAACGTGATTTATGCGACGCAAACAAATTGCCAAAGCCTGCCGTGCCGCATTAGCCAATTTGGTATAATTCGTACAATACATAATCTAAGTGTTATTTAATATTTTTATAGATTTTTTTAGTACTGTCTGTCTGGCAAGTCTTTGCAAATCACTGCCAGGCGTCGACAGCAAAAACTACAAATTCAATATTTTAGTTGTTTACTTCTACGGCTTAAATATATCGACACATACTAAAGTTAGACATTTGACCAAAAATATTTATCGATAAATCATCACTGTTGCGAACAACACTCGGTTTCCTAACTCTATGTTTTGTCTACTGTCCGGCTACCACAAGACTGCTATAAGATCGTGCTGCTAAACCTATCGATAGCTCTTTCTATCATACTGCATGTGCCATAAGAAAGAAGATATGAATCATAGCAACAGCTGTTGTTATTTTGAGTGTTACTTCTATGACTTAATAAGGTTATATTTCTTTGAGTCTAAACCTTTAGTGGGAATGTCTATGACAGGCAGATGTCTTGTATATAGGCATGCCACCATAGTGGCCATAATTTATATTCCTGACATTTGATTGAAGAGATGTTGCGTCGCGGCATTCTCACTTTCCATGGTTGTTTCGGCCGGTACTCTTAGAGGAAAGGCCAGGAGGAAACGCCAAAGCCGCAACCCTGTCGAAAAAACGGCGCTGCAAAAGTTGGCGGAATTTCCCGCTTAGGCGTCTTCTAACAGTTTTGAGGTACTTCAAGTTTCTGGAGCCTTTGTAGTAACCCAAGTTTTGGCTCCGTAGGTAAGCACTGGCAGGACGCATTGGTTGAATATGCTTGCTTTTTGTTGCTTCGTAAAAGCAAATGCCAGTTTGCCGAAAGTCGCCCAACCCAAACGGATACGTCTATCAATCTCGTTCACCTGGTTTGTTTTGCCCATTTATCTCTTGCCCTAGGTATATAATTATACTTATTGACGAACTCCAATGGGGTACCTCCTACTGCAATTGTTATTCCGATGGAGTTTTCACTGGTCATGTCGAATTGGCCGTGAACTGCTTGGAACATCACCGTCTGTGAGGCAGTAATGCTGATCAAGGGGATGGTGAAGCAAGAGAGGTAGATATTGGCTGCACTTGAGCTCGAATATTATCTCACAGACTGCACTTAAAACTTTAGTGTAGTAGAAAAAAGTGTTTATTTCGTACTATACTATAATAATTTTAAGTTTATTTTAGTTGGCCGGCACTTTTAGAATTAGCCCAAATTTGTATGGAGATCGGATCGTAGTACGGTGATCTCCTTTGTATTCATCACGATCACCTGTGTTTAACAAATAAAGGAGAATGGGCAAAAATTTATGAAGCCTGGTACTCGGCCCAATAGCTATAATATATATCATTGGAAAGGCTTTTTTACAAACATTAATGATAACTAAGTCGCTTGTCTCCATTTGCTGTCGGAACGGAGTTATTTTGTGTTGAGTATTTAACATGTAGTTTTAGTTTTTTTGTTGTTTTTGTTATGATAATGGTTATATTATATCGTTGTCACTTGTCTTGTATAGAATCATGTGTGTGTTGATCAATAGGTACTAAAATGAATAAACGTTCAGGAGAAAAATAGAAAAAGTAAGAAATGTTATTAATTTTTTTAAACATTATTATCAATAATGACGAGTGAAGCCTTCATGTCTGGTATATCCTAGATACGATACTATTGAACTATTGTAGCACAAGTGCCAAATGTGCGACGTCCGGTCAAACGCGTGCAGTAATAATTGCATAAAATGTACGTGATACGTGACTGTATGCGTCCACGTAAAAGCCAAGCATCTTCGTTCATGCCATATTCATTTAAATCTTGGGGTGCACTTTCCCTATATATTTCTTAAATGTATAGTCCATTTGATAAATGCTCGAAGCATTAGGATCGGGCTAGCTTCAGTTGATAGGTGCCCAAAGGAAGTAAAATCTATTCTTCAGTTTCGTTCCGTAGAGGAAAGTTCTGTATTTCGTGACTTTCTATTCTTTGAAAAGCCGCTTTTCAGCTATTCCAACGTTTTCTTTCTCCATAATTATAAAGTAGATTCGGGGAATCTATTTTCTCCCTGATTATTTTTCGTATTTTCAACCATGATAGATATGTAATATAATCGTATTTGCAGTTATGATTTCAACTAAAACTGAAACTTTGGAGGCTTCCCGTGGTTTTCGGACAAGGATTTGGGACAAGTCGTCGTAGTAAATATTTTTTCTGATTAAAAGACCTATCCAATGACACCACAATTATTGTTATTGGAGCGAGTACCAAAATGCTCATTCTCCTTTTGTCTCATATTTATTTCGAAGAGGACCTGATGATTTTTTGAGTGCAATATGAGTTACCAACCTTATATTGTTTCTTTCGTAAACAGATTTACTTTCAGATGCAGTTCATGCTTACAGGATACGAGGACATGTACACACACATATTAAGCTGCACTTTATACATTCAAGTTGTCGATCAAATATAAATTATTTCCAGAAAACCTAATCCTATTAGTTAAAACAGTAAAAAATATCGACTTCAGTCAATAAAAACCTTTAAGCAGTTGATTTTGAAGTGCATTCTTTTATATAGCTTATTTTCGACTTATCACAAACATTTTTTATGACTGCCTCGTTGGTCTCGCGGCATAAATGTGCGCGTGGGATTGGGAGTCTCGGGTTCGATCCCCGGGTCGTGCAAAGTGTTATTGGGTTTTTCCGAGGAAATTCTCAGTAGTATTCTCGGAGTCTGTTAATGTGCCCGGTACGGCAATAGGATCGCCACCTATTACGTGGGACTAAAATAAATTTAGCGAAAAGTGGGTGAAGCAATATACCTCAGCCTACCTCTTCGGGGAAATAGGCGTGAGACTATGTATGTTTTTTTATTAGTCATTTTGCGCAAAACTAAATATACGTATGCATGTACCGCTATGTCGGCGTATGCGCATTAAATGTGCTATAACCTAATAAGCAAATAAGGTTACAACTGCCTTGTAAGCAAGAAAAATCTATGCATAATTATATCTATGTATCAAAGAGTTACAGACGTTAATGTTGTCATATCAGAATATTTTAAGTTGTTGCTCATCTTAGATGAGCCAGTGTCCCATTTGATCAATGATGTTACAAAAGTAAAAAGAAGTAGATATGTTATAGGCGTACTAAAGGAGGACACTAAACAGAAGCCAGTTAGCAAGTCTGACATATTACCTATTCCTTCTCCCTCATCCCACTCCTCATGCTATCCCTTTTCCAATCCTCAAGGGGCGGCAACGCACTTTTGATTCCTTTGGTGCTGCTGGTGTCCATGGGCGGCGGCTCATTTGCCGCTTATTACTATAAAAAAAAATTATATATGTGTGTGTGACGCCGCGAGCTGGCATCAAAGCGAAACCAGGCCTCCTTCACTCGGCCGTACCTACAGCGATAAGTGCCTACACTTTCGCGTGGCTTCCAAGCCCGTGTCGTTAATCGGCTGTTATGGTTGTCACCGCTGGCGCGCAGAGCGATTTTTGCTATTAAATTTACTAATAACGTGAATTTTAATAGTGAACAACAAAAATGTCTCATCACAGGTCTGGTGCAAAGTATTACTCATTTCACGGCTGTGTGTCGAAAAAGGGAGATAAAAGTGTGTCATATTTTACATTACCTACAGATGCGGAAAGGTAAGCTGAACTAATTAATACCAAATTACGTACATAATAGGTGTTGATTATTTCTGATTTAATGATGTTGACAATCGTACAGTAAGTATCCTAGTTTTATGGTTTGATATTCGAAAAGATAGTTCTTAAAAGAATTGTTACGCGGTATATACTTCATAGTTACATATAAGTATAAGATAATTACGAGAGCAACTTGAAAATTTGTTTGTTTTTTGTTTGTTGAGATATCCCAACGATTATGGTGTCAAATTAAAGATCTAGTTCAAAAACCATTTTATCGGTTTGAATCATGTTATTCAGTCCACGCGTTTTTTTTAATTTTTATTTATTTACAACATAATAACAATGCACAATTCACTTATACTTGTGATGCAAACACAAACTAATTCGAGTTTTACCTTGCATCCTAATAATATGATCGACGGCGGCATAGCCATGTGTGACCATGCTTTTATCACAATAAACAAGAAATCCACACAAATCATACAATTCACATGACGATGATAGTTACATTATTCGATTTTTTCTGTATCGCACATAATGTCATAAATGTAAGGTAGTTGCAAACTGTTCTCGACGAGCGTTGAGCTCACGTCACTGCACTGGGTGTCCCTTGCATGAAGTTGTTGTTTACGTGGGTTTAAATAGAATGTTCCGTATTGAGTGTGATCCATTTAATTCGAATATAGAATTGTATTGAATACATAAAAAAGTTGCTAAAAATGTATGATATATATTTTTGCCGTGTATGGTTAAAGCTATACTGGGTCTGTACAATATTATACTCTATAATGAATATGAATTTTGTATTGATTGGGCAATGATGATTTCTTGTAAAGTTACACTTATTATATCAAACCTACGGCATTTTTAGAACTACTTATTTAGAATTTATATAGATACTTAGCATTTTTCAGTTTATCATTATATAACATTTCTAGTTCTTTTAATTATGATTCGTTTATCATAATTAGGTCATTCTACTTACTACATTTACATTTGCATTGTTGTTCCACTCATTTTATTAAAATTTACTGTACTGTAAGATGAAGATAACTGGTTATCATGGTCTGTGAACTATCGTTTTTGTAATTTTGTGTATTCATATACCGTCACTTCTGTAACATACATTTCCACCATAGTTCTGAACATGGTCACGAGTTGTGTATATTATAAATCGTAAGTGGATGCTCCTGTTACACAATATTCGCATTGGAAGGCTAACTAAAACACATAATTTAGTAACTGCATTAATTGCTTAAGTATAATGTCTGTAACTAATTACTATTTACAAGTAATTTAGTACAATGTGTAACAGTTGCAGCTCCTTACAAAAATGAAAATATGTACCATAATATTGGCGATTTAAAAGAGCGGCCTCGAGTTTTATTGCCCGTTCTTTCACGTGGCTCTACCTATTGCTTTGCGAACGAGGCAGTAAATGTAAATGTAGAAGCATTAAGTAATTTAATTTTAAAATTGAACTTCATAAGCGTCACCTTGTGACCTAGATGAATAAATTATTTTGATTTTGATTTTGAAACGGGTATAATATGACGTAACCAAAAATAGGAATATAAGGAAATAGGAAATTACTAAGAATTAGTATAGTGAAAATGTAAACGACCAGAAATGTAGTGGTTTTTGTTCTAGCGAAGAGACGAAAAATACTTCCTAAGAATTCGTCAAGCCAACTTGAAGTAAGTTATCAAAAATATCACTAGCCATTAAACAAGGATATATCTTGGTTTGTTTTAATTTAGTAAAATTTACCGTGTAACCATACGCATGAAACATAGGATAATTATTTATTATTACGTGGTAAAGTAGGTAGATAGACAGCATGTAGTAGCAGCGGCAAGTCGACAACCCTAGCGCAACAGCTAGTGCGTCACTCCGCGCTAGACAGCGACAGCGTTATGTGTTAGAAAAGAGCAGGAACGTTTAGGTGAATATTGCGGTAGGCACTGAGTGCTTATGCGAGCTGAATTGCACTTTGTTGCTTAGTAGCAAGAGTCGCAATTTCTTTAAATTGGTTTGCGAAGTGATGCTTCTGTACGTAAGTAGGTACTATCTATTCTGTGGTGAAACTGACAACAACTGATCTTGCCAACCGAAAATAAAATAAAATATAGAGTTATCGATGTGTGCGTTAGTGTGTTTCTACGGTTTGATTACTTCTCTTCTACCTTTTTCTTGTAACATCATTGCATTTGATCGTTATCAACCTGCCCAGATAATGGTAAGGTTAAATGTGACAATGTCATGACTGCACGTGTAGTCCTACTGAACTGAATTGCACAAATTATTGAACATCAATTGTACATGAATAACTATCAATTATGATAACACGTAATATGAATATAACATTCATACAACTATGATGTAGATCAGTGGTTCCCAAAGATGTATCAGCTGCGACTCACCTAACAAAAAATCCAATATTGTGACCCACTTCTTAGCTATCTTAGACAATAAGGGGGGTACCTTAAATATTGTTATAATCCTCAGATTCTCGTGTGGCAACTAGCGCACAACTTAGCATCATCAGCCCTTCATGATGTCCCACTGCTGGACACTGGCCTCATCCCATTATGAGAAGGGTAAGGCCATAGTCCACCACGCTGGCCATGTGCGGGTTGGCAGACTTCACATGTCTTTCGAGAACATAATGGAGAACTTTCAGACATGCAGGTTTCCACACGATGTTTTCCTTCACAGTTTAGCAAGCGATATTTAACAATTTAATACGCACATAACTCCGAAAAATCATCGGTGCGCGCCGTGTATTCGAACCCGGACCCTCTGCGTAACAGTCTGTCGGTCTCTCCACTCGGCTATCGCTGCTATGAAAGCAACTTAACGCTGTGCTCTTTATCCAAATTAGCATCGGCATCTCCGTTCACAGGACCTACTCAATATTCACTCCCGACCCACCATTGGGTCGCGAGTATGGGACTTTAGGAAATGTTGATGTTGATTATTATTTTCTTGTTGACTTCATCAGTGTTGCCTTCGAGATCATTTATCACTCGACAGCAAATATCATCTCATGAATGGTACATTTCAAAATTATTTTATACAGATATCTTTTTTTTATAGACTCACGCCCGAAGCGGTAGGCAGAGGTGTAGTATTACACCACATTTCGCCATGAATTTTTGGTCCCACGTAATAGGGGGCGAGTTAACTTCATGGGGGCGAGCCTATTGCCGTACCGGACACATTACCAGACTCCGTGCTGCTACTGAGAATTTCCTAACGGAAAATCCCAATAACACTTTTCCCGACCCGGGAATCGAAAACGAGACCTCCCAATCCCACGCGCACATTTATGCCGCGAGACTAACGAGGCAGACAGATATCTAGTAAATTTTATTACGATTCATTTTTGGATTTCTATGGTACGTTACACACTACACCTCATCCGTCATCCAATTTCCAACGAATTCGGTACGTGATTTCTATAACTATTCAGGGGTTTGTATGGGTTGTTGTGCGAAACTGCTATTACTGGTACTAAGAAAATTATCACAGAAAACAAAATTGAAATAAAGATGGAATTTTCTATATATCGGGCAAGTTAAATAAAAGTAATATCATATAAAAGCTGAATTTATTTGTATTTTTTTTTAAATTATATTACCCTATCATATTATGACACTTTTAACGAGTTTCTTCTATTATCAATAATGTAAATGTATTAAGTTCATGTACATTCCTGCAGCTCTTTACTGTGTTAAATATAATCAATCTCAATAATTTCCAAAATACTGACAATCCTCATGTATTTGTTTATTTATTTTCTTTTCACAGAAATGATATAAACATTTAATATGTCAATGCAGATGTTCTGCATTAAAATCTTAATATATAAAATTCTTGCGTTACTGACTGACTGACAGACACGCTACAGCCGAAACTACTGGGCGCAGGAAGCTGAAATTTGGCATGTATGTTCCTTGGGGACCGTAGGGGTGCACTAAGAAGGGATTTCCCGAAATGCCCACGGGATTGGCCAAAACGTGTTAATTAAAAAAAATGCAGGCGTAGCTGCTGGCGTCCTCTAGTATTGAATAAGATAACGAAATACAATAAAATGTACTTGAATTCGTTAACCTAAAAAGGCTATATAATTTGTTTGGTAAATTTTAAAAGTTAACAAAGGTAAGAAAATAATGTATGTACACTGAACAATGAACTCATTTTACTTTTTACAAAATTAATAGTTTATTTTTGCAATGTTATCCATGTGGTCTATTGCAGTGTCGATAATGATTTACAAGGTCTCTAGCCATACTTAAAACTTGGTTGATGATAAGATGGTGACGGATTGCCATATTCACCATTTGGACTATGTGATTTGGTATCATGATGTCAGCCTAGAGACGTCCACTGCTGGACATATGCTTCGGCTTAGGTTCTCCACACAGACCGCTTCCCACAATCTTAACCAGATCGTCGGTCCACCTTGGAGGTCAATATACGTTTACTCTTATTAGATTTTAATGCGCGCTACACGCGCCATTCGTCCTAAACGGGCTACACGCGCTATTCGTCCTAAACGCGCTGAACGACCAAAGTTCGGATGGAGAGGTGGGTTTTTATCTACTTTAGGGTCAGCATAAGGATTATAGTATTTAGATTTGTCATAGTAAGGATTTAAATAGGGATAGCGAGCATATGGATTATACTCTGAGGGAGGTGGTGGTTTGTTACTCGGCATCGAATTAGGTGGTGCATTCGGATTAGGTACAGCTAGATAACCATAATTCGGATTATAAGTAGGGTAGGATGGAGGTGCTTGACCGTGGTTGGCGTGGGGATTTCCAGGATCATGCGGATTAGAGGGCGGTAATTCATCAGGAGGGACAGAATTAGGATCAGTTGGAGGTGTGTTTCCATAGTCAGCGTCAGGATTAGAATTAGGATCCAGAGACGGTGTAGATTCTTCATTGGGATTTGCGTTCGGATCAACTGGCGGTGTATTTGGATCAACGTCAGGGTTAGGTGGGGCATTGATAGGGGCAGAATTAGGAAAAGATTGTGGGTTAAATTCATCGTTTGGATTAGGAGGTTGTGATGATCCGTAATACGGGTTAAAAGGTGGATTTGAGGCTGGTGGATAGCCATAGTTAGAATTTGCATTAGGATAAGCGGCTGCAGCAATGTCATTATTGGGATTATAATTTGGATTAGGCGCCGGACTATAACCATAATTAGGGTTATACTGTGGATGGCCATTGTTTGGATTATAACTTAGACCAGAATTTGGATAAAGAGGCAGGTTATAACCATAATTAGGATTAGGGAAAGGTTGTTGTCCATAAGAATTATACTGTGGGTTCGGTTCTGGCATATGACTATTGTAAGGGTTATAATTTGGATTAGCGGGTGGCATTGAGCCATAGTTAGGATTAGCTTGAGAACTTTGTATGTTATAAGGGTTGGAACCATACATATTATTAGGATTATAAGCAGGCTGATGTGGCTGTCCATAAGGATTAGGAAGTTGGTTACTATCTAGAGGTTGATACCCTTGGTATTGGTTCGGCAGCTGTCCATAAAGTGGGTATTGTCCATACGTTGTTCTTGCAGCCTGTTTTCTTAAGGGTGAACGTACGTAATGTTTAGCAGAGACATTTATAGCAGACTGTAGCACCAGAAGCCAACAAATATCTGTAAATAGAAAAAAGGGTCATAACACTTTTTTATTACATAACAATATGTAGAGTCCATTTAGTTTATATAGGATATGTTCTAAGTTATTTTTATTTATTTTTTGTATTTCTGTTGCCGGTATCCCTGAAGGGGTAAGCAGAGGTATAATATTAAACCCACATTTTGTCATGGCTTTTTTTTTAGGTCCCACGTAATAGGGGGCGAGCCTATCGCCGTTACCGGGCACATCACAAGACTCCGTGCTGCTACTGAGAATTCGGAAAAACCCAGGAAAACTTTTTCCCGACCGGCGACCCGGGTATCGAACCCGGGACCTCCGATCAGCAGTCGCATACGCTATCCACTGGACCACGGAGGCAGTCTAAGTATTTTTGTAACACTACTGATTTTTGCCACAGGTAGGGTTAAAAAGTTACAAAATTATTTGATAGGAGACATACATAGAAGCTGCATCGAATCGCTATTTTGCGTATGTTGTCAATTACCTAGCCGGAGAGCGTTGTACGGTAAGTTTGTCAAAGCGCAGTTTTCTTAAAAACACGACAGCAGTTGGTTTTACAACAAATTTAATGTGACCAGTCCACTGCCTGTCCAGTTTGCTTATTCTATGGACAATGCCGATCTTTTTGGTTCTCTGTTGGATCACATTATTTCGTATTTGATCATTTGGAGAAACGCCGAGCCTATGCTCGGCGTTTCTCTATCCTTCTCTGTAATTTCGACCGCCACTTTAATGTGGTGAACGAGCCACTTTAATGTGGTGAACGAGTCGACTGTCAGTGTCTATTTCTTGGCTTTATAAGACATCATGGGTAGAACGCCTTCGTTAAAGAGTTATCTTCACACTTTACGGCGAGGGTGATGAACAGCCATAATTAAGTTTCCTTAACGGTGGCCAGCAAAGCTGTAATCTTCTGCCAGCCACCATCTTGAAGAATTTTCTACCAATCTACCAATGATGCCAAAAGCTATTGTTTAACTGATTTATTTCTACGTTTGCTTTATCTAAGCTTGTAGGATAGTCTTTAAAGTTTTTTGTGTAAGGTTTAAACTGTATACGGTGAAATGCAAATATTTTATAACACAAAATGTCTCGAAATTTCGATGTATAGAGCACGAATACTCGGGTCTCATGGCCCCAGCAGTATATATAGGTAATGATGACATAACCACAGAAATATCAAATAGAGTATTTTATTTTTTATATTTATCTTGTGAAGAATGTAATGAATGTAACCTACCCCAATGACAAAATATCATAATTGAAAATTCGTACATTCTCCAATAGATAGTTTAAAACTAATACCGAAATGGTCGGGGAAAAAGTTTCTTAGCATTTTTTAAGAAAATTCAAAAAAAAAAAAAATAACATAGTTTATTTACATTTAACTAAAGTATGTAGGTACCATTTTGTTCGATAACTTTTTGCCATCTTGTAGGTAGGGACATGATCCCATTGCTATAGAAATTTTGGGACTTCTGATCAAAATACCGCGACAAGTGGTTTTGGCAGTCCTCTCGTGATGTTAACCTGGCACTGCCTAAAGAATTCTGAAGAGACCGAAACAGGTGGAAATCTGAAGGTGCAAGGTTAGGAATATACGGCGGATGCATTAAAACCTCCCAGCCAAACTCTCTTAATTTTTGCTGAGTGGCTAAAAATGTGTGAGGTCTAGCGTTATCATGATGAAAACCCACACCCCTTCTGTTGATTAATACCGGCCGCTTTCTCTCAACTTCTTGCTTTAATCTCATCAGTTGTTCACAGTAGAGTTCAAAATCGATGGTCCTGCCTGGTGGTAATAGCACATAATGAATAATGCCCTTCCAATCCCATCACATACACAGCATCACCTTGTTGCGAGTTAATCCAGGTTTCGCCACAGTCTGTGAAGCCTGACCGGCCTTTGACCACGACCTTTTTCGCACGTTCTTGTCGTACGTGATCCATTTTTTATCACCAGTTATCAGCTTCTTCAAAAATGGTTCGGTTTCATTACGTCGTAATAAAGAATCACAAATGAGTACACGGTTCATTAGGTTTCTTTCAGTGAGCTCGTGAGGTACCCAAATATCGAGCTTTTTTTGTGTACCCAGTTTTTTTCAAATGCGCCAAAACTGTTTTGTAGTCAATTCATAGTTCTTCAGCTACGTCATAACTACTGATATACCGATCTTGCTCCACTTTTTCAAAAATAGTATCCATTTTATCCGTAATAGGGTGACCAGGGCGACGTGCATATTGGACATCAAAATTTCCGGATTGAAAACGCTTAAACCAAATTTCTTGGCAGTGTCTGTGAGAGTACTAGGTCCATAAACATCGCAAAATTTTTTCGCGACTTGCGTTGCATTTTTACCTTTATTGTAGTAAAATTTTAAAATGTATCGAATTTCTTCATTACATTCACTCATCTTGACAGTACGAAAAACAAATAAAAATCACACATTTTCCTAATTTGAATTTGGATTTATGTTCTTTAAAATTTAATCTTTCAATGATACCAAAACCAGCCAGATACAAATAGTATAGCCAAAGAGATTTTATTACAAGTTCATACATACTAAGTATAGTGCGAAAAGACTTTTCCCCCAGACATGGTACCCTTAAAGTTAAGCTCAGAGCATTATTAGTAATTGTTCCTTCTAAAAAAAGTAAAGTTAAACATCATACTTACATATTGCTTTCGTCATCGTTCCCAGTTTGTCTCTCGTTTTATCCTGTTCATCAATGAAGACCCCTGTCTAGGTCTCGGATATTTATTTTACTACACATGAATGGCGTATGTCAACTTGCTTGCCAAATACTCAAATATGTCTTTGATAGTGATTTAATAGCTGTAGATAGGCAACACCTATGACTACAGCCTTGTATCATACATTTTGTAAGAATTTCTTATATATACCTGAGGATAATTAGTAAATAAAACCATATGTCAATTGTAAGAAACATGCACCCAATTTCTACTTACATACTCACCATACACTTATTATGTTCCTATTAAATGTACCGTCAAAATGCAAAGCAATTAAGATAAAATTTTGTTTATGATGCGATTTCATCAGTACACATACAAATAATGCGAATAAACATAGAAGGTCAATTTGTTATAATGCAACTTGGCGTATGTTATTTTTTTAAAGACAACTCCCGCTCTAGGACTAAATCCTGTGTGGCGGGGGACTTTTACAAACATACAACTAACGGACACAATGAACACCCAGACTTGAGACAACAATTTATGGATCACACAAAGTGTTGCCTCGTGTGGGGATGGAACCCACAACACTCGGCGTAGTGTCAAGCGGCGAGGCGGCCGCTTAAACCACTACGCCAACCGTGCAGTCATTACAGTTACGTCATAAGATCAACGATTTGTTTGTCACTCGATGATAAAAATATATTGTCTAGGCACTGATCGAATTGAAAGTATATTATAAACACAAAAACTTTATTTTAAAAA
This sequence comes from Euclidia mi, assembly GCA_944739405.2. NCBI lineage: Eukaryota > Metazoa > Arthropoda > Insecta > Lepidoptera > Erebidae > Euclidia > Euclidia mi. The sequence goes on along the minus strand of OX123198.2, from coordinate 11,598,358 downwards.
AATTGGGCAAGTGCGAGTCGGACTCGTGCACGAAGGGTTCCGTACCATCATCTATAAAAGAAAATCACGTTTCTTGTATGTATACTTAAATATTTTTAAAGTTTCTACCTGTTTATGAAGATCGTGTAAATTGCTTAAAAATAACGTTTGTTGTATGGCAGCCCGCCTTTATTATTTACTTTTTTTAATTTAATTATTTATTTTGAAAGGTAATATACAACTACATATTCTGTGAAAATTGTAAGCGTCTACCTGTTACCGTTAGTAACTTTGAGCGCAAAATACGAAAAAAACACGTTTATTGTATGGGACCCCCCTTAACATTATTTTTTTTATTTTTAGTATTTGTTGTTATAGCGGCAACCGACCGTGTCTCAGAAATCGTTATCACGGTTTATGAGACAGACAGACAGACAGCGGAGGCTTAGTAATAGGGTCCCGTTTTTTACCTTTTAGGTACGGAACCCTAAAAAGAGATTGATATTATGTACATGTGACATTTGTATTAGGTACATCTTCAATCAGGTGGGTGAACCGCTGTTTTCCTAGCTAGGCTAATATATAGCCTGCATAAAGGAGTGACAATCCCGAACCCCTATAATAGTGTACATTATAAACATATTTCTAGAGTATTTTTTTTCAAAATACTCAAATTATTATTTAAATATACTCAATGTATTTATTACGCCCTCCGGATAGGTGGAGTGACGATATACGCAAAGTGGCTGGCAGCGGCTGGACACGAAAAGCCGAAAATCGGGCTCAGTGGCGTGCCATTGGAGAGGCCTATATCCAATGGACTCTTGCAGGCTGATGATGATGAATTTATTTATTTATCACAATGTTTGTCAATAGATTACATAATATCATTTACTTGAACATACAATTAACATTTACAACAACTTTACAGAATTTAAAAACATTGACGGAGTATGACACTCGGCTATTATTATTTTTAAAGTAGGTACCATAGTAACAGAAATGAACAGAAGACAGATGCTTATAACAATTAGTTAAGTAATGAAAATTGGTGGAAAACTTGGCGTGTCCAGTTGACGAAAAATAAGTTGTACCTACCGATGTTGAATTTAACCAATTGGACACACGTGTGTCCAACCGTGTTCATTCTCGTCGAGTTGGTGAATATCCCAATAATAGACTCGTCCATTCAGTATAAAGAGTGTGAATGCGTCATAACCTAAACGCGCCTACGCAGATGTTACTACCGTATGCAAAACGCAGGAAAATCGGCAGAAGAAAAAAGGGGGAAACAAAAGCGTTGTAAACCGTCATCACAAAGTCGTGGAACCGTGAGTCCCAGAAAAGGACACGTGCGACAAGGACGGCTTCATCAAGGTGAAGGGAAGAAGAAGAAGAAGCCAAGTTCTTGGAACCATTGCGGAACTGAGTTAGCAGGACCAAAAATGCTGCTAAGTCCCGCAGTACCAACCACACTGATGTGTGTGTCCCGGCTGCATCACTCTACCAAGGACGAGGAGGTCGTGGATTACCTACGCACGAAAACCAACTGGACTTTGAGAGTTGAGAGATTGGAGTCTCGCCATGATACGAACTTTGAGTCGTCCGTAGTTCGGGTGCCGACTCATCATCTTAACACTTTTCTCAAGGAAGAATTTTGGCCATGGGGTGTTGTGTATCGGCGTGTTCACGGAAGGCTACGAAATAACTCTCAGCCTAACTTGAAAACATTGAAAACAACTGCACCTGTTTTACATTATTAAGCATTATTATTTTATGGATATATGTTAGTCTGTGAGGTATATTGTCCCTTGAAATGTTAATTTTTTTTGAGCTTAACGTGCATTTGTCAGAGGACATAATTTTATTTTATAGATGTCAAGAGGGGGTTGGTGTAAAATTAAATCCGAGTTTATGGGGTCGCAGCCTTGTTCTGTGGCCGCCATCTTGAAAAGAGTGATACGAATGGGTTTTCTGGTTTATCTGGCAAAATATTGGCCGTACGGAAAAAAAAAGAATCATAAATATGATTATTCTTTTTGGTTGCAAATTAAATTGTCTTTAACTCTGGTCCTGTAGCATAAATTTAGTCGTAAAATGCAAAGTTACATACGAAAATCGAATGAAATTTGCAATAAATTTTCTTTTCAATGTGTGCAAATTCAGCGAGAATAATAAGTATACAGGTAATTCGTCTATTCTTCTTCCAAAACAAGACAAAAAATGACAAACTCTAACTCAGGGCTTCTCAAGTTGATAGTCCGCGCGGCCAGATTTTGATTTTGGATAAATTCAAATTCAAATTCAAATAGTTTATTGTTATCACAGGTACATAAAGTATTACAAGAAAGGTCTTAATTCTAAAGTACAGATCTCTGTGATATACCGTACTAGACGGTGTACAATATATTACATGTCAAATTCAAAAATCAAACGATCGATAATTTTAAACATATCATAATAATTATTTTAAATCTTTGTCATTAAGATAGTCAGCAACACTGTAATAAATCTTGTCTAATAGTAATAATTTTACATGACAGCAGGCAATCACATCACCATCACATCAGCCTTCAATAATGCACTGCTGGACTAGGCCTCTCCTTTGAAAGGAGGAATTGGCCTATTATACCACGCTCGCCAAACGGGTTGGTATAGGGTTCGTATCAAGTTTTCCTTCTCTTGCAGTATTGTTCTCTGCATACTATGCACCCTCTGTCGGCTCTTACGACACCCACGGGATGATATGGGGTGGTGACATTTCGTATTCTTAATCCTTCACCACACGGACAAGGCAGCAGGCAATACCAGGAAGTTATTCCAAGACTTTACACACCAAACCACATTTATTTTTCCAGGTAACTGCATTTTTCTGGCGTCATTTTATTTTATTCGAAAAAAAATTGTGTGTTTTCCGACTACATTTTCTAATTCCACGTTGAGATAGTAGTTTTATTTTATTTTAAAAGATGGGCCACTGAATTTCCTATTAAATTAAGCCAAATTTGCTACCACTATCAAAATTTTTTTTATGAGCTGTTTATAACAAATAATTGAATGAATTTACTGAAGAACCTTAAAAACCGTTTTATTCCAAAATTGTGTATTTTAGACCTCCATATGTAGGGGGTAAAAATACGCCATTGTATTTCTAAAATTACCGGACCGAATACGAGCAATTACAAATAACTCTGTATAATACCGGCGCTTGATCAGACCCTGCGCCAAAACCCTGTGCTCATCTTAAAGACTGGGGACACAGTTATAATGATATAATTTTTTATTTTTAGCTTCACGACAATCGTTTCAGGACCCAAGTTGTACAGAATTTACTTTGCAACAAATAACTCATATACATATTCTTTGTCCGGCCAAAAGTTTACCAGACAATCAAGAAAAACCATCTGCACCTACACTCTTTTCAAGATGGCGGCCGAGGGGCAAGAGGTAGATACGACCCTACAAATTTGGATCTAGCTTTACACTAGCCCTCCCTACACATCTGTAAAATAAAATTGCATCCTCTGACAAATGCAACCCCAAATGTAACTTTTCAATTGACGAATGTATCTGTATGGGTTATTCTTACCTGAAATAAATGAATATAATTTTTATTTTGTTTTGTTTTGATACTCAGCTGATCGCTGGTGTTTTAATGACAATTACGAGTCAAACATTTGTGTGCATGAACATGGATGTTTGTCTTGGTCTGGGTGTTCTATGTATAATATGTATGTATTTACAAAAAAGTATATATGAATGTTTATCCATTGTCTAGTGTTGTGTAAGTGTGGTAGAATATTATTATAAAAAAATTGGTTGCCTGTAAAGTCGGTATACGGGCGAAAGTTTTACGTGACAACGACTTTGAGTGGTAAAATAATTTTAATGTGAATATTCATTCGTATAGTAGGAAGAAGGATGAAAGACGCGTGCCTTTCACTTTTTATGTCTGTCTCTCTCGCTCTTAGGCGGGACGCGTGCTTCTCACTCGCTCTCATTGTGAGCGCATAACGTGAGCGGAGCGTAACGCAGTTTCTTGAAGTGTCACCCGGCAAACCAATTTATAAGACGTTGTCACGTCAAAAAAAACTAATTTAAATGAGGTCCTGCGTTTCATTGCTCAACATAATTTTTGTACTATCCTACATAACTTCACGCCTTTTCCTATCCCCGAAGGGGTAGGCAGATGTGTATTACACAACCATATTTCGCCAGTTATGTTTCGGTCCCAATGTAATAGAGGTCGAGCCTATTGCCATCTACCGGGCACATTATTAAGCGAGCGATAATTAACATTTTTAATACACACATAACTTCGAAAAGTCAGAGGTGTGTTCCCGGGGTACCTGGGGATCGAACCCGAGACCATCGTCTCGGCAGTCCGTTACGTACACCACTGGGCTATCGCCGCTGTTTCTATCCTACATGTGTTTAATATTGCTGCTTTTTGTCTATTGACATAGGTATTTGGTGATAAATCATGTGTTTCAGGCTATCACGAACATGTATTGTCCAAAAAAAATGTATCCGTGCTATTTCTAATGTAGGAGTTTTAGACTTATATCGACCACTTTTCAGGGAACTGCGTGTATTGACTCTGGCATCGATGTACATAATGGAAGTAGGCATTTTTGTTAGAAAACACCATCCACTATTTACAAAAGTTAGCGACTATTGTAAATACAGGGTTAGGGATCCTACAAAACAACAAATGGAATCATGTAGAAGTACCTTTTATTACCAAAATTGTAGCATAATGGCAATTAAGATATATAACCCTCAATCATTACCCTCAACATATCCCTCAACCATTTAGAGAATTGCCCTTTCGCCAATTTAAATCTAAGTTAAGACTTTGGCTGATTGAGAGGTGTTTCTATTGGCGATGCAAAAGTTATCCGCACGACTCTAGCGGCGAATTTGGAAGTTGTCCGGGTACAACACTTTTGACAGCTTTCAATACAACTTTGCTTCGAGGTTATAGTGGTAATTGTATTGAGCTGTCAAAAGTGTCGTACCCGGACAACTTCCAAATTTGCCGCTAGAGTCGCTAGTTAGAATCTGAGCATCGCCAATACAATTAAAGAGTTTTTGAGATCAGACATAATTCCAAATAAAAAACTAGAAGCGACATTTACACTTAAATTTCTTCATATCAGCTGCAATATTCATTATCTTTTATGTAGGTAATATCTTTAATTTTATCGTCTTATTGATTTTGATATTGTTTGGTGTTAGACATTAATATTTTAGTGTATGACATTTGTTATTGTGTTTTTGGATTATTCTTATTTTAATTCATCATCAGCCCTAGCGTTATCCCGGTTGCATCCAAGACTTACACGCCTTGGAGCCCGAGTTCCGCTTACTGGTCTAACCAGATATGACAAAATATCAACTTTTCCACATAGCGACTGCCGTCTTACCTCCGCAACCCAAAGGTATAGTGATATTCCATGGTTTAGATTATTCTTATTTTAAATATATAGCTTTTAAATATTGTTCAGAATAATATGAATAATTGTAGTTAGTTATTATTTTATTAATTAATCTAAGCATTCGCATGCCTAACAAGTGCGAGATATGTTAAGTGACTGATATAAGTAATTACCACCAATTTTAAACAATGTATATTATATTTTAAAGCATGTCTCTTGCGAAAATAAATACTTCATTTCATATGATGCAAATATTTTGGTACTATGTATAATTGTATACATTTGTGACTCGCCAGATTCGCTATTTCTGCTTTATGTTTAGTATATTTATTTATTTAAATATAGTTTTTAGTAGTTTGTGGTTGTTTGGGACTACTATGTCTATTATACAGTGTGATTTGGAATTGCTCGTAATACCTTCTAGGACTATATCGGAGTATTTTTACGTAGGGCACATATGAGGGTCCAAAATTGGGCATTTTATGAAATATTTTTTGTTTTGTGGTGTATTGTTATGACCGGTATATTGTAATGAATGGTCTTGTCTGTGAGTATGGCTCGCTCGTAATACAATTTGTAGGTAGTCATTGTTTTCTAATACGGAGCTGGGATAATATTTGTAGTAAGGTGTATGTGTATTTTCGATTAAGTTATATTTGAGGGCTAGTTTCTGGTGAATGATATTGACAATTTGGTTCTGGCGATGTGTAAGCAATCGAAATAGAAACTATGTATGTCTTTCCTTTATGGTTGACTGGCCAAATAGCTAAAATGGAACCCTTATAGATTGGCCATTCCCATCATTCTTCTTTGTTGCATCAAGATTTAAAAAAGAAATGAAGGGGTCTGTCTCTCCATATGAAACTAAATAGAAAAAAAACAAACATCAATTATACTATGTGAGGCCGATGGACGAATTGTAGTTATATACCTAAATAAATAAAATTAAGAGATTTTTTTATCTGTTTTATTTTTATATCCGTGTGGTGACGGATTAAGAATACGGAGTGTCACCACCCCATATCATCGCATGGGTGTCGTAAGAGCCGACAGAGGGAGCATATTATGCAGAAAACAGCACTGTAGTCTGTAAGAGAAGGAAAACTTGATACAAACCCTGTACCAACCCGTTAGGCCAGCGTGGTATAGTAGGCCAATTCCTCCTTTCAAAGGAGAGGCCTAGTCCAGCAGTGGACTGTTAAAGGCTGATGATGATGATGAAGAGTTTGTTCTCGACTGTACAATATGTACTATGGGCTCTAAGATATTATTAATGATGTGTTCCCGTAATGAGATCCCGCTCAAAGTGGCAATGATGAGTGGTAACCTTTAGGTATTAATGATAAGAATGTCAATGTGAATGGGACCAAGACCTTGAAATTGATCATCGTTGAATTGTCAACGTTTAACGATTTGCTCAGCCATGTTTGGGTGTCCATAAAATCTTAATATATAAAATCCTTGCGTTACTGACTGACTGACAGACACGCTACAGTCGAAACTATTGGGCGCAGGAAGCTGAAATTTGGCATGTATGTTCCTTGGGAACCGTAGGGGTGCACTAAGAAGGAATTTCCGGAAATTCCCACGGGATCGGCCAAAACGGGTAAATTAAAAAAAAATTGCAGGCGTAGCTGCTGGCGTCCACTAGTCATTTATAAAAAGATAGAAAATATTTGAAATCTTAGCCAGTCTGATAATCTACATACCTACATACGTCGGGATAAGCAGAGACAACAGAACGCCACTTGCTTCTATCCTTACAAAGCTCACTCGCTTCCTCTACATTAATTACTCTTTTCATACATGCTCGCCGGTTACGGGTGCTTCGGACTTTTCCGTTTTTCAAGACGTCCCCAATTTGGTCGACGAACGTCTTACGAGGTCTGCCGCAACCGACTTGCCCACACACATTTGCCTTATATATTTTATTCGTCAATGTTTCTTCACTCATTCTCATTCTGATAATCTAAGTTAAAGGATACTTAAAGGTTTTAAAAAGACCATTCGTCTTTAATTAGCTTTTGATTCACAGCAATAGTCATAGTAGTATCATCTATGCTGACAATCTAGCAAAAACCCAAGTTTAGCCGGCAGCTGGGTCACTGGAGTCTATCAATTTTTTTCACTTCAATCACTTGATCGAAAAATGATTTGAGCAAACAAATAATATTTTTTTAAAACCTATCCAATGATACCCCACACAATGGGGTACTCAACCAAAAAAAAATTCAACCCCACTATATATGTAGGGGAGATACCATTAAAAAAAATTTTTCCTTAATTTTATTCTACAGTTCTGTTGCAATATCGTATGTATATGTTACGGTAAATCTGAATATTTGAAAATTATTAATATTTTTACAAAACTATTAATAATAACCACATGTTTTGGTAAATGTGAATAAACGATCGAAATTTATTACTTTTAGTAGTTGGTTCGGCCATACATCGAAACCGATTAGGTTCTAGGCGACTTGGAGAAGGAAATGGACTGTATACAAAGGATAGCGGGTTTTAGCCGCCTAGGAGTGGATACGGGAAGAGGTGATTGTGAGTGGGTATAGGATATTTCAAGGATGGAGGGCACTTACCTTATACGGCAATCTTCTTCGTTTCCGAAGGGCAGTCTCCTGGTGGTTTCGTGATGCAGCTGCTTGTTTTCACTTCACTACACAGTCACTTCCACTTGCGAGCGGTTTTATAAGCGGTAATAACTTATACGGAAGCGGCGCGGTGATGCGGTATAGCGGACGCGTATCGCGAATCGAATGTTCTCGAAAGTTCTGGACTGTCACTCGCGTCGACGATCGCAGCGACCAATCCGCGAAAGGCAGTGCCTCTTCCAGGGAGTGGGATAGAGAGGGACGGAAATACAGTATCGCTCGCACTTGTACGTGGAACGATTGATGTTGATGCTATTAGTTATAGATAGGAAGGTAGATGGCGCTACCATATCCCGCCGGCCCTAAAGGGTTGCCTTTAAAAAAAATAGAATTGAACTTAGCTATGTTGGGTGTACTACCGCATAACCCCTCAATAGGCTAAGACAGCGATATGACAATAAAATTAATCTAAATTAACTTTAGCGAAAACTACAAACGCAATAATAGCGAAAACTACTAACTAAATACTTAAACTAAGAGGTAGGTCCAACTTCAGGCTAGATCTCACTGAGTTGGAAGCGGACAGAGACGTACAACAGGGCGCACGTCACTCCCTTTGGCGGTTTTCACGGTAACAACGCGAGTTGTACCGTCCTTGGAAGTATGCAATTTCTCTACGATGGCTAACGGCCATGAAAGCGGCGGAGCATTATCATGTATTATGACGACCAACGTACCCTCCTGTATAGGGGATGCAGGACTATTCCACTTGGATCTAGCCTGAAGCTGGTGTAGATATTCCGCACGCCAGCGCCGCCAGAACGACTGCACGAGTTTATCCAGCAGAGTATGTCTCTGGAGCAAGCTTGAAGAGTCTGCTTCAGGAGCCGGAAATGACGATAATGGCACTGTGTTCGGAAAATGTGCAGGGCTTAACGCGGATGGTTCTGCAGGGTCACTACTCAATGCCGTGAGCGGACTTTGATCAGTGCCTCGACTTGTGCAAGGACAGTTAAAAGCTCTTCGTAAGAGAGGATCTGTTGACCTATAACCTTGAAGAGATGCGTTTTAATTACTTTGACCATGCTTTCCCAACATCCACCGAAATGTGGTGATGCTGGTGGAATAAACTTCCAGTCAATATGATTTATGGAAAGTTCTTCCTGAAGACGAGTACGATATTCTTCCCTGAGAAACTTATAAAGGTCGCGTAAATAAGAGCTTGCGCCCACAAAACAAGTGCCGTTATCCGTGTACAAACACTGTATAGGGCCGCGCCGTGAGAGAAATCATTTAAGGGCTGCCAGGAATGAGACCGTGCTTAAATCTGTCGCAACTTCAATATGCGTAGCGCGCGTCGTTAAGCATGTAAAAATACATAGCCAGGCTTTACGGCTTTTAACACCTCGACCACGTACTGGCGTATACTGCAGTGGTCCTGCGTAATCACAACCGGTGTGTGTAAACGCTTTAGCAACCTGGTTGACGCGCTGGCTAGGGAGATCGGCCATGGGAGGGAAAGTCGGACGCGGACGAAATTTGAAACAGACGTTACATTTATGTATTCTGTGACGAATTATTCGTCGAGCGGCTAAAATCCAATACTTATGCCTAAGTAAGGACATAAGCAACTCCGGACCGGCATGGAGGTGCTTCTTGTGATAAAAATCAACAAGAAGGTCGACAACATGATCATGTCGCGGCAGAATACAAGGATGTTTGTAGTTATAAGGTTCATCCGAATTTGACAGACGACCCCCAACGCGTATGACGCCGTGTTCATCGAGAAACGGCTTGAGTCTAAGGATAGCGGGAGAACAAGGTACATTGTCTTTTAAATTTTGAATGTCGTTACTAAAATGAACAGCTTGTACAGCTCGTAGTAACTTACATTCTGCGAATTTGATATCAGTACTTGATACAAAAGTCTCATTAGGTAGGTGCCTAAGAAACCTATAGACATAAACGATGGCGCGAAGTAACTTAGACCACGATGACATGCGTAGTGCGAGTGCATAGATGGGAGACTCCGCAACCTCAGCAATCACGGGATAAGAAACAGACTTCCGTTCGGGTACATCTTCGTCTTCTGCACTGTGGTCAAAGGGTTGCATGGGCCATTCTGACGGATCATGGGAGATCCAAGAAGGTCCACGACGCCACAATGGATGATGCAGAAGATTAAGTGGAGTGACACCACGAGACAAGCAATCTGCGGGGTTCTCAATACCCGCGACGTGATTGAAACAAGTAGCAGGAACCAGTTCAATCAATTTGCTAACGCGGTTGGCGACAAAAGTCTGCCAGCGATGAGGAGAAGAATGAATCCAAGCGAGCACTACTTTGGAGTTGGAAAATGCGTATAATTTATTAATGGGGTAGTGGGGCAAAACTGTGTCCTGAACCTTGCGGAGCAACTGAGACAGCAGAAGGGCCGCGCACAACTCCAGTCTCGCAACTGAAATGGTTTTAACAGGCGAGACCTTAGACTTGGCACAAACTAACTGCACCGAGTAGTTAGAACAAATGCGGACTTGCAGATATACGACTCCGCCGTAAGCACGCTCGCTGGCGTCAGCGAAACCTATCAAGTTGATGGTACATCCATCTACCAAACCAAGATGACGCGGAATAGTAACTTGATTGAGCGCGGTAAACTCAATACAAAATTGGCCCCAAGCGGCGACAATATGGTCAGGGGGTGTTTCATCCCACTCACACTTTGATAGCCAAAGCTCTTTGATCAAGAGCTTGGCGTACAAAATTGTGGGAGCCACAAAACCCATTATGTCCCATAGTCGAGCCACTGTGGACAGCATAGTGCGTTTGGTGCACTTATCATCTGGTGGTGAGACGTCAAACCGAAAACTATCGCAGGATTTGTCCCAGCGTAAACCGAGAACCTTATGCGGTACAGACTTCTCAAACTCAATGTCTGGAGAAGCCTTATGAGAATCTGGTATGCGTGCGAGAACCTCCTTAGAGTTGCTTGTCCATTTGACAAGATCGAACTGGCCTCGCTTGAAAAGCTGAATAAGCTCTTCACAAAGCGAAATTGCTAGCGGAGCGGATATGACACTACAGGCAATGTCATCCATGTACAAAGCGGAAGTGGCAACAGCCGCTGCGGCGGGAAAGTGATCGCCTTCATCAGCGATCAACTGGCGAACAACTCGTAACGCGTGATATGGGCTAGACTTGAGTCCAAAACAAACACGATTGAACTGATACACAGATAAAGGTTCTTTCTTGTCAAAACGATAAAAGACCGGGGTTGAAATCTACGGTCAGATTCGCGAACGCCGATATTGAGAAACATTTGGCGGCAATCAGCTGACAGAGCGATTTGGGAAAGACGAAACTTTATTATGATGTTACATAAATCACCCTGTAGATTGGGGCCGGCATGCAAAATGTAATTAATCGACTGACCCGATATAGTCTTACAACTAGCGTCTAAAACCACACGAAGTTTAGTAGAGGTTTTATCTTCGCGAACTACGCCGTGATGCGAGATATAATATAAGGGCAGAGAGTTGCCCTCGTTGTTTACAACTACACTCAAAAAACCTTTATCTATGTAGTCACGAATGACGTCATTATAGGCGCTGCGTAACTTAGGTGATGCATCAAGTTTACGTTCCATACAATGGAAACGTCTGAGCGCAGCAGCGTACGAGTCACCTAACGAATAAGGGTCACCACAGAATGGCAACGCCACAACGTATCTGCCACTGTCGTCACGAACAGTGGTAGCGCGGAAATGCTCTTCACACTCGAGATCTTTACGGCTCATCGAGGGCGGTGCGGTAACCTCTTCAAGCTCCCAAAATCGCTTGAGAAGAGAGTCAATATTGTTTTCTTGAAGAACAGAACAACAGCAAGACGTAACGTATTGAGAAGTATGTAATGTAGGTACGGTACCCATAATCACATACCCAAATACCGTCTCAATAGCGGGCGGTAAGTTATTTTGCTCACTACGTACCACTTTAGTAAGTAGCAAGTGCGGGAATATTGCGGCTCCGATCAAAACATCAATGTCTGCCGGATTCGCAAACTCCGAGTCCGCTAGTGGCAATGACTCGAGATGTGTGAGGAGCGACACGTCCACATTAGCGTTTGGCAACGTGTCCGTAATACGCTCCACGATAAGCGAAGAAATGTTAAAATTAATGTCCCTATCAAAACGCGAATGTATTTTAATATCTACGGAACCCTTGCAATGTTTTTCTGATCCGCCTATCCCTCGGATTATTGAGTTCGTATTTTTAAAGTTATTCCATAATCCGAGGCGTTTGAACAATTCTAACGTTATTAAATTGGTCTGAGATGCGCTATCTAGCAGACAACGTACCATGTGCGGCGACCCATTAACATCATATATGATAACTTGCGCTGTCGCTAACAGAACAGTCTTAGACGCCATACATGGCGGCCTAGCACTGCTCTGATCACTACAAGCGCGCGAAGGCCGTCCGCGCGTGCGTGCCGCCCGCGCAATGGATGTCGTACACAACGATATCTCATTGTGAGGCGTGGAGGGGGAAGTCACCGTGGTCTGCACCTGTGAGGTAAGTGTGTCAAGGTTAGCGGCTTGGCTTGACAACGGGTTATCTTTATTGAAATGAAGCAATGAATGATGTTTTTTATTGCAAAAGCGACACTTTGTCTTACTAAAACAATTACTTGTTTTATGTTTTATGCTTAAGCAATTAATGCAAGCGTTGTTATCTTTTACGCATTTAAAACGAGCGGTTGCATCCAAATTATCGAAGGCGGGACACTTGTATAGATGGTCGTGCACTATATTACTGCACAGACACTTCTGCGAATTATTACTATTAGACTCCGAACATGTTACGTAAGATTGTGGATTAGGGACCGAGTTATTATTACTATTTCGCGATTTATTCAACCTTTGTTTGTTGCTGTTAGTGTTAGACGGGCCAGGTGAACCAGACTGCGTATTATGAAATATTCGACACTGATCTTTTATGAACGAAATAAAACTATCTAGTGTAGGTATTTTGTTATTGCGTTCCGACATCTCGAATGCGCGAATTGTATCAGTGTCAAACTTTTTTAAAGCGAGTTGAAGCAACATAAAGTCGGAAAGATCTTCTAATTTTAAATTCCTAAGAGAATTAACCGCGGTTACGAAGTTATCAATAAACAGCTGGAAATTCGAGACAGACGCGTTGCCGGACAGTTTGAGATTTAAAGCTTGGTCAAAGTAGGTAGACGCTAGGACGCGCGTGTCCTGATATCTGTCAAGTAGTGACTGAAATATGACCTGATAATTCTCAGCACTGGGTGTGACACCTGCAAATACGGACTGGGCTTTCGGTGACAGTTTACCTATTAAATAGTACAACCTGTCAGCATCTGTCAGAGAACCATTATCGTGCACTGTAGACTTAAAACTCGCATAGAATAACGGCCAATTTCGTATATCTCCGTCAAACGACATAATCTCGATTGGCGGTAATCTCGGTTTGCGGGCAACGGGCTCTGCTGTACATTTACCCTCCAATTGCGATTGTATACGCTTAATAATACAATAAAGATCTTCGAATGAGGTATACGCCTGATAGTTCGGTTTTTCATCAGGATTGATAGAAAGTAATCTTGCGTTATAATCGTCTAACAACTTATGAAAATCTGTTCGAATATTATCTACTGTCATACAATAACTGAGAAATGTTTCGCTATTACTGTCAGACATAGATGCGGTTTTTGAGCGTTCATAGATGTTTTGAATGCGCTCAAATAAAATGCGTTTTGCTTCTAAGATTGTCATCTCTTTGTCTTCCGACACGCGTGACTTCTTTTGTTGTGACATGCTTACGTAAGTATAAGCTAATGAGAACGAAACAAAATAAGAATATCTAATGAACCTATTATTTTACCTAAGTAGGCTAAGTAGGCAACACTTTAGAGCTGTGGAATTAAAAGTTGCTTGAAATATGAGATTTATAAGACAACTATGATAGTTCCAGAATTAATAATTTAGTAAGTAGGTAGCTACATAAAAGTTTACCTACTGATGCGGGCGGAAATAACCATGTGACGGTTATGTGAATATATTAGGAGTATAGCTAGGTGCTATAACTGCCTAGGTATAGCGATATAACGTATAAAAACGTAAATGAATCCGACTCGTATGGCTCAAAAAAATGGTTCGGCAATACACCGAAACCGATTAGGTTCTAGGCGACTTGGAGAAGGAAATGGACTGTATACAAAGGTTAGCGGGTTTTAGCCGCCTAGGAGTGGATACGGGAAGAGGTGATTTTATTGTGGGTATAGGATATTTCAAGGATGGAGGGCACTTACCTTATACGGCAATCTTCTTCGTTTCCGAAGGGCAGTCTCCTGGTGGTTTCGTGATGCAGCTGCTTGTTTTCACTTCACTACACAGTCACTTCCACTTGCGAGCGGTTTTATAAGCGGTAATAACTTATACGGGAGCGGCGCGGTGATGCGGTATAGCGGACGCGTATCGCGAATCGAATGTTCTCGAAAGTTCTGGACTGTCACTCGCGTCGACGATCGCAGCGACCAATCCGCGAAAGGCAGTGCCTCTTCCAGGGAGTGGGATAGAGAGGGACGGAAATACAGTATCGCTCGCACTTGTACGTGGAACAATTCATGTTGATGCGATTAGTTATAGATAGGAAGGTAGATGGCGCTACCAGTAGTAATTATTAATAATTCACGACACATATTGGTAAAAGTTATAAAATAAATAAAAACCCAATGTTTTTTGACCAGCAGGTATTTATTTAGGGACACACTGAAGTGCGTTACGCAAAATACCTTCTTTATTCGTTCACTAAAAAACTAATTGCACACCAAATAATAATATGCCGATCGTTCTACAAAATATCATTTAAAAGTACCGCTTAGGAAACTTATCCACTCAGAAAACTTAATAGGTTATGTTAGGTTCTCTTGTGACCCTGCACCCAAAATAGGAGCCCTGCGAAGCAGGGCTCCGTCAACTCAGCATATTAAAATTGGCCACTTATTACATTTATCACTACTAGGGTTAAATTATTAATAAAAACCGACAAATGTGATTAATTTATCACTTTAACCTCGACTTTCGGTAATTATTAATAATAATAGATATTTTTTTTTTTTTTTTAGCCTATACTGTCCCACTGCAGGGCAAAGGCCTCCCCTAAGTCTTTCCACATTTTGTGGTCATGCGCAACCTCTAGCCAGCTCTCGTGGTAGGCATCCAGCTCGTCTCGCCACCTTTTTCTGGGCCGGCCTCTGCGGCGTTGTCCATCCGTCGGCACCCATAGTGTAGTAACTTTTGCCCAGCGGTCTTTCTGCATGCGGCTGACGTGACCCGCCCAATTCCATTTAAGGCTGGCAACCTTTTGACCCACGTCTTTTAGCCCTGTTTTAGAGCGCAGTATACTGTTCCGTATCTTATCTTTTAGTGTGACACCCAGGATGCTGCGCTCCATCGCTCTTTGGCAGACTCCAAGGCGAGTCCTTTGCGAGTCGGTAAGTGACCAGGTCTGAGCACCGTAGGTGAGAATGGGCAGGATACACATATCGATGAGTTTTCGCTTCAGGGCGATTGGCAGATCTCCCTTCATTAGCGTCTTCTTGGACCAGTAGCTTTTCCAGGCGTTTTCGATACGACGATCGATTTCCTTTTCCTGCCTGTTTTCGAAAGAAACTAAAATTATTAATAATCTTCAATTATTCACTCTTACCGCAACATCTATATTCATGTCAAATATCAGCTTTCTAGCACCAGGCGTCTTTGAGCTAGGCTGCGGACGGACAGACGGACGGACATGATGAAACTATAAGGGTTCCTTGTGGACTACGGAACCCTAAAAATGATAATAAACATCTTTTGCATTTACGCGTATGGAAACTACTCTTAAATCAAACATTTTTCAGAATTTCATTGTACAGGTTTGTCTCCGTAATAAAAATTAATAACCCTGCCCAAATTTGGCCTTCTAGTGCTTATAGTTTCCGCGTAAAGCCGCCAACGGACAGATGGACGGACGGAGATAGCGAAACTATAAGGATTATTATACTTCCTATCGATGTACTTATGGCACATATTTTTGGTTAATAAAACTCACCGTCTCTTCTCCAGTCACCACACTGTTCATTCTATCTTTTTCCATCCTCACGGCAAGTTATAGCTTGGGTTTTATTTTTCATGCAGTGATTCTGTGTAGGTAAGACAAACCCGGTTCGAATCTCGTATTTTTGCTCTCTCCAGTGTAAACATTTGACTCACCAGACAACTTTGAAGTTGCAAACGCGATGTGAATTCGAAGAACGGGACCAGAAATACTAGCTTATCAAATCCATGTTCCTTAGCTTATAGTGTTCTTTAACATTTCGTTACATTTTGTAAATTGTATCTCTTTTTGTATCTAATTTGGTAGGCAGCGTAAGCCCAGTAGAGATATCCATAGACTGCTTGCAGAGAATATCGGCACACACTATTGTCATTTCGACGTGTCAAAATCATGGCACATCTCTATGTGTTGCGGTAGTCAGACGGCATTCCTTCTGCGGAAAATGTAATATTCTGTCAAATGTGGTTAGACCAGTAAGACCCCCTGACTTCAAGGCAAAAAGTTTTTGAAGAAACCATGATGACGCTAGGACAATCGTAATATTTTGTTGCACCATAAAGTGGATGTACCTACTGCTTAAAAAGATCAGTATTATGATTGTTATCTTGAGCATATACTATGCAAGCCTTTTAAGTTCTGTTGTTTCCATATTTTCCGGCAATTTTGAATTTGGAAATGTTTAATATTCGAATGTGTCTAAATTTTGAATCTCAAAACAATTGAAAGTATTAGGATTCTTGCTATTGTTAAGTCACAGCGTCAATTGGGATCTGTCAGGTTACCTACGAAAATGAATCTTTCTAAGGAAAATGTTCGTGCAATAATTTTCTAAAATTTTGAAGAGCTAACATATGTGTTCCGTGATGAAGCCACATGTCTGCGGACTGTCGAACGCCGGTATTTAGAATTCCAGCGTGGACATACTAGTGTTGGTGACAAATCTCGCGAAGGACGCCCAAAATCCCCCTTCACTGAAGATAACATCATTGCTGTGAGAGAACTCATTCTTGAAGATCGTCATGTGACGTATCGAGAGATAGAGGCTCTATTAGGCATCTCACGGACAACCATTCAGAAGATCTTGCACAAAGCGCTTGGTGTGAGAAAGCTTGTTTGCCGTTGGATACCGCATCTGCTTTCCGATCACAAGGCGGCCTGCGTCAGATGGTGTAAGAAAACTCTGCAAAGGTTCAACCGAGGAGAGTCAAATCACGTCTACGACATCACCAGTGGTGACGAATCTTGGATCTATGCCTACGATCCTGATTCCAAACATTAATCTACAATCTTTGTCTTTCAAGAAGAGCCAAAGCCGACTAAAGTTGTTCGTTCTCGAAGCACTTGCACACTTCAAAGAAGGTGGTGGCCACGTTCGTTGGAAAAACCGGCCATGTTGCGACTATTGCACTTGAAAATCGTAGAACGGTTAACGCAGAGTGGTATACCAAAGACTTTTTACCACAAATCATCGCCGAACTTCGAAAATCTAACTCAAAGCGACGCATCAGCCTGCACTACGATAGCGCAAGCTCACACAGCGCTCGTCAAACGATTGAGTATTTGAAGCAGGAAAAAGTAGAAATTCTTGACCATCCTCCGTACAGTCCTGACCTAAGCCCTAACAATTTCTTTAAATTTTTTTAAACTAAGAAAAGTCTTCGTGGTTAAAGGCTCCAGTCCGATGAAGAAGCAGTCGACACTTCAAGTCAGCCATTTTGAACACCCCCGTGGAAAAAATGTTATAATAACTGGTTAGAGCGAATGGAAAAGTGTATTACGCTACGTGGTGAATACTTTAAATAACAATAAAAAGTACTATAAAGTTGTGTTTTATTCTTCAAACGACAAAACTTAAAAGGCATGCCTCGTTGCTTTAAACAAAAATCCAGACTCGTCAGCTTTCCCATGGTAATGCCATTGAATATTCTTAGTCCAAAAGGATAGCAGCGGTTAGAAAAATGACAGAATTTTTCAAGAAAAATGATCAAGGGTTTCACTGATACACCGATACCAACGGCTAAAAATTTAATACTCTCCGACTTATGGGTCAGGTTTTGTAACGGTCGGTCCCATACGGTGACTTATTTTGAAAGGAATTTATGTCAAATATGCCTCTCTAAGTCCCAAGTCCATGGATAGATCAGATATTGAATCCAGCGGTAAGAGGCTACCTTATAATCCCAGTTACGTTTAAAAGGACTGTTTATTAATTAAACAAACGTGCGTATTTAATTTTTATATTAGATTTTATGGAATAATTTAAAAACTTACATTTGAGATAAATTACAGTCTTATAGGTAAATTAACTTAGTTGTGATCTTATAATAATTATATAGGTAATAATACTATTTAGGAGGGAAAACAATAAATAATAAAACTATATGTATATAACTTAGGGACTACAAAAAATAATGTCAAAACTTACTTATTTAATATAAACAGGTATAACACAAAAAATATATATTTATAAAGATAAAAAGGTTCTGGATGTCACTAGACAATCGACCAAAATTAAAAAAAAATTATGAGCGTTTTAAAAAATTGACATTAGTAGTCTACTTTGTCTTCATCGTGTCACTGGTTCAGATTCTCTATTCCCAAAACTTGGCTACGGTGACGGCATTGTCTGAGGCCACTTTAAGGTTACTAATAGTAGATGGGCAAAGAGGGCATGAAAGCAAGTGCACCATGGATTTAGATGTTGATTATACTTATCAAGTGTTTTGCGATCTTATATGAACATGCTAATCATTATTTTAATTATAATATGAATATGAATTATCTTGATGACAGAAATCTTCATCACACTATGATATTACAATAAAGTTCAAAATAGATGTGTACGAATATAAATAAGATTTGTAGTACTTTCCTAATAATATCAGTAAGACTTTCATAGACAAAAGACTTTCTCAGAAACCAATGTAAATGTGTCAATTGAGTATGCATATCTTAGAAGAAATATTAACAAACACAATCGGAATAATAAAAGGTTTATTATTTTATTCGTTTTATGTTTTGTAATAGCTAAAAGGTTTCACATAGCTTTTACTATGATAGCGGTATGGCTGAGGCATTGTTTTATATTGGTAGGATGTAGAAAAACCTTTGATGGAAGGGCTATACTCATACGCAGCCGATGCTGGCATAACTCCATGAGATACAGAATTAATACCATTAGAAGAAGAACCATACCCATCATCATACGAATAAGTAAACGAGTTATACGGTGCAAGATTATAATCATACATTTCAGGGGTATTTTGATCAGTCGAAACATTATACGCAAAGGAAGGGTTAATATCATCAGAAGACACGGACACAGATTTTTTGGATAGTGGCAAATAATTATTGGACTCATAGCTGTCTTCATTAGGTAAGATGTAATCATAACTCAATGTAGGATCATAATCGTAAGTGGATGGGTTAATGTATGAAGGACTTATGGTTTGGGTTGAATAATCGTAAGACGACGGGTTAGCATTGTATGCAGAAGGTTGACCCTTATGCGAAGGGTTCATTGTATTGGTTGAAAATGAATACCCAAAACTGGAAGGCTTAACCACATACGGTGAAGGCTGAACTTTATATGACACGGGGTTCTGGTTATTCGTCGAAAAGCTATATCCAAAAGATGAAGGATTATACGCTGGAGACTTCGTTTTATATGGTATAGGGTTTATAGTATTGGTAGACATACCAAATCCAAAGGACGAAGGGTTGGTTTTATATGGTGGAGACTGGGTTTTATACGACAAAGGGTTATTTTTACCACCTGAGAAGCTATACCCATAGGACGAAGGGTTTGTTCCATATGCCGAAGGGTTTCTTCCATATGCCGAAGGGTTTGTTCCATATGCCGAAGGGTTAGTTCCATATGACGAAGGGCCAGTTCCATATGCCGAAGGGCTAGCTCCATATGCCGAAGGGCTAGTTCCATATGCCGAAGGGCTAGTTCCATATGCCGAAGGGCTAGTTCCATATGCCGAAGGGCTAGTTCCATATGTCAAAGGGTTAGTTCCATATGTCGAAGGGTTACCTCCATATGCCGAAGGGTTAGTTCCATAATATGTCGAAGGGTTAGTTTCATATGTCGAAGGGTTAGATGCATATGTCGAAGGGTTAGCTATATATGTCGAAGGGTAAGCTCCATATGTCGAAGGGTTAGCTACATATGTCGAAGGGTTAGATACATATGTCGATGGGTTAGATACATATGTCGAAGGGTTAGCTACATATGTCGAAGATTTAATTTTCAATGATTTAGGCTTAAGACTATTGCTCGGCAGGCTATAATCAAACGATGAAGGGTTAGTATTATAAGCGGCAGTCTTAATGTTATTTGAAAAAGAGTTAATCTTTTTGTTCGCTAAATTATACCCATACGTTGAAGGCATTGTAGTATATCCCAAAGCACTCGTCTTTTTAAAAGACGGAAGATTGTTCTTAAAGGACGAAGTTGTGTACTTATAAGGGCTATTCTGAGGACCCGAAGAGTAATCATAATTTACTGGTTCGTTATGGGATGAAAAACTATAACCAAAACCGCCATGATTTGGAATTCGGCCACGTAAAGAATCCTCTTCATCTTCATCGGCACATTTTTCACCCATGTATTTTTTAGCCATGTCTTTAATTTTCTGGATTGAGCGCTTGATTCCATGACCATTTTCTTCAGAGTTCTCTTTAGATTTTTCTCCAGATTTCTCTTCAAATTTCTCTTCGGATTTCTCTTCAGAGCATTGTACCAAAACGATTGTAGACAGTAGCGTCAATAAGCAGCAAACAACTACAAAAATAATGAGGGCGTTAAAAAGAAGGTAGGTACAGACACTATTTACAGTAATTAAAACATTATTGACAAACACAACCTAAACGACACCTTTGTACTGTACTTAGGAAATAAATATTGAAATTGCATATTTACTGATACCCTAACTGTCGCAGTATGTGCAAATAATTAGGAGCCAACGCGCTACCCTGAGGTACTCCGACCGATACTGACTGACTACAGACAACGCAAAACCAAAGTTACTGGGCTTAAGAAGCTGATATATGGCATATAGCTTCCTCGGGGAAAATAGGGGTGCACTAGATGGGATTTCCCGAAATTCCCACGGAATCGGGCACATTATACGTTTTACAGTCGATATTACGTAAAATATAACTAAAAATAAGTCGGCGTAGCTGCGAAAAGCCTCTAGTCTTTGTAAACAATTATTATAATATGCTAAATGATTACCTTAGGCGTTTGTTAATCAAACGAAAGTAAGGATTACTGATTATGGTCGACTGACAAATCAAAGGTTTTAATATGTTTAAATTTTATATTTCAGACCATTTACATAATGAAACATGCCTTTATAAATAATTTAATTCAAGTATACTTACGTAGTTTAGAAGACATGATTTTGGACCTTTGATGTTCTTATCGAAATACCCTATATGAATTAGGATTTCACAGGTATTTGTATTTTGTTTTTAAGTTATGTCGTAAATTTCATGACTAACGGTAGTACGATAAACACTAGTATCAAGACATCTAAAAGTATTTCTAATATCCATATCTGTAAGTTTCCATATATATACCTGTCATAAAACATGAGCCATGTATTCATTATGTTACCATAAAAATAGCAGAAGTCAAATTCAATTTAGTAAGTTATTGACTTAATGGTAAAATGATCACAATTGTGCAATAATGTTAACGATTATTGTAGGTTTAACGATTATGAAATTATGCGTTGAGGTTCTCAATGTGCTACGATAGTGGTCAAATGTCTCGGTGCCAGAAAAAATGTCTCATGTAAATTTTTTTTATAAATTTTGCTTTCGCTCGTCAATTCAACAGAATTTAGTTATTTGTTGTTTTCATGATATTTTCTGGTCTTTTGGTTGATAGGGTGTATTTGTTATTTCTAAGTCTTGTTCTCTTGTTACCGATTTCTATCCATGATAAATAAATATATGATGAACACAATTATTTTTCAGATTCTACTGGTAGTTGTTTTACTTTCACTTCCTTCTTTGCTGTTGTCCTGTTCTTCACAACTCTACGTCACCATCTTATCTACTAGATCGCTTTGAATTACTTGTTCCGCAGGATAACCAATCGACTTAGCTACTTCTCTTCTCTTACGGACGCCTCCTCATACTTCTACACACTGTCTACGACTACTCCTTCCCTGTCTATGTTGTACGTCTTTGGGATGCTTTACTGCACCAAATCCACCTTAACACGTCCTTAGTAGTATGGTTGAGGAAAACATCGTTAGAAAACCTGCATATCTGAGAGTTCTCCATCATGTTCTCAAGACGTGTGAAGTCTGTCAACTTGACCACGGCATAAACCTTCTCATAATGAGAAAAGACCCGTATCTAGCAGTGGGACAGTTGATGATAATAAAGTTTATAATTTTTGTTTTGGATCAAGAGTTCACATGCTTGACTAATACGTCGATGTTAAGTATTATATAAAACATATAACAACAATTTCTTGTGTATCGATATTATGTATTATATAAACATATAACAACTTTTTGTGTAATTTTACGTGCATAAACAATATCGCGATATGATTATATCACACTAGCACTGTTATCTAACTGCAAAACTTATTCAATTCTAAGTTTCTTTTGCTATTTAAGGAAAATAAAATGTCCTTGTAGTATCATTACTATGATGACATCCCATGCAACAAAGACAAACAAAATCGTTGTGTGTATAATTAATATGTAGTATCATTACGTCCCAATAGTAATGCCACATGTCTTGAAGATAACTTCAAGACCTGTGACATTACAGATTTTTTTTACAGTTTAAGTCGCATAGTCTATTTATAACAATAATTGCTACATCTGCATCGTTTGCAGTTTGCTTACATCTTGGAATCCTGTTATCAGCAACTGTACCTACTCAACAGGTATTAGAATATGACGTGTCAATATATGTTGGTAATATTTGATCAATAGTTAATACATAAAAAAAATGTTATATGAAAGGAGAAAATTTTAGAAAACGGGAAAATAACATTGGTAATAATATAACAGTACACCGGTTGACTGTGTTTTGATCTTAAATGTAATAGAAATGCAATGTCGCTTGCTTACAATGCTCTAAAAGAAAGTTTAAAACTCCTTGAATATTTACTTGTATCTACTAGAAAAATCGCTAAAAAACCCGCACTTCAGCGTTACGCATAAAACAGACGCAATCAAAGCCCTGACGATGATGGTCTAAGCTTTGGAATTCTCCATCAAGCAGTTAATCATCGCCAATTATTCCCTGTGGTCCTTTTAAAGATTTACCTATACCAAAGATAATGAGTATGCCAAATTAAATTTCACATACTAAAAGTAGGCCATTGTATAATTGGACTTATAAATAATCAACAGTAACTATATTATATCATACGAATGCTTTAAAAATCTTGTTATTTTAGTGGAATCACTGGATTTAATAAAGGTTTAATAACAGTGGCAAACTGTAAAAAGGTTATTATAAAATAATTGCTTAAGGGTTTACGGCGGTAATACCAAACGCTTAAATTATACAAATACAAGATAATCATCAGGCGTCATGGCAAACACAACGTGAGCGTCGATCATCGGGCGTATTACGTTAAATCGAAACCGATTTTACAAATACCGATTATAAGTCTGTCGAATTAGGAATGTTTTTATTAGCAATAATGACACACGTAATTCGGCATTCGGCATTTGCTATTGCTAAGCAACGCAACTATAAAGATTAGGTATTAGTGGGAATTTACAAACATTCAATCAACATACACAAAGAATGTATACATTTGAAGCTAATAATTGGCACAAAGTTTTGTCTCGTGGGCAGTATGTACCCTGTGTACATTATTTTGATCCCCTGGGTTTTGCAAAGAGTGAGGCAACTACACGAAGCATACAATATCTTTGAAAAGAGATGGATACTCGTCATCAAACTCTGTACCTACAAATCTGTCTGGCTAGTGTAGTATAAGTAGGCCAAATCGTCCTTTTCGACTCACAGTTACTAAAACATTTTAATTAAAACAGCTTTTTTCATGCTAAGCAATACGGTTTTACCACGGGTCCTTCGAATTAAGTTACTCCTACGTCCATCCATTGGATGCAGGAGTAGCCAAATACATCATTGATGCATGAGAGAGCTCTCAAAATGGTGTGTTCTGCGACCTTTCGAAAGTATTCCACTAAGTCTGATATCATACGCTGTTATGCAAATTAGACATTACGGTGTCCAGACTAAAGCATTGGATGTCATTAGGTCAAACTTAAGTAACAAAAGCCAATGATTGAAAATAAACGGATCATAATCAGCGAGAGACTTGCCTGTTCATTTTGGAGTGCCGCAGGGCAATATGTTAGGCCCACACTTGTTTCTTGTATATATGAACGATTTATCTTTTTACTTGTGAAAAATTGCGACGCAGCACTGTTTGCTGTCGTCGTGGGTATTCTTCTCATGTTCCCTGTTGGGGTGGTACTTTGGACATTTTCTCCTCCATGATATCATCTTCACGGTCCATTACCATGGACCGATCGTTGGCCTACGAGAGAGCGGCGGTTGATCCCCTACCTTGCTGACGATATTCATCGAATTTAAAGTAGATAGAAATAAGAAAATCCTCGTCGAAATAAACAGTGCGCTTATTAAAGTGGCTAAATATTTTTACATAATTAGTTTATGGCAAAACATTTAGCTAGTACTAAACAAACCATTTCCCTCTAACATATCGAGAGGGATGATGGCTGGTCCATGCGTCATACTCATGAACAGGTGCTGCTTGCGATGACTGGTCGATGTCTATTCAGGGGCTGGTGCGCAACTTTTGATATGCATCTACATCAATTTCACTACACTTCTGAACATGTACGAAGATTGCCTGTCTTAATCATTCAATGTAAGTGCGTGCTTCTGATTCCCCATATCCATTTTCAGGAGGCTAATTAAACATCAGTAATTGTAGTTTAATTGGAACTGAGATATTCCCTTAGAATTTTTGTAGGTCACACAAATGTGTCCGTTACAGCCTCCCTCGGTCCACGGCTGGACTTAAGCCTCTCCTAAATCGCTGCACATTAGTTTCATTAAGTGCTTGAATATTATTGTAAGTGATTTAGACGGTGCAACGGTTGCAACTCCTAACAAAATTGTAATTTTTGTATGTTATACAAAACCTGGCGATGAAAAGGGTGGCGGTGAGTTTTATTACTCGTTCTCAATTATGGCTCTACGCCTTTGCATTGCGATCGGCTCAATAACTGTAAATGCAAAATCTATAAGTGAGTAAATATAACCTTCATAAACGTCAGATTATTACATAAGTGAAGTTTTGACTTTGAAAATTGAATTATGATGCAATTTATGAAGAGGCATATGACCAAGGTCAAGGACGTATGATGAGGCAAATCAGAAAACAAACAGATTTCAATAACATTACAAAGGTAAGGGCCCTGTAGATTCAACCACAGCTAAGATTTATTCAGGTTGTAGAAGCATAAGTACAAAAAAATATGACCGTTCACTACCAAACGTGTCAATATGATTTTAGTACTAGCTATTAGTTACTACTTAATGAAAAATTACTAGTAAGGAATACCGTAATATTTCAAAACTTGTTTTAGTAGAGTACGAGGATGTACCAAATACGCAATACTCCCCTAGTATTTATATTTTAAAATTCTAACGTTTTGGAATCTCCTTGAGCTTAGAGTCAGAAATATTCCGGTTTTTCCTATAAGGGGTATATTCCATAATTGGCACCTTTTGCTCTACTACTTGAGTCATGGTAACAATTCGCGCGCAAAAGTAACATCGGAAACAAAGCAAATTATTTTTTAAGAATTGCCCGTGGTCGCCTGAAAATTATGATTCACAGTGCCAAATTAAAGGCAATAATGGAAATAATGAAAGGTCTTCTGCATGTTAAATTATCAGCAGCTTTCGACACTACCAATTCAAATATATTGTCACGAAAATTGTACAGCTATAATTTTGAGTTTTGAATATGGTTGCAGCTTTCTACCATAAACGATATCCATTAGGAACACGGCAATATTGGTTTTGTCGATAGTTGGATACAGCATTTCTTAGTCGAACCATATCGCAGCTTGCCTGACAAATCGGAAACATATCTTCTGGCGTTTAGATGGAAAGATGAAAATCTTCTTGACAACTAAATTTGTGTGGTGGTACCAGGTAGTTCTGCGAATGCACATCGAATATTATCTTGAGAATCTATTTGATAACTTTTCTATTGGTTTCCTTAATTATTATAATGTAATATTTTTACCTTTGTTTACTACTAAAGTAACACTGCCACGACCTGTATGACTCATTCAATTTACATATTTTTTATTCTATTACCAATAGTGTTATATTTTCATTATAGCACTATTGGTGCAAAAATATCGATTCTTATTTAACTATATAAAAGTAGCATAATCTGTCACCTTTAGACCTTTGTATGATCCACAAATTGTTGTTTCCAGTTTGCATGTACTTTGTGTTCGTATTGGTGTTCGTTGATTCAATGTGTTATTCCTAGTGCGGGATTTTTAAAATAAGGAAACATGGAACACAAAATGTTTTTTTTTTTTTGTCTGTATGTTTTTGTGTTATCCTGTAGATGGGATTCGACAATTAAATAAGTTGCTCATGAAGCCAGCTTTAATTGAGGATAATTATCATTACGCTGTGTTATAAAAGAACTGAGCAGTTCCATTTGTTATAGATTAAATCATTACCTCATTGAAGTAATTATATTTTTCTAAAAAACAGTGTATCTTTTGGGTTAACATCCCTCTATCTCATAAAAATCTACATTTTTTTATGACTGGGGATGAGGAGGCAATATGAGCAAGACAGTGACGTTAAGAGAGGGATGAAAGCAGATTGGTTCAAGATTTGGAAACTAAAGCTTCTATGGCTATAAAAAACACTTGCATTGATACATTTTCTTGGAAATTGTATTAATGGGCAACGTAGCCGTATGGGTAGTAATAACTATAGGGGTAGTACCCATAGTAATACGGATACGTATAGTAGGGATAGCCGTAGCCAAAAGGATAGGGGTAAACGTAGTAATTATTGCTGTCTTCAGAACTGTCACTGCGCAACGCATCAGGCTCTGTCCTTCTATTCCTCAAGACGACCATATGACGACCATTTAACATTTTGAAAGTTTTCCAGTCTTTATTGTAATCTGGACGTTGTTGATTCAAATCAAATGAGGTAGACATATCCATCGTAGACTGCAGAACCATCATCCAATAAGCAACTGTAAGTCAATCAAAAGGTTTATTAATTAATCTTTTCATCAATTCAGTAAAAACAAAAGTTTTAAAGCACACTTTGAAAACAGAAGCCAAAAATGTGTAGGAATCTAGTACACGTAAGAATAATAGTCTTAACTAGTATCTAGGTTTAAAGTTTAACTCGCGTAGGTGGTGGTATTTAGGAGGTGGTGTATTTAGGAGCATAAATACCTATATTTTCATGTCAAGACATTTCAATCGGATTTTATAGGCACTTAATTTAAATGGTATTTCAATTATGTACCTAGGCGATTAAGACCCGTTGATAAATTTCGTATAGCACATTTTTCTGATTCGCCGAATGCATTCATTACGAGCAGAGTGGACCACACACTTACAAGAAAAACTGTTGTACAAAAATATTTTTGCGATAAACAAAAGTCTGCATACTAAAGGGCTATATAAGGTACTAAGTTCACAATTTGCATAACGTACTTACGTAATATAAAAGACAAAGTTCCCATTTTACCTCTTTCTATAATTTTAAATATTTTTTATGAAACAATTTTAATTTAATACCACACATTTTTCATGACATGACATGATTTTCAAGAATGAAATAATTATTTATTATTTGATTTATTGGAATTTCTAGTCTATTGCCGTTGATAATTAAGTAACAGTAAATAATTTCAGACACATATAGTTTCATGTAATTAATTTAATCACAAATATGCAACATGTATTAATTATGTTTCTATTGAACAAAACTGTTGAAACCTGTTTCAATTTAGATAATATTATTGGCATGGCCATTCTTTATTGAATATTTTACTTCGGAATTTCAAACCATGATCGTCACACTCATGAGTAAGTTATTAGGTATAGGTTGCAGGTACTATATTATTTGTTATATCGTAATAATTAGGCATTAGGTACAGTTATGACGAAAGTGATTTTAATATCTGTCGTTTGATGCCACTATTTAGTTTCTTTTAAGAAACTACAGAAACTTGAAATTTTTGCAATGTGTTATTTAATGTTATTTCCTTTTTTGTTAGTGGCATTTTGTTAAGAATTATTATCAATTACCTTCATTCATGTGTTTAAGGTACTAAACAATTGGAAATGCCGACATTTTCTTTGAGAGACGACATTGAGTGCTTTTAGATAATGATTCGAGAAAACCTGGTGAGTACTATGAAAATCATCGTCTAATAGTCCAATCAACTGTCATTTTTCATCCTACGACTTTAAAGGTATCATTATAATATCCGTATAGAGTTAAGTTTGAGTGTTTTTTATTAACATAGGTTAATTTTGAAATGATTAGGTGTATTTTTTGGTCAAGTAAATTATTTTTATTAATATTATTATTTATGGTAGTCTTAACTGTATAAAGCTGCATAATTCCCTGACATTAGCAGGATAATTTGGTTTATCCAATTGTTCAATTACTGGTCTTTGGACTCTTCGCACTATGGCAAAGGTTTGATGTCCCTATTCATTTTATTATGTTACTAGCTGTTTCCCGCGGTTTCACCCGCGTCCTGAGGGAATTACTTCGCGTACCCGGTTAATTTAAAGCCTAAGTTACTCCTTGGTACATCAGCTATCCGCCAGTGAACGTCCCGTCAAAATCGGTTCAGCCGTTCCAGAGATTAGCGATAACAAACAGACAGACAGACAAAAATTCTAAAAAATATCATTTCGGTATATGTACCGTGTATACATCAATATGCATTTAGTAAAAAGCGGTTATTTTAATATTACATACAGACACTACAATTTAATTTATAGATACGTATAGATTGCTATGCTAAGGCAGTACCTTTGTCCTAACTTATTTTGCAGAAATAGTCCTGTAATTTCATTTCATCGTAAGAAGCAATATGAGTGCCAACAGATTGACTGTGGAGGGTGTAAAAGAACGAGCAAGAAGGAGAAAATTGTGCAGGAAGGCGGATCCTAGTAAAGACCGGTATTAATAATCGCCATTCATAGATTATTGCATCGATTATTGTTTGCCTTTATTAAGTAATAAATATAACTTTAACTGGTAAATATTTTGTATGGCTACACTGTAGAACTTGTCAATTTTTAACACATATGCGAGAAATATCTGTAAGCATCCTGAAGTATTGTCATGTCATGACAGTATTTTTAATGACATATCACTGAACATAGGTAAAGTAAAATATTATTAGAAATAAATAGACTCGGTTAGATCTAAATACGATAATTTTGGTTGCCAGCCTAGAATGTCGAGATTGCTAAATTCAACGTCAGCAATCTAAAACAGTAGATTCAACTATTTCACTATTTAGAAAAACCTGAAAGATTTATCTGAAATTTGTCTAAGGTTACTGATACGTAGGTATAACTTCAGGGCAAACTTTCTGTCTTAGACATTCCAACCCTGCAGCTCTATGGAAACTCCACCCAGTCGTAAATACAAATCAGCCTTAAGGCGCCGAGTACAGCTACTGAGTTGAGCTGTTGCTGTCACTGTCGAATTGTATACATAAGAAAGAGAAGCGTGACGACGACGGGACGTTCAGAACTTAAAAAAAAAACATGAAATAAATTAATTACAAAAAATGTATTGATTGGATTAAAAAAATAAAACAGTATTTCGTTAGTATATTGCTTGTTGAATAATTTGTCAAAAAATCAGAATGATTGTATGTATTTTAATATGGTTTTTACTCGTTAAAATATTTATTTAGAGGTATCTTTGTGATTTTTTTCTATCGATTAAAGTTAGTTGTATTATGTTTTCAACACAGTACTTAACTAGATTATATCCTGAAGAATATCATATATTTTTCTGTTTGTGATAACTGCATTGAATCATATACTTTAAAGCATTATAAAACTCGCGTTTAGCTCTCGTAGTCCCCTTAAGCCGGCTGTAACAAAAATATCTAAGGTCATCCCGCCGTTTGGGTACTGAGCAAGTTATCATCTGAATACCTAATGCATAAAGCATAGGGCTCTTGGCGATAGTATTGAGGAGAATACTGATTTCCTTTGCGGGAATGTAGATCAGTAGTGAGCGAAAATAAGGCCTGAATTACATTAATATTTAACAACAATGATTCGGATTTAAGTGAATGATGTTGAACGAAGCATTGCAAATTTTCAGCTTCTATTGTTGTGTATAATAATATGCCAGGCTTTTTCAGTAAATATATTTGAAGCCTCTTTTATGTTCGCTGCGTTTACGTAAAGAGATGCGTTGGCATGCATGAGCATCGGTTAAAATACGTTCGCTTGCTTAAGCATCCTTTCGTATAATTCTGACAACGATTGTTAGCATTGTTTTAGATATTATGTTTATATCTGGGATATACTATTATAACACATGGCCAAGTGAAGGAACTGTTTCGAAGGCCAAGTGACATGGCCACGTTCCCTAAGCTGACAGCAGACCTTAGTAATGGATTGCCACTATAAAACAAGATTGCTATGGAAATGGGAATGAATGACACAATCTTTACAACTGAAAGCATTCTTATCATGCCAATCAAGTGCTTCATTCATACTTATTTGATCTACAAACGTGCGAAAACTGACGTATACATTTAATAGTACTCATATTTATACAGAGCAACTAAATGTGAGGCGATGCGGATAAATGTGATTCGGGCTTTATTGGGCGCAGTAAGCAAGAATTAGGTCAATGTTGATTGTTGACTGGCCATGATGACTATTTATAGATATTGACCTATTTCAAGATTTAATGGACATTTTTAGTGGATTTACATTCTAATGCTGCCAATAAGTTAAGTTGGCCGAGACCGTTTGGGAATAAATTTCAAAGGCAAATTTGGAACAGTTTAATACCATTTCAGTCACGTTGTGCTAGCTTTGTAATAAATACAGATTAAAGGAGTTGTTTAGCTATTAATTAAGCCTTTATTTCAACGCTTATAGCGCGTGAGCTTTGTAAGGATAGAAGCAAGTGGCACTCTGTTGTCTCTGCCTACCCCGACGGAGAAAAGGCGTGAGTATATGTTAGTAAGTATACTTGTAAAATTGGAAAGACTAAGTATGTGCAGATGATAAGTATTCAACAAAGACAATCGTAAGCTAGAATACACCATACCTATAGGTAACTAGAGGTCGCCAGCAGCTACGCCTGCATTTTTTTTCAAATTTACCCGTTTTGGCCGATCCCGTGGGAATTTCGGGAAATCCCTTCTTAGTGCATCCCTACGGTCCCCAAGGAACATACCTGCCAAATTTCAGCTTCCTGCGCCCAATAGTTTCGGCTGTAGCGTGTCTGTCAGTCAGTCAGTAACGCAAGGATTTTATATATTAAGATGATTACACCAAACTCAAAATCACGTCAAAGATTAAGTATTTGTACATATTAGGCTACATAGCCTAATATGTACATTTTAATCTTTGATTTACTTTGGATCTTACTTTCCTAGATTTATCATTTGAGAGTTATGTTACTCTCAAAGGATATATATAAAGGATATATAAGGATAAATAAATCAAGAAAAGTAAGCTCCAATGACCTCAAAATAATAAAGGAAATTGTCGCACCCCATTTAAATGTATTTTCACTAGACCCTATTCGTTATATTATTAAGTCAAGTGCCACAGTTTACCCCAAATACGATGGAGCGTGACCATGTAAATGAGGTGTAAATCTGTGTAGTGTATAGTGGCGTTTATTTTGCACACACACCTGCCCGGTATTGCGGGGCTACTCGTAAATTATCATTTTCCTGTTTAGATCGCATCGTGACCAGAATGCAGTCAATTGCCGTCCACTTGCAGCCTTATTACGTGTTGAAATTTAGTCTGCTACGATAGATACTGATAGGAATTGTACAATGCACTATTTATGTAAGGATAATCTACTTTTTATACATTCGCTTTGTTTAATTTTAGATCAATCTGATTTTGTTCCAAATTGTCTTTCGTGATGTATACCACGAACACTCGGCATGTCAAAAATCTGATTTCGAACTAATTTTCAATTCTATAAAATTCTGCATACCTGTCCGCTTTTTTATTCTTTTACTTGGTATTATTCTCAAACTATTGCCATTCCAATAATAGAATAAGTCGAACTTCAAGTATTGTCAATCTTCATTCAATCCACTTTTTTATTGCTTGAACATCAACTGTCTAGCATAGATTCTAAAGAATATGATTTTTGCAAAAGCGATCGCTATTAGACACTCCAAGTTATAAAATCACGGTATTTTTAGATAAGAGTGGATGTCATACGGCATACCCATTCGTCTTTGTTGCAAGCCATATTATCTACATTTTTTGTATTCTTAAGCTTGTTGTTTGTATTATCTTGGTTTTAGTTTTATTTAAATTATTCATCATCATTTTAACTTGACATTTAGTTCTGCTGTCTTTTAAAATAGGTACGTCAAAATATTTTCTTCTTTATTTATGTCGACATATATTTAGAACGATGTGTTATGAAGTTGAGTTACACTTTCTCATCAGCTTACATTTGTTACTAATTAAAAAGTAAAACTGATCTTTAGATTTTATTTATATTGTATTAGACTTATTTTGTTATTTTTAACTTCAGAAGTATATTGTTTTTGGGATATATGCGATAATGTCTCGTATATATCCCGAAAGACAGAATCATGAGTGAGAATTGTCTATTATAGAAAAAGGAACTTTTATGTTTATATGATACCTCTACTGTAACCTACATGCTGCTCTGTTTCAGCTATATGGCCGGACCTTCAGCGGTTGCTATTAACATTGTGAAGACCCGGAGGTAATACAAATGATTTCGAAGTCACGATGAGTTTTACCATTCATATAACTCGAATTGCTGAAGGCATAGAATAAGTACTTCTCTTTTCTATTAGTAATTTATTTGTTGTCCGCTGAACCAGTAAAAAAAATATTTACCCATCAAGACCCCTTGATGATCCCGTCTTGTGTGATTATTAAAATAGATACAAGACGCTCTTATCAAAGAGTCTACTCTTGACTGAAATTTAAAAAGATAAGTAAGTAATCAAATCACAAAATACTCATGCTATAGAAAAAAAACTATATTGGTAAATAAGATATATTTTGTTATATAACAAAAATTAGACTAAAAAACAAAGATTGCATCTTTGTTTTTTAATCTAATTTATGCATTAGGCAAATAGTTCGTTCCCCCATCCCATGAGTACACTTAAAAACATCCAAACAACGGGTACAAAGACCATTTGGATCTAAAACTGCTTTTGTTGTTGTAAAATTTATTACAGCGCTTAGTACCAAAGATACGGAAATCGTGGCCAACCACGAAAAATAAGAAAATGTCCCGGACCAAGCTTCGTAAAAAAATGCACACCT
This sequence comes from Euclidia mi, assembly GCA_944739405.2. NCBI lineage: Eukaryota > Metazoa > Arthropoda > Insecta > Lepidoptera > Erebidae > Euclidia > Euclidia mi. The sequence continues at coordinate 11,564,585 of OX123198.2, read as the reverse complement.
GTAAAATTGTCGCGCCTTCAGAAAGGATATTTACTTACTAAAATAGTTGCAGTCTCCATTACATGGAATAAAACCGAAAGGGGAACTTTAAATGTCCATGTCATGTACACATTTCATAGGTCGTTAGTATTCAGAGGCCGACTGGGCGATACTGTACAATAAGTTTGGACAAAGACTTAGGAGCGGGCTAGATATATTATTTGAGATGCCTATTGACCTTTCACTTAATGTTTGCAACATGAGGCCTTTTGAAAATGATTAAACTTTACAAGTACTCTTTGCTCGTGCTTAATCTACATTATGAAACGACTGTGTTTAACGTTTCAACGAAGGCAATTTCATTATACCGGCAGGTCATCTATATGTATTTTCATCTGTAACATGTGCGTGTAGATTCCGCTATACTGAAAATAAATAATAAAAATAGAAAAATTCTGTCACAAAATTCACTAAGAACAACAATTTTTGTTTGTTACCGAATATTTTTAAAAGAAATGGTAGCCAATACTTTTTATTTGTGACCAAAAAAATTGCGTAGCGGGATAGCGATATTACGCAGTAGGTAAATGACGAAGTACAGATCAATTTGTATGTTTGCATCGTTTTGATTTTGCAGCTGGGACAAAACCTTAAAGAGGGCGATGCTTTGTACCACTTTTTAGTCGCCACCATTTGCAGCTGTGATTTGTCTGATCAAAAGCATCTTCACGGCTTGGGTGCAACATGTTTTAGCATTTATCTCAAGTCTTAACTAGTGGACTGAGAAGAGAACATAAATAAGCGCATTTTTGGCATTTGAGTTATATTTTAAAGATTTTTTTTTCTTTAGTAACGCTTGTAAGGCTTTTCATTATACAAAATGATAAGCATCACTTAATTGAAAGAGAAATGAAAATGAAGCTAGCTTACTCCTTTTATCAGACCTCCAAACGCATTGTCTTGAGAACATACCGTTCTGTAACTAGACATAGGTTAAAACAGTCCCCATCCCAATATCTGCTGTGGTCAGCAAGCAATCCATTGGCTTCCTGAGATTGTGGCCTTATTCCATATATCTATCTACGTTATACTGTAGGTAGTTTATAACAAAGTCTAGTAAATGGCAGGTTCAGTTTAGGTCAAGCTGTGGTAAGTTAATGCGATCGTAGAGGAGATATGAAGTGGTACGTAACATACAGACGGAATTAGAAGGTTTCGCAAATGATTTCGTAATAAATGTAAGTGCAGCTGAATGTTGATAGTATTGTAAAAAAATAGTAGTCTAGTTTCCTGTTGGTGAGATCATATATGCAGAGCTACACGCCGGTCCTGTGTTAGGAATTGTTCATTTATTTGGAAATTTCTTTTTTGGCTTGAGCAAAAATTGATCGAGGAGGTTTAATTGTAATTTGCTTTAACCTTTCAGTTGACCTGATGCAGTTAGTTCAATTAAGTCAAGATTTTATCTTATTCTTCTGCATGAAAACTTTTCCTAGCATGGATACTTTTATTTGCGTTGTAAGAAATAATCCGAAGACAGACATTTTTTCCCTCACACTTTAGTCTAGAGCTTCAAGGTAGTCAGTAATAGCACGTGTTGATTCCTTTTTAGTCATCGCTTCGCCACCTACACGTGTGAGGTCAGGTGTGTCGGGTCACGGGTCAACACACGGCAGTCCACCTGACCTACGTCGACGGTTTCAATAAGAACGGTTTCATTCTCATTCAAGGAATATTTCAGTTCAAGCGTCACACGTTTTATGTTAAGGGACTATTCGTAGGTATTGCCAATTTTTAGAAAAAGGTGATATGACATGCATATGTGTATCCTAGCTTAAATACTCCTATCACGAATGACGATGAATAACGATAGGCTGATAGAAGTCAAAGTTATTAAAAAATTACCTACCTATTGTTCCCAAGCCATAAACCAATCATTATTAAAAATCTACTTTGAATAAATTAAATCTAGAGGCGACTGCAACAAACCCATCAGAATCATTTCACTTCTAAAGACCTTAAGCCGGCACAACAAGCTGGTCTGAGCAATAAATAATACCGATAAATTTATTGTACCTCATAAACGGTGCAGAACATAATCTAATTAGATCTATCAGCTTTTTGTACCCTTTCACTATTGGACGTGGGCGTGCGCATAGTCAAGGTGCAGTAATCGTGACCGGACACACCCGAACTACCGGGGCGGAGATTGCCGAGACCTGCCGCCATTGTCGTGACAACGGTATGAGATTTTAAATTAGAATGATCTATAGACTAGGGTGCGGTTTGAATTATCATTTCGCTGTTTTGTTGATCGAGCTTTGGAAATGGCAAGGCATTATTTAAGTCCTATTTAGCTAACTCTAGTTTTTTAAAGTTTGATGTAGACTGCAGAAATTATTGAAAACAATGTTTGTTCGGTGGTTAGATGCACCTAAGAAAATCGCTTTAATTTTCAAGTCAAGGTCGAAGAATTTTGTCTAATTTTATGCTTAAATAGTTCTTAGGGTTAAGACGCAACGCAGGGATGGCCTAGTGGAGGAAACAACAGACTGCAACAGAGGCCAAACCCGATGCGCGCAGCAGTCAATTTTCGAAATTATGTCTGGTTTAACTGTAATTTTTGTTTATTGCTTGCTACATGTTCATGGAAATCATCGTGGGTCTGCCAAGTCACACTTGGCCAGTGTGATGGACACTTCTTACAAAGAGAAGAGGCCTGTGCACCATCAGCCCTATTTTATATCTATACCACTGCTAAGTGGTAGAGATATAAAACAGGGCTGATGGTGGAATATTAGGACAGGTAAAGTGTCATGTCGACAAAATTCCTATAATCATCATGTCAGCCTAGAGACGTCCACTGCTGGACATAGGCCTCCCCCAAGGTTCTCCACACAGACCGATCTTGAGCCGCCCGCATCCAACCGGTTCCCACGATCTTAACCAGATCGTCGGTCCACCTTGCGGGAGGCCTACCCCTGCTACGTCGTCCGGTACGTGGTCGCCACTCCAGAACCCGCCTGCCCCAACGGCCATCGGTTCTTCGAGCTATGTGCCCTGCCCAGTGCCACTTCAGCGTGGCTATTTGGAGAGTTATGTCGGTGACTTTGGTTCTCCTGCGGATCTCCTTATTTCTGATTCGATCTTGCAGAGAAACTCCGAGTATAGCTCTCTCCGTCGCCCTCTGAGTGACCCCGAGCTTTCGGATAAGGGCCATAGTTAGCGACCATTCGATGAGATTCCTGTAATGCGCAAATATGACACTTAAGTCCCGTTGTCACTGACCCAGTAGACCGCACTTTTTATAAGATACTTACGTTGCCATAATATTGATAAATACAATACCTATCCTAATTTGGCTGATTCAAATTATGGTAAACCGTTTCCTTCTAGTATACAAGACACCTTTCAAATCAAACCAGTTTATTATCATAACAGCGGATATTCCATATTAATTTCAATTCTGATTATAAAATATCCTCATTTCACAGCGTTATGAGATTTTACTAATGATTGTTAGCTTTTAGTTTTATTGCAATTTAATTGATATTTAAAGAATGAGGAAATGAATTTGCTGATAGGATAATAAAATGTTTAGCATCTTTTTTAAGTAATTGGCAGAATAAATTAAGTTTTATGATAACAATATATATTGAAATTTTTGTAAGTATGTTTAGTTGTACGCATCTTATAATCATCTTTTAGGTGATTTTTAAGCTGCCCGAGTTTTAGTAGGTAACCGAATATGTTTATTTTTTTATATCCCCCTTTTTTTAAGTCTTCTTGAATAATACTGTGGTAGATTTTCAGGTGCTGGCAGATCAGTGATGTCTTTGGGTCTCAATGAAGGCTTGGGTGCGATCCTAACAAAAATCTAACATTTTTGAAATATCAGTTCTGATTAATATAGATACTTCTTGCGTTTGCTGCTTTAAAATCATAATAACATTGGCCACCAAAGAATAATTGTCTGTGCAGAAGTCTTAAACTATATATATTATGTAAATAGACGGAGGAATCCCATCACTCAAAGGTCTGGGACTGGGCTCCGGTGTGGGCCCCATTACCCGTCAAAATTTAATAGAACTTCATTTGAAACTTTGATACTTCGTTCATAGACATTTTGATTTATTCGTATAAAAATGTGACGCATAAACATAGTGACGTTATAACTTTATCGATACTTTTAATTTACAGACTAGGTTCGGCCCACGTATTCGCCGATGTGGGTGACCATCTGCTGCTAACAACTAAGTTTAAAGCTTGTGTAATTAAATGCAAGACTTCACATGTTGGACGATACTATTAACTGTACTAAGTACTGAGTAGTCATTGACCACTTTTTTGCAGTGGCGACAGATTGCCAAAAAACGATAAATTACCATGATGCTAATCGTGTGAGTCATTATCATGATTATATAATCGTAGCCATGATAAATCTGTCGTCATGCAAATGACAAGTAGGTACACTGCTGTGAACCCTTAAAATATTTGTTCTCAGTTCTCGAAAAAATGGTCGTACGTTGTTGTCCTGGGAAAGGTCTATCATTACAGACAGGCAGCTTATTGTAGCCAATAAGCTTGATATTGTAGTGATCGACCGAGCAGAGCGATTAGCATTGATAGACGTTATTACCACATCGCATGACAGCAATCTCGTAAAAGCAGAAAAAGATAAGGAGATCAAATATTTGGTCCCAGCTCATGAGATTGTCGATATGTGGGATGTGAACTCGGCGATCATTGTGCCGATAGTTGTGTCAGTAAATGGACAATCGTCAAGAGCCTTTATCAACATCTAAAGATGCTCGCACTAAGCAGCAGAAAAACTAATTCAAATTCAAATTCAAAATCGTTTATTCATTTGGGTCACAATGTGACGCTTATGAACATCAAAATAATAAATTTATAAAATAATTACTTAAAGACTCTACATTTACATTTACTGCCACGTTCGCAAAGCAATAGGTAGAACCATGAGAAAGAACGGGCAATAAAACTCACGGTCACTCTTTTTCTTCGCCAGGTTTTGCATAATACACATAATTTACATTTTGTAAGGTGCTGCAACTGTCACACCTTCTATATCACTTGTATATATTTACTGTACATAATAATACTCAAGCATAATACTTTTGATGTTCATTTGGTTAGTCTCCTCAGAATAGACATGGTGAAACAGGAGCATCCACTTACATTATATATACCTAATAATGCAGGCAATCCGCGAAAGTGATCAGACCCATGATGGAAATGATGCAGTTAAATATTAAAATCTAATACCAGCCCGCAAGACCGTCATCGACCAGTCATCACAAGTAGCACCCGTTCACGAGTATGACGCATGTGCCAGCCATCATCCCTCTCGCCATATTAGAGGGACAGGGATGACCCGACACACGACGCCACCACAAGAAATGACATTTTAGTGAGCATGACGATAACGGTATACGAACCGGCAGTAAGAAACAATCTATTGGTATACTGACCATGACCGCCAATTACCTCCATTTTCCAGATCGTTATTATGAACATAAATCAGTGGACCGCGTGAAGGAATGCAAATGTAGAAAGAATTTTGTGAAGGTGACAAGTGAACAACGAATATGATCAGAAATAAATAATGTTAAACTACATTCAACAAATCGTAATAATATCCAAATCCTGCAAAAATCATGTGTTCACGAGGCACCTCCACTTAACATGTACTAATTAAGAAGAGAGTATTTTACACAGTCATAAAAATAACAATAATGGTGAATTTAAAAAAAAAAGCAACTAGACCCATGATGTCTTGTCATCTAGAAATTCTTTAATAGTGTAATAACCCCTTTTTAAAAGAAAATTCCTAGTAGTGGTTTGAAATTTGTGCAGAGGTAAATTCATTATTTCCAGAGGTAATCTGTTGAAGCATTGAATACCGAGTCCCGCAAATGAGTTATGAACTTTATGTAGACGGTAGTTAGTGCCCACTAGTTTATGCTTATTCCTTGTGTTCACTTTGTGCACGTCACTATTTTTACGGTAAAGAGTTAAGTTTTTCTTAACGTACATTAAATTAGCAAATATATACTGCGATGCAACTGTAAATATTTCTACTTCTTTAAATTTATCTCGTAAAGAATCTCTAGCACCTAACTTATATATTGCACGTATGGCCCTCTTTTGAATAACAAAAATTGTCTGAATATCGGCCGCCGTACCCCATAATAGTATCCCGTAAGACATTACACTGTGAAAGTAACTAAAGTAAACTAGTCTAGCAGTATCTACGTCTGTGAATTGGCGAACTTTCCTAACTGCAAATGCTGCAGAACTAAGTTTGACTGCCAGACAGGATATTTGGGCACCCCACTGAAGCTTACAATCTAAAGTTAAACCTAAAAATACAGTTGAATCAACTAGGTTAATTGTTTCGTTATTTTAAATTATATTAGTAAGAACATTTTTGACATTCGGCAAAGTGAATTTCACACATTTTGTTTTGCCAGAGTTGAGTAGCAAATTATTTGTCGTGAACCAATGTAGTACTTGCGCAAGAGAATTATTTACGCTGTCAATGTTACTTGTATTACGATCAACTTTAAAAATAAGTGAAGTATCGTCAGCAAAAAGAACAATATCACATAAATTTCTAACAAAGAATGGCAAGTCATTAATATATATTAAAAAAAGAAACGGACCAAGAATAGAGCCCTGTGGAACGCCCATTCCCACTGGCAAACCTTGAGACCTACTTCCACTAACATCTACATACTGAACTCTATCTCTAAGGTAACTGGCAACAAGATTGAGTGCGCTATCTCGAATACCATAATGGTTGAGTTTACGTAAAAGTGTATCATGTTCAACACAATCAAAAGCCTTTGACAAGTCGCAAAAAACACCAATGGCATCCTTCGAATTTTCCCAAGCGTTAAAGATATGTTTTAATAGAGCTACACCGGCATCAACGGTGGAGCGACCCTTAGTGAAGCCATACTGCTCACTGTGAAATAAATTATTTGTGAGAAAGTGGCTCTAAAAATTTTTGAAAAGGTTATTTTGTATCAGTTAGACTGATGCAAAATAACCTTTTCAAAAATTTTACTGATTGCAGGCAAGATAGAAATTGGCCGAAAGTTACTAGGGTCGCTCTTGGATCCTTTTTTGAAAAGTGGTATCACCTTGCTGTGTTTCATTAAATCAGGAAATACCCCTTTATCCACGCATCTATTAAATATTGCAGCTAAATATGGAGCTATGCTAAAAATGATTTGGCGAACAAGACTAACTGAAATACCCCATAAGTCAATAGATTTCTTAATATTGATGGTCTTGAATGTCTTGAGGATGTCATTGGTGTCAATGTATTTAAAATTAAACAACACATCACACTCATTCACATTGCCCCTAACTAACATCTCTGCTTTGCTTGGGCATGAGTCTAAACACTTGGTTGTTTTCACTGGTATGTTTATGAAGAAGTTGTTAAAAGCCTGAGCAACATCAATTTTCACTATTTATGTAAGGATAATCTACTTTTTATACATTCGCTTTTTTTAATTTTAGAACTATATGATTTTGCTCCAAAATGTCTTTCATGCCTATACCACGAACACTCGGCATGTCAAAAATATGATTTCGAACTAATTTTCAATTTTATAAGATTGTGCATATCTGTCCGCTTTTTTATTCCTTTACTTGGTATTATTCTCAAACTATTGCCTTTCCAAAAATAGAATAAGTCGAACTTCATGTATTGTCAATCTTCATTCAATCCAATTTTTAATTGCTTGAACATCAACTGTCTAGCATAACTAGATTCTAATGAATATGATTTTTGCAAAAGCGATCGCTATTAGACACTCCAAGTTAATGGAAATTACGGTATTTTTTTATAAGAGTGGATGTCATACGGCATCCCCATTCGTCTTTCTTGCAAGTCATATTATCTACATGTTTTGTATTGTTAAGCTTGTTGTTTATATTATCTTGGTTTTAATTTTATTTACATTATTCAGCATCATTTTAACTTGACATTTAGTTCTGCTGTCTTTTAAAATACGCCAAAATATTTTTTCTTTATTTATGTCGACTTATATTTAGAACGATTATGTGCTATGAAATAGGATGCAGGAGTTACACTTTCTCATCAGCTTACATTTATTACTAATTAAAAAGTAAAACAGAACTGATCTTTAGATTTTACTTATATTGTATTAGATTTATTTTGTGCTTTTTAACTTCAGATGTATATTGTTTTTGGGATATATACGATAATGTCTCGTATATATCCCGAAAGACAGAATCATAAGTGAGAATTGTCTATTATAGAAAAAGGAACTTTTATGTGTATATGATACCTCTACTTTAACCTACATGCTGCTCTGTTTCAGCTATATGGCCGGACCTTCAGCGGTTGCTATTAACATTGTGAAGACCCGGAGGTAATACAAATGATTTCGAAGTCACGATGAGTTTTACCATTCATATAACTCGAATTGCTGAAGGCATAGAATAAGTACTTCTCTTTTCTATTTGTAATTTATTTGTTGTCCGCTGAACCAGTAAAAAAAATATTTACCCATCAAGACCCCTTGATGATCCCGTCTTGTGTGATTATTAAAATAGATACAAGACGCTCTTATCAAAGAGTCTACTCTTGACTGAAATTTAAAAAGATAAGTAAGTAATCAAATCACAAAATACTCATGCTATAGAAAAAAAACAATATTGGTAAATAAGATATATTTTGTTATATAACAAAAATTAGACTAAAAAACAAAGATTGCATCTTTGTTTTTTAATCTAATATATGCATTAGACAAATAGTTCGTTCCCCCATCCCATGAGTACACTTAAAAACATCAAAACAACGGGTACAAAGACCATTTGGATCTGAAACTGCTTTTGTTGATGTAAAATTTATTACAGCGCTTAGTACCAAAGATACGGAAATCGTGGCCAACCACGAAAAATAAGAAAATGTCCCGGACCAAGCTTCGTAAAAAAATGGACACCTGTAAAATTGTCGCGCCTTCAGAAAGGATATTTACTTACTAAAATAGTTGCAGTCTCCATTACATGTAATAAAACCGAAAGGGGAACTTTAAATGTCTATGTCATGTACACATTTCATAGGTCGTTAGTATTCAGAGGCCGACTGGGCGATACTGTACAATAAGTTTGGACAAAGACTTAGGAGCGGGCTAGATATATTATTTGAGATGCCTATTGACCTTTCACTTAATGTTTGCAACATGAGGCCTTTTGAAAATGATTAAACTTTAAAAGTACTTATTGCTTGTGCTTAATCTACATTATAAAACGATTGTGTTTAATGTTTTAACGAAGGCAATTTCATTTTACCGGCAGGTCACCTATATATTTTCATATGCAACATGTGCGTGTAGATTCCGCTATACTGAAAATAAATAATCAAAATAGAAAATTTCTGTCTCAAAATTCACTAAGAACAACAATTTTTGTTTGTTACCGCATATTTTTAAAAGAAATGGTAGTCAATACTTTTTATTTGTGACCAAAAAAATTGCGTAGCGGGATAGCGATATTACGTAGTAGGTAAATGACGAAGTACAGATCAATTTGTATGTTTGCATCTTCTAGATCATTATACAAAATGATATGCATCAATATCACTTAATCGAAAGAGAAATGAAAATGAAGGACAGCTTACTGCTTTTATCAGACCTCCGAACGCATTGTCTTCCAGACATAGGTTAAGACAGTCCCCATCCCAATATCTGTTGTGGTCAGCAAGCAATCTATTGGCTTCCTGAGATTGTGGCCTTATTCTATATATCTATCTACGTTATACTGTAGGTAGTTTATAACAAAGTCTAGTAAATGGCAGGTTCAGTTTAGGTCAAGCTGTGGTAAGTTAATGCGATCGTAGAGGAGATATGAAGTGGTACGTAACATACTGACGGAATAAGAAGGTTTCGCAAAAGATTTCGTAATATAATGAGCTAAATGTTAGTGTAGCTGACAGTTAATTGTATTGTAAAAAAATAGTAGTCTAGTTTCCTGTTAGTGAAATCATATATGCGAAAGAATTGTTCATTTATTTGGATTTATTTTTTTGACTTGAGCAAAAATTTATTGAGCAGGTTTATTTGTAATTTGCCTTAACCTTCCCTCAGTTGACCCGAGGTAGTTAGTTCAATTAAGTCAAGATTTAATACATCACAAATCCTCTTTTCTTCTGCATGAAGACTTTTCCTAGCATGGATACTTTTAGTGGCGCTATAAGAAATAATCCGAAGTGAGACATTTTTATCCTCACACTTTAGTCTAGAGCTTCAAGGTAGTCAGTAATAGCACGTGTTGATTCCTTTTTAGTCACCGCTTCGCTACCTACACGCGTAAGGTCAGGTGTGTCAGGTCACGGGTCAACACACGGCAGTCCACCTGACCTGCGTCGACGGTTTCAATAAGAACGGTTTCATTCTCATTCAAGGAATATTTCAGTTCAAGCGTCACACGTTTTATGTGAAGGGACTATTCGTAGGTATTGCCAATTTTTAGAAGAAGGTGATATGACATGCAAATGTGAATTCTAGCTTAAATACTCCTATCATGAATGACTATGAATAACGATGACAGAAGTGAAAGTTATTAAAACACTACCTACCTATTGTTCCCAAGCCATAATCCAATCATTTTTAAAAATCTACTGTGAATAAATTAAATCTAGAGGCGACTGCAACAAAACCATCAGAATCATTTCACTTCTAAAGACCTTAAGCCGGCACAACAAGCTCACTCGAGCAATAAATAATACCGATAAATTTATTGTACCTCATAAACGGTGCAGAACATAATCTAATTAGATCTATCAGCTTTTTGTACCCTTTCACTATTGGACGTGGGCGTGCGCATAGTCAAGGTGCAGTAATCGTGACCGGACACACCCGAACTACCGGGGCGGAGATTGCCGAGACCTGCCGCCATTGTCGTGACAACGGTATGAGATTTTAAATTAGAATGATCTATAGGCTAGGGTGCGCCGTTGAATTATCATTTCGCTGTTTTGTTGATCGAGCTTTGGCAATGGCAAGGTATTATTTAAGTCCTATTTAGCTAACTTCAGTTTTTAAAAGTTTGATGTTGACTGCAGAAATAATTAAAAACATGTTTTGTGGTTAGATGCAACTAAGAAAGTCGCTTTAATTTTCAAGTCAAGGTTGAAGAATTTTGTCTAATTTAATGCTTAAATATTTCTTAGGGTTATTAAGACGCAACGCAGGGATAGCCTAGAAGAGGGAACTACAGACTGCTACAGAGGGTCAAACCCAATGCGCGCACCAGTGAATTTTCCAAATTATGTCTGGATTAACTATAATTTTTATTTATTGCTTGCTACATGTTCAGGGAAATCATCGCGGGTCTGCCAAGTCACACTTGGCCAGTGTGATGGACTGTGGGCGGACACTTCTTATAAAGAGAAGAGGCCTGTGCACCATCAGCCCTATTTTATATGTATACCACTGCTAAGTGGTAGAGATATAAAACAGGGCTGATGGTGGAATATTAGGACAGGTAAAGTGTCATGTCGACAAAATTCCTATAATCATCATATCAGCCTAGAGACGTCCACTGCTGGACATAGGCCTCCCCCAAGGTTCTCCACATAGACCGATCTTGAGCCGCCTGCATCCAACCGGTTCCCACGATCTTAACCAGATCGTCGGTCCACCTTGCGGGAGGCCTACCCCTGCTACGTCGTCCGGTACGTGGTCGCCACTCCAGAACCCGCCTGCCCCAACGGCCATCGGTTCTTCGAGCTATGTGCCCTGCCCAGTGCCACTTCAGCGTGGCTATTTGGAGAGTTATGTCGGTGACTTTGGTTCTCCTGCGCCTTCTGAGTGACCCCGAGCTTTCGGATAAGGCCATAGTTAGCGACCATTCGATGAGATTCCTGTAATATGCGCAAATATTACACTTAAGTCCCGTTGTCACTGACCCAGTAGACCGCACTTTTTATAAGATACTTACGTTGCCATGATATTGATAAATACAATACCTAACCTAATTTGGCTGATTCAAATTATGGTAAACCGTTTCCTTCTAGTATACAAGACACCTTTCAAATCAAACCAGTTTATTATCATAACAGCGGATATTCCATATTAATTTCAATTCTGATTATAAAATATCCTCATTTCACAGCGTTATGAGATTCTACTAATGATTGTTAGCTTTTAGTTTTATTGCAATTTAATTGAATTTTAAAGAATGAGGAAATGAATTTGCTGATAGGATAATAAAATGTTTAGCATCTTTTTTAAGTAATTGGCAGAATAAATTAAGTTTTATGATAACAATATATATTGAAATTTTTGTATGTTTAGTTGTACGCAGCTAATAATCATATTTTAGGTGATTTTTAAGCTGCCCGAGTTTTAGTAACCGAATATGTTTATTTTTTAATATACGCCTTTTTTTAAGTCTTCTTGAATAATACTGTGGTAGATTTTCAGGTACTGGCAGATCAGTGATGTCTTTGGGTCTCAATGAAGGCTTGGGTGCGATCCTTACAAAAATCGAACATTTTTGAAATATCAGTTCTGATTAATATAGATACTTCTTGCGTTTGCTGCTTTAAAATCATAATAACATTGGCCACCAAAGAATAATTGTCTGTGCAGAAGTCTTAGACTATATATATTATGTAAATAGACGGAGGAATTCCATCACTCAAAGGGCTGGACTGGGCTCCGGTGTGGGCCCCATTACCCGTCAAAATTTAATAGAACTTCATTTGAAACTCTGATACTTCGTTCATAGACATTTTGATTTATTCGTATAAAAATGTGACGCATAAACATAGTGACGTTATAACTTTATCGATACTTCTATTTTACAGACTAGGTTCGGCCCACGTATTCGCCGATGTGGGTGACCATCTGCTGCTAACAACTAAGTTTAAAGCTTGTGTAATTAAATGCAAGACTTCACATGTAGGACGATACTATTAACTGTACTAAGTACTGAGTAGTCATTGACTACTTTTTTGCAGTGGCGACAGATTGCCAAAAAACGATAAATTACCATGATGCTAATCGTGTGAGTCATTATCATGATTATATAATCGTAGCCATGATAAATCTGTCGTCATGCAAATGACAAGTAGGTACACTGCTGTGAACCCTTAAAATATTTGTTCTCAGTTCTCGAAAAAATGGTCGTACGTTGTTGTCCTGGGAAAGGTCTATCATTACAGACAGGCAGCTTATTGTAGCCAATAAGCTTGATATTGTAGTGATCGACCGAGCAGAGCGATTAGCATTGATCGACGTTATTACCACATCGCATGACAGCAATCTCGTAAAAGCAGAAAAAGAGAAGGAGATCAAATATTTGGTCCCAGCTCATGAGATTGTCGATATGTGGGATGTGAACTCGGCGATCATTGTGCCGATAGTTGTGTCAGTAAATGGACTAATCGCCAAGAGCCTTTATCAACATCTAAAGATGCTCGCACTAGGCAGCAGAAAAACTAATATTTTTAACAACAACACTTTTTAAGTTCGGTGCCAGTTAGAAGTATGCACACAATTTTATTTTCTTTCTTACTCACCATGCGGGCTCCTGGTTTAATTCTTTTAAATTATTTTATTTCTCACTTATTTTAGACCTAGGCGTATCTATAAGGGTGTAATTAATTTGACCTGTATATATAATATGATTTTGTAAGGATTTGAGTTTTTTTTCTAACTAAGCCAATGACATTGTCAGAAACGTTTTCTATTTTACATTAAATAAATGTGATTCATTATGTGTGTATGTATGTATTTTATTTTAAATTGACCCTGAAGTTAAATTTTATTTCTAATCTACGTATTAGATAACTCACTTATTACTGCAGCCTGCTCTCGATTGGTGATTAAATATAATTATGTAACCGAGCATACTGGGATTGTGCCTCCCTTCAATTTCAGAAGGCCTAATTTAGTTTGGAAGATTTTAGACAAACACTTGACGATCGTGATAATTTGCTTAATAATAAGCATATAACTTCCAAAAGTCTGAAATACGTAACGTGGTTTTGTATTCGAAAACCATTACGTAGTAATGATCTTGTCATTGACCCTATCATTGCATATAGGTAGTGATTATTAGTGATATTATGTAGGTATATCAATTGCTTTATTCACCTTAAAAAGGTAATTTAAAAATATATTTTTATCGTAACTTATTTACTAGTGTTTAAATATAAGCTGTATTTATTCACATATTTTACTTTATCTGAGGATTTATCAACATTCAATTGATATTCATTCTGAGTAAACCAAATCTAAGGATTTATTGCAAACATTATCGATATTTTATCGAAATTCATTTTGAGTAAGCACATCACTAGTCTAGTTAATATTTACGACAATTTCGAAGAATGTTCGAAGATTCGAAATGACATTTGTGTAGTTATCTTTCTCTTACATGAGAAAAAAATCATAAGTCAGAGTGAAGTGCATTTATTGGGTAAGGTTGCTATTTTAATGCGGTCCAAAGAAATATAACCTAAGGCATAGAAGTAACACTAAATAACAACAGCGGTTGCTATGATTGATATCTTCTAATGGCACATGCAGTATGATAGAAAGAGCTGTCGATAGGTTTAGCAGCACGCTCTTATAGCAGCCTCGTGGTAGGCAAACAGTAGACAAAACATAGAGTTAGGAAACCGAGTGTTGTTCGTAACATTATATTATATTATTATCGATAAATATTTTTGGTCAAATGTCTAACTTTAGTATATGTCGATATATTTAAACCGTAGAAGTAAACAACTAAAATATTGAAATTGTAGTTTTTGCTGTTGACGCCGGACAGTGCTTTGCAAAGACTTGCCAGACAGACAGTACTAAAAAAATCACGTGTTTAATTGTTCGTTTTAGCCATAAAATCTATTGACAAAAAGTATTCATAAACTAATGAGCGATGCGTTGCGATGCGATGCTAAGAAACTGTCACTTAAATTATGTATTGTACGAATTATACCAGATTGGCTAATGCGGCACGGCAGGCTTTGGCAATTTGTTTGCCTCGCATCATATCACGTTGATTTTTTTAGAGTTGTAGGTAATCCGACTGCCACGCCGAAGCTTGCGGGTTTGATTCCCGCTCAAGTCAAACATTTGTGTGCATGAATATGGATGTTTGTCTTGGTCTGGATGGTACTATGTATAATATGTTATATATTTACAGAAAAGTATAATATATGCATGTTTATCGATTGTCTAGTACCCGTAGTACAAGATTTGCTTAGTTTGGGACCAGATAATGTTGTGTGAATGTGAAAGAATATTATATTTTATGGTAGAATATTATGTAGCGGACTACAAGGCAAGACGTCTTTGATCAGTCAGGATAGCACTAATATGATAAATAATATAGAAGTGGGCGTTTAATATGCCTCTGCCTACCCCTTCGGGGAAACAGGCGTGAGTCTATGTATGTATGTATGTATATAGAAGTAGGTAGATTAATTAAAATCGTTGTAATTATTATATTTTATTAATATGTTCAAACTAAAATTACACACTTTTTGTTTAGCTTTGGATAAATAATTCTACCGGGTGTGCAATGTCCGGGCATAAATGTAATGTAGGCACAGTTTTCGGTTTTAAACGACGCCAGGTGCTTTCTGTCTTTAAAAAACAGTCTTTCTCAAAATGACGTGAACAAATACGATGGTACGCAGCAGTTAGTACTGCTGCTAAATCAAACTAGGCCGTCCAACTGCATTTATCCAAAGTTTTCTTGTGACGTCATTAATAGGCAACCTGTAATAAAAAACACCTTCTTAATAATAAAAAAATGCTACTCACGTCCCTAATCCATCTACTATTTTATAGATGCAAAAATGTAAGCCTACACACACGCGCGTACACTGGGACACTTGGCTTTAGGTTAATAGACGCTACTTTTAAGGTAGGTATCTAAGTAAATTATGTACATTAAACTGCGCTTACTATCAAACGCGCGATAGAAAATTAGACCGCTGGACGTCTTTGTTTATTGCCAACTTAGCAACCGCGGCTACCCGCTGTCGCTTCCAGCTACAGTTTTAAATTCATGTCCGATAGTTAGTTTCCGTATTTATCCCTCATTCAAAAAACATCGATATCTCCTTTCACTGTCAAATCCCATCACTAAGGCTATTAAATCAATAAATGTACAAAATAACAATTTGTGAGTAAAATTCATAACACATACGTATGCAAGCTGTTCCTTTGATTTGCAATACAATGATATTGTGTAAACTTAACACTCATTATAGCATTAATACGAGAAAAGTAAATACATTTGTTGGAAAATTCCTACTCACTGCTAGAAGATAAAGTTTCTCCTGTTATTTCCGTTCCGAGAATAGCGGAATCCACATCCCGATATCACATACACGATGTGTATTAATTAATGAGTACACTATTTAATTATTATAAGCTTAATTACTATTTAAATGCAAAAAAGTTATTAAAAATGTAAACACAAACGTCCAACAAATTTTACACTGATGACAGATCACAGCACGGCTATTTAGAGAATGTAGTCAAAGATATGAGTATGTAAAGAGTCTATGCCTCTTTAAATGAGACGCGTAATTTGACGTTATGATTAACCAACTAAGACCAACTGACATTACATGTTGCACGTTCGGTATAAGGAAATTTATAGGGCATGTTCTCTCTAGTCTAAACGTCCAACCTCTCTGATGCGGTCTCTATTACTAGTCCAACCTCTCTGGCAGAAGTTATTTTCAAAGAGGTTGGACGTTTAGACTAGAGAGAACATGCCCTATAAATTTCCTTATACCGAACGTGCAACATGTAATGTCAGTTGGTCTTAGTTGGTTAATCATAACGTCAAATTACGCGTCTCATTTAAAGAGGCATAGACTCCTTACAGACTCATATCTTTGACTGCATTCTCTAAATAGCCGTGCTGTGATCTGTCAACAGTGTAAAATTTGTTGGATGTTTGTGTTTACATTTTTAATAACTTTTTTGCATTTAAATAGTAAGTAAGCTTATAATAATTGAATAGTGTACTCATTAATTAATACACATCGTGTATGTGATATCGGGATGTGGATTCCGCTATTCTCAGAACGGAAATAACAGGAGAAACTTTATCTTCTAGCAGTGAGTCGGAATTTTCCTACAAATGTATTTACTTTTCTCGTATAAATGCTATAATGAGTGTTAAGTTTACACAATATCATTGTATTGCAAATCAAAGGAACAGCTTGCATACGTATGTGTTATGAATTTTACTCACAAATTGTTATTTTGTACATTTATTGATTTAATAGCCTTAGTGATGGGATTTGACAGTGAAAGGAGATATCGATGTTTTTTGAATGAGGGATAAATACGGAAACTAACTATCGGACATGAATGTAAAACTGTAGCTGGAAGCGACAGCGGGTAGCCGCGGTTGCTAAGTTGACAATAAACAAAGACATCCAGCGGTCTAATTTTCTATCGCGCGTTTGATAGTAAGCGCAGTTTAATGTACATAATTTACTTAGATACCTACCTTAAAAGTAGCGTCTATTAACCTAAAGCCAAGTGTTCCAGTGTAAGCGCGTGTGTGTAGGCTTACATTTCTGCATCTATAAAATAGTAGATGGATGGGAGTAGCATTTTTTCATTATTAAGAAGGTGTTTTTTATTACAGGTTGCCTATTAATGACGTCACAAGAAAACTTTGAATAAATGCCGTTGGACGACCTAGTTTGATTTAGCAGAAGTACCATCATATTTGTTCACGTCATTTTGAGAAAGACTGTTTTTTAAAGACAGAAAGCACCTGGCGTCGTTTAAAACCGAAAGCTGTGCTTACATTACATTTATGCCCGGACATTGCACACCCGGTAGAATTATTTATCCAAAGCTAAACAAAAAGTGTGTAATTTTAGTTTGAACATATTAATAAAATATAATAATTACAACGATTTTAATTAATCTACCTACTTCTACATTATTTATCATATTAGTGCTATCCTGACTGATCAAAGACGTCTTGCCTTGTAGTCCGCTACATAATATTCTACCATAAAATATAATATTCTTTCACATTCACACAACATTATCTGGTCCTAAACTAAGCATATCTTGTACTACGGGTACTAGACAATCGATAAACATGCATATATACTATTCTGTAAATATATTACACATAGTACCATCCAGACCAAGACAAACATCCATATTCATGCACACAAATGTTTGACTTGAGCGGGAATCAAACCCGCAAGCTTCGGCGTGGCAGTCGGATTACCTACAACTCTAAAAAAATCAACATGATATGATGCGACGCAAACAAATTGCCAAAGCCTGCCGTGCCGCATTAGCCAATCTGGTATAATTCGTACAATACATAATCTAAGCGACAGTTTCTTAGAATCGCATCGCAACGCATCGCTCATTAGTTTATTAATACTTTTTGTCAATAGATTTTATGGCTAAAACGAACAATGAAGGCGCACGCAAACTGTTCGGACGCGACTTACTGTCGCGACAGTAAGTCGCGACACATAGTGTGCACACCCTTTCGGACGCGGCTTTCTGTCGCGTCCGCGTCCGATACAACCATAGACACGCCATGCTGTCTATGCAATACACTAAGGCTAGGTAGGAGCATATTTTTCTTAATTCAGGACACTAGCAGTTAGCACTATTAAATTATATTATTGGTATACCTTGAAGTAAAGCAGAACTGTTGAATTGAAAGTGAATTTATCATTTTTGACTATATTCGGTATAAAATCAATATTAAGGCCGTACCATGGACAATATACGGATGACAGTAAACGTCCGCAGACGCTTACTGTCATTTTTCCAGATTGCTATCGGACGTCTGAACGCTCAAGGTCACGTCCGCGACAGACGTCCGATATTGTGCACACTTGAATGGATTTTCCTTGTCCAGATACAGGCCTTGCCACACGGCACAATTTTACGTCCAACTTGACTAAATCACTTGATGAAATCGTGACGTGTAGACGCCAGTCGTCCAACTCAAGTTCATCGGGTGGGCGGTACCACCAGATTTTAACCAATCGGGTGGGCGGAATGCAAATCAGTGATTTGATTGTGTCGTGTAGACGGGCAAAGCCAATTCGATTGAAAATTTGATCAGTGGTAAAATTGTATCTTGTGGCAAGGCCTTACCCTTCTGTCGCGACAGTAAGTCACGACAGATAGTTTGTGCGGGCCTTTAAACACGTGATTTTTTTAGTACTGTCTGTCTGGCAAGTCTTTGCAAAGCACTGTCCGGCGTCAACAGCAAAAACTACAATTTCGATATTTAAGTTGTTTATTTATACGGCTTAAATATATCGACACATACTAAAGTTAGACATTTGACCAAAAATATTTATCGATAAATCATCACTGTTACGAACAACACTCGGTTTCCTAACTCTATGTTTTGTCTACTGTTTGCCTACCACGATTCTGCTATAAGAGCGTGCTGCTAAACCTATCGACAGCTCTTTCTATCATACTGCATGTGCCATTAGAAAGAAGATATCAATCATAGCAACCGCTGTTGTTATTTAGTGTTACTTCTATGCCTTAGGTTATATTTCTTTGGTTATTTTATTAATGAACTGTCAGGCAGTTGACACTTATTGCTTGTCAGTAGCAAACTTGTTTCGAGGGGATTCGAAGAAGCACCGGTGCTCATAGTAATAGTTGGTATTAGTTTCAAAAGGGAGTTACATACTAACATTGACATTAGTACATATACATCAATGCATACTAAGAACTCTGAACGATGATACGGATTCGCTGCCGAGGTGAAATACCAACCTCTATATATTATTGATAAAATATACCTTTTGTACAGTAAGTTGGCAAGAACAGGCTTAAAGGATTCCTTAGATATCACACAAAGTGTTGTCTCGTGTGTGAATCGAATCCACAACACTCGACGCTGTGTCAAGCAGCGAGGCGGCCGCTTAAACCAATTCGAATCAAATCAAATCAAATCAAATAATTTATTTTGCAGAAAACACTGTTACAATGGTGTTATTAAGAATACATGTTTCAAGTGATTCTACCATAAGGCATGCAAAATGTAAACGTATTGTCATATTTTATCAAAATCAAGATTAACACTGAAATAAATATATAAAATTAGATAGTAATATTTTAAGATATTAAATAATAGAAAATAAAATAAATTAATATAAATTATTCTTACAATTACAAAAATTAAATTATTTCAATGTCATTCCTATATTACAATTCATTATCAATTCATTAATTATTTAATTATAATACATACATCAATTATAAATTATTATTCTATTAGTTGAGGTCATTAATATGAGGTCTTAGTCTGAAAATGTATCGTTTAAATATTCTTTTAAGTTATAATAACATTTATTACTTAAAAGGTTTTTAAGATTTTTCTTAAATGCAGCAGTGTTCATTGCTCTTATTTCTTTAGGTAACTTATTGAAAATTACAGGTGCCATGTGAAAGACACTTTTGTGCATTAAAGTGGTATAGGGGCGGCGCAGACAAAGGCGAAATGCGTCACGTTGTCGTCTATTATTGGCTTCTGAGGCTAATGTGAATAAATTTTTATTTACCTTAACAAATGTTGCAACCTCATATATATATATATAGGCTTGGGAGTGTTAAAATTTTGTACCTCCGGAAGAACGGCTTACAGGTTTCGATCATTTGGAGCCCAAACATAGCCCTTATGCATCGCTTTTGTGCTTTAAAAATTAAGTCTATGTCAGTCGAATTTCCCCAAAAAACGACACCATACCTCAGGACTGAGGCAACTAAACCATGATATGTAGTTATTAAAGTATCAACACTTGAAATCTGTTTTAATTCATGTAGCGCATATACTGATCTGTTAATTCTTTTGCACAGTGTTTCGATCTGAGATTTCCAATTTAACTTGCTATCCACAGTAAGACCGAGAAAGGTTGTTGTTTGCACTGCCGACACAGGCTCACCCTTATAGATAATGTTAGGTGTGATTGCTTTTATACGCTGATTAAAATGCATTATTTTGGTTTTAGCTATGTTTGCCTTGAGATTAATAATGTCCAGCCATTTAATAATTGCATTAAGAGTACTGTTTATATCATGCTCATAAGATATTCTGTCCTTACACTTAATTGCAACGGTGCTGTCATCAGCAAAGAGCGTCATTGGATTAGAGTTCGCATTTGGAAGGTCATTTATGTAGGTTATAAAGAGTAATGGACCCAATACACTTCCTTGTGGGACTCCGTATTTTATTTTGCGTTCATTTGAAAGGTATGTATCCTCCATCTTAGTTCTAACGTTAATTTTATTAATTTGTGTGTATTGAGTACGGTTTTTGAGGTAAGATTCTATTAATTTCAAAATATTGCCTCTTATACCATATGTCTCTAGCTTATATAATAAAATGTCATGTACCACGTGATCAAAAGCTTGCGTCATATCCATAAAGATGGCGCAGATTGGTATTCGCTTGTCGACATTGAACATTATAATTTCTAAAAATTCATATATGGCAAGGTTGATACTTTTATTCTGTCTAAATCCTTTTTGTTCTTTAACTAAAATATTATGGGTTTCAAAATATTTAAGAAATTCATTATATATGTACTTTTCAATAATTTTTGAGAAGACTGATATAAGGGCAATAGGTCTATAATTATTCATGTTTTCTTTACTCTCTTTTTTATGAATTGGTTTAATTATTGCAACTTTTAGTTTTTCGGGGTATACACCATTTTCTATAGATAGGTTTACAATGTAGCTAAGAGGTTGTGAGATACTTTCTGCTACTAACTTAATTATTTTAGTGCAGATATCGTCATAACCTACACTATTTGTATTTTTTAGACCTTTTATTATTTAACTCGAACTGTCTTTTATCGCGACATAAGTCAGTCTACGTGTTATGTTGATGTATAAACTGTATTACTGCTAGCGTTTGACCTATATCTCTGTACAGTAGTTTTTGTGTGAAAGGGTAACACCCATCGCGTTTACAATTGGCGATGCAAAGATTATCCACGCGCCTTCAAGCTTTCAATGTTTCAATACAACTTTGCTTCGAGTTATAGT
Organism: Euclidia mi; assembly: GCA_944739405.2. NCBI lineage: Eukaryota > Metazoa > Arthropoda > Insecta > Lepidoptera > Erebidae > Euclidia > Euclidia mi. The sequence continues at coordinate 11,542,500 of OX123198.2, read as the reverse complement.
CTGAGGTTATAGTGGTAATTGTATTGAGCTGTCAAAAGTGTCGTAACCTGACAACTTCCAAATTCGCCGCTAGAGTCGCCAGTTAGAATCTTAGCATCGCCAATAGTTGTATATAGGATATATGAGTATAATTATGTTACCAGGCTGACTCAGTTAAAGGGTTAATGAGCATTGCAAATAGTCTGTTCCTATATGCGTTGGCGATAATTGTCTCATTCAGAATGTACCAATGTTTGTCTCAAGGTTTTGAAGTGAAAGGATTTAGGGCTATAATATTGCTATTGATACAATACATATATTATATACGATGTATAATATTATTATAAGAATTGTTATCTTATGATAATAAAATATTTGACCTGGTACTGATTTGGACCAACCATCATTTCAAACAACAACTTTTCCCCCCTAGGCCATCGGCTGGCGTACTTGCCCCTCCCCCCCATACACCTTCGGCTGGCGACGCCCTTGTCTGTGAGATAAATGTTGGTCCTACAGCAAGATAATCAAACCTGATGAACATAATATTATCAAAAAGAACATCTTGGAAGCCTCTAAACATATTGTTTTGGATTACATGACCTTCAGCAAAGAGCACAAAATAGATAGGTATTTCTATGTTATATTCATAATGGCGGACTAGCCCCAAGCTCACTCGAGGGCACACCTAATTGACACAAGACCGGTCGAGACAATTTAGTTTCTTAAAACTATTTTTAACTGTGCCTACCAGACCTGATTATTAGCATATTGCAAACTGTTGAGAGAACACAAAGTTCCTTATAAGGTGAATAAGAAACTTACTAGGTACTAATAAAGTCTAGGATAAACTTATTCCCCTCTTACATGTTACGCTAAATTCTGCCTAGTGTAACAGTAAAAGGCATTTATTAGATACTCTATTTATTTTCATCATAACATGATTGGCACGTTGTTATAGAATCCTATTTGGATTATATGACTCCAGAATTGTCAATTCTTTAAAATCGTTAGTCCAAGCATGACACGGAGATGATGTGTGAGGATTGTAAGCCATCTGCACGTCATTATGCAACAATCGAATAGCGCCTAAATATATTGCAGCTACTTAGTTTCATATAGCCAAATGATCTACAAACTATGTATCCATAAACTTTTAGAGGAAATCATGACCAACTGATGAAAAAAATTTTTTATTGGCAATTAACTAATAACTCCTAATACTCAATATTTTTTACAAGTCCTAACAAGACTCTTATTAATATTCTCTTATTATTGACAGAAAACAACATTATATTTTACACGCCCACTAATAGAATTCAGTTAACTATTGCAAAGCGCACAAGCGTTGAAGAAATTACTTTTATTTCTCGTCGATGAAGCATCTCAAGCTAGCCAATCTTCAAGGCATTATCTGAGCTATCATTAGGCCGGATCAATACCGCAAAATAAACACATAACAAGAAATTGGTGAGATAACAAGACCGAAATAAAGATAAAGGGATCCTTATCGTCATTGATACACGTAAATGGGCACTTTCGAAGCTAGCACAAGAAAAACAATCCACTAACGACACCGTGGACGTAGATCTAAAAAGTAAAATGGAAGAAAACAAACCCGTATCAGATAAAACAAAAGATAATGAAACAGAGCCCATTTTTAATTGAATGTCATTTATTAACTAATGTGCTTCAGATCAATCGGCGTCTTTGAAACTTTAATTATGTTTATTCGAAGCCATTAATTCGTGGACGAGTTCGGTTAATCGATCCGTTTAGAGTACTTAAGTACGTTTGAAAGTTTTTAGATGATACGAAAAAGATTTGGAGAATTTAGAGATCTTAGCGTTAAGTGCTGCCGTATTAGAGAGAAAATGATGACATTTCTTTTCATTGCTCGTAAAAACCTTCGGCTCATTTAAAAGTATATACTTATCTGTTGATAGAAGAACTAACATGTGCATACGTAATTAAGCACTTTAGACAAATTTGATAGCATTATTAAACTATAATGTAAAAATTGAATTAGATTTAAAATTATCTGACGCAATGAGCGTCCATATAAAGGGTTAATTATCGGTTTAAATTCCGAAGTTAGGGTTTAGATTACAGCAGAACAAATTTAGAACCCAATTACGTGAAGTGACTCTGCAGTAATAATCGATCAAACCGAAGAATTTAAAGCCAGGTGCTACCGAAAGGGAACTGTCGAGACCCTCCATTGCGGCACGAATGGAGCATGTCAATCAATTTAATTAATCACTCAAATGGCTTCAAAGGAAATTTTCTTTCCGTAAAAATTGGCGGTGATGTTCTCACGAAAATAGAAATCGAAAGAATACAATTTATGAAACATTAAAAGGTATCAGAATTGCCTTTGGCTGTAAGTATGGTGTAAAGGTTACACCGTTTCCTCCCCCCCCCCCCGTTTAAAAATTATGTTATAAAATATTATATTACTCTTACATCCATATTCCAATCATCTGGCTGTTTATTGATCGTTTTAGGACTTGCTATGATCTGAATAATTTACAACTATTGTTGAATTTCGACCACCACATGAAGTTTAGTTCTAAATAATTGTTCCTTTATTTAATAAAAGTGTTTCATGAAGGTGAATGAAACATTTAAGTCTATCTACTCTAAACAAGTTGTGACCAATGTTCATTTATGGTCATGATTATTTATAGGGAGCGTTGAGCGAGTAAGTATTCAAAGGACTTATAATGCCAGTACGGTTAATCTCTAGAACTCAACTGGTTAACTGTGTTTCTATTAGATTGACTCGAGTGTACTTTGGCATTAAAATGGCGCAATAACTAGTCTTTTAAGTATTAATGATAGATGGGACAGTATATAGCATGGCGGTATACAAAATAAAGTATATATTATGTATGTTTTTTTTTATAGTATAAGGCGGCAAACGAGCAGACGGATCGCCTGATGGTAAGCAATTACCGCCGCCCATGGATACAAGCAACACCACAGGAGTCACAAGTGCGTTGCCGCCCCTTGGGGTTGGAAAAAGGTATAGGATAAGGAGTGGGATGAGGGAGAAGGAATAGAGGATAGGGCCTCCGGCACTCTCACTCACCGAACGAAACGCAACAGTTTAGGTACTGTTACTTTACGTCCATTTTCTGTGAGAGGGTAGTACTTCCCCGGTCGAGCCGGCCCATTCATGCTGAAATCACCAAGGCTCTACTACCTATGTTTCATAAGTGACACGCTACGGAAGAAAACAAAGGACAGGTAATGGGGAAGAAATTAAACTTACACTTCTGAACTATTTTGATCCTGTTTCCTATCCCAAGCCACAGATAAGACAATACTACAATTAATTTCTGAACTAGTGCTAGAAAAAAATTAGGGCATTAGCAAATATCAATGTAATCGTCTTACGGCCATTTTCAATATGCGATCCATACATAGATTTTGGGATTCGAGATTCGTGTTTGACATATTTTGTATGGAGCTTATGTTTAAAACGAATCTAAAATCTACAGATCTATCTATAGATCGAATATTGAATTCCGTAAGAGTAAGACATCGTGTGCTACGCTACTAGGGTATCCTAGTACAGAATATTACCAAAACTTGCAACTATAAATTCTCGTTTTTTGAAACTTGCTAGTACTCTTCAAGTAGGTCGACGCATCGTGGCTATCGGCTTTCGCAGATGCCCACCCCCACAGAATTTAAAAGTTGCTGAGACAGCCAACGTCAATGTGTGAACTTTTCAAAATGCAAGTCATGCGGTTTTTTAAACTTGGGATGATAGCGGATATAATGTTCGGCAGCTTTAAAACGATGACCAATTAGTTTGTGACGTTTCCTGACGTCAAACGTCACGAAGAGGACGCATGGTTTAAATTGCTTGACGAATTCGTCCATTCAATCAATATTCTTAATGTTACGGTAGGTAAGTGTAAAACTGTTCACAGAAATCCTGCAGCGTGATTCTGTAAGACTTCATTTTAAACTTCGAATCTGAATCCGCTGTGAGTTTCTTGATTGGCATTCGAAAAACTCGGTTGATAATTCGAATCTACACTAGCGCTACTCTTGCGAGCGTGTTTGAGAGTTGAACTAAATTGAACTCGAGATTTTGACAGATAAAGTATGAAATGACGTAAAAAGTGGCATTCTATAAGGTAATTCCCCCGTCAGTTCGACGCTCACTTCGCACTCAAAATCAAGGTCATTTTGAACCTTATGCGAAGTGAGAGCAAATAGCGACGTGACATGCGAGTTGTTGTTTGAATTTTACAGAATCGACGTGCTGGACATGACAATAAATACGAACACGATATTCAAAATATATGTGATGTAGATGTTGTTACTCAGAGTCTAGTTATTTTTTGTAACATGTAAATATTACCTAACTTGCTCTAAAGTCGTACAAGTTTGTTATTGACTGGGGGTTGACTTAACTCTTTGCATGTGGGAACACTCATTAACTTTTTATGTCTTGTATAATATGGTAGTTATTATATATCTATGCCAGAAATAAAAATTCACGTAGTTTATCATTTGCTGACCGTGACTATTGCACTCGTTAATTTTAGAAAGAAAATCATACGGTTGGTAGGTATTTGATATTTATACTAATGGAAGGAAGTAAAGCATGATTCAATCTATTACATATTTGCAAACCACATTCAGTATTCGGTACACTAAATACACATAGCATTAAGTCATAAGCCAGCATGTTTATGACCTTTGTGATTATACGAATAAAGCACTATTCGCTGCATTATATATAATAATATTCAACCACATATATAATAATACTCAACCCATATTATACACAGAAACACCCAGACCAATATCATTCAATACTGATCATAAAAATAACAGATATCTACAGTCATCAGGTTAGCATACAAATTCTGCTCTAGTTTTAATAAATGTTCATTATTTCCACTTTCCTACCAAATTGTACAATATACAACTATCTTTGACACTGACTATAATACTTACTCATCCTAGTGCTCTCCCAACCAACATAATATCTTTACACAAAACGACCGACGCAATACAGCAACTTAATCTTCACAATTAAATTGTATATTCGTATTGCCTTTGAATATCCAGGCTATAAATTCAGTAACTTATTGCTTGGCTTTTTACAGGCTGTACGGTACACCCAATAAACCTAACCCGGTGACGTTTAAAGGTGTTAAAATAAGGCAGTTCCGTGTAACTGGGGATGTTGAATGATCCATTCATATGTCGTTTGGAGCACTGGGTGCTATAAACGTAGCTTATAAAATACAAGCTAGACATACGTGTGACCTGTTTCTATCGCTAGGGTTAAGGCTATTACTGTCTAATGGCTCTACATTTACGGGAATATAAATTGACGTGGTCTTTATAGCGTTACAGAAAATTTGGTCTTATACTTAAAAGATTCGTATTGTGTTGACAAAAATGTTACAAGTTCGATAAAAGGAATAAAATAAAGCTATAGAGATTTGCATCTTCGGTTTTCTAATTGATCGTTATGATTTAGTTTACTAATCAGGACGATATTTCTTGACATTTATACGCCTCCAGTGTTTTAAAAATAAATAATAATATTAGAGGCTTAAAAAAATCAGATTAGATTATCGATTAAGAAGTATAAGGAAACAACGAAGGGTTCAGCAAGTGAAGATGCCCGAACCGTGGCCTTAATTAGCCGTGTGTGCCTTAAATAATTATCATTGTTAAATTTTCGTATTTAAAAACAATACTAAATTCTATGTTTAATCTTTTGATTTATTTGAGTGAAGCTGAAAACCATCAAAATAAAAAGTCGGTATACGGGCGAAAGTTTTACGTGACAACGACTTTGAGTGGTAAAATAATTTTAATGTGAATATTCATTCGTATAGTAGGAAGAAGGATGAAAGACGCGTGCCTTTCACTTTTTATGTCTGTCTCTCTCGCTCTTAGGCGGGACGCGTGCCTCTCACTCGCTCTCATTGTGAGCGCATAACGTGAGCGGAGCGTAACGCATTTTCTTGAAGTGTCACCCGGCAAACCAATTTATAAGACGTTGTCACGTCAAAATAATAACTCGGCATCTTTCGTAAGAAATTCTGCGAAATTAGACCACAAATCCAATGACATGACGTTATTGTAGTAATTGTAATTTCTCATAAACGTTTTATTACCATTCAAAAGAAAATACGAGATTCACAACTATATAATCTTATAACATTCTAGCAAACAATTAAAACGCTCAATTGATTCCAATTATCTGGGCTGCTAAAAAAACTCAATACATATGCTTACATAACATTTATAAATAGAATCTCATTCTGGTCTAGATCGCTCTATGTATGCAGAACTATAGCGTTAGACCACATGTTGTGGGGACAATCACCCTGCATTCCATACGCGCTGTATCAGTGGTCGCCAAGTAAGGTGATGCCTTCCACTTCGCGACACCTATCGAGCTAATGAATTATGAATATTGAAGATATTTCTTGGAACAATAATGGTATAAACGAATCTGACCCGCCGGGTGACCGCTACGAAGATTTTTAATTTAAGAGCTGTTGAGGTATACCTACGCGAATTGGAAATGAATGCCTTTTGATGTGTTATTCTGGTGATAAATTATTCAACGGCCGTGGGATTTTGTTCTTTTTTTTATATTAGCAGATAGGGTCGAAATGAGTCACATCAACTAGCTCAACTAGAATTTAGCATGTGTCTTTTTACACAGACTTCGCAAGTCTATGGTTTTTCCAATTTGATAGCTTCTGAGCTTATCATTGAAAACATGTAATATCGGTTGATGTATGTAATAAAAAAAATCTTATCACACTAAAGAACTAATTAAAATATTATTATACTTGCAATTATTTTTCATCTTTTGTAGCTTTGCTATATGTCTACTGATGCATCCAACACTTTCAGATTTTACCAGTCGAATGAAATTTGAGAGAAAATTATCTTACCAAACGGTCTATGTCTAAAAGCCTAATTTATTCTATGGTTTAATTGGTGTAATACATAGAATAACTAAGCTTTAGATAGAATAGTTAAGAGTACTCGCTCCAAATAACATGTGGTCATAAATCTTTACTACAGCTGACTCGCCCGTTCGTGTATGGATAGGTGTGAATTTTTGTGACCGAACCTAGACGGGGAAACAAGTATGCCATCGTGTAGTTTTGCCAAAAGATTACAACCTTCATAAGTTTTAAATTTTGAAATAATTCTAACAGAAATGAACTTCTTAATAAATAAACTTTCTGGTGATTTGTACTTTGCGAATCGGAATCATATTTGTGCAGCCCAATATATTACAAAAAAAAACAACAAAGCTCACCCAAGCATGTGACTTATAAGCAAAATCAGTCACAAAAACGTTGAGGGAAAAATAAGGCAATTTAACTATATTTTAAAATAATTACGCGATATAGGCCCGTTACATAAATGTGTACACTATGTGTACAAGTCGAAAGTTCAAAAGTATTATTTTAAGCAAAAGGTCTCGCATCCCTCACGTACTAACAATAATGTGTCACCATATTCCAAAATGGATAATATCTCAATACTATACTATAATATCTTCAGGAAAATCCGTATTTGAGCGCTCAGAGTAACTTATAATTAATGTACCTACAAGTAAGTGTGTGTATATAATCTCAAGACGAAGGTAAGCCAGGTGTCTGGGTGAGTTATTACAAAACTTTATTTCAGTGCAGGTGCTGTAGAACTCCAGTGCATAAGAAACAACATTTATTACACCGACGAGACAATTTACACTTATTCTTCTTTGTGTTCTCTGTAGCAAAATTAATTTGCCTGTCTGGATTATAAGCTTGGTGAATTGAAATGGTGTGACAAAGATCATCCTTGAGAAGTTTCTTAATCTTTTCATCGTAGCAGTGTGCTGTTTTTTGAATTATTACCTGCCATTACGCCATCTGCATATTATGTTCTGTCGACGACACAAGTCACATTTGGTCTATCTCCTATAAATTACTTCTAATGTTGAAAACGTTTCTTTCCTTGCAATTCATTCACTAGTTTGGAGGACTATTTATTCAAAATTACAAAAGACGTAAGTACCAAGGACAATGAAACTGAGCATCATTGTAATAGGTATTGTTTTATATGGAAATCAGTCTCACCTGATTTGCGGTATCTAAGATGGAGGTTTGATTTGGCTGGTTTAAGTATGCATGTTGTTGATTATGTGTCAAACTATTCTCACAGTATTATTTTAAGTTAATACTAATAATTATATTGGATTCAATAGAATATTTTTTCACAAAAAGAAGAAGAATCATTTTACTAATTGTAGAACCAGAAAAAGGAAATAAGAAATAAAAGGAATTTTGGAAATAACGAAAAAGTTAAAATATTAAATTGTTTATTTAATAAACAACTTACTTTACAAACAATGTCATAACGTTTGACCTTTAAATACCACATCTATATCATATAACTAGTTACAAAAATAAACTCTAATATCACAGATATTTGTTAAAGACATTACAAATCGCTTAGAATTTAAATAAACATTTTGTTATAAGAATTTACAAAATCGACAATATCTATTTTTATATTTATTTCTCTTCATACATTTCATCTGTCTTTTTCATTTGTAAAAATAATATCACAACCCAAATCATATCAAATTATATTCTCTTTTATAGAAATGTTAAATTTTATATATTGAACTTTTATTGCACTTATTTCTATGGAAGAATTCAGTTGATCTTTTTTATTAATATTATTGTTGAAAAACTGTTTTATATACACGGTTTATTTTATTTGTGCTATCTTGGACAGAACGCGAAGTGAGGGAACAGAAAACAGTGCAGCGATAGGAACCTGAAACAAAAAAGACTTTACTTAATATCATTTTAACTAGGTAACCTAACCAAAGCACGCATTCATTCTGTCGACAAGTACTTCGATATATAGATATTCTTGATACTGACTATTGGTTGTGTTCGGACTCGATATAACAATTTATGAATCACTTAAAGTGATGCATCGAGTGGGGATCGAAGTAAGGTTTGAGGAATTATCAGGCAGCAAGGCCGCTTAAAAAGCACTGCGCTAAACACTTCTTAATAAAGATTATTGAAAAATAAATTTTGCAAATAGGGTACAAAATTATTTATGCTTTACTGCTTTAAACTTTAAGATACAGTGTATCTCGTGTCCGTGTACGTCTGTGTGGTGACGGATTAAGAATACGGAATGTCACCACCCCATATCATCCCATGGGTGTCGTAAGAGCCGACAGAGGGAGCATATTATGCAGAGAACAGCACTGTAAGAGAAGGCAAACTTGATACAAACCCTACGCTACTATACCACGCTGGCCAACCCGTTTGGCCAGCGTGGTATAGTAGGCCAATTCCTCATTTCAAAGGCGAGGCCTAGTCCAGCAGTAGACTGTTAAAGGCTGATGATGATGATACAGTGTATCTTAAAGTTTAAAGTAAGCATAAAAACTCCTTTAAGGGAGGTGTGAACGAATTTTTTTTATTGTAAATAAATTACCTGGTAGGATCGTATCTTGTGTCAAATCCTGGTACATTGACAACATTCCACTCATCCTTCGTCTTAGAATAACTGAAGGAGATCTGATCCCGGAACGTTTCAGGGGCCAGTAGCTTCATTTGTTCCAGATGTGAATGGAACTCCGGAACCAAAGTTAGGTTCCTCTTTACAATGTGCTCTGAAAACGTTTGGTAAATTAACATTGCGAATTTAGAGGTATTTTTATTTATATTGGTTAATTTGTATTACATGTACTATTTCGTTTCTGGGGATAATTTGCATATCATAAGATAGCTGTCCATTCTGAATACGGACAAAGTTTCATACAAGATTTCTGTAATCTATAATAAGGAGCGTTTTACGTGTATATATGTACCTAATATTATTTAACTATTTATTATAGATGTATGTAATATTATTTATCTCTATTTTTGGATCATAATTCATTTCATATGCCATTGTATTCATTCCAGATGGAAACACTAGCAAGCTCTAGCTTTACATCATTACACCCTTTCAGTTACATCAAAACACTGATTGCTCAAAAACTGCAATAGACAAAGAAAAAATCTCACCAATTATAAAGCCCATGGTGACGTCATCTGGTAACCGTATAGCCTCACAAAGACTGATGAACCGCCCACCACTGAAAACAAAATAACTTTGAAATAAAATCCACCTTTTACCGAACCGATCATTATTACTGCGCTTTTAAAAAAAAATGAAAAAAAGAAAAGCAAGAATTAAAACAAAAAAGTGGCAAGGTCTAACACGACATGATGCAATCTATCTTTAGGTATAAGTGAACAATTCGGTCCGTATGGAGACTATACATTAAAAATGGAGAGCTTTGGGGGATACCTATGTCCAGCAGTGGACGTCTTTCAGCTGATATGATGAAACATTCCAAGCTTAGAATAATACCCTGTCATTTATGTGATTAAGAGCACGAAAACCGTTAAGATATTTTCAAGTCAGTGATTTGATGAAATCACTAACGCAAAGCGGGTCCTATTAAATTAATTTGATACCAGAATTGTTCGTTATTGTAATGTAAATATATAATGACTTGGACCCGTAATATCATTCGTAATTAAACTATGAATAGAGTTTCGACTGTCATATATTTAAATAATATTGTACCTGGCCTCTAGGGGATTTAAGAGCTATTTATAATTTCAAAGCAAAATTGATATTATTCTATTCCTGAATTTAAATTCAGAATATTTAGTAGGTACGTTACTACTGACTAAAATATGAATCTATCAGGGGCCCAATTCTCCTAAATAAATACAGTTTCGATATAATGTCAGTGTCATACTTACGTCACAAAAAGCGTATTCTTGTAAATTATCTGATATTTGAATGAAATAGTAACGAGATCAAGTAATTGAAACAAGTGTCAAAATATATGTCAACGACGAACTGTCTATTTCAAATTATAACATTATGACATTAGGTTATCAGAGTACCGTTTCTGAGTACATTCAAAATATCATATCAAAATAGGAGAATATTCATCCACGATTACATATATTATGAATATTATATAAAAATTCTTGCGTTACTGAATGACTGACAGACAACCTACAGCCAAAACGATCAAATAAGTAAGCTGAAATTTGACATGCGTGATCCTTGGGGATCCTAGGGGTGCACTAGGAGCAGTAGGAGCACAATGCATTGTTGAAATTGCCCACCCTAAGAGAGTAAAATCCCACGCGATGTCTAGTTTATTTATAAAGCAATTCCAATACCACATTGAGTAATACCACGGTACGTAAAAACTAACCCTTATTCTCATCACTAGATGCCTTTAATCTACACTAATATTATAAAGAGGAAAAATTTGTATTTTTGTTTGTAATGGATAAACTCAAAAACTACTGGACCGATTTAAAAAATTCTTTTACCTTTAGAAAGCTACATTATCTGCGAGTAACATAGGCTATATTTTAGTTTAGAAAAAATAGGGGTCCGTAAGATATTTGGGTTTTTCAGGTACGCGAATTAGTTCCCTCAAGACGCGGGTGAAACCGCGGGAAACGGCTAGTTAAATTAATAAAGCATTCACCTACTTATGTTTTAATTAGAAACTTTATAGCACTTACCTTGCGGCAGGTAACATTTTGAAAGCCAAGCTTCTGCTTATGCAAAAGCCAGCGCCGCCCGTGGCGAACCAAAACGAAAACAGCAGCTGGAACAAATTAAACTTTTACAACAAACTTATAAAATCAATTTAATTAAAGCCAACTAATTTATTACTATGATGTTAAGGTCGATTTTCTTTAACACTGTTCGTGTTCGCGAAAAGACAGCGACAGCCTAGTGAAAAATGAATATACCAACAGACCATGCAGAGGGTATCGGGTTCGAATCCACTGCGCGCACCACTGACTTTCCGGAGTTACCTTCGGATTGAATTGTAAATTATTGCTTGTTTCATGCCTCGGAGAGCACGTTAGGCAACCGGTCCCGCTTGTCATGAAGGTCCTTGACAGTCATTACAGGAAGTTAGTACCTCTGAATATACCTACTGACGCTAGTCTAAGCCATTGAATATAGCTATCCCTTTGGATTGTGAAGGTCAGGCAGACAGTCGCTCTGTGGAAAAGCTAATATTCAGTCAAATCCGGTTAGACTAGTAAGCAGACCCCGGTTTGCAACTGGGAAAACGCTAGCAAGATGTCTTGATCGTGTTTTGGCGCCGGTATTGGTACCTACCTACTTTTCTAGCATGCGTCCCATAGGCATGCGTTACGTGGACAAATACGCGTAAGAAAATGTTTTTATGAGGAGAAATATAGTATACTAATATGTCGTTTACATGTACCTCATCAGGGGGTCGCTTCTTGAATATTTTGACTGGCTCGTAAACCGAAGTCCTGCCCAAGTACCAGTCATCTTGATGTCGATACTTTTGTAGCACGGAGACCAAACGGGGCACGTTCACGTAGTTGTCATCGTCGAAGTGACAAAACCATCTGTTGTAATAAAAATTAATTTATGTTATAATAAAATCGGAATATATTTAAAAGGATATAATATGAGTTCACTAATATAGATAAGAACTGATATGAAAAAAAAATGTCGTCGACTTCAGAACCTCTTTCTTTTTGAAATTGCTTAAAATAATATTAGTGTCATGCCAAGATTGCCTTGTCGAGTGTCGGAACGGACCGATTTCTAATTGATGTAGGACCTATTACATTTTCAAGAGTGCGAGCACTAGAATACCTACTAATAAACCTCAACACAATTACTAGCAAACCATTTACTTGTCTAGTACTATTCGACTAACACTCATTTCTGGCTCACTAAAGCTTTCTTTTTAGTTGGTTTTAGAGCTTTTAGACTTCCTCCAATTTGCGATACCGTAAACTTGGAACATATTTTTTATTATGTTTTAAATGTTGTCTAAAAATTAATTATGGAGGATGGACCGCGCATTGTGTCGTTACACTTATTATAAAACTAGCAGATCTGTCTTATCTAAACCTAAATCTAGTTTCCCTCAAACATTTGCTATACCACAACGCTACATATAATTGGCAAGTCACCTAAAGCTAAATTACTACACGAACGATAGATTAAACCGCAACGCGTCAATTTCGAAAACATTTTAAAGAGTAATTTTTGTACGCCACTCAATAACAACCATGGCCGTAAAATACGTTCCATTAATGACGCTATAAAAGTAACCAACAGTTCAAAACACAGTCAAACCAGAATGGACACCCGCGGTTAGCAGCTGCATTCAGAATACCGAAGAAAATAATTACAACGGTGTTTATAAAGTTGTACGACCAGGAATTTTGCTTCTGGTGCCAATAATAATTAGCGTCGCGGTGTAATTTGTCGGCATTATGCTCGGTAGAAAATAACAGGAGCCCTGCGTATACGCAATCCGTGACCACATATTCCAATATGGCGTAAGACAAATGGCGGCAAGTCACCGACTTATAATCTGGATTGGGTTTCTTGCATATCGTGTTTGCATTTGCGAAATTGGATCGGTCGACGCGTATTTCTTGCGAGACAGCTGTTTAATTGCGGGTAGAAGCTATTTATTACAGCGCGGACTTATGCTTAAGTATGTTATTAACTGAGTAAGATCGGAACGAATCATGGCCGGCTATATTATTTCCATATCCGAGTAATGACTGTAATGGTAGCGTGAATAATGTGTAGCAGTTCAAATGAACTGTATATTATATACTATGTTGAGAAATAAGATATTAAACTACGATTTACAACAAGATTTTATGTGGTTAAATATTTTCAAAGAGTAATTTAAGACTTCGATAACGGTTATTAAAGAACAGGTGACTGCAATCAACCCAGTAATGTACTAGTTATTACTGTGTTTTATTAGTTATGTCTGCAATCTTTTTTACTTTAGCAATTTGCTATGTTTTGTAGCAGATTAAACTAAAATATATTTGGACGAAGCTATATTGCAGTAACGGTGCCACTAGATAAAAACTTCGCCTTAACATTGTGGCATCATAGGCCTAATATCATTTAACATAAAAACTTATAATTTTTTTTTTTAATATTTCATAACGATCCTAAAACTACGAAGAACCAAAATGAAAGCAATATAAACATCGTTACAAAGCAGCTTTATCTTCACGACACGTCATCAAAATCGAAATAAAACTAAAATAGAACCATCGTAATAACTGTACACAAACATCAATAATTCAAGTGATTTCAACAGTTATCTATAAATTCTACTACAATATCAATAAAGTTGCGAAGAAACTTTTTTATAAACATACAAAGGTACAATAAAACACGGGCTTAGGATGGCAATTAACATCGCTAGAAAGCAATAAATACCAAAAAGATTAACGGCCTACGAAGTGAGGACTTTACCGTCTGGCTCCATTCTTGACCACGCTTCGAAAACGCCGAAATATTGGATCATCAATATATAATATGAATCGGATACTTTATGTTTTACTCTGAGGCCTTTTTAAGACCTGATAATACACCGAAGTGTGGTCTTAAATATGTTAAACAAATCTAAGAGTAAAATTTGTGAATTATGCTTTGTCATTTCATATAATAATTACCTTGGCATTCATTATTTTATTTTTATTTTATTTATCTAAAGACTCAGGCCTGTATCCCCGAAGGAGTAGGCAGAGGTGTAATAATACACCTACATTTTGCCATGAATATCGTACGTAAAAGGGGGCAAGTTTATTGCCGTACCGGGCACATTTCCAGACTCCGTGCTGCTACTGAGAGTTTCCTAACGGAAAAACCCAATAACACTTTGCCTTTCCCGAACCCGAAACCTCCCAATCCCACGCGCACATTTATGCCGCGAGACCAACGACGCAGTCTATTACGCATTAATTACGTTCATTAAATTAGCCTATTTTGTCTACAATTTATGTTTACTGGACACGTTATAAAATTTTCTGAATCAAAGAAAAATCACAAACAAAACACAGTCACAGAACAATAAACAAATCAACAGTATATCATGATATCTTATTTTATGTCTGACATAAAATCAGGCGGCGCGGCCGACCTTGTGTTTTAGGAGGCATTCACTCCATTTCATCTACAAGAAGGGCCCGGGACAAACGGCTACAAAAGATCACCGCATCGGACCGTTTATTACGAAAGGTTCTCCACAGCTTGATGCGTGGGCAAAGAAAATTACTGGCTGCAAATAATGAGCTCAAAGCTACACACTGAACAAAATTCTACAGTACAAAGGGCTGATTTGATTCAAATCCAACAATAGCGTATAATTAATAGCCGTATTAAGTACCAGTTATGTCTATCACGTATTTATTTGTACCGGAAATGTTGATTCTTTCGATACACGCTTGTTTAGGTTGATGAGGATTTGAACAAATACAAAAGTTATGCTGACGAGTTTGTGTTTTCCATTTGAGTTGCCATATGGAAAACGGATCCGATTCGTGTTTTGTAATGCCTTTTGAATAATTTCGGGTTGTTATTGTAAAGGCTTCTATTTCAAGAGGTAGATACTGAACAATATTGGGTTTTGACACAGAAATGTTGAAGTACTTTGAGCAGTAGTAAGTCAATATACAACGCCTTTTGAACACTTGGTCATCTGTTCCTCGTAAGCCGTACACGAGTCAAGATACTTCCCTTTGTATTGAAATATGATACTAATGCGTTTGGGGTGCACTCGAAGTCACAACTGTGGGAATAAACCGAGAAGGCATCAACAAAAACATTAGTCGGTTCTGTGTAAACGCGTGAAAATTATTGTGAGCCCAAAATAATATTGGACTTGCTCTTGAAAAACCATTAACGTTTGTTGTTTGTGTTTGAGCGTTGAGCTTCGTTGGTGACGCTGTTGTCTACTGATTAAAAAGGCCTACGACACGTTCGTGGTTTGGCGAAACACCCTTCATTCCAGATGACTAAGCAGTTTTGACAACGCGTCCATCGCTGGTACACAAACGTGAAATACGTGCATTCAAATATGATATCCGCATTCGGTGTGACGAAAAGATATATTTTCTACTGAAATACACCAGAGTTGTGTGTGAGTTTGTGTTCAATATTTTAACACCATAAACTGCTTTTAGATTCCACCATAAACTGCATGTTTTAAATAAATGTTTGAAAAGAAAATATTTAATGATAAGTATGTATTTTTGTAATTTTGTATAGTACATACGGAATTTTATAATATTTTATTATAATGGAATGTAAAGCATCGATTTTATTGTAACGGTACTACGTACATTTACATTATCTCATAATATATACTAATATCTTAAAAATGATGCTGAATGTAAAAGCCGAATCGTTTTGTAAACCATAATACGATCATTAGAGCCGTCGGTAAAGTTTGTGTTCAATATTTAAACAGACAGTGGTTCTAAAAACAGAAGTTAAGAGCGTTTTGTTTTCAGTGAAAACATAAACTTGCTCACTGCGGGTACTGATTAACCGTGAGGTTTAGAAAACTTTGTACGACCGTTTTATTAGAAAAATATTGCCGGAGTTTTTAAATACCTCTTTGGGTTTTTATTTTGAACTCATTAGTAGAGTGTAGGGGACCTCGTTTCTACTGTTAAGTTTTGGAGGAAAAACGAATAAAAACGGGCTACGTAGCCGTAGAAAAACACTGTGTGGACTGAGTTTAAAAAAACTTAAGCGTTCTGTGGTTGTTGGGCACAAATTAAAGATGTCATAATATTTGGTCAACATTGTGGATTTAGAAATTTTCGAGATAAACTAAAGGGAACAGGTGAGTTCCTATATACAAGAGCCCACAGCAGCAGTGTGATTGGTTTTCATATTAGGCAACAAATTATTTAAAGTTTTTGCTTGCCGATTTAATGCTATTGTCGATTTAATCACACATGGATAATTGTACACATCTTGCTGCTTGTTTTTAGTTTACCAGCTTAGATAGGGATTTCCTGTCAAAACGTCCAAAACCCCCGCTGATAGTAATACCTAATGGGAACTTTTAGGACATATTGTGTGACATGTGGACTACAGCACATGGGACAATCCCGTTCAACATTGAAGTTTTGGCAATTTATTTTAGCAGCAGTACAAATTTTATTTCTGAACTAGATATACTCTTACAGCCTATTCAATAAAATTCTTAGGAAAAACTCGGGTTCTAACAAGCAATAAATCTGACTCTACAACTTTGCTAATACGTAAGCGTCTATCATAACTATTTACCATACACAACTAAACATCAAAATAATTGTACTGTAGCGTCAAAAATTTATAATTATAGTACGAATTAATTCCCATCCATCACTCGTGTGTTTCGTCTAACAAATGGCTCTGATTGCGTTTTAATTGGTCCGATGTGTCGTTTTGATGAACTAGGTACTAGCAGCCAGTAATTACGTATGGTAAATGAGGACTTGAGGGCTGAACAACGTTTTGATTTCTCTAAAAAGCATTAATCATATGATTGATTGCTCTCTTATGAAAATGCGGATTCATAATGATATGGGATTTTATATTCAAATTTTATGTATTTTCTTTTAGAGGTTCGTCAAATCTATGCATTGTTTTAGCAAAATGAGCATGGAAATTAAGATACAAAACACGTAAAATGTCTAATTTTAAAAAGTAATTATTTACGCTTCCTTTAGATCATGATTTCGTATTTAGTCTGTTACTGAGAATGTCTTGTAATTATTTGTATACATAATAAAAAATATAATGATGTTTCCTTTGTAAATAAATAATAGTAAATTGATATCGTAATGCGTAACAAGAGAAGTATGTGTGTCTGTTACTCATTCACGGTTGATTCCATTGATCTGATTGACTCACTTGATCAATGTCAATATAATGTAACATACGAACACAAAGAAAAAATAATCAACACGAGAAAATTATGTGAATGGCCATATAGGTAGAATCATCTGTAAAAGGAAGATGACAGACGAATTAGTATTCATTACCTTCTTCATCGAAAATTTTTCAAAATATCACGAATTCAAAGTCAAATTGTGGAAAATTGTTAATCACGTCACACTACTTAAAATTATTCAGTTGCGTTAAGTGAGTTTCTCGAAGTTTTATCGCAATTCATCGACGTGGACGAGATTTCGAGATATGAGAATTTTCAATTTAACTTTTTCTTAGGTACCAAGTCTGACTTTTGTACGTTTTATAATTTGTTGCTTAAACACTAAAACAGCATTTTTGAGCACGAAGACATAACATGCTGACCAAAAATATAGCAAAAGTGCAAAAATATTCATAAACTATCACTATAAAATTCTTAAAGCTCTTTCTCAACATCCATGGAAATATTCTTGATGATACTTCAAGGATTAATTTTTACCGGTTTTTACTGGTTTATCCTGGTAATATAAAACCTATATTTTAATCAAAAAATTATTTAGACCTACTCTTTAACAAATTATAATTATGTGTTTCAATTTCTATTTTAATATGTTGTCTATGTATTTTTGAAATACTATTAATGAGCCGGTTAGTGAAAATTAACAAGTTTATTATGGAATCATTTCGCTAAATGATTTTATTACGGACATACTTCAACAAAGTTATAATCTGTGATGCCGTGACCAAGACTAAAGAGTTCTGAATTCACCAAGAAAATAATCTGACCCAGCTTTCGAACAAACACGCTTATCTTACAAGTTCTAACACGTTTTCGATAAATATTATGATCCAGAAATTGGATCCTTATCACTATGAAAATAAAGTTTCTAAATATCACAAAATCATAGTAGAAAATTAGAAATAGAATCTATGTGAAACTCTATCGACTGTGTGAATTTTCTAGGAGCATTACATTTATTTAGTGAACAGTAAGAATAAAACTTAATACCTAAGCAGTGTCAAAGCACAGGTCAAAATGGGTCAAAGTATAAAAAATTATTGATACTCACTTTCTACCGCTCTCGAGGAAGTAGTCATATTCCACCGACATTTTACAGCAGAGATGTTTTCGCTGATGCGATGCAGAACAATTCGTATTTACCATGTGGCCGTCTGAAAACAAACACGCCTTATCAGAACGGGATAAGGTCTAGAATAGAACAAAATATTTTCTTGTTTGGTAGTAACGTTTGGCAGTTTGGAAATTTTTGACTTACTAGTTTGGTTTTGATGCTGGATGTTGCTGATGTCAGTGAAAAACCATATCTGTAACAAAGATAAATGTGTTATTGAGTGCGGGAGACATGAAAAACAAATCGCATTGTTGGAATTGGTTCTAGATATAGGAAAATGATAACGGCAAACATGGTACATTTGTCACACTGTAGGAAAACAACTCTCTTAACTTACACAATCTATTGTGACACAAAACTAATGACCGAAATCCATAACCAATTTAAGTTTTTATATCATTATTCCAAGGACAAGTTTTACATTGATAGATTACCTAATAATGTTAATAATATGGAAAATGTTATTAAATTAGATATCGAATTTCATTTGAATTCCATTTCTACATAACTTTAGCTTTTATTAAAAATCTCTGTTTTAAATTTTTCTATATATATCAATGATGCCAAACCCAGTCCCATGCCTTGTATAATATACAAAAAATACATCGCAAAAGTAGAAACAAGGTTAACATCTTGTCGGAACCAATATTTGTTTACCGAATGTCGTGAAGGACTCTTCCTAATCTTTTTCTTTAAATAAGGCAAAGTTCTCGCAGATAAAAGTCGCGATAAGATAGTAAATTATGGATAAACATCGTTATCCAGGGGGTCAAGGTCGTGGCATTCGACACTAGGGTTGCCGCGCGTACACATATAGCATGCATATTTTTTTTTAAATAATAGTTTAATGTTATTACTTGATATCTTTATGTAATTAAGAATCTATATTTCAATTTGTCCTTGTGTACCTTATTAAAATATCAAAATTAAATTATATTTTAATAATCACTCGTAACTAAGTCAATACAAAATAATAAATGTAGGTTTTTCGTTTGAAATAATTTTAAAATGAAACACATAAATATTTTTCAATTACTTTTTATTGAATATTTTTTGTTAAAATATTCCTTGAAGATATTTACGTCTACTTGGAATAAAAAACCAACAACTTATTTATACTGCTTTCTGTTAGTTTAAGATGTCTGCTGAAAAAAAAAAACATTTTAAGTAAGAAAATGACCGTTCGACTTCATTTGACATAACAATGACGTATTTATTTTAAACTTGTGAAATAATTTGAAAAGTTTATATTGTTATTTTTTCACTTAATGTTAGTGTTGCCAATTTTTTTAATATGTTAACACTTTTTAACATTACAACAAAAATATGAAAGTAAAGAATAGATAAAAACATATTTTTAACATAGATGCTTGTAAAAATTTTATCCAATATATGACGACTGCGAAATAATAATTTAATATTTTTGAAAATAATTTCGCCTTAACTTTCAAATTACATTGATGTAGTAAAGAGTAATTAGTGAAAAAGTTATTACAATACGAAAAAAAATACAATACTATATAGCTATACTTTTAAAAATACATTTAAAACTATAATATATTTTAATTAAATAAAGGTATTGTACGATATAACATAATCGAAAAAGCTTATTAAATGTATGCACCTACGTGACGCATACGTATGACAACCCTATTGTCGTGCGCTACCGCACTGCCACCATTTTTACCCGCCCGATAACGATGTTTAATTATGGAATAAGAAAAGTAAATTTAGGCGAAGACCACAAAACAGACAGCCACTTCTACGATATTACGAAAGAAGAAACTAGCCAACGAACGTTTTATGTGATTTTGTAATTACGTTTTCAATGAAGAAGAATCAATCATAGTATAAAATTGAGGAAATTATCTTACAAATTGAATGATTGTGCTACGTGGGTTCTGTTAGCTTCGTTAAATTAGATATAATATTTTGAGGCCGAACAAAAAGAAATGTTGTTGCGAAAGATTTGGATGGACAAAGTAATAAACAAAAGTGGATGGTGCAGTAATTAATAATCTTGATAGCTTTTATAATTATCCCAATATCAATAGAAAACTGAATCCGACAGCAAATAGAAACTACAATGGATAGAAGTGGCAGTGTGTTTTGAGCAAATGAGGTATTTCTTTAGCTTGAGTGATTCAAATTGAAGCAAACAAGGTACTGTCATGATAAGTAATTAGCAAATAATCTTTAATTTGCTCTTGAAGGTAAACTTGGCAAGATGACAGAAGTTTTGAATGATCTTAGTCAGTAGATAAACAAGTTCTATTGCAAATAGCTGTATCTCAGACTCATTAATGCAGGATTGCATTATCATCAACTTATGTAGTCCACTGTTAGATATATGCGTCTCTAACAGTACGCCACTATTGCGTCCTATAACCCTATTCTCAGCATAATGCAAAGCAATGCTCTTAGGAGTTTTCAGTTGTATTAACAACTTTTACTCTGAGGTATTGCCGATTTCACGGAAAAGGCAACCGTTTCATTTCCTTCAGGTCAAAGCTACGAAAGATTGAACTATTGGCTATGTATTTTCTCGTTTGTATATATCGATTTTGCTCATTCATGTAGGTACTATATTCTTTACACCATAAAGTTCTAAAGTTTACTTAGTTGCTTTTTATCCTGCTTTATTCGTTGCAAGTACTAAATGTGAATCTATTAAATATGATCAATTCTAAAACAATTATTAGAGATACCAGTTACATGCCAGTCTAGCAAAACCTTAATTCAAGCACTAAAAATGTATCTTCTATAAAAAAACATTCACGAATTTTATAAATAATAAATAAAAATGAGTGTCACGCATTTTTCTTAACACCTAAATAAATATTAATCCCTATGGAATCGTACCTACGTACATATGTTGAGTCAACATTGAATTCAAACTCAAGAGTAAATATTTAAAGTTTATTTAGGAACTTCGAACGGCTGATAATAAGTTTCTGCGAATGTCTGCCTCGCCTGTTGGACCACCAACGCGATTTTTTTGATAAGCGATTAATATGCTTGTAATGCAATATCGTCAAATATGCGGATCAAGTTGCGTTCAAATTTTGTTTTGTAAAGATGTTTGAATTTTGATGGTGCTGCATATGCGATGTAAAGTTTTGAAATATATCACAATAAGTATTTATTGCTAAGGAATATGAGAAACTTTGTTTTGAATAGACTTTAAGTTGCCAGTGTTTTCTAGGCAAAATAAATAAATAGAAAATAGGAACTATACTTTTGCCACTTTAACACGTAACTATATATTTTATTTTGACTTGATTGAAGAATAGATACTGAAACTGACAGTTTTATTAAGGTGTTATTACAATAGTTTTAATCGATATAAGTATACCTAACTATGATTATCATTAAATAATTACAATTAGTCCAAAACAAGTCATTTGACAAGGGCAGGTTTCCTTGCCCTGAAATCAAAACTTGATATGTTTTAAGATCTAAATTGTTGAACTTCGCTGGGACTTGTTCCTTCTTTTTTATTTCTAATACGGTCGGTCTACCATGTGTGTCTATGAGTAAATACTGTATCACAGCAATAAACAACATTTATGTTATAGATCATACGTGTTGTCCCGTCCGAGAATCAAACGCATAGAACTCGTAGCAGCGCGCAGCGTAGTGTGTCCAATAAAAGTGGTCCTTTAACCCATAGCATATAATATTACACCAACTATGTTTGTTCGGTGAACCCCATTTCATTTCGTGGATGTAGAAAAATACACGAAACAAATAGTGTCTTTGAGAAGAGATGGAAATCTCGACATGAAACCCTTGAAATTAACCCGTCTGGTCAGCATGGTATAGTAGACCTAATCCTACCATGATCTCACAGTCCTACAGTAAAGTAAACTAGGAGGGTTTAACTCTAACAGTAGACTGCGTAGAGATGTAAAAGTAAACCATATAAATCAGCATTCTGACTACAGAAAATCTATTCCATTTATACATATCACACAAGTACCATTTCATTGAACAACATTGGTGTTCACTAGAAACAACACGAGCTATATTTAGATAGCACAATGCTCACTCGTTGTGATGATAGCTTCAATAAAGGCCTGGCTTCAACAAAGAGATCTGTAATAGCATGTACAATAATACAGTTTGTTGTAACAACCTTGATCCGCTTACATGTGACATGTAAAATGGCACATATATGTATTCATGCATGATGTACCTATGTGCAAATAGGTTAGGACAATGCTGGAATGATTTCGGTAGAAGAAAGCTAGCCAATAGCTATTTTTGTTTATTATACACTTTAGTTCATACTGTATTCATAGATGTGTATAGATACTTAGAATTCTTGAATTATTACGACACATGATTGACAAAATGAAGTTGTAAAGGTACTATGCAAGACTCAAGATTTAAGCCCCATTTTTAAAGGAATATCGCAACAAAAAATATGACATCGCACCATTTCAACGTGAAAGAAATTCAAACAAACACATTTTTACATTTGTTATATTATTAGTATGCATAATAAGAAACCATCTACTATGACTATCCATCCTACTATCCACATAATTATGTTAGAACGGTTAGGGATGCAACACTTTAAAGCTGAACAATATTATTAGTATTGCAAAATTAGACTTTATAAGCGTTGTAATCTATGTTATACAACATATTTTCAAAATCAAAGAAGATTATGGCTAAGCCTTGTTTTGTCTCTACCAATATGTGAGTAAAATATTGTACCGATATTTTTAGCAAAATAAAATGAAAAATCGATATACCTCTAAGGTATAATAAAAACTGTGCTACCGCGTTTATTTTAGAAACAAAAGCTTTCCGTAACCTTATTAAATTAAAATGGATTTAGCGAATAAACCGCGAAAAAAAAATACACAGTGACTTTAGCTTTTATAATAAAGGTTTGAGATTTATACATTTACCAGCATTTCAAATAGTTACCTGCCAATGTTGTTATCTGTTAAATAGTGGATTATTATGAAATTCTATCATAGTACCTGCTTTTATCACAATGACAGGGCTACATACAGTAGGTAGAGATTTTATACAGACTTTTTATGATCTTTTGCATTTTTGAACATTGGTAATAGTTTAGCCAGCTTCTGAACATTCTCTTTAATACCTAAATACCTATTTTAACTACTTGCATGAAAGTACGAAATTTCATCACAATCTCACCCAAACACGCTTACAAAACACCGACTCAAACAATTTACATTTGCATACAGAAACCAACTGCTGACGAATGTTGTTTTTGGGACCTTCTATGAAAATATTCACACGAATTCGACCAAATCCTAATATAATATTCTCCTAATAATAAACTGTACGTAATGTGTTTGTTCTACGTTAGTTGGTATAATATGTAACAGTGAATTAATGTTGGGGTGTCGTATTAGTTAGTATTTAGGGCGGAAAAGCCGCAATCGCGTTGTCTGTTGACAAAACACAACCCGACAAGCAATATCTTGTTCTGCAAATACATTTAGACATTGACGTATAGATTCTAAAACTGGCTTTGAGGAAGTTAGTATTCATCTAAATCTATAAAGAGTTTTAAATTTTATAAAAGAAAAATCTCTCTCATACAGTATTATTCTAAGAACTGGTGTCTACGCAGGCGAAGCGCCTAACATCATAGCTTTTGCGCAAAGTAGGTGCATCAAAGAAACAACATTATTTCTTGATCTTGCAGATGGACGATTAATCGGGATTATATTGAAGCAGTTAAACTCTTGTGGTCATCAACACTTGAAATAATGATTCGATATTATTCCGAGGAACCGTTTGAACTTTATTTGGAAACTAGTTTCAAATTTTCCATATTGTTAAGGATTCAAGGTAAACTGTCCAATTCCAAGTACACGGGAGCAGTCACCTTTCAGGACACAAGAGACTGAGTGGAAAAAAAATGTTTTCTTATCTTTATTTTAAAATTCGGATACTACGTTAAACATAAAAAGGCAAGTCTGAATGAACAAAGAAATCTTATCTCTGACACCGACTTCTAGGGTGCAATTGTACAAAAGTTGCTATCGAGCATGAGTCAAGGTAACGGACATGATGCGTCATTACTTAAGCACAATTGGCGTATTCCTGCAACTTCTTTGGTGCCAATTGATTCCCACAGGCTGAACTTAATTCTATGGCCACTTAAAATATTTTTAGTACCGTCTGACTGTCTATCTTTAAAGTAAGGTTACGTCGTGGTTTTCTTTTTTACTAATAAAGAAGAAATGGGTCCTGATGGGTTGAAAGATATTTAGTATTTTATAATCAATATACAAATACTATGCTAGATACTTGAAAAACATAAGGCTTAAAGTTTGTGTTTAAAGTTTTAGTTTTTAGTGTAACGTCACTACTTTGCTTTGTATTCCAATTTTAGTAATCGTAGTACATGTATAGTGAATACGAGGAGAAATGCCCAACTTAAATTGAAATATATAACATCGATTACTTTACTTATGATATTCTAAACGTTTTTGGCGTTGGAAAGTGGCTGTCTGTCTGTACGAAACTACGAATGCGACAAACTCTGTTTTGTTAATTGGTAACAGTCTTTTATTTTAAATCTACATTAATATTATCAATTCTCTATTAAATGGTTTAAATAAATATCAAATTCATGGGCGACCATGTACACTGGTGGGGGACCAGTGTACAGGTGTGGCTTCAAATAACGTGTGGTGGGGCAAGGGTCAACCAAATTAGAAGAAAATATAATTACAAAAAAATACATTATCCCAAGGCTTAAGAACTGATCAAGCTCTTTCTAAGTAATAAAATTGTATCAAAATATTGCGCCATCCAGTACTTTAGACTCAGGTGTCGGTTCAGTAAACAGCATTAGACAGAGCACGGTTTGTTCGCGACGTGTTTGACTAAGGTGCTGAGACGCCTCATACAACGATACATTCTTGTACCTACTATCTATCTATCTTACACCTGTAACTGTCCCACTTTATACTTAGAATGAGATGAGTAGCTGTGTTTAGTTTATTTATATAAAAGCTGTTTGGTGTCTACGAATATTGTTATTGTTAGCAGTATATCCGTACCTTCTGAACTAGTTTAGACTGTGACTCAGAAGGTAACTGTACATTCTTGCTAATAATATCCTAAATTACAAATTAGGCACAATGAGCTCAATGATAGCAGAAAATATCGAATGCAAAAGCTTTTCTGCAAAAAAGCTTTTTATGGTAAATGTAAAACATATTTAATCTGGTTATTTTTGTAAAGTAATGCCAATGAATATCATGAAATTAGCTTCTTACAAATTAAGTCAAGATTTGTTTTAGAGAACTTTGAAATGGGACCAGGAAACAACAGCCAAAGTACCTCTACTTACTTTTTATCATCGTCGTTTGGTTTAATCGGCTTTAGCTATCTTGCTTTGGTAAAACCAATTATCGTTATGTTCCGATTTGTTTAAACTACACTCACCAAACAAAAGTCACTTTCAACCGACTTCAAAAAGGAGGAGGTGCTTTCGACGGTATTTTAAGCTAGCTTAACAGATTCATTCATCTTATAAAACGACTTGCCACACACAAAACACCTGCTATCAATCTTACCGTTGACTTCTAAGAAAACATTAAAATAACGCTGATAAGCTTTCGTTGGAAACGTGATATCTCCTTAGAGCAAGCGTAAATATTATGCGGGAATATAATATCTCCCCTATTAGGCTGCTTGGTAAGTAGAAATACAATACGTAAAATATTATAATTGATTCATATACAGTAATTGACACTCCATAATGCGTATTAAGCGTAGATGCTGCTTGAGTAGCGGCAAATAGATGTCTGATAAAGTTGGTAGGACTGTTACCAAACATGTACTGTGAGTTTAATTTTGATTAAAAGCAACTGTTTTTATATTACGTTAACGCAGTATTCTCAGTTTGTAATAAGCTTTTGTGCCGTATATTAAATGGGGTTGTCTTTCTTTAATTATGAGTTTTACATACCGAAAAGTGATGAAGCCGATTTTTTGTCCCATTTAAACTTTCTGAAAATCACCAAACCGAAGTAAAACTTTAACTGATTAACATATTACGCTTTCTATGTATACGTCTCGTATAGGTTAGTATAAAGAAATCAAAACGCGCACCAACAGTTGCTTGTGCCTAATAACTTCCATAAAATACTTGTGCAACATGCAGTGACTTTGACAAACAATGCAGTAATATTTTCACCACGAATATGCTATAATATTGCAATGGATGTTGGAATATTCCGTCAACGGAACCTCTGGTTAGCCACTCCTTGGGTTTAAATTGTTCTATTCTAGTGAAATATGTGTTGCAACTTCTTCAAGACAAATATGTATGTATCCGTTACTCTGAAATGAATAATCCTGCACTTGAAATCTCATTTACAACTTTTGCCACGATGTCTTCACATATTTATCTTAGATTATCTGAATAATTTTATTATTGAAAGACATTCATTATATTTTGGAATGACAAATTATTGCCTTGCACAACTACATAGGTGCATTATAATTGTAGAAACTAAATTGTTATCACTCATCACTACATTAAGTAGAACAACATCAAGAACGTAAATCCATTAATTTAAGTATTATGTGCTGCTTTACACGCAGTTGCTATTTGACATTTCATTACTATGTAACTTCTCTTCTTTCTCCTAGCGTTATCCCAGTTTCAACCCGGGGTCTGCTTACTAGTCTAACCGGATTTGACTGAATATTACCTAGCTTTTCCACGGAGCGACTGCCTGTCTGACCTCCGCGACCCAAAGGGATAGCAATATTCCACTAATGTCAGTTTATTCAGAGATAGGTACTGACTACCTATGTATTAACGACTGTCAAAGATCTTCATGACAGCCAGGACCGACGGCTTAACGTGCTCTCCGAGGCACGGGGCAAGCGATAATTAATAATGTAATACGCACATAACTCCGAAAAGTCATTGGTGCGCGCCGTGGATTCGAACCCGATACCCTCTGCATGGCAGTCTGTTGTTATCTCCACTAGGCTATCGCTACCTACTACTGCTACTATGTAACTTCTCTGATTGTTTTTTTATTTCATTTAAGCTCTATGTTAAACTGTTACCACTATCTTGCCATTTTCTTATCTTTTGCTTTGAATATTATCATTCCAGTATGGATTTGTTTGGTCGAGTATGAATTTAGGTACTAAAACCGCAATGGAAACTAGTTTCTGGCCAAATTTCACTAATCTTCATATTATAATCAACTTGTATTAAATTGGGCATTACCAAATAGATAACATTGACTAATGAATGATCCTCTTTATGGTGCGAAATCAGTAGCACGATCTTCACATGAACAAATATAGAACATTTGTTTATTTTTATTTGTCTCAGGGTTATTGAAACATGTGCAGAATACGACCAGCTGATGTATCTATTAGCAAAGATATAAATCGTTCAACATTTATATATTTACATTACATATTTTAATGTAGTTCTGTAGTTTGTGTCATAAAAATGCAACTGATAACATCTAATATTTTTGTCTATTGGTGATGCAAGTCAAATACTTGTGTCAGTACAGGTACTTAAATATACTTACACATACCAGTGTTTCTCATGTCCCTCAATTAACTACTTGTAATCAATACTACAGAGATAATTTCATATTCGAACATCGCATTTCCATACTTAATGATTGGCTCACAAGTAACAAATAAAAATAATAATACACGATGTAAACAGTGAACACGTTCATGAACTTTCCAAAGAGATTGAACAAAAAAATGTTATACTCAAAACCAGTTACCTACTAAATGCAGCCGTTTATAAATCAAGCCAAGAGTTGCCACAAAAGGGCAAAATCAAGTATAGAATCACATCACGTGTCGGGCGCGCGCCGTGCCACGCGCTGCGCGGGCGCAATTCACAATGGCGCCGGTCCTGCGCTGGATTAACGGTTGATTATACACGCTCCAGATTCAGGAAATGCTAGCTAAATGGCTGCTGCACGACTGCTGTCTATTGTGCAAGGATCTAGTATATATTGGCGTAATGGCACAGCATTGTGAATGTGTAATGTCTTTGCTATTTAGGGTTTGTTGCATTGATTTTGGCAGAAAGTTTTTTGGGTGGTCGATTTTGGCGCGCTTTTAATGCAGTATTTAAATTGATATACAACAATTCTTATAATTTAATTCGTCGATATACTCGATATAAATAAATCTTAATATACACTTTAAGTTTGAGGTATTTGTGACAGTAAAATAATTCCGCCACAAAGGTTTGTATGTAAAGTGACAACGACGGTGTCTAATTTTGAAATGAGTTCTACAAGTGTCTTGTAGATTATTGCGATTAAAACAATACAAATCATATTTCAACTTGAAACATCACAGTATTATTTGAATATTCTTACAATTCAACGTCTTTGAAACAAGTTCTGTGACTTGAATACCAAGATAGATTACTTCGAAGAAATATTTGCATAATAGCGTTGTTTCGGCATCTAATCACTATCTATAGAAGCATTTAGAATAAATACTAAAACGATTTAGGGTAAACGTTGCAGGAACTGGTTTTTGAGAAATTTGGATGATAGAATTAAGAAATACATGATAGAATTAAGATATTCTCTTTGAATTCTATCAAAGTTGATAGTGATATTGACTTTATGAACAACAAGTCCCGCTGTGAACATTTCTGGTGCATTTATAGAAGATTTATTACCGCAGTATTGAAACTTGACTCTGCGGGTAACCTTTAATGGCCTTGTGGTTTATTATCATCGGAGTTTAGTGGAAAATGTGGAGTAAACAGGTATAATTTATGAACTTGACGACACCAAAATTGTTATTGAAATCAGAATATGTCAATAACGAATTAGATTAATAGCTTTTAATGGGATATATACTTAAAAGTCGATGAGTACCTAATGATAAAATTATTGCTAGTTTATCGTCTGATAAACAATTTTCTAAAATTGTTGCTTAGCTTAAATGAGTGTTAATAAGTAATATGATTATGAAATCTTATTGTATAATAAAGTCATCTTATACCTCACCTAAATTACGATCATTATCGTTGATTTCAATTTAGATGTTTTTTATACCTTGCACAACGGCAGTGAAATTTGAAATGCTAAACCAAACTTATACATGCATAAGGCCTTGGTCTTTAATTAAATTTGATTATTAATAAATTTAAATTTCTAGTAATATTTCTGATTATTTTATGCTGATAAGTTCTAGTAGCGTATTTAGAATTGAATTAAATAAGATGATGATTAGCTGTCATCAAATATTATCATGTTATGAGTGAAAGGCGACATTACTAAACGGTTTTATTTAAAGTATGATGATTTGTTTACTTACTAATTAGGTCATAAACAGTTTCATTACTTATCCTAGTGATTATGTTATTTTCAAATGAGATAAAATAAACATAACAGGGAAGAAAGAAAACGAACGTCTAGCGATAATGATGCGTTTGTGTATTGTGTTTTCCTCTGAGCTCCGCAATGTCAAGCACTTGAATGATGTCGCACAGGATGCGATGCCATTCTTATTTGAATTCAATAGCCAGTTCATTAACTGCTACATATTTATACAATACGGTTTGAAATTGAAAATCTTAAGAGTAATTTGCTGCAATTGTAGTTGATATATTATCATCGTTGCTACTTAAATACTTATTTATATCTACATCTACAGACAATATTTTATTATTATCAAAAATCTTACCTGCTCCTTTGCTAACTGGTACCACGTCTTCAATATAATCGGCAATCTCGTATACTGATAATGTTGAGTTGTTTTCACACTTATAAAAATGTCATCTAGAGTAATGTTTTTATTTACTTCACTATCAACTATACTTGTTTTAGTCACTGGTTCAATAGATAAGTCCGGCACTTGCACAGATCCCGCTCGACTTTCTTGGAAGTTGAAAGTAACGCCGCTTTGGTATACTAATAGGCTGCAGTATCCAAGAGTTATCAGCACAGCTGCAGCCTTAAACATCCTGCGTCCCTTCATACCAGCCGGCTGGCGCCAACGCGCCGATAAGCTTGCAAAGCCCTAAACACCTTTTCACTCATCTGTTGATTTTTTGTACTCGAAACGATTGATAAACAGTGGGCGAACGCTGTACTCAAACGGACAGTGCTCGAACGTCAAAGAACGGTTATAAACTAAATAAAATGTAGCACAGGCGGCAAACATACGCCTGCGCCCGGCCGCCCCCACCACGTGGTGTGAACGAGAGAGAGATACGTCTGTCTCTGTCTTTTCGAAGGGTCTACCTGCGCGTGCGCCTGTTCCGCCCGCGCCCGCCGCTTCGTGCCCGCGGCGGCGACACCCTGTCAAGTGTTCACATAATAGTTATCTACAGCATCGAGAAATTGTCTGTAACGACCAATTTTATGCTCAATCATTTCTGAATTTCTCTTCTTTTGATGTTATAAAAATGAAATTGAATACATTAAACGTGTTTTGAGCGTAATAAATATTATACAAATTATAATTTAAAGTACTAAATGAAAAAGTTGCGATACATTTTCGTAAAAAAATGTAATGATTTAACGAAAGAGGCAAAGGAAGGTCGTCAGGATTGTAAAAAAAATTAATAGGTGTTGTCCAAAAAGGTAAATGAAAAGAAATATTCGAAATAGCAACTTTTAATAATATTTATTTTTCTTCGATGAAGTTTATAAGTTTATCAAATTTAATATTCTCAGTACCGGGATAAATCTACGCATCACATAATGTAAAATAGCCACCATCATTAGGGCTTCTAGCGTGTCACTTTTTGACCGCATAACGAATGGCGATTTATCCTAATTAGCCGCGGCGTACATCCACGTTCAAAATTTCACTTCGTCACCGTCCTAATTTGTTTCCATCGGTGGACAAAGCCCTATTGTTGAACCGAGGAACGCTGACTACTCACTGCCCGACTCCTGAACCATGGGTGGTAATGAAATTACAAGCTAGTCATTGTTACATTAAATTCCTCTAAAATTATATAATGAGAGATGAAATTGGGTACCTTTCGATATTAATAACGTGATTTCTAAACGGTACACCAAGCTAATTAATTTCTTATTGTGTTGTGATATGGTAATGAAAATTATATTGAATATTGTTTCTTTGATACTCATGACAGATGATGTAAGTTTCAATGAAGAGAGAGATAGTTGTTTCAATTAATCTTGCGTGCTTCACTTAAGAATAAAGCTAAGACAGTTTCAAACGCATAAAAACATAACTAAAAGATCATGAACTACAAAGTAGAAAAAAACTTCAGTGTTTGGCAAAGGCTTGCTAATCAGTCAATGATAAAGGATTTAAAATATTCGATAACTCGATATTTTACGCAAAAATGCAGGTGTATTCACAACAGCGTTTTAGATAATTGTCTGAAGCAACATTTGTATTTATGCATTTTGCAGAAATAAGTGCCACAAATAAGGCAAATTCTTTTGCTGCACAGAAATTCTTGGCGGTATGTTAGTTGCCAAAATAAATAAAAAAGTAAAAGCTATTATGCAAAATATTAAGATAATGAAGGTATATTGTAAAAGATTTGTATGTCTGATATCTTTTAGTTTAGCAATAGGGTAGCTAAAGGTTACTGGTGCATTTCCTGGGCGTTGCAACCGCTTTGGCAGCCAGTCCGGTTTCCAACGTCAACCTATGTATAATATTACGACTACTGTTCTGTATAATATTACCTGCTCGCTACAATGAAGCATAACATAATAAATGACTTGTTATGATTTATTGTAGTATTTTCAAAAGAACGGATCGGAAATAATGAATCTAAACTTTTGTGTTTAATGGTATTGATAGGTATAACGGTACAGCATACGCTAAGTTTTTATTATTGTCCCGGTCGAGGTTTTGTCTATGATTTTTTATACAATTGCTCTTTGCTGCCTTTACTAAAGTTTCCTATCTATCTCATTACACACTTTGTTTAAATTCTAGACAGACAGTTTAACTAAAATACCTCCATTGTTTCTTCAGGAGAAATGTACTAAACTAGTTAAGATTAATCTAATGTGCTCAACCACGCAGGGTGTACTATAAGGCATCTCAAGATTTCGGGTTTACATTCAAGTTACATCATAAGATCATATTTATTATTGTATCGCCACTTAATCTACGAATAATTGCCAGGTTTCATGATGAAATAGAGAAGATAAGAAGAAGAGAAGATTTAATACCGTATTTATTCATCGACAAGCGTGTTCAAAATAGCTGCTGTTTCACAATTGATAACTTTACTAGCTGAACCGGCAAACTTTGTTGAATTATGTCTGGGTTGTATAATCGTGAATAGGTACTGATTACGAAAAGAAAATACTAGAATTTAAGGAAAACTCCTATTACTTAGGGATATAAAACTACTTTACATTTTAACCAGAACAACTTAAGACGTAAGACGTAGTAACCATATAATATCAAAACATGACCATAATTTGCTTAACAGGATTTAGTACTTAAAACTGTATGTAATTTATTTAAGAGCTTGATTAGATCACAAACTCAATTACTGTCGGCAAAACACAAACAGGTTTTCAAACAATATTAATTGTTTTCTGTGATACCAACAAAACGTTCTCACTGCCATTCATATTGAGGTCAAACGATAAAGTAACAATGAAACGACCTA
Source organism: Euclidia mi (assembly GCA_944739405.2). Taxonomy (NCBI): domain Eukaryota; kingdom Metazoa; phylum Arthropoda; class Insecta; order Lepidoptera; family Erebidae; genus Euclidia; species Euclidia mi. The sequence continues at coordinate 11,508,885 of OX123198.2, read as the reverse complement.
AGATTATTGATTTCTCACACTTTCAAATTAATTGTAGTGCCGTAGCAATAATTTTCTATGTCAACAATAATAATTAAGGTAGATAAAGTTGCCTTAGAAACATTGATGGAATATTTAAAAATTTATGGTTTATCACTATAAAAACCCTGTACTCAACTTTACCTTGATCCTATACAGATTACAAAAGAAGATCAATATGGCAGAGCTATTGACATAATCAAAGCTAATGTAGATACTGATCTAAGACTCAATGTAACATTTGTTTAATATAATTAACATGTATGTCGTTACAAAATGTACTAAAGTTGAATATGGTTAACCAAAATATCATATCTGTGAAGTACGAGTACCTTCATCATATAATCAGAGTAAATCACTACATGACTGACAGTCTTCAAGAATAAAATACAAATTAAATCATAAATGTAAAGTTCTGATATACGTCTATAACATTTGCGTAGGTACGGAATAACATACTGCAAAATACGCAATAATATATTTAAAAGTGTTAATTCTTTTTTACTGTATCACTCGTCAGAAACGCGAGTTTTCAAAGAGCAAAAAGGATTTTCCATCAGGCAATACTGATAAGGTGGGTGTGTATACACTCTGCCTACCCCTTCGGGGATTAAAGGCGTGAAGTTATGTTATTGTTAATACGTTGCTGTTTAGCAACATTTACTTCTGTATTCATAGATTACGGGTACGATTATCCTTGGTAACTTTCTACATGATTTAAAATGGCATAACATTTCATCTTATTTGATGTATGATAGAGTCCTGCAAAAGAGCAAATGGAAAGGTAAATTCTGGATGCAACATTTTAAAGATAAAGTTATAAAATGTTCTATGCTTGTGACATTTATGCACTAGAGTGAGCGACTTCAGGAAATTTATCCAGTCTTCGATATATATTGAACATCCTGAGTTGGCCTTAAAATTGCAATCATAAAATACTTTTTAATATTTAGTTAACAGAAACTTACTAAAATTTTCCAACCGTTAAATCATCCACTCGATGTGGATGGTTTCAAATTATGTTTTATAATTCGTATAATCAAGACACGGCGGCTCTTGCCTACACAGAATGATCACTCATTAACAAAGAAAACTAAGGTTTTACAACACTAGTAAAACATGTTGTTAATGACATGTGGCAACACCATTGCAGCATTTCATTGCCTCCCACATAGGACCCTCACAGTTCTCTGTTTTATAATCGAAACTAAATTGATCATCATTAATTAACCAGATATTGGAGCAATCGGTTTAAGCGTACCACTTTTAATTGGAATTTCCATAAGCCGATCAGACTGTAACAGTTATTAATATGGAACGTGCATGCTGTGTTTTTTATAACAACTTTGGTTTTTGTTCGACGTGTCAATGTTTGATTAATCTGATCATGTTTTGGTTCAACGATTCTGGAATAAGATTAAGTGATTATTGTGGTTGCTTTTTTCTTGTTTCTGTTATAAGTAAACTGGACGTGAAAACTGTCGTAACACATCGAATTAATAATTAAAAAGGGTTTTGCTTTTAAATGTTAGTTAGGGCCGCATGTTGTGTATGACGTAATGCTCAGAAAATGAGACATTATTATTGGCTTTGGGTGTAACAAAATCGAATCATTCAAGCTCTTATACAAACCTCTTATATTCTTATAATAAATAAATAATCTTTATTACAACATTTGCCATATTCGGTAGCTGAATTAAATATATTTTGAATTTTGAAGAAGGCAAAGTAAAATATACGGGTACATATCGGCAGAGAAAAAAGACGAGATATTCACCAAAATTGGTTTCTCGATCAAAGAGAGATCAAAGCTGATAATCCATTCAATAATTTTAATATAAGCATTATTTTAATGCTTTGCATACTGGGAGTTCCCGAGGATGGCGCAGATTACATACATTATTTGAAAACATAACGACACTGACGGATTTAAATATTCCAAACATGTGCACCTACGCCGCGGGTATTACCATAAAATGTCATTTTGAATGTTCAAAATATTTTTGTTCTGACACAAGAGTTTTAGTTTTTGTCGTGAGTTGAGATTTTGTTTGTATTTTGTCGTAATGACTTTGTTATCAGCAATTTTACTAGTTAATTTTCGCTATTGAACTCTTGACCGAAGCTGTAACATTTGCAGGAGATTTAAAGAATAATATTATGTAATCAAATTTTTTATTCAATCAACGGACACAAGATAATCACGATAACATGTCGAGCAAAATGTCTACTTTGAGCTTTGTACCGTTTTTATGGTTTAAGAAGTTGTACTGCAAGTGTATCTGCAGCCAGCAGCCTGACTGGTCGCTGAGACTACCTTGTTACCTAAACCCAAACCTGAAACCAGAATTTGAAGATCATAGAAAGCTTTGTCCCTACTCTAATACAATTAGCAGGTATTCTTGTCAATTAAATATTTGAGATAAGCCAGCCTTTAAATACTATTAGCCATTTTAAACTACTTACCTACATACTTTTGCTCTTGGGACCTGCACTTATATAATTAGAAGGGCTTAGTCGTCATCCAATTTGCTGGACTAGGCTAGGTTATAATAGACTTTCACCGTTGAAATGTGCTATAATTAATACTGTTCACGTTAATTACTATAGAAACTCGGATGGGAAGTACTATGTATTTAGACGCAAGTTTCCAGTGACTGGTATGGCGATCCAAAGAGTTTGAACTTGTATGTTTGAGACTAAAAGTAGGAGTGTAAATAAGTGTGTATAATTATTACATTGTTATTATTTTGTCAATTTTAAAAATTTCTAAAATTTCTTGCGTAATATTTTTTATACTCATAGATTTTGGCTTTCTTTAACATACATACATTCCTTAACGCCTTTAATCCCCGAAGGGGTAGGCAGCCAACCAACGGGCGGCGAACCTATTGCCATCTACCTGGCACATCATTAAGCGAGCGATATTTATTTATTTTATTATTTATTGTACACTTATATAAAACATTTTAAGGAATTATATATTAAATACAGTACAATGGGTGGCCTTATCGCTAAAAGTGATTTATTTCATTTATTAATAAATTATTTTTTTAACATAACTACTAAATTTTATATTATTATAAATTTGATCAATACGTTAAATGGCATAGCCTTTGGTTTTGGTGTCATACACATAATCTTCATAGGTCCTCCAATTATTTCTGATTTTACATTTACGAAGTTTTGTAATATGATTGATTGATTTCATTATCATCACCCTAGTGTTATCCTAGTTACATCCTAGACTTTCAGCTTGTAGCCCAAGGCCACTTAAAACCAGAGTCAGTAAAGTAATAATAAGTATGACAGAAAGAAAGAAAGAAAGATGAAATTTATTCAGACATACAGCACAAAGGACGCAAACAACAAAAAATTAAAATAAAACTTAAAACAACACTTAGGTAATATTAAAATAATATGATTCAATGTTATAGCTGTTATGGGGTAGGTGTCCCAAGGCTGACCGAACATGTTGCCAGATCAGCATTTAGCCCAGTAAAGCCAGAGCATTCCTAGGCGACTGATTTTCATCCGGCACCTTTGTGACAACACGGATGTACAAACCCCGGCTACACTCAACGCTTATCATGTATTGTATTTAAGTATGTGTTAGTGTGTTATGAGTAGTGGTAAACAAAATACATATTATCCATGTATAAATTAATCAGTGGGTGATGTCATAAAATAGAAATAATAATATTAAAATAACATAAAATTAATTAAAATATTGATAATAAAATTATTGAAATATAAAAATAATGAAATAAGTATAAATTTAATGATTAAATTTAATATTTAATTTAATAATAAAAACAGCTTAGTATCAAGATAATTTAGTTTACATATTCAAGCATTAAGTACTGAGAAAGCGAATAACTTATAACCATCAATAATTGCTGTGATGTTAGGTAATGATAGCACACGTTCAGCCGTGGTGAAAACAAATTTAATGATTTATCATCATTTATTTCTGTCGATAGCCTTAAATTCTGAATGTATTTAGACAAAAGCAACTTATGCCTAAAGCTGACGGTTTCCATCACTAACTAATTGCAAGCATTCGCTGTTTAGCTTTAATTTTGTGCAAAAATATAACGTATAAACCCATAAAATATTATTATAGGTAGGCGTCAAGGCTAAGTTGTTGACATAATCAAACCTTAAGTGCCGAGATAGATAAAAGCCGTTGCTAATATTATAGAAAAGAAAGACAGTGAAGATATAGCACATGCTAGTAATAACCATTGTAATGTTATTAATAAGACATTCATGGCTAGATTCGCATGAAACGTCAGCAGCTTCAATCTAAATAGTTATCGGAAACTGAGCCGTAGAAATAATTAATCATTGTGCGAGAAAGGGCTACAACATGCGTTTCCGACTAATTCGAAAGCATGTAATTTGTATATGAGGGTATATCTTTTGCTAATTTTTCGGAGATTTGCTTGAATACATCTGAAAGCAGAAAACAAATTTAATTAAATTTTATTACGAACGTATTCATTTATGACAATACGTCGCCGTCGTAAGGATGGGATGTCCGCCTGCATCGTGAGAACAATCGCTACATCTATTTTTATCGATAGCCCTAAATTGTGAAAGTATTTGGACAATAGCTACAGAGAAGCTGACTGTGCCCATCACTAATTCAGTAATTGCCAATAGCTATTATGTGCCGTTATCTCGTATTTCTGCAATTACGCGTCCGGTGACTGCTAGCGTTTGTTGTCATACTGACATACATACAGTTTGAATTACCTTCGTCTATTTTTGTTTCCAAATTAAGCGAATTATTGCTTTTTCTTTTGATGTTGCTTAAGGCGAGGATTTCCCAAAATACAGTGTTATCTAGCGTGGCCAAACGCGTTTTATTTGTAAATAACAGAGATTTAAATTCGGAAAAAAATATATGTTATTCTACAGCATTAGATCTTTATATTTCGGCCATTCGAAACACGATTACTGTCATTTGATACGATAGAAAATAATCGCGAATATAGGTCTGTTTAAACAACTTTTCCCGTTTCATTTGAGTTGTATTGGGATTAGAATTTTCAAAAGTATACCAAAAGAAAGGTCATGTAAAAGCGGATGGTTCTCGGCAATCACATTATGAATTTTAATATATACAAAAATATAATACCGAAAATACGTAATTTCCTACTGCCGACGCGCTCTCTCCGGCTTCGTTCAGTCCCGAGCGGGATGTAATGGAGACAGGACGTATCGCTAGTTTGCAGAGCGCACCGCAGGATTACGAATTATTTTATCGTCAGTTACGAATGTCATCATCACTTATTGATAAATATATTACATCTAGGTTTAGTTTGTAAATAGATATTGTAAATTTTTAGTAAGTAATAATAGTGTATATAAGTAAGAAGTATAGTTTTAAAAATATCGTTTTGATTATTGGACAAGATAACGACTTGATAACAACAGCATAGTTAGGTAACAGTACTTTAGAAAAATATTGATTTGTTGTATATTGTGGATGATTTATAGTATTATTGTTGTATTGGGTACCTATCTAATACAATAATTCACACTTATTCTGTGTACCTATATACGGAAATAAAATGTGAGATGTGCCTAAAAGCTATACAAGCGAATTTTATAGGTACCTACCTACCTAAATAAATACAAATATCCGCAGTTACCTACTTAGTGGTATTTATGGTTACTGCCCCACCCTCGTGGGTAGTAGCGTTATGTTATTTGGTATAACCTTCCTCAACAAATGGGCTAGAGAAGCAAATAAATCTTAGAAATTGGCCTGCTAGTTCCTAAGACTAGCGCGATCAAAAACAAAAAAAAATGAATTTCCGTCTATTCAATAATTCTATTGACTATTGCCACCAATATTATCATTGATTTCCACACTATTACCAAACACGGAACAATGGACACCTAATAATATTATAGTAATTATTTATCACGCCGAGGAAGAATGCACTGGTGTCACAGCTTAGAAAGGTAGGTAAGTATATCAATTTGACCGACAAATAATAACGAAAACTAGAGTTTATTATTGGTTGGCGGAAAATAAGCGTTGTGGGTGTAGGAGTATCATTTCGTACGTATGTATGTATGTAAAATTTTAACTTTTTTCACTACTACTTGCCGATGGCAGCGCCTAAAGGAGATCACCCAAATTGGGCTAATTTTTATTTTGCCGGCCAATAAATAAATTGTGTTATTTTAATAGAACACACTGTTGTAAACATTTTAACTATTACACCAAACTTCTAAGTCAATAGGCTTGTGTCCACTAAGAATAAATCGGTTTGATTGTAGTATCTATAGATCCATTATGATTTAAGATGTCAATAAAGTTTATTATTTATTATAAAAAGGATAAAGATTAATGTAATTTTTAGGATTCTAAAACTAAAAAATAATGTTTTTACTTATTCTTGTGACAGTGAACACCAATCAGAGAGCATTACGTCAAACAACTAAAAAGTAAAAGTTTCTAACTGTCAAATCGAATATAACAAAATAAAAGTGGGTGCATCAGACCAGACTTCATTCACGGATTGTTTTGTTTTGTACTTTGTGATATCACTCAACCGCTATGATGGTTTACAGCGTTTTCGTGTCAAATTCAAAAATATTTTTAAAAAGCCGTAATTAGTAATTTTGCTGATTGTTTTTTGAAGAAAAATCAGGTATTTCAGTTTAAAATCTAATAAAGGAACGAATCAATCGCTAATTACATTTTAGGATACAAGCGTATTCTCTGAGACAGTATTAAGGTTTGAATGTATGTCTCAAAGTACCGTAGAGCAGTTTTGTTTTGACAAAAGTGGTAAATCAAAGAGGTGTAACGGTAGTCAACTACACGTTTTCAGCCTAACGTGAAATACGTGAGCCTTAAAATGCAGTACACTCATTAAAAAAGTAAAAAACATATTTTTAAATACTCCTGACCAAATATAGAAATATCGTCTAAACCTTTAGTAGGAATGTCTATGACCGGTCAGGTACAGATGTCTTGCATTATGTACAGGCATGGCACCATGTGTTTGAAAAGATGTTGCGTCGCGACGTTCTCACTTTCCAATGTTTCGGCCGGTTCTTGTAGAGAAAAGGCCAGTCGGAAACACCTGGATATCACTATAGTGACAGCAGCCGCAACCCTGTCCAAGAAACGGCGCTACAAATGTTGGCGGAATGCCTCGCTTATGCATCCCAGCGCCGTGAACATCACCATCTTAAGCCTTTTCCGACCATTTTGGTATAGACCTCTACAACAAATTCCTTTCCGTTCTGTTTTAGGCAGTCTTCAACCAATTACTGCCTGCTATCTTTATGATGTCTTCTTTCTATCTCATTTGCCGTTCCAGCTAGTCATTTACAATCCCATGGTTGCCATTTTAATATTTGCTTGCACCATGTTTCGGGATTTCTGGCTACATGTCCGGCCGCTACTCTTTTGGCAACATCTGGTACTAGACTTTCTTTTCGGAGCTATTTATTCTTCTTTCTGTCTCTGAGTGTCACTCCTGCCAGTTTTCTCTCCATTGTTCTTTGAACAACTTCAAGTTTCTGTAGCGCTGCCTCTGTAGTAACCCAAGTTTCGGCTCCGTAGGTGAGCACTGGCAGGACGCACTGGTTGAATATTCTTGCTTTTTGTTGCTTCGTAAAAGCAAATGCCAGTTTATCGAAAGCAGCCCAACCCAAATGGAAACGTGTATCAATCCTGTTCACTTGGTTTGCTTTGCCCATCTTTATTTCTTGCCCTAGGTATAATATACTATTTATTGAAGAATTCTAATCGGGTACATCCTACTGCAATTGTTATTCCGCTGGAGTTTTCACTGGTCATGTTTCGAATTGGCCGTAAACTGATCGCGGCTATTGTTACATAGACTACAGGCCCATGTCCAAAATGGATGGGTCATATGAACCACCAGGTGACGTATATAGGACGATTTAAGAGCATCAAATAATAAGATTCAGCACTATGCCGTCACTTGTAAGCTGTCCAACTGAGTGCTGGTGAGAATTTGATTTTCTGACAATTTCCAAATAATTACCGACTTTGTAGCGCACCATTTTTTTTACGGCACTGCGCGCTTTCTTATTATTTATCATGGATCTATCGAAGGTCATAATGCTGTACAAAAATATATGACCGAAATGCGTACTCACTCTACCTGCACTTTTGAATTCTCATCAGTACTCAGTTGGACAGCTTACAAGTGACGGCATAGTGCTGAATCTTATTATTTTATGCTCTTATATCGTCCTATATACGTCACCTGGTGGTTCATATGACCCATCCATTTTGGACATGGGCCTGTAGTCTAACAGTTGTACCCTCGCTACCTGCCCTGCCCATAGTCTGGTGCGTGATGGCTTGGAACGTCAGCGTCTCTTTCTGTGAGGCAGTAATGCTTATCAATCAGATATTTCGCTCTTGGCTTACTACCCGTCATTACCTGATGCCATTTAAATTGCAACATGCACGTTATTTTAGGCAAAAAAATAACAGTAATTACTTAGGATTTATTTTAGAAACAGAATAGATTCTTTGAGCTGGAATATGATCTCACAGACTGCACTTAGAACCTTAGTGTAGAAATAAAAAATGTTTATTTCGTAATATTCTATAAGTTTATTTTAGTTGGCCGGCACCATTGACATATATTTAGTACATACCTATATATCGATGGCCGGCACTTTTAGAATAGCCTAAATTTGTATGGGGCTGGGTGATCTCCTTTATTATGCATGCACGTGTGTTTGCATGAGTATATATTGCTATAACTATTGCCCTGTAATAAAAATCTTGTGTATTATTGATCTTTTTCCGGTACTTTTTTGACAGAGTAGTATCTTAGAGATTGCATAGTTAAAATAAATATAACAGAATGTAATTATTGGTGATTAAAAGTAGCTATGAGTATCTTACCCTTTATGTGTATTATTGGTTCTATGCCGTTGTTTTGCTGACAGTAGCAACGAATTAATTAATTTATTTATTTATTTTTTATTTATTTTATTTAAACTTCCTGCAATACAATTTGCACGAGGCGGACTTAATGCCAAAGGCATTTTCTACCAGTCAACCTTAGGGTGATGCAGAGATGATAGTGGCAGGTGTGCTTTAGAGACTAAAAACAAGAGAACTAAATATAACAGTAGAATGATGGTAATACATATTTGCGAATAGAAACTCCTTATACATACATACATATAACATACATACATATGAATAAATATACATGTTTAAATATATTTAATAAGTATATATATATAGGTATATAATATAACATATATAAATATATATTATAACCATATTTATTACATACACATGAGTATTACAATAATGAAATCTGCTAATACATAGGTAATAAATGAGTACTGCTACTGAGAAGTTACCGATTGTCCACGATATAACTGGCGAACCTTGTACTTGAACGTGTCACGTGTATTGGCCATCCTAATTTCAGGAGGGAGAGCATTCCAAAGTAGGATAGATTGGACATAGAAAGAAGAATGAACAAGATTAGAAGTGTGGGATGGACAAAGAAGTAGAAGATTATTAGATGATCGTAAGTTCTTAACATGGTTGGAGCAAAGATATTGAAAATAAGGCATTAGATAAGATGGGGCATTAGCGGAGTGGAGAAGTGAGTATAATGTAGTCAGCGTACGCAAATTTCGTCGCTGACGTATTGGTAACCATTTTAATTCACTACGGAATTTCGAGACATGATCGAACTTACGAAGATTGAAAACGAACCGAATGCAATAATTGAGAAGTCGGTCAAGTTTATTGAGCAGATCTGCATTCAGGTCGAGATAACACACATCACCATAGTCAATTATGGGGAAGATTAAGGTTTGCACAAGCATTGCCTTAGTTCTTGAAGGGAGAAAGTTCTTCAGGCGATAAAGAGAGCGAAGAGTCCCGAAAACTTTCTGGCTAACTACTGCAATTTGAGTCCGCCAATCAAGGGTAGCATCTATGTGCAGACCAAGATTTTTCACAGTTGTGGTAAAAGGTATTACACATCCATTGAAAATGACGGGTGGCAGACTCGTGTGGTCGATTCTAGCAATCATACGCGAGCTTCCTACAACAATAGCCTGGCATTTGGATGGATTCACGCAAAGACCGAATCGATCAGACCATACCTTTATCGCTTGTAAGTCATAGTTAACTTTGCCAATTGCATCTGACAGCTTCTCTACCCGTGCCTGAGAGTAAAGCTGCAAGTCATCAGCATACAGGTGATACGCACACTGAAGTTCACGAGTTATGAGATTGATAAATAATGAAAATAGAAGTGGAGAGAGGATTCCGCCTTGTGGAACCCCAGCAGTCAGATCACACCAATTCGACGATGTTTCATCAGTGCGTACCGACTGCTGGCGTCCACGAAGATAAGAAGAGAACCAATCCCGAGCCTCAGATGAAATATTAAGGTGAGAAAGGACAGCCAGGAGAACATCGTGACTGACGGTATTGAAGGCGTTTGAGAAGTCAACCAAAGCTAACACGGTTAACTCAGCTTTCTCCACGCCCGCCCTAACATCGCCAGTCACTTTGAGTAGAGCGGAAACAGTACTGTGCCCCGGTCGAAACCCGGATTGGAGAGGACTAAGGATGTTGTTGGAAAGGATAAATCTGGAAAGCTGCTTGTGAACACAAGCCTCTAGGATTTTGGATAGGAATGGGAGGATGGATATGGGTCTATAGTGGCTCGGCATAGAGGGATTGGAGACTTTGGGAAGAGGACGAACGTAAGCTTTACGCCACACGTTGGGATATTGGCAGCAGGACAAGGAGAAGTTGATGATATGGGAGATAGCGGGAAGGAGTTGGTCGAGGGCAGTGGCGATCATGCGACGACTGATCTTATCGTAGCCCACTGCCTTTGACTTGATGGATAGGATAGATTTTCTTACTTCATCTGAGGTAACGGGAGAAAAATTGAAGGAATTAATATTTAGAGAAGGCCATTGTGCAATGGAATCAACCGTTTGACGCAGGGTTAGACGATCTAAAGTATTTGAGGTGACGAAATGTTTATTTATATCGTCCAACCCAATAGCCGGCGGAAGATTGCACTGCTTCGACCTGCCTATCCCTAGAGTCCCCAGAAATCTCCAGATATCACCTGGCGATCCGGAGTCAATATTACTAATGATATGTCGGCGTTTGGCATTGCGTATCATCTGATTGCAGCGATTTCTTGCAGCCTTGTAACAGGACCAGTTTTCATCCGAACGATTCCTTTTAAATATTCGGAAAGCCCGATCTCTTCTCCTCATCGCCATCAGAACCAACCTGGACATCCACGGTGCTGGAGGTCGTTTCACTTTGATTTTTCTTATGGGCGCGTGGTTGTCGTATAGCTGTATAACAGTTTTATTGAAAATTTCAACTTTGTCATCGATCGTAACTGCAACCATCAAAGGTTCCCAATCGATGGATGAAGCATCGGAGAGGAGTTTCTCCACATTCATCCTACTAAAGCAACGCGTGTGCAAAACCTTAGGTTGGGGTTTAGGGGGTTTAAGTGCATATGCAAGGAAAATGAGGTCGTGGTGGGAAAATCCGGGTGCGGGATATTGACCATGGGATACAACTAGAGAGGGATTGGAGGTTAGCATCAAGTCGAGCCAGGTATCATCACCAGTGATGTTATGGTGAGTAGCTTGAAGCGGTAAAACATTAAGGTTGGCTGACTTTAGGATGTGAAGGAGTTTTAGTGTGCGAGGAGATTGGATAGATAGGAGGTTGGTGTTGAAATCACCCATAATGACATGGTGCTCGTACTCAGACCCTAAAGATTCTAATACCATTTCTAAGTCGGTGAAATAATTTATATTAATCTAATCCTTTTCCCTAAGATTGATATCGAACAAGCGATACTTTCACATTGCGAGCGATCATAAGTTTTTTTTATAATTAACAACAAACATAATGTTCATAAATTATCTACTGATTACTATTGTCACTATAAACAAAAGCAATTTTGTAAAACTACTTTCGAATTTCATAAAGGTTTATCTAAAACAAAAACTTTGCAAATTATTTATACTCGATAAGTAAATTTATATTTCAATTGATATACTGCTTCAATTTTCTATACTGTGGCGCGAAAGTGTTATACCTACATAATATGGCGGCAGGTGCGTCGCGTCTCGCGTCGCGATTGATCGTAATTATACTCGCGAACTGGGGAAGAGGGGGGAGCCTCAAAACCATTGAGCGCTCGGAAATCCTCGCCTTAATTGCAAGTGAGCTCTTTCTTTTTACGTGTGATGTGCTGTATCGTGTGTACAAAAAGGTAATACCTCATCAGAATATCCGTTGCATTACAAAGAAGTGTGAGACATTTTATACGAATTTTAATTAAATTATTACTTGTCCAGGTTAATGCGGCTTTGATATTTTGATAAAGAGCTAGAACCCGCTCATTATTGCACTCTTAGTGCAGTGCTTTAATCGGCCGTTTCGCCATTTAGCAATGTTACTGACGTTTGAAGATAGAATAACTATCAAATGTAATTATTTTATTGTTAGGGGCCTAGAATATTATCCGCTACTGGTATTTTTACAACAAAATATTCTAATGCACGGAAAGTATTTTAAAAAAAATTGGGCTCTCCAAAGATGGAACTCATTTTCATTCAAAATGCGCATGCGCTTACTGACATCGCTGACCTGACGAAGCAGCCCAACCAACGAAAAAAACGTGTTTATAATTATCTGATGACATTTACACGCAAAACAATAATAATCAATCAATAAAATACAAACATAAATTTAATCCAACTGAAAACAATTTATCAAATAATTACAATCACAGTAATAAAGTTGAATTTATCTATAACATAGATCGGTAGAGAGCTTCGACATATAGTGATGTTATCATCGCATCAATTCCACTTGCTTAGCCCAGCTTTGGCTAGCTCACTTGTCAAAACTTACATCACTAACACACCCGTATGTTGTGTTCATTGGGGCGTAGATATCAGATCATGTAGAATTTCATGCTCAGATGAGCTTAAAAAATAATTAAATAGTTCATCATCTTGTATATTGTAATAGAATACGAGTAGATCGGTAGATAATATTCTTTATTGCACAATATTTAGTTGAACAGTACATTAATTAATATTCAGGTTGTAACGGGATTTTTTATAGGTATATTTAAAAATCGTGTGACTGTAATTAATAGAGTAAATTCTAAATTAAATATTACGTGGGACCAAAAAATTCATGGTGAAATGTGGGTGTAATATTATTACACCTTTGCTTACCTCTTCGGGGATTCAGGCGTGAGTCAATAAAACGAAAAAGTTTGGCTAAATATGCCAGACTTTTTTGTACAAATATAGTTTTATAAGAAATTTTAGACTATTTTATAAATTTTGTAGATACAGACGTATCAAGGGATACAGATGTCAAAATTATGAATTATCTCAATTTAAATTTATTTCTGTAACTGCCAAAATAAAACAAAAAATAAGCCACAAAATCTATAGAGGTGCACTAAATAGTTATCAGTGGAAAATTACGGCTTGAACAGCTGATGTACCATAAGCTGCCACGGCATAAGGAGGTATATAATATTTTAAACTAGCCAATTAACATCGGGATTTCCAAAAAGCCTTGACCATACATATTTAGTAGGTAAGGTGAAGTAAGTGTGTAGAAGCCTTTCTTTACTGAAACACAGCATCCATTTCGTCGTAAACGTTAAGTATAACCAGTTATACTCGTATTTTGGCGTACGTAGCTGCTTACCGACAAGCTGTCGTGTGGTCAGCTTGCCTCGTATGATAATGCTGCCCTTGCACATTTTGTGAATTGCTTGCATTTTAATACCTACTACCCTTGTACTCCTAACTGAATGTAGGTACATGTTGGCTCGTTTATGCCGTGGGTCCCTCAGAATTTTCGACCTAGCTCACCAAACTGTTATAAATTTTGTATTAAACCACGTTCAGTTCACTAGTATTGCTATAGTGTACATTAATAGTTATTTGTGCAACAAGAGAGCAAAGTTGTTTTTTGTTTCGAGTGCTGATTTTGAGTCCCGAGCAAGCGAAGGATTCTATGATTGATTCACGAGCGTAGCGAGTGAATCAAAGTTAGAATCCTGAGCGTGGTGAGGGACTCAACAGCACGAGATACAAAAAACTTTGCTCTCGTGTAGCACACATAACTTTTCACCACAGCAGTGAGAACACATATTACTTAGGAGACATAGAAATGAACAGGAATAGATTGAATTCTGCATAATCACTTGTTGATTTAACTCTTCTGGTGTTAAAGTACAGTCATCATCGCTAGTTTCACTCATCTTTTTAGATAATTTTATATATTAATATAATTTAACACGTTACGCTATACCTACTGTATCAGCATCAGCGAAATTTTTATTCCCGCTACTTTTTTAAATCACGTTTTAATACCGCGTCCCTGATGTTTATTTTTCAAATGTATCATTGTTATAATTCTAAATAAAAATGTATTGGTTAAATACTAATTTTATACTATTAATTAGACTTATTTTTATGAAAATCCAATAATAAATTAAACATGTAAACAATAACATATAAAAAAAAGTAATTTCTTTATTACAAATATCTTTTTTTTTGCGTTGCCGTAGGTGTTTTCTTTGAGGTCGAATTCCAAAATCGAATTTCGAATTCGAAGGGGTTTGTTTTTTCACTCACTTTTTATATGCATGTGAAAGAGACAGAGCACAGTAAAATTCGAATGTTTCAAATTTATGGCTGAACAATGTCAATTCGTGACACTGAAGATTGAAAAATTAAAAAGTTACTTTTACTCACGCTCGAATCAAAATCGCGTTTTGTTCACTGTTGTCTCGCAGCAAAAGCGGCATGTTTGAGCTGCAGTGGTGAAAAAGTTATTTTGACCTAGCTCAGCAATGTGTTAAAAATCTTGTTTTCTAACCACTGTAATGTAGCAAAAAACTGTTTGTTCTAGTGTACATTAGAACTATGTCAAGATATTTATCGTCTTCCTCTTACGTTATGCCTATTCACGAACGATTATTCAAAGATTAAAATTGCATCAAGGCGTTCTATGGCGAGAAAAATACAAATTACCACACACGCAAAGAAATCAGAACTACAAACGGCAAATTGGAAGCCATTTAACTTAAATTGTTTCTCATTCTGACTGTTAAAGAATTCATCTATTTGAAAAGTAGAAGTATTCAGTACTAGAATGTGTTAAACTTGTAAACTGGTCTAAACTACCGATGGCTATCCTTCTAGCACGGCAAGGTCGCCTTATAGAGAAGTATGTCTGTCAAATCTGATGAGTCCAGAAAGGTAGAAAAGTAATGCTAGGATGCTGATGCGATATATTTCCATATTCAGAATAAATTTTACACTAGACAAAACAATTTACGCAGTAAGACATTACTTGACGTTGATGTAAAAATGTCGCTGATAAATGAACTGAGTAATAAAACTGTCCCTTTAGGATGAATTATGGATTCCCTTGCTATATTAATAACATTACGAAAACGTTCAAGTATGACAAAACCAAAATATGAAAGCAGGTTTAGAATACTTTAATATGATTACTCTAGAATAGTATGTCTTATATATTTTTATACTTATCTTACTTGTTGTTATAAGATAGAGGATCTTTTTATCACTATGAAAACCGCACTTATGTTTTGGAAGGACAGAGGGAAGAGAACCCGCTTTATCTTCCCTCTCTCCTTTCTTCTCTGATTGCCTTCCTAGCTCAGGCGCTCTTTTCGCTCAACTAGACTCAAAGCACATAATAAAAAGTTGCTTTAAGAACTGCTCTACTTCGATATCGTAAGTTGTTGTCCTTACCTGCACGTATGTACACTGTACATGATAAAACCAGCGCCATTCTTCATGTCTAAAATAAAAACGTTAACGTTGGAGACCTTTACGGGTGGTATATATTATACAGTAGATAAAACCTAACGGATCATACCAAAATATACAAAATTAAATAATGTTTCTTTGTAACGATGCTCATATCAAATTATCCATTAAAACGTAACCTCTTGAACTACGCTCGTAAAAGCGATTAAATCTAATACGCCATAAATAGAACCAGTAGTTTCAATTAATATTAATATAGCTGGTAGAACAAAATACTTTTACTAATAAATCACATCAAGAGGACACTTAAGCTCTGTAAGACTATAATCGGTATTCGCCGCTGGCGATAGATTAAGGCTGATTGTCTATCATCGTGAAGCGGAGCGGACATTTTCCAATATAAGTGTTCGCGACGTTTTCGTTCCATACTGAGTGTACACAGTTCAATAGGGTAATGGTTCTGAGTCAGAATGAATAAGGCCTGGCGTTCAGTTGCACATAGTTTTCCTAGTAAGGATCCTAGTCCCGCACAAAGGCTAAACTGAAGCTAATTGATTTTTTATCATTTGTGTTTATATTTTTTCTGAGAGCCATTATGAGGCAAGAAGCAAATATTTTTGATCAAGATACTTGGACACAGCTCAGCTCATCTTTCGCTAGGATATAAGGCATTCTCAAGTACGGAATGCTACCAGGAGATTACAAGCCACATCGGTAAAGTCTCGAAGCTCGTTATATTGACTTCAGTTATACTAAGACCATTAATAAGTAATCCTTGTTCCATCTTCAGAAAGGAATTATACTGTCCTATTTTGAGAGTTCTTCTCAGTAACAGCAGTAATTGTCCCAAAATAATATTAGTTTTGCAACTTTGTTATGTGTACGTCTGTTTTGAAAATTTCACGAATACTTAGCTAAATCTACATACATACATAGTCTCACGCCTATAACCCCGAAGAGGCAGAGGTGTATTTCTACGCCCACTTTTCGCCAGATATAGTTTAGTCCCACGTAATAAGGAGCGAGCCTATTGCCGTACCGGGCACATTTCCAGACTCCGTGCTGCTACTGAGAATTTCGAGACAGAAAAACCCAATAACACTGTCCGACCCAGGAATCGAACCCGGGATCTCCCGATCCCCCGATAGCTAAATCTAACCCCTTTTTAATCTAATTTTGCTGATTTTTACACTTTAATTTCAAAAGAAAATGGTTTTTAATTGAGAACTTACTTCAAGGAATGTACCTAAGCATAATAAATACATTTACGAAGTAGAAAAAACTGATTTCTTCGTAGTGTCATTATAATAACTTAAAATGTAGGTATAATGGATTTTGGTTTAGCTTAGGCACTACTATGACACCAGTTGTTATATTCGATCTCTGTACCATAAACAATGTATTTAGTTCACATGGTTATAGTTAGTGTTGTTCGTAGGATCATAAATGTTGGTATCTCTCAAAGTAATATATGTATATATGAATGAAAAGTTTATACGAAAGAAATTTCTCTAAGCATCATAACCTACAAGTTTTAGAGGTTTCTTATAAAATACAATTGTCAATCATTATCATTGTGTTAGAAACAACAAGTATGTATGTAATAAAAATTTTATATTAGTGTCTAGCTGTTACTATTGTTATCCCCTTAATGATAATAACTTTACTGTAAATGCATGTTAGGTAGCTTTATAAAATAAATATTCACAAATGCATCTAGACAAAAAGCCAAAAACGAGTCAACGCACAGCTGGCTGGGCACTTAAAACAACGAAATACATACAATAGTACAACCAAAGTATTCTCTATGATTGCTTTAAACAAATTAAAGTGCCCGAATTCCCAACCAAACCAAAACAAAGAGCAGCATTTATCCACATACGGCTCTAATATACCTTAATGACCCCATGAGAATCTTTAGACAACAAAAAAAGTACACCTACCGGGCTTGAAGTACCGTTCTTTATTGATGGTTCAATTGCATCCGACGTAAAAGCTGAAATTTTATGTATTATCACGTTTAAATTGCTCATAAAAAACCTAATAAAGCCAAATTGCTTTTATGTCTAAACATGACTATACGGAATTGGGATCGCGTGACAACCTACGCACACCCACTGTAGAAACTTTGGACTATTAAATTCCGGTTGTTATGAACCAAAATATTCTGAAGCCGCGGATTTTATTGAAAATTATGACTTCTTTATTTCGACAGCTTTTATATTCTTCGGTGAGTTACTGGGTATTCTGATTTCTGATCTTGTGAAAGTATATTACCTAACGGTAGAAGCTATGTAACTGGCATAGTATATCGCATCAAACTGTCAGAAATACGGATTATGGTCTTTTTGAATATTATTTACGAAATTAGTTGCAATTTAAAATAACATAGAGTAGAGATTTCTTTATAAGGAGATCAGTCGGACTGTGTTAGTGAAACCGTTCTAGAGAAGACCGCACCCTAATGTTTCAATTGGTCGTATACCGTTAAATTCGATTCCTAAGTGGAATGGCGGTGAACTATATAGGTGGCATGATTGTATATCACTCTTAAAAATATAGCTCAAAGGCGTGAGCTCTTTACTTGACAGTGCAGTTTTATGGTAAGTTATTTAGAGAACATTTTTGCACTAGTCGCCAATTAATCGACATCAAATCACCGACATCAAGGAAGCTGCTTAGCTCGACCGACACGCTTCCTGGTTATAAGATCAAAGAAAACATAGCTGCAATTTAGTAGCAACATTGTGGGAAAACATTGTCGTATCGGATGTCGTGCATTAAGCGATTAAACGATACATTACATGGCACTTATCGGCACTTGCGCCAATGGACAGATTGCCCTCGTCCGGGCAAGTACGACGTTCCTCTATTATCCAATTCATACGAATTTGCAGAGCTACGTTGATCTGTTTATTGTGTATTGCAATAACGCTTAGCACTTGTGCTGATACGGTTAGACTAATCTGGTTAACAGATTGAACTATTTGCTAAATGTGTTTAGGTGTCAATGTGTAATCTGTTAGCTCTTTACAGAAACTAAAAGTGATGTTAGGCTTTTGTTTGCCTGTTTTTTTGTCACTTTACTAGGCCCTTGCACTATGACAACAACGTGGCACTAAATGTAAATTCACAGTTATTATGTAATTAATTTTAAAATGAATGAGTGACTTTCATTTGATTTGGAATCGAATGATTTCTTTGGCACATTGACATGTATCCGTGTCTATCAATTTGAGATTCTGAATGCTTGACTATATTGTTGTCGAAATAGTTAGAGCAACTGCAGTTGATAGTTATGTGGTTATGTCGTTACAGAAGATTGTGATAGGGGACAGGCAGTAGTTACGAATTGTATCCGTCTGGCTTAAATTGCTTGGGGCGAAGAATGTTATGAAATAGCATTCGAGTTTAATTCAACTATTACTGGACTTTTTTATTTTGAGGATTATCACTAAATACTGATATTTAACATAAAATGTGCACCTGCTGATTTCATTGAATTTTGATATTTGACATAAAATGTTTAAAGATTTTGTATAAAGTCTAGAAAAAGTCAGGCAGAAAACTTGAGGTAGTAAAATGAAATAAATAAAATATTTATTTGAAAATCACAAGAGATACAGAACAGTTACATACGAAAAACCTTAGTATATAAGTCTACAGATGTACCTAATGTGTATAATACTTGTACTAAAGTTTGAACAATATAGGAATTTGAATTGAATTGAATTTGAAAATGCATTATATTGTCGGCACAAAAAAACTGGGGATACTCGAAACATTGAGGAAGTGTCTAACATTTGCATAAAAAGTACTTTCAAGTAATAATTGAGAAAGTCACCGGTTATTACATAAAGGTGGAAACGATAACCGCAATTTCAAAACTATTGATACAATTAAAAGTAAACTAGTATCATAACTAGATCACATACGTAACAAGTAAAATTATATAACGTTATTAAACACTGTATACAACCGAAACTTGGACATTAATTTATCACTTTCTCTGTTTGGCGGCAGACAGACAGTTTTTAATTAAGACTCACTAGAACAGTGGCATAAATGGCCATGGCAATAAGAACGGCATTGGAATGGCAAGTCAGAACTATACGAACTTTGATAGACATAGTTTTTATTAACAGATCTATCCTTTACATCTATACATATTATAAAACGAAGTTTCCCTTTTTCTTCCCCACTGTCTATATATATTTTTTAATAATTTACAGTCTCACGCCTGTATCCCCAATGGGGTGGAGGTGTAAATATTACACCCACATTTCGCCATGATTTTTTAGGTCCCACGTAATAGAGGGCGAGCCTATTGCCGTCACCGGGCACATCACCAGACTCCGGGCTGCTACTGAGTATTAGAAAAACCCAGTAACACTTTTGCCCGACCCGGGAATTTAACCCAGAACCTCCGATCAGCAGTCGCATACGCTATCCACTGGACCATGTAGGCAGTCAAAATGAACGCGTTAAACTCAAGAACAATTGAACGGATTTTTGTATGGTTTTCACCAATAGATAGAATGATGCCCGAGGAATGTTTAGATTTAGATGAACGTGGGCGGAACCGCAGGTAAAATCAAGTACTTAATGTGATAATATCAGGTCATGTTTATAAACTGTCTTGTTGCTGGGACACAAGCCCGTTGTCAATGTGAGAAGGGTTAGTACAGTTTATCGCGGAACCCAACAGCGGGATGACAGACTTAACATGTCTTTCGAACTGTCTGACATGTAGGTTTCCTGAAACTGTGTTGTTAACCATTTGGAAAACGATTAATTAATAATTTAATATGGACATCATTCAATACGTTTTAAATGCGCGCCGTAGATTTGAACTCGAGACCCTCTGTGTGCTAGTCTGTTCACTTGGGTCTCTCCACTAGGCTGTCGCTGCATTACATTGCAGATTTTCCATGCAGGAAGCTGCTAATTTATGCCTTGCTTTAAGAGACGGTGGCTTCCAAATCCGATTCCAAATCAAGTGAATTTCACACTTTAGTCCGTGTGGTGGCGGATTAAGAATACGGATTGTCACCACCCCATATCATTCCACGGGTGTCGTAAGAGCCGACAGAGGTAGCATATTATGCAGAGAACAGCACTGTGAGAGAAGGAAAACTAGATACAAACCCTATCTCAACCCGTTTGGCCAACGTGGTATATAGTATGCCAATTCCTCCTTCAAAGGAGAGGCCTAGTCCAGCAGTGGACTGTTAAAGGCTGATGATGATGATTAAGAGACGGATTGCCTAAAGCCATACATTCGGCGTAATACTCACATAGTCTGTTATAAAATTATTTAAAGAAGTCATTGAGCAACACAGTTAGTAACAAACTCTATAAATATCTTTTAATAATCTTCCCGACTAATTTGATTTCGAAAGCAATAAATTCATACAAATTTTAATTACCAGAACACGACCGCTACTTGTCGTTTTAATCGTATTAAAAGAGAATATTTCTTAGTATGAACCACGTGATTATAAGTGCCGACCTTTTGTAAGAGGCTTTAGGATTAATTCGACGTGCATGCGACGCTAGTCTGACAGCTGCTTTGACATAATATTGTTGGGATTAAATTATCTGTTCCTAATTCGATTATTTCGATAGCGGCAACGGTAAGTGTACTAGTTTAGTTTTATTTTTAGAACTCAGGTGATTGCCAGGCAGACTTGTAACAAGTTTATGGCTTGTTCCTCATAATACGCATATTACGCATTGATTGCATTTGTTCCTAAATAATGTCATTTGCATAGTGTTTATTTTTTAACCGACTTCAAAAAAAAAGGAGGAGGTTCTCAATTCGGCCGGTATATTTTTTTTCGATGTATGTACACCTATTTCTGCGAGGTTTCTGAACCGATTTACGTGATTCTTTTTTTGTTTGATGCATGATAGTTTCGAATTGGTCACATAAAAATTAAAATTGATTCAGGTAGGCCCAGTAGTTTTTATTTTATTAGCATTTTTTTATTTACCTTCACCAATCCCGATGTCTGAAATAAAATCTCGCTAGTAAATTTGATCCACTTCCCGGTTACCGATTTAGCTGAAATTCTGTATATGTATGTAAAATGGATAACAATGAAAAATGATTATGACATAGAGCTGATCTGATGATGGAATCGAAAAATGGCCATAGGAACTCAGTAGATAAATAAATGACAAAACTCTATCGAGTTTGGGCTTGTTACATTCGACTTAACGAGCACTTTGGTGCGGATGGTAACTAGGGTCTGATGAAGGAGCCTAAGGTGGCCATACGAACAAAAAAAGGTGGCCATACAAACTTAGTAATTACAAAAATCAATTTGGCTTGTACAATGATGATAATGGTGACTTCAAGGACGTAAATCATGCGGTAAGGCCGTTCCTTGAGATCTATATTTTTTAAGGGGCGCAGCACCTCTTGTAAGTCTACCCATAACTAGTTGACAATACAACAATACACTAAAAAGTATTAAATAAAAATAACTACGTTAAAAAGAACCGACATCAAAAGCTAAAATGTAAAAATAATAAAGATTTAAAGGACAATGGCAGATCTCCATACATCAAAATGTCTGAAATTAAATTGAAGCGTACAGTAATAAAGATATATCAAAAAATTCGGCGTAAGTAACAGAGTCTATAAATGATTCTATTTTCACTCGAGAAAGCCGGAAAAAGAAGATATCGGTGTTTTAATTTTTAGTTAAGAATGAACAATGTAGGTAGGTACGTTTGAATTATCAAATGACATATGTCAGATTGACATCAAAACGCAGAAGTATTAGCATCTTACTGTTACAGCCAAAGACAAAAGCAGAGCCGCACATTTTAAATCGATTTTATATGAATTCGATACAACATTAAAAAGTGCTGTGACGTTTTTATTTGATTTAAAAGTTGTAATGCTTCAAAAATATTAGCTTATTGATATAATGCATTTTCATAATTATATTTTAAACCAAACCAACCCTATAAAGGTCGATCGGATCGAGTACTTATTTAATAATCGATACGGATCAATAGCACTCACGTATATTCCTGTCACACCATTGTCTATGGCAACAATCAAATAATAAAGTAGGTACCTAGTTCGTAATCAGTTGGAATGCTTTTTATTATCATAAAATACTCCGGCTTTAACGAGACAAAGTGAAAATATTAAACATCGTAGAAAAAAATATCAATTTGTTTTGATCATATGAAATTCAAGGTCGCCACAACAAACCCAGACTAAATTCTGCCATTGTTCTTTAGTTAAATACTACCTATTATTTATAATTTATATGCTATTTACTAATAGGTTTGAAGTTGGTGCCAAGCTTTTAGCAAATAATGATATTTGAATCACTTAAATAAATATGAGCAAATTAATACATTACTTCTCAAATAATAGGTAGTGTTTAATTAATATTAAATCTTTATTATATCTTTATTATGTCGGTCTCTACACCGACAGACTGCAACGCAGAGGGTCCGAGTTCGAATCCACGGGACGCACCAATGACTTTTTGGAGTTATGTGCGTATTAAATTGTTAATTATCGCTTGCTAAACGGTAAAGGAAAACATCGTGAGGAAACCTGCATGTCTGAAAGTTCTCCATAATGTTCTCGAAAGACATGTGAAGTCTGCCAACCCGCACTAGGCTAGCGTGGTGGACTATGGCCTTACCCTTCTCACAGTGAGAAGAGGCCCGTGCCCAGCAGTGGGACAGTTTATATACAGGGCTGATGATGACGATGAAATCTTTATTATTTTTACTTTTTAGTTTTTGATATCGGTTCTTTTTAACGTAGTTATTTTTATAATGTATCAAAATGATATTGAATACTAGGGGTGAACTTTCATTAGGTAAACCTTATTTTGGAATGAGAACGATTATACTTTCTTGTTATGTACAAATACATTACATTGTTATTGAATATCTATTTATTAAATATTTCAGCACCTCGAGAACAATCTCTAGGTGCAGTTATTTTCCTTTTTTTTAAAGACAACTCTCGCACTAGGACTAAATCCTTTGTCGCGGGGGACTTTACAAACATACAACTAACGGATACAATGAACACCCAGTACCGTCTTTACCATAAGGGCACTCGGGGCACTGGCCCAGGGCCCCCGTCCTCAGGGGGGCCCCCGATGGACAGACAATCAAATTTTGTGCCTCAAGAGGTCTTGCATTTCGTGGCGATAGTAAAATATTGGGATCCCAAAATAATGGAAATTACTTGGAGTGCTTAGAATTGATTAGTGAATTCGATCCTTTTCTTGCTGACCACATACGAAACAACGGGAATCGAGGCAAAGAAAGTAAATCCTATTTACCTGCAAATATTTGCAATGAATTTATTAGTCTAATGGGGCAGCAAGTTTTGAAATATATAGTAAAGGAACTTAAATTGGCAGAATATTATTCTATTAGCGTGGATTCTACACCAGATATGTCCCACATTGACCAACTCACTTTTATTGTACGATTTGTGAAAGACGGACATAACGCTAAACATATGGCAGATACCGTTTTAAACCTTTGTGAAAAACTTGATACTACAATAAAAGATTGGCGCGGACAGAGCTACGACAATGCATCAAACATGTCTGGGAAGTAGGTACTCTAGTGTTCAGACAAGAATAAAAGCAGTTTGCGAATTTACAATTTTCGTTCTACGCGCGGCACATTCGCTTAATTTAATAGCTGTTCAGACTGTTGAGTGCGTTACTGAAGCAGTAGCTTATTTTCGGTTACAAATACAAACAAACGGTGGAAAATTTTGACAGAGCATTTAGGTGCAAATAAAGTCCTGAAATCTCTTTCGGCAACTAGATAGTCTACTCGTGTCAATGCTATTAATGCTTTGCAAAACTGATATTTAAATATTTCCGAAGCCTTGTCTTCAATCGCAAGTGACACCAATCAATCAGGAGATACTAGAAACAAAGCCTCCAGCCTAGCAAAAAAGATGAAAAAATTTGAGACTGCTTTTCTAACGAAAATATGGAGCGATCTCATGGGAGTAATGAACAGAACAAGTTTAAGTTTTCAGAAAAGCACGATGACGTCGATGAGTATGGATATCGTAAGTAAACTTTACGAATCTCTGATCAGTTATGTCAATAACGCACGTAATAATTTCGATCAATATCATCAGAAACTGCACAGTTGAGTGGTAAGGATAAGTTTCGTGTAGACACTTTTATTCCCATAATTGACACATTATACACATTTAAAAATCGTTCGGCAGCATACAAAGATATCGATAATCGCTTTAGTTTTCTCGGTCAGTTAACAACAAGTGAATCTGACGAATTGAATAAAAAATGCAAAGAGTTTGCAGAATTTTACCACACAGACATATTGATGTCTTCGTGGTAGCTCATATGCATTGGCATATGAGTTCAAAACTGAATGTTTACATTTAGCCAGTATTTACAGAACATAGCAAATCTACCAACGGATTTAAATATCTCTACATTACATAATCTAATAAAGTCAGATAAATTAGAAGAAACTTTTCCAAATGTTGAAGTTGCTACAAGAATATTTCTTTGCCTAATGTTTACGAATTGTAGTGGAGAGCGTTCATTTTCACGGCTCAAGAGAATTAAAAACGAATTGCGTACAACAATGTTGCAAGAACGGCTAAGTAATTTGTCAATTATGTGTATAGAAAGTGATATCCTTAAAAAAAATTTTCTTTGAGGATATAATAGAAGATTTTGCTCAATAGAATTCCCGAAAGATACCAGTATCACTATCATAGCCAAAAACCAATGTAGTAATAATATTATATACATACATACAGACATTTATACTATTTTTATAGTCTCACACCTGTATCCCCGAAGGGGTAGGCAGAGGTGTAAATATTACACCCACATTTCGCCATGAATTTTTAGGTCCCACGTAATAGGGGGCGAGCCTACGAGTATTACCGTACATTTATACTAAACTAGAGGATGCCCGCGGTTACACCCGCGTTATTTAAGGCTACTGCTCTGCTCTCGTCACTCATAGCGTGATGTTATATAGCCTATAGCCTTCCTCGGTAAATGGGCTATCTAACACTGAAATAATTTTTCAAATCGGTCCAGTAGTTCCTGAGATTAGCGCGTTCAACCAAACAAACAAATAAACTCTTCAGCTTTATGTATTAGTATAAGATAAGATATTTGATAATCTATTATAAATAGATGATCGTAATAAAAGTTGGTGTTGTTTTTTTATTTTGCTGTTACAAGGGCCCCCTGGAAAAGCTTGTGTGCCCAAGGGCCCCAGCACACCTTAAGACGGCCCTGTGAACACCCAGACTCCAGACAACAATTTATGAATCACACAAGGTGATGTCTCGTGTGGAAATCGAACCCACAACACTCGGCGCAGTGTGGAGCAGTGAGGCGGCCGCTTAAACAGTTAAACCACTACGTCAACCGTGCAGTCATATTTTCTTTTTTTTGTTCTGTAAAAATGGAAATTCGTTCATTTTAAAAGATGGAAGCAGCAGCTAGCTTTTATTAGTACGTAGTATTTTTTCCATATACGTAAATATAATATCCTTTCATACCAATAAAAATGGTTTTTAAGATAATTATATGCTAAGCTTAAAGAAAAGCATCACAAACGTCATTTATTTTAATAAAAGAACTAGAAGACGCCAGCAGCTACGCCTGCGTTTTTTTTAATTTAACCGTTTTGGTCGATCCCGTGAGAATTTCGGGAAATCCATTCTTAGTGCACCCCTACGGTCTCCAAGGAACATACATGCCAAATTTCAGCTTCCTGCGCCTAATAGTTTCGCCTATAGTGTGTCTGTCAGTCAGTAAGTAACGCAAGGATTTTATATATTAAGATTTAGATAGACACAAGCATTATTAAATCGCATCTGCGTGTTGAGACCGGACATTAAATTAAGTCTATGGTAGCCCAACTTCATTAAGCATAACCATTTTATTTAATATCAAAATCATAAACATAAATATAACGAACGAAGTAATACATCGCATCCTATTAAATAACATGCTATAGTTACAATAATCCAATAAGCTTATAAATTAACAGCTATTATCGTCCATAACTCTTTTCAACAATCGTTTCAACGTTCACCCGTCTAGATAATATCTTATACACCCACACGACACCAAATTATGTCCCTACAGTTATCTAAATCATAGAATTAATACACCTACATATAGAACGGTATTGAAACAACAGGAACACCCTACTGTGAACCTCTAATTGGTCCGCCCAAATACAATTAGGGCTTCGTTCACGTTAGGCAAACAATTTGTGAGTAATTTTGGCCAGACTGTGTGCTTAGAGACGCTCTGTGGCTTAACAAATAAAATATATGCTACGCTGCTGACGATATCCGGTGAGACGACAGGTATGTTATCTTTTTGGTTGTATTTTATTTATGTATGTATACGGTTACTATGGAGAATTGTAATGAAATTTCCCATTGGTCAGCTTTGTTAAGACATGTTGATTTGTGAGGAATGAAAATAATGCATCTTATCGGTTAGTATTATATCTATGTGCTAACTTTGGTATGATCTAGGACAAATGCATAAAAAAGTAACAAGAACGAATCTAGACATTTCTTATTTATTTTTGAAAAGACAACTACCGCACTAGGACTAAATCCTGTGTCGCGGGGGACTTTACAAACATACAACGAACGGACACAATGAACACCCAGACTCGAAACAACAATTTATGAATCACACAAAGTGTTGTCTTGTGTGGGAATCGAACCCACAACACGCGCGCAGTGTCAAGCGGCGAGGTGACCGCTCAAACCACTACGCCAACCGTGCACTCAAAAAAAAAAAAAAAGATGTTGTAAAATCACATGCAATTGTAATTTGTGGCTATCGTACGATATGGCTCGACTGGTACTCATTACTTCTCATATCACCGATTATTCATATCTACATGAGTAACCAGTCAGCAGCAAATTAATTTGAGCAAACTCATACAGTAAACCTAAACGTTTGCCTAGTGAGAACGTAGCTTTAGTCACAGCAGGTAATCGACTGTAGTGTCACCTTTCACTTGGCTTGCGATTAATATGCACCCGAAACGGGTCACAGACCGCACTTTATACATATTGTTATATTTCCAACTTTCTAATACATTGCCATGTTGGTACGGTCTGCTGTAATAAGTTTGTAGTCATTAGTATTACAAGGCGTATCTTGTAGGCGTAGCGGACATGTTTAAAGCGGAGTTGCCAGTTGAAATTAATTCACTGGGAAACCCAGAACTACAGATGTCATTGATATTATGAGAATATTTGATAAGCTTGATTTTCGAATCTAAAACTTACCAGTTGATTGCGAAGTATTCTGTCATATTTTTTTTTATTTATCTGGTAAATAGGTACGATCTGCCCGATTGACTGTATCATACATACCTACGTGAAATGAATAGGTACCGATTGTCCCAAAAATAAGTAAATATGTATATTTATTTTGGAAAATTATATCAAGAGGTATATATACAATTCAATAAAATTATTTTAGACCATAATATGATCATATTCTAAGGTCATTATTTAGAAATCTTTGTTGCTAACAGCGTTAGCATTATACTCGTATAAACCATGACCAAATCCTGTAATTTTCTTTTTATACGTTTGCAATCCTCCCATTATCTCCCTCAAAGAACGAAGCCATCAAAGCTCCTTAAAATTGGAACCAAAAACAATAATCGCAAGCGCAGATATTTTATGATACAGCCAGTCAGCCAACGTAATTTAAAATGTCAGCCATCTTTTTCGAACGAGTAATTTTTTTCGCATTTCAAAATTAGAAGCTAAAAGGTTGACCTAGTCGTTAGTGTTTTTGTTCTTAATGGCGGGGCGAATGTCTGAAATTCTAGGAGCGAGTTGGGTCGCCCCGCCTACGTTCAGATTTTGTCGCTGCAGGAATCTGGAGGATAAAGTATTCTCATTGGCTCCCTTCATGTTCACGTGCTCGTTAGGAGAAATGCCAAATGATTTCGATTGTACATTCCTATCTATATAGAGAAAATATTTTGTTCTGTTTCGAAGATGTGGGCTTCAAATGATGACTATTAAAATTCAATTGGTTTGGTAGGAGTAAAGTAGAGGGAAAACATTCTTGTCGTTTATGATGACGTAGTAAATTTTATTACATACCCAGTGTTTAGGTTAAGTATACATTTGACATTACTGCACCAGGCGCGGTCGCAGCCTAAAATTTTGGAGGGGGTCACTCACTACACTATAAAAAATAGGTACCTATCTTAAACTAATACATAAAGCTGAAGAGTTTCTTTGTTTAGTTGAACGCGCTAATCTCAGGAACTAATGTTCTGATTTAAAAAATCAGTGTTAGGTAGCCCATTTATCGAGGAAGGCTATAGGCTATATAACATCGCGCTATGAGCTACGGGAGCGGAGCAGTAGCCTTAAATAAAGCGGGTGTCACCGCGGGCATCCTCTAGTCTGGAATAAAATAAACATTATTGCACAAGACAATTTTATTTTATAAATTACCTATAAAACAAATGGAAGTCGTCTTTTTGTATTTGCGAATCGGTTGATAATATTTGAGACGTCTGGTACTAATAAGTTGGGGAAAAAGGTTCTTCGGATTTTTTAAGTAAATTCAAATCATTTTTAACATAGTTTATTTACTGCCTAAAGAATTCTGAAGAGACCGAAACAGATGGAAACAGCCAAGCTCTCTTAATGTTTGCTGAGTGGCTAAATATGTGTGAGGTTTAGCGTTATTATGATGAAAAACCACACCACTTTTGTTGATTAATTCTGGCCGCTTTCTCTCAACCTACCCTGTGTCCAAACCATCTTAACATACCTTTCTCAATCAATCTTATCACACAATTCTTTACTCAATCGTTCAAAGACACTCCACACATACTTCACAGTGCTCTCATTTCTATAGCATTTATTCCACTTTCAAGTCTCTTCTGCCATACCCAACATTCACTACCATACATAAGGGTAGGCACTAAAAACCCTCTATGCACAGCCAAACGTGCCTTTTTGGACACGTTCTGGCTGTTCATAAATGCCTTCAGAGCTCCATTCACTCTATTACCTGCAGTCTCTTACTATGTCTCAGTCTATACTCATCTTTCAATATCTTCTTCATTCTTACTCCACTCGTTCTCGATCGATTATAACATTACAAGCCGTAACACATTCCTCCTTTTCAGAAACCATAACTTTTGTCTTGCTCACATTCACTTTCATTGCTTTCCTCCCTAAAGCACCTTGCATGATTGATACCATCTCCTCCGCTGCAGACGCAAGTATTACCTGATCATTAGCATAAAGGAGGCATTAGCAAGTAACTCAATCATCCTTAATCCACAGTCACTATGTTTCAAATCTTGCAAACAACTAAGCTGTCCATGAAGATAACAAGATAACAAAAGATACAATTTGCCAACAATGCTGAGAAGGCTAATGCCTCTCTAGTTCTTGCAGTCTTGTTGCGAGCCTTTCCCCTTATAAAGAGGTACAACCACCGCTGTGGCCCAGTCGTCAGGTACTCGGCCGGTGCTCCAGCACAAGTTAAATAAGCGCTGCAGCTGACCAACTATGATGCCCTGTCCAGCCATAAGGTTGTAGCACACATATCAACTCGGAAAGGGATCGGTACCGTATCGCCTTTCGCCTCGCCGCCAAACAGGCGTCAACCTGACGTAACCACGTAACGTAAGCGGATCGGAAGCTCCGGCACGTCGACTCGGCTACGGATAGGCGACGCCTTGCTTACGGCTCGCCGACCGCTGGTTGACGGCTAGGCGCCACTACTTCAATCATTTTGAATCCGAACGCAGACCGCGGGATGGGCGTGGACGAAGAGGCGTAAGTTAGGCTACGGAGATCCGTAAGCTAGCGTACGGAGAACCTTAAGCGCGGGAACTGCAAGTCGACCACGCACCGCACCACGTTTGTGAGCTTGTCCCGAGGCGAGGCGATTACGTTACGATTCCGATTAGTGTGCGTTGCAGTAGGGAGCTTCATACAAAGAATACTGAACGGCTCCAGTTGATACGGTGCCGATCCCTTTCCTAGTTGATACGTGTGCTACGACCCTTAAGCATTTCAACTGTAATCCTATCATATCCTGCAGCCCTACCTAATTTCATACTTCCCAGCGCCTTTACAATCTCATCCACCCCAATATCGCTTTCATCATTTCTGTTATTACCATTAATTTCGGCGATCGATGTCTCTTTCAAATAAACCTTCAAAATACTCCTTTTATCTCTTCAGCACGCACGATTCACTATTCAGTATCTTTCCATTCTTATCCCTGATGATTGACGTGTATTCTGAGGATTGAGTTCTTCCTCGAACTCTACAAACGGATTTCCAGAAAACTTTATGTTTCTCCGGAAATCTTCAGGTAATCTGCTATCCAACTCATTTTTCTTTTCTTCTTTTTTCCTTTAAACAATTTGACACCTTGGATTGGGGTTTGTTTTCGGGTATGCTCCTTGAATATTGGTTTAATTTCGGAGTGTTCCTTCTCCTAGACGGGTTGCCGAACAAAACTAACGAGGCCCATCTTCCCGAATAACAGTTTTTTTTGGAACGTAATTACTATATGCCGTGTGGTTGACGGCATAGAATACAAGTGTCACCACCCCCTATCTTCCCGTGGGTGTCGTAAGAGGCGACTAAGGGATAACACGATGCAAATACCATCTTTGCTTAGAGACGGAAAACTCGACATCAAACCCTATACGACTGCCTCGTTGGTCTTGCGGCATAAATGTGCGCGTGGGATCGGGAGGTCCCGGGTTCGATTCCTGGGTCGGGCAGTGTTATTGGGTTTGTCTGTCACGAAATTCCCAGAAGCAGCACGGAGTCTGGAAATGTGCCCGGTACGGCAATAAGCTCGCCCCTTATTACGTGGGACTAAAGTATATCTGGCGAAAAGTGGGTGTAGAAATACACCTCTGCCTACCCCTTCGGGGATAAAAGGCGTGACGATATGTATGTGTATGTATGTATTACTATAACAAAAAAAATATAAATAAAACCACGGAATTAAAAATCAATTGCATGAACTAAATTCACCTTTGTCAAAGGGCAGATATTTATTAGGTATCTATGTCTCTCCCCCCCGTGAAATCTCCACCTTGTCATGGTGGGGGGGCTCAGTAACCGTGGATTGGTTACCCGCGGTGAAGCTAAGAGGGATCCAGGAGGGGACGCTCCGCGTGGGCTTGGAGGGGCCTGCGCAGGATGCGTCCAACGGTGCGGGTGCGGGGGACAGTTCTGTCTGTCCCTCGCAGTCGGGTGCGGTCGCGGGAGGAGAGGCGTGTCGGTGTTGCGTTGCCGCGCGCCCTATCTCCCGCGACCAAATGGGGGCGCACCATTCGATGCGTCGCGGTGGGGCCGCAGAGGAAGAGGAGATGAGGTGTTGCGTTGCCGTCCTCCCTATCCTCTGCGGCCGCTGGGCGTTTTGGCGGCGGAGTCCAACACCTTTATCCGTCGCCAAGGGGGTTTTGTTCGGGGCCCGCCTGACCATCTGGCGGGCCAATACCCGTCGGAGGGTGGCGACGAGTGCTTTGGTGATGCCCCACCCTCCGACACACGGGTACATGGCGGAAGTCGAGGTGGTTTTTAGTGGAAACACCACATACTCCGGCTCTTATTTCCCCCAAGAGTCGGAGATCCGAAGGGATTTTCCACCTCATAAAACAAAAAAAAAAAAAAAAAGGTATCTATGTCTGAAAAACTTGCATGGATCTTAAACTGTTTATGGAAGTGCTTTGGATCATTATTCCAAAATTAATTTTGACACAGTGTCATACAAATTAATTTTTTGCTGAAATGATCCAGACGATATTTCTCTCAATACCTTAAAAAATAGCAGCGCCTGTATATTGTAAAACATACGATTAGAAACCATATTCAATATTCAATATTGATACCTTCATATGTTACAAAATCGGAATATTTAAATAGAAAAACTTCGTTTGAATGTTTAAACTGAAATAACTCAAAATGTGTTCATTGTGGGGTGGAACATTTTGGCACAACTAGGTCCAATTTGAATCCTGTAAAGAATTCGAAACGTCGCGTCGGCTAGTAATAAATTTAAAAACATGTAGATTCTAGATCATTCCTTTCAAATGTAATAAATTAGTGAAACCAATACATCGCGATAAAATCCGTTAACTGTAGTTTAATTTCATGTGTAACATTCGCGTAAACGCAAGAATATAATATAATCTTAATATATAAAATCCTTGCGTTACTGACTGACTGACAGACACGCTACAGCCGAAACTATTGGGCGCAGGAAGCTGAAATTTGGCATGTATGTTCCTTGGGGACCGTAGGGGTGCACTAAGAAGGGATTTCCCGAAATTCCCACGGGATCGGCCAAAACGGGTAAATTTTAAAAAAATGCAGGCATAGCTGCTGGCGTCCTCTAGTATATAATAATAATATAATATTCTACCACAATTCATACAACACCATCTAGTCCCAAACTAAGCAGATCTTGTACTATGGGTACCAGACAATGTTACTATTTTTATTTTGCCTCCATCACAAAATTTAACAACAAGAATCACAATTCACAACTAAGTAGACAGCCTTTATCTTGAATCTTTACAATGAACCGACAAATTACATTATTGGGATATTGTTATACAATCTTTATCATAACGACGCATATCGATTTTGCTACGATTACCAAAACTACGTGGTTCGGTTCCTTGTTTCTAAACTAGATGTCATTTCCAAGTTATTTTGGCCATCGTGCCACTATAAGTCAGTAAACTATAAATTTATCGCTTTAACTAGAAATTTCCTTTTATTATTGGGCAAATATTTGAGATTTTTCAATTTGACCTTACATTTTGGGGGGGTCATGTCCCCTGTGACCCCCCCCCTTCGGACCGCGCCTGTACTGCACTGCACAATATCCAGGTGCAATTTCCTATAATGTTTTTAATTATTCAGTACAATGTACAGGTTAAAAGGCAGGCTTCAACAAATAAAAAATATAAATGAGTTTATAAAAATGTATAGAAGACCAACAAACTGACTATTCCCATTTTTATTTCCGTACAATTTATTTCCTTTGAAATGCAGTATTTATAAATACTTAGTCTATTTCTAGTTACCGTTCTGAGATCCAATCTATTCACTTTAAGAGAGAAATGCTAAATGCAGTACAAGCATATTTCTCAGGCAGATAAAGTAACACTTTTAGCTAAAGACCTCACAATTAGATTTGCAGACAAAAGTATCACCGTGAGCGATCTTGATTAATGAAATTGTGGGTTTCAGTTACAATAGGGTCACTAGTCATCTTGTTATCCCACGGCTAGAATAAGTACATTAGAACAAATGTCTGACTTTGCTTGCAAGAATGGTTATTAATACCCGTAAATTGTTCGATCTGCGATTTAACCACTATTCCCGTCTCACCACTACAGGATAGCACTTATATTACAGACACATTTAAAATTAGAACAAAATTTGAATCAGTTATCTGACAAATTAATTTATCTGAACTTGTCAGACAGCGGTGAATCGCAAAATATGAGGTGTAAGCAGATGTATGTAGTTCGCATCCATATAGGTATCGTTTAAATCTGAATGTAGCTATAAATTTGATAGCATTTCTGATTATATAGGCGATAAAAATGCTTAGGATTGAGCTGCTCTAATTCAACACAAAATTATGAATTATGTATAAACTGAACAATTTTAATTTGACTTTTTGTAAGCACTTTAAAAAAGTTTACACGTAGTAAAAAAAAGATAGAACATTATTTTTTAATCTCTACTGTAGAAATTCAGGCATGTTCGATCGCGGTCTAAAAATGTCTACCACTTTTCAAATTACATTCTTTGTCACGCTGGGTTCAGCATGGTCTAAAATACTATATCTGAGTACTTGTTACTTTTCAATCATTGGTAAGGCGAATCATTCAAACAAAAAGAGTATGAATATTTTTAGGTCGATTAAATAATTTGACATAATGACAGAATTGCATTTATTTTGCTGTAAAAGTTCTGTATTTTAATATTATTATAAAAACACTTACTTATTGTAATAAAATGGCAAGTTTAACGGTGCAACAAAGAGCTGAAATAATATTGCTTCATGAAGATGGCTTAAATATAAGTGCTATTTCACGGGAATTAAACATATCTCGATGGGCTGTGAGGTTTTGGATTCGGCGTCACGGCGCCATATTACAGATGACAGGAGCAATTCAGAACGTCGTCGGCCAATACTAACCGCCACGCAAATAAGGCTAATGGTCCAAAATTATGAAGAAAACGGCTTCACACAAACTCGTCATTTTGCTGAGCTGTATAATGTGTGTTCTCGGACAATTCGACGTGCTTTGCACCACGCAGGGCTCCACTAGACTGCCCGCCTAAATTTTGCAAGACTAATTGTCTTGCAAAATTTAGGCGGGCGGGTATTGATTTTGATTGATCGAATGTAATATTTACCGACGAAAAAAGCTATAGTAATGAAGACCATATAGTACCCCATAGTGAATCTGGTCGAATTTCGGTCAACTTATGGAGGTGGATGAGTCACGACGACGTCGGAGAACTAGCATTATTAGACAATGGGGCTACCGCAAACAATTATGTGTCTCTTCTGGAAGAGGTGATGCTGCCTTAAATTACGTGCAAGATAATGCACCAATTCACACGGCTCGTGTTACTACGGCGTGGTTAGAGATGCACCGTGACATTCGCCGCATTCAATGGCCTGCTCGGTCACAGATTTAAACCCCATCGAAAATCTGTGGGGCATAATGGTTCAACGTTGGGATTGCCAGTCGGAAAGAAGCCCTGAATCTCTTAGAGCACATTGTGCACAGGTATGGGAAGGTATCAGAGGGACAGACTTGAGCGCGCGCCTTGTTGCATCTATGCGCGATAGATTACGTGCCGTTGTGGCTGCTGAGGGAGGCTATATTCGTTATTAAAACTTTTATTAACCAAAAAATATGTGTTGAATTTATTTTTTATTATTTCTGCCCATTTTTTATAAAGCACGATTCGCCTGGTTAAGGGCGCACACTATCTAAACAAAAGCTCACTTATGTGCTCAGTATGCGCTTTAACGTGACTAGCATACGATCCACTATCATTATAGCTCATAGTCTGACCAGTGACCACGCCTTGATTTTCGCTAGACGATATCATCATCATCATCACCCTAGCATTTTCTTAGTTGCATCCCAAGCTTGCGCTTCGGAGCCCAGGGCCTGCTATTACTGGTCTACCGAGATTTGACTTTGACTTGAATATCAGTTTTTACAAGGAGCGACTGCCATCTAACATCATTCTAAGGTTAGACCAGTAGTCAGTAGGTATAATTGAGGGCACTAACTTCCCACTAATTACTGCCATAGATCATGACAGCCGGGACTGCTTAACGTGCTTTCTGATGCACGGGGGTGAGACACCGCCAACTTCGGGCTAATTATTAAGAATTTCTTGATCATCATATCAGCCAAACGACGTCCACTGCTGGACATAGGCCTCCCCCAAGGTTCTCCACACAGACCGGTCTTGAGCCGCCCGCATCCAACCGCCTCCCGCATCCAACCGCCTCCCGCGATCTTGATGAGGTCGTCGGTCCACCTTGCGGGGGGCCTACCTCTGCTGCGTCGTCCGGTACGTGGCCGCCACTCCAGAACCTTTCTGCCCCAACGGCCATCGGTTCTTCGAGCTATGTGCCCTGCCCACTGCCACTTCAGCTTGGCTATCCGGAGAGCTATGTCGGCGACTTTGGTTCTACTGCGGATCTCCTCATTTCTGATTCGATCTCGCAGGGAAACTCCAAGCATAGCTCTCTCCATCGCCCTCTGAGTGACCTTGAGCCTTCTGATAAGGCCCATAGTGAGCGACCACGTCTCTGATCCGTAAGTCATCACTGGCAACACACACTGGTCAAAGACTTTCGTCTTGAGACACTGCGGGATATCGGACGAGAAGATATGTCGTAGCTTCCCGAACGCTGCCCAACCGAGTTGGATTCGACGATTGACCTCCTTCTCGAAGTTGGACCTACCTAATTGGACTACTTGTCCCAGGTAGGTATACTTGGCGACAACTTCGAGCGTAGAGTTCCCAACCTGAATAGGAGCAGGTACAACATGGACGTTCGACATGATTTTCGTCTTGTCCATGTTCATCTTAAGACCTACTTGTTGAGAGACTCTACAGAGGCCATCGAGCATTGTGCCTAGGTCTTCCATGGTCTCAGCCATGACTACGATATCGTCTGCGAATCGAAGGTGAGTGATGTACTCGCCGTTGATGTTGATGCCGAGCCCATTCCAGTCCAGAAGCTTGAAAACATCCTCTAGCGCAGTGGTAAACAGTTTCGGGGATATGACATCCCCCTGTCTCACCCCTCGCTGGAGTTGAATAGGTTTCGAACTCTGGTCCTGGAGGCGGACTGACATAGTGGCGTTTTCATACAAACACTTCAGCACTTCGATATATCGGTAGTCAATCCGGCACCGTTGGAGAGACTGTAGCACCGGCCAGGTTTCGATCGAATCGAAGGCTTTCTCATAGTCCACAAACGCCAAGCATAGGGGCGGGTTATACTCCTCGGACTTCTGTATAACCTGCCGCAGCGTATGTATGTGGTCTATGGTACTATAGCCTTTACGGAAACCGGCTTGTTCGGGAGGCTGGAAGTCGTCTAGCTACGAGAGTCGTCTCGAGACGATTCGTGATGACCCTCGAAAACAGCTTGTAGACGTGGCTCAGAAGTGTGATGGGTCTGTAGTTCTTTAAGAGGGTTTTATCCCCTTTCTTAAAGAAAAGCACCACCACACCTCTGTGCCACCTGTTTTACCCTCGAGAATGACGGAATTAAATAGCTTCCGGAGGGCTTCTCTAGCGGGTGCACCGCCGGCCTTCAGAAGCTCGCTCGTAATTCCGTCATCACCCGGCGCCTTGTTGTTTTTGAGCTGTTTGAGAGCCACACTAATCTCGTGCATGCTGACGTCCGGGATATCTTCGGTATAGTGTCGGGTCAATCCAGCTCTAGGGTCTGACGCTGGAGTGCTTGCGGGTTGTTGCGTTGTCGTGTATAGCTGTCCATAGAACCTTTCGATCTCCTCCAAGAGCTCAGGCTTGGACGATACGATTCTGCCATCTTCCGTCTTCAGCTTTGTCAGCTGACTCTGCCCAACAGACAGATCCCTCTGGAACACTTTGGATCCCTTATTCTGCTCGATCGCCTCACGAACACATTTTGTGTTGTATTGGCGGAGATCGCGAGTCAGAGACTTAGAGATCTGTCTGTTGAGATGCCGATATTTCGGCATGTCGTCGGAGGCTAGCAGAACCATCTTGCGCCTTTCCTCTAACAGCTCGAGGGTCGGATCCGAGATCTTGCTGGTTCTCTTGCTTTTCTGGGGCTTAAAGAATTTAGCCCCTGTTTTATGGACAGCATTCACGAACCCGTTACTGTACTCGTCCACATCTACGCATTCGCCCAGGCATTCGAAACGGTTCTTGAGTTCGAGCTGAAAGCTCTCGGGGTTTTGGATATGAACCGGTGCCGATTGAAGCGTGGACTTTATCAACCTCGACCGTTCGAGGCTTGTACAGATATTCAATGTGCCTCTTACCATTCGGTGATCGCTCCCCACTTTAAGTGAATTGATCACGGAGACATCATTGAATATCTGCCTCTTCGTCGACATGATAAAGTCCATCTCATTTTTGGTTGCACCGTCTGGACTTACCCAGGTCCACTTGCGGCATTCTCGCTTCTTGAAGAAGGAGTTCATCATATAGAGTCCTTCCTACTCCATAAAGCTAGCCAGCAAGTGACCCCGGGAATTCCGATGCCCATAACCAAATTGCCCCACTCTCAGCTCATCACCGTCGCGTTTGCCCAGTTTCGCGTTAAAATCTCCCATGACCACGGTGTAATGGGTTTTGTAGCCATGTATAGCCCGAGATATATCCTCGTACATGGCTTCCACCTCCTCATCGGGGTACGACGAGGTCGGAGCGTATACCTGTATGACCTTCAGCGAATACCGCTTGGATATTCTGAGTATAAGGTACGCTACCCTGCTCGACACACTTCCGATATTTACCACGTTGGTCACGAGAGATTTGTGGACGATGAACCCGACACCACCTTGGGACTGTTGGTCGCCCTCCCGGTAGAAGAGCAAGTTACCGGAATTGAGAACTATCGAGTCCTCCCCCTGTCTTCGGACTTCGGATAGGCCTATGATATCCCATCGCAACTTGCTCAATTCTTCTTCCAGCTCGACAATCTTCTCGTCGGTCCGCAGTGTGCGCGTGTTCAGTGTTGCCAGGGCCAATTGTCGTTGGTGGTGGTAGCCCGATCTCTTCCGGAGATTCTTCGCACCCCTTGCCCCGCCGTTACCATGGCCGCTACCATAACCAGGACTAGCGGGGCCGCCGGGGACTAGGGGCCGGTTTTTATAGGTGTGGTTCATGATGAGGGGATTTGCCATAATCGCCACGCTTGGCAGGCGTATTGGCGATCGCAGTGGCGGAAGTCTTTAGTGCTGGACGCTGCTGCCCATCTAGCATCTTGGATTTTCTTCCACCAGGTTCGGATGGTTTGACCGCCATCTTTCGGTTGACTGCTTGCGCTGGGGGAGATACTATGACGAGTATCTACTCGTCAGATTAACTCTCCCAGTGGGCGGTGGGGTCGTCACGTCCCGACGCCGTGAAGAATTTCTTGATAGAAATTCCTAATAATTTGTCACTAAGAAATTCTTAACAGAAAACCTTAGCAACATTTTCCGAGTCCGACCCGCGAATCGAACCCGAGACCTCATGATCAGCTGTCGTATGCACTACCGATAGACCAACGAGGCAGTATTACGCTAGACGATATCAATATTGTATTTTATTCAAAAAGGTTTTATATTCAGGATGTCGTATTTTCGCCATCCCTTTCATTATAATCTGTCAATGTAAAAGTCATTTGATAAACTTATTAATTACAAATACCAAAATCGTAAATAGCAAGTTTAAAATTACATTTATAGTTTCAGCGTAAATATCACGCTTGTAATTAAATGAACGTATATTATAAATGTACATACATACATACATAACGTCACGCCTTTTATCCCCGAAGGGGTAGGCAGAGGTGTATTTCTACACCCACTTTTCGCCAGATATACTTTAGTCCCACGTAATAAGGGGCGAGCCTATTGCCGTACCGGGCACATTTCCAGACTCCGTGCTGCTACTGAGAATTTCGTGACAGAAAAAACCCAATAACACTGCCCGGCCCAGGAATCGAACCCGGGACCTCTCGATCCCACGCGCACATTTATGCCGCAAGACCAACGAGGTAGTCGTATAGGGTTTGATGTCGAGTTTTCCGTCTCTACGCAAAGATGGTATTTGCATCGTGTTATCCCTTAGTCGCCTTTTACGACACCCACGGGAAGATAGGGTGTGGTGACACTTGTATTCTATGCCGTCAACCACACGGCAAATTATAAATGTGGAATAATAAATTGGTTGCCTCAAAGAAATTGGATATAGAGTTACTGTTGCCTAGTAGGTACAATATCGTCGTCCTTGTGTCAATGATGTGTTCATGCAATTATAAGCATATAAATACTTCCAGACCGCGACTGTACCTCCTAGAAATATATAATAATATAATAGCTTTGAGCATCATGCAAAGATTTTTCCAACAGCAGGGAAAATGGTGTTATTTTTTAAAACTAATAATTTATCTTCTAACTTTTTGAACAATAACCAATTTGGCAAACGAATTATTCAGTAAAATAATTATTTTTAAAATAATTATTTAACATTTAAATTATTTTCTAAGTAACACATTTGCGAAACCTGTATTATGTCAAATGATTGTTTTTAAAGTAATATGTTTGCGAAATGAAAGTTTGTCAAATGATTAGTTTTTCAAACGTTGTTTGTAAAATGATTTTTTGTCATACGTTCTTTGTCAAACAATAGTAAACCAGGGAAAATTGTACTTATAGGTACGTTAACTATAGATTAAGGTTATCATAATGCTACGAGATTTGCTACAGCTATGCAATGACATTTGTACTAACACACATAATTTCTATGTTTGAACAATTCTGATCTCGTTTTTATAAAGTAATTAACATTTACAGCAGGAATATAAAAGAAATAGAAGTAAGACTTTTCAAAATTGCAGATAAATTATTCAAACGACTTCTTTGAACCGTTTGAACGCGAGAAATTATTTAAATTGAAATACTTTTAATTTTTATATCTTTGTAATGAAACTGGCTAAGTTTTATATGATATTATTACATAGATATAGCGATTGTTGCCCTAATGTTATTAATTACTCTGCTACGGTTCTAATAGGTAAATTAAATACGCTTAAAACCACTAGTGCATCTCAAGACGCAGTTAAGACCTGTGAGTGGCAGTCCTTTAGAAGCGTTTAATCCAATAGCTATGTTACTACTATATAACACTGAACCACGGTAAATCGATTAAATATGTGAACCAAGATATCTAGCGGATTTTAAGATATTTAGAAATTCACGATTTTGTTGAATTGCAATACTGAAGTGCATCCCTACATCCAAGACTTTAGTACCTACTACCGAGATATACTAGGTAGGTACTAGTAAGATGATAAACATACAACAATAATAATATGCATATTATTTTGAATATCTCCATGAAACACATTCGAAGTACTTCAGGTCATCAGAAAATCTTAAATTAAAAGTCCCTCCACATTTTACAGTTTTTTATGATAAATCCTTTGCAGTTCAAGCTGTACGCTTGTGGAATACGCTGCCACCAGACAGGCTAAATCCCTACCAATTTTTAAAAACCTCCTCACTCAACACTACTTGAAATTTTGATCATTACTGTTATTGTATGTATAATGTTAATTAAATAGTTTCTAGCAATGGTTTATTCTATCATAAGGTATTGAAGTATGTATTATAGTGGATATTGTATCTATATTTTATATAAATATATATGCATATTATATAATTATATATATCATCTTTTATAGTATCTATAATTAATATAGTATTAATTTTGTGTGTAGTATTAAGTGTATAGTATTTATGTTAAATCTATTTACTACGAAGATTATGTATACAAATCTATTATGTAGAACACCATTAGCTACCCGATTTCGCTTAACATACTTAATTGAATATAGTCCATCAGGTTGTCTGGAAGAAATCGCAACCTGCGATAGGACCGCCCATGTACAACTAGACCTACGTTTATATATGTCTTTTTTCTATAATTGTTTTGCCTCTGGTGTACAATAAAGCATTTTCTATCTATCTTTCTATTCTATATTCAAGGAAGTACTACAAAGCAACGTAGTCTTCTTCCTAGCCTCGTGGCGCCCAGAGTTTTTATCGTCTCGTCCTCAACTAGGTATGGCCCGAATGTCCTTCTCATAGGACATAATTGTTATAGTCGTATACGGCCAAGGTCTTGAGGCGATTTTTTTGTGTTAGAGTTAACCGTTTTAAGTGAATCTTTTAGGGTATAATCGTGATTATATTAGTCCTCCTTTCAAAGGAGAGGCCTAGTCCAGCAGTGGACTGTTTAAGGCTGATGATGATGATATTAGTTAGTTTTTTTCATTTCAATTAGCTTGCTACCTTTTGTTCTTTACAAAGGACATTGGGTCACAATGACTAGACTAATACTTATTATTAGGTTAGTTTGGGTTATGTAAAATTAAACGAAATTTGTAGAAACTAAATGTTTATATCAATTCTTTTACAATTAAATGATGCCTGACTCAGATATCAGACTCTGCTTGCTAAACGTCTACACGTCTCACAGTTCGAGATGTTTCCCCACGACTAGTTACACGGCCACGGATACAGGATATCCCACAGTGAGTACGGACTCACTGTGGGATATCCTGTCTCTGGTCCGTCTCTTCTTAAATCGGATAGAGAAATTTCATCTCCTATCTCCTGGACTTGTTTCGGGCGATATGCGTTATCAACATTATCTACTGTGAAATCAGCATCCTCTTCTCCATCGTATTCAACTTCAGTGTTGCGTAAAGTACCGTCGTTCACAATGGAGTTGATTTGATCATCACGTAAACCTATAAAGCAAAGGACAATGGCAGATCTCCATACATCGAAATGTCTGAAACTAAATTGAAGCGCTCAGTAATAAAAATATTTTAAAAAAATCGGCGTAAGTAACAGAGTCTATAAATGATTCTATTTTCACTCGGTAAACCCAGAAAAACAAGATATCGGTGTTTTAGTTTTTAGTTAAGAATGAACAATGTAGGTACGTTTGTTTGAATTATCAAATGAAATTATGTCAGATTGACTTTAAAACGCAGAAGTATTCTGTAGCATCTAACTATCACAGCCAAAGACAAAAGCAGAGCTGCACATTTTAAATCGATTTTATGTGAAATCGATACAACATTAAAACGATGCTGTGACGTTTTTATTTGATTTAAAAGTTGTTTTGCTTCAAAAGTTATTAGCTTATTAATATAATGTTAATGAAAGATTAAATAACTGCATTTTAATAATTATATTTTAATAATCGATACGGATCAATAGTAGGTACTCACGTCTATTCCTGTCACACGATGTCTATGGCAACAATCAAATAATAAAGTAGGTACCTAGTTCGTAATCAATTGGAATGCTTTTTATCATCATAAAATACTCCAGCTTTAACAAGACAAAGTGAAAATATTACAAATCGTAGGGAAAAAAACAATTTGTTTTGTTCATATGAAGTTTAAGGTCGCCACACCAAACCCAGACTGAATTCTGCAATTGTTCTTTATGTATAGGTTCCTAAAGCATTCCTGATGGTGGTTTACAATATTAAGTTGTTAGTTAAATATAAGTAACTTTTTTTATACTAATTAAAAATATTTTTGTACTAATTTTGTCCCAACAGCCTTTACAAAGGACAACATATTATACTCGAGATTCCGAAAAATAATACCGGTAAATATACGAAATAATTGACAAAATTTGAGAAGTACCTATTGAGTAGCAACATTTTGAATAAAAATACACTTGACAGTCATGGATTACATTTAGATTAGTACAAAAATACGATTTACTTACCACGTTTTCGTGACGCAGCCATACCACCGTCCGTTTTCTTAAAAATGACGTCTGTTAATTGTTGCACCTAATGGTAGCATACCGGAAATAGCTCTCTAATATTTCCTTCAGAAATTAAATAAAATTATTTCTATACACCGCGAATTCTCTAAAAATCTATACAGAGTTTTTTAATATGGCCTTCTAAAAGGCGCGTGAGCGGTAATTGAAAGTTATTTGAAAAGAGTTCTGGGCTGGCATCGCCATGTTTATTTTGGGATATCAAAAGGCGCATGGGCGCCACGAGGCTAGCGTACTAAACTCAGTTAAATAACATAATTG
The DNA here is from genome assembly GCA_944739405.2 of Euclidia mi. Taxonomy (NCBI): domain Eukaryota; kingdom Metazoa; phylum Arthropoda; class Insecta; order Lepidoptera; family Erebidae; genus Euclidia; species Euclidia mi. The sequence continues at coordinate 11,464,527 of OX123198.2, read as the reverse complement.
AATAACGCGATTGAGCTGCACAGTAGACAAAATATTGTCGGCCAGTATTTCATTAGAGTCACAACAACAACGAACTATTTACAGAAATGCTAAATCAATCTCTGTTATTTTGTTCCAACGGAAAACATTCAATGAACATCGAATATTCCTTTTCACAAACAAAACATGGACGTTCCTTTTAACTGAATGAACTTGAATGACTACAAAAGGCTCAGTCGAGCGGTAATTGGATTCGGCCATCGACTTTGTTTTGACTTTGAGTTTCAGAAGAAATAATCGCGAATTGGCTTACAAAGTTGATGTCGTCAAGGTTACTGATAAACAGGTAGATTTTACTTGCTTTGTTGGCATCATAAAAGTATAAAGATCCTATTACCTCATTATTATTATTATCATCATCTTATATCACACTAGCTTTTTTCCGCGGTTTCACCCGCGTCCTGAGGGAACTACTTCGCGTACCAAGTTAATTTAGCCTAAGTTACTCCTTGGTACATCAGCTATCCGCCAGTGAAAGCCCCGTCAAAATCGGTCCAGCCGTTCCAGAGATTAGCGGAAACAAACAGACAAACAGACGAAAATTGTAATAAATGTCATTTCGGTATATGTACTGTGTATACATCCATATGCATTTAGTAAAAAGCGGTTATTTTAATATTACAAACAGATACTTACTCCAATTTTATTTATATTTATAGATGCGGCAAACGAGCAGATAGGTCTGGCCTTAATGGTATGCGATAACCGCCGCTCACAGACAACCGGCAAAGGAATCACAAGTGCGTTGACGACCTGGATAGAAAAATGAATAGGAAGAGGAATGCTATGATTATGTAGTATTTCAAGATGAATGATGAGAAGATTCGGGGGGATGGGCCTCGTTAGCCTTGGATGGCAACCCGTCTAGGAGAAGGAAAATTCCAAAATTAAACCACTCTCTTTGGGGGGATGGGCCTCGTCAGCTTTGGATGGCAACCCGTCTAGGAGAAGAAAAACTCCGATATAAAACCAACATTCAGGGAGCATACCCGAAAACAAACCCCAATCCAAGGTGTCAACCGACCCGTGCCGAGGGATTCATGGCCAGAGGGCAAGCTGGTCGCTAACGGAGGGTGCATGTGTTGGTGGTCACAGGGCACAGCTAGTATTCCATCTTACCCCCGTACAGGGCTCTGCGGGGATGGACATTCTAAATCCCTATTACTCGTGGGAACGCTATGAGAACTAAAAATAATATTTCTCCAGAAGGCGGCGACGCGGTTCGCAACCCATCACGTCTCGTTTCCCGCGAGGGCGAAAAGCGGCCTACGGAAAGCCGGTTTGCAACATTAAATGTTGGAGGAGGAATGGATGGTAAATTGAATGAAGTATGCCAGATGATGGATGATAGAAATATTGATGTTCTATGTGTGAATGAGACAAAAAGGAAAGGTTGTGGCCCCACTAAGCATGACAGCTACACGGCTTATTGGTCTGGGGTAGACAGTACCACCAGAGCCTGCAAGGGAGTTGGTTTAATACTGTCTGCGCGAATGAATGAGTGCGTTAAGGAATATGAATGTGTAAATGCTAGACTATTGTGGATGAGAATGAAAGTAGGACTTACTCGTCTCTTTATTGTAGGGGTTTACGCCCCGGTCAATATAGTAGTGGGTATGTCACAGCAAGAACAAGACGAAAGGCAGGAATTTTGGGAGAACTTAAGAGCGATTTTGAGGAAATGTAAGGATAACGAAAGATTGATCTTGTTAGGTGATTTCAATGGATGGGTGGGTGAATGGTAAAACGAGATGGATTTGAAAGGGTTTTAGGTGGATTTGGTGATGAGAGTGTGAATGAAAATGGAAAAGTTTTGCTTGAGGTTTATTTAGAGTGGAGCCTTTGTGTGACAAACACCATGTTTGATCACAAAAGGATACACATGTATACGCGTGAGGCTAAGAATGTTAGAAGAAGTATGATTGATTTTGTAATTGTAGATGAACGTTTGAGAAAGAATGTGTTAGATACAAGGATGTATCGAGGGATCGGCATCCACACAGACCACTTCTTGGTGATGAGCCGGATAAGTGGACTCTTTAAAGGATGGCGACACCGAGAACATTATGATAATAGGGTCCTAGAAAGAATTAAAGTAGAAAATCTGCAAGAAAAAGATGTGAAAGATGAGTATAAGCGAAGATTGATAGCAAGATTTGAGAGGTTCAATGGCATAAATGATATGGAAGAATTATGGCAATCTTTTAAAGAAGAGATAGTATGTGTAGCGTCTGAAGTATGTGGTGTGATCAAGAGACGGAAAATACGAAAGGTTAAGAATACATGGTGGGACAAGGATGTACAATCAGCAGTGTCAGAGAAGAAGAAAGCTTGGTTAGATTGGTTGGCTGCCAGAGCAAATGAAAGAATGGGAAAGGCAACGAGTGATGACATAGATGAATCTAGAAAGGAGTTTGTTAGGTCAAAAGGAATTGTGAAAGAAATTGTTAAAAGGAAAAAAGAGGAAAAGAAAGATGAGTTTGATAGCAGACTATCTGAAGATTTCCGGAGAAACATAAAGTTTTTCTGGAAATCCGTTCGTGCAGTTCGAGGAAGAACTCAATCCTCAGAATACACGTCAATCAGAGACAAGAATGGAAAGATACTGAATGGTGAATCATGCGTGCTGAAGAGATGGAAGGAGTATTTTGAAGGTCTATATGAAAGAACGGCGATAGAGACATCGATTGACGAAATTAATGGTAACAATAGCAATGATGAAAGCGATATTGGTGTGGATGAGATTGTGAAGGCGTTGGGAAGTATGAAATTAGGTAAGGCTGCAGGATATGATAGGATTACAGTCGAAATGCTGAAGGCTGGACAGGGCATCATAGTTGCTCAGCTGCAGCGCTTATTTAACTTGTGCTGGAGCACCGGCCGAGTACCTGATGACTGGACCACAGCGGTGGTTTGTGCCTCTTTATAAGGGAAAAGGCTCGCAACAAGACTGCACGAACTATAGAGGCATTAGCCTTCTCAGCATTGTTGGCAAATTGTTTGCGAAGGTACTGATTGAAATAGTTATGGAAGTAACTGACAAGAAAATATGGGATGTACAAGCAGGATTCCGAAAGGGTATGGGGTGCACGGATCAAGTCTTTTCCTTGCGGTGCGTAGCCGAAAAAATCTTGGCCAAAGGTCAAAAGGTCTATTGCGCATTCGTGGATTTGGAAAAGGCTTACGATAAAGTGGTGAGGAATGAAATGTGGTCGGTACTGTCGATGTATGGGGTGAACAGCAGCCTCATACGAGCTCTGAAATCCCTTTATGAAGATTCTAGAGCTTATGTAAGGATAAATGGGTCGTACACGGATTGGTTTACCATCGAAACAGGTGTTAGACAGGGATGTGTAGCGTCGCCGTGGCTGTTCAACCTCTTCATGGACAGTTGTTTGCAAGATTTGAAAAATAGTGACTGTGGATTAAGGATGAAAGAATGATGAATTATACGAGTGGTGCGGTGTATCTGAAAAAAGAGCCATATTTACCAGGTGGAGTAAAATTTAACACCTAGAGATAAAAAAAAAATCTATATAATTTTTATAATATAGCAAGGTAGTAAAATAAAGTAAGTGATAATGTATAGCTACTTATATTTTTCTGAATTTTCAACTGAGAATATTTTTTTGCTAGCGTAACTTAAAACTATATTAAATATAGTCGGACGAAATTTCTTTTGCACTTATTTAATTTTTCTTTCTCTTAGCGTTATCCCAGTTTCAATCTGGGGTGCGCTTAGTTAACTTATAAACTTTCTTAATCAATACTTATTGTCTATTTGTATTACGAAAGTTTGTAAGCTAACTCAGAGAAAATATAAAAAATGGTAATCTTTCACCCGGTTATGGGTCCGCATCAACACATTTTTAGTTTGGAACAAGCATTTAAAGCGCGAACTAAACGCTAGTGAAACAAAACTGAAATTATTGCAAATAAATACATGGAAACGGTATACAATTTTATATTTATAGACTCACGCCTGTATCCCCGAAGGGGTAGGCAGAGGTGTAATATTACACCCACATTTCGCCATGAATTGTTAGGTCCCACGTAATAGGGGCGAGCCTATTGCCGTTACCCGGCACATCACCAGACTCCGTGTTGCTACTGAGAATTTGGAAAAACCCAGTAACACTTTTGCCCGACCCGGGAATCGAACCCGGGACCTCCGATCAGCAGTCGCATACGCTACTAACTGGACCATGAAGGCAGTCCAGTTAGTAGCGTATGGAGGAGGTATACAACTAAAGCCTTCCGAAATCCACTGCTGGATATAGGCCTCTTCTAATTTGCGTCACAATAACATTTTGACTGATTAGGATGACGACCTAATGGAAGGAAAGAGGAACCCACCACGCACCCTCGGATTGACCAGCCCAACTATTGCAATAGAAAAAGGCTAACAATACCGAACTCTTCTAAAAGGATAAGGGATATAGGAATGGTATGGGTTCCAGGAAGGTACCTGACTTGCAGTATTCCGCTGTATGCGCCGACTATTCTTCGACACGTGATTCGCCTCCGCACGAGGCATCCTCAGGAGCGATGGGCAACGACTGACTAGTCTAGACTGAATAGGATGAGTTGGGCTACTGTACCACGCTGGCCAGTCGAATTGGTATAAGGTTTGTTATCGAGTGTTCCGTCTCTTCGCAAAGATACTATTTGCTTCAAGTGTAGTTTCTTTCAACGCCTCTTACGACACCCACGGAATAAAATTGGGTGAAACTTTGTATTTTAATCCGCCACCACACGAATAAGTCAACGGAGGTAGGCCAGCCCATTTTTTTATCGGCCTCAGCATCGATGCCTTCAGGTTTACCCCACCCTTTGTTCTGTAATCTGAGTATCCCACATTCATTTCCTTTGATCAAATTAAATAGAATAGAACACATATGGTTTTCAGAGTGGGAACACCAAAGCCATTAGTACCAAATGAACGTACTCTAAGCTCGCACAGTTGAGCTTAAGAATTTGTATAAAACATACCAGACAAAATTCCAGTGCGGATACTGCACTGCCTTAGTTCTAGTGTTTAAGGTCCTAGCTTTATGCAATAATACAGCTTCCAGTGGTTTGTGGATAGTGCTCACTGATCCGTATTTAAACTGAAATTGTATTCGTTGGTATGTCCCTTCATAGAACAGCAACGAGACCGAGACAATGGCTCTGGTGGTGCAGATTATTATTATTTCTACAGGATCTTAAAAGATAAAAGGAAAATTAACGCCAGGTGTCTAGTGGAAATGGGTTTCAGCGTTTCTTTTCTTACAACATTTGAGTCAGTTGTCAACCGTTACATTCTGGAAGTACTTAAGTATCTCTATATTCATGCTTTTATCATAAAAATGCATGCACCCGGTAGTTTGGGACGTGCGTTGTCTGTCGGTCAGTCAAAAACACTAGAATTTGATTTATATTTACTGATTGATAATATCCATGCCGACAACTACATGGGATTCTAGTTAATATACAAAGATCTGAAAACTATATACAGGGTGTAAAAATACCCTTAACGAAAACTGAAATCCCATGTTGTACCAATCACTACGAACTTTTTTTACTTCGGCACCATACCTGGGAAATTACTGGTTCAGGAGATATTGAGGCTCAAAGTTAGTATGGATTTTTTCTAATTAAGTACAAAATCGATGCATTTACCCTGCCAATATGTTCTTTAGATGTCCTATAGCCCCGTGGATAATTAGGTATTTCGAGAATTGCACGCGCGCGCTTTTAATTGCGATTTGAAAAATGTGAAAACTTAAAAAAAAAATCCTTTCCCAGGTATTATTTTTGGGTAGTATGACTTGGCATGATGTCCACAACGAGTAGACTTCGGCTTGGTGATGGGTCTTGTGACACCTGTATAATTCTGTAAATAAATTTTGCAAACAAGCTTAGTCTAAATACACATACTTACTACAAAACCACTGACAAGTCAAAATCTAGATAGCAAGAGAGCATATTAATCTTAGGCAGACAATGTTACTTACGTCACTCGGACATGAATATTGGTTCACTCCATTGAGTGTGACGTGACAGACATTTAGCGTTGGTAATTAATTTAACTACGATTGTGTATATACATATCTACGTACCCACTCTATAGGAATAGGTACCTAAGTTGGGTTAAGGCGCGGCTGAATGATATGGAGAGTGTTTAGAACTGTTTTGAAGATAGGTACCTATATTCAATTCGTAAGGAGTTGGGTTTATCACAATATTCACGCTTCATTAGCCAATGAAGTGTAAGTAGAACAATTTTATATCCACATGCCGTAGTTGAGGGAATTATCCTCTACTTACCATGTCAAAGCCAACCAAAAAATATTGTGCACCAATTTTGGATTATCTAACCCAGTAACACAATAACACAGGTTTGGATCTTGGAATATGGCGGGAATATAAACGCATGATTGTATGTACCACAAGTGAGGAGCTAGCTCTCTAATTTATAAAACGAGGTTTGCCTTGTAGAAAATTTTATAATCGATGAAACGCTTTATCATCATCCTCGCCCTAGTGTTATTCCAGTTAGGTACACCCAACACATTCATCTTTTTTATTTTTCTTTTTTTATCCTTTCGCCTCCGCCCTGGGGGGGGAAGGGTGACCCCTTCGCCCTTCCCCCCCCCAGGGCGGAGGACTGTCAGACTCTTACTGACTAAAAACCAACCCGTGCTCCTCATGTACCCATGTGTCGGAGGGTAGGGTTTCACCGAAGCATTCCTCGCTACCTCCCGACGGGTATTGGCCCGCCAGATGGTCAGGCGGGCCCCGAACGAAACCCCCTTGGCGGCGGATGAAGGTGTTTGGCTCCGCCGCCAAAACACCCAGTGGCCGCAGAGGATAGGGAGGACGGCAACCTGGCAACACCGCATCTCCTCTTCCTCTGCGGCTCCACCGCGACGCAACGATGGTGAGCCCCCATTTGGTCGCGGGAGATAGGGCGCGCGGCAACGCAACACCGACACGCCTCTCCTCCCGCGACCGCACCCGACTGCGAGGTACCTACAGACAAAACTGTCCCCCGCACCCGCACCTTGGGACGCATCCTACGCAGGCCTCACCCAAGCGCACGTGGAGCGTCCCCTCCCGGGATCCAGCTTAGCTTCACCGTGGATGTACCTCAAACCCACGGTTATTGAGCCCCCCACCACACTGGGGAGAACACATTCATCTGAACTAAAACTTCATTCGAATTTCTATAGTGCCTTGTCAAAGTAAATGGCAATATTCATATTCTCAAAATAACATTCCTAGACAAAATACTACTGTCTCAATATCCTTTACATTTATTCTTTTCTGGTTTGATTCTAATATTTGAACTGTTTTCACTCTAAGCCTTATTATTATGACCATCGATTTTATAGATACAGTGCGTTGCTATTATATTTTAACAGGCACTTCGTAACTGGCTATCTCAATTTTTAAAGTCGTATTCATAGCCTGCATAAATTATTATCATATTTAATTTTTAATAAGTTTTATTATGAACATTTAAATAGTAAAACTATAACATCTTACGATGCCTAGCATAGGTATGTATTGATATAACGATGGACATTTCTATTTTCAAAAACTTGGTCATAAGGTTTAAAGGTACCTACATACCTAATTAAAATGATTCTTTTAGAAGTGATACACAATTTAAACATTGATCCGTGAAGATAAAACTCACTACAATGCCAAAATATCAGATACCCACCAGAAAAAACTATGTGGTACTGGTACCTACATAATAATAAAAGGAAATGGATGGAAAAAGGCGAAAGATTTATGTGTTTTGAAGGGAAACCAGAGTTAAAAAAAACGTTGTAAAACCATGTTGAACAAGGAAAAATAAAATGTATCTTTATATTAATAACCTTTCAACTCTATTGTAAGACATCTAGACAAGTTTCAATATTCAAGAATACTTTACAAATACATATAGGTACCACAGAAACTGTATTGAGCACAAGCAACATTGAATACGAGATGTACAGCCTAATCGATTTTACTTAGCGGAATAAAATTTAATTACAAGCGAAACCCAGTCAGCTAATCTGTTATTTATTAGAAATCGAAGGGATACAAGTGGTGGAGCCGTGGTCCTACGGCCACAAGTCACAATTAAAATATGTTCCTGTTTTGTACGAACGGGATAAAGGAGCTTTTCCACCAGATATGTGCTGTGGTTACGTTTGATATCCTCCAATTCTTTTTTTGGTATAGCTGGATTTGTACTATGGATGTGCGCTCGTATGTGTGCTATGTATGAACTCCTTACCCAAACAGCATTGTTTAAATTGCGCATCTTCGCCACGCAGCTCCCGGCAGCGATCTTACTCACCCCGCTACATAACTTCGCATTAGTGAAGACGATACGGGTTTGTAGTGCTCATAGCGTCAATTAATTTTTCGTTCGTAATAGAGCGGCAAAATGAAGCATCGTTCACAATGGTCATTACTTGGATGAGTGACCGCTGGTATGGCATTTATACCTGAGCACTGCCGTTCTTCATTTTCGTCAGGACAAGAATCGGTAGGCCATGTCGGACGCCTTCGGACTGGTCCGTGACTACAAACTCCTACACCGACAGCAGAGGTGGCCACGCACTCATACAAAAGAGAAGAAGAAGTAGAAATGGTCACTTAGTTTCGTAGCTTAGCTTTCACATCCTCACAGCATAGCACATCTATAGTGCAAAGCACCCTTACCTATCGACAAAAACAAATAAAATTAATCGCATTTCCTACCTCCCAAAACAGTGTAGCTATACTTATATTCTGCAGCAAGTTTTCACGTATCTTTATCCTATACCTGATGGATGTTGTTTGGTAGGAGGAAAATTCTTCTACCGTGGACTGCTTACATAATAATTTATTACCTATAGTCAGGCCTGTGTTACTCTGTAACTCGAATGGGTAGTCCCATCTGATAAGAAATTCAATAGCAAGTCGGTAGCTAGCGGTGGTAATAATGTGTTTGTCCGTAGAGTGGGAACGTATTATCGAGCAAATTAGAGGGTACAGGGACTTCTTTAATTTATTACTGTTGAAGTACTGTTGAGTACCAATACTATTTAGCCAAATTAATATAAGAACGGAGCAGAAGTTTATATAGGTACCTATAGCTAGGGCCCTGTTGATAAGTTTTTGATAAGTTGATAAGTTTTTCATAAACTTATTAAGAAATACCTACCTATTGAAATTAAACTACAGTTTACGGATTTTATCGCGTTATATTGGTTTCACTTGTTATTACAGGTTTACTATTGTTTGACAAAAAACGTATGACAAAACATCATTTTACAAACAACGTTTGAAAAACTAATCATTTGACAAACTTTCAGTTCGCAAACATATGACTTTAAAAACAATCATTTGACATAATACAGGTTTCGCAAATGTTTTACTTAGAAAATAATTCAAATGTTAAATAATTATTTTAAAAATAATCATTTGACTAAATAATTAGTTTGCCAAATTGGGGATTGTACAAACAGTTAGAAGAAAAATTATTAGTTTTTAAAAATAACTAATTTCTAACCAATACTTACGCGAAATTTTGAAAATATTTAATTGCGTGGTTGCAATTATCATCTTGGACAGATTATTTATAGGCAAGTAATAATTTTGTATTAATACTAATTCCATAGAAACATAATTCTTTAAAAAAAAATCACACTGCCTGAATTAAGCGAAATAAGTAGAATTCGGTTCTGGCACTCGCCGGCCGCTGCCGGGGCACGCTCGCTTCACTCGCTCGGCTCGTGCGTTGTGGTCGCAGTTCTAACCTAACCTAACCAGCCATTGTTTCAGTTGACACTACACAAAGATTGTTGTGTTAACGTAGAAAAACGTTTAGTTAATAAAATACTCACCAAGTAATGCATTTTGTCAAATGTTATTTATGCTTTACGTTGTTTTGCCAAATAACATGTTTAAAAAATAATCAATTTGTAAATTAATGTTTTAGCATAATAACTTTTTTATTGTAAATATATTGTCTAATGAGTAGTTTATTAAACAATAGTTTGTAAAATAATAAATTTATCAAGTATAATTTTGTCAAATGTTATTTGTCAAATGAAAATTTTTCATTTGTTTTTTGTCAAATGATCGGACACCGTTATTACATTTAAACCGAATGATCTAGAAACTACATTTTTATTACTAGCCAACGTTTCGAATTCTTTACAGGATTTATGTTCACGGCAGACTGAGGTGATATTTGTCTTTGTCTTTAATTTAAAAGTTATCTCAAATTACCCGAAAATTTTTTCAACTATTGGTGTTACTATCTACACAGAATGTGCTCACTGTGTCTTGATATCTTCTGGTGACTTTGTCCTTCTTGGGTTTCATTAGCCTGATAACAGGGTCCCAAGCTGGAGGAACATTCCAACCATCTTCCCTATTGAAATTAGGATGCTTTTTAATTTCAAAAGCTTCACGTATCATTCTTGGAATAAAGCGGTGTTCTTTTGCGAGTATCTGTGGTGACTGTGGTTTATCAAATCGCAGGTAATGGTTGGTTCCTTGTTCTACATGTTCACACACAGCAGACTTCATCGAGTGTTTGTGTTTAATGTCAGCTATATGTTCCTTTAGTCGAATGCCTATGCTTCTCTTGGTTTGTCCAATGTATGAGAGCCCACACTCACAGTCTATCTCACAGGCCTCTTGTAAGGGTAACTGACTCTTGACAGATGGTAATAATTGGCTTATCTTCGTTGGCGGCTTGTAGAAAGTTTTAATTGAAGCTCGCTTCAAGATGTAGCCAATCTTGTCGGTCACGCCCTTGATGTATGGGAGGACAGCAGGTTGTCTCTCTACTGTGGCTGGCTTGTTCTTCGGGGATCTGTGACGTTGGACGATAAAATCCGTAAACTGTAGTTTAATTTCAATGTGTAACATTCGCGTAAACCCAAGAAAATAATACCTACCTACATACAACCCCTAATTAGTTTTTCATCATCAACACCTTATTTTAATAACCACATTAGTAATTTTCTCTTATCATATACCACATACTCACACTCTTTTTTTTTGTTTTAAAAAGACAACTCATCACAGGCATTAGGACTTAATCCTGTGTCGCGGGGGACTTTACAAACATACAACTAACGGACACAATGAACACCCAGACTCGAAACAACAATTTGTGAATTACACAAAGTGTTGCCTCGTGTGGCGATCGAACCTACAACACTCGGCGCAGTACCAAGCCTACGCCAACCGTGCCGCCAACCATATGAACATCATTTACTGCTTGAGTATGATATTAATAGTTACTAAAAATTTTACTAGTAGATGTCTACAATATGAAACAGTTCCAGCTCCTTACAAAAATAAAATGTACAACCATTATATTTGTTTGAAAAGAGTGGACATGAGTTTTATTGCCCGTTCTTTCTAGTGGTTCTACCTATTGCATTGCGAACGTGGCAGTAAATGTAAATATAGAATCATTAAGTAATTAACTTAAATTTTGACGTTCATAAGCGTCACTTTGTGGCCTAGATGAATAAATGATTTTGACTTCGTGTAGTCTTAAAAAAAGATGGTTATTTTTTTCTACCCTGGCAATTCCCTAGAAATATAATAGTGTGTTATGTTGATACCTACCTACTTACTCTAGTTTGCTAGCGTTAATATATACTGTCGTAAAAAGGGCAAAATGATCAAAATTAAGCCAGGTGATCTGATGTTTTGGTTTAGACCAATGTCAGGTTATTTAACAGTACGGACAACCGTAACGACTCACTGTCATAAATTCTTAACACATACAAACTTTCATGACAACTGGGACCAGTCCGTCAGCTATACCTAATATAGTCGGTTACAAATTCCCTTAGCCTCGTGAGTCGATAGATCCATGGCTACTGTGCGAAGGGCTCTTCATATTAATCCAGCAAAATATTCTCCGAAATAACTTTCAACATACCTACCTAATAATTTCGGCGCTCTAACTCTGTAGACATAGTTTGCAAACATCTCGACGTTATTCAGACTATACCTACAGTATATAGTGTATATTATATACTCGTTCTCATGATTAATTATCTGTTAGTTAATCACGCTCCAGTTCCGTGCATAATCACAGAGTCACACTCATGTAGCCGCGCAATGAACGGAGAATGGAATTTAATATATGGTCACAGTCGTACGTTATGAAATATCTTGTTAAGTTACTGTAGGTATATAATTTACTAGACTTTGTCCTCGGTTTCGCCCGCGTGAACGCAAGCATTTTATATATATAGATATTTCCGTAGTCTCTGCCTACCCCTCAGGGAAACAGGCGTGAGTCTATGTATGACATGTATGTATATTTCTTAAACTCACGTCGTCTCGTACTGTTATCCGTTCTTCGAAGTGGGAATAGAAAAGGTTATTGCCTTATTCTTCCAAACCGCAGTCTGAAAACACAACAGTCTTTTTATTGCTTTTCTCGTGAGTTTGTGGTAACTCTTATTGCCAATAGACAAAAGAAAACAATCGGTAGATTATTGAACTGCGAAAGTTCAGAGGAGAGACCTACAGACTGGTAATATTAACCGTATATTATCACAAACTGCCTCTGTAGTCCTGCGGTAGTGTAAGTGACTGCGGATCATGAGGTCTCGGGTTCGATTCCCGGGTCGAACAAAAAGTGATATTGGGTTTTTCTGTTAGGAATTATCCAATAGAAGTTCGGAGTCAGGGAGTTGGCGGTGTCACACCCCCGTGCCTCGGAAAGCACGTTAAGCCGTTGGTCCTGCGCCCAATCTCTCTCCGGTCGTGTCGCATGTGGCGTCCCATCGGACTATGAGAATGAGGGAATAGAGAGTGCACTTGAGTACGCGCACACACTTGTGCACTACAATATGTCCCGCGCAGATGGCAAGTCTCATATATAGACAAGCCGCCGTGGCTGAAATCGGTCGGGAGGACATTATTATATTATGACAATTATTAGGAAAGAATAATATGATGTCGAACTCAAAATTCAGCATGACACTTACCACTATAACATCATCAGCCCTGTAATATACTGTCCCACTGCTTGGTACGACCTCGTATCAGTATGAGATACGTAAGGCCATAGTCCATCGAGCTGGCTAAATGCGGATTGGAAGACTCCACACGTTTTCTGGAACACTATGGAGAACCGTCAGAGATATAGGATTTCCTAGACCGTTATGCATTTAAAACAAAAGTACGGAATCTTCTCTTTGCTAAGTTGAAGGAATCGGCTCATCACTCTCATCAGCTATAGCATAATTATGTATTTATTTATGTATAATTTAATATTTTTTTTAATAATTTTAATAATAATTTATTTGCACCTTAACAATGTTTTGATTACATGTCTAATTAAGTGTAACAATTTTAGTTAATTAGAATGAGTGCGTGAATGCGTGCATGTGTGCGCGGGTGTGTGCGTGTGTGTGCGTGTGCGTGTGTGTGCGTGCGTGTGTGTGCGTGTGTGTGCGTGTGTTTGCGTGCGTGCGTGTGTGTGTGTGTGTGTGTGTGTGTATGTGTGTGTGTGTGTGTGTTTGTGTGTACTATAGAGGGATTGTTAATAAATTTTCAGTATCATCGTAAGTCAAAGATAGGAGCCAGTTTATTTGGATTTGTTTACATTCTTTCAAAGTCGTATTAGAGATTTTAAACTTTTTGTCAGCTATGTTATATATTCTGGGCCCAAGAAATAAACTAAATCTTTGGGTAAAAGACGTCCTACACATCACTGACCTTTGTTGGTCATGGCGTCTTCTCTTATTATTACAAGGCACCGTGCATATTTGTTGCTGTTTACTGACCATATTATGTGTTTTAATAATAATAGATAGTAGGAATAGCTGACGCACTGTTAATTCTCCACATTCCCTATATAATTCAGAAGTTGCCGTGTATTTGGATTTAAAATAGGAGATTTTTAATAATGCCCTTTGAGCTCTTTCCGCAATTATATTGTAAGTTTTTGCAGCTCCTCCCCAGCATGAAATACAATATGTTATCACTGATTGACACAAGGCATAGTATATTGTTTTCATAACGACGGAATTGGCACAGTATCTAAGTTGTTTAAATATATATATATACTAGCTGTGCCCGCGACTTCGTTCGCGTAAATGTTGGAATTTAATTAGCATGACATTTATGCCAAAAGTATATAATATTTATAAGTTTTATATGTATATTGTATAATATATATCTTTAGAGGATTTCTTTATACACAACATTAACTGTTTTACCACCTTCACATAGAACATGTAAATTATTTTTACCGCTCACTCGTGAACATGCCACATATAACTGACCATGTGAAAAACAACATGTTCGGAGGTCGATTCCAGCTGTTTCAAGTGTTTGTCCCTGCGATTTATTTATCGTCATTGCGAAGCAAAGACTTACCGGGAATTGAGTACGTTTAAATTGGAACGGAAAATTATTTGGTATTAGGGGGATACGTGGAATAAAAACTATTTCCCCACTTCCACAACCAGATAAAATCTCGGCTTCAATAATATTTCGCTGAAGGTTGATGACCTTTAGTCGAGTCCCATTGCATAACTTTGGTAGAGTCAGATTACGCAAAAGCATGATTGGGACACCAACCTTTAGCGAAATATTGTGCGCTGGAAGACCAGATGCATTTAAAGAATTTAAAAATTCTAACGGGTAATTGACAGCATCATCCTGATCAATTACAGTATTAATTGAGGTGTAGGTCACCATAGCCCCTCCTATATCTGATAAAATTTTTGAATTTATTGCACTTGCCTGGTCATTTCTGGGTGTTAAAATTGCCCGCTGACATAACCATGAGTTTTCCTTTTGTGTTATATGGGATGGATCACCATAAACACGATATATAAGCTCTTCGTCATTATAAACCATCGAGCACAGAGTGGACGGCAGGCTTATTTTACCCATTTCTTCCAGAATTTTCCCCTCTCCGATATCTAATAGGCTATCAGCGAACTCTTGTGCCTGGGGATTGCCACCACTTCTTACTCTCATGTTTACCGTGAGAGCTAATTTTGTGATTTCAGACCAAAGAGCAGAACGTTTCATGGAGGCATTCAATTCATCAGCTCTTGTACCTCTATTAACCACAGGTAACGTCTGGCGGAAATCCCCGCAAAATAATACAGTGATACCTCCCATAGCACGATCGTTTCTACGTATATCCCGTAAAGTCCTGTCCACAGCTTCAAGCCCTTTTTTATGAGCCATAGTGCACTCATCCCAGAGGATAAGGCTACAGTCTTGCAACACTTTTGCCTTGTCGCTATTGCGTGATATGCCACATACGGGGTTCTCATTATTATCTAGATCAATAGGAATTTTGAAAGCCGTGTGAGCTGTTTTTCCACCAGGAAGTAGAGTTGCTGCAATACCGGACGATGCCACTGCTAATGCAATTTTCCCCATTTTTCTTACCTCCGCGAGAATGACTCGAGTAAGAAAAGTCTTACCGGTCCCACCGGGGGCGTCGAGGAAAAACATTTTCCCCTCTCTATTATGTATCGTACTCATGACAGACTCAAATATGAGCTTTTGCTCAGTTGTCAACTTCGGGACATTATCAATAAAAAAATCGGTCATGTCATCCACACAATACCGCGTTTCTTCAGCATATTCCCGATTAATTCTAGGTTGATCAACAATATTTTCTGGCTCTGGTAGTCCATATTGTTTGAGGTCGTTTCCTCCAATTGCAGTAACAATATCCTGAAGGGATCGCAAACCTAAATTGACGGCGGAATTGCTGCCATGCTGTGCCCTTAAAAAGTCTTCACATAGTGGATTTCGATACTTCTCCCATAAAAGGGTTGGATCTGAGAGTGCACAGAAAACCAACATGAGCGCAAATAAATGCCGAAGTCGGCTTGGACTATCACTAACGCATGCCTCAGCTAGAGTCATGTCCCAGTGCTGGTCATCGTCAAGCATACCACGCGCTCTGCAGGCAGCCTGAAAAGTAGCGTACTCCACATCGTTGTATGTTCTGAGTGAAACAAATGACGTGGGGCCTCGAACCGTGTGCAACAATAAACGAAGATAAAAACACTCACTATTATTAGGATGGACAGTATAAACTCGACCTAATGCATACTCTCGAAATATCCCCGTCCATCCTTCTACTGGTTGACCACGTCGACGCCTAGTAAATGTACCCGATTGTTTATTATAAGTGTAGTACATAGGTACTTCGTTGTATATTAAAGTTTTGGCAAAATCATCGATTTGACATAAACTAAAATAAGCTAAAAGTGTAGTTTGTCGTGGGTTTTCTAAGCGTTCTATGACGTTATTTATGTCAAAGTAAATTCGTTGACCATTTTCTAAAATGACATCTAAATGAAAAACGGGAGGAAATCTTTCATGTATAGGATAGGCTAAGATTCGCCACACAGCTTCGGAAGTACTAATGTACCGTCCCGACTGATACTGTTGTACTTCGTCTCTGTCTGTACGCTGCAAAGCAAATGTGGCTTGATCACTTCCCTTATTGACATACTTGCATATATATTTTATTGATTCTACACTGGAGCATGACTCTACATTTATATGAGCTTGCATAGCCCTAGATAAAACAGGGGAATATGGGACGACCCACCTGTTATCAACCTCAACAAATTGACCACTAATAGTCAATTCCACTGTGAAACCACCATTTTGAGGAGATCGTCGGCGGTAGGATGGATAACCATCTTCACCGGTGATAGTATCGCACACAAATTTCTTTGGAAAGCGTTTGGAACACTTTCCATCTTTCATACATGGTGACCTAAGATTTAGTGAGCCGCAAGGGCCATGTATCATGTGACATTTTACAATATTGTAAAGTATAGGGTCGGTTTCAGGATTTGGAAGTTCAGCACATATTGCTTGGTCAATCTCATAAGGCCTAAGCTTTGATTCGAGCCACAATAGAATGTGAGAATGAGGTAGGCCGCGTTTCTGCCATTCAACTGAGTACATATAGCACGAAGTAGCTCCAAACACCTTTTCTTTGACTAATAGATTTATCAAACACTTTAACTTCAGGTGAAAAACCCGTGATACCAAGTCATGCCGGTCATAAGATGCCTGACCCGGAAAAAGCGCGTTGGATATTTCAGGCCATTTGGGATTTGTAGTAAATGTTATAAATAGATCTGCCCGACCATATTTACGCACATAACAAAATGCGTCTTGGGTGCGTTCATGCATATAACGGGGTCCACCTGTAAATGTCGAAGGCAATATTACCATCCGGCCCATATTTTCAGGATCGGAATCTTGGCGAATGGCATCCTTTAAATCTACATAATTTTCAGCTCGAAGTTTTCGTTGATTTGTGCGTATAAATAGTAATCTCTCCGTCTCAATTTTAGCATACATATCCACTAAAAATTGGCTAAAAAGTGAGCGGTATCGATGGAGATGTACATACTCATCTTTTCTTATCTGAATCATGTAACTATAAAACTGGGCAGCTGACGTCTTTTTATTAAAATTTGGAGTGCCCGTTTGTGGATCAACATTGTAGACAGCAAAATTGTAGCCATCTTCACCGCGACAAAACATAAGCGGATACTGCAGTGAATCATAAGCCCGATGTGTTTCACTGATCCGTTGAAGGCGATTGTCATGTGTGCGTAGTACTATGTCTCGTTTATCACATTCTTGGTCCACCAAAAGAACAGCTACTTCATTGGTGGCAGGAGGATTGTAGCGACCTGAATGAGATGATGTTGGCCTTTTATCCGCACTAATGACAAATTTATAATTTTGTTCATTTCCAGTTACCGACTCGATGGCGGCTTTAAACGAATTGACGTAAGGATTGACATCATGTAGCATGCGTTGTAAATCACTTACTATGGTGGAATCTAAGTTAGGATAATTCTGACCCCTTATATTAGCCTGTTGTTGATAGTCTGAAATAAAATATATTTGAAGAAATTTAGGTAAATCTATTGGCAATAAGGAGCCAACCAAGTGGTAAACTTGACCCTGCACTTTGAATGTTGGCATAAATCCACCTTCAGAGACTTGTTTAGCGCCAAAAGAAGTCATCTGGAATGCGTTATTGTAAGACCGAATGGATTTCAAAAAGAGATTTGATTGTGAGTTGTCTCCTTTTAGTAAGGATTTTAATGGCTCTGGTGGTTCTTGAATATGTTCCAAGCGAACTTTACCAGACGAACAACACATTCCTTTCGGCTCTCCTTTCCACTTAAGTGCACGACAATGAGAGCATTCTTCCGTCATTGAATTTATTTCAGCGGACTTACAGTAAGCAATTATAGGATCATAGCTAAATCCACTCTTCTCTTTATCAATCCATAACAATTCCTCCGGTTCATAAACCATCGATTCTACGGACGCTAATGATCTATTCAATGAATGACGTAAACGATCTTCCTCTAAGTAATTATAATGTTGCTCAACAGATCGTGACTGACGTACACTCTCTATGCGATCGCGTTCAAGAGACAGATGAGATAAAAGTTCGTCCCCCCTGTCATAATACCGTTGCAAGTTGGTAGCGAGACGTCGGTCTCGTTCAACTGCTGATTCCATTGATCGCGATATGTTATGACGGCCTCTATCAGCAACCAAACGCGATTCACGTTGCGCGTCTGTTTCGATAGACCGCGATAGACTGTGGCGGTCTCTATCGGCAGCCAAACGTGATTCACGTTGCTCGTCTGTTTCGATAGACCGCGATAGACTGTGGCGGTCTCTATCGGCAGCCAAACGTGATTCACGTTGCTCGTCTGTTTCGATAGACCGCGATAGACTGTGGCGGTCTCTATCGGCAGCCAAACGTGATTCACGTTGCTCGTCTGTTTCGATAGACCGCGATAGACTGTGGCGGTCTCTATCGGCAGCCAAACGTGATTCACGTTGCTCGTCTGATTCGGTAGACAGCAATAGAATGCGGCGGTCTCTATCAGCAGCTAAACGCGATTCACGTTGCTCATCTGTTTCGATAGACCGAGATAGATGATGGCGGTCTCTATCAGCAGTCAAACGTGAACTGCGTTGCTCGTCTGATTCGGTAGACAGCGATAGACGATGGCGGTCTCTATCGGCAGCCAGACGTAAATTACGCTGCTCGTCCGTTTCTAAGGAACGCGATATTTCATATCTCAAACGTAGTGACGACAACCTTTCATCACGTTGTGACTGGCTCTCAGCTTCCCGCATTAATCTTTGGCGTTTAGCCTTCGCCGATATTAAAGATAGGTTTGATCGCCTTAGAGGCATGTTTATGCACAACAGATCAAACAGCCTTAATATTTAAGTAACAAACTCAGTAATTAACAATGGACTCAACAAATTACTACACTTATTATTATATTTGTTCATATAATAATTATATTGTATGATGTTATGAACGACAAATTTAAATCGACTAACTACACTTTATTAGAAAATACACACAGGACTACGAATATCCAGCCCTGCCGAAAGTAAGATAGCCCCGTTGAGTATCTCAAGAGAAATCTGAATTCAGGCCTCAGTCCTACACCCACGGATTCCCACGTACGTGAGGTGTGCGAAATTGGGATTAATGAGACACCTGCATGAGAACAGAATACGAACGAACGAAAGAAATCAAAGAAACACAACCACCCTCAACAATTCAACAATTAAAAGAAACGACAAAGACACCTATCCAACGACGACGAAAGAAAATTAACCGAGAACCTCATCAATATTCGGACAATCATAACACCGCGTAGACAGAGAATACCAACATCGCCATTCAGAAAATGACGTCATCTGTCATCAGTCAATGAGATAGAAAATAATATGGACTAATCGACAATTTATTGAAAAAATTGGGCAAGTGCGAGTCGGACTCGCGCAAGAAGGGTTCCGTACCATCATCTATAAAAGAAAATCACGTTTGTTGCATATATACTTAAATATTTTTTAAGTTTCTACTTGTTTATTAAGATCGAGTAACAAATTGCTTAAAAATTACGTTTGTTGTATGGGAGCCCCCTTTATTATTTACTTTTTTTAATTTAATTATTTATTTATTAAAGGCAATATACAACTACATATTCCGTGAAAATTTTAAGCGTCTACCTGTTACCGTTAGTAATTTTGAGCAAAAATACGAAAAAAAAACACGTTTATTGTATGGGACCCCCCCTTAATATTTTCATTTTTTTTATTTTTAGTATTTGTTGTTATAGCGGCAACCGAAATACATAATTTGTGAAAATTTCAGCTTTCTAGCTATCACGGTTTATGAGATACAGCCTGGTGACAGACAGACAGACAGACAGACAGACAGACAGACAGACAGACAGACAGACAGACAGCGGAGGCTTAGTAATAGGGTTCCGATTTTTACCTTTTAGGTACGGAACCCTAAAAAGGATCTAATGTGGACATTGTAATAAATTTTGACACAGAGACTTTTTGTTTATGAAAGTGCCGAATATTTACTCTATTTTTTTTTTTTTAATTACAGAAAGATACCCGACACACGTTAGTACATATAAATCTATGCCCGACACATAATTATTGTCTTTTTTGCAAAAACATTTATTTTGCTAGAAAATTATTTGAAAATAGTGACATCTATCGGTCGGAAGGATAACTATGCTTTTAATAACAAACTAAGCTAAAACTAAACTTATTACAACATTATATGTTGTAATTACACACATAATGATCATAGATGGCACCACATAAATAACCAGTTGGATGGTCCCTGTTTTGTTTGGGACTACGTACAAAGGAGAGGTCAAGCTGTACACCGAAAACCACTCAACCGATTGTGATGTAACATATACTATTTTATAGGTTTGAGTATCCTTTGTACATGGTGTAAGTTTTATTGAAATCAATTTCGCCATTTTAGAGATCTTTAGCAACATAGGGAAAGACGTCGGACAGACAGACAGACAGACATAAATTCTAAAAATGATCAAGTATTGCTTTTTAGCATTTTCCTAGATTTTTTAGCTAATTTTTGTCAAAATATCTTTAATGTACAGACTTTTTCACCTCTACAGTTTTATTATAGTATAGATAGGAAGTTATGGTACATTCTACCACATTCACACAACACCATCTAGTCCCAAACTAAGCAGAAGCTTGTAATATGGGTACTAGATAATGGATAAACATACACATATACCTCTTATTTTTTAAATACATACATATTATATATAGAAACACCCAGACTAAGACAAACATCCATATTCATGCACACAAATGTTTGACTTGAGCGGAAATCGAACCCGCGACCTTCGGCGTAGCAGTTGCTTACACTCCCGCGGCGCCAACCGGTCGTCAATATAGAATATAAAATAGACCAGTAATATTAACACTCTATTACTATTATTATTTGCCTAATATGAGCATTGTAAGAATGAATATTAGAAGACAATGAATTGAAATGATTCATTCATTTATATTCGTTATATTCTATTTTTTCTTTAGTCTCTACTGTCCCACTGCTGAGCAAAGGCCTCCCCCAGACTTTCCACGCTCTCTTGTCGCCTGCAATCTCAAGGCAACTCTTGCGGTAGGGGTCTAGGTCATCTCGCCACCGTTTTCGGGACCAACCCCGGTGACAACGACCATTTTCTGGCACCCACAGTGTCGAGATTTTCGCCCAACGATCCTCATGTATACGGCTGACATGGCCCGCCCAGTTCCATTTAAGGTTAGCAGCCTTTTTACGACAGTTTTTTATTTTCGTATTATTCGTCCATAATCATTTAAATGTAAGTATATGATTAAAAATACATTATTTTTATTTTGTATCGTTACTAAATCATGTTTTGTACTGTAATATAACCATAATGTTTAAATAACTTGCAAGTGTAAAATGAAAATATAAGTTAATTAATAAAAATCAATTGTTTTTTTATGGATATATCCCATGGATTTAAGTAAAAAGAAGGATTTTAATCAAATAGTGGATACTTAAGGTACAAATTGGCATCAGTTCCATGTGTGTTGGTATATGGGGACGGAGCCCATAAATTTTTGCCCATAGTCCTTTATAACAATAACACTTATTAACTAAACAGTGTAAATAATTTTACTTTATTTCAGTTATAATTAATAAAATATTATCATAGTGTTGCTGCGCCCTAACAGGGTATCATGTATGAGCCTATAACCATTGTACCATCTTATGTACTCATGACTGCAATAAACATTTGAAGTTTGAAGTCTTCAATAAAATTTAGTCACAAATCATGCAAGAGAGACTCTTATTTCTGCAATTTTATTCTTTTTTTTTACAACTTCCGCACTAGGAATAAATCCTGTGTCGCGGGGGACTTTACAAACATACAACCAACAGACACAATGAACACCCAGACTCGAAACAATAGTATATGGATCACACAAAGTGTTGTCTCGAGTGGAAATCGAACCCACAACACTCGGCGCAGTGTCGAGCGGCGAGGCGGCCGCTTAAACCACTACGCCAACCGTGCAGTCAAATACTATAATAATAATAGAAGTAACAGCCGTAATCCGTAAACCCATAATCACTCAGAACAGGATATTTATCAAGTGGACTTCCTGTCCGGTGAGAGACTACACCCTTGTAACCAGGTGCTATAAGTGTCAGCAGTACGGGCATGCGGCTAAGTCTTGCAAGAATGAGGCCTCTACGTGCGGACAATGTGGTGAAGAAGGACATTCGATCCAGCACTGCAACAAGAAATCGCAATCGCCAAAATGCGTGTCTGCGCTTCGACAAACAAAGTAATCACTGAACGGGTGACGTTGACTGCCCGGCCAGATTAATAATACGATAGACTATGAAGGCGCCTAAAAGCGTCGCAAAATAGCTATATTATTATAACCATTGACGCCTACGTTCTGTAGTCAAAGTAACACATAATCTAGTAACACATAGTCTCACACTAAATGTGTTATGTATCAGGCTTACATAACACATTTAGTGTGAGACTATGTGTTTTAAGCATCCTACGTAATTAATCTACTTACCTGCTTATAATTTATTAATCTTTATGTCCAAACTTATTCATTGTTTTACGTACTTAAAAGCATTCCATTAGCATAGTGACCTACTAACATTGTAATATTGTAAATTGATTTAGTTTTATAAAATGTACACGTATAGTTTATAATCGTAATGAATTAATTGCTAAAGGCATAATATCATTGACACTATTGGCGCTACTGCTGATCCACAATTAGTAAATTGCGCCTCGCTTGCTTCTTATATAAAATGATTAACACGCGAAAGTAATGTATTTTAGTATGATCCATTTTTATTGTATTTATCTCTAAATTAGAAACTAAGCATAATTTCTTACCATAACTTTATTATAATTATTTGTCTGCTCTAGAATATTTTAATTATATTGTACTATTTAGTATACTTAACTACATATACTTTTGAAAGAGAGACCCAACCTCCTGTGATACAGTTTTTTAACTAGTACAGGAGATTGGTGTCTTTCCATTCAATTGGAAAATCCTAGACTTAAGTTTATCTTAGTATCAGCATATTTTGTATCTCTGTTTGCTGACAAATAAAAAAAACCTTATCTTATCTTAATCCGGTTAGACTAGTTAGCGGACTCCAGGTTGAAACTGGGATAACGCTAGGAGGATGATGACTTATTTTACCTACCTTAGAACGAGCTTCTTTCTCTTAGCTTTATCCCAGTTTCAACCCGGGGTCCGTTTACTAGACTAACCGGATTTGACTGAATATTAGCTTTTCCACGGAGCGACTGCCTGTCTAACCTCCGCAACCCAAAGGAATAGCGATATTCCATGGCTTAGACTGGTGTCAGTTTATTCAGAGCTAGGTACTGACTCCCTATAACGACTGTCAAAGATCTTCATGACAACCGGGACCGACGACGGCTTAACGTGCTCTCCGAGGCACGGGACAAGCGATAATTAATAATTCAGCCTAATATATATATGATAATTAATAATAAAATCTATTCTACCTTAGAACGAGCACTACACACAAAAGGGATTTAAATTGCATATATAAATCCTTTTCGTAATTAATTGAAACCAATCTAAATAGTTTGATTAAAGTACCTAACAGAATCAGTTCATCCATCTGTTTAATTAACTAAATATCTGTCCGATTAGCGTGATAGTGGGTGCGATATGGCTAATCAAATTAGGCTCGATGCGTTGATCAATGTTGTTGATTTGGTTGACCAGAAGCATTGGTTTGAGTGGATGGGTAGATTGTTGTCATTGGGTGGTGTAGGTTCACAGTGACTTTGCGTATTTTATATTTTTAATAATATCTTACAAATATTGCACAAACAAATTGAATTATAAGTTAATTTATATCTATACTCATATTATAAAGCCGAAGAGTTTGTTTGTTTGTCTGGTTTCTTTTCCGCCTGGTCAAGGATTTTGGTAAGCTAGTGGAAACTTCAAAAGATCCAGTGGTATTTATACAAACGTGTTTTATTACAACAGAGTCCGGCAAATATAGCAGAATTGAAATTGTTGACATTCATTCTTGGGTATCAGAATCAACTGGTAAATATTGAAACAGTATCATGCATAGGATACATCTGTTAGTTTTCTCTCCGAGCTCTTTCTTTATTTTTTACCAGTAACCAGTAAGCCAGTTGAAACGTGGGGGCAAAAATAATTATTTATTTATTTATAGTCTCACGCCTGTATCCCGAAGGGGTAGGCAGAGGTGTAAATATTACACCCACATTTCGCCATGAATTTATTTAAGTCCCACGTAACAGGGGGCGAGCTTCTTGCCGTTACCGGGCACATCACGAGACTCCGGGCTGCTACTTAGAATTCGGAAAAACCCAGTTACATTTTTGCCCGACCCGGGAATCGAACCCGGGACCTCCGATCAGCAGTCGCATACGCTATCTACTGGACCACGGAGGCAGTCTCAAAAATAATTATTTACAGCCTACATATAAGTGCCGCTTATGAGTCTTACTGGCTTTGGCTGAATATTGGCTTTTCTACAGCGCGAATCCCTGTCTGATCTCTGTAATCCATAGGGATGGTGATTTTCCATGGTTTAGCCTAAGTGTCATTTAATGGCACTGACTCACGATGACGACTGTCAAAGCTCTTGATGACTGCTGAGACCGACGGCCTAACGTGCACGAAGGCACGGGCCAAGCGAGAATTAACATTTATTTTATTTTTCATTTTATTTATAGACTCACGCCTGTATCCCCCGAAGGGGTAAGCAGAGGTGTAGGTAATATTACACCCACATTTCGCCAGGAATTTTTAGGTCCCACGTAATAGGGAGCGAGCCTATTGCCGTACCGGACACATTACCAGACTCCGTGCTGCTACTGAGAATTTCCTAACGGAAAAACCCAATAACACTTTGCCCGACCCGGGAATCGAACCCGAGACCTCCCAAT
Source organism: Euclidia mi (assembly GCA_944739405.2). Classification (NCBI taxonomy): domain Eukaryota; kingdom Metazoa; phylum Arthropoda; class Insecta; order Lepidoptera; family Erebidae; genus Euclidia; species Euclidia mi. The sequence continues at coordinate 11,439,097 of OX123198.2, read as the reverse complement.
CCCACGCGCACATTTATGCCGCGAGACCAACGAGGCAGCCACCAACGATGCAGCCTAGAGAGCCAGAATTAACATAACCAACAGATATCTGCACAATAAAGATAACTAAATAAATATCGAATAAAGAATACTATAGAAGAAAGTGGAAAATAAAATGTCTTTAATTTCGCTAGTCCACAGACTACCGCAGTTCGTTTTGCTTTTCATATTTTCCGAGCACTTTTCACCACTTTGTTCGTAAGTGGAATAGGTGTAGGTAAACTGCTTTAGTGCCTCTATTGAAGTTATCAATACAACTCTAATAGTCCAAAGGCTTCCTCTTTGATGTAGTAATAATATACTGAGTATTTGTGTTTCCTAGATTTCATCTTTCGTGTGAATTAGTCAACGTTGTTTAACGACTGCTAAGTAAAATGACAATCATGCCACTTAAGGCATGATTGTCATTTTACGTGTGTGTGTACTATTTGTTTGTATTTTGACAATAAATCATTACTAGTGTATTTAAACTTCATAATTTTAGTTTTTGTGATATTTGACATTTCTTTTGTTTTCTAGAAATAACAATTCGCTACCCCATGCAGACATGGCTATCGATGGCACCATCAGATAGAATTCGAAACTTCTGCACAGCAGTCCAGCAGTCTGTTCTCTTTACATAACTAATACTCAATTTTTCAAATTTTGCATTTAACCTGAAGCCGAGTGTTGCTAAAGTTATACAGGAAATCAATAAAACCAAAATGAAGAAGTGGCACTGCTCTACATTGTTAATTTTTTATTTATAAGCTTAGCTTACAATAAAGCTTGATTTACGAATTAATTATCATACTCCTGTCAATATAGTGTAATATCTATAAATAAAATAGTCCGTAAATAGAAATGTCTTCCTAATGTTGTTGACACACTGCTGACACGATAGTTTTGCACGCAAGCGCTATAACGTAGCACGAAAATATCGTGAGGCTACTAGCATGACACATGAAAATTTTTCCATTACATTCTCAAAACCCATGTGAAGTCTACATAAGCACCCTTTGCCAATGACAAATGGCCCGTGTCCAACAGTGGGACGTTACGTATTTAGGTACATTAAATTAGATAGGTACTAGAACATCAAACAGTTATGCTAAACTTGTTAGCAAGCAAGAGGAAAGGCAAATTAATTCATCTTTGTTGTCCGTCCTCATATATGAATTCCTCTCTGTTTACAAGAACTAAAGCTTGCAAACTTCGCAAACTGTCTACAACTACCAACACCTATAATATTATAGTTCCTAAAAGCTCCTTTGAAACTCTTAATGGCAACGCGTAACTGTAATTTTGCCTTGACATTTATATCAGGCGCTTAATTAGTTAACTTCCATTTTCATTACTGTTGCTAACCGTTTTTACTCTTTCTTTACAAAAGGTTCTTACTTTTCAAATGTTATTATTTTATAAAATTTATAAGACTTTCTGAACTTAATTAAGTAATTAACGAAACCGTGCTAAAACGGGTTTATTATAGGTACAAATTTCAGCTTTCATTTTCTGTAATTTAAAAATAAACGGTTCTAAAAGCGAGCTGTCTGAAATCAGTATTTTGAGATTTTAAATGTTTTATGAACATTCACAAATTTGACAATTTGATAGAACACGGTCCGTTTATAGCGTTTTGCCTAAATATTAAAGGCCATATAATCTTAATATCAAAAACACTTTAGGTGCCTTACCTATCCCCCGAGCGCCGTTTATATGAAATAAAATAGAGAAATTCCGTTGGCTGCGACGCGACCGCCTGTCGAGCTGTCGAATATTCAAACAATCTTCCTCAATGTCCACTGGGATTAAGAAAAGAGATTTGTACTTTTTCTTGTAAGAATAATGGAACGAAGCGAAGAGAATGATAAGGGTATATACACAGGGATAGAAAGCAATAAGTTACCTCACCAAACTCATTTCGTGACAGAACGACGAAGCGGCACGCTCAGGTAAAAAATGCAAGGCCGCAGAATTAGCGTGAGCTCTTCAAAGTTGTTTTTGTTATGTCCGATTAACCCATATTGTGTACGAATGCTTGACGTCACGTTACGTCCTCGATTTTTCTATCAACCGAGGGGCGTCGGGTCGCATCGGGTCCCGCCGGTTCGCAAATGCATAGCGCATGCGTCGAAATTGCGCCAATTTCGCGGGCAGCGGCCTCTGCCGGCGGCGGTCCCAGTCCATTCGGTGCTTAGCGGAGGGATGTTGCATCGCGCGCGGCCTCATCTCACGGACGGGAATTAAAAAAAAAATGAAAATGGCATAGTTTGAAAGTGGTGCAGCGCGGTTCGGAACTCTTTGCTTCGATGCGCTCGCGGCTGTCGATGCCGAGACTAACCTAGTGTTGTGTGTTTAGGTTAAGTTTCTGTGTTTGAATTTGAAAAATGTCTGATTGCGAGAATAATTTTTAAGTATTTATTCTAAAATTGTTGATAAACGTGTATGTTAGGTATTATAGAGTCGGGTTACGTGATCGCGTGGTTTTGATTGCAGTGTCCGCCGCGTTCCCATTCAAGTGCCAGTATAACCTTGACACGTTTTCCCGCGCTAACACCCCAACCTTGTTTTCAGTTGCACTCTCTCTTGACATTTACCGCAAAAGCGGGCTCTCTTTTACTAATTAGGGATACTGTTAAGTGAATACTCCTTAGAGACTGTAGTAACTAAATAGTGCGAATTAATAACACCGCGTAGTTTAGTCATTATGAGTGAAATTAAAGACTATTTTAGAATGTTAGCGTAATAATAGTTTGAAATTGTATTTGTCATAAAATTGAAGATAAAGTTTTTGATAATGGAACCTTTGGGACCGCTTCAGTGAGGTGAAACCCACGTCATCAAAATGAGAATTTCTAAAGGTGAGTTCTGTTTTATGAAAGTTATATCGAAGTCTTTTATTTTATTACAACGGTGCCTTTCTGTATTTGGAGGGATCGATTTTGCGAGCTCGATTTTACCTGAGTGAATGTTTGTCGTAAGGGAAATGTGTCTGGATTTATATATAGGATGAAGGTCTACGCTGACTTGTATTTGCCCATTTATAGCCTGCTGCCAGAAAAGGGTCACGGTTACATAGTGGCCATGAATGCTGTATTGAGCTCGAACGTCAGGAACTATAAATAATAAATGTGAATTAACCCTTAGTTATCTGAATGAAGGCTCGTTCAGTGAATAATAGAGTACAAAGGAAAATATGACAGTGGAAAAATATTTATGGAGGTTTGTTATTTTAAGTTACAGAAAATACTTATGTAGCTTCGATTGCACGTGTAAAGGAAAGCAGGTCGTTTCCTTAAATTAAACTACTGCGATGCCGCGCGCATTTTATATATCGAAATGAGATATCATCAGACTCATCATTACTTCAAATTCGTCATCAGTTCATCACTTATCTGATGATGAATTAGTTTTTCTCAGGGTTACGTTTCTTTAATGCAAAACACGTGTTTGAAAAGGTAAGTCATAAGCCCATCTATTTCTCCAGCAGTTTTCTCCTGCATCATTTCTTATCTATATACACAAATATTATTGGTGACTGTTTGTAATATTAAAATAACCACTTTTTACTAAATGCATATGGTTGTATACCTACACGGTACATATAACGAAATGACATTTTTTTTTAATTTTTGTCTGTGTGTCTGTTTGTTCTCGCTAATCTCTGGAACGGCTGGACCGATTTTGACGGGACTTTCACTGGTGGTCAAAATCTAAGCCCAAGTGTTGAACTTAGTTATGTATAAGAACATGAGTCACTTGTCCAAGAAAATGAATCCAAGCTGCTTGCATTATTTGAGGACATTAAAAGTAAATCAATCCTACGTACAATCAAAAACAAGTCGGCGTTGGACCATTTTGAAAAAAAAAACCCTTGGCTCGCTCATGGAGTCGAGGCACACTAGAAACTGGTTTTGTATACGAGTGTCAATGTGCGTGTAAAGTAGCACTGGAAGCAACGATGTCTTGCTGAGCGATTCTCGCCCTTATGGTGGTCTAGCGGGAAGTTGTCCGACTGTACATACCTCTTGTATACTTTGATACCTGTTTAACATTCTGGGTCGTCCTTCTCTTCCCAATTTCCATCTCTACCCCTGTTTTATTTGACGAATCAACATTTTCCATTTATATTCAGGAAAATAATACTACGGATATAAAATTTATAAAAATCCGCCCTTCGACTGAAACTCTTTCGGTTGGATTTTGATCGACCCTCTCAAATATCGGCGGAAAGGGAAAATTGCATTACGAACTGGACATTTATTTAATATCGTCGAGTTCAGCTATTTAAACCTATTTGTTGGCGTTGAGAAATGAAAATACAAATTTTATTGAATTTTTTTCTTTTATTTTTCAAAGACAGTTACTCTCATGGAGTACTTTAGACAGAGATTCAACGGACACAAGAACACCTAGATTCGATCAACAATTTACAGTTCACTTAAAGCGTGGTCTAGTTGGGGTCTGTTAAACCCATAAAATTCACCATAGTGTTGTTGATTAGAAACTCTGGTGACGTGACGCCCATGTTGGCATCGAAGGTAAAACAATCGTGGCAGCATAAAACGTCGAGCCAGCCGCTTAGATAACACATCAATTTGCATTAGAGCCCCGGATCAGCGTTTGAGTTTTATAATAGCAAAACAGAAGACCATTGAAGATTTAAACGATTTTAAACTATCGCTATTTGTACGCATAATGCAAGGAGGTACCCACCGCGACCACGACCAGTCGAAGTCGGTCGAAACGTCGGCAAATACCGAGGAACTTATGCCTTAAAAATCCTAGTTATCGCGAGTAAGACACGCAAAATAAACTGGACATTGAAGATTTGTCACATAATTTTTTTTTATGCACAATAGGCTAGTTGACAAAAAAAATTATAAGTCCGTCCTTTAGATTATTCAAAATAAGCGATACGTATTTTTATTTATAAATTAAACCAAAAACGACCAAGACATAGCTCATAAAAGTTACGTATAACGTCACGCCGTGCTGCCTTTTTTCGCACTAGGTGACGTCACACGTAACTTTAATGGGCTATATCTTTGTTATTTTTTATTTAATCGAAAAAAGGAAAAATACCTGTCCAATATTTTTTTATAATCTAAAATACGGACTAAATAAAATGTAATTATTTTGACCCTGGAAACTACCCTATTAGTATCAAAAGCTATCTAAGAAGCAAATCACAGAAAAGCCCATGAAATCGTCTGCAGTTGAGAGAATAATTAATTACTAAGCATTTACAACAATACTATTTCGTAAAATTCTATTCACCAGTTGAACAAGAACACGGTGGACACGGACATCGAACAAGAATATCTGGTTTGTACTTGTAAAACCAGGGATCACAATTCGTTGAACTCGAACACAAGTCAGTACTTGTATTCGTCTTCAACCACTAGTAGTAGCCATGGTTTCATCATTTATCTTGGTCGACACTGAAGTAGCTATTTCTTTTTGCCATTAGTAATGATTCACGTAATATTGTATCAGACATTTTCCGGGCATCTTCTGCTTAGAAGAACCAAATGAAATCACAACGAAAATTTTTGACGGAAAATGTTTTCGATGTTTATTAGTGGAACGCATGTGCGAAAAGAGTCCGGTATCCGTGTTTGTTAATACGTCAACGGCTTAAGGAAATCAAAGGCGACCTAGGCGTCAATATCGAACAAAATGTTTTCGTCAACAATATAATATTTATCTCTGTTTCGAATCCAAGGGCGCGCACCAATGACTTTTCGAAGTTATAAGCGTCTTAAATGATTAATTATTTATCACTTGCTTAACGGTAAAGAAAAACGTCGTGAAGAAACTTGCATGTTTGAGAATTCTCAATAATGTCCTCGAAAGACATGTGAAGTCTGCCAACCCCTGTTAGCCAGCGTGGTGGACTTATGGCCTTACCCTTCTCATAGTGAGAAGAGAATAAAAGAACAATAGAGATGATTATGCTTAAGGCGCTGTGTACAGTACACTGAGTTCAGCTGTTGCTGTCACTGTCGGATTGTATACATAAGAAAGAGAAGCGCGATGACGACGGGACGTTCAGAACGAGTTATTTATCATTAAATACATTAATCCTTACAAATATCTTATTCCAATCGATAAATAAAAACAACAGTTCCCTTTATTATTATATATTACATCACTGTTATTAATATTATCAAGATTTGTTTATAAATAATACAGTTACAATTCCTACAATTTCAATTTTAATGGATATTTTATGTTTTTTTTTTTCGAGAAAATTTACCGAAAACGTGTTTTGAACACAATGGTCCTCCCATAAATATGATCAAGATTAACATATATTTTTTTGGCTGCTCTAAAATGTATACATTTGGCTAAAAAACTGTTTTGTGAAGCCTATTTTGACTAGGTACAGCGCCTTAAGGCGGAAAAATATGACGCGTCGCGTCGCTTCGACTCTGCGCCAGTGTGAGTTGAGCCTTAGAAATTATCCAATATAAGCATAATATAAGTTGAACTATTTATTTTAAATTTTTCCAATTCATATTTACATTTTTAAATATACATAAAAGTTAAAAATATATTAAAAAATAATATTATTATTATTATGTTTCACTTTATCACGGGTGTTGTTCTAACTTTTGCGTTAAAACAATACCCGGCCCCCGTGCAGAGGCTCTTAGAGGGTTTTAATCTAAAATGAGATGGGACACATGCTGCGGGTCATCCACGACTGCACTACTGAGAACAGCTATAATATAATAATAACAAATTTATTTCCAAAATAGTGCAAATACATTTACAATTCAGATGTTATAAGTAAATTTAAGGGATAAATACACATTTGCCTGTACTATGTTAAGAACCTGTACTTCAGGCGATCAAGTAAAACTATCTTATATGGTAAAACTACATTAAAATAACTAAAGCTAAAATAATAATAGTTGTATACAGTTATGTTCTTAGTTCTATTTTAATATTGCAAGTAACTCTTCTGTCTGTGCTATGATATGTCTTGTAAATAGACGACCCGGTGGCGTAGCGGGAGTGTAAACGACTGCCACGCCGAAGGTCGCGGGTTCGATTCCCGCTCAAGTCAAACATTTGTGTGCATGATCATGGATGTTTGTCTTGGTCTGGGTGTTTCTATGTATAATATGTATGTATTTACAAAAAAAAGCGTATATAAGTCTGTTCATCCATTGTCTAGTACCCATAGTACAAGCAGTAGGTGTTGTGTGAAAGTGGTAAAAAAAAAAAATTGTTACAGAGTGCTTTTTTACAGTTATAATAGTTATAGTTACTACTATGCCTATAGCTTAGTGATAGTTTTGCCAATGTAATCAATTTTTGCGAAAGCGGCTAGCCACGTAGCATGCGCTGCCTGCTGGCATTTCATTAATCCCGTAATAAGCTGTTGTTAAAACACATGCGTGCACGTATGTAAAGTCCGATCGTATTGCACAAAGGGACATAGATATCGGCTTTCGCAGGAAGCTAATATGTATTATACCAGCTCGCATTACGACCCCTGAGTGTTTAGTTGATATGACCACTGAAACATGTTGCAAGAATATGCTATTTGTTTTGAAATCAATAATTTGACGAGACAAAGGTAGTCCATGAGCTATTCTCATGATTAACCTGTACTAAATATGATTTGTGTTCTTGCGTAAAATAATTATAATCACCCATACATCCAACCATTCTCTCAAACTTCGTTTCTGATAGTAAGTTAGTATTGCCCGGTGGATACCATAGTCAGCAATATTTATTATATACATTACTGGCTTTGAGTTGTCGTTAAATTACCGTTATGCACGAGAGTCAGATTTTTTAGAACTTGCCACCACTATCTCAGCTGTGTTGTATTGCTGACAACAAATTTTGACACTCGTGAAGTCCCGGGGAAAGGTATTCTGTCCTGTAACCTGCAATGAACTTAATCAGCAGTATTTTGGAGATTGTGAAAAATAGCGGACGTTAGTGATCACTCTGAGAACAACTGAATTGACGATATTATAACTATGAACCATTTACATTTACTAGATATATTCGAAATTAAAACTCAAAGCAAAAATAAAAAGAAATACGCTAATTTAATCTAAAATACAAAGCTAGGACACCGCGAGTCTCCTTCAGAAATTTATTAAAATACACACTACTAACGAGGTTAAAGACCTCAGGTTGTCTGGGGCCCCGAACTTTACATCACCTTCGTATAACCTCGGCAACCTTGCAAGGGCCGATGCTTTCGTCACTACAAATAACTCAGGCGGGTCAATATCGTATGAACTTGAGATATGAACTGGATTTAAGATGTGGCATTGACCTTGAACTCATTAGATATGACTATTTTGTAAAGATTCTTTCAATAAATACTTACTTTTATACGTGTAGGTAGGTACACAAATCTGATCAGCCGATAGTAAGCGGTCATCGCAGTTAAGGGTGATTGTTATGGGCGGTTTTAAATTAGCGTATTGTTCTGCGCGTATTACGGTCGTTTCAGCATTACACGCTTTAAAAAACCATATAGGCATATTTCAGCGAGTTCGCTCGACACGGTAGTGACATTTTGTCAGTGTCATGAATTCTGTCAGCTCGCGCTTATACGAGCGTCAACGCTCGTACGAGTTGTGCGAGTGCCAAAAGGCGCGCGTATACGCGCTTCCAAAAACGAGCTTATACGCGCGTATGAAACGCTACTCTGAAACCGCCCTAACGGCCTGGTCACGAGATCGGTCTAAGCTGCGCGGCAGGGTCAATGTACATGGCGCGTTTACTCTGAGGCGTTATTGGTCGCCGCGGTGTAGAAAAGCGCGCCATGTATATCGAAATCGCTCGCCCCTGCCGCGCCGCTCGCCGCTTAGACCGATTTTGTGACCAGGCCCTAAGGGGTTGTCCACGTGTTGCGTTTTTTGTTAACCATTTAAAGCGTCAAAGCTTCTGCTACCTTCAGGCACAGCCGAGTACAGCTACTGAGTTCAGCTGTTGCTGTCACTGTCGGATTGTATACATAAGAAAGAGAAGCGCGATGACGACGGGACGTTCAGAACTTTAAAAAAACATGAAATAAATTAATTACAGAAAATGTATTGATTGGATTAAAAAAATAAAACAGTATTTTGTTAGTATATTGCTTGTGTAATTTGTTAAAAAATCAGAATGATTGTATGTATTTTAACATGGTTTTTACTCCTTAAAATATTTTTTTAGAGGTATCTTTTTGTTTTTTGCTATCGATTAAAGTTGTATTATGTTTTCAACACAGTACTTAACTAGATTATATCCTGAAGAATATCATATATTTTTCTGATTGTGTTAACTGCATTGAATCATACACTATAAAGCATTATAAAACTCGCGTTTAGCTCTTGTAGTCCCCTTAAAGATTCTTGCCTTCTCAAGAAGCAACTTCACTAAGGGCGGTTTCAGATTAGCGTATTTTTCTGCGCGTATACGGTCGTTACAGCGTACGCGCTTACACGCGCGCTACATTACGCGCTTCAAAAAACCGAACTCGGGTAAACGGGCATATTTTGGCGAGTTTGCTCGAAACAGTATTGACATCTTGTCAGTGTCAACATGGATTCTGACGATTCGTCGCGTCAACGCTCGTACGAGTTGCGCGTGTGCCAAACGGCGCGCCTATACGTGCCTTCATGCCAAAAACGAGCTTATACGCGCGTATAAAACGCTTATCTGAAACCGCCCTAAGTCATGCTTATTACCACTACTCATCGATTCCTATAAAGCATCTCAAAGCTCTACACTCAATAGAATTACTGTCTGCCGATTGCATCCAATAGCCACTCGTCAATCTAATTAAATCATGTTACCCACCCCATTAATAGCTCACTAATTCTTCTGTGAACGGAAGGGAAAAGGTACTGCTTTGTCTTTCAGTGATGGAATACGTATTCCTAATTAAGTAGAACGTAGTCTAGGTGGTTGTAGAGAAAACTTAATACCGTGCTTGGTAATAGTCTTAAAATTCTCTATATAGACTTAAGGGATTTATAAACATCAAACTAAGTTTATGTTAATGTCTTATTATTTTGGTCAAAACATTAGCTAAGATAAAAATACTAAGAGAAGGGTTTCACAAAATAAGTACCTTGCATTGTTTTCAGTGACAGGTATCAACTTGGTAAAAGGTGATATCTTTTGAAGATTTTTGTTCAAAAATAACTAGGATATGATAACATTATCTTGAGTGTATCACGGCGTTTAAGTTCCAAATATTCTGTAGAATCAAAAATGTCTGAATAAGCTTAGGTTTGCTAAATTATTAAAATATTTTGTGGGACGACATACGCTAGGTAGTTCTTCTTTATATTTGGCGATCTAGCGACCACTTAGATGGCTAATATCAATATTTTTGCATACTCTATCTTGATAAGATCAGTTCCGCGACATCTCGTGTCCCAGCACTGGGTAGTTTAATCGTAATTGTCATCAACCGTCATAAAGTTGTTTAATCGACTTGGTCGGAAATTGTATGCGTAACGTTTGGGTGTAGTTTGGATTGCCAACATTAGGAACTTGGGAAAATGGACAGCTTTGGCCCTTAAACAGTTCATTTCATTTCATCACGAGCAATAATTAAATACCTGCACATACATGTTATCTTTCGTAATAAAATATTAATTTATTCTTGATGGCATCTTTGAATCATAAAGATTTAAAACGCTATTTCGGTCAAAGCTCGTCAATCGGACTGGGCAGGTCCAATATTGTAGCACTTCTTTTCTGTTTCACTTTTTCAAAGAATTATAATCCTAGGTTTGTTTCTTGCTTGTAGCGGCGTTCACTATTTTAAACACAAGCACCATTGTGTCAAATAGAGTAAGCTGCCAATCTTTGATTGGTCTGTTATATTGTTTCTCCCGAAATTATCATACATCCAGTGCTATACATAAGGCGAATAGTAGAGCTCTTTCGCATCTCAATAGCATGGTGGATCATAATATAGTACCTACGCTAAATTCAGCAAACATTAATAAATACCAACCCTTCCCAATAGCCCAGAGTACCTAATTAGTTTCCATAAAAGTAGCAATAGTCTCTCACCTGCTGCGGCTAACCCGTGACTGTACTTAATAGTGCAGTGATGGAGGCGCCTCAGTATGTGTCCCATCACATTCTAGATTAAAACTCTCAAAGAGACTCTGCGCGTTGGACCTATGTCTCCGTGTACGCCTGCCAAAGGGCCGAGCATTGTTCTAACAAATTAGAAAGCCGTGAAAAAGAAACATGTATAATATGTATGTATTTCTATGTATAATTTAGCCAACAATACCACATTGGGCAGACGGATTGGTAGGTATAGCATTCGATATCGAGTATTTGTTTTGTCTTCTCTTCTGACACCTCCGGTAGTATGGGTTAGTGATACTTTGTGTTGATCAATCACCACGTTTAAATATACAGTGTCGAATGTTACGATGATAAAACGAAATTAAACATTTCCTCGTAATATTCACATCGAATATGATGAAACACACAAAATGATTCAAAGAACCTCAAAACTACCTATTCCAAAAACTGTAATTTTAATATCAATTTAATTATTATAAATTTAAATAAAATTCTTCTGTTACTGACTGACTGACAGAGAATACACAGCTCAGCAGAAAGTACTAGTTCCCAGAAACTAGAATTTGTCCGTTATCTATGTTTCTTGGGAAACATGGATTTCCCAAGATTCCTACGGGACCGCAGTGAAACGGTTAAATTAAAAAAACTGCGAGTATCCTCTAGTATTACACAAAAGGTGCTTTTTAGTCTAGTTGAATGACATTAAACTGGCGTAAATTTAATCGACGAACTTGATTGCACCTATAAATTGACGACCAAGAGGAATGCAATTGACTGACTATAAAATGACGGTACAATTGCTCTACTAGATTAAATAATCGCAGAGCCTTTAGTAACATGATGTTTCTAGTAAATTGCCCGTAGAGAATTCAACATTTAAAAGGGTTTTATTAACCCTTTTACTGATTTTCACGTTTTACTGAGTTATCAAATAACACTGTTACGTAATAACTTTCATACTAAAATGATAACCAAAAGTACCTACTAAAGAATTGAATGGCTGAATTTTTTTTAAGAAATATATCAATCCTAAACTTTTGATCATCAACTTTTGGATAAATACTTTAAACTTTTGCAACTTGTACATAGTACTAGGCTCGTGTAACCTATGCTGAGACGTGGAGGGATTGTTTTTTATTATTTTATTTATAGACTCACACCTGTATCCCCGAAGGGGTAGGCAGAGGTGTAACATTAGTAACATCTACGCCCACATTTCACCATGAATTTTTAGATCCCACGTAATAGGGGGCGAGCCTATTGCCGTTACCGGGCACATCACCAGACTCCGCGCTGCTACTGAGAATTCGGAAAAACCCAGTAACACTTTTGCCCGACCCGGAAAACAAACCCGGGACCTCCGATCAGCAGTCGCAAACGCTATCCACTGGACTACGGAGGCAGTCATTGAAGGAAGCTTTTGGTTATAAGAAATGAACTGATTGAAAATACAAAATCAAAATTAATAATTGAGTAGTTAGGACTTTCTTTCCTATCTACAATATAATATAATATAATAATATTCTACCACATACACACATCACCATCTAGTCCCAAACTAAGCAGAGCTTGTACTATGGGTACTAGACAATGGATGAACATACATAGATACTTTTTTTTTGTAAATACATACATATTATACATAGAAACACCCAGACCAAGACAAACATTCAAAAGACAACTACCGATTTAAAGCACGAAAGATGAAGTTGGTATAGTATTATCATAACAAAATATTCCATAAATAAATTGCGACACATAATTCGGCATCACTCACGAGTAACTACGGCGTATCCTTCCAGAGCAAAGCTCTTCACTCAAGGAAAACCGCCTGAGCGTCCGTGTAATAAATTATGATTACCAGAACATCAGCTTGCTTTTATTTCCATCCTCTCGTAGTTGTCCCTGACATACATCTCAGTCTTCATTCATTTATCATTCCTCAGTACTCCCTGTATTAGCTAGAGCGATCGATGTCACTTTGATGTCATTCTTGCTTTGAGCACCCTGAGGTTGTACCCTAGTGTTGAAAAGAAAAAAATTGACTTTTATTGTCCTGTATAATATTATTTTAAGTAACGGCATCGTGACAACGAATGACCATGATCTATTTAAAATATTGTACCCTTTAATGAAATACCCGAACAAAATTCTACCTCCTCAAACGAGGCCTGATTAAGGCCGTTGCTCCATCATCCATAACTTGTCAAAGTACTGTGACTAGTCGTTAACTGAGCTACTTTCCATTATTTGTATACGTAAAGTAGGCCGAGACGTGATATTCACTTAATTTCACAAATGACAAGGCCAATAAGTAATGATCTAAGTTTAAGCGAAGTAGGACACTTCGCGTAAACCTGGGATATCGCTCAAATTGGAGCGACCTGGCTGGACTAGTACCTACACCTGATACTAGGTCGTAGATAAATAACCCTGTGTTTTATTATGCAGTGAAAAGCATTTCTAGGCTCCTTAGGTATTCTTCTTTCACAAATAACAAGACCTAGAGTCTTGTGTAAGACCTATTAAGTTTAATATAGAAAATGGTGTGAAAGAGTTAGTGCCTACCTAAATAATTTTTATTGATATACTAAAATAACACTAGCAAAAAATAACGCTATTTTCTTTGTAAAAATAAAGCCCTCATGTTCGAAAGAGAACTTCGATAGATTTTCACACGGTCTTTTTAGCGGCTGTTTCCTAAAAAAGCGAAAAGGTATTGCAGTAGTATTAAAATTGTATATTGGATGGATACTCGCATCTGTTGCCGCCGTCGTCAAAGAGTCCCATATCTTTTATCGTAGCTCATAAAGCGCCCTACAAAAAGATGACTACTATAGTGATTGTGGAACATTCTCGAACACAGGCACAATTAATCGGGACAATGCTTTATGCTCCATGTTAACTGGTGAAAAGAAATTCTTCAAAGTTATCAGCGACGAGCCATCTTACAGCGTCTTCAGTGTTGCTACTTGGTAATGTGGTTGAATTAATGATGAATAAATAATAGTTTAACGTAGGTACAAAAACACGCTTTATAAATGCTCAATAAGCTTAATGTAAAAAAGCGTTGGTGATTTTTGCGGGGTGGGAATACCTTACGCTTTTTTACCAAAATATTATTTTAGACTTATATAGACATGCTAATAAAAGCATGTTAAAAAGGAAATGAAAAATTTTTGACGATTAAATAAAATCTCATAAACTTCTAAGTTTGAGAAGACCAAATTAGATAAAAATATTTTTGACTTGTGCAACTTTATGAGAACTTTGTTAACAATATTAAAATGCAAAACATCTTCTCGTCCTTATCTTTTCCCTTCTTATTCGAAAATCTTTACAGGAGGTGTACATTAACACGTCAACTAATTGCGAAAAGTCATTATTATTAACGACATCATTAATTACTTCCCGTTATAAAGCACCATTACATCGTATATAAAGCGATGTAGCCTAAAGGGTCCATTGTTAACGGTTTAGTTTTTAATTCATCCCGCGAGATAAATTCGTGGAATGCTGAATAGCAGTATATACATCTTAATATTATATATTTCTTGTGTGCGTGTGAATGTCACTGAACTCCTCCTAAACAACTGGACCGATCGTGATGATTTTTTTTTTGTGTTTTCAAGGGGACTTGAGAATGGTTTAGATTCACAATTAAGTCCACTGGAAAATGATATTTTACTTAATTTTTAATTTGTAAGTAGTTGTGGATTTTGGAATGTTTCACATTGGAACCGACGGACTGCGCTGCTATCGCAGTGTCAAATCTTATATTAATAATTTCGTCAAGGAGTACATCGAAACCTTACCTGAATAATAAAACGTAAAAAAATAAAGATTTCGAGTTGACAACATATATCCGCAAAATTCGGATTGTCGAGTATTTTGTTAAATTCGAATGGTTCTGACAGACAAATCAAAGTCGCCATATTGGCCACTCTAGCGAAGCGACACAGATACCGGATAACATTTTGAGTACATACTACTAAGTCTTTACTAAGTAGTTTGTATGTGTAAATACTTTTTGCAGTTACATTTATTTCTAAAACGACAATTATGGAAGTAATCCGCAATAAAGGAGATTTGTATCAAATATACAAAAAAAAATAATTAAATACACATTGACGCGCTATCGAAGGTAATAATAAAAGGTAGAATTATGATAAATGTGCATGTAATGGCGTTAGATATGAACTTTTTAATATTTATTTTTATCAAAATGGTCCAGATAGTTATAGCTTATTAAAAAAAGTTTAAATTTTTAAATGAAAGACGCGTGTACAGGACAACGTCTGTCGGGTCCGCTAGTACAATATAAATACGTAGAAAGCGTAAGTCTCAAAATTACTTCTGCAAACATTCGAACAAATTACATGTCAGACTGTAAAAATTGGATATTAATAAAATGTTTGGCAATGAAATAGTTCTATGATTCAGTAGCAAACAGACAGGCACTCCTAATGTTTATTAAAGTTTTGTATGTGCCTACGCACTCATTAATTTACTCCTTGCGGTACATTTTGAAACAAATTCTGAGGAACATAATTCAGTTGATTATATTTTCATCATCATCAGTATTATTATGTTACATCATAATCAGTGATCACTTGTCTTCTCTTGTAACAGACGTTACAAACACAAACTTTTTGTTTACAGACCTCAAAGTTGAATTATAATAGCGAAGATGGCATAAAACTGACGATGTATTTCAGATGAACGCCTCATTTACATTAGTGTCATGACCCATCTCAAAGACACAGTGCTATGATCCATTTAGTTTCAGATTAGAATTACACACAGATAATATTAATAATACCATAATAAATTATTTCAATATTCGTAGATACTGAAATAAGCTTGCGTAGGGTTACTGAATTTATGATTAATATTGAAATCTGAATCTTTTTCCAAATGATCATCAATCAGGAAATAGAACCGCAGCAAATATGCTTTGCTTTGTGGTTCTATCGATCTGCGCGTTGTCTCCTGCGTTATCAGCGTCTCGAATAATATATCAAAGAGAATAACGTTACGTTTGAAACGGTATTGTCAGAGACTGTTGTTACGTAAGAAAGCTCACCTACTGTGAAAAAAACACATCGAATTTTAGTTTTCCTGGAAAACATTTTTACTGTCCTCAAAATCGTTACATACGCCTATCAGAATCTACTAGGTACCAACACATATTGTGGACCATAAACTATAAATTTACGATAATACACCTTTACGTAAACCTTGATACCCTTGAGACGAGAATTCCAAATGTAAATAAGGTCATTTACATTTTCATCTGGAACCAAATTTTGCATGTTTTACCCCTGATACAGATATTCTTGGAATTATTCGATGTGTAAGAAGGTTCGACGTACAAATATAGCGTAAATATGAAATATGAGATACATTTTGATCTCGAGGTGAAATTGTGAACCCTCGAGGGATATTTTAACCCCGAAAGCATATAATGCGTGGTCCGTTGAAATGTAATTCACCGTAAATTATTATGAACGATATGAATTATGAAATAAATTCGCAGGCCGTTTTGTTTTATGAAGTGTCAGTTGAACTTTTCATTTGAAAATGAGCAATGAATTTTAGAAGTATTTTATTCGCGAATGATACGGCACCCACATTTTACATGGAACAGTATAAGGTTGCATGTAATATCATCGTTCGAGCGTTATCCCAAACTCATCCAACTTTTCCCCCCAAAAATGCCGGCAGGGGCTCAGAAGTACTTAATCTAGTTATTAGGCAATATGTGGCACATTTTGGGGAGTTTCATCGTGATTGCAGTGGCGGAATTCTTTGATGCTAGACGCTGCCACTCATCTAGTTACATTATTTTATTCCCGACTAACTTTGTATGGTTTGAGAACCATGCCTGGAACGTTGCAGCAGAGGTAAGCCTCACATAAGGTGGATCGACAATCATATGGTCGGAGGCCGTTTCAACTGCGATCACTACCGCGGCACTACTGCGGCACTACCGTAGGGAAGAGGGTGGTGAATTTCCCTCACCAGCTCTGCTATCTCCTTGATCAGTACAACAGCCTCACGAGCTAAGGTCGTACCAGTTACTGCGACGAGATAACGGCGCTGCGATGCTGATAGAGTCGCGGCTGCTGCCACAATGATTGCATCTGAGCGATTCCTCCTGGCCTAACTTCCTGAAGTGCTGGCCCATACAACCATGGCCTGTAAGGATTTGCATCAGTTGGAAAGTGAGGAGGCTCTGACGTCTCTCACACTCTTCAACTACGGGACTTACCGACACTACAATAGCATGCCCAAAAATACTACACTTTGCTTACCTCTTGGAACTAAGATCTAAAAAGGCCCACAAATCAAGTCTTAACAAAGTGCGAGGTGTCCAGAAAAGCCGATTAAGACTTGTTGCATAAATATTGCCAGTAAAAACAATGGATATTGTTAGCTTGCATCAATTCTGCGCTACAATCTGGCAGATGCAAATGTATACTTCCGTCAGTTGGCTTCCGCAGCTATCCTTAATATGTGTTGTCGCATAAGCATTACCATCCACTGATCCATTAATAGTGTCCAGAGCAATACTATTTGTGGCCGCCGTAAGCGAATAACGTGATTAGTTATATATTTTGTATGCATCAGAGGAAACTAAACCTTTCAGTGATGGCATTCGAGCTACAAGCTACAGGAATTGTTGCTACTTACTTCTAGTAGCCTTTTGTGGCTTGGTTCAAAAACAAATAAGTAAGATATCTCATAAATATAGCAGTATATGCACGATGGATTTAATCACTAGCTGGTTCTTGTGACTGGTGGCCGTATCCAGTAGCAGCAATTGCTTGACCTCTGAAAAACGTGTTTAGTGGCTGGCCATTTTCATTGGCGATAAATCTGAGATTCCATTTTTGAAGTCGCAGTGTAAATTCTTCGTCTACTCCTCTATGACATCTCTGCTGTTTGTGAAACGCCTAAAGCTCTGCGTTTGTTTGTCTCTAGTTGAGATACATTTAATTTTGATAGCCAGCTCGATCGCAATTCCTACTACGAGTATAAATACATTTTAGATTTGATTGAAAAGTAAACATTTGTATTTCTTACAAGTAAAATTAGTTATGAATAAGTAATGATATATATTTCTGTGAACTTGTCGAAACAAAAATTATTTATTAGCCCTTTTAGATCCAAAAAGGGATGCCTTTTGTTCTAAAAATGTTTTTAAAGTAGCTTTTCTATCTTAGTAATATCTTTTATCGTAATAAGGTACCTAACGTAATATTTATGTTATAGATCTTCAAAGATCTCAAAAATATTGGCTTCTAATATAAGTAATTCAATTAACCGATACATTCTTACGAAGCCATTTTTTTACGTTGTTTGTAGCATCGTAGAAAATGTTAAATATTGCGGGTTCTGTAATAGGTTTTTGCCTTTGAGCCCAAAGGATAATAAATAACCAAGAAATTTAAAACATTCGAAACAATTTAATAGCGCGGTCGGCAAGAGGATAATTACTTATCCTCACCCGACATAGCTAGTGAAATTGATTGATGTGTACCATAACATAACTTCACGCCTTTTAGCCCCGAAGGGGTAGGCAGAGGTGTATTACACCCCCACCTTTCGCCAGTTATATTTAGGTCCCAATGTAATAGGGAGCGACCCTATTGCCATCTACAGGGCACATTATTAAGCGAGCGATAATTAATATTTTTAATACACACATAACTTCAAAAAGTCAGAGGTGTGCGCCCAGGGTAATTGATTGATGTAATATTAATATATGGTTTTCCTTAACTTTGATAATACGTACATAGGCTTACGACTGCGCACTCAAAAGGGTAGCCAAACATATTAATAAAACTTTGCTCTCTGTTTGTTAACAGAATTTAGGGCTTACCTAATAGGAAAAGGTTAATGCTGTGTACTGGACATTTATAATCCCCATGCTTCTGAGTAATAAAGTATCGGCCGACCCTTTCCCAACCCCCGAATCAAATTCGGTATCTGACATAGGAGCAAACGCAAGCAAAAATGACGGTACAGGACTCGATTTAATATTCACATCATGTCTTTAACAAATAATATCTATTGTTAAAAAAATTACGTGAATAATAAAAACATTTAATATGCTCATGAACGGATTTATAATCAAATTCGAGGCAATAATTGGTTTAATATAGTTCAGTATGTTTTAGTAATTTCAATATCAGTAGCGAGAATTTCATATTGCAATACCTTTGATTACACCAAATTGAATTTTCACACAAAATTAAAACCGACGTTTTCCCATTATTTTCAAAGTAATAATATACTTTATATTTTATTTCCAAGCGAATATTACAAATGCGAATAAAGAATTAATGAAAATTATTATATTATTATGTGTAATGCTTTATCCAATCGTTATGGGATTCAATGTGTACGCTGTCAAAAGGCGCTGATACACTTGAGCATTCACCTGAGCATTCTCGCGAATGTTACAAAACAGATGAGTGTGTTTTAGCGAGCATTCTCATGAACAGTTGGGCGAGCCTAAGAATATAGAAAATACAATTATACAATTCACGCTACAATGACGGTTAAACCCAATATATTTACGTCACTTTGATTTATGATTTTAATCTAGGAAAGAATCTTCGTAGATTGTCACTTGACTTTTTTAACTTGACTAGTGGTGAGCTTAAATATCGATAAAATATCGATAGTGCTTACAATAAATCCTTAGATTTGGTTTACTCAGAATTAATTTCAATAGAATGTTAATAAATCCTCAATATCGATAAATAAATTTGATCGTAGGAACAGACACTTGTGTGATTTATTAAACCTGTTCAAATGAAAATCTGCATTTTATTATTTAGAAACGTCATTTGTTTATGTATCTTGCTCTAACTCTAGAAATAATTCACAAGTGAAACTGAAGTAAATACATTGGGTGGGTGAAACTGCTGTTGTAGTGCGATTTCTATATTTTTCTATTTTATACGGATTAGAGTGTTCGCTAGAATGATCGTGAAAACGTTCGGTTCAAGAAAACAAAAAACGGCGAATGCTCGCTGTTCTGTTACAAGTGAATGTTAAAAGGCAAAGAAAAAGACATCGCCTGCCAGCGAACTCGCAAAAACTATAAATTAAAACTATAGTTTTCATGATAATTATGTCCTCATGAGTCTTCACAAATTCTAGCTAAGAACAATCTCAATCACGTCAAATTTCAAATAAAAAAGCCACTATCAGTCCATTCTTTTAGAACCTTCAGGCTAAAAGACAAACAAATAGACATGTCAAATTTATAACACCTTTCTTTTTGCGTTGGTGGTTAAAAACGATATTTCATTAAGACTTTTGTTTTCTTTATATTTCATCATTACCTTTAGTTTTATGAAATAGAGCATTTATTTAAGTACCTTGCAAACTCGAGGGACATAAAAAAATCACATGAGAGGTATAACAAATATTATAGTTACTAAAAGAGTACGGGCTGCAAGCCTAAACTTTGGAGATTATCTTCCCAATTTCGCGAATGTACAGATTATGATAATGGTATCGGGCGTTCACGATAACATTTTCTTGATATTTTGCATAATATTCAATAGAAAACTCTTGTATTCAGTTGCCTAGATATTTATTTCTATCTTTGTTGGGTCTATGTTTAAACTGAATAGGGTTTTTATGCATTCGAACAGTAATCATATCGTGGTACGTACTTTCAGTTATCGGTTTAATGTCATTTAAGAGTGAAATGTCGAACCAAATGGCAAATTGATTGTCACTTAAGCCAAAATGGATCGCTAGTTTTCCTGTTTATTATATTTATGTTCTGAAATGTTATGAAAAACAGAAATTTAGATAACTTTATTAATTGAATGTTTAATATACTTTCCATAGATTTTGTAATTACTGATGCAATGCGAATGAAGTAAGAGTGTTATGTCAGGATCTTTGCCAATTGGGTTTCCGTAGTCTCTGCCTACCCCTTCGGGAAACAGGCGTGAGTCTATGTAAGTACGTATAACGCAATGCGTTGGCGTGGTGAATTTTAGTTTAACATTTTAGAGTATTACCAAACTACTATCTAATTTGCTCCGTACAGCACAGAACAGCACAGAACTACTGAGAGCACAGATAAAATTATGTTCATACATACTATCAGCTTTAACTTAGCGCAGCCCTGGCTTCAATCCAAGGTCTTAGAGCTGGGGGTGCACTTGATATGACATTATTTTGATACACATGTATCGGACGTATAAGTACATAATATTCAAAACTCTTCAGGTACGCCAAAACTCTTCAGGTAACTTCCGAAGCCACATATTTTACTCTCAAAATGGTTTAACCAAATGGGTTCCAGAACATATTTTCAGACTTCTAAAATTTAATGCGACCAACATTTATGAATATAATTAAACGAAAAATACGATCGTTTTATTACAAGGCAAACATTTAAACTGTATAATTAAAATCGCTGGGGTATTGTTTAGGAACAAAACGATATACTGATACAGCTGTATACGTAGCCGAAATAAATTAAAGGCCAATGTTTGTGAAACAAAAGCGATTTTTTTTCAATGGCCGAATAAAATCAGGCTTAGAATCAAAATGGTGTGTGTTTTGTACAGTTCAGCTGATTTTTATAGCTAGTTCTTCTAAGGATATCTTTATGCGATTGTAAATCACGTCGTTTTGGTAGAGATTTATGAATAGAAATACATTCCTGTCATATAAGAGAATGTCTTGATTTATGCACTTTGATGGAGAATTCAGACTCGCTAAAGAAATACTGCCTCAACGAAAATAAATTTCAGTTTTTATTTAGCAATGGGTGATATACTTACCTACAGCTTCCATGCGAGATATTGGATCGAGTTTTGCCACAAGTTTTGCAAGTGATTTAAAGATCTCATGTTGTAAATTTTTACTACTCAGAATAACGTTTAAACATTTTCTTTTAACAGAAAATTTCTTATCGAAAATTATTAAATATCGTAAAGAGGATATCAATTGTTGAGGCATATGAGGCAAAAGGCGCTTTTTAGTGTAGTTGAATGACATTAAACTGGCGTAAATTTAATCGACGAACTTTATTGCACCTATAAATTGACGACCAAGAGGAATGCAATTGACTGACTATAAAATGACGGTACAATTGCTCTACTAGATTAAATAATCACAGAGGCTTCAGTAACATAATGTTTCTAGTAAATTGCCCGTAGAGAATTCAACATTTAACAGGGTTTTATTAACCCTTTTACTAAATTTCACGTTTTACCGAGTTTTCAAATAACACTGTTACGAAATAACTTTCATACTAAAATGATAACCAAAAGTACCTACTAAAGATTTGAATGGCTGAAAAAATTTGAAGAAATATATCAATCCTAAAAGTTTGATCATCAAACTTTTGGATAAATACTTTGTACTTTTGCAACTTGTACACATTGTACATCCCGTGACCATGGCTCGTGTAACCTATGCTGAGACGTCGAGGGAAATTTAAGGTATATTACTTTTATTTTAAATATTATTGACAAAGCTTTTGGTTATAAGAAAATATGTTAGCAACTGATTGTAAATACATAATCAAAATTAATAATTGAGCAGTTAGGACTTTCTTTCCTATCTACAATATAAATAAGATTTTAAGCACGCTAGATGAAGTTGCTAGAGTATTATAATAATAAAAATATTCCATAAATAAATTGCGACACATAATTCGGCATCACTCACGAGTGACTACGGCGATCCTTCCAGAGCAAAGCTCTTCACTCAAGGAAAACCGCCTGAGCGTCGGTGTAATAAATTATGATTACCAGAACATCAGCTTGCTTTTATTTCCATGCTCTCGTAGTTGTCCCTGGCATACATCTCAGTCTTCATTCGTTTATCATTCCTCAGTACTCCCTTTATTAGCTAGAGCGATCGATGCCACTTTGATGTCATTCTTGCTTTGAACACCCTGAGGTTGTACCCTAGTGTTGAAATGAAAAAGTTTGTCTTTGTAATGTTTATTTCCGAATATTACTCTACATTTTATATGTAGTAAGGTCGATGATTTCGCCATGTGTGTTTATTGTTTCATTAGATGGCCAAGCGTGAGATATTTTTATTTAAGTATTTATTACCTCATACAGGATAGCAATAATTAAACTAACAAAAAACCAAGCCCAGGCATTTGAGTAAATTGTTGTCCTGTATAATATTATTTTCCTGACATTCCTAAGTAACAGCGTGACAATGAATGACCATGATCTATTTAAAATATTGTATCCTTTAATAAATTACCCGAACAAAATTCTACCTCCTTAAACGCGGCCTGATTAAGGCCGTTGCTCCATCATCCATAATTTGTCAAAGTACTGTGACTAGTCGTTAACTGGGCTACTTTCCATTATTTGTATACGTAAAGTAGGCCGAGACGTGATATTCACTTAATTTCACAAATGACAAGGCCAATAAGTAATGATCTAAGTTTAAGCGAAGTAGGACACTTCGCGTAAACCTGGGATATCGCTCAAATTGGAGCGACCCAGCTGGACTAGACACCTGATACAAGGTCGTAGACATATAACCTTGTATAGTGCTCTGTGGTGAAAAGATTTTCTAGGCTCCTTAGGTATTCTCCTTTCACGAATAACAAGACCTAGAGTCTTGTGAAAGGCCTATTAAGTTTAATATAAAAATGGTGAGTTAGAATTAGTGCATACTTAAATAAATGCTCATGCCTTTTCGGCTAAGTAATATTGACGTACTAAAAGTAACACTAGCAAAAAATAACGCTAATTTCTTTGTAAAAATAAAGCCCTCATGTTCGACAGAGAACTTCGATAGATTTTCACACGGTCTTTTTGACGGCTGTTTCCTAAAAAAGCGATAAATTAAGTATTGCAGTAGTATTAAAATTGTATATTGGATGGTTACTCGCATCTGTTGCCGCCGTCGTCAAAGGGTCCCGTATCTTTTATCGTAGCTCGTAAAGCGCCGTACAAAAAGTTTGCTTCTACTTATAGTGATTGTGGAACATTCTCGAACACAGGCACAACTATTCCGGACAATGCTTTATGCTCCATGGTAACTGGTGAAAAGAAAATCTTGAAAGCTATTAGCAACGAGCTATCTTACAGCATCTTCAGTGTTGTTATAAAATAGTTGGTATGGTGGTCGATTTAATGATGAACAAATAATAGTTTAACGTACAAAAACACGCTTTATAAATGCTCAATAAGCTTAATGTAAAAAAGCGTTGTGATTTTTGCGGGGTGGGAATACCTTACGCTTTTTTACCAAAATATTATTTTAGACTTATATGTAAAGACATGCTAATTAAAGCATGTTAAAAAGGAAATGAAAAGTTTTTGACGATTTAATAAAATCTCATAAACTTCGAAGTTTGAGAAGACCAAATTAGATAAAAATATTTTTGTCTTGTGCAACTTTATGGAAACTTTGTTAAGGATATTAAAATGCAAAACATCTTCTCGTCCTTATCTTTTCCCTTCTTATTCGAAAATCTTTACAGGAGGTGTACATTAACACGTACTCAACTAATTGCGAAAAGTCATTAGTATTAACGACATCATTAATTACTTCCCGTTATAAAGCACCATTACATTGTATGTAAAGCTATGTAGCCTAAAGGGTCCATTGTTAACGCTTGAGTTTTTAATTCATCCCGCGAGATAAATTCGTGGAATGCTGAATAGCAGTATATACATGCAATATAAATACGTAGAAAGCGTAAGTCTCAAAATAATTATGCAAACATTCGAACAAATTACATGTCAGACTGTAAAAATTGGATATTAATAAAATGTTTGGCAGTGAAATAGTTCTATGATTCAGCAGCAAACAGACAGGCACTCCTAATGTTTATTGAAGTTTTGTATGTACCTACGCACTCATTAATTTACTCCTTGCGATACGTTTTGAAACAAATTCTGAGGAACATAATTCAGTTGATTATATTTTGATCATCATCAGTATTATTATGTTACATCATAATCAGTGATCACTTGTCTTCTCTTGTAACAGACGTTACAAACACAAACTTTTTCTTTACAGACCTCGAAGTTGAATTATAATAGCGAAGATGGCATAAAACTGACGATGTATTTCAGATGAACGCCTCATATATATTAGTGTCATGACCCATCTCAAAGACACAGTGATATGATCCTTTTAGTTTCAGATAAGAATAACACACAGATAATATTAATAATACTATAATTATTTCAATATTCGTAGGTACTGAAATAAGCTTGCGTAGGTTTACTGAATTTATGATTAATATTGAAATCTGAATCTTTTTCCAAATGATCACCAATCTGGAAATAGAACCGCAGCAAACGTGCTTTACTTTGTGGTTCTATCGATCTGCGCGTTGTCTTCTGCGTTACCAGCGTCTCGAATAATATATCAAAGAGAATTACGCTTCGTTTGAAACGGTATTGTCAGTGACTGTTGTTGCGTAAGAAAGCTCACCTACTGTGAAAAAAACACATCGAATTTTAGTTTTCCTAGGTACAAACACATATTGTGGACCATAAACTACAAATTTACGATAATACACCTTTACGTAAACCTTGATACCCTTGAGACGAGAATTCCAAATGTAAACATGGTCATTTACATTTTCATCTGAAACTAAATTTTGCATGATTTTCCCCCTGATACAGATATTCTTAGAATTATTCTATGTGAAAGAAGGTTCGGCGTACCAATATAGCGTAAATATGAAATGTGAGATATATTTTGATCTCGAGGTGAAATTGTGAGCCCACGAGGGATATTTTAACCCCGAAAGCATATAATGAGTGGTCCGTTGAAATGTAATTCACCGTAAATTATTATGAATGATATGAATTATGAAATAAATTCGCAGGCCGTTTTCTTTTATGAAGTGTCAGTTGAACTTTTCATTTGAAAATGAGCAATGAATTTTAGAAGTTTTTGACAACAGTATTAAACTTATTTTATTCGCGAATGATACGGCACCCACATTTTGCATGGAACAGTATAAGGTTGCATGTAATATCATCGTTCGAGCGCTATTACAGTCTCATCCAAGACTTTTCACCTCTATAAATGCCGGCAGGGGCTCAGAAGTACTTAATCTAATTATAAGGCAATATGTGGCAGATTTCGGGCAGATATTATCGTTATGGCAGTGGCGGAATTATTTGATGCTAGATGCTGCCGCCCATCTAGCAACATTAATTTTATTACCGACTAACTTTGTATGGTTTGACAACCATGCCTGGAACGATGCAGCAGAGGTAGGCCTCTCGTAAGGTGGATCGACAATAATATGCTCGGAGGTCGTGTCGACTGCGATGTCCTCGATGCGCGGTACTACCGTAAGGAAGAGGGTGGTGAATTTCCCTCACCAGCTCTGCTATCTCCTTGATCAGTACAACAGCCTCACGGAATAAGACGGCGGCGTTCTAAGACCTAGCTGCAATCATTGACCGAGCTAAGGTCGTACCAATTGCTGCGACGAGATGACGGCGCTGCGATGCTGATAGGGTCGCGGCTGCTGCCACAATGATTGCACCTCCTAGCCTAACTTCCTCAAGTACTGGCCCATACAACCGTGGCCTTTAAGGATTTGCATCAGTTGGAAAGTGAGGACGCTCTGACGTCTCTCTAACTACTCTTCAACTACGGGGCTTACCGACACTACAATAGCGTGCCCAAAAATACTACACTTTGCTTACCTCTTGGAACTAAGATCTAAAATGGCCCACAAAGCAAGTCTTAACACAGTGAAAGTCCCAGTCCCAGTGTACAGTATCCAGAAAAGCCAAGTCATCCCTATATTTTGGCATCATTACGCGATTAAGATTTGTTGCATAAATATTGCCTGTAAAAGCAATGGATATTGTTAGTTTGCATCAATTCTGCGCTACAATCTGGCAGAATAGATGTAAATGTAGGTATACTTCCGTCAGTTGGCTTCCGCAGCTATCCTTAATATGTGTTGTCGCATAAGCATTACCATCCGCTGATCCATTAATAATGTCCAGAGCAATACTATTTGTGGCCGCCGTAAGCGAATAACGTGATTTGTCATATATTTTGTATGCATCAAAGGAAACTAAACCTTCTAGTGGTGGCATTCGAGCTACAAGCTACAGGAATGGTCGCTACTTACCTACATACTTCTAGTAGCGTTTTGTTGCTTGGTTCAAAAACAAATAAGTAAGATCTCTGATAAATACAGCAGGATATGCACGATGGATTTTAGCCACTAGCTGATTCTTGTGATATCTGGCCGTATTCAATAGCAACAATTAGCAATTGCTTGAGCGCTGGTAAACGCTTTTAATGGCTCACTGTTTTAATATGCCACAAATCTGACAATCCATATTTTCATTTTAAATCGCAGTGTAATTTCTCGCCCTCTCCGGTCTGTTGTTTGAGAGTTAGGACAAATTTTATTTAGATTTACAGCCTGATCGCAATTCCTATCGAGAGTATAAATACATTTTAGAATTTATTGTAAAATTACCATTTGTATTTCTAAGAAGCAAAATTAGTTATTAATTAGTAATTATTTATATTTCTGTGAACTTGTCGAAACAAAGATTATTTATTAACCCTTTTAGATCTAAAAGGGATGCCTATTGTTCTAAAAATGTATACAAGGTAGCTTTTCTATCTTAGTAATATCTATAATTCTGCCGTCCTTTCACTAGAACCCCGTTAACCCTCAAATGGTCGATTATGAGTTTTGAATGCAAAGTAATACAGTTTTAAATTCTCTATCTTTCTGTCTAAGAACCATATCTCTATCACTTACGGTTATATAGATATTAAAACATGATTTACCGTTAAATGACAAAATATGCAACAAATGCTTGACTAAAAAGTGACTATACCACGCTTCTTAGCTTAATGCACGTGAAAGTACCTTAGTTTCAAAATTCACCTTATATTTTTTTCATTTTTTATAAGCTTAAACCACGTTTATTGAATATTCTTGACTACAAGTACACTAAGAGCCTTTAACTTGTTTATAGTTAAGGATCAATTTTGATGAACCAGGAATAAAAACAATGCTATAAACTATTTATGATGAAAACCTTATCTTAATTCTGGTTAGACAACCATAATGGTATTTTCGCCAAGTAATCAATATTGCGATTTGCTCAAAACAATTCGTTAAAAAAAGCGTTATTTACTTCTAACATGGAATTCGTTCAAAAAAATATAAGTAATTCTTAACTTAATAACGGCTAGCCCACGTTCCCTAACTAGAAACACGTTATCCGTTTCTCGCGCTTCATTAATTCCGGGAGTGTGCGGGGATGCCATATGCGTGCGAGGATGGGATATGCGCGCAGGGAAGTTTGCCATTCTGCTCGGAGAGCTTATAGCGTGCAAGCGTGCGTCATCGCATCGTGTTCCCCCAAAAACTCATATATGTCGGGGAACATTAAGAGGTAAAATTCAAAATTGTTGTGTAATTTATTAACATTATCTTCCTTAATATCTCTACCTAGTTTGAGGGAAAAATAGCAGACCAACGAATTAGTCGTATTTATAAAATTGTTATGACTGCCTTGTTAGTTTGCTATTATCCCTCAGACTAACTAGTTAGAGTAACTACCTTTGACGAGCAGGAACTGTATGTGAGTAGCTTCAGATCCACCATTGCAGTCAGTCAACTTGAAGATGGCGGTTAAATCACCCAAAGTAAGGCGAAAGTAAAAAGCAAGATAATATGTAGGCAGCAGCATTAAGTATCAAAGACGTCATCCGTCTG
Organism: Euclidia mi; assembly: GCA_944739405.2. Lineage (NCBI taxonomy): Eukaryota > Metazoa > Arthropoda > Insecta > Lepidoptera > Erebidae > Euclidia > Euclidia mi. The sequence goes on along the minus strand of OX123198.2, from coordinate 11,410,239 downwards.
CCAAGCATGGCGATCAAAGCAAATTCTCCCAAAAATGAGCCACACACGAAAAAAACGGCCTCTATTCCCCGACGGCCCCGCTATTATTCCTGACTCAGAGAGCGGCCATGGTAACGGCGGGGCAAGGGGTGCGATAAACCTCCGGCAGAGATTTGTCGCAATATTTCACTTATTTCATTTCATTCATTACACCGTTGTTCTGGGAGATTTTAACGCGAAAACTAGGCAAACGAGCGGTGATGAGCTGAGAGTGCAGCAATTTGGATATGGACACCGGAACTCGCGGGGCCACTTGCTGGCTAGGTTCATGGAGAAGGAAGAACTCTTCATGATGAATTCCTTTTTCAAAAATCTAGAATGCCGCAAGTGGACCTGGATAAGTCCAGATGGTGCCACCAAAAATGAGATCGATTTCATCATGTCAATGAAGAGGTTAATATTTAATGATGTATCTGTGATCAGTTCGCATAAAGCGGACCGCGGTCACCGAGTGGTAAGAGGCACATTGAATATTAGTCCCAGCCTCGAACGGTCGAGATTGATGAAGTCTACGAACCTACCAGCGCCAGTTCAAATCTAAAACCCCGAGAATTTTCAGCTTGAGCTGCAAAACCGCTTCGAATGCCTGGAAGAATGCGTAGATGTGGACGACTTTAGTGACAGGTTAGTGTTGCTATCCATACAAAAGGCTTAAAGTTCTTAAAGCCCATGACGATTAAAAGAGCCCATAAAATCTCTGGTCCGATCCTTGAGCTTATACAAGAAAGGCGTAAGATGCTTCTGCATATATGCCAAAGTATCGGCGGCTTAATAAACAGATATCTAAGTCTTTGATTCACGATCTTCGCCAATACAACACTTAGTGTGTTCAAGACGAATGGTGACAGAATTATTTCGTCCAGACTGAGGCCTGGACGAGATAATTCTGTCACCATTCGTCTTCAGCCTTGCCAGCTGACCTGCCCGATAGACAGATCTCTTTTGAATACTTTGGAACCGTAATCTGCTCGATTGCATCTTGAACACACTTAGTGTTATATTGGCGGAGATCGCGAATCAGAGACTTAGAGTTCTGTTTATTAAGCTGAGGTGGAGGAGCTGAGGCTCCTGGAAGAGATCAAACTGGACAGCTATACACGACTACACGACCACCTGTTATTACTCCAGTCACTGACCCTAGAGCCGAATTGACCCGACACTATACCGAAGATATCCCGGACATGACATCCCGTCAGCCGCTAAAAAACTTCGAAAGTTATTAAATTCTGTCATACTCGATGGCAAAACGCCTCAGGCATGGCACAGTGTGGTGGTGCTTTTCGTCAAGAAAGGCGATAAAACCCTTTTGAAGAGTTACAGACCCATTTCACTGCTGAGTCAAGTCTATAAGTTGTTTTCAGGGGTCGTCACAAATCATCTCGAGACCAAGCTAGACGACTTCCAGCCTCCCAAACAAGCGGGTTTCCGTAAAGGCTATAGTATTATAGACCACATACATACGCTACGGCAGGTTAAGTCTGAAGAGTATAACCAGCCTCTATACTTGGCGTTTGTGAACTATAAGCAAGCCTTCGATTTGATCGAAACCTGGGCGGTACTGCAGTCTCGCCAACTGTGCCATTAACGACTATCAATACGTCAAAGTGCTGAAGTGTTTGTTCGAAAACGCCACCATGTCAGTCCGCTTCCAGGACCAGAATTTAAAACCTATTCAACTATAGCGAGGGGTGAGGCAGGGCGATGTTATATCTCCGAAACGTTTACCGCTGCGCTGGAAGACGTTTTCAAGGTTCTGGACTGTGAAGGACTTGGCATCAAATAAATGCGACTACTTACACCTTCTATTTGCTGATTATATCGTAGTCATGGCTCAGACCATGGAAGACCTCAGCACAATGCTCGATGGCCTCCGTATAGTCTTCCAACAAGTGGGTCTTAAGATGAACATGGACAAGACGAAAATCACGTCTGACTTCCATGTCCTACCTGCTCCTATTCAGGTTGGGTACTCTACACTCGAAGTTGTCGACAAGTACGTATAACCGCTTGACCGCGCACAAGTGACTATTCTCCCTTTTTCGAAATGCCGTAGACCGCGCACAAGTGACTATTTTCCCTTTTTGGTTACAGCGCTATACTCGGTCTGAATTTACTGTTTCTTTCTATTACGTAATGTTTTAAATTATTTTTCTCTGTTCTATTCAAATCATTGAACATTTCTTAACCCGGAAAATATTTAATTACATCAATTGTTAACCCGGAACGAAAAATAATGTCAAATTCCACTCTTTGTTTCGCGCGCTCCGTGATTACGTGCTTATCGTATGCGTGTAATTAAATATTTTTATACTATGATACATGTCTTTTTTTATTTAATTCGGTGTAGATAGAATCCCTCTACAGTTAAAACTCATAAAATATGTATGTCATCGATTTACTTTTTAAAATAATCCTGTTTAAAATACACAAAGTGTTTTTTTCAACGATAGTCAATGTTCGCTGCTAAGTATAATAAATTAGAAAGTAAATATCAACAAAGAATTCATACGACTTAAAAGAATCATTTATAAGGTTGAAGAAAAACATCACTTCAACTTACTCATGTTACCGACTTATCAACAATAAATGTTTATGTTAGCGCGCCCATCTGGCGAGCGGCGGCGCGACATTTTGTTTAGAACGTGAGCGGTCAAGTGAATTCGGCGAATTGGCGCTAGCGGTCAAGCGGATAACTGGGAAAATGATCCGGTTGGGTAGGTCCAACTTCGAAAAAGAGGTCATTCGTCAAATCTTATACGGTTGGGCGGCGTTCGGGAAGTCACGGCATATCTTCACGTCTGATATCCCGCAGTGTCTTGAGACAAAAGTCCTTGACCAGTGTATGTTGCAAGTGATGATCTATGGAGCCGATACGTGGTAACTTACTTTGGGCCTTATCCGGAAGGTCCGAGTTACTCAGAGGGCAATGGAAAGAGCTATGCTCGGTGTTTCCTTGCGAGATTGAAAAAGAAATAAAGAGATGCGCAGGAGAACCAAAGTCACCGACATAGCTCTCCGAATAGCCAGGCTAAAGTGGCACTAGGCAGGGCACATAGCTCGAAGAACCGATGGCCGTTGGGGCAGGAGGGTTCTGGAGTGGCGACCACGCACCGGACGACGCAGCAAGAGTAGGCCTCCCTCAAGGTGAGCCGACGATCTGTATAAGATTGCGGGAAGCGGTTGGATGCGGGCGGCTCGAAATCGAGTCCGTGTGGAGAACCTTGGGGGAGACGTATGTCCAGCAGTGAACGTCTCTAGGCTGACATGATGATGACTATGTGATTGAAAATATTATTACTGTCTTATTATACGCAAATATAATATATTAAATAGCCACTATGGAAATAGGGCCTTAAAATATACTTTTTTAGCTATTAATTGCTTAATAAGATTAGAAAAATAATCAAGGCTGTGTATATAAATTTTTCAAATTGCTGTATATGTTGATGATAAGTGAAATATATATGTCGATGATAAGGAAATTTATTAAATTAAAACTTTTCACTTTAATTGATTCAATTTTCATACTGCATTTTATTTAATTATCCAGTTTTTTGATATGTGATGCTTAGCTATAAAGATCTTAGTAACAATTGAAGTAAGAAATACCTGTTCTTAGCTTAGTAAGCAAGCATATATTTTTTCGTATCTTTTTTATATTTCGCTAAAACTTAACTTAAAAGTGTCATAGGTACTTTAGCCTCATTTTAAGTAAAGTACTAATGTATAAATATTAAGAAAGGTCTTAGCTACAAAGCAGTTAATAGACTTAGCGCGTTTATAGTTAAGCATTTTAGGGTAAATTTATTGAAAATTAGAAATCTCATAAATTTAAAGAAAATGCTTAGCTAAAAGATCTCTAAGTGTAGGTTAACGGAGCTTTAGTGCGGCAAACAATGTCAAAAAAAATGTGTATTGCTTAACTAAACCAAACAATTCAGTTTTTTTATATAATTTTAAGTACATTTCTGAGCAGAAATATCCTAAATGACGCTGGCAAATATTTGTTTAAATAATATTTAACAATCACTGATTTATGTATAATAGTTTTCTAGAAACAACGATTCCCGCGTTTTTTACGTTTTTCTCCAAAATCACTTTTTGGGGTTAACGTGGTTTTAGTTAACGGACGGCACAATTGTTATAAGGTACCTGTCATAATACTTTTGTTTTAGATCTTCAAATAGCTCAAAAATATCGGCTTCTAATATAAATAATTCAATAAAGCGCAGGCCACACCGCCAACTGACGGACGTAGCGGGCGAAGCGGACGACATCGTTTCACCTCTTTTCATACTTGGGTTCACACCGCCAACTAACACCCAAGTATGAAAAGAGGTGAAACGATGTCGTCCGCTTCGCCCGCTACGTCCGTCAGTTGGCGGTGTGGCCTGCGCTTAAACCGATCCATTGGCGTACGAAGCCATTTTTTACGTTGTTTGTAGCTTTGTAGAAAATGTTAAATATTGCGGGTTCTGAAATAGGTTTTCGTCTTTAAGCCAAAAGGGTAATATATAACCTAGAAATTGAAAACTTTCGTAACAATTTAATAGCGCCGCCGGAAGAGGTTAATTACTTATCCTCACCCGACATAGCTAGTGAAACTGATTGATGTATAACATAACATAACTTTACGCCTTTTATCTTTGAAGGGTGAGAGGTGTATTACACACCCACGTTTCGCCAGTTATGTTTAGGTCCCAATGTAATAGGGGGCGAGCCTATTGCCATCTACCGGGCACATTATTAAGCGAGCGGTAATTAACATTTTTAATACGCTTATAATGTGATTGATTGATCTAATATTAATATACCTATGGTTTTCCTCAACTTTGATAATACGTACATAGGCTTATGACTGTGCACTCAAAAGGGTAACCACACATATTAATAAAACGTTGTTATCCATTTGTTTACAGAATTTAGGGCTTACCTAATAGGGAAAGGTTAATGCTGTGTACTGGACATTTATAAACCCCATGTTTCTGAGTAATAATGTATCGGGCGACCCTTTTCTCAACCCCCGAATCGAATTCCGTACCTCACATGGAAGCAAACGCAAGCAAAAATGATATAGGACTCGTGTTTAATATTCACATCATGTCTTTAACGAAGCATATCAATTGTTAAAAAAAATCGTGAATATTATAATAATAAAAACATTTAAGATGCTCATGAACGGATTTATATTAAAATTCGAGGAAATAATTGGTTTCATAGAGTTCTGTATATTTTAGTAATTTCAATATCAGTAGCGAGAGTTTCATATTGCATACCTTTGATTACACCAAAATGAATTTTCACAGAAATTAAAACCGACGTTTTCCCATTATTTTCAAAGTAATAATATACCACATATTTTATTTCCAAGCGAATAATATAAATGCGAATAATTAATGAAAATTGTCATATTTTTATGTCTAATGCCTTATCCAATGGTTATGCGATTCTACGTGTATCTGTCAATAGGCGCTGATACACTTGAGCATTCACCTGTAATAAGCATTCTCGCGAATGTTACAAAACAAATGAGTGTGTTTTAGCGAGCATTCTCACGAACATTCGGTCGACCCTTAGAATATAGAAAATACATGGAATTCGCGCTACAATGGCGGTTAAACCCAATATATTTACTTCACTTTGACTTATGATTTTAATCTAGGAAAGAATCTTCGTAGATTGTCAGCTGACTTTTTTAACTTGACTAGTAGTGAGCTTAAATATCGATAAAATATCGATAGTGCTTACAATAAATCCTTAGATTTGGTTTACTCAGAATTAATTTCAATAGAATGTTAATAAATCCTCAATATCGATAAATAAATTTGATCGTAGGAACAGACACTTGTGTGATTTATTAAACCTGTTCAAATGAAAATCTGCATTTTATTATTTTGAAACGTCATTTGTTTCTGTATCTTGCTCTAACTCTAGAAATAATTCACAAGTGAAACTGAAGTAAATACATTGGGTGGGTGAAACTGCTGTTGTAGTGCGATTTCTATATTTTTCTATTTTCTACGGATTAGAGTGTTCGCTAGAATGATCATGAAAACGTTCGGTTCGAGAAAACAAAAAACGGCGAATGCTCGCTGTTCTGTTACAAGTGAATGTTAAAAGGAAAAGAAAAAGACATCGCCTGCCAGCGAACTCGCAAAACCTATAAATTAAAACGATAGTTTTCTTGATAATTATGTCCTCATGAGTCTTCACAAATTCTAGCTAAGAACAATCTCAATCACGTCAAACTTCAAATAAAAAAGCCGCTATCAGTCCATTCTTTTAGAACCCTCAGGCTAAAAGACAAACACATAGAGGCGTCAAACTTCACCTTTCGTTTTGCGTTGATGGTTAAAAACTATATTAAGACTTTCGTTTTCTTTATATTTCATCATTACCTATAGTTTTATGAAATGGAGCATTTACTTACCTTGCAAACTCGAGGGACATAAAAAGTTCACATGAGAGGTATAACAAATATTATAGTTACTAAAAGAGTACGGGCTGTAAGCCTAAACTTTGGAGATTATCTTCCCAATTGCGCGAATCTACAGATTATGATAATGGTATCGGGCGTTCACGAAAACATTTCTTGACATTTTGCATAATATTCAATAGAAAACTCATGTATTCTGTTACCTAGGTATTTTTTTTCTTTTTGTGGGTTCATCATGTTTAAATTGAATAGGGTTTTTATGCATTCGAACAGTAATCATTTATCGTGGTAAGTACTTTCAATTATCGGTTTAATGTCATTTAAGAGTGAAATGTCGAACCAAATGGCAAATTGATTGTCAGTTAAGTCAAAATGGATCGCTAGTTTTCTTGTTTATTATTTTTATGTTCTGAAATGTTATGAAAAACAAACATTTCACTGAATAATTGAATGTTTAATATACTTTCCATAGATTTTGTAATTACTGATGCAATGCGAATGAAGCAAGAGAGGTATGTCAGGATCGTTACAAGTGACGTTCCGTAGTCTCTGCCTACCCCTTCGGGAAACAGGCGTGAGTCTATGTTTGCATCATACAGATGCAATGCGTTGGCGTTGTGAATTTTATTTTAAGATTTTAGAGTATTACCGAACTACTATCTAATTTGCTCCGTACAGCACAGAACAGCACAGAACTACTGAGAGCACAGATAAAATTATGTTGATACATACTACCAAGGTCCAAGGTCTTAGAGCTGGGGGTGCGCTTGATATGACATTATTTTGATACACATGTATCGGACGTATAAGGACATAATATTCAAAACACTTCAGGGGGGCGATTCAGAATCGTTCGATATCTCATTTGACATTCGATTCCGTTAATTGTCAAACGGGCTACCTCATTTTTTGTGAAAACTATCGCATTTCCTATCAATGTTATGCATTCAGTATGAAGTAAATTAATAAATAAACCGAATTCAATGAATATTTGTTCAAAATATCTCTGATAGGCGGCTAAAAGACGAGGACAATAATTTGACATATCGTACGATTACTTGTCGTGACATTCTGAATCGGCCTGCAGGTACGCCAAAACTCTGCAGGTAACATCCGAAGCCACATATTTTTACTCTCAAAATGCTTTAACCAAATGGGTCCCAGAACATATTTTCAGACTTCTAAAATTTAATGCGACCATAATTTATTAATATAATTAAACGAAAAATACGATCATTTATATACAAGCCAAACATTTAAACTGTATAATTAAAATCGCTGGGGTATTGTTTAGGAACAAAACGATATACCGATACAGTTGTATACGTAGCCGAAATAAATTAAATGCCAATGTTTGTGAAACAAAAGCGAATATTTCAATGGCCGAATAAAGTCATGCTTAGAATCAAAATGGTGTATGTTTTGTACAGTTCAACAGATTTTTATAGCGAGTTCTTCTCGGGATATGTTTATGCGATTGTAAATCATTTCATTTTGGTAGAGATTTATGAGCAGAAATACAGTACTGTCATATAAGAGAATGTCTTGATTTATGCACTTTGATGGAGAATTCAGACTCGCTAAAGAAATACTGCCTCAACGAGAAGAAATTTCAGTTTTTATTTAGCAATGGGTGATATACTTACCTACAGCTTCCATGCGTGATATTGGATCGAGTTTTGCCACAAGTTTTGCAAGTGATTTAAAGATCTCATGTTGTAAAATTTTACTACTCAGAATAACGTTTAAACATTTTCTTTTAACAGAAAATTTCTTATCGAAAATTATTAAATATCGTAAAGAGGATATGAATTGTTGAGGCATATGAGGCAAAGGGCACTTTTTAGTGTAGTTGAATGACATTCAACTGGCGTAAATTTAATCGACGAACTTTATTGCACCTATAAATTGACGACCAAGAGGAATGCAATTGACTGACTATAAAATGACGGTACAATTGCTCTACTAGATTAAATAATCACAGAGGCTTTAGTAACATAATGTTTCTAGTAAATTGCCCGTAGAGAATTCAACATTTAACCCTTTGGTGCATGATTTTTTATTTTGGATTGAAAAAAATATATGTGATAAAAAATAAGCTAAATTATCATGGAAAAATGTTTAAAAAAATCCTATGATATTTATAGGTATTATTTTTCATTATAAAACCTAATTATCATTTTTGATAATCTATGCATTAGAGGCATATATTTTTTATGAAATCAGATAAACATGTTTTTTGATGAAATACTAATTTATTATGTACTTAAATATTAAAATAAAATTAATAAAAAGAGCTCTCAACTTTTCCACATATATATTTTACAAGTTAAAAAGTTGGAAACAATTATTCTTTCTGTTGTCGTAAAAAGAAATATTACATTTTGTAGACATTACTGAAGTCAGTTTTTTACATGTTGAATAGAAGCACTGATTCCTTTTTTCGAGGTACTTTTTATCGTGACCAACACCTTCCTGGCGTACATCCTGAGGGGGTAATATTTGAGCACCAACTCTCTGCTTCTTGTGGGTAACATCAGGTGGTCTATTGAGACTCAGTTGGCCTCTTTTGTTTTCAGACACGCCACCATACCTGCACGTTGTGTCCGACAATTCTATAAAAAAATTGACCAATTTCTAGTAGTTCCTTCTTGTCTGGCAACTTACATGCTTTCCATAATCTTTTTCGCTGCACTGTTCCTAAACAATGAATTTCTTCCTTGTGCAGATAATGAAATAGTGACAGGTTGGTGTAATCGTTGACAAAATAACTATATGGTTCCCCTGCCTTGGTACAGGGTGAAGTAAGCGTACCTACTACAGTATAGGATACTGCTCCCAAATCTGGTTCATTAGGTCTCCTTTCAAAATACTAATTTATTTTCGAAGATCTAGCAGGGTAATTGGGTCGACAACATTGGGCTTTTTCTGAGTGGCATATTTATTGCTCTCAACAACGACGACTTCTAGAAAGCTTTCTTCAAAAAATATGTAAAATACTGGTAAGTTGAAGACAAATTCGAAATATTTTTAGGGTAATCTGTCACACCTTCAAAATCAAAAGCTCTGTCTACCAAATCCATATGCTTTTATTTTTCAAACTTAATTACGAGAGGCCGAATAGTTGATTGATGGATTTTCAGGCACAGAGTCAGGCAGAACTGGAACCCCAGATTCTAAATCAATTTCATTTGATACTGGCCTACCTTCCTCTACTATTTCCTCAATATCTTCAAGGTCTGCAACCAACCCACTCACGTCATCGTAGTAATCAATAGAGTCCTCATCAATATCAGCTGCATCCTCTGAAACATCTCTATTTTCCAAATGCCATAAAAGTTGCTCGATGCGATTTTCTTCCATGATCAGGCCTGGTAATATATAAACAACAAAAAGCCATGCAAAACCATCACCAAAGCATAAAAACCCATGCAAATTGCGTTCAAAACCAAACCGCGCCATAATAACCGTCAATACACAAAATATAACTTTTCTATAGCTGGAATGCATGAATTATCATTTTTGATAACTAACTTCAAAAGTAAAATTAGTACTAGCTATCAAAGATTAGTAGCAAAATTTGTATTTTTTACTATAGGAATGATCCTTACCTTACTAAATATATTTTTTTTGTTGAAAAAAATACGCACTTATACAAAGATTTATTGAGATGTAACTTTTGAAAAGGGTCACTTCATGAACTCTGTGGCGCAATGTCATAAATGACAAATTTCAACCAATTACGTGCAAGCTAGCTTTTTTTTTATTTGACGTATTGAAGTATGACAGAATGAGATACGTTCAGAAACCTTTTTCTGTTACAAACATGCTGCAATAACAAGTTATGGTCAAGTAAACGTTTGTTATCAATTTTGATAATCTATGCACTTAAGGGTTAACAGGGTTTTATTAACCCTTTTACTAAATTTCACGTTTTACCGAGTTTTCAAATAACACTGTTACGAAATAACTTTCATACTAAAATGATAACCAAAAGTACCTACTAAAGATTTGAATGGCTGAAAAAATTTGAAGAAATATATCAATCCTAAAAGTTTGATCATCAAACTTTTGGATAAATACTTTGCACTTTTGCAACTTGTACACATAGTACATCCCGTGACCATGGCTCGTGTAACCTATGCTGAGACGTCGAGGGAAATTTAAGGTATATTACTTTTATTTTAAATATTATTGACAAAGCTTTTGGTTATAAGAAAATATGTTAGCAACTGATTGTAAATACATAATCAAAATTAATAATTGAGCAGTTAGGACTTTCTTTCCTATCTACAATATAAATAACAACTACCAATTTTAAGCACGCTAGATGAAGTTGCTAGAGTATTATAATAATAAAAATATTCCATAAATAAATTGCGACACATAATTCGGCATCACTCACGAGTAACTACGGCGTATCCTTCCAGAGCAAAGCTCTTCACTCAAGAAAAACCGCCTGAGCGTCGGTGTAATAAATTATGATTACCAGAACATCAGCTTGCTTTTATTTCCATGCTCTCGTAGTTGTCCCTGGCATACATCTCAGTCTTCATTCGTTTATCATTCCTCAGTACTCCCTTTATTAGCTAGAGCGATCGATGCCACTTTGATGTCATTCTTGCTTTGAACACCCTGAGGTTGTACCCTAGTGTTGAAATGAAAAAGTTTGTCTTTGTAATGTTTATTTCCGAATATTACTCTACATTTTATATGTTGTAAGGTCGATGATTTCGCCATGTGTGTTTATTGTTTCATTAGATGGCCAAGCGTGAGATATTTTTATTTAAGTATTTATTACCTCATACAGGATAGCAATAATTAAACTAACAAAAAACCAAGCCCAGGCATTTGAGTAAATTGTTGTCCTGTATAATATTATTTTCCTGACATTCCTAAGTAACAGCGTGACAATGAATGACCATGATCTATTTAAAATATTGTATCCTTTAATAAATTACCCGAACAAAATTCTACCTCCTTAAACGAGGCCTGATTAAGGCCGTTGCTCCATCATCCATAATTTGTCAAAGTACTGTGACTAGTCGTTAACTGGGCTACTTTCCATTATTTGTATACGTAAAGTAGGCCGAGACGTGATATTCACTTAATTTCACAAATGACAAGGCCAATAAGTAATGATCTAAGTTTAAGCGAAGTAGGACACTTCGCGTAAACCTGGGATATCGCTCAAATTGGAGCGACCCAGCTGGACTAGACACCTGATACAAGGTCGTAGATATATAACCTTGTTTAGTGCTCTGTGGTGAAAAGATTTTCTAGGCTCCTTAGGTATTCTCCTTTCACGAATAACAAGACCTAGAGTCTTGTGAAAGGCCTATTAAGTTTAATATAAAAAATGGTGAGTTAGAATTAGTGCATACTTAAATAAATGCTCATGCCTTTTCGGCTAATTATTATTGACGTACTTAAAGTAACACTAGCAAAAAATAACGCTAATTTCTTTGTAAAAATAAAGCCCTCATGTTCGACAGAGAACTTCGATAGATTTTCACACGGTCTTTTTGACGGCTGTTTCCTAAAAAAGCGATAAATTAAGTATTGCAGTAGTATTAAAATTGTATATTGGATGGTTACTCGCATCTGTTGCCGCCGTCGTCAAAGGGTCCCGTATCTTTTATCGTAGCTCGTAAAGCGCCGTACAAAAAGTTTGCTTCTACTTATAGTGATTGTGGAACATTCTCGAACACAGGCACAACTATTCCGGACAATGCTTTATGCTCCATGGTAACTGGTGAAAAGAAAATCTTGAAAGCTATTAGCAACGAGCTATCTTACAGCATCTTCAGTGTTGTTATAAAGTAGTTGGTATGGTGGTCGATTTAATGATGAACAAATAATAGTTTAACGTACAAAAACACGCTTTATAAATGCTCAATAAGCTTAATGTAAAAAAGCGTTGGTGATTTTTGCGAGCTGGGAATACCTTACGCTTGTTTACCAAAATATTATTTTAGACTAATATAGACATGCTAATAAAAGCATGTTAAAAAGGAAATGAAAAGTTTTTGACGATTAAATAAAATCTCATAAACTTCTAAGTTTGAGAAGACCAAATTAGATAAAATATTTTTGTCTTGTGCAACTTTATGGAAACTTTGTTAAGGATATTAAAATGCAAAACATCTTCTCGTCCTTATCTTTTCCCTTCTTATTCGAAAATCTTTACAGGACGTGTACATTAACACGTACTCAACTAATTGCGACAAGTCATTATTATTAACGACATCATTACTTACTTCCCGTTATAAAGCACGATGCAAATACCATCTTTGCGTAGAGACGGAAAACTCGACATCAAACCCTATACGACTGCTTCGTTGGTCTCGCGTCATAAATGTGCGCGAGGGATCGGGAGGTCCCGGGTTCGATTCCTGGGTCGGGTAGTGTTATTGGGTTTTTCTGTCACGACATTCTTAGTAGCAGCACGGAGTCTGGCAATGTGCCCGGTACGGCAATAGGCTCGCCCCTTATTACGTGGGACTAAAGTATATCTGGCGAAAAGTGGGTGTAGAAATACACCTCTGCCTACCCCTTCGGGGATAAAAGGCGTGACGATATGTATGTATGTATGTATAAAGCACCATTACATCGTATATAAAGCTATGTAGCCTAAAGGGTCCATTGTTAACGCTTGAGTTTTTAATTCATCCCGCGAGATAAATTCGTGGAATGCTGAATAGCAGTATATACATGCAATATAAATACGTAGAAAGCGTAAGTCTCAAAATGACTTCTGCAAACATTCGAACAAATACACACATGTCAGACTGTAAAAATTGGATATTAATAAAATGTTTGGCAGTGAAATAGTTCTATGAATCAGTAGGATAAAGACAGGCACTCTTAATGTTTATTGAAGTTTTGTATGTGCCTACGTACTCATTAATTTATTCCTTGCGATACGTTTTGAGACCAATTCTGAGGAACATAATTCAGTTGATTATATTTTGATCATCATCAGTATTATTATGTTACATCATAATCAGTGTTACAAACACCAACTTTTTCTTTACAGACCTCAAACTTGAATAATAATAGCGAAGATGGCATAAAACTGACGATGTATTTCAGATGAACGCCTCATTTACATTAGTGTCATGACCCATCTCAAAGACACAGTGCTATGATCCATTTAGTTTCACATTAGAATAACACACAGATAATATTAATAATACTATAATTATTTCAATATTCGTAGATACTGAAATAAGCTTGCGTAGGTTTACTGAATTTATGATTAATATTTAAATCTGAATCTTTTGCCAAATGATCACCAATCTGGAAAGAGAACCGCAGCAAACGTGCTTTACTTTGTGGTTCTATCGATCTGCGCGTTATCTCCTGCGTTATCAGCGTCTCGAATAATATATCAAAGAGAATTACGCTTCGTTTGAAACGGTATTGTCAGTGACTGTTGTTACGTAAGAAAGCTCACCTACTGTGAAAAAAACACATCGAATTTTAGGTAGAGACGGAAAACTCGACATCAAACCCTATACGACTGCCTTGTTGGTCTCGCGGCATAAATGTGCGCGTGGGATTGGGAGGTCCCGGGTTCGATTCCCGGGTCGGGCAGTGTTATTAGGTTTTTCTGTCACGAAATTCTCGTAGCAGCACGGAGTCTGGAAATGTGCCCGGTACGGCAATAGGCTCGCCCCTTATTACGTGGGACTAAAGTATATCTGGCGAAAAGTGGGTGTAGAAATACACCTCTGCCTACCTCTTCGGGGTTATAGGCGTGAGACTATGTAATGTAATGTAATGAATTTTAGGTTTCCTGAAAACATTTTTATTGTCCTCAAAATCGTTACATACGCCTATCAGAATCTACTAGGTGCAAACACATATTGTGGACCATAAACTACAAATTTACGATAATACACCTTTTAAGGTTTACGTAAGTAAACCTTGATACCCTTGAGACGAGAATTCCAAATGTAAATATGGTCATTTACATTTTCATCTGGAACCAAATTTTGCATGATTTTCCCCCTGATACAGATATTCTTAGAATTATTCTATGTGTAAGAAGGTTCGGCGTACAAATGTAGCGTAAGTATGAAAAGCGAGATACATTATGATCTCGAGGTGAAATTGTGACCCTTCGAGGGATATTTTAACCCCGAAAGCATATAATGCGGGGTCCGTTGTAATGTAATTCACCGCAAATTATTCTGAATGACATGAATTATGAAATAAAATCGCAGGCCATTTTCTTTTATGAAATGTCAGTTGAACTTTTCATTTGAAAATGAGCAATGAATTTTAGAAGTTTTTGACAACAGTTTTAAACTTATTTTATTCGCGAATGGTACGGCACCCACATTTTACATGGAACAGTATAAGGTTGCATGTAATATCATCGTTCGAGCGTTATCCCAGTCTCTTCCAAGACTTTTTACCTCTATAAATGCCGGGAGGGGCTCAGAAGTACTTAATCTAGCTATTAGGCAATATGTGGCACATTTTGGGAGCTTTCATCGTTATTATGGGAGTGTCGGAATTCTTTGATGCTAGACGCTGCCACTCATCGACAACATTAATTTTATTCCCGACTAGCTTTGTATGGTTTGACAAGCATGCCTGGAACGTTGCAGCGAGATAGGCCTCACGTAAGGTGGATCGACAATCATATTCTCGGAGGTCGTCTCGATTACGATGTCCTCGATGCGCGGCACTACCGTAGGGAAGAGGGTGGTGAATTTCCCTCACCCGCTGGGTAGGAGATATCCTTAATCAGTACAACAGCCAACGGTCGTCTGAGGATCTGACTCTGAAGATGCCAAGGCATTCCACAAATTATTTTGTAAATTTATTTATGTAGTTTACTTTTTACTCGAGTTCTAGGTATGTATTTCAATGTGTCTATCATATTTGTTTGATATATATATATAAATATCTGTATCAGGGGGAAAAACATGCAAAATTTAGTTCCAGATGAAAATGTAAATGACCTTATTTACATTTGGAATTCTCTTCTCAAGGGTATCCAGGTTTATGTAAAGGTGTATTATCGTACATTTGTAGTTTATGGTCCACAATATGTGTTTGTACCTAGTAGATTCTGATAGGCGTATGTAACGATTTTGAGGACAATAAAAATGTTTTCTAGGAAAACTAAAATTCGCTTTGTGTTTTTTTCACAGTAGGTGAGCTTTCTTACGTAACAACAATCACTGACAATACCGTTTCAAACCAAGCGTAATTCTCTTTGATATATTATTCGAGACGCTGATAACGCAGATGACAACGCGCAGATCGATAGAACCACAAAGTAAAGCACGTTTACTGCGGTTCTATTTCCAGATTGGTGATCATTTGGAAAAAAAATCAGATTTCAATATTAATCATAAATTCAGTAAACCTACGCAAGCTTATTTCAGTATCTACGAATATTGAAATAATTATAGTATTCTTAATATTATCTGTGTGTTATTCTTATCTGAAACTAAAAGGTTCATATCACTGTGTCTTTGAGATGGGTCACGTGACACTAATATATATGAGGCGTTCATCTGAAATACATCGTCAGTTTTATGCCATCTTTGCTATTATAATTCAACTTCGAGGTCTGTAAAGAAAAAGTTTGTGTTTGTAACGTCTGTTACAAGAGAAGACAAGTGATCACTGATTATGATGTAACATAATAATACTGATGATGATCAAAATATAATCAACTGTTATGTTCCTCAGAATTTGTTTCAAAACGTATCGCAAGGAGTAAATTAATGAGTGTGTAGGTACATACAAAACTTCAATAAACATTAGGAGTGCCTGTCTGTTTGCTACTGAATCATAGAACTATTTCACTGCCAAACATTTTATTAATATCCAATGTTTACAGTCTGACATGTAATTTGTTCGAATGTTTGCATAGTCATTTTGATACTTACGCTTTCTACGTATTTATATTGCATGTATATACTGCTATTCAGCATTCCACGAATGTATCTCGCGGGATGAATTAAAAACTCAAGCGTTAACAATGGACCCTTTAGGCTACATAGCTTTACATACGATGTAATGGTGCTTTATAACGGGAAGTAATTAATGATGTCGTTAATAATAATGACTTTTCGCAATTAGTTGAGTAGCTACGTGTTAATGTACACCTCCTGTAAAGATTTTCGAATAAAAAGGGAAAAGATAAGGATGAGAAGATGTTTTGCATTTTAATATCCTTAACAAAGTTTCCATAAAGTTGCACAAGACAAAAATATTTTTATCTAATTTGGTCTTCTCAAACTTAGAAGTTTATGAGATTTTATTTAATCGTTAAAAACTTTTCATTTCCTTTTCAACATGCTTTTATTAGCATGTCTGTATTAGTCTAAAATAATATTTTGGTAAAAAAAGCGTAAGGTATTCCCACCCCGCAAAAACCACCAACGCTTTTTTACATTAAGCTTATTGAGCATTTATAAAGCGTGTTTTTGTACCTACGTTAAACTATTATTTATTCATCATTAATTCAGCCACATTACCAAGTAGCAACACTGAAGACGCTGTAAGATGGCTCGTCGCTGATAACTTTGAAGAATTTCTTTTCACCAGTTAACATGGAGCATAAAGCATTGTCCCGATTAATTGTGCCTGTGTTCGAGAATGTTCCACAATCACTATAGTAGTCAACTTTTTGTAGGGCGTTTTATGAGCTACGATAAAAGATATGGGACTCTTTGACGACGGCGGCAACAGATGCGAGTAACCATCCAATATACAATTTTAATACTACTGCAATACCTTTTCGCTTTTTTAGGAAACAGCCGCTAAAAAGACCGTGTGAAAATCTATCGAAGTTCTCTTTCGAACATGAGGGCTTTATTTTTACAAAGAAAATAGCGTTATTTTTTGCTAGTGTTATTTTAGTATATCAATAAAAATTATTTAGGTAGGCACTAACTCTTTCACACCATTTTCTATATTAAACTTAATAGGCCTTACACAAGACTCTAGGTCTTGTTATTTGTGAAAGAAGAATACCTAAGGACCCTAGAAATGCTTTTCACTGCATAATAAAACACAGGGTTATTTATATATCAGCCGCTAGGTGGCGCGTACAACGTACCGAGCTCCGTGAAAAATAATTTTATTAAATAAGTTTATCGCTGAAAGTGAAAAAGCAGACAATAAACAAACAAAGTGACCAATGAAGACTAACCACTAACGTTATCCAAGGAAAGTGACGACTCATTAACTTTTTATTGCCAAGTGACCATAAAAGTGTACAAGCAGTGATTAAAAAGTGAACATTACCTAATAAACATAGAACAATACACCAAAAACTATACTAAGGAACATAATAGTGACAGAACAACAGTTTTAATTACACAAAATAAGTGATAAAACTATATTAAACAAAATCGAAACTTTAGTGCAAAAGTGCAAATCATCTCAACGATCAATAGTAATAACAGCGACATCTATACCAAATGACCAAAACTAGCTCCGTGATCAGTTATCATCAACACAGTCATTAGTACGACACCTATCCAGCACAAGTTAAACTAATTTCATAACTAATTAACTGACATGACAAGCTGCACCTACAAGACACCAATTTTAATATAATAGTTATCGTGGCGTAACTAGACGAACGACAGCTTTAGTGTGAACAGTCGCATGATCAAATCCCAGCGTGTAAAGAAATTTTTGTGATATTTACAATTCATACTTGTGAATTATATTAAACCTCACATACTTCAAGTAAATAATTAAGAAAAACAACATAAAAATATAAAATTAGAAATTCTGTACTTTGAATATGGAGTCACAGAACACTAACGTCACTGTAAGACGCCGTCGTAAGTCCTCATCTGTTACTGACTTAGCACAGCATGCTATGCTCGATTCGACTATGAGAAGCCTACAAGACGTTACATTCGATGACACAAATTCTTACGAGGAGTTATCAGGACAAATATTACAATTAAAAGCAGAACTACAATCAGCACACAATGAAATTGATAGTTTAAGCACAGAAAATACTAACCTACAAAAAGAGTTAGACAAATACAAGAGGCTGACCGAGACTTACAAAAATCTCAGCATTTCAAACTCAACACCTGTATCTAGCAAAATTAAAAGCAAAACGCGTCGAAAGCAAATAAACAAGTATGACGAAAGGCGTATCAATTTTTCACTACTAACCGAAGACAAATCACCAGTACATACAAAGGAGCCAATACAACTAGTAGAAAAAACGGATATCGAAACGAATGACATAAGGTCGAATAGTACTGAAACAACTGATGAAGGAATCGTCAATTTGGAGCAAAACCCACCGGAAATAAAAAACAACCTTAATAATATAAGCAAACAAACAAATGAACACCTGTCTACGTCCAATGAAAAAATGCACGCCACCAAAAGAAGAGTTGCTATATTATGCGATGAACAGGGTCGTGGACTACGGAAAATTTTACAAAATCTTCTGGGAGATGAATATTCAGTGTTTTGCTTCATGAAGCCAGGTAGCGATTACAGAAATATACTATCAGCCTTAAACACATATACTTTGACAATGAGTAAACAAGATTATATAATTGTAATAGGTGGTTGTCATGAAACCAATCCCTATAATTTACAACAAACATTACTAACATGGTTGACAACAGTAAAAAATACAAACATTATTCTAACAGAGGTGCCATTCAATAGACATTTAAGAGAACAAAAATTAAATTATCTATTACGTTTTATTTGCAATTATCACAAACATGCAACGTTTATTGATATGAATTACGCTAACTTTTTACCGAGTAAGTCAAATTTAAATTATGCAAAAAATCTCGCTAGGTGTTTATTAAAAGAAATATTACGTTTGTATTACTTTGAAAAGAAACAGCAGTATCAAAATACATTAAGAATGGCAACAAACACGGTAAAAAAATACACAGACAAATGTACTCAGACTGACGATCACTTAGAAACTCAAACTGATATAATTATTAGCAACTTAGATAGCTCTGATAACGCTCCTAACACTAGTTTATTTCGTGCATAATAATATATCTATCATTCATCAAAATATTAATGGTCTACTAAATAAGGCGGATATGTTGTTTGTATCACTGGATGAGCTGACTCAAAAAGGTATTACAGCTGATATTATTTGTATTACGGAGCACAACATGACCCATGGTGATGAATCTCACTTAATTATGCCAGGCTATAGGCTCGGAGCTTATTACATGAGAACCAATAGACGTGGAGGTTCTTGCATTTTAATAAAAAGCCACTATAAATTTAAAACTTTAAATAAAATAAATAAAATGTCTATAACTAATTTATTTGAATGTTCTGGTATTGAGTTAACAGACTACAAACTTTACATATTGTGCATATATAGAACACCGAATAGGGGTGCTAGTACGACAAACGCTTTTCTTTCAATTTTAAATAAAATACTCACAAAGCTTTGTACGAATGACAAGAAAATAATTATATGTGGTGACTTTAACATCAATTTACTAGACCAATCAAAAGTTTCGAAGGATTTTACAGACTTACTTTTAAGCTTTAACTTGACCATCCAATTTAAAAAACCGACTCGTAGCTGTAGCCAGACTTGCATTGACAATGTAATTCATAACATCAAAGGATGTAAGGGCAAAATTACAGACTTTGCCTTATCAGATCACTCGGCACAAATTTTAACGATACCATTGAAAAAGAGATGCCTGTTAAAATATTGGTATATAACAAAACGTTGTTACACCAATACAAATAGAGCTATATTTATAAAATACTTGCAACAAATGTCTTTTAACAACGTATATAAATCTGAGGAACCGAATAATGCTTACAATGATTTCCTAGATGTGTTTAGTTTTATTTACAATTTAGCATTTCCTTTAAAAAAAAATTCGTGTATACACTGAATCAAAACCTAAATGGTTAACAAAGGGCATTAAGTTATGCTGCAAACGTAAGCGTGATCTTTTATGGATATATAGAAAGCATCCCACTAAAGAACATCGAAAAAAATTTCAAGAATATGCAAAGCGCTTTAAGAAAATCATAACCCTCACAAAAAAAGCTCAGACAAATCATTACATCAATACGGCCTCAAATAAATGTAAAGCTGTTTGGCAAGCAATTAATACTACGAGGAACAAGTTCCCAAACGATATACTAGACAAGCTGGTCGTGAATAATGAAACAATTACCGATAATACATGTATTGCAAATGCTTTTAATGATTATTTTATTGACATGGCAAAATATAGTGTAGATCAACCGGGACATAAACAGTTATCAAACAATTATTTCACTTCCAAATTGACATTTAATTGTAATTCAATCTATATGCATCCAACAATTCCATTTGACATTTATAAAATTATTAACTCACTTAAGAGGACTAACAGTACAGGCTATGACGATATCACTACCCAAGTAGTAAAAGATGTAGGCAATATTATTGCATCTCCTTTAAGCCACATAATGAATTTATGTATACAGCACGGTATTTATCCTGATAAGTTGAAAGTCTCAATAATAAAACCTCTTTACAAAAATGGAAATCATTCACAATTACTAATTACAGGCCGATTGCGCTTATACCAGTCTTCTCTAAAATTTTTGAAAAGGTAATCTATTCATGTGTTAATACATTCTTTGAAGAAATGAACTTATTCACACCATGTCAATATGGGTTCAGAAAAAATAAGTCTATAAATATTGCTGTATATAATTTCTTACAAGAGGTAATAACAAATATGGATAAGCGATCGCCAGCAGTAGCGCTATATATGGATATGACGAAAGCGTTCGACCATGTAAATCACGAAATTCTTTTAAATAAAATGTATAGGTATGGAATCAGAGGTAACGTACATAAACTAATAAAATCATATCTCAACAATAGGAGACAGGTCACGGTTGTTAAAAAGGTATCTATAAATACTAAAATGGAAGAAATCTATAGTTCTAAAATAAGAGATGTTAACACTGGGATACCGCAAGGTAGTATCCTTGGTCCTCTTTTGTTTCTTATTTATATTAATGACATGCCAAAAACAATTAATTATAATATGACCCTATTTGCTGACGACAGTACTGTACTATTCACAGGAAAAAACTTGACTACTATAGAATATGACATTAATACATCTTTGACATCAATTATTAAATGGTTAAACGAAAATGACTTAAAAATTAACTTAAATAAGACTAAAATAATGAATTTTAAGCAACAAATCAAATCAGAGAATAAGCTGAACATTTACCAAGCGGATATAAACATTCAAGAGATAGATGTCACAAAATTCTTAGGAGTCTACATAGACAATAAATTGAATTGGAAAGCACAGATCGAACATGTATGTAATAAGCTCAATCAGTTTTCGTACGCATTATATAGGTTGAGTAAACTAGTAAATCAAACAGCTCTGATGACAGCCTATCATGGGTATGTTGCCTCTACGCTCCGTTATGGCATAATTTTTTGGGGCAACTCAACTGATCACGACCGTGCATTCCGTGCTCAAAAGCGATGTATAAGGAGTATGTGCAATCTACAACAAACAGATTCCTGCAAACCACACCTTGTAAAATTAAATGTAATGTCACTGCCATCTCTGTATATTTTTGAAACTGCACTTTTTGTGAAAGCTAATCTTAATTTATTTGAATTCCGCACCAGAGCACGTAATAATGACAAATTATGTGTAGTAACTAGTAAAACTCATTTGTTACATGAAAGTATATTCTGCACTGCTCCACGAATATTTAATAAAATACCGCCAGAAATAAGAAACATAATTGATAACAATTCCTTTAAAAATAAGTTGTCAAAACTGCTAATTAGCAAATGCTACTATTCTGTTAAAGAATTTCTAGATGATAAGACATTGTAATAAGGAGAATTGATTAATATGAATTAGATTGGAATAGTAATTGTTATAATAATTATTATTGTAATTGGTTTTATTATACTGACATTATTTGACTTATAAATTTGCATGACATTGTTAATTGTATTTTAAATGGAATATTTTATCATCACTTGATTGTATTAAATTATTTTTTATGACCATAATATTGTATGCCTTGCAGGCGGAACATAGCTGAACACAAATATTTATTGTCAAACATCCTCTAGACCTATGATTCACAATAAAATGATTATTATTATTATTATTATTATGTATAGACGATTATCTTTGAACTCAACTCTGGGTTGGATATTTTGAACCAGGTACGGGTATACACCAAGTATTCTGGTTCAGTCGTGTAGTGTGTCTAGTGAATCTGTGTGTTTGTTACAAAATGGTCTGTTTGTGTCTCGTTTGGACTTTGTTGTATGTTTTGCGTGTTTGTGGTGTTTGGGATGTTCTGAAGTGTGAGTGAGGTTGGGTTTAAGAAACGGCGGACTATGGAGCAGGTGTCTAATACAATTGATTTTTGTAATTGAATGTATGTTTTTGGGTGTAGATCAATTATTTTTAAAGCATTATGCAGTGTTTTTGGTATGATACCAGTTGAGGATATAATTATGGGGACTATCTTGACAACTTCTTGGTGCCACATCTGTTTTATTTCATCTGCTAGTGGTATGTACTTTTGAACTTTTTCCGTGTGTTTTTGCTTTAAGTTGTTTGTGTTGGGAACGGCAATATCTATTAAATAGGTGGTCTTAGTGGATTTTATCGTTAACGTGATATCAGGCCTGTTGCTAAGGATAGTGCGGTCAGTGATGATGTCTCGATCCCAATACAGTTTAACTTTATTGTTTTCTAGCACATTTATCGGTTTGTATTTGTAGTAGGGTGTGTTTGTTTCTGTTAGCTTATGTTTAAGTGCAAGTTGTTGGTGAATGTATTTGGCGACATTATCATGGCGATGAGTGTAATCTTTGTTGGCGAGTGCGCTGCAACCTCCTGTGATGTGATCGATGTGTTCGGTGTATTGGTGGCATAATCGGCATTTATCCGTCTCTATTGTCTCTTTCAGAATATATTTTGAGTAGTTGCGTGTTTTAATTACTTGATCTTGTATTGCTATAAAGAATCCTTCTGTCTCACTAAATATGTTGCCTTTAGTGAGCCAGGTAGTTGATGCCGTTCGGTCTATATGCTCTTGTTCTAGTTGGTGGGGATATTTACCATGAAGCGCCTTGCTTTTCCAGTTTTCTAACTTTACGTCCTCTTTTAGGATTTTGGTTTTTGGATCAAATTGAGTGTTGTTTAATTGTAGAGGTGTTCCTGGGTGTGGTAGGTTGACTATTGCTTTGTGTAGTGTGCTGTTGTTGGCTTTTCCGATAAAGTATGATCGTAAGTTTTGTATTTGAGTGTAGTGTAGGTTTTTTATGTCGATAAATCCCCGACCACCTAGTTTTCGATTTAGTGTGAAACGTTGTACAGCTGTATGTATGTGATGGATGTTGTGTTTATTGCATGTTGTTCTGGTTGTGGTGTTTAGAGAGTTAAGTTCGGTATCTGACCATTTAATAATTCCGAAAGAATATGTTAATATGGGGATGGCATATGTGTTAATTGCTTTTACTGTATTTCTGGCGGATAGCTGGGTGTGAAGGATTTTATTAAGTCTTTGTTTGTATTTTGCTTTCAGAGTGTTTTTTATATCAGTGTGATTAATTGATGTGCTTTGATGATATCCTAAGTATTTATATGTTTCTCTTGGTTCCATGCTATCTATTGTCCCTTCTTGTAGCTCAAGATCGAATGAATTTGTTCTACTATGCTGACCTTTAATAATGCTGTTGATTTTACACTTATTTGTACCGAACGTCATTTTAATGTCTGTGCTAAATTTTTCTGTTAGTCTTAAAAGGTGATCTAATTCTTGTCTGTTACTTGCATATAATTTTATGTCGTCCATGTATAGTAGATGTGTGAGTTTGATTTTATTATCTCTGTCAATTGTGTATCCGTATTTACTATTATTAAGTATTCTGGAGAGGGGATTTATGGCTAGGCAGAACCACAGAGGACTAAAAGAATCGCCTTGGAAAATACCGCGAGAAATTTTGATAGGTGATGTAATGAGTGTTGTAGTGTTAGTTCTTAGACTGAGTTTTGTTGTCCATGTCGTCATTGCATGTTGTAGAAATTGTAGTAAACTGTTGTCAATTTTGTATATTTTCAAGATGTGTAGTAACCATGAATGTGGTACGCTATCAAAGGCTTTTTGGTAGTCAATATATGAGTAATACAGATTTCGGTGTTTCTGCCTGACTTGGTTGTGGATCTCAGCATCTATTATTAGTTGTTCTTTACAACCCATTGAACCTTTAGTGCAGCCTTTCTGTTCCTCAGGTATGATATTGTTTTCTGTAATGTGTGAATTAATTTTTTGTGTGATGATGGATGTTAGTAATTTGTAAAGGGTGGGGAGGCATGTGATGGGTCTGTATTTGGCTGGGTTTATAGTTTCTTTATCTTTGGGTTTTAAATAGGTTACTCCTTGAGTAAGAAAAGCGGGCATGTCCTGTGGGTTTTTAATGAGGTCATTTAGTGAGTTTGCTATGTGTGAGTGTGTTGAGGTTAAGTATTTGATCCAGTAGTTGTGTATTTTATCAGGCCCCGGTGCCTTCCAGTTTAAAGTCCTTTTTATTGCAAATGTAACATCGTCTGTGTCTATAACGACTAGTGGCATAGGTTCTACTTTCTCCATCTCTTGTTCTTCTATTTTTGCCCACGATGAGTGTGTGTTATGTTGCACGGGCTTCGACCAGATATTTTCCCAATAATTTTTAATATCTGTTATGATTATTATTATTATTATTATTATTATTATTATTATTATTATCTACGACCTAGTATCAGGTGTAGGTACTAGTCCAGCCAGGTCGCTCCATTTTGAGTGATATCCCAGGTTTACGCGAAGTGTCCTACTTCGCTTAAACTTAGATCAATACTTATTGGCCTTGTCATTTGTGAAATTAAGTGAATATCACGTCTCGGCCTACTTTACGTATACAAATAATGGAAAGTAGCTCAGTTAACGACTAGTCACAGTACTTTGACAAGTTATGGATGATGGAGCAACGGCCTTAATCAGGCCCCGTTTGAGGAGGTAGAATTTTGTTCGAGTATTCCATTAAAGGGTATATTCTAAATAGATCATGGTCATTCGTTGTCACGATGCCGTTACTTAGGAGTGTCAAGAAAATAATATTATACATCAAAAATATCAAGAAAATAATATAATATTGTCTGAGGATCTGACTCTGAAGATGCCAAGACATTCCACAAATTATTTTGATAAATCCTTTTCTGTTCAGGCAGTGCGTCTGTGGAATGCATTGCCATTACAAATTCGAAGAGCAACATCATTGACTATTTTTTAAAATTTGTTATACAAACACTACTTAAATTCTTAACGTTTTTAAATTTATTTATGTAGTTTACTTTTTACTCGAGTTCTAGGTATGTATTTCAATGTATCTATCATATTTGTTTGTTATATATATATATATATATATATATATATATATATATATATATATATATATATATATATATATATATATATATATATATATATAAATCTTTTTTATTGCGAATTCTACGTATTAACTACACCATCGCCTCATAAAACGCTAACATCATTCCTGTCCATCCAAAGGTTGCCTGGAAGAGATCGCACTTAGCGATAAGGCCACCGATTGTGCATTACTCGTAGTTTTTAAGCCTATACTGTAAAAATTTATTTTGGTGTGCAATAAAGTATATTCTTATCTTATCTTATCTTATCTAACAGCCTCACGGAATGAGACGGCGCCGGCGTCTGAGACCTAGCTCTGTCTATGATCAGAGCGACAGCAGGTTGACAGAGAATAGGCTACCGTACCAGTTGCAGCGCCGTTCCGAGTCGCTGCTGCCACAATGATTGCATCTGAGCGATTCCTCCTGACCTAACTTCCTCAAGTACTGGCCCATACAACCGTGGCCTGTAAGGATTTGCATCAGTCTAACTACTCTTCAACTACGGGACTTACCGACACTACGATAGCGTGCCCAAAAATACTATACTTTGCTTACCTCTTGGAACTAAGATCTAAAAAGGCCCACAAATCAAGTCATAACAAAGTGCGAGGTATCCAGAAAAGCCAAGTTATGCCTCTATTTGTGCATCATTACGCGATTAAGACTTGTGGCATAAATATTACCAGTAAAAGCAATGGATATTGTTAGCATGCATCAATTATGCGCTACAATCTGGCAGCTGTAAATGTATACTGCCGTCAGTTGGCTTCCGCAGCTATCCTTAATATGTGTTGTCGCATAAGCATTACCATCCACTGATCCATTAATAGTGTCCAGAGCAATACTATTTGTGGCCGCCGTAAGCGAATAACGTGATTTGTCATATATTTTGTATGCATCAGAGGAAACTAAACCTTCTAGTGGTGGTATTCGAGCTACAAGCTACAGGAATGGTCGCTATTTACTTATAGTAGCGTTTTGTGGCTTGGTTCAAAAACAAATAAGTAAGATCTCTGATAAATACAGCAGGATATGCACGATGGATTTTAGCCACTTGCTGGTTCTTGTGATATTTGGCCGTATTCAATAGCAACAATTGGTAATTGCTTGAGCGCTGGTAAACGCTTTTAATGGCTTACTGTTTTAATGGGCAACAAATCTAACAATCCATATCCATATTTTCATTTTAAATCGCAGTGTTATTTCTCGTCCTCTCCGGTCTGTTGTTTGTGAGTTAAGACAAATTTTATTTAGATTTACAGCCTGATCGAAATTCCTATCAATAGTATAGATACATTTTTGAATTTATTGTAAAATTACCATTTGTATTTCTAAGAAGCAAAATTAGTTATTAATTAGTAATTATTTATATTTCTGTGAACTTGTCGAAACAAAGATTATTAATTAACCCTTTTAGATCTAAAAGGGATGCCTATTGTTCTAAAAATGTATACAAGGTAGCTTTTCTATCTTAGTAATATCTATAATTGTTATAAGGTACCTGTCATAATACTTTTGTTTTAGATCTTCAAATAGCTCAAAAATATCGGCTTCTAATATAAATAATTCAATAAAGCGCAGGCCACACCGCCAACTGACGGACGTAGCGGGCGAAGCGGACGACATCGTTTCACCTCTTTTCATTCTTGGGTTCACACCGCCAACTAACACCCATGTATGAAAAGAGGTGAAACGATGTCGTCCGCTTCGCCCGCTCCGTCCGTCAGTTGGCGGTGTGGCCTGCGCTTAAACCGATCCATTGGCGTACGAAGCAATTTTTTACGTTGTTTGTAGCTTTGTAGAAAATGTTAAATATTGCGGGTTCTGAAATAGGTTTTCGCCTTTTAGCCAAAAGCCAATATATAACCTAGAAATTGAAAACTTTCGTAACAATTTAATAGCGCCGCCGGAAGAGGTTAATTACTTATCCTCACCCGACATAGCTAGTGAAACTGATTGATGTATCACATAACTTTACGCCTTTTATCCGCGAAGGATGAGAGGTGTATTACACACCCACGTTTCGCCAGTTATGTTTAGGTCCCAATGTAATAGGGGGCGAGCCTATTGCCATCTACCGGGCACATTATTAAGCGAGCGGTAATTAACATTTTTAATACGCTTATAATGTGATTGATTGATCTAATATTAATATACCTATGGTTTTCCTCAACTTTGATAATACGTACATAGGCTTATGACTGTGCACTCAAAAGGGTAACCACATATATTAATAAAACGTTGTTATCCATTTGTTTACAGAATTTAGGGCTTACCTAATAGGGAAAGGTTAATGCTGTGTACTGGACATTTATAAACCCCATGTTTCTGAGTAATAATGTATCGGGCGACCCTTTTCTCAACCCCCGAATCGAATTCCGTACCTCACATGGAAGCAAACGCAAGCAAAAATGATGGTATAGGACTCGTGTTTAATATTCACATCATGTCTTTAACGAAGCATATCAATTGTTAAAAAAATTCGTGAATATAATAATAATAAAAACATTTAAGATGCTCATGAACGGATTTATATTAAAATTCGAGGAAATAATTGGTTTCATAGAGTTCTGTATATTTTAGTAATTTCAATATCAGTAGCGAGAGTTTCATATTGCATACCTTTGATTACACCAAAATGAATTTTCACAGAAATTAAAACCGACGTTTTCCCATTATTTTCAAAGTAATAACATACCACATATTTTATTTCCAAGCGAATAATATAAATGCGAATAATTAATGAAAATTATCATATTTTTATGTGTAATGCCTTATCCAATCGTTATGGGATTCTACGTGTATCTGTCAATAGGCGCTGATACACTTGAGCATTCACCTGTAATAAGCATTCTCGCGAATGTTACAAAACAAATGAGTGTGTTTTAGCGAGCATTCTCAAGAACATTCGGTCGACCCTTAGAATATAGAAAATACATAGAATTCGCGCTACAATGGCGGTTAAACCCAATATATTTACTTCACTTTGACTTATGATTTTAATCTAGGAAAGAATCTTCGTAGATTGTCACTTGACTTTTTTAACTTGACTAGTAGTGAGCTTAAATATCGATGAAATATCGATAGTGCTTACAATAAATCCTTAGATTTGATTTACTAAGAATTAATTGCAATAGAATGTTGATAATACCTCAATATCGATAAATAAATTTGAACGTAGGAACAGACACTTGTGTGATTTATTAAACCTGTTCAAATGAAAATCTGCATTTTATTATTTAGAAACGTCATTTGTTTATGTATGTTACTCTAGAAATAATTCTTAAGTGAAACTGAAGTAAATATATTGGGTAAAACTGCTGTTGTAGTGCGATTTCTATATTTTTCTATATTCTACGGATTAGAGTGTTCGCTAGAATGATCGTGAAAATGTTCGGTTCGAGAAAAAAAACAACGGCGAATGCTCGCTGTTCTGTCACAAGTGAATGCTCAGGAGTATCAGCACCAAAAAGCAAAGAAAAAGACATCGCCTGCCAGCAAACTCGCAAAAGCTAAAAGTTAAAACGATAGTTTTCATGATAATTATGTCCTCATGAGTCTTCACAAATTCTAGCTAAGAACAATCTCAATCACGCTATCAGTCCATTCTTTACGAACCTTCAGGCTAAAAGACAAACACATGAACACGTCAAACTTATAACACCTTTATTTTTGCGTTGGTGGTTAAAAACGATATATTACTAAGACTTTTGTTTTCTTTATATTTCATCATCTTAATATATAAAATCCTTGCGTTACTGACTGACAGACACGCTACAGCCGAAACTATTGGGCGCAGGAAGCTGAAATTTGGCATGTTCCTTGGGGACCGTAGGTGTGCACTAAGAAGGGACTTCACGAAATTCCCACGGGATCGGCCAAAACGGGTAAATTTAAAAAAAATGCAGGCGTAGCTGCTGGCGTCCTCTAGTTACCTATAATTGTATGAAATGGAGCATTTACTTACCTTGCAAACTGGAGGGACATAAAAAAATCACATGAGAGGTATAACAAATATTATAGTTACTAAAAGAGTACGGGTTGTAAGCCTAAACTTTGGAGATTATCTTCCGAATTTCGCGAACCTACAGATTATGATAATGGTATCGGGCGTTCACGAAAACATTTTCTTGATATTTTGCATAATATTCAATAGAAAACTCTTGTATTCTGTTGCCTAGGTATTTTTTATATCATGTTTAAATTAAATAGAGTTTTTATGCATTTTAACAGTAATCATATCGTGGTAAGTACTTTCAATTATGGGTTTAATGTCATTATGAGTGAAATGTCGAACCAAATGGCAAATTGATTGTCACTTAAGCCAAAATGGATCGCTAGTTTCCTGTTTATTATTTTTATGTTCTGAAATGTTATGAAAAACAAACATTTTACTTAATAATTGAATGTTTAATAGACTTTCCATAGATTTTGTAATTACTGATGCAATGCGAATGAAGCAAGAGAGGATCGTTACAAATGGCGTTCCGTAGTCTCTGCCTACCCCTTCGGGAAACAGGCGTGAGTGTTTGTATGTAGGTATGTATGATACAATGCGTTGGCGTGGTGAATTTTAGTTTAAAATTGTAGAGTATTACCGAACTACTATCTAATTTGCGCCGTACAGCACAGAACTACTGAGAGTACAGATAAAATAATGTTCATACATACTATCAGCATTTACTTAGCGCAGTCACGGCGTCAATCCAAGGTCTTAGAGCCTGGGGGTGCGCTTGATATGACAATATTTTGATACACATGTATCGGACGTATCATCATCATCATCAGTCCTTTACTGTCCCACTGCTGGGCACGGGCCTCTCTTCAGTATGAGAAGGGTAAGGCCATAGTCCACCACGCTGGCCAACTGCGGGTTGGCAGACTTCACATGTCTTTCGAGAACATTATGGAGAACATTTTCCTCACTCGATATTTTCCTTCACCGATCGGCAAGCGATAATTAAAAATTTAATACGCACTTAATTACGGAAAGTCATTGGTGCGTGCCGTGGATTCAAACCCGAGACCCTCTGCGTAAATGTCTGTCGGTCTCTCCACTCAGCTATCGCTGCTTATCGGACGTATAAGTACATAATATTCAAAACTCTTCAGGTACGCCAAAACTCTTCAGGTAACATCCGAAGCCACATATTTTACTCTCAAAATGCTTTAACCAAATGGGTCCCAGAACATATTTTCAGTTCAGACTTCTAAAATTTAATGCGACCATCATTTATAAATATAATTAAACGAAAAATACGATCGTTTTATTACAAGCCAAACATTTAAACTGTATAATTAAAATCGGTGGGTATTGTTTAGGAACAAAACGATATAACGATACAGCTGTATACGTAGCCGAAATAAATTAAATGCCAATGTTTGTGAAACAAAAGCGATTTTTTTCAATGGCCGAATAAAATCATGTTTAGAATCAAAATGTTTTGTACAGTTTTACTGATTTTTATAGTGAGTTCTTTTCGGGATGTGTTTATGCAATTGTAAATCACTTCGTTTTGGTAGAGATTTATGAACAGAAATACAGTACTGTCATATAAGAGAATGTCTTGATTTATGCACTTTGATGGAGAATTCAGGCTCGCTAAAGAAATACTGCCTCAACGAAAAGAAATTTCAGTTTTTATTTAGCAATGGGTGACATACGGCTCCGATGCGTGATATCGGATCGGTTTTGCTACAAGTCTGCTAGCGATTTAAAAATCTCGTGTTGTACTATTTTTCTACTCAGTAGGTACCTACATATAACGTTAAATATTTTGTTTAAACAGAAATTTTCTTATCAAAAATAATTAAATATCGTAAAGAGGATATGTCTGGTTCGTGAGTTATACTTCAAAATTCAAAAGTTGGAACCAAAATTGAAATTATTATCGGGGTATAAATTGCCGTACTTTTGGTTCCGATATTTCGGCATTGTTGCAAGTGCTATGATTCCGATAAACATATTGTAATTGACCACTAATGTTAAAATAGTAATGAGTCAGTTTTGCTTGCCAGATTGATAACTCCTCCATTCTTTATAAAAGTTAAAAAAGTTTAAACATATCAATTGAAAAGAATTTACGATCACCCAGAAAAAAAATGGTAGGAAGTGAATTTTCTTCATGTAAACTCTACGACGTTATTTCTTCACGTACCAAGTTTTGCTCTACTTCTATCGCTTGCGAGTTCCATGTGCTCCAACCCTTAGGAGTGACATGTACAATATTTGATTCTACAAAGGGACAACATCCGAAGTATTTCAACAAAGAAATTACTACGTACATTATACAAAAATGTGGAGTATTTAGAAGTAATGACAATCACGGTATGTTAAAATATTTTCACGTTATATTTGGTTTTGCTGTTATCTCAGAAGCTTTGTTTAAAATTTAAACTCTTTGGTATAATTTAATAAAATCTGATTTTGCGGATTAAAGTATTAAAAAAGTAACAACAACAGAAAAAAATAATTAAACTGGTAGTGAATGATAACAAAAACACATTTGCATGCACTTTTTTTTCGTATTCTAAAATGCTGCAGCTTTGCTATACTTTGATGTTTAATATTGGACGCTTTTCCATCTATATGTATAGTGCCACTTTTCTAACGAAATTATGTAAAGCCGTAATTATCATATCGACAATGTTTTGTGCCGCCCTTTAATTTTAATTATAAAGGTAATTTTCCATTGTTGAGTTTCAGCTGGACGACAAAAAAGAATCAAAGGGAAGTATTGTGGGCGAGCCAACATTCCATTTAGGGTTGTACCGGCCTTGAGGACGCAAAGGAGGTCGGAGCGTCCCGGATTATAATAAAACATTTTCTTGAATAATGTCCGGTCTTGTGGCGACGTGGCTTTAGGGTTTACACAAACGGCGTAGGTGTTTAAAGAGATTTATATCAGCTGTTCTGCATTGTTAATTGTCCTGACAGACGTGACAACCACTGTGACAAAGAATATCAGTTTACCTTTGTGCTTCCAAGGCTTTATAGCTTTATTTGTGGCAGCCGTAAAGTTGTTCTTGAATAATTAAATTTACTAAACTAAAGCCGCAGTAATGAGCTAGGTATATCTATTGTAAACAGAATATTTAAATAAGTAAGACAAGTAGGTGTGGCTTGTCAGGATCTTTGTGGAAGAGCGCTTCAGTCAGCGGGGAATTTCTCCTAATGTCAAGCAATTGTACTGGTGTTATAAGAACAACCTTTTAATCAGTGAGGGCCACGCTTGGCATACTGGCTTGGCTTGGCTTCTCATATTAGTAGGTAAATAAAAGCTAAGCGATTTTTATTGTCTTTTGATTGTTGTCATTCTGTAACGTCATTATAAGTATAAATGGAAAAGTCAAGTCAGTATAGTGTTTCCTTATACAAGTGTTTCATTGGCAATGCTTCTGAAATGCCCATAGAAACCACGCCTTTGGAAAATGCGTTTCCTGTATAAAGAGAAGATAGTGAGAATCGATGTCATAAGTACGCGGATTGAACACTGTGCTAAAAAGATAAGCGAATAGGTTAACAACTTATAAAATACATCGCTTATATTTTGTTTCTATATTAATACATCGGGCATAATTTTGTAGAACCAAATAATAAATTTATTTGTATTAGTTGGCTATTAATATACCTACAAGCCATTAGTTTCGATATGTGTTATAGTGTATTAAACTGTTTGATTCCAAACATATGAAGCGTAAAGCGAATTAACGACCCAAAAGGTAACATTTCATACATTTCTGTTCACAATGTACGAAATTGAATTTGTCATGTGAATTTATATCAGCATACTTTTTTGTTGACTCTGGACTAGCAAAAGGCCTTTGCTAGGATTTGTTTTATTGGAGCGATGATTGCTGGACCGAGCCCACAGTCACAAGCAAAAAGTGGAACACAGTGATGGTTTACTATGGTTTACTACTAAATTTAATAAGGTAAAGGCTCCTAATACCGAGGTAGTCAAAATCGGCTCCTAATTCCGAGGTATTTTTGTTTTCGCTCTTATCTTTTGAATATTATTATGTAACTACTTAAAAACAGGTTTCACTCATTCCATGTTTCAACCTTGCTCACATACGTGAAGTTCGTAAGTGTAACCCCGGAGCAACTAGCTAAAATCAACCAGTCTGTGCCACGGTGTCTACGCGAGTGGTTTTTCATACAAACACGGATCCCGTTAGGTAAGTGAGCTCATTTTTTTAACGTAAGTTTTTGTTGTGATTTTAACATAAGGTGTTGAAGGAAAGCAATTTTTCAGTATTTTGTGTTATTTTACTTGCCATAATTATCAAGATAATTTATGTTTTAAATTGATTTAGTATCTAAAAATATAAAACAAAATACCACGGAGTTAGGGTACGTTTTTTAAGCGTAGTTCCTAATTCGGACGTACCATCGGTAATAGGAGAAACATTACATCGTATTCACTTGCTTATTACTTTTAATACAATATTTTTTTAATGAGGCGTTTGTTCTTTTAAAATTACTAAAAACCTAATTCGGTGGTATGTTTTATTGGATAGAAATCTTATTAAATGTTGTCAAACATGATCCAGAAAACAACATTTTCTTTGAAAGGCCTAAATAAGAAGTAGCTCTTTAGTAGATATTAACACTTTTCAAACACAGAAATGTTGGTACCAGTAAGAATTGAATAAGTTATTTATTCGGCCAAATTTTTATGGGTCGGAATTAGGATTACAAATTACAGGAATTTCTCCTAATTCCGAGGTAGGATTTTTGTATACCTCGGTGTTAGGCTCTATGAGCTCCTAATACCAAGTGTATGCCTCCGTATAAGGATCCCCATAGAGCCTTATACCGAGGTATGGCAACAACAAACAGTATTTTAGGGTTCCTTAAACCAAAACTTTCGCGTCATATCGGAATCCTTTATACACGCGCCGGCCGCCCCGCTACAATTAAGCGTTTGCGCTTAGCCGCATTTTGGATTTTCTTGCTACCTTAGGTAGGTACCTGTAAGATATATTCAAATTTTATATGAACGAATATGTGTGTTATTAATTATTTGGAATAAGTAAACTATCTACTTGAAATTTAATAAAACTTTTTAAAACATTTATTATTTTATTTATAAACTCTTTTGTGACTAGAGTAGGAGCATATTTTCAAGAAATAGTACTACTATTTTACTATTATTATTTAACTTATAAAATTGCTGTACGGAACCAATTAACTCCTTTTTATTCTACCTCGGAATTAGGAACCGACTACCGCGGTATTAGGTTTCAAGCCTGAAAACACCTCGGAATTAGGGAAAATCGACTTTGCTATAAAACAATTTATTTTTCATGAATAAATCTTTTGAAAAGTCACATAATAATAGAAGTTATACAAAATTTAATGTCCATTTTAGCTGAAATAATATTTTTACATAGGCTAAAATATTTACAAATGCTTATTTTTCCTGCTTGCTTCCAAATGTCACGAAATACCTCGGTATAAGGAGCCTTTACCTTATCCGATATATTCATGGACCTGGATATTCGAGATAGATGTTATTCATATTATGTATGGAGCTTATGTCAAATATGTATCTCAAATTTCTGAATCTATAGTTAGATCGAATATTAAAACTGGTCGTTAGTCGAAGTCCTATCCGAGATCCCTGGGTAGAATCAGACCACGAGAATTCTTATTCTTCAAAAAGGGTTAATTTTGTTATTAGACTGGCTTAATGAATATAATTGGTCTAATCAGAAGGGGTTAATTGTACGTATCACTATGCCACTGTTAAAATGTTGGTATGAGAGTGTCTTCAAGACCCAATTACGCGCAGTATTCTTTGTTCATGAAAATTTGCGCAAGCAAGACTTACTGTATTACCATTTAATAGCTTGATAAGGTTTCGTACCTGAAAATGTCACGGTCTGCTTGTATATCAAGTCAGAAAAATGGCAAATATCAAAATTTTAGTCAAGTAAAAATCACACACAAAAATATTTATGAATATTTGGTACAGATTCAAGCCAGGAAAAGTAAAAAGAATGAAACATTCGTTTTCCATTTTCCTTTGGGTAACTTTCCGTGAAAAGACTCGTGTACAGTTTGAATATTACATAAGTATGCATGTGCTACGAACATTTTGACATGACGAGACACGTGTCAAGAAACAGCACTCCACTTAGTCCAATTATCTCATTATTTATTTCAGTGCATTGTCTTTGATGGGATTCAGTTGGATAACTTATTCTTCTACTAAAAAGTCTGGGTTAATCCATACAGCGCCTTTAAATTCCAGAAGGCTATTCAACTGCAGTCTATATGTATATCTACATAATTGTATATCTATTCTACTCGAACAGCCGACAATCACTTAAAATTTTACATCTTAGTACCTAAGAACCGTGGTCATGGCATAGGTTAAGCTTCGTCCTAAAAGGTAATAGGAACCACGCATTCGGTCAGGGTGACTTCAAATCCGGAACACTAACAACAAGTGAGTCGATTTGCACACATACCCACTCAAAACTCGAAATAGACGAAACTCACATCTAATATTAAACAACCACGGTCGATATTTCATTGCCGATTCCGACGGAATAAGCTGAAATCAGGCCTCTTCAGAACTTCCACGAAATATCGCTCATCACTATATCCTCGTAAAATCATACATTTCACTTATATTCAGACATGATTTTATCATTACGCCCACAGATCTCCATACAATGTAAGCAAAAATTTCGCCACAGTCGTTTGTTTTACGGAATTCCTCCTATCAAATCGTTGATTTGCCTCACAAAACTGAATCTTTTTTTTTGTTTGCTCTCTCCATTTATATACTCGCTGGCATTTAATCAGCGGGTAGTAACGGAGTATGCAATCGCGCAGTTGGCAACTGAATCGGTAGTTTAACTAAGTTATCAGATCTCCGTAAGGAAAATAGGTAAATCTGCGCCTGTACACAAATTACAAAACGTACAAGCTTTGATAGTTTTGGGGACGATTTGTGTTAATAGTTCTGCCTGTAAAATGGAAATTTGGTAGGAATACTACACTAAAACTACAATGTTGGGATAAATATTTATTGATTTACTGAAATATGATAAGAATTTTCAGGCATAACAGCTTACTAAACAACTAAATGAGGCTTGATAACATAGCTTGCATAGATGATAAATAAGCTATGATCATCTTAAACTTATACAATAGACTAAAAATTATAAAAGGATAAATAAACCGAATCTCCGTGTAGTAACATTGACATCTATGTAGCTTCACTGTGTAAAAAAAAAGAGTGCCACCACTTGCCAATTCATATTATTATAAATATCAGATTAAATTACTTAGCAACACTATAAAACGCCTGGCATACACGGAAAATATTTACTAGCTTACTTTTATATTTTGTAGATATGTGGCAAACGAGCAGAGGTATTGCCTGATGGTAAGCTATTATCGCCATCCTTGGACACTTGTAACAGTGGAGTCACAATTACGTTGCCGGCGGAAAAAGGAATAGAAAGAGAATCGGGATGAGGGTGATGGCAAAGGGGATGGCGCCTCCGAACGAAAAGCAAGAGTATAAATACTGTTTCTTTATAATCGAGGGTTCACGGGCAAAATGTATTAAGCGACATCCTGGCCGATATTGAGTTATATACATATTCGGAATCGCTGGATTTTTCGGTTTCGTGCTGATCTGAGCACTTTTTTGGTGCTTAAAACAATAGTAAATTTAGGCGCAGTTCGGAGTAGCTTTGATTGAAGCGACATTTTTTTACAATTTAAGAAAAAATGGACTTCATACAGGCCAAATATTTAGTGTTTTTGACTTGAGCTATTTTCCCCGGCATAACTTTGGTAAGATAAGGTGTTTGAATCGTCTTGTCTACGCCTAAAATATATACATACCGTCGCTTAAAGCATTTTGCTTGCACCTGAAATTCATACTTGATGTCGCTTAAAACATTTAGCCTTTTAAAATTCTTTATACTCGGCGGTTAAATCCTTCTTCTTGAACTGAATTAATAAAGACTCGTCTCATCAGGCATATTGTATTCTAAGTGGTAGAAGTTAAAACATTTTTACTCTACTGGAATTAGGAAATCTATATTCGTTAAGATAGTTAATTTTTTTTATAAATCGTTTATCCGTTGTCGGATAAGACATATCAACTGTGAACTGGCAACTGGTAATATCTCAATTTTGACAACTTTAGAGGAAAACATTTTGCTTCATTTAAACAACATATCGTATGTTAAAAAAAATACTTAGTTAATATTTTTTTTCATTGCACACGTATTTAAAAACAAAAGTAACATTATAATATGCTTCCTTCCAATATAAAATCGAGATATGACAATATAAATCAACACAAGAACAAACAACATTTTACTTGGAAAATTATGGGCGATGCCAACAAAATTGTCAGTCCACCTTGCAGGAGGCCTAGCTCTGCTACGACGTCTGGTGCGTAACCGCCACTCCAGAACCATTCTGCTCCAACGGGCATCGGTTCTCCTGGCTATGTACCCTGCAACTGCCACTCAAGCATGACTATTCGGAGAACCATGTCGGTGACTTTGGTTCGCCTGCGTATCTCCTCAATTCTGATTCAATCTCGCAAGGAAACGCCAAGCATAGCTCTCTCCATCGTCCTTTGAGTGACAACACTGGCAACACACACTGTTCAAAGGCTTTCGTCTAGAGACAATGCGGGATATCAGACGTGAAGACATCTATAGGAGCTGGTACGGCACGGACGTTATGCATGATTTTCGTCTTGTTCGACCCACTTACTGGGAGACTCTACAGACGTCACCGAGCATTGTGCCGAGGTCTACCATGGTCCCAACCATGACTACGATATTGTCAGTGAGTCGAAGGTGAGTTATGCAGTACTCGCCGTTGATGTTGATACCGAGTCCTTCCCAGTCCAGAAGCTTGAAGACTTCTTCAAGCGCACCGGTGAATAGCATCGGATATATAACATCTCCCTGCCTCAACCCTCGCTGTAGTCGAATAGGTTTCGAGCTCTGGTTCTGGAGATGGACTGACATGGTGGCGTTTTCGTACAAACTCTCAGTACTTCGACGTGTCGATAGTCGATCTGGCACCGTTGGAGAGACTGCAGCACCACCATCCAGGTTTCGATCGAATCGAAGGCTTTCTCATAGTCTACAAACGCCAAGCATAGAGGCTCGTTATAATCCTCGGGCTTCTATATGTGTTCAGTATGTGGTCTATAGTACTATTATCCTTTTCGGAAATTGGCTTGTTCAGAACGCTGGAAGTCGTGTAGCTTGCAAGCGAGACGATTCGTGATGAACCTTGAAAACAGCTTATAGACGTGGCTCAGAGAGATGGGCCTGCAATTCTTTAAAAGGGTATTGTCGAACTTTTTGAAGAACGGCACAACCACACTTCTGTGCCACGCCTGTGGCGTTTTACCTTCGTGTATGACGGAATAAAAAAGCTTACGAAGCATTTCCAAAGCGGGTATGCCGCCAGCTTTCAAAAGCTCTGTCGTAATTCTGTCATCACCCAGTGCCTTGTTGTTTATGAGCTGTTATAGGACCCATCTCGCATTGAGGTGATGAGAACCTAGTCGAGTTCAACGCCAAGAAAACACAGGTGTGCGCATTTTCAGCCAAGGTATCTCCATTCCTTCCCCATCCCTCTCTTCTGGACACTCCACTACCGATTCAAGACAGCCTCAATATCCTGGGTATGGACATACGCAGAAATCTCAACCAGAAGAACTACATCGAGGGTGTAATCAAATCCGCATCTCGGAAACTCGGAGTCCTGAACAAGGTGAGGAGGTTTTTTGCGCCGGAGCAGTTGTGTCTGTTATACAAGACCCAGGTTCGCTCCTGCGTGGAATACTGCTCTCACCTTTGGAATGGCTCCGCTCAGTACTTATTGGACGCCCTCGATAGGTTGCAGCGGCGTGCTGTCCGTATCATCGGGGATCCAGTGGCCACTAAAACTCTTGAGTCACTGCAATTACGTATAGACGTGGCCTCAATGGCTGTCTTCTACCGCATCTATCACGGTGAGTGCTCCGAAGAGCTCTTTCAACTAATCCCACCCTGTCCTTTCCTATCCCGAACGACACGTGCTGGGTTGAAGTGCCACTCTTACACGGTAGAACAGATACCGTCACGCACCAAACGGTTCGGCGCCTCTTATCTCTGCCGTACCATTAAGATGTGGAACTCTTTACCAGTCCACGTGTTTCCCTCCACTTATGATCCCGGGTCCTTTAAGCGGGGCGTGAAAAAGCTTTACTCAAGGCCGTCAAGGTGAGGGCCATCATGCCATAATGCCATGCTGGCTGCTGGGATGATGGCCATCACTATGGGACTTCACTGACTGCTTAACATCAGGCAGCATGGAGTCAATTTGTTCGGCAGAAATAAAAAAAAATAAAAAACAGTAATCTCGTGCATGCTGACGTCCGGGATGTCTTCGGAATGGTGTCGGGTCAATCTAGCTCTAGGGTCGCGTGTGGTCGCGGGGTCATGTATAACATTCCATAGAATCTTTCGATCTCCTCCAAGAATTGAGGTCTGGATGACACAACACTGCCTTCCTCCGTCTTCAGCTTTGTTAGCTGACTTTGCCCGATAGAAAGATCTCTCTAGAATACATTAGAGCCTTTGTTGGGCTCGACCGCCTCTTGAACACATTTGGTGTTTTATCGTCGGATATCGCAGATCAGAGACTTAGATATCTGTCTATTGAGGCGCCGATATTTTTGCATGTCGCAGCTAATATCAAGACGGATAAATCATTTGTAATCACTGATAATTTTCGTTATTATTTATGCTCTATCGAATGCAACCAAGCAATTGGCTAGTAAGTCATGAGGCGGGTAGGGAGTTAGAACACAGTCCTGCAATCCCTAAGCAGCAAGCCTGTGTGACTCGTTGCGCTAGAACATCAAGCCATAAATGCTGATAACATAACTAAAGGGGGTAAAAGGCGTGAGCCTTTTATCCCCGAAGGGTGTATTACACACCCACTTTTCGCCAGTTATGTTTCGGTCGCAATTTAATAGTTTAGTAGTAGTTAAAATAATATTATTATTTTTAGAAAAGCCTTTTTTTGTTGTTATCACAAAAAAAGGCGTCATCAAATAGCGAAAAATGTGAATCCTTGTGCCACTATTATAATAAAAACGATCACTTGTGTGATTTTAAACACGTATTTGTTTTATTTTAAAATTTCTTTAGATTTTTCATGTGTAGGAAATAAACAATAGTCCAAATTAATGTTGATCTAACCGCCAATCCTAATTGTACATAAAAATTAATTGTTATTTCAAACAATTTACTTTTAGAGAAAAGTTCTACATAAATCATTTTAATCTGCAACTACTTTATGATATTTCAATTGCTTAAACCGATTAGCCTGATTTTACTTTCGTATTCCAATGGTTGTTCATATATTACACAAAATAATACCAGAGTGTCGCTTAAATCGTTTTCCCTATACCTGTATTGTGAAGTTTATGGCACTTATATCATTTAGCCTGTTTCTAAATAAAAGTAAACTGGGGTAATATTGTATCAAGTGACTTTTATTTCTATTAATAGTAGCTTAAAAGAAATGAAAACTACACTCAATTATGCAGCTTTTGTCATGGAACTCAACTTCGGTCACTTTTTCGTTAATAACCTTATACTTTTTTTATAACGATTTTTTTTCGTAAAATTGAAACTTTAAAACGCTCTCCTGTAAAGTTTAAAAAATGTCGCTTAATACATTTTGCCCGTGAACCCTCGTATGATATTCTGTGAGAAGGTAGTACTTCCCCGGTCGAGCCGACCCATTCATGCTGAAATCAACAAGGCTCTACTACCTCGTAAATAAGATTATAAGATTACGTTTTAAAAAGATTACGTTTTACGCCGGCAGCACATATCCCCGATATCCGATAATTTAGTACATAGCCATTCATTTCACAGCTATGAACTTGTGGCACATGCGTTTCGTAATAAATATTACTCCTTCTAGTACAGAGCGACCTAAATAAAAGCCGATAGCCGAGTGGTGACACCAACAGACTGCTATGCAGAGCGGCACGCACCAGTAACTTTTCAAAGTTAAGTGCGTATTAAATTGTTAATTATCGCTTGCTTATCGGTGAAGGAAAACATCGTGAGGAAACCAGCATGTCTGAGAGTTCTCCATGGTTTTCTCGAAAGACATGTGAAGTCTGCCACCCGCACTTGGCCAGCGTGGTGGGCTATGGAATTACCCTTCTCATAGTGAGAAGAGGCCCGTGCCCAGCAGTGGGACGGTATAAAGGGGTGATGATATTTTTTATCGTAAAACTTTTGCAGTTTTAAAGAACGGCTTAACTTGGACTGCATTTTATGAATTAAGGAAGACTGGTTATAAATATTAGGTATGGAGAAAAACTGTTCACTTTTCAATAGTATAGATTACATGTTGAAAAATTATTTGTAAGTATAGAAAGACAAATAACCAAGCGGTAACTTATCAATTTTAGAGAAAACTTCTGAATCGTAGTTCGTTACTTATCACTATCCTTAAAATATCGATTAGAACTCAGATTGCAGTACGAAATTGAACTTAGGCTTTAAGGTTTACACAAACGGCGTAGGTGTTTAAAGAGCATCGTTAATTGTCCTGACAGACGTGACAACCACTGTGACAAAGAATTCCAGTTTACCTTTGTGCTTCCAAAGCTTCATAGCTTTATTTGTGGCACCCAAGTTGTACACGAATAATTAAAATTGCTAAACTATAGCCGCAGTAATGAGCTAGGTACTTATATCTATTGTAAACAGAATATTGAAATAAGTAAGACAAGTAGGTGTGGCTTGTCAAGATCTTTGTGGAAGAGCGCTTCAGTCAGTGGGGAGTTTCTCCTAATGTCAAGCAATTGTACTGGGGTTATAAGAACC
Source organism: Euclidia mi (assembly GCA_944739405.2). Classification (NCBI taxonomy): domain Eukaryota; kingdom Metazoa; phylum Arthropoda; class Insecta; order Lepidoptera; family Erebidae; genus Euclidia; species Euclidia mi. The sequence continues at coordinate 11,367,378 of OX123198.2, read as the reverse complement.
TTTTAATCAGTGAGGGCTACGCTTGGCATACTGGCTTGGCTTGGCTTCTCATATTAGTAGGTAAATAAAAGCGAAGCGATTTTTATTGTATTTTGAGTGTTGTCATTCTGTAATGTCATTAATTTGTATAAATGGAACTGTCAAGTCAGTATTGTGTTTCCTTATACAAGTGTTTCATTGGCAATGCTTCTAAAATGCCCAAAGAAACCACGCCTTTGAAAAATGCGTTTCCTGTATAAAAAGAAGATAGTGAGAATCGATGTCATAAGTACGCGGATTGAATACTGGACTTTTTTTTTTTTTTTTTTTTTTATGAGGTGGAAAATCCCTTCGGATCTCCGACTCTTGGGGGAAATAAGAGCCGGAGTATGTGGTGTTTCCACTAAAAACCACCTCGACTTCCGCCATGTACCCGTGTGTCGGAGGGTGGGGCATCACCAAAGCACTCGTCGCCACCCTCCGACGGGTATTGGCCCGCCAGATGGTCAGGCGGGCCCCGAACAAAACCCCCTTGGCGACGGATTAAGGTGTTGGACTCCGCCGCCAAAACGCCCAGCGGCCGCAGAGGATAGGGAGGACGGCAACGCAACACCGCATCTCCTCTTCCTCTGCGGCCCCACCGCGACGCATCGAATGGTGCGCCCCCAGTTGGTCGCGGGAGATAGGGCGCGCGGCAACGCAACACCGACACGCCTCTCCTCCCGCGACCGCACCCGACTGCGAGGGACAGACAGAACTGTCCCCCGCACCCGCACCGTTGGACGCATCCTGCGCAGGCCCCTCCAAGCCCACGCGGAGCGTCCCCTCCTGGATCCCTCTTAGCTTCACCGCGGGTGACCAATCCACGGTTACTGAGCCCCCCCACCACGACAAGGTGGAGATCCCACGGGGGGGATTGAATACTGGACTAAAAAGATAAGCGAATAGGTTAACAACTTATAAAATACATCGCTTATATTTTGTTTCTATATTAATACATCGGGCATAATTTTGTAGAACCAAATAATAAATTTATTTGTAATAGTTGGCTATTAATATACCTACAAGCCATTATTTTCGAGTGTTATAGCCTAATAAACTGTTTGATTCCAAACATATCAAGCGCAAAGCGAATTAACGACCCAAAAGGTAACATTTCATACATTTCTGTTCACAATGTACGAAATTGAATTTGTCATGTGAATTTATATCAGCAAACTTTTTTGTTGACTCTGGACTAGCAAAAGGCCTTTGCTAGGATTTGTTTTATTGGAGCGATGATTGCTGGACCGAGCCCACAGTCACAAGCAAAAAGTGGAACACAGTGATGGTTTACTATGGTTTACTGCTAAATTCAATCTTCGATATATTCATGGACTTGGATATTCGAGATAGATGTTATTCATATTATATATGGAGCTTATGTCAAATATGTATCTCAAATTTCTGAATCTATAGTTAGATCAAATATTAAAATTGGTCGTTAGTCGAAGTCCGATCCGAGATCACTGGGTAGAATCAGACCACGAAAATTCTTAATCTTCAAAAAGGTTTAATTTTGTTATTAGACTGGGTTAATGCATATAATTGGTCTAATCAGAAGGGGTTAATTGTACGTATAGTGGATAAAAATGGTGGTTTCAGCGAGTCTTCGAGACGCTCGCGCAGTATTCTTTGTTCATGAAAATTTGCGCAAGCAAGACTTACTGCATTACCATTTAATAGCTTGATAAGGTTTTGTACCTGAAAATGTTACGGTCTGCTTGTATGTCAAGTCAGAAAAAAATGGCAAATATCAAAATTGTAGTCAAGTAAAAATCACACACAAAATATTTATGAATATTTGGTACAGATTCTAGCCAGGAATAGCAAAAAGAATAAAACATTCGTTTTCCATTTTCCTTTGGGTAATTTTCCGTGAAAAGACTCGTGTAGAGTTTGAATATTACATAAGTATGCATGTGTTACGAACATTTTGACATGACAAGACACGTGTCAAGAAACACAGCACTCCACTTAGTCCAATTATCTCATTATTTATTTCAGTGCATTGTCTTTGATGGGATACAGTTGGATAACTTGAATTCTTCTACTAAAAACTCTGGGTTAATCCATACAGCGCCTTTAAATTCCAGAAGGCTATTCGACCTATATGTATATCTACATTATTGTATATCTATTCTATTCGAACAGCCGATAGTCACTTAAACTTTTACATCTTATTACCTAATAACCGTGGTCATCGCATAGGTCAAGCTTCGTCCTAAAAGGTAATAGGAACCACGCATTCGGTCAGGGTGACTTCAAATCCGGAACACTAATCGCTAGTTTAACACACCAGTAACAACAAGTGAGTCGATTTGCACACATACCCACTCAAAACTCGAAATAGACGAAATTCAAATCTAATATTAAACTGCCACGGTCGATATTTCATTGCCGATTCCAACGGAATAAGCTGTAATCAGGCCTCTTCAGAACTTCCACGAAATATCGCTCATCACTATATCCTCGTAAAATCATACATTGAATATTCTATTTCACTTATATTCAGACATGATTTTATCATTACGCCCACAGATCTCCATACAATGTAAGCAAAAATTTCGCTACAGTCGTTTGTTTTACGGATTTCCTTCTATCAAAACCGTAGATTTGCCTCACAAAACTGAATCTTTTTTTTGTTTGCTCTCTCCATTTATATACTCCCTGGCATTTAATCAGTGGGTAGTAACGGAGTATGCAATCGCGCAGCTGGCAACTGAATCGGTAGTTTAACTAAGTTATCAGATCTCCGTAAGGAATATAGGGTAAATCTGCGCCCGTACACACATTACAGCACCTTACGTACCAGCTTTGATAGTTTTGGGGACGATTTGTGTTAATAGTTCTGCCTGTAAAATGGAAATTTGGTAGAGATACTACACAACAAATACAAATGATAAACAAATAAATGAGGCATATCATCATACATAAAGAAAGAATAATATATAATTATAATATTTATTTTGCCGATTTTAGACCAATTTGCACCGGTGGTACTAGTGGACGGACCGACTCTCTCTTGAACTTGAATAATGTATACAAATAGCGAGAATTTCAGATCTATTAGGTACAAAAGATTTTGCGCAGTGACATGGATATGTGGGTGCCTTTGCTGTGTAATAGCTAAGATAATGAGTATCACCGCTTGCCAACACTTATGTCTTATACATGGCAGATTCAGTTGCTAAGTAGCTCTATGAAGAACTGGAGTATAAGGTACATATTAGCATTTTTCTCTATTAAAAGAGGATTTTTCTCTACTAAGAGTGGATATCGCCTGATGACTACCGATTACCACCGCCAAGAACACCTGCAACACCCGTGGAGTCACAATTACGTGGGTGGCCTTGATGGGGAAAGGAATATGGGTAGGAAGATCAAGCCTCCAGTATTTTATTTTTATAGTCTCACGCCTCTATCCCCGAAGGGGTAGGCAGAGTTGTAATATTACACCCACATTTCGCCATGAATTGTTAGGTCCCACGTAATAGGCGGCGAGCCTATTACCGCTACCGGGCACTTCACCAGACTCCGTGCTGCTAGTGAGAATTCGGAAAAACCCAGTAACACTTTTGCCCGACCCGGGAATTGAACCCGGGATCTCCGATCAGCAGTCGCATACGCTATCCACTGGACCACGGAGGCAGTCTCTCCAGTATTTTCCCTCACCGAATTAATCGCAACAGTATAGATATTGTCACTTTATTTCGGTATTCTGTGAGAAGGTAGTACTTCCCCGATCGAGCCGACCCATTCATGCTGAAATCAACAAGGCTCAACTACCTCGTAAATAAGATTATAAGATTACAGTTTAAAAAGATTACTTTTTACGCCGGCAGAACATATCCCTGATATCCGATAATTTAGTACATAGCCATTCATTTCACAGCTATGAACTTGTGGAATATTCACTTAGGAATAATTAGGTATAACCATCCTTATATGGTTGTACACAGCGACCTAATTGAGTTGTTATTTTTTATCGTTAAACTTCTGCAGTTTTAAAGAACGGCTTAACTTGGACTGCATTTTTATGAACAAAGGAACACTGGTTATAAATCTTAGAAATAAAGAAAAATGCTCTATCCTTGTACAATACGAAGGGTAGTAGGTACTACTTTAGACCCCGGCCAGGTTCATTCTACTTCGTACGTATCTCGTAATAACTGTTCCTCTTCCTAAAATTTTAGATCTTGCAATAGTTTAGGTTACATGTTGCAAAATTTAGGTTGAGGCATCATTTGTAACATCTAAATATGTATCTGTTTTTTCTCCTTATAAATAAATAAATAATGTTTTTGTTTATACGATACACTGCCACACGTCGCGGGTAAACTTATATATATGGGTATATTATGTTGAAATATTATGTAGAGCGTTGATGCAACAAAGGATACGACAATCACTTTTAAAACTACGTCCGCTCTTGTGTTCAACTTTCTTATTTTAGAGAAATCTTGCATATCGTAACGTATCGATAACCTTGTAACATCGTAAAGAACGAAGATTGTGCTAGGGAACTGAACATAAAAAGCAATGGAGGCAAATAATACTAGGCGTTCCTTGGATGTTAATCAAAAACAACGGTGCGGCGTGTTACCGCGACAGTCTCGTATAGAGCATCAGAATAACACATGTCTGATTAATCAGACATGTTTCATGTGTATGTGTATTCAATTCATCAAACGATTAATCGTTTGATGCATTGAATTTACACAAGTTTCGATTGTAATGCAATATTAATCTGCATATTAAATAACATTCTAGCGTTTCTAACCGAATTACAGACAACCCACAATCAAAACTACTGAGCGCAGAAAGCTGAAATGTAGCATGTACATATTATGTTCCTTGGTGTCCGTAGGGGTGCACTAAGAAGGTATTGCCTGGAATTCACACGGAATCTGGACGAAATGATTCAATAAATAGTCCGCGAGCGCCCTCTAGTGAGATTATAAAGACTCATGTATGCGATGCGGTCTCGTATCACTGGTGGCAGGACGTTGTCTGAATAGGGATTTCCCAATTTAGTACTGGCCTCGACGCTTGGGCATCAACATTCTAACTGCTTGAACAGCGTAAATATTTACTTTTGATCTTGAGGACACGAATAAGATTTTTGTAAAGACAAATATTGGCAGATCAAACAAAAATAAATATTTTGTCTTTCTTATAATTGTTGTAAACAGTTGGTCTTAAAAAATAAATAAAATATAAACACGATTCAAAACATTATTAACTCTCGAATAAGTAGGTAAGCAGCGCTTTGTTCTTTTCTCACAAGAGAGTAATTTGTAAGAGATGGTTGCAGATTATTAGAAAATTAGAACGGAAGGCCGTCACCCCGTGCCAGACTTCCTCTCTATCTATCTATTAAAGTGCTAACCAGTTTCTTAACTGTACTCTAGCTTTATACTGTCTTCGCACATGGCAATAGTTCATAAAAATAAAGGTATTGAGGTATCTACTAGATTGTATAGTGAAGTTAAAACAAGCGAAAACAACGGAATGACAGCGCACTACGCTTATGCTATGACAGATTCCGAATTGCGCTGTCGAAGTTTGAACGATGAGTTTCTGTTCATGTTTGTCACAGACAACACACATGAAGCCAAGGACCTCAGTTATAGAGCCTATTTGAAAGCTTTCTTGCCCCGATCGTCACAGTACACTTTTTTACAGATAAACAGAAATACTGCCTCCGTGGTGCAGTGTCCAGTCTGCTGATCGAGACGTCACAGGTCCCACCCACCCTTAATATTTTTATTTTTTTTATTTTTAGTATTTGTTGTTATAGCGGTAACCGAAATACATAATTTGTGAAAATTTCAGCTTTCTAGCTATCACGGTTTATGAGATACAGCCTGGTGACAGACAGACGGACAGACAGACAGCGGAGGCTTAGTAATAGGCTTCCGTTTTTTACCTTTTAGGTACGGAACACTAAAAAAATCAACAAGAAATCTAGTACACTTTAAAGTGTAACCTGCTAAGTACTTCTGTCTTATCCATCAAGAATAATTAGGTCACGCTACATTACCTACTTTCAAGTATCCATTATATAAATTACTTTTAATCAAGCTAAGATCATAACAACGTGGCTACGAATGCATTTAATTACGATAAGGTTGGCGTTGACGACTGTCCTGGAATAAGCTGTGTCGCACGTTAATTAATTTGTTCAAGAAATACACGTTGTAACCAAGAGATTACTATTTGACTTTATGAAATAGAGGGCAAGTTGGATTTCGTTAGGACTTTACTTTAACATTTTGGATTGGCTTTCGGCATATGCATGAACGGAAGGAAAAACTGTTGTACAATGAAACAAGTCAGCGGTGGACCATTTTGAAAAAAAATCCCTTGGCTCGCTCATTGAGTTGAGGCACAAAATAAACTAGTTTTGTGTAGGAATGTCAATATGTGTGTAAAGTAGCACTGGAAGCGACGATGTCTTGCTGAGCGATTCTCGCCTTTATGGTGGTCTAGCGGGAAGTTGTTCGACTGTACATTTAAATTCATGATCATGACTTCGGGATATGGATGTATCAGTACTCGAATTAATGGTTCTTGGTAAATAATTTGAAATTACTTATTAGTGACAGAAGTTTTTTTTATAAATGCGTTATTTTTATTCTATATAAACTGGAATATTTTTAACTGCCACTATTTATGATTTCGTTGAATATATATATTGTATACTTAACTATTTGTTTAATTCATAAAAAGATTACAAAGTGTCAAATGATATTTTGTTCTAAATTAAACACTTTTTCAATTGAGCGTTTGAAAAGGGCTGCAATAACGACTAAACTAAGTAGATTTTCAGTATTTATATAAAACTGTATTGTTTTAAGCTTTTATTGTCTTAGGATAAGAGGAAGGGGAAGAACTAGATGGACGTTCTCTGACCAGATTGGAGACATCCTAAAAAAAGGACAGGTTAGAAGTACCCTTAACCGAAGAGCATGCATGAGAAATTCGATGAGAGTGAATGAAGCAAGACAGATATGTCAGGATCGTTGCTAATGGCGTTCCGTAGTCTCCGGGAAAAAGGCGTGAGTCTATCTATGTATGTATATTTATTATCATTTGCTCTCAGCAGTAATTCTGATAGATCGAATTGGTTTCTCTGACGACACCTAACTAATGTATTTATGACTCTAACTGGGCGGAAAGACTAAGTGCCGAAAGGCCGTGTTGCTTTCTACTTTGATTAGGGTCTATTGCTTAGAGATGCGTTGTCAGCACAAGGAACAAATAACGGTTCCTTCTTCTAGTAAGATTGGACAACGTGCGTGGCGTAGAAATTGTACTTATTACAAGCTTCCATACAGTACAACAAATGCTTACGTAGCCTACGTGTTATTCTAATAAAGATTCTAATATGTTATACTTTTACAAAATATCATCATCAGCCCTTTATACTGTCCCACTGCTGGGCACGGGCCTGTTCACACTATGAGAAGGGTAAGGTCATAGTCCACCACGCTGGCCAAGTGCGGGTTAGCAGACTTCACATGTCTTTCGAGAACATTATGGAGAACTCTCAGTCATGCAGGTTTCCTCACGATGTTTTCCTTCACCGATAAGCAAGCGATAATTTAATACACACTTAACTTCGAAAAGTCATTGGTGCGTGCCGTGGATTCGAACCCGATACCCTCTGCGTAGCAGTCTGTCGGTGTCTCCTGAAAAAAAATATCAGTAATTTTTTGTGTGGAAGAGTAATGAGCACCCATTCCTTCTTATAAATTTCGCGTTTATAAAAGAAATAAGAGTAAGATTAGTTGGAATATATGCGGCTTTCCTTATTTCTGTAATCTGGAATCTGTTATCTTTTACAAAACTGGAAGACAAAAAGAAAATAGAAAAGTAAGTGTCACTTTTATTAAGTTTATCAACGCAATTCACAGATCGTGACTCCCATCTTTGTTGTAGATTGGAGGAGGCATCGATTCACCCTATATTTGTTTGTATCTATCTATTTTTGTTCGCGTTTGGTTATACTTCGAGGAAAAGTGTAAGTACTAACGTTTACTATTGCTCAGTATCTGCATCCGATGGGTAAAAATAACTTGTAGTTTTTATTGCAAACATACCGTATTGGAATATTTACACTTCTGTGAATGATGTAGAAACGTTTGTGATGTGTCTGATGTCAAGTGTAAGACGCGCTACTTTACCGTTAGGCACTATCCATACATACATAGACTCACGCCTGTATCCCCGAAGGGAAAGGCAGAGGTGTAAATATTACACCCACATTTCGCCATGAATTTTTAGGTCTGGTCTGATGTTGTGCCCGGTAATGGCAATAGGCTCAATATTTTTAAATATAGTAATTTAATAGACTACAAAGGGCGCATCACCCGGCCAAGAGGATTGTGTATAGTCTCCTGACCGAGCGTGTACTTTACAGGCTTATTAAAGTATAAATATTGTACAGCCCAAAGCCTATTCTAGTTTTGACTTTCGCTTTTAGTCTAATATGCTTGCATAACCTGAAAATCTTTTTCTTTGGATTTTTGTAAACATGTTCATTACTCTAAGCTAACCCGACAATAAATACTGCGAAACAAACAAGTTTGCATATTACGAACGTCGTTTAAACGTAACCATTCCTTGCGATTTAATCAAAGGATTACCTAAACCTTAAAGTGAGCCATGGCATGAAGAAATTGGTCCCAAAAACATCTACGTAATCCAAATAAATGTTTCACCGAGTGATATTAATGGGCGTAGCCTTGACGGTAGACAGAATTATCCTACGCTGATATGTTTTTAGCTGAATAAACAACTGCCTGCTCGAAATTGATTCCCTACTATATTGTACGTTTGTAGGCTGTTAGGCATAGAGGATGTCACTTATCTTTTGTATCCGGTAGATCCAGACTAGATGACGGAATAAATTTCAGGATACTACCGCGTTGTTCTTTAAGGAAGTAAATGGATTTCAAGACGTTTGATACTTGGAGGATTCTTTATAATCATTAGCTAAGTAGTCGAAATATCCTGGCGTTTCCTTGATGAATATCTTAGATTTTCTTTATTTTTTATTATCTTAGAGTTGCAGGAGAACATGTACCTAGTAGCTATCTACCCAAGGGCGTCGCAGAGGGGGGCAGCCCCCGCCCCCCATTTCTAGTGACTCAAAATGACCTACAATTCATACTTTTCTCAGTACTATTCTCATTTTCCATATGAACTTGCCCCCCCTCCCCAGGCCATCGGCGGGCAACTTTGCCCCCCACCCCCTAGGCAATCGGCTGACGACGCCCCTGTATCTACCTATTCAATCATGCTGTACGATCGCATCAGCCGTATCATCAGGCTCTTGCCGAGTCTAATCTAATTGCAAATCTTTAGCCTACCAACGTTAAAAAAACAGAAACATTACCTATTTTTATTTAAATGTCTGAAAATGACCCTAATAATTAATAATTGCTTCCCCCTTCAGCCCGCCTCATTTCGTGCAAAGTATTAATACCCCACAGTGGTACATTGTACAAAAACACCGCTTAATCGTAATTCCGTTCAGCACATTTTGTTTCGATAAAAGCTGTACTATTATTATACAGATATACAAAGAACACGTCCACATAATGAAAGCGAAATCCCCAAAAGTTTTACGAAACTTTATTGGAATCAAAACTCCTATTGTCATGTCATTTAGAAACTTTGAAACAAGATGATTGAATACCGCAATAAATACATTGTACAAAAGTACTTGTTTTCATTTAGGAATCTCGCTTGTATAACAGCCTTAAATACTTACAAAAATAACGTTTTTTATAATCACGGTTAAATTGCATGTATATTATATATGCTGACAATGCAAAACATAATTTCAATAAGAAAATTATTTTTTGAATAGCAATACGTTGTTAAGTTTTATATAACGAATTCCATATTATACCTATGCTTTCATTACAATTTAGTAATACAATTATACCATAAATTTTAAACAATTATGCTTAATTTGTGCGTGGTTAACAAGCAAGCAAGAAATTAATTTAAAATTAGATCATTTATACTGATTATATCGCGCTTTATAAAATACTAGAGGACGCCAGCAGCTACACCTGCATTTTTTTTAAATTTACCCGTTTTGGCCGACCCAGTGGGAATTTCGGGAAATCCCTTCTTAGTGCACCCTTACGGTCCCCAAGGAACATACATGACAAATTTCAGCTTCCTGCGCCCAATAGTTTCGGCTGCAGCGTGTCTGTCAATCAGTCAGTAACGCAAGGATTTTATATAACACTAGCTTTCGCCCGCGGCTTCGCCCGCATGAAATTTTAATAAAGAGTGGTCTTTGTACTTCCCCAGGATTCAGACTATCCATATCAAATTTCATCACAAACGGATCTGCACATTATCCGTGAAGCATACATATAAACAGATAATACTTAAAATTAAGGAATGATTACGTTAGAGGTAGTATGAAAGTGACTGACCTGGTATGGACATGTTATGCGGAGAGATGATATGTATGTAGTTAAAACAGTGATGAATATGCATTTAGAAGGACGAAAAGGGAGAGGACGGCCAAGGAAAAGATGGAGAGACTGTGTAAGGATGGATATTAAAGAGAAAGGGGTAAACGATCGAAAGACTGGTGACAGAAAAGTATGGAAGCGAAGGACATAATGCGCCGACCCCAAATAAATTGGGACCAGGGCAAGACAATATTGAGTTGTCAAACTTCAGGTAAAGATTAGTATGTAAGTATATTATTAAAGTTATTGAAGAGCTTATATACCTACTGAAGAGAATAGCAACAAAAATAAAATCTAAAAACATTACCACAAAGTACATAATCAGACCGCCCACTCCGCCCCGCTGCGCTTAAGCGCGCCAACTCATAGTTAGCACTTTTAATAACGCTGCGTATAGGTCAATTATATCGTGATAACTTTTAAACTATTCACCTAAACTACTTACTGTAAAGGACAAAGTTCATCTACATTAAATATAGAAGACAATAAATTTTAAACATTGTAAAAAACGGACACTTTTTTAGTGTATATTGGCTTCTAGGTAAAAGGTAGGTATATGCTGCCGCAGACTTTTATTTAGAACTTTTTAAGATAAACAATATCACCGTACATTATCATCATATAACTTCAACGGTTTAGGCAACGCACGCGAAGATAGGTTTCAGAGCTCAGGATTTTTACTGACTTAATTGAATAATTACATATATACTTAATAATTTTCCTTATATTATGGCAACATTACACAAAATCTTTATAAATTGTAGCCTTTGTGTTATTCTGATGTATAAACTATATAACTGTAAAATCCGTTAAGTCCATTTCATCCAAAATCCGTTCAGTAGTTTTTGCGTGAAAGAGTAACAAACATCCATACATACATGTTCACAAACTTTCCCATTTATAATATTAGTAAGAAGTAGGGAAGTAGGGATAGTAGGGACATCATTAGAGACTTTCTTTACAGGTACACAACATTATCTAACTGTTTTACCACCTTCATATAGAACATGTAAATTATTTTTACCTCTTACTGGTGAACATGCCACATATAACTGACCATGTGAAAAAAAACATGTTCGGGGGTCGATTCCAGCTGTTTCAAGTCTGTCCCTGCGATTTATTTTGAAAATACACTCAGGGCTACGAATATCCAGCCCTGCCGAAAGTAAGATAGCCCCGTTGAGTTACTCAAGAGGTATCTAAATTCAGGCCTCAGTCGCCCACCCACGGATTCCCATGTACGTGAGGTGTGGGAATTTGGGTATAATGAGACACTTGTATAAGTACAGAACACGAACGAACGAAAGAAATTAAAGAAACACATCCACATTCATTATTCAAAAGAAACGACTAAGACACCAGTCCGACGAAAACGAAAGAAAATTTACTGAGAACCTCATCAAACCACGGAGAATCTTAACACTTCAGAAAACGCCATCTATGTTTACATATACAAACCGACCGAGATAGAAAATAATATGGACTAATCGATAATTTATTGAAAAAAGGATCTATAGTCATTGTTTTTATCATTAAAAATAAAATAAAATAATTATATAACTATTATATAAACATAATAGTTTGAAATAAATGAGATTGATCGTTTAAATTAAGTGGACATTGTAATAAATTTTGACACAGAGACTTTTTGTTTCTGAAAGTGCCGAATATTATACTCTATTATTTTTTTAATAACAGAAAGATACCCGACACGTAATTATTGTCTTTTTTGCAAGAAACATTTATTTTGCTAAAAAATTATTTGAAAATAGTGACATCTATCGGTCGGCAGGATAACTATAAATATGCTCGGTTCCAGTAATTTATTAATCGAAAATACATAAAAATATACTGACGAAATTAAGAATCGCCTCCTTTTATAAAGTCGGGTAAATAGCCATAAAACACTTTGAAGGCACCTATTTAGACTAAAACTATACTTTTACTAACAAACTTATAATGATCATAGATGGCACCACATAGATAACCAGTTTTGGATGATTCCTGTTTTGTTTGGGACTACGTACAAAGGAGAGGTCAAGCTGTACACCGAAAACCACTCAAACGATTGTGATGTAACATATACTATTTTATAGGTTTGAGTATCCTTTGTACATGAGTGTAAGTTTTATTGAAATCAATTTCGCAATTTTAGAGATCTTTAGCAACATAGGGAAAGACGTCGGACAGACAGACAGACATTAATTCTAAAAATTACCAAGTATTGCTTTTTAGCATTTTCCTAGATTTTTTAGCTAATTTTCGTCAAAATATCTTTAATGTACAGACTTTTTCACCTCTACAGTTTTATTATAGTATATAGATTAAGATTTGAATTATAAAACAGTTGCTTTTATAATTTAAACCTTAGTGACTTGTACAAGGTTATGCAGAACTTGTAATTTCAATAGAATTCATGAAGTAATTATAACGCTAAGCATTTACGCTCCAGACTAACAACTTTATGAACTGTTAGCTATAGTTATGCTCTAAAGTCTAAAGGCTTACCACAGAACTATTCTAGAAGCTGTCCAATTTAAGCGCTATTTCAAACTAGGCAGCGACGTGTAAACAATGTTTTGTACCGTAGTTTTGAGTTGTCGTGGGGTTGTAATTTGCTGGGTTAGGCTAGATACAATGCAAATAGAATAGTGCAATCATCTTGTAATGTTACACGTTTAGCTTAATCATAACTATCGTAGTGGCCAACTAACGTCCGGCCCTTCCTATAGTGAATTTGATCCCACGTACAAAAATAAAAGTGGGATCTATGGTGAGTTTTCACGTGTCTTGATATTATCGCGCTAGTTTTTGTAAAGCTAAACAACATGTGATGTAATAGGCGTCTAGGAACAGTTCTGTTTATCTTCAAATTTACCATTTAAGTTAAAAACAAAGAAACAGGCTTCGTTGCTTATATTAGACTAGAGGCCGCCAGCAGCTACGCCTGCATTATTTTTAAATTTACCCGTTTTGGCCGATCCCGTGGGAATTTCGGGAAATCCCTTCTTAGTGCACCCCTACGGTCCTCAAGGAACATACATGCCAAATTTTAGCTTCCTGCGCCCAATAGTTTCGGCTGTAGCGTGTCTGTCAGTCAGTCAATAACGCAAGGATTTTATATATTAAGATGAGGTCATTTGACCAAATTGTAATAAAATTACAAATATGAAGATTGATTCACAATGCTCTCACGTTTATTTGTTTTCTCATAAGCGAAGCCTCACGTAAAATATTATCTGAATTTGAGTTCCACACCTGTGCATCGTTGATGAAGGTCGATTCACATTTCATTTTATCTTTTGGAAGGCACAGCGTATTTACGTATTTAGTTGTTAAGTATATAACATTTTATTTTTACTCGTATTCTAAACTAATAAGCATTTGATGAGTTGTGTTTAAATATTTACAGTCATTAGCCATTTATATCGATAGAATATCGAGTGAAATAATGGAATTTTACCTTAACAAACAAGGCGTTGAGGCATTTCAGGAATTAAGTTAATTTATACTAAACGCATTTTTAAAACAGTAAAATATTTTGCAGTACTTATCATATTTTGTGCTTAGCATTGACTGCGATCATCGTTACCTACGTTTATACCAATGCACAACAAACAGTGTATCCCTACGGTACCTATACGTGGAGTTGAAATCAGCTATCACGATATTTGTGGGTACTGTCCCATATCGCCTGTCGCAGATGCTCGTGACAATGGGATATACGGCTTTGCATCCGAGCGAAATACGCGATTACTTTCGGTAATATTTTCACTTTTTACACCGGTGAAGGCCAGATCTTAGTTCCTTTACTGTGGCGAAATAGATTATGTTTAAGGAAAATTTTTCGCTTGCCTCTTTACATTGAAAATGCCTTTTCTGCAGGCTCCAGTGCAATGTAATAATGTAAGTATCGGATATTCTTAAACGATTTTGGGATTTAAAGTCGTGGCATGTTATGTAGGCACGGCAACGGCACCGCTCCAACCCAGCGATTTACTTGTTATTCAAATACTGATTTCGATGCAAGTTGGTAAATATGGCACGGCATATCGCAACAGAAGCCTAAACCTTGATTGTATTATTATAATTTAATGTTTAGAAAAGGGATTCTCAAAATAAAACTAGCAATATTAGATACACAAAGTACAATAAAATACAAAAAAAATTGCAGCCCTCTATAAGAATTTCTGAAACTCGGACCAAGAAGTCCTTTCAGTCAGTAGATTGTTACGAGATTGCTAAAAGGCGACAATATTAATCCTCGTCTTACAAAAACAATGTCAATGAAGTAAAATAAATATATTTAAATTATATCTTGCCGTTGTTACGATTTGTAAAGGCGAGGCCTTTCTTTCATTTTCTCAAATTTGGTTTACACTGCCGCCCATCGTAAGTAAATAAAAGAGAGTTTGTTTATTTCTGTAATTTTTCAGCGTTTGGACAGGGTAACTTATATAATATAAGAGGCAAAAGTATTTTCGTATTGTTCATACAAAGGAAAATATTTTTTTAGGTATAATTTTTATTTATTTACAGCTGCGGCCGGTTTTTCTCAATAGTTTTCTTTAACCTCATCATTTGCTGACAGTAGAGGTCATAATCGATAGTTTTACCAGGTGGCAAAAGCTCATAGTGGACAATTCCTTTCCAATCCCACCATACACATAGCATCACTTTGTTACGAGTCAGGCCGGGCTTTGCCACGGTCTGTGGGGCTTGTCCATGCTTCGACCATGATATTTTTCACACATTCTTATCGTAAGTCACCCATTTTTCATCACCCGTAATCAAATGTTTAAGAAATGGTTCGGAATTGTTACGTTTCAACAAAGAATCGCAAATGGAAACACGTTGCATTAGGTTTCTCTCAGTGAGTTCATGTGGTACCCAAATGTCAAGTTTTTCTTGTACCCCGACTTTCATAACTGACGTAAAACTGTTTTAAGATCAACATCCAGTTCTTCAGCAATGTTGTAGCTACTAATATGTTGATCTTGCTCCACTTTCTCAAAAATGGCACTGATTTTATCTGTGACAGGGTCCAGAGCGAACCTTATCCTTCACACTAAAATTTCCAGACTTGAAACGCTTGAACCACATTTGTGCTACTCTTATTGATACCTCATTAGGTCCGTAAACCACACAAATGTTATTCGCGGCGTTCGTCGCATTTTTACCTTTTATTTAATTAAACCTTAGACAAATGATTGGTATCGCTTCGAGCAGAGCGAGACCAATCATTAGTCTATGAATTAAACTTTAAAATGTATCGAATTTCTTAGTGACATACATATGTCCATTTTGGTTGCTTGAAAAACAATTGAAAATGGCGGGAACTAGTTCTTTTTTTATTTATTTTATCTTCAGAATGTCACATTTAATGGTATTAAAAACCAGCCAGTTACATTCAGTACAGCCAAAG